>OX941080.1:7322500-8572500 GCA_954870635.1 Arctium minus
ATACATTATTTCAATAAGTCACAAACATAGGCAAGTAAAACATCATTTTACTTTTAATAAGGCGGAACCAGTCATTTTAGTCAAAACTGGTCGGGAACCCCGAAAAATCACCAAAAATTTCATTTATATCAAAAAGTAGAGAGCATGAAATCATACCGTAGAAATACTTCGGATTTCGCAAATAAGAGTTTTGACATGTATAAAGTTTGTAAAATGGTAGTAGGAACTCACCCAATAGGTTTATACGAAAACCCGAAGAACCAGATATCGACCCTCTTGACAAGACGAAGCTTTCTACACCGGAATCTCGGATCGAAAACTAGATAATAATCACCAAACTCTAGAGAGAGAGAGAAATATCTAGAGAGAGGAGAGAAGAGAGAGTTTGAGATATGAGATGATGAGATCAAATGAGATATTTGGAAACTGAAACCCTTAAGTCGGTCCAGGGAGTGTCGCGGGTTATGCCGCGACCTCAACCCGCGGCATAACTCGCCCGCTTACACAAAACCAAACCCATCCAGAGGGTTTCGCGGGTTGTGCCGCGACCTTAAGTCGCGGTGCAACTCGCGTAGTTCACTGTGGTTTGTCCAAAACCACCAAAAGCCAAACTCAAACTTGGAACCAAACGCGGTGCTAACGACAAAAGCTTAACACTAGAATACCAAGGTTACATAATGAAATTCGGGGTGTTACACAAACAATTACATCGTAAAGCTATAAAACATTAAAACTGAAAGCATAACTTTAATCAAGACATTTTATGCATTTAAAACCATACTTGCCCTTGGAAGATAGCGGAGGAGACTCGATTTACCATTGACAATAATGGAACACAAAAGTAAGTCATATTTCAATGTTATAGAGCTTATATTATGGAAACATTGGTCATCGAGTTCAATCACCCATGGTATGTAGTTTGAGTCCCCCAATGAGCTAAGAGGTGTTCTCTCTTTATAAATAGATTGTTACGAGTCACACAGTTATCGAGTTCAACCATCCACGATCTGTAGTTCGAGTCACTCGATGAAATAAATCATGTATCTAGCCAAGGTGTGAGATTACTATCCCATTTCATCACCGTAAGTCAACTTTTACGCTTATGGATCCACTGCATCTAGTCTAAAATATTTAATCTCTTAGATATGCCCAACAATATATATAAACAATCATATTCAAATAGTCATCAAACGCTCCCTTTTTATTAATAATCCAAGTCAAGTTCATTTTTATGTTGGGCTCCCAAAATACATCTAAAAACATGATATGATCATCTCCCATGAAGGGAATACCATCCCTTACATTTATTTAGTCAAAAGCTATAAAATCCTAAAAATCCCCATTTTTGACCTAGTTGGTCCAAAGTCAACCAAATGAGCAATGCACAAAATAAAAGTTTGGAGGAACTAAAATATATCTTGACATGTATATAGTTTTGTAAAAGTGTAGGATGAACTCACAATGCTAGGTTTTTGGTGAAAATATAGAAATCAAGAAAAACCCTTAGAGATGGAGGTGATAGCTTGGATGATGACTAAACCACTTAATGATGATGAACAACCTCCTTTAATGCTCCAAACTCGAAATAAACGAGAGAGAAGAGAGAAAATTCGGAGGAGAAGAAGTAGGTGAAGAGTAAATGAGAAAAAAAACCTTGAAATCGTCCCTTTAAAGACTGATCTGGACATAACCGCGACTTGTCCCGCGACTAAAGTCGTCTGAATAGTTCCCTGAACCCTTTGGCCTGACATTTCGATGAGTACCGCGATTCCAGCTGCCACTTAAGTCACGTTGAAAATCACGGTAGGCACTGTTTGAATGGAATTTCCTAGATTTTGGTCCTCAATTTCATATCCAAACAAGAGACCATTCAAGACACATAAACATCAATTTTTGCATAGATTTTAAATCAAATGACTCGCACATAAAAAAGATTCCAAACACGAGGGGGTTATATTATCAGTTAATTTGTCAACAGGCCCATTCCTGACATTTTATGGGCCCTGGGCGAGATGTAGAAAAAGGGGCCCTCGATAATTATGAAAAGAAAAATATTTGATATTTTTTTATTATATGAAATAAAATTGAATTCAAAAATACTAATAATCGTATAAATTTGTTTTTCCTAGTATTCCTATACGCAAAATCAATCAATAATTATTTCTAAATTAAATTAATGTTATCTGCCATATCAATTTTACATAGCATCATTAATCTGTTATACCGTCAAAAACATCCTTATGATGTACATTTAATATATAAAATGACATATTTTTAGGTCAAAATGTTGACTATTTGAAGTAATACTCTATGTCTATGTAAATCAATATAAAAACAGTTGGATTTCCATCTCACCGTAGGTTAATGTTTGTCATCCCCATTTTAAATTTTTAGGGTTGAAATAAACTTTTTCAGAACCGTCAATCCTAGAATCAAAACCCATTTTGGTTATAGCTTAAGATTTAATTATTGTTTTATAGATAGGATAGTAGTTAAGATTAATACACTCAATATTAGGTAATAAATAGTCAATGATGTTTGAAAAAATAAGGGTATATATATAAGTTGAACCATCTCATATGCTTGGTTATTTTTTTTTTCAAAATGTAAGAGCGGGTTCTCTTAGTTAATAACAATAAATCTACTATATTCTAATACAAATATAGAATGCAGGTGGAATAATTAAAAGATTTAGTATGAGATGAATGATGGATAATATATCAATATTTTCTAGGTTAGTAGTTTTAGACTTTGATACTAGATAAAAAAAATCATAGAGAAACAATAGGCAATACTATAAAATGAACGATCAATTAACTTTTTACATATTTTCTTTTCCAATGTAATTAATTAATACATGTTTGGGTTCTTAATATAATACCAAATTATTTGGGTCCCATTAATTAGACTTTGAATTTTTAAGAAGACGAGTGGGAATGAAGATGGAAGATATATCAAAGTTTTTTAGGCAAGTAGTTTTAGATTTTGGTAATAGATAAAAAAAACTTAGAGAAATAATAAACAATACAATAAAATGTACGACCAACATATTTTTTCTTTTTAAATGTAATTAATTAATATATGTTTAGGCTCTAGTATAACACAAAATTTTGTAGGTCATATGAGATACTAAAAAAATTTGTCTCTTTTATTTACTACTTATTTATTATACTATACACTAAAAAATATTGGGCCCCTATTTCTCGTGGGCCCTGGACGTACGCCCGGCCCGCCCTCCCCCAAACACGGGCCCTGTTTGTCAACCAAGGTCTAAATAGTAGCTCAAATACCTGTTTCGGAAACCAACTTATCTCAGAATCAAACAAAAGTATTCAATAAATTTATGAAATAAGTCAATAACCTAGCTTATCTTGCCAAAAACGTTTCACAAATTTGATTAAGTTAATTCACATGTAACACGTTGTTATGAAAAGCACGAATAGGGATTAGGGTGGGATGATTTTGTAAAGAAAAATTTTAGCGATGAACAAAATGTAAAAAGACAATAGTTGAGGGACCATTTATGGAAGTTATTCTTCAACTTAGTGGGGGGTACGTGGCAGAAAACCCCCAATTTCCATCGAAAGGCGCGTCTAGAAAAACATAAAAACCGCAATAAGCAAGGCGATTACGTTGTTGTATAAAACACAGTGGAGAAGCTTTGGTCAGACGCAAACCCAAGCGCGTGTTGTTCCGTAATTCATCAGCAAGAAGGAGCGAGCAGAGTTCGGATCGATTTGCTCCCTTCTGAATCGTTGTTTGAATTTTTAGGTTCCCCCAAGAACAATTTAAATTTTTCCTAATTTTTTTTTAATTTGTAATTTTATATATTTTAATTTTTATTAAATTTTTAATTTTGATTTTTCTTTTCCCTCTTTTCGTTTCCAGATTAGGTAGGAGATCATCATACCCGCTGAAAACCCTAATTCCGTACGGTTTTTGATCTCTGTTTTTCCTCCGATTTGAAGGCTTTTAGCCCCAGATCTGATGCTAGGGTTCGATTTCTCGAAATCCTAGGGCTTCAATTTTAGGGTTTCAAATTCCATGTTTGATTTGTCGTAATTTTTGTTTGTTCGTCGTTTGAAAACCTAGCTTTTCGTCGAACAAATTCGATTTCTTCGTTTCTTTTGAGGAAATCGGATTTTTTTTCTTCGTGTAAAAAGTTTCGAGTTTGTGATTTTTGTTGTAGCGTTCTCCGGGCGGGGGTTGTTCGTATATGTATGGCTTCAGGGATATTAGATGCGGATAAGATAAGCAAAGGGAGGAGTAAGTGGGGAGAAGGTAATAAAGTCTACACACGAAGGTTTAAAAAGGCCAACAAGAACACCGCCACCGCCCCCGTCACCGCTTCTTCCCCAACCACCACCGTCACCACCACTTCTCTTCCCGCCACCGCTAACCCAGCTTCTCCACCCGCCACCACAAACAACGAGCAAACCCTAGCCACTGAGGACGCAAATTCGGAAAGGCAACAGACTTTATCGCCGGTACTCGAGGCATCGGTATCGGTATCAGATGATCATTCCATTCAAAATCGGCAGCTTGAAGTGGTTGCGGTTTCGCCGAACCGGCCCACCGGAAACGGGGTGATAAAACCGGTTGTGGTTTTGGTGGATGGTCGGGTCAAGATTAATTTGAAAGCTGCGAGGTCTAAGGATGAGATTGTTGATCTTAGGGAGAAGCTAAGAGCTGAGCTTGATCGAGTCCGGCGTTTAGCTCAAAAGCTTGAAGATAAAGAAGCTGAGCTGACTGCATTTTCGACAGTTGTTGGTGTTGCTGGCGACGGTGAGGCTTACAGTCATTCACAGTATTCAGGTAATGATATAGTGGAGAGGAGAGCTCTACTTAGAGTGAATTCAGAAATGGGTACTGATTTCATGGACAGGAGAGCTTTAGCAAGAGTTGAACGCGAAATCGGTTCTGATGTGATTGACCGTAGAGCCTTGATGAGATTAAATTCTGAAGTTGGTTCAGTGGCAAATAGTGATATAAGGCCTTTTAGGCCATTAAGTGTATCAGTCGTTGATAACAATCATGGGGTTGGTGAATTTGTTGAGAAAGAGAAGAGGACACCAAAGGCGAATCAGTATTATCGGAATTCAGATTTTCTACTTGGGAAGGACAGATTACCTCCTGAGAGCAACAAGAGGCATAAAGTTAACGGTGGAAGAAAGCATAGCAAGGAATCGGATTACAGTATTGGTCATGAACGGCACAGGAGTCAAATGTTCAAGAGTTGCAACAATTTGCTGCAGAGATTGATGAAGCACAAGCATGGTTGGGTGTTTAATGAACCTGTTAATGCGAAACTGCTTGGGCTGCACGATTACCATGACATCATTAAACACCCAATGGATTTGGGCACGATTAAGAGTCGTCTTGCCCAAAACTTCTACAAGTCCCCCAGAGAGTTTGCGGATGATGTCAGACTCACATTTCATAATGCCATGACTTATAATCCAAAAGGGCAAGATGTACATGTTATGGCGGAGCAGTTATCAAATATTTTTGAAGAGAGGTGGCCAGTGATTGAATCTGAATACAATCCAGACTGGAGATATGGAATGATTTATGATGCAAGCACTCCAACTCCCACTTCAAGAAAGGTTCCTCATTTCGCACATGCCCCTCCAAGGACGCTGTATAGGTCAGAGTCCATGACCTTGCCTTTTATGACTAGGCAAAAACCCTCTAAATTTGCCCCACCTAGCAGGACACCCATGCCAAAGAAACCTAAAGCCAAGGATCCCAATAAGAGGAATATGACTTATGAAGAGAAGCAAAAACTTAGCACAAACCTTCAAAGCCTACCTTCTGAAAAGCTCGACAACATTGTCCAGATCATCAAAAAGAAGAACACCTCACTTTCTCAACATGACGATGAAATCGAAGTTGATATTGATAGTGTTGATATAGAAACTCTCTGGGAACTCGACAGGTTTGTCACAAATTACAAGAAGAGTTTAAGCAAGCATAAGAGGAAAGCTGAACTTGCTCAACAAGCAAGGGTGGGAGCTGGCAATGCTAATCAGGCTGTGTTAGAAGTATGGATTTATAATTCTTTTTGTCCCCACATACACAGAAGTTCAAATTTAAAATGCATGATTTGACCATATGATATTGTTAATGCAGAACCTGGCAACATCCATTCCACATGCCCCAAAAGAAAATAAAACAAGTAAGATTAATTGCTGTTTCTGTGGTTCAGATGTTTGTCTGCAGAGGTTGATCACCAATTGCTAATAGTGTGTAAATGTTTTTCTGTTTAAGCAGATGAGAAGACTCTTGCTAGTACTCCTCCCGACCAGGGAGAGAGGAGAGGAGATAATGCCAGTAGGTCTAGTAGTTCAAGCAGTTCTAGCAGTGACTCTGGATCCTCTTCAAGCGGTAACTAATATTGGTTCTTTTTGTCCATTTGATGGATGATTGTTAAGTCATAGTGAACTTGCTACTTGCATTAGTTTTGGTGGTGGTTTAATTTATGTGGATGCTAATTCTGCTGAGTCAACATTTTCAGTGTTCTAATCCTTTTGATGGTCCATGCAGATTCAGATAGTGATAGTTCCTCTGAAGATGGATCGGATGCAGGTCATTCACCTAGAAGTTGAATGGCATAGATTAAGGTAGCCATCGCGTATTAGAAAATGAATTATGTATATCCCCATTCTTTTGTTTTATATGCTAGTTTTTACTTCCACTGCGTCATACATGATGACTTTGTTTCTTAATAGCTCCTTTTGTTGTTGTTATAAAATTGTTATTTGAAAAAATGTTCTAATATTGAACGATTCTAGAGATATCTGGATGGTTGAACCATCTTATCAGTTGTACTTGGGAGTCGAAAGATAACTTTTTGTTCATAGCTCATGCTTATCGAGACTGTCTACTTTTTTCATGCATCTTTTGTGTTCAGAGACCGATTAGTTAGAACTTGGTTAGTTCCTCATATAGGGGGATGTGTGTTATTTCAGCAATGAATGCAATTGCTGAAACCAAAGAGTGCAGATCTCTGTGTAGATGATGCCCAAAGACAGTTAAGAGAATATGAGGCCTAAGTTTTGGTATATTGTCAATTCAAACATGTTTTAAGTAACTGGCATAGTTTAATGCTTTGAGATGGCAATTCTGCATTGTGGGCACATGCGCATGCCACACACTTGAGAGCAAGAGATCCATACAAAGTGGAACATGGTTCAGCATTGTTTACTGGTAAGATTTAGTTGGTTGTATTCTCTACTGAGTACTGACTAATAGGATAACAATGGTATATGTCAGCCTTTCTAGTTGAAGGCTTCTATTTTTTGTGGACTTGTACTTGAATGAAACTGGTTGTAGATTAGCTTATATGATTTTCTTCTAATGCTTTTTGGATCTTTGAATGTAGTATTTAGAGTTTGAAGCCATGCATTACTGTAGACATTTTCACTTTTGGACAATTGATAAAATCACGTTGATGGAATTATGCAATTTTCAACTTCATATCCCGTGTATAGATGGAAAGGAATGATGTGTTGATGTTATGGAGTTATGTTGAATTGGTAAAAAGTTTCTTCGTAGTTTCACATTTCCGTGTCTTCGCTACTATCATTGCTTATTTTCATATAAGGGAGGCTAAACATGTTTACATGCTCCTGTTTCGGAATTGGACCTACAATGCGAGGTGAGGGCTCATTGTTAATAGGACTTAATACTTACTAGGATAGGGGGAAGAGTTGTCCAGCAAGATTTGTTACTTTAGATAAATTGTTCGAGTCAAAAATCCTTTTTTTTTGGTTGGGTTGATGAAATTAAAGATGCTTATATTTAAATTAAAGAAACAAAGAAGTGTAAGTTGATAGAAGGGTGAGATGGGAATAAGAGTGTAACAAATAAGATGCCTCCTATTTGACTATGTTTGATGGTAAAATCACTTTCACCTAATTATCTAGTCTTGTTTTTGTTTTTGGAAAGGGTATCCTGGGCCTATGGCCCAGACTAATCCCTGGCAATTAGGGCCTTTGGCCCAACTGCTAAAGCGTGCAGCCCTGAGTTTATCCTCGGTGGCCACAAGTGCTGCTAGTGGGGCTCGAACCCGGGTTGAGCGCTATGAACTCCCCAAGCCTTTACCACCACACCACAGCCCTTGTGGTTTAATTATCTAGTCTTGTTAACATAAATAGAAAGACGAGAAGTGTTTTGGCTGTGAGATTTGGCTGCATCTCATTTACTGACGATCTTCGGTTTGGTTTTGAATGATTAGACGGTTATGTTGATGACAGAGTTTGCAACAATTAGGAAAAACAGTAAATAACAAAGTGCACGGCAATTGTTGACCTGGAAAACACCAAAGGAGGTTAAAAGCCACGGATGACGTCAAGTCACCAATCCACTACTCAAGAACAAAATTGGTGTCGTTGCCGTTTATAGTAAAACGACCGCAGTAAATTTTGAAGGAATCTTAAAGATAAAGTGATGAATGCTTGAATCTGTAGTCGGTTGGATTTTTTGCAGGTTATCCTCGTTTTTATAGTTAGCTTCCCGCTTCTTTCTCTTGGTAGCTACTCCTGGAATCTCGGGGATAAGGCACTCGAGATTGGAGGAACACATGGAGGCCTGACCGAGTCCTCTCTTGACTCTTTCAACTCTCCTCTGGACGTCACTGTTCCCAACTGGCTGCATGTGTTGTTATGGAAGTTGCTGTCGTCGTCCCGCGATGAGGTCGATGACATCATGCCATTGTTGTCGGGCAGGATTTTTCATCATAACGAGAAGTACTAGTTATTATTTCTTGGATTTTGGATCTAAGTAATCTTTATCTTAAAACTTGGAATAGGGTGTGCTCAAAGCATCTAGCACTAGTTATCATATAAAAAGCTTCATGCCAAAGAAAGTAATTTATTTGAGTTGTTAGATATTTTATCAAGAACAAGGTGCAATACAAGATCGATAAAAGGAAGCAAAAGCAATCTTGTTAAACAGACTTCAGCCCCTTGGGAATGACCAAGTTTAGCTTGTCATCTTGGTGTTTGGTTCCTCATTCAAGAAGTCAAACTTCATGGTGACGGGTGGTGAAACGTGAGGGTAATTATGGAAGATGTTTTTGATAATAAGAGAAGGGAGTCCTCAAGAAATTAACTCCAAAAATTTGGAGCAAGAAGTGAACAAGTCCTAACAATGACCAATTTTGTCTCTTCTTTCTTGTGTATTTGTAGCCTCCCATGCCTTTGTAGGTAGTCACTATGTGTCTGGATGTTACAGATGTATTAGGAGTAACATGCAACTGTCATATTCCAATGAGTGAATCAGTCTATGCATTAATGTGAGCTAGTGTTGTCATCTTATTTATTAGTTAGAGATGAAATGGAGTAAATATCTTTCTAAATGGTCCATCTACAGAAAAACCCAGCTTTCCAAAATGGAACGTTCAAATTTAAATGTTAAAAGATTTGCGAAGAAGTCAAAAAGCAAGATCTGAATGCCAGGTGCACCCCTGTACTTGATGGTCATGGACAACTCTCGACGCTTCTGGTTCCCTTCTCTTTGTCGTTTTAGTCTCAAAACCGTTATTTAAAGCTTCATAAAGCTCATCATGTTTATTATAACAACAAAAGATGGTATAAAACACACGAAAGTAAAATTGAAATTTTTTGAGAGCTAAGCTCATAAAATTAGTGAGAGTGCAGTTGTCATTGTTTAGAAGTTGAATAGATGGCATAATCATACCTTTGTTTAACTTTGTAAAAAGAGAATACTGTAAATATCCTATTGCATATGATAAATTTGCTTTATATAGAAATAATTGAGTTTATTAGAAAGTGTAGAAGGCCATGACCTGAAAACCTCGACGTCATTAAAGCCCAGGTCTTTACAGAAACTTTTTAGCAAGCCGAGCCTTGACGACACAAACTTGTGTCTTGACGACGACACAAACTTGTTGAGAGAAGTCTTGCTCTAATTTATGGTACTGTGTCCAGACATCAGTGCAAACATGGGTACGTATGCATGCTGCCTGTAGTTGGCTGTATGTGGTGCCCGGGGGGCAGTCTCATTCGGTATGCAGCGGTTGAAATACTTTAGTATGTGCTGCTGTATAGTTTGTGTAGTTAAATACATTTGTTGACTAAATGAAACATTATAT
Source organism: Arctium minus (assembly GCA_954870635.1). Classification (NCBI taxonomy): domain Eukaryota; kingdom Viridiplantae; phylum Streptophyta; class Magnoliopsida; order Asterales; family Asteraceae; genus Arctium; species Arctium minus. Next base: position 7,332,618 of record OX941080.1, read on the forward strand.
TATCATTTCAGTAACACCTGATAAGCATGTGTTTATAGCATTAATAGCTTATTGTCCGTTTCTAGTATCTAATGAAATAGGCAATCTTAACACCGATGCTTGTGAAGGCTGTAGCAAAGACCATGCTTGTTAAGTCTGCCCATCAAACCTGTAAAATCACAAATGGTGAACACAGCCTTGTCTCTTCCATTTTATTGAAGAAACCATATCTTTCAACGAAATTGATACTAATAATTTTACGTCTTTGATAACCTTGAGAACTTTGTAAGACTTTAGCGTTACTATCTGACACCTGTCACACCTCAATGACCCATGAATTGCTTTTTGCCACTCTGCGCCATCTGAGGCTTTGCAGTTATTTTCTATCTTCTTCGAACTTCATTGTGGTTTCAAGGGCTCTGATTTTTCCTTGAGATGTCACGTACAGATTCCTCCAGACTTGTTGGATGTTGTGCCCTCCCATACAACCTGTGCAGACCTATAGCAATTACACTGTGGGTTTGTAGTGTTTTGATCTCGTGCTATGAAGTTTAATCTACTTTCTAGGGTTCCAAAGAGGTATACGCCAAAATTCTGCCAAATTAGGTTACTACTGCAGATACACCACCAATGAATCCGACCATGCGATTTGGATAGCAGGGCAGTGTTGTTTCTAGAAAATTGGGTAACAGAGTAAAAGTAGCAGAAGTAGAGGAACAGAAGCGGAAGTCTTAATTTCACTAGCGATATCGAATTTAACTGTGATCCTTTTCCACAAATACGAATCTATCAAGATGGTAAACAATGATGACAGTAAGTTAATTTGTATCCAGCAGAGGAATAAAAACAGAAGGTTTAATGCACTTAAGAGACAGGTGATAGATGCACAACTTTGATTTTTTGATTTATAAGCTATCAAGCGATAATTTGGTATATTTAGAAGTAAAATCTGATCATGATCCAATATTGTTGGATGTCAATTGTGGAAGCTGTAAAACACTGTTGAAGCTTGTGTTAGAGTGGGCAAGATGCTGAAGTTCATGAGCTTCTTTCGTGCTGGGCTTGTAGTTTAGTGGTTCTTTAACCTCTGTGGTTAGTGTTGAAATACAAACCTTAATATAGGGTCCTATATTAAAAAGGCAAAGCCAAAATGCTGCAGAACTGGTGATATAAGATTAATGTGACAACTTGACTCTAGAGAGTTCTTGCTGTTGTGAGACACACGTAGCGTAATGTGTCCAGTTGGCGTAGGTTTTTATTTCCTATATCAATAGTTCAGAGATTTACTTGACCTAAGTGATTGCTGATTCCGGAAATATATAATGAAGAATCACAATTATTTGTTATACCAATTAACAGCTCAATGTTTATTTATATATTTTGCTAGTTTAATATTTATGTTGGTACTCGTTCATTCAGTCTCCTTGATAGTAACCTCTTGAAATGGATGCTAAATCTCTTTTAACTTTACCATATTTGCATCTTAGTTGTTTATGTTCTTTCATGACCTACCTAACTGCAGAGGCCAAGGGTTTTTAACATATGATAGCATTAGTGCTAAATTCCCAATTGTAGCTAATCACAGGGCAGTTGGCATAGCTACTCAGGACTCTTATATAACCCAACAGACATCCTAGCAAATAAAGATTCGGAAAATGTGGTGGGATTTGACCTGCATTTAGGCCTTGGCGTTTGTTAGATGTTTAAATTAAGAAAACTATGCCAAGATATGGTGCCTTTTTTACATAATGTAATAACCAGTAGGGTGACAACTATGTTTTTGAGCTTGGTTAAGCGCTTGAAGGTACTATGAAAACCACTTTGTAGGCTATGCTGTAGCTTTATGTAAGTAGCTAAGGAAGAAAATGTAAACGGAAATTAGCATGAAGAATGCGACAACTTTATAGGGTCTTTTTCTCTTACCATGTTTATTCTTTAGCCTGCAGAAAGTTGCATACAGTTATTGGATGCCAAATTGTTTGCGCTTTAACATTCTTTCAGCTTTTGGTTTTCATATGGTTTTCTGAGAATATTTCTTGGTCATTAGGGGCAGGCTCAAATGAGAACCGTAAATATTTTGAGAACCTAGGATTCATGAATTATTCATGATTGAATCATCATGAATAATTCATGAAATAGTTGATTTCCAGGTTCTTATTTCATCTACATGTGCTTCTTTCTTCACTTGGAAATAGACAATCTCTTCTGTTTTCTTGTCTGGATGTGTCGGTAAATTCGGTCTTCTGTTTTGCAGTTTGTTGCAGATTTTCATCAACTGACGGTCTCCTAACAAAGCATGTTTCTGCGATGGCCGCCCCCAACCACATGATGAGCTGGTAATATGCTACTGCTACCTCTGAAAGGTGTTTGATGTTGATTTGTAATTAAAGATGGTGGCTTTTTATTAGAAAGTAGGGTGTATGATATAAAAAGATTGGTTGTGGCTGTGGCTGTGGCTGTGGTTGTGAATTGTGTAGCAAAATGTAAAAACTGGCTACAAATTTTAGGTTATGAGAAACCTGTGGTAGGGGGCAACAACAGAATGCAGTCAGATTGTTTTGAGGTTGGCTTAGACTTGGAACCACAAAGTGCCATATTCTTCATGATGGGGTGGTTGCATTTTTTGTATCGGTCATAAAATATCGAATGAAAATGAAAACTGTAGGTAGCGTGCAGCCGTATATAAGTTGCTTCATTTTTGTGTTGGTAACATGTATTTTTGTTTCTTGAAAGTGTATGTAATGTTTATTAGTTGCCAAAGTGGTCTATTTAGCTTTTGAAACCTCCTTTTGCCATTGAATCAAGAGGAAAAGTGAAAATGGTAGGAGACCAACATCAAAAAGTTCTATTTTGGAGAAGTAATTCCTTAAGAAGGGTTTATTTAATTTGGTTCAATAGGGTGTGTTTGGGATTGGACTGCACTGGACTAGATGGGCTAGATTGAGGTAGGCAGGTGAAAGAATTGTGTAAGGTTTTAGTGTTTTAATTTGTCATAGGTAGTACAATGATTCACCCATTGTGCTTTTTATGATCTTCCTGTTTGGTTCCACCTATTTTGTCCTGTCCCAATCTGAAGACGTTCAAAATATGGGATTACAAGTTATTGTTATGTCCTGTTCTTTGTATCCAAAACAATCACAATTGTAGAACCAGAGTAATTTGCAATTTTGGTAAAAATTCAAGGGTCATGGGTAAAACAATCTTGCTTGGGTTGTGGTTTAGTGGTTAAAGGGAGAGAGAGGAGGGGGAAGTCTTATCTTTCTTGGGTTTGAATCTAAGTGTTGTTAAAGCCCTTGTGGCCATGGAGGTTTGTTTATCTGCAATGACTCCGTGAAGGTTGTGGTTGCCTAAGAGATAAAGGTGACGGATTCGACTCATCAATGATTACAATTTATGGGTCGTTTACGGATAGTTAACAAGTTAAGCGGTCACTCGGTTACTTACCTTACCGACAACCTCACATAGTAAATGAAGGTGTTGAGTTTTAGCCGATTAGAGCTTACTGGTTACCAAATAATACAATTGTTTACTATGCAATTTTGATGGTCGATAATCTTATCCGATAAAATAAGTGAAATTTTATGATTCTTACTGATAAACGTTTAGTTGACAACCCCTTAATGAGATGATTGCTTGTTGTGTGTGTATATATACACTAACAAATTATTTGTAACATTAGCTTTGTTACAAAAAGGAGTTACCTTTTTGGAGTATTATATTAGGGATGAGATTTTAATATTAAATGAATAAGATAGATGTGGTGAAATATAAGATGTTATTTACTCCAATCAAACACTATACTAGAACATTATTATCTGTTAGAATATACATAAGAAAAAGAATGTAATCTTCTAAAACTCAATACATTTTTTTTTAAATTATAAAATACATAAAAGTTGAAAATTGTTTAAAACCAGTACATTTTTTTAAATTATAAATCTCATAAGAATTGAAAAATGTTTAAAACCAGTAAAAAATTGTCGTCATCTTGTGGTTCAATATCGACAACGTCCATACTAAGTAGTGCATTTGAGCCACCGCCTCCCATTGGTGGAAACCCAAAATAGTGGTTTCCCTCTTTGTCGATCATCATCGACGTAGTAAAGTTCGACCTCAAGTAATTGTGTATATTGTATCTGGTCCTAGCTATCTAAGTAATCATTGGGGGCAAACAGAGACCTCAATCAATTCCATCCTTCACGTCCTTCTATCCCAAACACTTTGCAACTGAAGGAAAAACAAATTCCAAAATTACGGTGCTAGCTTGGATGATTCGTAAAATCTCTAGCACTAATGAAAAGAATCAGAAAATTAGCCTTCATTTTCTTTCTTCGTGCCAATAAATCAAGGTACTCATAATATATTGATGTCATGTAACTTACAATTTTTTTGGAAGGGTATCTTAAGTTATGCCTAGGTTAATCCTGCTACTGTAAGACATCATCCCTGATAAATATAGTGGCCTCAATTGTTGTGGACATCTGGAATCAAACCAAGGGTGGATGAGATATTCCATCATATACCCTGAACTTCAACCACTATGCCACAACCCTTGTGGTTATGTGACTTACAATATTAGAGTGCATACAAATACCAAATTTATTATGGTCAGAATTATTTCTATACCGTTTGATAAATTGATCGATTATACTATTATAAGTGTTAGTGCAATATTTACTCGATTCTTTTTTAGCTTTACCGAATTATAATGATTATGTTTTCAAATAAATTTCTATGAGAACCTATAATTTGATCATATGAGAGTGTTGGATCTTCTTTACTTGGACCACATTGGCAATATTAGTTATTAGGCTAAATATACGAAATAACAACTTACTTTCAAAATTTTCTTGTTATGCATTTTACTTTCATATTTTTTTATTTACAAACAAGGTACATCCAAATTATTTTTATTAGAGTATTGTACTTTGAAAAATTTACTCATTATATCAATGGATAACATTTTGATTTGAGTTAAGATGACATAGCATAACTTACCAAATTACTCCAGCGTTTAGAAATTGGTTAATCGGTAAAGATACATGTACTTGATGCCCCGCCCAAGAGAGAGACCCAAGTCCTAGTAGCCCCACTAAATGGTGATTCAACATAGATTCTACATCTTGAAACCAAGCCAGTTTTGGAGCAACTTTATGATAATGAAACCAACCAGCAAAAAGCATTAACGCTGCGAAGATCAATGCACCAACTGTAGTACAATAGAGTTGTAATTCGCTAGTTATTTCAGATGTTCGCCAAATCTGGAAAAAAAAACTAGAGGTTATTTGTATTCCTACCAAATTTCCATGTCATGTTATTGTTCATGTGGGATGCCCACATGTAACATATTGGCGAAATGACATTTCTTATTACAACATCATACTTTCAACTTGACGTGTTATTTAAGAAATATAGCAAATTAATGAAAAAAATTCTAATTATTCATTAATATAATAATATTAAGGAGACTTGTTGAGGAAAATTATCTCGCGAACATTTTAAAAAAATGTTAGATATGAATTTTTAGACCAAGAGAAATAAGAAGTGTTACATTCTTTACAAACAAAATATTTATTTTGAAAAGAATATATTATATGTGTTTAAATTTTTTTGACTAAACACACTATTTTAATAAATATATTAAATTAATTAAAAAACATAAACTATTCATTAATATAATAATATTAAGAAGACTTGTATAACATAATCCATCTCGTTAATATTTTAAAAAAATGCTAAACAATATTTATTTTTTGGCATTTTTTTAACAAAGAAAATAAGAGGTGTTACATTTTTTCACAAAATATATATATATATATATATATATATATATATATTTATCTTGAAAAAATATATATAATATTTGTTTAAAAAATATGTTACTCCATAATATTTAACTTGCATACAATTTAATAAGAAATAGTGAAAATTTTCAAAGGTTCTTTTTTTAATTTTTGAGGAAAATGATTAAAACCACACTCTAGATGAGATATGAATCGTCGAGAGGGAAAGTAGCGAAACTTTAAATTTTTTTGAAAGGGGTATTCTTATTAATACAACTTAATCAGAATAAGAGCATCGTCAACAGTTTTTCTATAATTTCTCTAAAATAGAGAACTAAAAGTGAAAATCTCTAAAAAGTATTACATTCAACTCTAACAGATTTATTATTTTAGAGATTTTAAAACAAGTTATATTATTATAATATTCTCTAATTTATCATCCCAATACGCTTTTAAAAAACCTTAATATAAAATGATAAAAAAAAAATGAATCTTATTTGTGGAATTGAATAAAATAATCATTTCTCTCTCCTACCATCTAGTTTTTGAGATTTTTCTAAACTTGGAAAATTTTCCGATTTTTCTGTATTATAGCAAACAAGATAGCAAAGTTGTTGGAGAGATTTCTATTTTAGCAAAGTTGTTGGAGATGCTCTAACATGTAATCCACATCATCTCATTTAAGTCATGGAAGCAAAAAAAAAGGGTTTAAAAAGTAACATATTATTACAGATTGTTATAATAAGTAATATTTTCAAAAAATAATGTTTATGGTATAGTTAAAGAAAACGGCATATATCAGTGTTAATTCTTCAAAATATTTTATTAATTTATTTGATACAGTGTACATTGTCTTTGTATTCTTTTAATTTCATCTTATATAAATATGTTAGATTTTTAAACACTAAATAATTACTAGGATTATTTTTTAGAATAACATCCGATCCCATGATTTCTCCGTAAGAGTGTTCTCAATCTTTTATATTTTTCTTCTACGACTCGCAAGGTCCCAACTAGATCAAATGTGTAAACCACCAAGCAACCGATGTGAAAACAAAATGGATCAACAAAGTATGTATATGTATTGTCACAACAGCTTTTTTTTTAAATATGCAGAATTTTCTACCACAGTTTTTTAATGGTTCTACACCATTTATAACTGAAGTTGTTCACAAATACAACATCTCGCTATACCCAACATGTCTAGCCCGCTAAAAAAACAAACTTGGCCAATTATCAAATAATAAAATAAGTCGAAAACGTATTCAAGACCCACCTTAAGTTAACGGAGACTAGGTGATCAGAAGCCGGTTCGTACAATAGCCATATACCACAGATGACACAGTAGGCTAAACTCTGCAACAGCATATTAGAATCCACATGCACAGTCAAGACTGGAAGCAATAAAGTTCACAACTAAATGCAACACAATGGATCATGATGATATGACTAAGCTATACAATATCTGATACCAGATCTTCAGATAAGTGTGATTCTGCAAACATCATTCGCAGACGAAACAAGATCTGTAGAAGCAAGGAGGACCATCTTATCAACTAAAGGGAGAACTGGCCAATCTCCATAACCGGAAAGAATTGGCCATTGAGATCCATGACATGCTCATTCATAGTTTGAGGCAGCTGGGATGTCTCTTCCAGGTACGTCCTGGTTCTGGTAAGGGTTTCCACCACCTACATTCGGAGCATACCCGTTTGGCCCTGGTCCAGATTGGTATGGCATTCCTCCACTGTTTGGTCCGTATTGTGGCTGCTGCTGCTGCTGGTAGTTGGGAGCGTTATTAGGCATCCCTCCACCCATGTTTTGAGGCCTCATTCCTCCCATGTTATTTGGTGGCATAGGAGGCGGTGGGCCTCCACTGTAGGGCGGAGGTGGGCCCTGCCAGTTATTGGATTGACCTCCATGAACATTGGGCGGCCCTCCCATCCCACCACCTTGTTGTCTTCCTCCCATATTGGGCGGCCCTCCCATGTTCGAGGGTGGTGGTCCTCCTCCCATGTTCGGGGGCGGTCCACGGTTGCTTTGCATGTTCTCTCTCCTCCTTTCGTAATTTCTTGATCTGTCAAAGTTGCGAGGCCTGTCATTCCTCCTATTCCTCTCATTGGCCCGAGCATTGTTTCTGATCCACTCCTCATGGTACTTTGGATCATATGGAACAGCTTTCCCATCAATAAATGGTTCCCCTGATGCAAACGCAAACAATGTGAGCATTTATCTGATTGTCATGCTACTATTCGTCAAGAAATCATGATTCACAACACCAGCAACTATATCAACCTCAATCGGAATAGTCCCTAATCAAATAAAAATTAAAAGAATGCCCTGTAGTTTTAGTTTGTTTCATCTTCATTTTGTAAGGGTCTCATCAATAAAATAATCTATGTAAACACCAGACTATGAGCACTAGAGTAAAAGAGACAAGTTTTAACATTATAACAGAAAATCCCCAGATAACTGCTAAACAATCAATGAAATGTGATACCTCCATAATCCTTGTTCTTAACATCCAAATAAGAATCAGGTAGCACCCAACGAACTCCAGGTAACTCTGATAAAAATAATAAAAAGTACAAAATCTATTCATCAGTACACAATCAACAAACAGAGTAAAATTGGAAAATTTAAAGATCCAATTACCCTTGATCTTGTAAGAGACTTCTTCAGACACTAGGGCTCCAAAAGCATAATAGCATCTTGTTGAAACCGAGTAGATTTTCATTCTTGCTTCATCATAGCTAAAAAAAATAAACAGCAAACTTAATTCCAGCACAATTCCAACCAGTTTTTTTGTAAGAAAATAACACACAAATCAATACAAAGACATCAAAGACCAGATCGTTTATAACTTATGCACTACCTAAATTCACCTCATTGATCCTATCTTGTCATAACATGTGGATCATTATCCTAGCGATACATAAGTCAAGCTTTTTATCGATATGAATACCATCGAATAGTTTGTATAATCAAGCATTAACACTAAACAAATAGCGTTCAATTAACCTGTACTGAATGGACGATAAAATTGTAATTTTCATAATAAAACCTGAAATGATTCTCACCTGCCAACAACCTGAGCTAGGGTTTTGATATACGAGTCAATTATCTCATCTCTCGTAGGCTCGCCTTCGGGTTTCTCCACCACGACAAGCCAGTGCTCAAAATCGCAACCATCCAAAAGAATCGTCTCCTTTGGTGGACGATTACTCCAATTAGGGGTGGGATCATTCAGAGAAGATGTAGTCTGACGAGTCGAGAAAGCACGAACACTGGTCGAAGCAAGGGAGGGATGACGGAGATTGGCGGCAGCGACGGCGACGATAGGGCGGAGGCGTAGAAGATGAGAAGAATTGGTGGAGAAGCGTGGGATTAGGGTTTGATTGGCGGAGGAGAGAAGAGTGCGAAGGAGAAGACGAGTAGCCATTTTTGGGGATCTCGATTGTCTGGCTTATGGGCGTTTAAAACCCTAGTTATCGATGAGGTGAGGGTTTAGGCTCTTTCTAGACGATGAGAGCAAATGACGAAATTGCCCTTTGAGTGAGTCGGTACAAATATCTTTAAGTTATTTACATAAATAGTCCCTGAACACATAGTATCTATTTTCTTTTTTACAATTTTATTTTTAGTAGCAGTAATTTATTGGGAAAAAAAATCGCACCATCTTTGTCGTGATTTTTATTTTAGGGTATCAACTTTTAATTTAACATAAAAAATGTTATTTTAAGAATTGGTTTTAGAAAATAAATGTAAAATTACCAAAAATATCCTTTTTAAAAGTGAAAATAATAGATTTATTCTGTTGTCTGGTTTAAAGAAATGTTTACGAAAAATTTGGATTTTATGGATGGACTTTGAATTTTTTATGTGTAGTATTAGGAATAAAATTGATATTTATTCTTTATAAATAATTTTATAAAAATAAATTATTTTTATTAATTGATTATTATAAACAAATGTTTTAACAAATTTAAAAAATTATTATAAACCAATCCTATAAAATCCTACAAAATACCTACCCCATTGAATTACTAAATCAGTAAATCTCATATTTATAAAAATTCAAGTCCAAACATCACTACAAACCAAACATAATATTAGGCATTGTTTGGTAAAAATAAGTTAGCTTAGAGCATCTCCAACAGCTTCTCCAAAATAGAGAAAATGGAGATTTTAGTCATTTTTGTGCTCCAACAGATTCTCCAAATATTTCTCCAAAATGGATAAAGTATGATAGAGGGTGTAATTTTCTCCAAATATGGAGAACTCTCCAAAATCTCCAAAAATGATTATCATGAGAAAGAAATTGTTTTTTTATTATATTTTACCAATAAGATTTCTTTAAATGAGATGGGTATGAGAGATAAATAATATTTTATTAGATTTATATAATATTTTAATATTATAAGTAATGATTTCATCTCCAAAATGGAGAATCTGTTGAAGATTGATGTAAATTTTTATGTAGATTTTGACTTTTAATTCTCCATTTTGGAGAAATTTTGAAGATGCTGTTGGAGATGCTCTTATAAACTACCTTATTTTCTGAGTACATGTTTGGATGACCATAAGCTAGCTTAAGTAGCTTATGAGAAGTTTTTTGTAAATATTCCAATTATGTCCCTCATTAATATTCATTATTATATATTAACTTTTAATTATAAATAAATATTTAATGTCATTTTTGGTAATTTAAATGATTATAAACTAGTTTTTGTCAAACGTGACTTTTTCATCCGCTGACTTATCAACTATCAGTTAATTTATCAGCTACCAGCTAGCTTATCAATCATAAGCTAGCTTATCAGCTAGACATAGCCTTAGAATGGAATTCAAAGTTAAATCCCAAGATACCAAAGAATACACAATAGGATTTAAGATAATACAAGGGCAAAATAGTCATTTACAGCTTACTTAGAGAGTGAAAATAAAATATCACTAAGTTTTCTGTTATCTATACTATATTATAAAAACGGCATAAAAAACTCTTAATTACAACATTTTAAGCACAAGGTACAACTAATTAAAGTCAATTACTTAATTTACAATTTCTTAATGCTTTGGTACAACCTTTCCAAGCACAGTATCTCACATAATCATCTATTTGTGGAATGGATACTCATTTATTAATATAAATATTTGTTTTTTTGGTGGAGGATTTTATAAAATAGATTTTATATTAGGATAATCTATTTTAAATGCAAATTTTACATTTAAATCTATATTAATGAAATGTAATATAAAAAAAAATTCTTCCGTATTTTTTTATATTACATCTCATAATAATTTTTCCATATTTTATTTTATAAAATCTTTTTCCATATTTTATTTTATAAAATCTTTTTACATAATGAGATGTAATATAAACTCTTTTTTCTTCCGTATTTTTTTTGCTAATATAAAATCTACACGTATTTTTTTGCTAATATAAAATATACACGTATTTTTTTTCACGAGCATTAAAAAAAGAAAAAAGAAGATTGATATGAATTAAAAATAAAAAATAACGAGATACACTAATAAATTATCGTATTCTTTAAAATAAAAATATTCCGCAATACTTTCCAAATTAACCAAGTGTAAAGAAAAAATAAAATAGAAACGATGTAGATATAAAAATATTCTTCCATATTTTTAATATATTTACATTTAAATGTAAAATCGAAAATGAAAATAAAAAATTTTAAAATATTCTCTACATTCACTATTAAGAATATATGATAGTTATTGCACAAACTCATAACAACAAACGATTAAGAATATATGCAAGTTAACCACTTATGAAAATACATTCATTTTTCACATTGTATTTCATTAACTGTTAACAGAGAAATTACGTTTCATTTTAACTCAGTTTAATATTCCAACAAAAAATTTATCCTCCCGTGCAATGCACGGGTCCAAGTCATTAGAAAAAGAAAAACAATTATATTTTTAGCTGAGCTCCAACACATTTAGTAAATGTCTAAAATACCCTTATGTAAAAAATTCAAACCAAATTAATATTGATTGCATCCTTACCACGTCCAACCAGCTAGAAAAATAGACCTGTGCCATATAAACAAACATTGATTGATGACGCTACAATACATGTTTGGTTATATCCAAAGGAATTCCACTCAACACCATCTAAACGTTTCAAACTCGAAACCCGAAAAAGAAATAGAACTTACGGGAACCTATCCTCCGTCCTATAACGACTCTTGCACTTTCGACATATATCTACAAAAAAAAATGACACATCTACGCTACTCCACCATTCTGGGCATCGATCGCTCAGGATCCTCAAGTAAACCGCCCATTTGTACATCCTGAATGGTGAGCGTTTTTCTTGATTTCTTAAAAAATGTGTGACCATAAAAGGAAGTAAGAACGGGGGCACCTCAAGATCATCTATCAGTGATCGATGTAAAGGTCATAGTGGCATGCGATGATGTTGTGTTTCCATAAAGCGTGGAATCCTCGGGCTTTCCCGAGCCACTAGATGATGTACCTGTACCCGATGTGTTATTTTTTGTGGTTTTGAAATTCATCAGCTCGGATAGTAAGCCTGGATCGGATAAATCTTTTTCGTTAATACTCATCTCGTCTTTTAACATCTTCATGACATTAGACATGGATGGTCGGTTTTTGGGAAGACTTTGGGTGCAAAGAAGGCCGATTTTTAAGTACATGCAAGCTTCATCCATATCGACATCCTTTCCCATTGAAGTATCCACCATTCTTTCTACCTTCCCTTCCCTGTATTGATCCCATACCTGAAAGGAGGAAATGTTAAACCATAGAAAGAGTAGGTGTTCCGATCTTTTTGGAAGCCGTGTTACACATGTATCAAGACTATAAACCGACATGACGAGTAATAAATAAAACAAAAAATTGAACTCTGTATCATATATTATATTAAAAGTCCTACAAATTAAAGCAACAAAAAATGTTTTAAAATGACAAAGTAACATATGAAATTCACTTTAATGGAATCATTTTTCTTAGACCCAGCAAATGTGTCGTGTCGGGCCGGGTTCGTGTCGGGTTCCAAGTTAAACGGATTGAGAGTATCTAACCCTAACCCGGCCCGTTTAATAAACGGGACAAAAAATCTCAACCCTAACCCGACCCGCCTAAAACATTAAAAATCCAAAGCATTAAAATGAAAATTTATAATATATATATATATATAAACGGGTTACTCGGATCATTTTCGAGTTGAAAATTTTGACCCTGACCTTACCCGTTTAATTTTCGTGTCGTGTCAACCCGTTTACTTAAACGGGTTGAAATGTATTACCCAAACCCGTTTATTTCGTGTCGGGTTAGCGTGTCGTGTCAGTTTTTGCCGGGTCTAATTTTTTCTTACATTCTCGGAAGCAGAATCCGGAATCGCTCAATCGGGTAAAAGAGTAAAAGCCTAAAACATTATATTAGGGCTAAAACATTATGATTGGGCTAAAGCTTAAAACATATATATTATGTGAGAATGTTGAATCCATACATGGTAATTCACACTGTGATTGCTTACTTAATCCAAACCGATGCGTTTTCTATTTCAAACATTAAACTTAAATATGGTAATTCATATTTTTAATACTCATTGATCCAAGGCATAAATGTTTTATGTCTTAAACATTAAGCCCAGACATGGTAATTCATACTGTGAGTACTCATTAAAATAGTGGATATGCTTGAATCTCACGGTTCTCACAAATAACCGGGTAAAAGTTAAAACATGTATATATAATTGGGAAAAAGTTAAAATATGTACATTTTTTGGGGCCATGTTCCATATCTCACATTGGAACACCCTAGGTACCCAAACACGGGTTGAAATGTATTACCCAAACCCGTTTATTTCGTGTCGGGTTAGCGTGTCGTGTCAGTTTTTGCCGGGTCTAATTTTTTCTTACATTCTCGGAAGCAGAATCCGGAATCGCTCAATCGGGTAAAAGAGTAAAAGCCTAAAACATTATATTAGGGCTAAAACATTATGATTGGGCTAAAGCTTAAAACATATATATTATGTGAGAATGTTGAATCCATACATGGTAATTCACACTGTGATTGCTTACTTAATCCAAACCGATGCGTTTTCTATTTCAAACATTAAACTTAAATATGGTAATTCATATTTTTAATACTCATTGATCCAAGGCATAAATGTTTTATGTCTTAAACATTAAGCCCAGACATGGTAATTCATACTGTGAGTACTCATTAAAATAGTGGATATGCTTGAATCTCACGGTTCTCACAAATAACCGGGTAAAAGTTAAAACATGTATATATAATTGGGAAAAAGTTAAAACATGTACATTTTTTGGGGCCATGTTCCATATCTCACATTGGAACACCCTAGGTACTACCTTGTTGAATCACCTCAAAAAAATCATATGATCAAAAAATTTGGGGGCTATTACTCATTTTTTCACTAGCTTCCTCGTAAGGTAATCCTTCGTTGACAGATATGGTCATGCATTTAAGGTAATGAAAACATATAAAGCGTTTAGGGCTTAAGGTTTAGGGCTTAGGGGTAGTAGTGGCCAGTGAGATCAATTTATAACTTGTGAAACTCCGTCATGTACTCATAAATCCATCAAGTGCATGGTAATAGAAATGAGTAGTCGCATAACCAACCTATTTAGAGAGTCATTCTCTTGGATAGTATGAGTTACTCCCACCGTCCTAAAATTATTCTCTAAATGAAAAGGCCATATAATTTTAAATATATGTAATTATTACACTTTTTAATTAACTAAATGACAATTTTACCTATAATAATAGAGGGAGTAATTAATTTCTTCGTCCTTAAATGGAAAGTAGGCACTTACTTTTTAAAATGGACATTTATTTTGAGACAAACTACAATAGAAACATGGCCACTTATTTTGGGAGGGAGGGAGTACATGAAAACAAGCATAATGGTCGAAGAATTGCATACCCTTTCAAGAAGATATTGTTCTTCAACAGGTAAACGCTTGTTTTGGTTGGGTCTTCCCGTAACAATTTCCAAAAGCAGAACACCAAAGCTGTAGATGTCTGCTTTCCTCGTCAACTGGCCTCGTATCGCATACTCAGGGGCCAAATAGCCTCTGCAATAAAACAATACCAAAATATTAGTACTACAATAAGAAACTGTGAGTCGAGGGGAACTTGTTAAATGAGGTTAGACAACTTCACCTCCGTCCCAAAGTAAGTGTCCACATTTCTATTTTAGTTTGTCTCAAATTAATTGTTCTTCATCATGAATGTGTGATTCATGATGAAGAACACGTCCATATTGATCATGAATGTGTTATTCTTATTTATGATGAATATGCATCCTGAAGAGGGACACGTGGCGGGCTGTGGACGGTTCCCGGTTCCTAATCAATTTTGGGTTCCTAACGGAAGTACGGAACTTCCCTCATATATTAATTAATGCCTGTAAAAGCTGAGTAAGCCACCTTATTCTGATGAGGCATGTCATCAATCAGATGGCAGTTTCTTACTAATATAGAATGAGAGATGTTGAGCTTACTGAGTTCCTGCAATGCGTGTGCTAACATGAGTCAGATGAGAGGGGAAAAGCTTTGCTAGACCAAAATCTGAAATCTTTGGGGTAAAATCTTCATCAAGCAAGATATTGCTTGCCTTGATGTCCCTGTGAATAACATGAGGTTGCACTTCCTCATGAAGATAAGCAAGCCCTTTTGCTACACCGATGCAGATCTTCCTTCGAACTTCCCAGGTGAATTTAATGCTACAGTGACCACTCCCTACGCATGATACAGACCATAAGTCTTCAAGAGAACACCAAAAGAACAAGCCAGATTACAGATGAAAAACAGGGTTTCAATTACCAAGTAAAGTTTGATCTAGACTACCGTTTTTAAGGTAGCCATAGACCAAGATTCTATGATCTCCTTCCACACAATAACCATGCAACTTTACCAGGTTTTCATGTTGTATGTCTGAAATAACAGTTATCTCAGTCAAGAACTCCCGCAACCCCTGCCTAGACTCAGCACTGAGAACCTTTACAGCAATTACTGTACCATCTTTTAGCATACCCTAAAGATCAGCAAGTGTTTCTTTTAAGAGATCAGCAAGTAGTTATGTGATATCTAAATATGAAGGGGGTGAACTGAAATATTTGAAATTACCTTGTACACGGAACCAAAACCCCCTTCCCCTATCTTATTTTCAGGGTTGAAATCTTCGGTAGCAAGTCGCAAATCTCTGTATGTATAAAATCTCATATTCTCAACATCCAAAAGTTCTGCATCCAAAATATAATCTAATAAGATGCTTTTGTCAAGATATAGAGAGTAAAGACTAAAGACACACCAACATTTAGAAACCATGTGTAATCTACATTGATGCATGTTACTTCTTCGTGCATTTTAATCTGACATTGAAAAAAACTTCAAACTAAAACATAAAAAAGCATAATAGATGTATAATTTTCTTCATTCGTAAGTTTTCCTATGGATAAAAGTTCTTTGTGGAGAAAGTCTTCTTGTTGATGGTCCGATAACCACAAGTACTTGTTATATATCAAAGCCAGAAGACATATATCAGTGGTCACTCATGAATGAAAAGCTTTTAATATGCTACATTAGAAGAGTATTAGCCTATTTCATATGGTTACAAATTTAGTTATACCGTAGACAAACCGTTTGTGTGTCTTTTAAGATGTTTATATTTTCCTACGCATGAACCTAAACTCTCAATGAAAGTCACTAAGCCTTTTAGAGCAGTCATATTTCATAATAAGAAAGCATTGAGTAAATACCAAAAACTTCCAACACCGTAGAGTATGTAGAGTTGCGTTTGGTACATGGGACTAGACAGAACAAAACAAAACTCACTATCACATGTTTGGCGTGACATAGGACAGGACAAAGACCCATTGTCCCACGTTTGACGTGACATGGGATAGGGGGTGGTACAAAAGGGGTTTTTTTGTTCCACGAAAATAGGTGGAACAAGATGGGATATAAACTAAAAAAATGATTAATGTACCCTCATCTCATATATATATATATATATAACCTTAATATGGTATTTGTTTTAGGGGGAGGCTAATTGCACCCCTATACATTGCTAAATGCACCCCTACCTAGTAATTTTCTACTCAGAGACATCAACATTAAAATCTACTTTTTACATTCTCAATACATGACTTGACCTGATTTTGACATTAAAGGGGTGCAAATAGCATTGCCCTTGTTTTAAGGGCACCGCCCATCGCCTCCACCACCAGTTATGTCTTATCCAGTCCTGTCCAGTCTAGCCCGGTCATGTCTACATACCAGACGCTACTTAAATGATCTTAGCAGGTGGTCTGACTTACCTTTACTAACATCAAGGTTGTTCCCCCGATTGTTTGCTGAAAGTTTTCAAGAAAATTGTAAGCATTGAACAAGCTATTATTATGTATGTGGAAAAAGAGTTAATTGAAACATGAATCATATATAGAACTCAATACCTCTATGATCATCCCCCGTTGAGGAAGCTACCTTCCCAAAACAACAACTGAATTTAGCCATGGCAAGGATTCCTCTATTTTAACCAGTAGATTCTGTCAAATGCCTGTGATACCAAACTGACTCAGGTAACTGCAAAAGCATGTCATGTTTCATTGAAGATGAAAACAGATACCATAACTAAAATACTTAAATCTTATCATCAACCACCATATCATGCAACAAAAATTCAAGATCAACAACATAAACAGCACAAATTTCTTCTCTCACAGTTCCATGATCGAAGTAACAATCATTACATTAGCACCTCAACCAGGATGGCAACACATCATGAGTGCAAGTACTAATTAATAAGTATGCAATCTGAAAACATAACTTTTCTATAAAACAAACACTCCTGGTTGAAATTCACTGTCTTCTTTCTATAATTTCCTCAAACCTAACTAAAATTCATAATGAATCGGTAAAAAATATCCATTAAGTTACAATAATCTTATTCTTATCCAAATACAAACTCAAATAAGTTGATCGTAATAATCATTGCATTAGCACCTCAACCAAGATGGCAACACATCATGAGTCCAAGTACTGAATAATAAGTACGCAATCTGAAAACATAACTTTTCTATAAAATAAAAACTCTTAGTTGAAATTCACTGTTTTCTTTCAATAATTTCCTCAAACCTAACTAAAATTCATAATGAATCGGTAAAAAAATCCATTAAATTACAATAATCTTATCCAAATACAAACTCAAATAAGTTAATACTATATCTACAACATAATTTTCAAAAAAAAAACACGTACCTAAAGTAACCAATATCAATATCGGGATCCTCGAGATATCAATTCTCGAGGAAGTTCATACAGTTGAAAACCGGAATTTCTCTTGAAAATCGGAAAACAATACGGCGTGTAAATGAATCAAAACAATCCGTATAAAGGTAGGTAGAATTAAGAGAAGATGATATGAGATCAAATCAAACAGAGTGATTTGGTTAAGAAATTAAAGAAGAAAGGATGTAGGTAGAGGAAAGGTGAGAATGAATGAATAGATCAACAGGAGTCGCCATTGTTGATGTAATGAAGGTTACAGGCGTGTGCAGCGAGAAGAGAAAGGTCAATAAAGAAGAATTGGAAATGGCGATGCGTCCCTTTGACTTTTGGCAGAATGAGAGACGACTTCACATATCGTTCCGGCTAGGTCTTCCACCTCAAAATTGTAGATTCCACTTTATATAATAAATAATATAAATTAACTTTTTATAAATTAAAATTAATGTAATCTATATTACTATATAAAAATAGTAAAACGGTTATTTTTAAGATTCGAAGTTACATTTCACACCTTATAGTTAGTTATGTAGTTTATTTTTAATCTTTTTTTTTTATTCTAAACACTTAGGGGGCGTTTGGTTCGCAGAATGATTTCTGATGAAATGGAATCTGTCAATGGAATTGAAGTCTGGAAGGAATTGGAATGGAATGTTTTCAAGTTTGACCAACTGTTTGGTTGGCAGGAATGGAATGTAATCAGTCAAATGAATTGGAATATGTCTGTTTGGTTTGCAAAGGAATTGGAATTGAATTCTGAAAAATGACAAAAATACCCTTTCTTTTTTTTATATTTTTTTAAATGCCGAGAGAGAGGAGAGAGAGGAGAAAGAGAAGAGAGAGAGAGGAGATAGAGAAGATAGAGAGGGAGAGAGGGAGAGAGTAGAGAGAGAGGAGAAATGGTAGAGAAAGGGTAGAGAGAGGAGAGAGAGAGGAGAGAGGGTAAAGAGTAGAGAGAGGAGAGAGAGAGAGAAGAGATAAGAGATAAATAGAGGAGAGAGAGAGAAGACCAAATCCACATCTGATGGGTTTTAATTTTGTTAAGAGGGTTTGGAGGGTATTTTTGTCATTTTGAGAAAATGCAATGGAATGGAATTCAATTCCATCCAAAATGAGAAGGAATGACCAAATCCTTGATTGAAGGATTTCATGGAATTCAATTACATTCATTTGGAAACCAAACAGCAGGATGGAATTTGACCATTCCAATTCCATCAGATTCCGGCGGATTCCAGCGAACCAAACGCCCCCTTATCATATCAAATGTGGCGTTTGGTTTGCATAATGTTTTTGGATAAAATGAAATCTGTCAAAGGAATTTGGCTTTGAAATAATTGAAATTGAATGTTGTCAGATTTGATGACCACCTATTTGGTTGACAGAATTGAAAATGAAATTTGTTACAGAAATTGGAATATGTTTGTTTGGTTCACAAAATATAGTTTTAGAATTTGAATGAAATATTGATAAATTACCAAAATACCTTTTTTAATAATTTTACTTTTTTAAAACAAAAAATGCTTTGATAAAATAGCCATTAAAAATATTTTATTTATAACGGTGATTCAGATTGGTGATGGTCGATGGTGGTTCAGATCAGATTTGGTCATCGATGGTGGTTGATGGTGGTTCATATCGACAGTGGTTCAAGTCGTCGGTGTTTCAAATTGGCAGTGGTCGGCGGTAGTTCATATTGGCGGTGGTTCAAACTCCAACCGTTACTTTGTAAAATCATAAACAATTTTTAGGGACAACTTGTCTAGTCTTGTCTTATACAGTCCTAGTCGTACCAAACATTAAACAGACACTTGTCATGTCCTGTCCTGTCCTCTTGTCCCGTCATATTCAATTATGTCATGTCCAGTCTAGTTCTATCCAATCACATATGTGTACAAGTGTTTGAAATTTACATGATTAATTTAAGAAAAAAGTTAGTTAAGAACGTTAATCAGTTTTTATATTTTTTTAATCATCTTCCTTTTTTTTTTAATATGCAATTTTGTTACTTTAGACGATATGATTTAAAAAATAATAATAATTAGATTTTCTTGTCGACCACATGAGCCTCATGAATTTGAAAATGACCATAATTTCATCCAACAACCCATTTTCAAAGTTTAACGTGGTGACTGAATTGACAAAAATACCCTTAACAATATGTTTCATTCAAACCTTAAAAATTATAATGTTTAATTATTTATGGAGTATCCAAATAAAAAAAAAGGAATCTTCGTGAAATAGAGTAAACCAACGTGTGTTTCCAAAAGAGGTCTTCTTTGCCTGCTCTTTGAAACATTCAACTTTGATGATCGTTGCATTTGATCGTACAAGTTATTTTGTTCGTTAAACAGTTTAAATTCTTTTGTTTTGATGTAATTATCATGAATATGATATTTCTTCTTTTGTTAACTTATGTTTGTCTTCCGAACATGGAGAATGCATTGTTCAAACGTATAGAAGGATTGACTCGAATTCCATGAACTAAATGACAAATGTATCGATGTTATCTAGAAAAACAATGACATGTATTTGATTTTGATTTTAAGCAGTTACGCAGTTATTATACTTATCGTGTCCTATTAAATAGGTGGATGGATGATTGACCGCTTCACATGTAAAAGATGTGTGAAATTGTTTTGTCAAGAGATGAGGTACATATAAAAGGGTAAGACTTCAACTTGTGTATCATATGGTTTATGTCAATGTTATGTGTTATAAACTTTAGCAGTGTCTGTTGACTTAAGATTTATTTTGTTTACTTGAAATGCGTGTTTTTATGGACTAAAACCAAAATCAAACATACATGGTGTAACTCGCTTGGAAGCAGAGTTTTAGAGGAAGGGTAAAATGTACTTTGTCTTAATTTGTATTTTATTTCAAACGGAACTATGTAATTTGGAATTACAAAACCGCGATTCAAACCAAACCACATGATAATTAGTAGAGTAAATTGTGTTTCTCATCACAATAGTTTGTTAAAAGTTGCGATTTTCGTCTATGTGGTTTAGAAATTATGGTTTTCATTCCTATTGCTATTTTCATCCTTATGATTTAAAATTTATTGTTGTTTCGCTCTCTGTTGTTTACAATTCTTTAATGTTTTAGTCTCTTATACTTAAGGGTATGAATTAGTCCAGGGACGAAAATAGCAATAAATTGGAAACTATAAAGACCAAAATAACAATTTTTAAACCACATGGACGAAAATCAAAATTATTAACAACCACAGTGATGAAAATCATAAGTTATTCTAATTATTATTAATTTAGATAAAAATTGATTACGGATAACTCCAATCGACCCCACACGGTGAACCTGCCTCCAAAGAAACCAATATGAGGGGACATTTTTTTGGCTCACTTAGTGGCTAAGTCTAGCGAGGGGAAGAGGATCGAACCTGAGACCTATCTTGTATTTGGGTAAAGGCTCCTCGCCCTTTTGCTAATTAAATAAATCAAAAAAA
Organism: Arctium minus; assembly: GCA_954870635.1. NCBI lineage: Eukaryota > Viridiplantae > Streptophyta > Magnoliopsida > Asterales > Asteraceae > Arctium > Arctium minus. The sequence continues at coordinate 7,354,154 of OX941080.1, forward strand.
AAAAAATTAAGGGTTTTTGGACTTTTCTCATGATTTTACCACGTTAAGGTAGTGTTTGTTTTTTCAAAAAAAGCTCTTAATTGCCACTTATGTCTGTTTTGGTCAGACATAAGATAATTCAGACTGTTTGTTTTTTTCTTTCTTATAAGAGTCTCTTAACCCTTAATGTCCTCTGAATAATTAAGTGATAACCCAACCACTTAATTACCTCTTATTTTCGCCCAACATCATTCTTTCGATTTCAACATCAGTTTTAGCCCAAATGCACCCCGAGTTTGCAAAAACACAAAACATGAATATTGTAGATATGTGTGTTGGCTTTTGAAAACATATTGAATCGCTTAAATTGGCGCTTTGGTGTTTGATATATGATTAAAACTCCACAACCTCACAAATCTATTAGCATGTTTCTTTTGTTTTTCTCTCTCTCTCTCTTTTTTTTTGCTTTCCGTCCTTCGATCATCGATGCTCACTTCAATTGACGTATTTAAGTTGGATTTTTTTAAGGAGAAAATAGACAATTATACATATTCAGACGTTTGTCAGTTTACAAAAACAAAACAGTCTTGTTGATTCAGACTTCAGCACCTCCTCTTAAAAATCAGAAGTGAAATCAGACTTCAAACTTCAACACCTATTAAAAAACAAACGCAACCTAACTAGCTTTATATGTCAAAATGATATAGAAAGGTAATGAATTTATTTGTAAAAAAAAATGTCCACAAACTTAATCATCAAAATAAGAAAGTCCAGTAAAATTTTCAGGACCTTTCCCCAACTTTAAAGACATTTTACCATCCAAACTTGTTTCGAATTGTCTTTTTAGGTCAAATAATCTATTAAACGGTTTTAAAACCTTTATGATTTATTCGTTAAAAAATATCCAGTCACCTAATCGATCAAAATCGAAAAGTGCATTGAAATTTTTTTAAACTTTAAGATAAGTATGATAATAAAATATTCAAATATATAATTACAAATATACGAAATTATATTATTTTACCCTAATCGCAGGGAATTGAAATTCAATGATGGTAACAAGTGGGCCAAGAGAATTTGTGGGATAATTTTGACAAGTAACTGCAATTAAATTGTTTCATATAATTTTTTTATATGTACTAATAAAATTATTTTATGTATTTTATCATTATGATTAATCAACCTTCATATATTTTTGATTAAATTGTTTTATATATTATTGACTAGTCTTGGTATAAGAGTATCGTTTAAAAATAAATATTATTTAATATATTACTTCAATAGAGTCCGGTAATTTTACAAACCAATGAGATCTAACAAACCGTACAAACACATTCAACCGATCATAGTTTTTCTTTTCTTTTTTCACTTTTTCTTAATCAAGGGTTTCTGCCATTATAATGAATTGTGAATGATGTACCATGACATCAAAAGATCTATATGTGGGAGGTGTAGGTCCAATATGAGATCGTGATGGGACAAAAAAAAGATTATTAAAATGTGAGATTCGGATAGAGAGTTGAAAATCGTGTGGCTTCTAAAGGCTTGACCTTGTGTTTGTGAGTGAAATGTTTCTCCTAATGCAGAAACGACATCGCCTACTGCAACACGTGGGGCCTGATATGCAAATAAACGACTTTTGTTTATAGGTTTGAAAGGTTGAAATTCACCGCAATTTTAGTCAGTACGCAACATTCAAAGTCATGGTAGTAATCATACAATTTGTGATGATGTCAATGAACATGATTATTGAATACATATTGATTTAAAGTAAAAAAATCACGGTTTTAAGTTGGATTATTTAAGGAGAACGAGAGGACAAGTACGTTTGTTCGTGATTGAAGATGATTTTTATGAGTTTAAGGACATGGCTCTAACGAACTCATAATATGAGATTGACCGGTACTGATTTGCTACCTTTATGTGATCAACCCGAATTCTACAACACCGGTATATCCCTGTCTAGGCATGGGAATGAGACCCGCCCCATTGGAGAACCCGGTGTACCCGCCCCAATGGAGATGGGGATTTCCTTCAAAACCGGGGATGGGGACGGGGAAGGGTAACATGGTCCCCGCCCCTCCCCGTCCCCGCTTATTAAATATATTATATAACTATTATATATTTACTAGAAGTGTACTCGCGCAATGCAGCTAGATACATCACGATTTTAATGTTTTATTTTATTTTCTGTTTTTTGTCGATTTACATTACGATTTTGGATGGTTGTGAGAGAATGATAATGATTTTTTAATATAAATTTGTTTAATTTAGATTTAATAATATAATGTAATTTATTTTGGTTTAATAATATATATTTTTTTATAAAATGTTCTGTAAGATTTTTTAATTATATTTTAGATTTTTTATATATAAAATATGCTGAGAGTTATTTTAGAGGAGTTAAAGTGGGAAATGATTTTAGGGGAGTTAAAATGGTTAGAGATAATGATTGAAAATTAATGAATAACATTAAATGTATTACATACAGCTTTTATGCTTGTTTTTTAAGTAATTAACATTAAATAGCGGTACATTAAGCTTTAAGACTTGTTTTTAAGAGTTTTTTATGCCTCTTTATAATATAGTATAGATTACTAAATTTTTTGTATATCTATTTTTAAAAATATATTATTTATAAAGATTTAGATGTATATCTTTCAGATTTAGACATGGTATTTTGATCTTTTTGTTACATTTTGTTACTTGTCTTACTTTTTTAGTTTTTTAGATAAAAACCATGTAGAGCCAGAAGCGTTTGATCAAATAATTACGTATAATGTTGTGATTTCGTTGAATATTTGATAGTCCGTAAAAACAAATTTTGGAAATATGTGAGATTTATACTGTTGGGTCATCTGAAGATTTGAAGATGACCTCCTGATCTTCCATCTTATATCATCCTACTTAGAATATGTTTAAGATTCTTTTAGCAGCTTGGTTTCTATACAAATGTTCGGTGAAGTCGAAGATCAGCCGAAGAAGACAAAGAAGGAGTACATCTCTCAAAGCGGATTGAAGATAGTCTCCTCAGCCTAAAGCCAAGCATGCTCAAGTGATCAACACCATCAGCCAGGATGGTGTCAATCACATGTCTCTCAGGAGTATGAAGGTGTCCTCACATCTTCAGGAGTCGAAGACCTCTCAGGTCTTCGGCAGCCGATGATCACATCTCTCCTTAGAGTATGAAGGTGTTCTCACATCTTCAAGGAGCAGCCGAAGATTTCTCAAGTCTTCGGTAGCCAATGATCTCTCCTTAGAGTATGAAGGTGTTCTCACATCTTCAGGAGCCGAAGATCTTTCAAGTCTTCGGCAGTCTATGCTTAAGGATTTCTTTCAAACACATTGTACTTTTCTGACAAAGTATATTGTGATATCTTGCATTGACGTGGACCTCATCTGGAGATCAGATCAAGTAAGTTTTGTCTACTACACCATTTTAAGGAAAGGTCTCTACCATCCTTCTGCAGGTCAACACTTCAAGCCAAAACACCTCAAGACAAAAGGTACATCATGTACCTTGCTGAAGACCTGTGTCCATCCTTTGCTCAACAGGTGTCCCATGCATTTAATGCATAAGGCACTATATATATGGAGGATGGTTCAACATGCAAGAACACCAGCTCTCAAGCATTCAAGCTCTCTAAGTGCACTGGCATTCTCTCTCTAAGAAGTTCTTATTGTTTTCTAAGTGTTTTACAATTGTTCTTCATTTCTCTTAGTGTAAGATTGTTTGAATAGATTTCATCTATTCTCTTCCGCAACAATCAAAAGTTTTCTATGTGTAATTCTTGATTTCAAATCAATAAGAATTAAAGTAAGTGAAAAATTGTGTGTATTGTATTCAACCCCCCCTTCTACAATACTTTTCTTCTTTACTATCTGCTATTTGGGACCAACATATACATAGACCATTATCGATCGAGTATATATATAGTGCTAAACACATTTCATTTAAAATATATCACATAAATGGGGAAAATCCCCGATTACCCGTTCGGGATCCCCGTTCCCCGTTGGGGACGGAGATGGGGATGTGATCATATTCCCCGTTGGGGACGGGGATGGGGATGGAAATTGGGATTGGGGATGGGGAAGGGGATTGACAGGGGCGGAACACAAGCTTTCCAACCGCAGGGGCCGGACCGAGGGCCGAACCTAAAGAAGGGTCACCGTATTATCTCTCCGCCGAAAAAAGGTTAAAATTTTTACATTTATGAAAGGTGCAACCCTATCGTTTTAAAAGGTACCACCGTATGATATTCAAAAGTTGAAGAAGGTGCAACCTACCTTGTAATCAACTAAAAAACCAAAAAGAACTCTTGAAATCAACCCAAAAAACCGAAAAATGCCCTCGAAATCGATTAAATAAAACTTAAATATCCCTCGAAATCAAACAAAAAGCTATAAAAATTCATAGAAACGGTGGAATTTGGCTAAAAACACATTGGATGATGAAAGTGAATGCAATTCTATCAAACAACATAAACTCTATTTCACCGCTTCTATAAAAGTGGATTTTTTTTGCAACTTAAACTCCACTTCTAAGTTCAAACAACATCTACTTCTAATCTTCTATGTTCTATCAAACAATCTAAATTATGTAAATTATGTGGTAGACATTTCATAAAGACCCAAATTCCCAATCAAACAAATTAATTAAAACCCAATCAAGGTAATCAAACAATTTCAAACAAATTTAAACAATTAAATGCTTAAACCAAATCATATAATTTGAAACAAGTAGATCAATCAAATAATCTAACAATTATACAATTTCAAACATCCTAATCCTATTATACCAAATTCATTACTAGTCTGTAGACAACAAACATTTCATATTTCATATACAAACAATTTCAAATTCTCAATCAAACAAACAGATAATCGACGGAGAATCAAGATTCAAGAACGGAGATTGGAGAGTGACCTACTGACCTGTTGTGTTCTCGATGACCTGCTGTGTTCCCGAGGGGCTGAGACAGAGAGTCGACTGTCGAGAGAACTGAGAATCAATAGTCTGCTGTGGGTTGTGATTGTCGACCTGATGCTGACCTAATCAGTAATCACCTAAAATCAGTAATCAGTAATCACCTAAATCTAAATGGTTAAATGCCTAGATCAAATAATGAGATAAATCAAAGGAACCATATTAAACGTAGAACACAAGTTCTTGAATTCTTTTTCAAGTGAAATTCAAGCCACTGTCTTTCTTAAATTAATTTAAAGCATAAGTTTAATCAAAGAAAACAAACCCTTTCAGCCAAACTGTGACTATCAGTAGCTTCGCCTCTCCTCGCTCTCACATGAACAACTTCTCGGGGTTTCTCTCCTTCTGCAGCGTCGGCGGACAATGGGCAAATGGCGTCTCACATCTGAGTCTCGAACTGGAAGTCAGGAAGCCGAAGGAAATTAGAAAACGGTGAGTAATGGTATAATTTGTTTGGGCTTTTCATTCTCTTATTGGACTAAAATAACATTAGTGGAGGGGCGCAATTTTTTTTTTTTGTATTTTAATCACTACAAAAAAATTTATGGATAGCTGCAGTTTTTTAAAATCCAGGGGCCCTGGCCCCTGGTAGCCCCCTTTTAGTTCCGCCCCTGGGGGTTGAGGTCCCCGCCTCATTCTCATGCCTATCCCTGTCTTGCCAATTGTTCTATGAATACAAATTATTTAATACTCCAAACTTTTATATTTTTTTAATTCTGGACCGATAGTTGTCAATGATTGTAAATTGCTTTTATTTAAATACTGTTGAAACTCTATATATTGTCATTAAGACTACCTAAATTTATTAATTAAGTGAGTTATTAATTAACCTATATATCATTAATTATTAATTTATATGTTAATCAATACTTTAATTCTGTAGATAAATTTGTAATTAAATAATTTTTTTTAAATGAAGTACTCAATTTACAAAGCACCATTTAATCTTCATTTTATTTATTGGATTATTTTTCATTATTCACCTCAAGAAGTTCTTAAAAGAGTGAATTACATTAATGGTCCCTCGTGAATACCTGTTTTTCACTTTTCGTCCCTCAAAACCTAAAATTACATTGGTGGTCCAAAAATTGAGTTTTTTAGCCCAAAACCGTCCTTCTCACTGACACCGTTTGAAGAGGTGCCGTTAGGGCAGCCATGTGCCCATCGCGTGAGGGGTGTTTTGGTCTTTTTTTAGTCATCTTCTTCATCCTAACAACATTGATGACCAAGAACAATGAAATTCAAGAACCAAAACCGTTATTCAAGAACAACGAAATTCAAGAAACATTGGAAACATTTCTGATGACCCAATACTGATTTCTCAAACTTATTTCTCAAACCCATAAATGAAAAAAATCTTAACAACCCAATACTGATTTTTCAAACCCAAAAATGAAAAAAATCAAGAACAATGAAATTCAAGAACAACAAAACCCTAATACTGATGAAATCAAGAACAACAATGAAATTAACAATCAAATCCAGAAATGAAAAGCATCAGATTCATATACAAGAAACAACCTAGATACAAATACAGATCAAATCTCTAAAATTATAAACAAGAATCGAAAGCCAAAACCAATCTAATCTAGATCTCTCGATCAAAGCCCTAAACAAATGTTAATCCCTAAACAAAAAATTGAAACCCCAACCAAATCTAACCGGAATATGTGGATTGAAACCCTTGCAGATGAAGGGTCTGATTTTCGACTTCGAGTTCCACACTTGCAAATGAAGGGTCTGGTGCAATCGTTCATTCGTTCGTTCATTGCTAAGAGAGGGGTTGCTCGTCAGTTGTTCACCATCGAGTTCGAAAACCAAAACCGTCGAGTTCGATAAGCAACCGGAAGAAACAAACAATTTGGATAGGCAACCATAAGAAACAAACAACCCTAATATCCATGTTTGTTTTAATTAAAAAAAAAGAAATAAAAAAATAAAAAAACTAATTTAATTATATATTTTAAATAAAACAAAAAAAGGGTAAAAAGACTAAAATCTCCCTCACATGAGGGCCACATGATGGGGTTAACGGAGCCCAAACTAACGGTGTTAGTGAGAGTGACGGATTTGAGTTAAAAAACTCGATTTTTCGACTACCGTGTACTTTTAGGTTTCGAGGGACGAAAAGTGAAAAACAACTATTCATGAGGGACCATTTATGTAATTCACTCTTCTTACAATGATATAAAGAATTAGAAATGAGATTTTTGTTAGCAGCTTAATGAGCTTCACAGCTTATTCAGTCAGCTATATATGACTGTTTGGTAGTGACTTAATGATATAGAAAGTGACTTATTCAGTAAGATTTTAAGGGGAGGCTTTATGCAGAAAGTCAAGTTTTTTTCAAACTAGTCCCTCTCATTAAAAAACACGTTTCTTCCATCTATGAAAAAACTCTCTCAAATAAAAACCTTCTAAATCTATACAGACAAATTAATCCACACAGACAACTTTATCCATACAAAACTTAATGGAAAACCAACCAAACAAACATTGATTTCAATAAAAAAATAAAAGACAATTGAGTAATTTTCAATAAATCTTTATATTATATAGAGTATGTGTCTATACAAGTAATCAAAATGTATTTTTTTAACAAATTATTAATTTGATGCGTTATCTTAAAATCAAAACCGGCAAAATCATTTCTTCAAAAATAAATGTGCACAATGAAAAAATACACAGTTTACAAATGTATAATTATTACACATTTTAATTAACAAAAGAACAATATCATCCTTAATTATAGAGATAATTTTTCTCCATAAAACGGGAAAGTAAACATTTACTTTTGAAAGCGAACACTTATTATAGGTCAAATTAAAACAGTACTCCCTCCGCCCCAAAGTAAATGTCCACGATGAAAAATGCACACAATTTTAGAAAAGTGTAATTATTACATTTTAATAAACTAAATGACAATTTTACCCCTAATAATAGAGAGAGTAATTAATCTCTCTATCGCATAATCAAATGTAGAATGGAAAAATAAACATTTGTTTTTAAAAAAAGAACACTTATTTTAGAACAAACTAAAATAAAAATATGGACACTTATTTTGAGACAGGAAGAATGTATAAACATTTATGGACGCTTATTTAAAATAACTAATGTTTTTTTTTTTTGTAAAAGTGATTATCAACTTATGTGGTGTAAAATCGGAGTTTCATAAAAAGTGTCTTTATTAACTTATGGTGGTAATAAAATGTAATAAGCTAAGAAGATGTTTTTTAGGAGGTGTTTGAGACTACTTATACATATGAAATGACTGATAAGTTGTTTCAAATAAGTTAATAAGTTAGAATGAAATGACTTATCAAAAATTTCTTATCACTTATCACTGATGCTAAACCGGTAACAACATTTTTTTTCATCCAAAGTCCAAAGTCCAAACACTAAAAATTGTTTATTATCGATACCACATCAGAATAAGTTAATAAGCACTTTAAATAAGCAATCGCAAACACCCTTAAGAAAAGATATTACAATATCCGGTATTAATTAATAAGGTTGGATTTTAGTGAGAAGTTGAGATTAAAGTGAGAAAACGTGAGAAGTGGTTATTAACCGTTGAATGAGAAATAGACGCATATTAGAATGAGATACACCAGATCAATTCCTTTTAAGGCAATTCATGAGAGGATATGAGATTAAAAGTAATTAACGGTTCACATCTACTTCTCACGTTAACATCAAATTCAAACACATTCGCCTTAAGAGCATCCACAATGTGGTTATTGAGAGGTTTTTGAGAGGTTTTGCAAAGTTTTTCAAAAAGTAAAAACCCCATTTTGAGGTTTTTCACATAGTGGAGAGGTTTTTCACTTGAGGTTTTGGAGAGTTTTTTCGTCATAGGTCGTAACTGCACGACCTGCTTTTTCAGAGGTTTTTCGTATTTAATCATTTTTAATTTAGTGAATTTTATAAAACTTTCATATTAAATCAGTTTTATTTATTAACCAACTTTATATATTTAAAGTAATCACATTAAATAAAATTAATAAATAAATAATATAATATAAATACATAATTAAAGTATTATATTTAAATTAATGTCTCGAACTTGACATATTTATATATAATTTTTATAGATTTATTAATAGCCAAATTTTACTTTTTAGCTTACATATTTTTAAATTAACTTTTTTTTATTTTAAAATTCAATTTTTTTTCAAATTTTATTGTTCATACTTTTATACATTTTTTACATATTTCCTTGATAGTCCATTTTTTCATTTCTTATCATACATACTTTTAAATTAACTTTTATTTTTATTTTTATTGTAAAATAAATAGATAATTAAATTAATAACATTTTCTCGATATAAATAAATCTGTATTTGTCAAAATTTTAATTAATTTATTTTTATAAATAAGAAATAAATGATATAAAGTTAAAATGGTGGGACCTTCAGTTTGAAAAAACTATGAAAAAGCGTGAGTGAAGTTTTTCACGTAGTGGAGGTATGTAAAGATTTTTAAGTTGTTGATGTGACAATAATGTATACAAAAAAAGTTGTAAAAACCTTTTTGAAAAAGTGTAACATTCTGGATGCTCTAATTTTAATTAACTTTAATGATATAAGATTCCATCTAAGGGGGTGTTTGGGCTTGCTTATTTAAAGGGTTTTTTAGCTTATTGCGATTTGGCACCGCAGATAAACTATTTTGAGTGTTTGGATGGAACAAAAAGAAAACAGCTTATAGTGGTGCCAAACCGCTGAAAAACCATTTTTGATAAATCATTTTGTTGTAACTTATGACTTAAGTGCTTATGACTTTTTTGGTTCTTTTATATGTATAAGCAATCTCAAACACCTTTAAATAACAACTTATTACCTTATTACGTTTTGGTACCACAATAAACTAATCCAAACACTTTTTAAAAAACTCCGATCTAACACTACATAAGAATAAGAAGTTGATAAGCACTCTCCAAATAAATAAGCAATCCCAAACACCCCCTAAAAACAGATTTGAAACGACGAAGGGATTTCAAAATCTTACTGAAAATAGAAAGAAAGAGGCAACAATAATTGTCTTCAAACACATCAATGCTCATGGCCATGGAGTAACACGTCGTCGACGCCATCATGGTTGCCGCCGGGATCTCCATAGCTCAATCCTTCTTCCACTTTGCTCAGATATGATCTCCATTAGCTTTCCCCCCCATTTTATTTGCCTCTTCTCCTCCCCTGAAACTTCAAACCCTAGTTCTAACTTTAAGACGGCAAATGTAGTCCGAAGGTTTGATTTACTGATAATATGCATCTATTTGCTTTTTTAGCTGAAATGCTACTGGAAATCTTTGGATTGATGAATTTGGCGGTGGAGTATTGTTTTTTTCTGATGTTCGATTTATGCTATTTATATGCAGAATTTGACATCGTGTTATGATTCTTTTTGCTGTTCATCGGTGGTTCTCATTCGGAGTTCATTTCTGATCAAGTATGTGTTCCTCTCTTTGTGTATTATATATATAGATACGAAGGCATAGAGTTCTATAAATCTATATATTTTAGTGGTTTTACTGTGTTAAGGCTAGTGATCTATTTGAGCCGAGCCAAGATCAAGCTGGCTCAGCTTGTGAGAAATGGCATTGTTCTAGTTTGGTTTGTGGCTTGCCAAGCCTGAGCTTGAATCAGATGGACTCATATATGATATAGCTTCTTATGAACTAAATCAAATAGAAGTGACAATATTAACCTGTCTCTTTTAGATGAAGAAACAATATAATGAGGGTTTTCAGTTTCATATTAGGAATTAAGAGGAAAGCAGTTTTGATGGTTGAATGTTCCTCTTATCGTGGCAGCATGGCAAATATTCTGAGATTCTTGGATGTAACATGTGTTTTGTCCGTATTACTTGCCGAACTTAGATCTGTTACTTATTTTGTTTTTTACCTGCTATTTATGCTGCAAACTGTATATTTGGTAAAAGTGATATCCTTGTACATTTAAAACTGCTATTTATATTGCTATTTCTCAAAGTTTAGTAGATTTACCATCGAAGTGGGAATTGGCTTATAATCACTAGCAGTCGTGATGTTTAGTTTGTATGAATATTGCTAATTCTTACCTTTTCATACATCTGAATTAGAACCACCGTTAAGGACCATTCCTGTTGTTGTTAACTCGAGAAAAGAATTAGATATCTACAGATGTGGTTATTGTTGTAAATAATTGTTTCTAGAAAGAAAGCAGTAGATCTTGCCTTAGAAATTATAACTTATTCTAGTACAGAAACCTTCATTTGATTTCGGGGTTTTGTGTTATGCAGATGGTATTACGTTCATAGGCTGGTTGTTTACCGCTCAGTTCGGCCATGACCAAGTTTTGATGCATATATCTGTAGAGATTTCTATTTTTGTCAAACCAAGGAGCTGCGAAGTTTCTTTCACAGGTTCGGCCTTGAAGTTTATTTGATTGAGGAAGCAAGAGAAGTCCTTTGAATGAAGGGTCATTGTATCAAATCCTTAAAGATGTTGTTGAACTGTGGTATCGAGGATTTTCATGATGATGGTTTTGAGGGTTCAATGGATGAGGACCACATTTTTAGAGAGGTGTTCTTTGGACATGGAAATGGTAGAAGTAGTAAAAGGTGTCTTGTAACTGGATCATTCAATTTTGAAAATGACAAAAAGATGCCTAAAAATATCTCATTTTGTTCAGACAGTGACAATTCAGTCATGACAAGTCAAGAAGACTTTCAAAGTAGCATCTCTGAAGAGTTTGCTTTATGGATGAGAAATGGTCCCGATGTTGAAGTTAAGCGAAGGAAGGTGTCATCTGGAGAACATTCTAACACTAAATCTTATCTAGAAAAGGTAGTCAAGTCTTCAAATGATCAGAAGGTATATGATGTAAGTAAGGCAATTGCAATACCTGTTTCTGAGGAGAGTCATGTCAAGAAGCTTCTACTTACTGGGCCGAAACCAGTTCAATGTTCCAAGCAGAGATGGAAAGATTCTTCCTTCATTGAACTTGATAAAGATGAATTATCAGTTCCCCTTAAAGATCCCACTGTCGATCCTAAACCCCTTTTGCGTTATCACACCTATTGCTTACTTAGAGCAGCAGGGTGGGTAATCGGGAGGCGTAACAGAATCACACATTGTAAAGGGCGTGGAGAGTATGTCTTCAAATCTCCTGAAGGAAGGCCAATTCGTCAATTTCAAAGAGCTTGGAACATGTGTGGGAAAAGGTTAGTTGAAGATGCAAAATATATTGATTTCTGTGATGGCATACGGTGGATAGATTTGACTAAGTTTTGCTCTGATCTTTCTAATGCATTGACAGAGGTCGAAGAACTGAGAAATTCAGAAGCTGCAACTGCCTTAGCTCATCGGTGGTACTTGCTTGATCCTTTTGCGAAAGTGGTGTTCATTGACAAGAGACTGTCGTGGCTGAAAGAAGGGAAAGAAGTCAGAGCAGAAAGAAGTGTGATGAATAGTTCATATTTGAATTGTAATGTTTTACCCTCTAAAAAAGTAGAGCAGAACACCAAAAAAACTGGGAAAAAGAGTAGTAGCATGGTTCCATTTCCCTCTCCAGCCTGCAGATCCAATAGAACTTATTGTCAAACAAATAACCTGTATGGAGTTCCAATTTCTTCTGCAATTGCAAATACATCAGCTGGAGTGTCTGAATCTATCTTTCTGTGTCAAAATGGCATGGAATTTTGGGCAGGGTGTATGGAGAAGGGTAAGCACTGCTATGAAACCCCACAAATAAGGATGGACAATTCATCTTTTGCACTGGATGCTATCTTGAATACGAATGAACATGAGAAATCAGAGAAGATACACGAGATCAAGTTGACCAATTTGGTCGGACAGAATCAGTTTGGTTTTTATGATCCTTACGGGTTGCATGAGATCAGTGAGAGCAGTGTTCAATTAAATTTAGATAATGCAGAAAGTTATGGAAGTTGTTTGAAGTCATCACTTTGTTCTCCGAAGGACTGCCTTAAGAAAGAACCGTCAAGATTCAAGACATCAGCCCACCATTCTGGAAGTCCCAAGATCTCGATCAGATATGAGAAGTCCAATAAGAGTCAAAAGAAGAAAAAAGGGAACTGTCACCTTAAGGATGACGATCTTTTACTCTCAGCTATATTAAGTAACCGATCTACAACAAAACGGTCAGGTGTAAAAAAGAATTCTCGTGTTCCTAAAGTTATTAGGAAGTACAAGAGCCAAAAAGGCAGTTGCAGGTTGCTTCCATGCAGTTTTACAAAGGGTAGACAGCAGCATCACGCACAAGGGAAGTGGTCTGGCTTTGGTGTAAGAACTGTATTGACTTTGTTGATAGATCTTGGCGTTATTCATCTCAATGAAGTAATCCAATACAGGAATCCGGAGGATGATTCAGTGGTGAAGGATGGCCTTGTAACCCGAGATGGTATTTTGTGTTGCTGTTGTAAGAAGGTGCTTTCTGTCTCTGAGTTCAAGAATCATGCCGGTTTTGGCGTGAAACGTCCATGTTTAAATCTTTTTATGGAGTCTGGAAAATCATTCACCTTATGCCAACTGGAAGCTTGGTCAACTGAATACAAGGTCAGGAAAAGTGTCATACGAACTGTACATGATGAGGAGATTGACCAAAATGATGATAGCTGTGGTCTTTGTGGTGATGGAGGTGAGTTGATATGCTGTGATAATTGCCCCTCAACCTTTCATCAAGCATGCTTGTCTACACAGGTTTGTCTTTAATTCTTTGAAAATTGAGTTCTCTCAGCTTTTGTCAATCTATAGTTCTATACTAGAATTGGCCCCCAGGTGTACCATCTGTTTTTGAGCTTGAGAAAGCAGAATTGAACCTGATTTCATACTCTACATTCAATCAAATAAATAAATCCATGTAATCTTAATACACGTCGTAATTCTTGGCAAAATCCGAAGAGTTGCAGGGCATGCGTGTAGAAGATATTAGTACGGCTATGGGACTCTAGTACCCCAAGGTTTATTTCGTGCATCATTTATTTTGCCCTTGGATCTTTACGAAACCATTATTGATTAGGGCCACCAGTAGAAAGACTGAAGCATGAATCTAAAGAGAAGGAAAAAGAGCAAAGCATGGGCAAATCAGAGTCAAGTGACTGTTTTGGCTGCCACATGAGAAGCATGAGCTAACATCTAGGTTTAACCTACTTTGAAGTTTGAACTCATATAAGCATCTTAAGAACCTAGGAGGTAGATGTATGTGCATCGTTGGTTTGGTTAGACCCTACTTCAGTGTGGGGGTTACAGGGTTGGTTTGTTTTGGTTTAATATGCTTGGTGCTTTGGTTTGTTTTGGTTTGTTTTGGTTTTGAATAAACCATATACATAACATATGTGAATATTAAATAAAATCTGCCTAGCCTCTTAATTCGTCTACTATATATATTTATTTGTTGTTTTGGTGGGTGGGGTTCTAATCCCATTTTTATGCTCGTGCTTTTTCCAGGAGCTACCTGAAGGCAATTGGTATTGTTCAATGTGCTGTTGCTGTAGTTGCGGGAATGTAGTCAATCATATTGAGACTTCGGTCTCTAAAGCTCTGAAATGTTTGCAGTGCGAACACAGATGTAATTTTTCTGCACTTATCAACCAGAAGTGGAGCTTGCCTCTCGTCAATGTCCACTTTTAACAAAATGATTAGATAGATATTAACTTACTAATCCAACTGTTTTTAGTAGAAGTTCACGTAGCAATCCAACTGTGTTGTCCGTCGTGAATTGCTGGTAGCATTTTTTCTGAATGGATGTGGTGAATTGTCACTTTCCACCGGTACAAGCTTATCTAACCAGTAGGATTGTAATGCATAGGTGGATGCTTAAGTGGCCCTAAAGGGGGTGGGGGTGGGGGTGGAACACTGATCTCATGATGAATGCATATGTGCTGAAAGTTGTCTTTCTTGTAAACAGATCATGTTGAATGCATCAAAGAGAACGGGATTGAGAGGGAATTGGTGGCTTCTAACTGGTTCTGTGGAGAAACCTGTGAGAAGGTAATATGCAATTAATGTTTTGTCTGACTTTAATGGGAAATATGGTAAAGAATACTATGTGGCTGCAGAGAAACCAAACAAACCCTGTATATCCTGTTCGAAAGCAGGGTCTGGGAGGGGTGAGATATAAGCAGTCTGACCTCTGCAGATCTTGAAGATGATGCTTTGCTTGTGACTGTGTGTTAGTGAGTATTCAGATCTCATGAATGGATGGGGATGGTCTTTTGAAATGTGGTTTTTGTTAAGGGGAGTTGGATCTGCATTCTAGAGTATATGAAATTAGGTCATTGGTAGCTCTCCCTAGACCTTTGTTGGATTTTCCTCTTAACAGTTCTTGATCTGCCATGGGCACCCGTTAGTCATGCGAATGTTGCGGCTGATATGATCTGTTGCTGACATGGCACAGTGATCGTTGATAGAATCAACTTAATCTTGTTAACCAACATATCAGAAGCAATACTTTGACATTCTTGATAAGCTTCAGTCTCTATCTTTTGCAGATTCACTCAGGTCTTCAGTCCCGGATTGGATGTGTGAATCCCATCTCTGATGGCTTCTCGTGGACCGTTCTGAGGTGTATTCATGGTGACCAAAAGGTTCATTCTGCTCAGAGTTTTGTTGCTCTGAAGGCGGAATGCAATCTAAAACTAGCTGTTGCCCTTACAATCATGGAGGAGTGTTTCCTCCCCATGGTGGATACAAGGACAGGCATCCATATGATACCACATGTATTGTACAACTGGGGGTGAGCAACATATTTCATTTTCTAACCTTTATTTCATCTTTTTCCAGACTCAATTGTTACCGCTGCCTTTACATTATATAGTAACTTTCCGAAACAACAAATGATATTCTGCAGATCAGAATTCATCCGTCTCAACTATGAGGGATTCTACACAGTAGTCCTGGAGAAAGATGACATTTTACTCTGTGCGGCATCCATAAGGTACCTCTGATAGATGCTGAAATTTCTATATCTTATGGGCTCTATATTGAATAACTTCTTACCAGGAATCACTTGCAGCGTTGTCTATTCTCTGGTCTTTTGCCAAATCCTGCTTCATCTGGTCTGGACATGTATATTCTAACATAATATCCTTACATTCTCATTCAGGATCCATGGGGCAACGGTTGCAGAGTTGCCCCTCATTGCGACATGCAGCAGATATAGGCGTCAAGGAATGTGTAAGCGCCTCATGAATGCTATTGAAGAGGTAACAGTTCCATTTAAAGCACACGAGTAATGGTCGTTTTTGGAGATTATAGAAGTAAACATAGTTCTTGGCTCGAGTTTTCCATTGAACTTCAATGATGTGAATATTGCATAAAAAATTGAGAACCCAAATGACCCATCTAATCTGGGTTGACGCGGCCAACTTGCAAACTTAACCGGTGAATAAAGGCTATTGCCTTGGGGCTCCTCCCCATACGTCACTAGTTTGAGTCTTATGGCTGTTATCTTTAGGGTCCCACGGGATTATTCGAGCATTCATGCATCTTGGTACTGAGCTTGTGTTTGGTCCTGGTTCATTAACATGTTCGAGTCCGCTTTGGTGTGTTGTCAGATGCTCAAGTCCTTCAAAGTTGAGAAGCTAGTGGTATCTGCTATCCCTAGCGTAGTTGATACATGGACAGAGGGCTTCGGTTTCTCACGATTGGAAGCCAATGAGAAGAAGAGCCTGGACAAAACCAATCTCATGGTGTTCCCAGGAACAGTATGGCTCCAGAAGCCCATGTACCATGGGTCAATCCAGAGCAAGCACTTTCATGGTGAACCCCCACTTCTCTTGGATAACTTTAGGGTTTAGGGTTTTGCAATTCTCGAGTCTGAACCCTTCGTTTCTTTCCCAAAATCATGAATAGGTGCTGCAACAGAAGCTGAAAACCTGAATCTTGAAGAAACTACGGCTCTGCTGGATATGGTGCCGGTTGACTACAAGAGATTCTCGCAAGAGGATGGAAACCGAGATGATAACTTGGTAGAACAGGTTTCAAAGCTTTCGTGCGTGCCAAAGATGGAAGGAAGTTTAGCCGAATCAGGTTGTGATGTAACATTGTCTGTAAATGTATAATGACAATGGACTTTTGCTAAATCGAATGGTCAGAAAAACCGACTTAAGGTACAAACAAATGAATGATGAAATCGTATACCAACAAATGTTACATAACTAGAGAACAAGAAATCATGCAACTCGAGAATTACCATACGTTGGACTTTATCTAAATTTTGTGCTCTACTGGCCTTTTCTTGCATTCGGGCTAAGGGCATGTTTGGTTGATTTTCTATCAAGTCTTATATGGATAAGCTGTGTCTGTGATTCTCATAAGTTGTTAACAAACATGCTCTAATTCATTTATTTGGGAATATTTATTTGGATTGAATACAAACAAAAAGTAAAACCATCAAAATATTGGAAATTGGTTACTACATTTTTTAACTTATAACCGTCTACTAAGTGAAAAAAAAAACCCAAATTAGTTTTATGTTATTCAAATCCCTTGCACTCAATGCCATAGCCAACCCTCGCCGCTCCATCACCGCCCTGTTACCGTCGTTTGTCTCTGTCATCGATCTCCCTTTTTTTGATTTGTTTTATTTTGTTTTTTTGATTCTCCATCTCTTTTCATCTGTCTATACGTACTCCATTAAATTGTTGAAAAAAGGGAGATCCAAAAGACAAGAAAGAAAAAAAAAACAGGTCAAAAAAAGGATATGGGGGGTGATGGAGAGCGGACAACGGCAGCAAGGGGAGCAATGTCGTTGGGTGCGAGCGGTTTGAATGGTGTAAAGTTTGGCAAGGGTAAAACTTATTTATATTTTTCTTATTTTACAACCTTCCTAACCAGTTAGCTTTTTTGGGTTTTTCTCGACTTTTCCTAAATTTAAAATAAAAAGATGCTAAAAATCATGTAACCGATCGATCCGATCGGTCCTAACCTCCCAATGCATGAACCTGTCCACCGTGATTTCAACCAAGTCTCTTGATACTCGCTATATTAACTCAAGCATCCGATATACAACGGGTTTGAGTCATGTTACCTCTTTTGAATTTCCAACCCATCTTCCAAGATCTGCATACATACACATAGTTTCCCGTATCTTCTGCTTCGAGCTCTAAAAGATGCTCCATTGCAATACCCCCTATTTAACACCATCTTTTAAAAGCAAAACAAAGTGGCAACCACGAGTGTAATAAATGAAGTTCAAGGACGAAAGTCATAATGCATGAATTATAATCAAGCACACAATGTCTGTAAATTAGCTATGATTCTTCAGGCATTAGGGACTGTTTGTTTACTTCTTAATAATTCCATTAAGAAACGAACTTAAGAGGTGAATCTTGTTTGGCAAAAAATAAGTTTGCCTCCTCTTAATCTTAATGGTTCCAAAACTCTCAGAATGATTTTGTATCTTAGGTGTCCCTTAACCATTCAGTGCCCTAATTTCATTTTGAACAATTACCAAACAACTATATTTCATTTTGCACTATATCATAAGAGGCTCTTAATTATTCTGCACTAAACCATTCAGCAACTGCCCAAAAATGTTTGGCAGACATTGCATCGAATGCTTAACATATAACAATCTTATAAATCCCAATGGTTCTTCAGGCATAACCAATAACAATCACATAATCTGAGTATGAAGTATCTAACCTGAGCAGGAAAACGAATTCAGGATTTCAGGATTTGGCGGTCTGGGGCGCTGGTCGTACCCTGTACCACAGGCAGATTTGGGGGCATGGCGCTCTGGGCCTTCGATAGGGGCTGAGGTCTGAAGGGGCGTGCTGCTGCGCCCTGTGGCGGAGTGAGCGGGCAGGGGGAGCCCAGGCCGACCCTGGTTACATGGTGGCTCCACCCCATATCAGATGATTCATATGGAGTTCTCAATTTTTATATCAAATCTGGATGTTCTTCAACCTCTTTGAAATAGTGTTGATAACTACATCTCCCCCACAGTGATTTCAATGAAATCCCTTGATATTCCGTGATGCAAAGCTATTAACTCGAGCATCCGATAAATCTCTCTAGAAAACGGCTTCGAGTCATCACACGACACAAACTCTTCAACGGCATTGTCAACCTCAATGGCGCTGCACCCTGGTGTCTTGCTCATTACCTTACCTCTTATAAATTTCCTCATCCTTGAAACCCCATCCCATCTTCCAATATCTGCGTATATGTTCGAGAGCAACACATAGTTTCCGGTATCTTCTGGTTCGAGCTCTAAAAGATGCTCCATTGCAATGACCGCCATTGCAAGATTGCCCTTGGTTCTACACGAGCTTAACAATGAACCCCAAATCGCAGAATCTGGTTTCATGGGCATGGATTTTATCAATTCGAGAGCTCTATCAAGGCAACCAGTTCGTCCAAGAAGATCTACCAAGCATCCGTAATGCTCGATTCCTGGCTCCAGATTATAATCGTGTCTCATCGAATCGAAGTATTTGAGTCCATCTTCTAAGAATCCAGCATGAGCACAAGCTGATAAAAGACCTATGAATGTGATCTCGTTTGGTTTGATGGATGTCTTCTGCATGTCTTGAAACAACCGTATTGCTTCAGGAGCTTTTCCGTGGTTGGCTAGCCCTCCAACCATTGTACTCCATGAAATCACGTCTCTTTCAAGCATATTGTCGAACACTTGCCATGCTTGGTCGATGTTTCCACTCTTGGCATACATTTCGATTAAAGCATTGCATACACTAGTCTTTGCCAAGAACCCGTTTTTCTCGGCATAGAAATGGATCCATTTCCCGAGCTCAAGAGCTCCCAACTGGGTACAAGCTGGCAACACGGAGAGTAAGCTGATCCAATCGGGTTTAACACCAGCCAGTTGCATCATGCGGAAAATGTGTAATGCATCTGCATGACTCCCGATTAGCGAGTACCCAGAAATCATCGCAGTCCATGAAACGATCGACTTCTCTGGCATACATTCGAAGAGTTCTCTTGCCCTTTTCATCTGCCCCAATTTTATATGCCCATAAATGAGACTGTTCCAAGATATGACATCTCTGTCAGACATTTCATCGAACACCTTATGTCCATGAGTAATACAATCACATTTTATATACATATCCAGAAGTGAATTCTCAATAACCACATTTGATTCAACTCCAGACTTTAAGACATGTCCATGAACCTGCTTGGCCACTTCGAGACTGGAAAGCCCTCCACACGACCTTATAACAAACGGGTATGTGAAATTATCTGGAAAAATTGGTTCTTTAAGCATTTGCTTGTATATATCTATGGTGAACAGATACAAGTGGCAATGTGTATGAGCCCTGATTATAGCATTGTATAAGTAAATATTTGGCTGAGAGACCTCTTTAAACAACAATCTTCCATAGTCTACTTCTTCATGTTGATCACATATGTTCACCATTTTGGTCACCAAGTAACTACTCTCTGATAATGAAAATTTCACAATTTGGGCATGAATTCTCTTCAATTTCCCCATGTTATTACAATTCTGCAACATGGGCATGAACATGTTCTCCAAGATCTTTAAAGATAGTATATTGGTACTTGCCGCCATAGATACCTCTAAACTTCGAACGTGGTTCAACGCTTTTGGTTCTGTTAGACTTTAAAATCAAGAATCCCTTGAATCGCTCAAATATACACCCTTATTAATGATTCAGTCAGCAGGTTTCGTCTGCCTGAGCAAATATGTAAAAGCTAGTTCTGACGCCATTTTCAGTACAGGGAAAACCAAAATATATGGGTGTTACATTAGGCAAAAGTAGTAGTTGCGGATGTTAAATAGTTCAGTGATGGAAAACTTACATTTAAAGTGCGACGGTGACGGTTACGTTGACGGTGGCGATGGCGGAGCAGGGCGACGACGGAGTAGCAGCGGTTTGTTGTTTGGAGGCGTCTTTTTGTTATAAAAAAGGCAAACCCGTTTAACCCAGAATCCCTCAAGATTCATATAATGTGTTTGGATGGGATGGAATGGAATATGTCAAAAGAATTTGATTTTGAAGGAATTGGAATGAAATGTTGTCATGTTTAGCCATCTGTTTGGTTGACAGAATTGGAATGTAATATGTTAAATGAATTGGAATTTTTCTGTTTGGTTCACATATTGTAGCTTTAGAATTGTAATTTTTCTCGTAGGAGTGAGCATGTGAAGCGACTATCGTCTTTGAAATCGGAACCGTTTTGGACCGTCGGTTTCAGAACCAGAACCGATGTGATTGGTTCTGGTTTCAGTTTCTAAAATATGGAATCGATTGGGACCGATTCCGGTTTCGGTTCACATTTTTTTGGAACCGTTAACTGCAGAGTGCCCATCGGACCGGTTCCTGGACCGGGTACCTGATCCCGGATACTCAGAATTGAAACCGATGAGCATCCGCTATTTTTTAATAAAATATATATTTTTTATTTATTAGTTTTTAGTTTTTATCGTATTAGTTTTTACGTTTGTGGTATTTATTTCTTTACGTTGAAACTTTGTAATATATTAATATTTACTTTTTCATAATATGAATGATAAGAAAGTTTTAAAAAATGCGGGTACCCGGTACTAGAACCGGCGGTTCCGGGACCGGTTCCCAAAAATAAATAATCGGGGTAATCGGTTCCGGTTCCTTCATTCCAGGAACCGGCAGTCCCGATTCCGGAAATTTTGGGCGGGTACCCACCTTTGCTTACCCCTAGAGTTTAGCGAAAGACGTGAGAATTGATTATCAACCGTTTGATGAGAAATAAATGCACATTAGGATGAGATGCACCGAGATGGACCATATCAATTTCTTTATAAGCCGCAATTCATGGGAGTACAAGGAATTAAAAGTTTCAACGGTTCAGATTACTTCTCACATTAACCTCAACTTTTCACACGATCATTCGTCTTACGATATATATGTCCATATATAATTTGATGATGGATGTGAGACCAACTATCACTTTTAATTAATGTTAATCTAATTGTTCAGATTAAATTTTAAAATAACTTTGCTGTGAAATATCTTAGAAGAGAATTTCTAATTGATTTTCAATTAAAATGATTCAAGAGTGAATATCATTTTTACCCTCTTCTTAAAATAATTACTATTCTTAACTAACTCATATGATTTATACATTTATAAAAAAATATTATATATTTACATATTGTAATATGGATATAATTACTATTCTTAACTAACTCATATCAACCGTTAGATTAAATGATCTAATGAATATGATTAAATAGACGGTTACAACAATATTTTTTAAATTAAAAAACCTCCATCCCCTATTTTTTATTCGAAAAAATACGAAAAATGAACAAAATTCGAGCGAAATAAATTACACCAAATAAACGATCATATTTTTCTCGTTAATTTGACATCCATATTCATATACTTTTTCATTCGTTTTTTCGTGGTTTTTCGGTTTTCCATTTATTTAGAGTTTTCTCCTGAAGCTGACCATATATATATATATATATATATATATATATATATATATATATATATATATATATATTAGAAACGTACTCACGCAATGCAGCGAGATACATCACAATTTTAATGTTTTTTTTATTTTTTGTTTTTTTATCGATTTACAGTACGATTTTGGATAGTTTTTAGAGAGTGATAATTTTTTTTTTTAATAAACTTGTTTAATTTAGGCTTAATAATATAATGTTTTTTATATAAAAAAAATTAAGTAGTTTGTTAAAATTCATTAATTATCTTATATATTTTAAATTTTTTATATTTAAATTAAGATGTTTATCCTGTTTTGATTATGTTTATCTGAATTCAACTTTCATAATTTTAGGGTTTGAGGATTAGAGATAAGGATTTTGGGGGATAAGGATTGAATTTATTAATTAGGATTAAAAGCATTTAAAAGTAGTACATATAGCTTCATTAGTTGTTTTTTAAAAGATTTTAAGTAGATTAACATTAAATAATAGTACATAATACTTAATGAGTTGTTTTTAAGAGTTTTTTATGTCTCTTTTATAATATAGTATTTGATGGTTTTTAGAGAGTGATAATGGTTTTTTTTATATAAATTTGTTTAATTTAGTCTTAATAATATAATGTTTTTTATATTAAAAAAATTAAGTAGTTTGTTAAAATTCATTAATTATCTTATATATTTTAAATTTTTTATATTTAAATTGAGATGTTTATCCTGTTTTGATTATGTTTATCATAATTTAAATTTCATAATTTTAGGATTTGGGGATTAGAGATAAGGATTTTGGGGGATAATGATAGAATTTATTAATTATGGTTAAAAGCATTTAAAAGTAGTACATATTGCTTCATTAGTTGTTTTTTAAGATATTTTAAGTAGATTAGCATTAAATAATAGTACATAATGCTTAATGAGTTGTTTTTAAGAGTTTTTTATGTCTCTTTTATAATATAGTATATATATATATATATATATATGTATATAGGGAGAGGTTCATTTGAGAAATGGTAAATGTATGAGAAATAAAGAAGTAATCTTAGACATTCATCTGGTCAACATTTGCGGCTTTGACCGTGAAGCACCGGATAATTCCTTACGTGGTCCATAGAAGATAGAGGGGTAGTTTCGTAAAATACGTGTGACGAATTCATATATGAACATGTATGATTCACATATGAACTATACGTTCATATATGAATTAGTTAATTAGTTCATATGAGAATCAATTAATTAGTTCATATGTAAATCACTAAGGTTCATATATGAATATGTTAATTAGTTCAACTAATTCACATATGAACCTACAATTAAGTAATTCATATGTAAATCAATTAATTGGTTCATGTATGAATCAGTTAAAAAAGTTCATATGTGAATTACACTAGTTCACATATTAACGTATAGTTCATATGTGAATCATACATATTCATATATAAACTCAGCCCGTGTATTTTGTAAAAATTACGAAACTGTCCTTTTAATTTTGGAATAGCCGCAACTTTTGACCAGTCAAAGCGCAATTTTTAACCAGTCAAAGTCGTAATATTTGACCAGTCAAATCTGATATTGACCGTATGAATGACTATGATTACTTCTCTATTTCTCATACATTTACCATTTCTCAAATGAACCTAAGGCTATATATATATATATATATATATATATATATGGGGTCTAATCATATGAGACCCTAGTATTTTGTGGTAACTATGAGATCTAATCTCATCCATCCATCTAATCTTATTATTTTTTTAATTAATTAATAAAGAAGGATATTTTAGTTATTTGATAAATTAAATAATATTAAAAACAAGTTTGTAACTGAAAATATCAATTAAACATATTGTTTCCTTCAATATCTCAAGTCTGAAAATATCAATATTCAATCATTTAGCCCAAGTCTGCATCCTTTCTCTCGTTCTTTTTTACAGTAGCCTGCAACACAATTCATCCTTTCTTCATATCGTTGTTATATGTCTTTCAATTGACAACGAAATTTCTGTAGATTCCGTTCGATCTTTGTCCGTTAGTCCCAATGAAGAGGAATCTAATCACATGGATGTTACTTTATTTGAAAACACAGACGATTTTGTGGTATTCTGTGGTACATTGGGTGATAATTTCATACATGCTATATTGTGTTACATTTTGATAATGTGATAAATCACAGTTATTGAAACTGATACATGTGTCATCTGATTTGTCATTGAGTCTCATGTATGTACTACACCGTGATAATCTGGAACAAGCTTTGAATTCCATATGGACCATGTGACATTGTGTTACATTGTGATAACTAACATCATCTTTGAATCCCATATTTACCATGAGACATATGTACCACGAGATACTGATCACAGTGTATCACCACCTACTGATCACAGTGTATCACACCCATTTTGCTGTACACAATGTGATCTTTTGCTTGTTTCAATCGACTACCTCCGTCGATAACTAGGGTTCTTATCCTGTTAAAATCATGTTAGATTGCTGTGATATTTGGTATAATCAATTTAGTGTAAGCGATTAGTTTGATTGAATGATATGTTTCAATATTTAGAAATTATTGCATCTGATTTCATGCCAAGATTAGCGGACCCGCCTAAATTAGATCACACAAAATTATAAAGTTGTTTGACATTTTTACCCTTTTTACCTTTTTTAATAACCTAAAATTGTGTTTTTAATTAATATTTCTCTTAATTATTTTAAACCATTGATTATTAAGATGGATGAATGAGATTGGATCTCATAGTTACCACAAAATACTAAGATCTCCCTTGAAAGGCCCCCATATATATATATATATATATATATATATATATATATATATATATATATATATAGGGGAGAGGTTCATTTGAGAAATGGTAAATGTATGAGTGACACGCGTTGCTTTATCAATGCGAAAACGCCTATTTTTATCTTTATTTTAGTTTATTTTACCATTTATATCCCAACTTTGAGTCTTTTATTATCTTATTTTACATTTATTATTTTAGGGGAGCTAAAGTTATGATTTTCTTGTTTTACACCAATAAATGGGCTGATGTGGACTTGTTGAATTTGAAATTTGGTACTTACAGGAATGTTACAGCATTTGGATCAGTGGTATTGGCAGATTCGACTCAACTATGGAAGGATGGGATTAACTAGAAGACATGGTGAAGTTTTCTAGAAGTTTTGAAGGAAAAATCCCTTGAAGAAAATCAGATCTAGTTTAGTTAGATAACTAATTGTAGTTGTGGCTATTATCTTTTGGATTAAGGTTTATGTACTTTATTAACTAGTGGGTAAAGACTTTATTTTATGCCCTTTTTAATTACCATTTTGCCACTTCTTCTAGTAACTGAAAGGATGTGTTGGGTAAGGGCTTAGAAACATAATATCATATATCTAGTTTAAGGACTAAAACTACTTGTAGTTTAGTCTCTCTCTAAAAGCTTGAAGTTTAATATATGCATTTTTAGTTAATCTTTTATATTGTGTCATTTACTTTCAGTTATTTAATTTCTGTCATTTACTTTCAGTTATTTCATTTCAGTTATTTATTTTCAGTCATTTAATTTTATGCACTTATTTTATATCATTTATTTTATATTTGCAAGTTATTTTTTATTATATGTAGCTAATTTTTAGTAGTTTGGATGTGAGATAAGGTGAGATTTTAAACCTAAGGAAGGTAGCCAACGTTTTACAAAATTACATTTTATTATTTTCATTCAAGTTTTATAAAGCCAATATACTTTTTGACAAGTTGATCACTCGAAGAGTGTTAAAGAGTCGTGGACTTAGAGATAAGCCACTCAAAGGCACATCAACTTGGAGGATATAGAAAGTAGACTTGAGAGGGTTGCTAACAAAGAGATTTGTTACCTATATTTTCCAAATTGATTTATTCTCGACGGGTTGGTCGCAGTGTAGTGGATTCAGAGATGAACCACTTGGAACACACCAACTTGAATGATATGGGAATCGGGCCGAGAGGGTGATTTTTTAACAAATAGATTTGTTATTCCATACGTTTTAAGAACACCATTGTTGCTACCTCGTTAACTAAGGTACTGTATAAGAGATTATGCATATCTCAAAAGAAGAATGTTGATACAAGGGTCAAAATTCGAGAGGACTGTTCTTGAAACAAATGGTGAAATTCAATGTTGTAGCATTGCAATGCTGCAACATTGGCTACTGGAATTCGTGTTTAGGTCTCACCAAACATCTTGCACCCATTCTATTTCCTTTATATTATGTTATATTCAGTGTTAACCTTGAGGTAACTCAAAACAAAACAAAAGTGATCAAAATCTCCATCTGAAATCATCTCTTTCTATTACTTGTTAAATCACTCTTACTTTAATCTCTGTGGACGATATTCGGTATTTTACTACTGTATTACTTGAAAGACGATATAGTCCCAATCAGTATACTTGCTCTTTGGTTCTATTATTCCCACGTCTATAGGTGTATTCAAAGCACTATCAATGAGAAATAGAGAAGTAATTCTAGCATTTCATTCGGTCAAAATTGGAGTTGATTGGTCAAATATTGCGTCTTTGACTGGTTAAAAGTTGTGACTATTCCAAAAAGAGAATGACAATTTCGTAAATTTTACAAATACACGTGACGTGTTCATATATGAACTTGTATGATTCACATATGAACTATTTTATCTGATTCATATATGAACCTTTGTGATTCATATATGAACCTTTGTGATTCATATATGAACTAATTAACTGTAGGTTCATATATGAATCAGTTGAACTAATTAACAAATTCACATATGAACCTTTGTGATTCTTATATGAACTAATTAACAGATTCACATATGAACCTTTGTGATTCTCATATGAATTAATTAACTGTAGGTTCATATATGAATCAGTTGAACTAATTAACAGATTCACATATAAATCTTTGTGATTCTCATATGAACTAATTAACTGTAGGTTCATATATGAATTAGTTGAACTAATTAACAGATTCACATATGAACCTTTGTGATTCTCATATGAACTAATTAACTATATATGAATCACAAAGGTTCATATATGAATCGGTTAAAAGAGTTCATATGTGAATTACACTGGTTCATAAATGAACATATACTTCATATGTGAATCACACATGTTCATATATGAACTCGTCCCACGTATTTTACGAAACTACCCCTCTATCTTCTATAGACCACACAAGGAATTATCCAGTGCTTCACGGTCAAAACCGCAAATGTTGACCAAATAAAGGAGTAGGATCATTTCTGTATTTCTCATACATTTACCATTTCTCAAATGAACCTAAGGCTATATATATATATATATATATATATATATATATATATATATATATATATATATATATATAGGGAGAGGTTCATTTGAGAAATGGTAAATATATGAGAAATAGAGAAGTAATCTTAGTCATTCATCTGGTCAACATTTGCGGCTTTGACCGCGAATCACCGGATAATCCCTTCGTGGTCTATAGAAGGTAGAGCGGTAATTTCGTAAAATACACGGGATGAGTTCATATATGAATCTGTATGAATCACAAAGATTCATATATGAATATGTTAATTAGTTCAACTGATTCATATATGAATCAGTTATTTGGTTCATATATGAATCACAAAGGTTCATATATGAATCTGTTTGTTAGTTCAACTGATTCATATATGAATCACAAAGGTTCATATATGAATTAGTTAAAAGAGTTCAGATGTGAATTGCACTGGTTCATATATGAACATATAGTTCATATGTGAATTATACAGGTTCATATATGAACACAGCCCGTGTATTTTGTAAAAATTACGAAAGTGTCCTTCTATTTTTGGAAGAGCCGTAACTTTTGACCAGTCAAAGCCGCAACTTTTGACCAGTCAAATCCGATCTTGACCGTGTGAATGGCTAGGATTACTTCTCTATTTCTCATATATTTACCATTTCTCAAATGAACCTAAGACTATATATATATATATAATATATAAATATATGAATATCTAGAAGGCTAATCCCTCCCCTATTCTGGCCATTTGGGTCAATTTCCCTTAATATAAAATCATTTAAATATTTAGATTATTTGTGTTATAACTATTATATGATAACAATAAAATAGTAAATATTATTTAAGGGTAGTTTAGTCATTCTACCACTTTTTTGTTATGTTCAACTCATCAAACATTGTACGGATAAACAACTAATTCAATTCATTTTTTATTGTCCGAGTTCCCAATGGCATCCTAAACAAACTCTTACTTATGATGACTTAATTCGGTTTGCTATTTTGTTTGTTTGCAACTTGTTTGATACAAACTAAAGCAAACATTACAAAACTAATTCTTAGGTGTCGTTTGTTTTTTAAAAGGTTTAAAGTCTGAAGCCTTATTTTAGTTATGATTAATAAGAGGTGATGTGTAAAAAAGTCTGAACGATTTAGACTTAAGAGCCATTAAGAGGTTTTTAAAAACAAACAAACAACCCCTTAATGTCTAGTCAGCGGTGAAGTCGAGGAGGTCATATGTATCCAAATCTAATCTTTACTCCAAATGGTATAATGTCCGCTTACTTGGAGATCATCAACGTTTTGGAAAAAATGTGCAAAAACCGCTTTGTTTAATATAACCGCTTTTAATTCGATTGACCTTGAATGATTATGTTCCATGTTGAGACCTCTCTTTCCATCTACAACCCTCTTCACTGCCTTTCTCGTCATGCATCGATGCTTATTTAAAAGCTTTTTTCTTTTTGGCTTGTTTGTTAGCAGCTTAATCAGCTTAATGAGATTCGTAGCTTATTCAGTAGTTATACATGATTGTTTGGTAGCGACTTAATGATATAAAAAATAGTTTATTCAATCTATACTATATTATAAAGATGGCATAAAAAACTCTTAAAAACAAGTCTTAAAGCTTAATGTACCGCTATTTAATGCTAATTACTTAAAAAACAACCATAAAAGTTGTATGTACTACATTTAATGCTATTCATTAATTTTCAATCATTATCTCTAACCATTTTAACTCCCTAAAATCATTTTCCACTTTAACTCCCCTAAAATAACTCTCAGCATATTTTAGATATAAAAAATCTAAAATATAATTAAAAAATCTTACAGAATATTTTATAAAAAAAATTATATTATTAAACCAAAATAAATTACATTATATTATTAAGTCTAAATTAAGCAAATTTATATAAAAAAATCATTATCACTCTCTCACAACCATCCAAAATCGTAATGTAAATCGACAAAAAACAGAAAATAAAATGAAACATTAAAATCGTGATGTATCTAGCTGCATTACACGAGTACACTTCTAGTTATCTTTAAAGGGAAAACTTTATGCAGAAGACCAAGTTTTTTCCAAACATCTTATTCATAATTAACAAAACACACTTCTTCCATCTATAAAAAAACTATTTCAAGCAAAAACACTTGTTTATACTAACAAGTTAATCCATACAGTTCTATCCCTACAGAACTTAATGGAAAATTAACCAAATAGTGTGCAAGTATCATTTTCTATTTGATGATGCTAATTAAAAAAGAACTTGTGAAAAAGCTCCATAAACACTTGGTATTTATATTTCTAGAGAGATGTTCAAGGGAAAATCTCAAAAAAAAAATGAAAAAAATGAGGAACACCCTAGTAACTCTTGATTTGGACGGTATGCACTTACGCATACAAGTAAATTATGTTATTTTTTGGTTTTTATGGATTTGTACATAGACATGTGTGCATGTTACAAATTACTTGTATGATACCGTCCAGATGAAAAACTATGAGAGTGTTTATTAGTTTTCGATCTTTTGACCCTAATTTATTTATATTATGGGTATTTGACTTTTGATTAATTAAAATTTTAAGGTTTCAAAACTTGAATTATTTTAGAAGAAAAGTGGTATATAATATAATTTAATAAAATCAATCAAACATGGAAAAACTATAAATAATGATTTGTTGGGTGTTACAACAAACACAAACCAACTAACCCAATTCATCATCTTCCTCCCTGACCTAGACCTCCTTTTGCTTCTATCAATTTCACAGAAATTCATGATCTCAAATCACAATTCTCAATCACTACATCGAAAACCCTAGATCAATTTACACAATTTCTAGGGTTTCTTCCAATGCCGATGCCTTCGTCCAGGAGGTTCTTCCACGCTCGCCATCCATCTAACATCGGTACTAGATCACTCGTCGTAACCATCTGTTTCCTAATTGGATTCGCCGGATTGTTAATGTTCGGCATTGCCGTTTTGAGACGAGATTTCACAGGTGTGTATAAATGTAAACATGCTAAACCTATTTCGGTGTCTGTGGTTTGGGACAAAAATGTTGGTTCTACCGGTTTGGTTTCTGATGGAGATCATAAGAGGCATAAGGTGATGGGTTTTGTTGGGATTCAGACTGGTTTTGCATCGGTTGGTAGACGGCGATCGTTGAGAAAGACTTGGATGCCTTCTGATCATCAAGGTCTTCAACGGTAAGGTTTTGGATTTTCAATTTTACAAACAAGAAACTTCAAGTGTTTGTGTAATTGTGTTGCATTTTTGATACGATTAGTACTTGCTCTCTGATTTATTCAATTGTTTTATGAGTTTGGGATGTCATATCATGTGAGTCTTGTGATGTAAATTGTAATACATACACTCACGTGACATAAGGAAATTCCTAATTCGAACACTAGGTTAATAGGTCACATTACCTTGTATAAACTACTCAAGATGCAATAACAGTGTTGGAGCTATTGATGATATCCTTACATGGATGATTACCGTTTGGGAGCTGGAATGTATCGTCAATTGAGAATACTTGCAAAGAGAACTCTATGAGTAATTGCGGATGATTACCATTTAGGGTTGTTTGTTTGGTTTTCCATTAAGTCATTTATAGATAAGACTATCTACGTGGATTAATCTCTGAATAGATTGGGAAAGTTTTTGTTTGGGAGGGTTTCTTCATAGATTGAAGAAGCGTGTTTTTTAATTGGGAGATACATGTTTGGAAAAACTTGGTTTTCTGCATAAAGCTCCTCCTAGAAACTTATTGAATAAGCCATTTTCTAAATCATTAAGTCACTACCAAGCGGTCATGTATAGCTGACCGAATAAGCTGTGAGCCTCATTAAGCTCGTTAAACTACTAACAAACAGGCTCTTAGCTATGAGAAACTTAGCCATGAGCACCGCTGACTTAAGATTTCAACAGCAAGTGCGTGGAATTCAAACTAACTCCGTTTTCAAGTAGAGGGATTGGTTTGACATATTTTATAATATAATTCTGTTTTACATACCATTTATGTAAAACAAATTTAAAAAGGAACTTGTCAGGTTTGGGAAATGAGGTGCATCCTTCTCTTGAAGTACCAAACAAGTTTTGTTCTTTTTTTTCTTTGTTTGTCTTGTATAATTTGGAAGCATTAAAAGGGATCCTTCAACCCATTGGTTTTATGAGATATTGTAGCCTTGCATCAAATGGTTGATCAATTTGGGATCTTCACAAGGTTCATAATGCTCATAACTAGCACAATTAATGCGAACACACAAACTACTTCCAAGATTCTATTCACATATTGTCAAGTAGTGGGTGAATGTATATTCTCTTTTTAATCAAGGATTTCGAGCATGAAGTGATCCCCAAGCTTGCATCTTGAACATCAAAATAGTGAAAGAATATTCATGCAACAAGTAAAGTGATTGAATGACTTTAAACTGTTATCTATATTCTCAGGATTCCACAAGATTGGTGTTTCATGGCTCATTTCTTGTACTTATTGTACTGCATTATAAGCTGGGATATATCTCATCTCATCTACCTTTCTTCTGTGTTACAAAGTTTATTTTATTTTATTTCTTTGATGGAACCTTATGCAGCTTGGAAGAGTCCACTGGCCTGGCCTTCAGGTTTGTCATTGGTAAAACCCGTGATAAATCAAAAATGGCAGAGCTCAGGAGAGAGGTGGAGGAATACGATGACTTTTTGATTTTGGATATTGAAGAGGAGTATAGTAAGCTCCCATACAAAACGTTAGTGCTTATGGTAGTTGTAAGTAAGCTAATTGTGCGCACTATCTGAGGTTCATTCTAATTTGTGTGTCTATTGCAGGATAGCTTTCTTCAAAGCTGCCTATGCACTTTACGATTCTGATTTTTATGTTAAAGCTGATGATGACATATATTTGCGACCAGGTGACTAGTATTTTGAAGTACACATGTGTTGGGTGCTTAAGAGTGTTTTTTAAAGCATCAATTTATTATACCTCATTGCTTGTTCCTTGACTTTTCTTTTGGAACTGTATTATCTTCTCACCTTCTCGTTTTATTGAATGCTAGATCGCCTCTCACTGCTTTTGGCTAAAGAGCGTGTTCACACACAGACATATCTTGGATGCATGAAGAAAGGCCCTGTGTTCACTGACCCAAAGCTGAAATGGTTAGTCTAACAGAAACTCCGCTCTCTCTCTCTCTATATATATATATATATATGTGTGTGTGTGTGTGTGTGTGTGTGGTTGTGTGTGTATGTATATGTATATAATAGACCTGGTGTACTTGATAGTGTTTTATGTGTGTGTTGCATCTAGCAGGAGAGAATAGCCAATGACGGTGTTTTATGTGTATGTTACTCAACGTAGCCAGGGAAGGGAATGTGGGTGCGGTCATCCCATCTAATTTTGGTTTTGTTTGATGACTTAATTAAGTAGAAGTGAACAAAAAAACTTTCATGTACCCTATGTCAGCTTCCATTGTTTTTGTTCTCTGCAGCATTCAACTACAAAGCCTCAATCCCATGGTTTATATTTTGGCAGTACTCATCTACATATAAATTATTGTCAAGTGACTGGCAGAACCTTAGTGTAAATTTATTAAAAAAAATCATTTAATTGTATAGACCAAGATATCTCGTAAGAGCTGGCAGCCAAGCAAGTGTACTGCAAAACCAATAAAAGACAACTGATTAGAGGAATAAGTAGGTACTTGTGCCATACTCTTCGTCCTAATAGCGAGCCTTTTGTCCAAACTCAACACTAATTAGATTTTTTTATTTGTGGCATATAAAGCACTATAGATCATTACATGACTTGAGGATTGTCTTTGATAGGTTTTATAGGATGGAAACAGATTCATGTTGTAAGGCACACACCTTTTCACATGGTACAACTATTCATGCAGGATTTGGGTGATGGATGCTGAAAACTTGTGCAATGAGTGATGGCATTTACTGCCTCCAAAAGTAGCAGTTATGTGTCTCGGTGTAAATTTGTAGAAGTACCTTTAGGTGACATCATTCTCGCTAACGAACGTTAGTGACTATGTGAAGAATATCTGGAAGAAAGGGGTATAGAAGTATAGTTGAACTCTCAATTAAACAAACAAGAAATGGTGTCCTTCAGTTTGCTTTCTAAACATTTTACTGAGAGACTACAAAAACTCAATTTTGGGGGACAGGATTTGCATGGACAGCTTTTAGGAAAGAGAGCTATAGAGAGACCGGATGTGTTAGAGCATGTTTTTCTATTCCTTTTCCTTTTGCAATGTTGGTGGTATTATGAGGTCTAACATTTTAATACATGCAGGCACGAGCCACTAGGGTATATGCTTGGGAAAGAGTATTTTCTCCATGCTTATGGCCCAATATATGCTCTTTCTGCGGACGTTGTTGCAAGCTTGGTTGCTTTAAGAAATAACAGGCAAGTTTTTATTTATTTATGAAATTAATGCAATCAGTTCACACACTCTGTCTTGCAAAAGACTCGTAAAAAGTAAAAACCTGAAGGGTTGTAGAGTTGGCATGATACCATTTTGCCAAAGGCCTCTTAAAAGGTCAGATAATATAAATAACAGGCACATTAGCCTTATCCGCGATTGTACTCTGTTGCAAGCAAGCATGAAACATGCGCCTAACGTCCAATATTTGCCGGACGTCATCATTGTTCAAAACTAAATTATATATTTTGTCTAATTGAGTCCTCGGTCATCACTATCTTAGAAGCACTTCCCTTGTCTTTGTTCACAAAATCC
Source organism: Arctium minus (assembly GCA_954870635.1). NCBI lineage: Eukaryota > Viridiplantae > Streptophyta > Magnoliopsida > Asterales > Asteraceae > Arctium > Arctium minus. Next base: position 7,388,583 of record OX941080.1, read on the forward strand.
TAATTGCAGATGCTTTTCTTATACATAAATCTAGATTGTTATCATTGCCAAGGGAATATCTCTAAAATTGAATTTCTCTCCATACACTTTCTACCTTTCAGTTTCCGAATGTTCAGCAATGAGGATGTTACCATTGGTGCATGGATGCTTGCAATGAATGTCAAACATGAGAATAACCGTCAACTTTGTCAATCAGAATGTACTGCAACATCCATTGCTGTGTGGGATATCCCCAAATGTTCAGGTTAGTGTTTCTCCTCAACGATCCATCTAAAACTGAATCATTGCGCTCCATTGTCATCAAATCTCTTCCAACCCCCAAATATGAAGCATTTGATCAATAACTTCTCAAACTATCCTACTTATGTTTTTCATTATAAACAAACCATGGTTCTTGTGAAAAAGCAACAAAAAATGGCAAGTGTGTCGGGTTTTTTGACATAGAATTGAGACCATGCTAAATATACATTTTCAATCTTGCATTGCAGGGCTTTGTAACCCTGAGAAAAAGATGTTGGAACTTCATGAAATGAAGATATGCTCAAACAGCCCAACTTTGCCATCTGTTGAGTAGCAGAAAATGCAGTTTTAAGATATCATTCTAGATTTTGCCCCTTCCTTTCTTCCTTCATATTGAATTCAGCAAACACTCTCCTAAGCCCCTGGATGTATTTTTGTGTTTATAGTCCAAATTGATCAAAAGGAAGTTAACACCAATCAGCCACATTATCAGAGAATTCATTTGTTTTTGGATGGGGTCAGTTTCAACCCCACCACTGTTGTATCTCATTTTCACCTGCACAAGAGAGCTAACTGATAACCTACTATTCACTTGTGAATGAATGAATGATTGCATATTTGCATACTCAATTCTAGTCATGGAAACAAAGACTACATTGAGTACCTACCCAATGAATACTGGCAAAATAAAAATACATTTTTGTCCCTTTCAAGTTTCAACCCACATAAAGTTACTACATTCAGTAAAACAGGACCAGAGCCTTCAAAAATCTTGAATGGCACATCTGCAAACATTGGTTCCTAAAGCATGAACCAGAATCAACATCAAGGATTGGCAAGAAACCGAACTGTGGTCACAAACACTCGTTACCTGCGTGTATATTAACACACTATAGATACATCGTCATCTCAAAATCCTTTTTTGTTACACAACAAAGGAAGCACGAAAAGCCATTACAAATCTTCCGCAAAACCACACTTGTCTCCGGCAGACCTCCCTAATGACCAGCGGTATCCTCCCCCACTATTTTCTCGCTCGCTTCTCTTTCTTCCACCGCCACTTTTTTCTCACTCTCTTCCACACCGAGATCCTCCGCCACTATTTTCTCTCTATCTTCCACCAGACTGCTGTTACCAGATACTTTTTGAACCATCGATCCAATACTTTGTTCAACCAAGTTACCATCTGCACTTGCTGTCATTGCAGATCCTGAACCAGTGGACATGTTATCTGAAGAAAATTTGTCTGAGTTCTTGGGTTTATTCAGGGCATGGCAATGGGGACAATAGTAAGTGGTGAACGGGAATTCCTCCTTTCTTGCGAGACCTGTAAACAAGAAAAAAAAACATTTCTTAAATTTACTTGCAAATCGAAGTAGTGAAAATAATTATGCAAATTAGGAAACTATGTCTATTCACCATTATGCATATGGCAATTGCCACATATAAGTGCATATGATTGTGCAGGGTCGTCTCCCACAAGCAATGCTGCAATTCGAGCAATCCAACCCCCATCTTGAGCACCTAAAGCTGCAGGATTATGATGCTCGACAACAAGCTGATCATGCGGGGAATTCTCTGAAACTTCATTTCCTGCATAATGTGGCATTTCTTTATCAGAGTGCTGCTGGGCTACATTGCCTCCAGTAGATCTAGCATTTGATTGATTTCGTTTCCGTAGACCACTGGGTTGTTGAAGCTCAACATCGCTGCTCTTCCCCATGCCATACGGATTCAGTTGTGACTCGTCTCCAAGAAACATTTTCAGGCCTGAATCTGCACCCAATTTGGATGCAAGGACTGATGCAGCAGCTGCTTTTGCTGCTGGATCAGGGTCATATTTCTGCAAAACAGGTTGAAAATAAGCACACACATTCGAAAGATTTGCTGCATCAGGTTCGTAAAAAACCTGTAATGCCAGTTCGAAATCTGCAGTTATGCAGACCAGACCAACTTCTCATATCTAGGATGGTTAACAAAATCAAAGACAACTTTGAAAGATTTGGGGCAGTTTTTAAGAGTGCACATTGCTGAAGCCATAGTAGCTTTCTACCAGAAGTGATGTGGTACACGAATCTGCTATGAGCAGCTTCAAGCTGTACCTGAATGAGTTGCTGAGTCATGTAGTAATTCGTCCTCTCTTTAAGCTCGTCAATTTTTGCTTGCCTTTCATCCCGAAGCCTCTCCAATGCTTTCTGGTCCCTGCGATCACCTATATGAGAGCACATCAAAAGTCACTATTTTCTGCTATAATGAGACATCAAGAACCATAACAAAAAAGACAACTTAATACTCCATCCCTACCACCCATCTACGGTCAACTCTGCAATCAAAATGGAACATCAAAGACAACACCCATCAACATGATGACATATTAACCATGTACATTGTCAATGTGTGTGTACCTAAGCAAACCCATGAAATTTGGGGAATTGTTGGATCTTGGAAGAACATGTTTGCATAAAACAGACTTCCTTTCTCTTGTGGGTTGCCTTAGGGTGTTCATGGGTATCAACAGCAGTATGTATAAAAGCTACCAGCAGTTTAGTATCATATTTAGGGGATTATGAAGTATGAACGATAGCAGATCAAAGAAATAAAGCTGTGGATGGCAATTGGCAGCAGCATATGTTAACAATTCAGTGGAAAAAAAAATATTTATCCCACGAATAGATGCAAGATGGAAATATGGAAATGAAAATTCACAAATAAGCATAGAGTTTACATCAACTACTAGTAAGGGCTAAAACAAATCAAGAGGCTAACAGACATAAATCACGACTGACCAATCAAAGAAGAACATGGTTATAAGCATCAAGATGAATGCAAATCTCTAAAGGGGTTAACAGGGATTACAAGTATGTAGACTTACAAAATCTCGTGAAGCTCAAAAACCCATAATACAAAGCGAACGATAAACCAGGCAAAAGAAACATGGGTAAAACTCGCATTGATCTCGTTCTCCAGTCCATGTCCACTGTTCTTGTTGTCATTATAGCATAACCCACTGCAACCAACTGTCACAAAACAAAATCAAAACACAGCCCAGAATAACCTCTACAAATAAACAGAAAGGCATACAATGTTTTCACCAAACATTCAATTCTTATAAATTTTACTATAGCCTCATCACAATACATACATTTCTTTCTTTTTTTTTTTTTTGTCAAAACAGCATACCTAGGCTCTTCTGAAATATAATTTGGTGCAATTATTTCACAAGAACTATATGTGTGTGTGTGTGTTTGCATTCAAAAATATATGAATCATTGAATCTGAGTTAACAGTTACAAAGATTACCTCAAAAATAACAGAAAAGATAATTAAATTCCTTGCAGTTCTCCTCCATCTCAAGGATCGCCTCTTCATTCTAGAAAGAAGAGTTGCTTCTTCTTTAGATATAAACTGCAGTCTCTTCTCAAAATCATCACCGCCTAATCTAAACACCGTATTCCAGATTCGAGAGAAAATACTCTTCTTGTTCTTATTCTTACTCTTGTTATCATTCTTCTCTTCAACCACTTCCTTTACCTCTTTCTCATTCGCCATTAGGGCTTTTTTCCACTGACACAAATCAGAACTAAAAACAAAAGAAAATCGCAAGAACAGATCCAGATCAATGAATTAAACAGCTTCACTTGCTCAATTTTCAAAATATATGATATTTAGAGAGACAATCGCGTTGGATCGCGTACCTGGAAATGTAAAATATTGGGGGTTTTGCTTGTTTCGATAACAACAATCAGTGGTTTTTGTTCGATCGATCGATTGTGGATGAATGCAATGAATGAATAAAAAAGTTAAGATCGTGAAGAAAGCCTGCCAATGAAGAATTGTTTTGATTCCAACTAGGGTTTGGTTGGAGGGGGTCCGCTTCACAAAAGCTGGGAGTAGCGCACACGTATTACACACGCCGTCGTTGAAATACAGTAATAATACACCCAACGGCTTTCTTAATAATGACGGCTTTGCTAATTATTTTTTCTTACAAAATTAATCGTTTTTGTGATAAAAAGTTATATTTTTTAATTTACAAAAATAAGTAATTTGAGATGTATATAAAAATAAATAAAACACTCATACTGGTTTATTTTGTTTAAAATTGATAGTTTAAGAAAAGTATATGATTCTTTTCTTATAGATGATTTATTTATGATGGAATAATCTAAAAAAGTATGAAATTTGTTTTATGAAAGCTATAATAATTAATGTATTTGAAAACTATTACGCTGTGTTCTCGAAACTTATTTTACGAATGAAATAAAAGGGAAATGGGAGAAAGGTAAAAAATTCGATGTTGTTGAAATTCTTTTAGGAAGAAAAGAAAATGAAAAAAAAAATAATGATAAGTTTCTTTCTAAAACTTTCCTCCCATAGTTGGGAGGAAAAGGAAAGGAATTAAAACGCTTTAAAAATTATTAATATTAAAAAATATCGGATCTTTCATCCTAAATGACATATTAGTAAAACTGACATTTTTATTTTCCTTTGTCTCCTTTTCAAGAACATTTTTTTCTTTTCTTTTCCTTTCTTTTCCCACAAACATAGGATTTTGAAATTTAATGGGGATGGTTGGTAGTTCATGGGTTTTCGTAATGTTCATAAATATTTGTTTTGTAATAATCAATTAATAAAAGAAAATAATTTAATTATTTTTATAATCATTAATAAATATAAATTTATAAATTATTTATAGAGAATTAAATTCAATTACATTTCAAATCCTACAAAACAAATATTCAAAATCCTTCTTATCAAAATCTTGCCAATTCCTTCCACAAGATACAAATCCACAAACAATTCCATCAAAATGCTCTTCTCAATAAAATTGGTATTCTAGTGTAAAATGTGAAGTACTTTGTTAACTTTTTAAAACCATAAAGCCTTTCTAATTTTTGACAAGTTTGAGCCAATCATAACTTTCATACCTTTTTCAATAAAAAAATTATCTGGATTCAGGCATTTATAAAAATAATCTATCTACTCATTTTGAGATATAGATAAGATATGTGTACATCTTACCTAAGGAAACAAGATGGGGAATGTTCGTTTTTCGACGTCATTAATGTACTACTTTCCGAAGTAGATTCGTTGTGTTTTCACAAAAAATTGGCAAGATCTGATGATTTATCGCAAGTTTTGTAAAAGAATCATCATTTATAAAGATGATGAAGTTCGGGTTTTCAAGCTAAAATAAAAGGAGTTGAGAGTTCATGGAAGTCAGGATCTGAAGAGGAGTTCAAAAGACACAGTCTAGAGGCATTTCTAAGTAGGAAAGAAGCCTAATTGGATACCACACTAGCTTAACTTGTGGGCCAAAAGCACACGGGTCGACCTATCACGCGACTTAGGTTGTGACACTTATTGTGATTAGCTTAAATGTTGATTTCCGATTACGGTTTGAGACATTTTGGACACCATACGAATTTGAGCTGTCTGGGGATAATTTTTGGGGGATTTTAAAGTGAGTGACAAAGAGTTGGGGAACACATTAGGAATGAATATTTGAAGTCGTATCTATCAATTGTGTGTAGGGATTCATCACAAAAGGGAGTTTTAGGGGCTGTTTGTTTACCTCTTAATGGTTCCATTAAGAGGCAACCTCTGAATCGCTAAGAGGTAAATCTTGTTTGGCAAAAAAAATGGTTGCCTCTTAATGGTTCCAAAATCCTCTTAATGGTTTTGTATCCTGACCCTCCCTTAACCATTAAGAGCCCTAATTTCATTATGAACAATTAGCAAACAACCATATTTTATTTTACACTATATAATAAAAACCTCTTAATCATTCAGACCACTTAATCATTCAGCACTAAACCATTCAACAACTGCCAAATAACCCCTTACTTTGTTTCAAACATTAATTAAGAAACCATGTCTAAACCGATGAACTTTTCTCCTTTTTCTATATTTTCTACGACCTCCAACATTAACTAACCTTTAGATAATGGGGGTTGATTGATTTTTAGTTTGTAAGCATATGAACACGTAAATTTTAGAACTTTATTTGGGTTTTAAACTAATGAATCATATGGATTTGTATTTAAAGTATTTGTTAATCTGGTTAACTATAGCTTTGAGAAAAGTAATTTATAATTATTTATGATTTGAGAAGTTGGATAGAGATAAAACCTCATTACTTTTATACAATCTTACTCTTAATAAGTTCTTGAAATCGTATTTTTTTTGGGGAGGGGGGGGGGGGGGAAAGAGTGTCCTGGGCCTTTGACCCAGACTAATCCCTTGGCAATGAAACTGATAGCGAAAAATCGTATAGGTCCACAAAGTGGCCACTATGTTGCCAAAGTGGCGGTGCAAGTACACACCGGACACTATGATCGCTACAAGTAATAAAGTGGTAGAGTACCGAGATCGTTTCCACATGGAATAGTCAACTAAGAATCAGAGAACTTTTCATGAACTTCTAGTACTTGGTTGAGTTTTGAGAACAATAATGCTATTTGTGAGTTTTAAGCAACTAAACAACGATTAAACGGAATTAACAGTATTAAAGGTAGGATGTGGGTACAAGCATTAACTAAGACTGATGTAGTAACAACTTGGTCAGAAACAAAATGACACACGACATCCTTAAAAACCTTTTTCTCTCGAAAATAAGTTTCCTCGGAACGTGGCCACGTTGCACCCACTTTGTCACCACGTTGGCCAACTCAAGACTTGTCGACTTAACTAAGTAAACCTCTAAGGATTTTAGTTCCACCAGTATAGATATAGACGCCCAAATCTCTTTGTGGCACCCATATCGACCGGCAATTGAACCTTAGTTAAAATCATGCAAAAACCCGTATCTCTACGTGATTATAAAAGACTTTCTCAAATCTTCTTTTCATCACTCAAGCCGTATTTCGGAGCTACCCCTCTCGAGGTCTAAGATCTAATATTAACACTAACAAGTGATCGGCTTGTCCGCGTTGAGTTGAAGTCCCGACTTGAGCGACCAAGTCTAAGAGTTAGCAACGATGACAACGCCCAAGTGTTGCCTACTAGTCTTAGCTTTGGCTCATACCCACACCCAAAGGGGTTTTTAGCTCATAATAACAGTAAAAGACATGGGAGAAGAAGGAGAAAACATAAACATAAATTGCATAAATAACTAAAGAGCTGCTGCCAACGTGGTGACAAGGTGGCCACTTTGGCGACAGCTATTACAAGAGAATTAAAATTAAATGCAACTAAATTACAAGCTTTAAAGAGAGACTAAAATTTAATGCTAAGCTCCAGAGGTATTCAATGCTCCTGGAAGTTGTTCATGCTCAAATGGTTCCTCCAAGCCCCAATTTATAGCCCAAGGAAGAAGAAATGTTGATGTGATCAAACATAAAAAGTAGCCTTTAAGGAAGAGTATGCACTTTCCTTTGACTTACATCTCTTGTCCTCTTCCTTGATTATTCTTGTGAAAGAGCAGAAAATTCTTTTCATTTATTCAAAAGGCAATCTTTCCAAGAATGGCTAAATTTTATCCATTGAAAATCAGCCAACATCCCAACGTGGTGGCAAGGTGGCCACGTTCTGCATAAAAAAGTTAGTAAAACCGCAATTTTTGCATTCTTGAGATTTCATCACAATGTTTGAACAACTAGACCAAACGAAGGAGGGAAGGGACAAAATGGGAGAAAATATGGTAAAACGAATACGAAAAGAGAGGAATTAACTCTCAATATGTGAGAGTTATCAGAAACCGACTGCTAAAGCATGCAACCTTGAGGTTAAACCCAGTGGCCACAAAGTTGCGAATGCAGGGAATCGAACCCGGGTTGAGCGCTATGAACTCCCCAGGTGATTAACATTACACCACAAGCCTAGTGGTTTTGAAATCGTGTGTTGATATCAAAAAATAAAACTTAATATATATATATATATACTTATTTTTTTATAAAAATAACTGAAAAATGAAAACGACCATAGTATCCTTAAGTTAACAGAGTTAAGGTTAATGGTGTTAAAGAAGGGACCTAATTTGCAACAAAATGGAAACCATAATGACGATATCTGTAATTAATTCGTTTAGGGGACCCAATCCAATTTTTCATGAAACCACAGTGACCAAATTTGTAATTTACTCTAAAACTTATGTTTTCAAGTGATAAACCTTTTATTTAACTTGAGAGAAGATAATAGGTAATTTAGAGATTGTGTATTCATTTACTTATCTCACCTAATAAGTATTACAATTAAAGTGTATTATATGGAAACCATTAGGATTTCAGCTGTAACACCCTCAAATTCGGAGATAGCAACTAATTTAAAATTTTCTAAATACATCGATAAATAACCCATCTACAATCACAAATTAAGATTTAACTTCAATACACACATTTCGTTCTATGAAAACAATCTATAATAAGGTCAGGTGCTACTAAAACCCAATGACAGTCACTATCTCCAGTTGTGGAAGACTTCACCAATCTACTTACTCTCGTGCAACTCTAATGCTCATCTCCTCGTAGCACTGCTAGAACAAAACCCCAACTGGAACCTGATGCACATGCCGACAAATAAAAAGATTAGGCTTAACGCCTAGTGAGCTCAAGAGTTTTCATCAGACATATATAAAACAATAACTTTGAGAACGTTATCTAAATCGTGATGTTTAAAATTAAATACGTTCAATTTGAAAGCAACCAAAATGAAATATATTAAATCTGGAAACAATCTCTTTTTCAACATTCACCCTCTTCGTGATTAAAATCATATGACAACTGTTTTCTTCAAATATAAATCCAAAACCCAAAACTCGCGTAACACATAACTGACACTTTAATAGACAAATATTGAAAACGTGGATAAATTGTGTTATCCAAAATATTCCAAAACATGGATAAAGTTTAGTATGCAAAACCCAAAAACATGGATAACAATCCATACCCAAAACGTCACCGGAAACATGGATTATAAAACTCCATAACCAAAACAACACCTTGCGGTGACAGGGGAGACCCGATTACATAGTATGTGACGGAACACAAAAGTAGGTCACATAACTGTGTAGGAAACCAAAACATATAGTTTATACCCATAAAACATACCGAACTCAACTCCTCTAAGTCTATTGCTCGAAAACATCAAGTCAGCCCCTCTAGGTCTATTCTTGAGAATTCCAAAATAGGGGAACCCAGTTCCAAAACGGGAACTTATGCACAAGGGAATTACATCTTACTGCCCATGGGATGCTGCTCGACCGTATAGGTCCACACCTTACTTACCATGGTGACCCGATGCCTATTCCGTGCCAAAGTGGTGAACTTGTCAAAAACGGGACAAAGAACACTGTGCCTATGGATCCATTGCACTAACTAAAACATTACATGACTCAAAACGAATGAACTAACGCATTCAAGCATGTAACTCTCAAATAAGATACAGTATATGCAAATCATAACCAAATACTCTACATTGAGTTATTAAAATCGGACAAGTGTCCTCGGAACCCAACAACATCCAAACCGAGCCATACGCTCAACAAACCCAAAAACCCAACGTTGAAAATCATAAAGTGAAATCAAACGTAAATGACCCACATTATGTAAACCCATACTCCAAAAATATATATGAACAATTTCAACGTAGTTTAGATTGGGACAAATCGTTTTCCAAGTGGGTTATATCATTTATTCTTTCAAAACATCCCATAACACAAACTCAACACTTATCTAAAACAAACCATAAAACGCATTTATGCTCAAACTCTATTTCATGAAGTAAACCATTAAAATACCAATGTGTATGTTTTCCTTGTCAAAATGCTCAAAACCCCAAACGTGGGTGTTTTACAAAGTTTATAAAATCAAACACTTCAACTAATCAAGATTTATCAAATAACCCAACAGTTAATAATTTCATGTAAAACAGGTAAACACTTTAAAATAAGCATTTTGGTATGTACATCGTTTTCAAAAATCAACTTGAACTTACCTTGCTTGATTTAGGTTAAATCTAGATTTTACCCTATTTGAGTTTTCTTGAAGAAATCCGAATCCACGAACAAGAATCCTTCCAAAACCTAGATCCACAAGTTCTCAACCATAAATAGACATATTCAACCACATAGAATCGTTCCCCAAACATTTTACATGAAAACTCATCATAACCCGAAACCCTAATTTCCAAAGTTAAAGAGGAGAGAATATTACCTTTACCAAAGTCGAATCCGTTTCCAACACTCTTTTAGGGGGTGTAGGCCCGCCTTATCAAATGTAGGCCCATCCATGTCCTCTTCTCGTCTAATCCCTAGGGGTTTGGGGTGGAGTCCTTATTTGGTATAGTGAACTTGTTTTTTTGAATACTTTATTTGAGACAGATTATATTTCATGTGTTTTAGATTAAAAAACAAGAATGTAATATATTTTTTTAAAAATAAAGTTTTATTAAGATCATGTTTGGTAATAATAAGTTGAGCGAATTACATAAATGGTCCCTTGTGAATACTTGATTTTCACGTTTCGTCCCTCAAAAGATAAAAGTACATTGATGGTCCAAAAATCGTGTTTTTAGCCCAAAATTGTCCCTCTCACTAACATCGTTAGATAGGGATCCATTAACTCTGTCATGTGCCCCTCACGTGAGAGGCATTTTTGTCTTTTTATGTTTGATCTTTAATGACATTTTTATTGTACATGTTTCAATGCATTTTGTACAAGTATACAAACCCAAAGAGATAAAAAAAAACATAAACTATAATTGCTATGTCATTGTTGCTCAAGTCAGTTCTCCGGGTAACTTTTCCGGCCAACTTTTCTGATCATCTTCTCTGACCAACTTTTCCGGCCATCATGAACACACAAATCTCACATAAACATAAGACAACACAACCTTAACCCATATTTGGAAAACAATATCAACAACCCAAATGAAATTTATACAAACATCAAATTTATACAATCAAATATGTTAAACAACTTTTTTCCTAACAAATTTATATCTAATTTATATCAAATTGAGAAGAGATGGTGTCGGTGTTCTTGCGTTCTTGAGGAGAGATGGAGGTGGCATCCGTTCTTGAAGATAAATAGTACGCCGGTTGGTTTTAGAAGTAGAATTAGAGGTGGCATTTGTTCTTAAATCCTTCGTCAGAAAAGGGGGAGGGGTGGTTGCGTCGGAGAAAGGCGTGGTTGCGTCGGAGAAAGGCTTGGCTTTGCTTGAAACAGAGAGTGAGGATGAAGAAGGATTCAAGAGAGTCGCCGGATTATTCATCGGAGGATGAGATGGTGGATTTAAAGACCTTTGGAGGATGAGATTTGTTTTGGGAGGTTTTCTAATTTATATATACTATAAAATATTAATTTATTATTAGATAATACAAGACATTAACTTTTTTTTACAGAAAATCAGAAATAGGGATAAGAAGACAAAAGTGCCCTCACGCAAGGGGCACATGATAGAGTTATTGGAGCCCTATCTAACGATGTTAGTGAGAGGGATGATTTTGGGCTAAAAAACACGATTTTTGGACCATCGGTGTACTTTTAGCTTTTGAGGGACGAAACGTGAAAACAACTATTCACGAGGGACCATTTATGTAATTCACTCTAATAAGCTAGTAAGCTAGTTTGTTTTTTTGAACTTATTGAAAAAGTCGCGTTTAGATCTAACCAATAAGTTCTAAAGTTTTATGTCCCTTGCAGTAGCGTTTCAATAACCTCCCCTACAATGACTTCGAACCAATTTTTTACACACACACACATATATAAACCAAATCTTGGCCCTTTTGATTTTGTGTATTTTAAAATTTAGAGGTGGTTATCAAATCTATTAAGTATACAGTTGATAGTAAATTTAGAACCAATTTTATCCACACCGATGATTATCTACATGGACGATTGAGATTAATCTGTAGGATTTATAACAATTACATGGTTTGTATTTGAAACTCCTTGTATATATGAAATCCAATTTCAGCCAATCAATTATTCATATTAATTTTTTATTTAATTGACGGATAAAGAGTCTATTAGTAATTTTCCTAATAAAAATTTGAAATTAATTACTTAAAATCTAAAAATAACTTTTTAGTGGCTATTCATTAATGATGCGGTTACCATAAATTTTTCAACCAAATTGATTTTTTGATATCATCTCATTTTTTAGCATCTACACCTTTCACGGCCACACCATCCCCCACCATGTTCACCCTACTCACATACTTGTATCATAGTGTGTTACAACTTGTATCGTAGTGTATCACAGTTGGTGAAACCTGCCAACATATTATATTTAAAGTTGCAATCTTTAGTTTTACGATTTGAAATGTGTTCACAACGTGTATAGTGGGTATCACAACGGGTTTGTGTTTTACCTGTTTAGAAGTTCTTGGGTATCACAATGGTGTATGCCGAAATAAGGTTCGCCGGCCGGAGAGAGGAGAGGGGATAATTACCAAAATTAATATTTTTTTGATGATTACCAAAAGACCAATTTACACTTAACCATTATCCCTAAATTTAAACTTTTTAAAAAATAATGGATAATCACCAAAATTAATATTTTTAATAATAGTTATTGATTATTACTAATATGTGGTTGAGATTAAATCTCACAATTATTACAAACAACCGAGATCTTCCTTGAATGACCCCCTATATATATAGGTCCTTTCGAATAAAAACATCGAAAATCCTACAAACTGCACAAACCAGTCATAATCATTCATGCAAATTATCAAATAATTTGTTACATTAAATATAAACTAAACCAAACTTCATTGCATTTGCTTAATTGTCAGCCTTTGCATCAGAATGACAAATTGCGATTCAGTTGAATGATTTCCATAAATCATAAAGTAGGTTGCAGGATTTGTGGAGGGTTGAACTTGATATTGAGGTGAGAGAAAGGTGTTTTTTATAAATAAAAAAGTTTAAATTGTTTTTAATTTTAAAATGATCATACTGTTTCTCGTTTAATTGAAATAAATTAATTGGTGTTAAAGGGATGAGATTCTAAACAACTAAATATGTGATTAATGATTAAATAAAATGATTTGAAATTGTAATATCTAAATAGGGGTGTTTATTCAAACCGCTCACACTGTATCGTCCTGTATCGCAAAACGTGGTTTATAATTTTCGCGGTATGGTTTGCGGTTTGCATTTTTACCAAATCACACTATGTGGTGCAGTTTGCGGTTTTGAGTTATCAAACCGGGGTTCAAATCGTAAAACACCGCATATTTTTTTATTTTATAATATATATATATAGGGGCTTAATCAAATGAGACCCTATTAGATTGTGGTAACTGTGAGATCCAATCTCATCCATCCATCTTTTTTTTTTTTTTTATAAATGATGAAGGATATTGTAGTCATTTACTAAATTACTTAATATTAAAATTAAAATTATAACAGACAAATTTCAATCAAGGATAAATCAAATATTTTCTATCCTTAATTATCTCAACCAACTAATGATTAGATATTCTTATTTTGATTATTTGATTTGGTCTTCTGGAAATATTTGTTAACAGTATTATGCAATACGATTTCTTATTGATTCATCTCTTCCATCGTTGATTTCTTATTATCCCTTCCATTGTTGAGGTTGAGTTTTTTTAACAGTAGATTTCATTTCTATTTCTTATTTACTCATATCGTTTCATCCCTTCCATGGTTGCCATTGTGTTTTTTTAACAGTAACCTGATATTCTAGTTATTCTTTATCCATCTCGTTATATTTCATTCAATGGATAACGAAAATTCTATAGATTCCGATCGATCTTCATCCGTTAGTCCCAATGAATTGGAATACAATCACACGGATGTAACTGTATTTCAAAACACTGAGGATTTTGATACTGGGCTTTCACCTTACAAACCACATGAAGTATTAGTCAATCAAGAACAGAGAGATGTGTATGTGAACCAGGAACAGAGGGATGGATTGCAGTTGTTAGACGATAGTGTATCGTTTGACGTAGACAACGATGGATGCTATCTACCTTATTCCAACAATGTGAATGTTGAAACTACAGGCAAGTTCTTCAATTTATGTGGGTTATGAGTTGTGTAACTTATGGATTGCAGTTGTTAGACGATAGATGTAACATTTATTCTCACATTGTGATACATTGTGTAACTTATGGGTTATGAGTTGTGTTGCAAATATGAGTTGTGATATTCTGTGGTACATCGGGTTTTACATGTTCTGTGGGTTATGAGTTGTGTAACTTATGGATTGCAGTTGTTAGACGATAGATGTAACATTTATTCTCACATTCTGATACATTGTGTAACTTATGGGTTATGAGTTGTGTTGCAAATATGAGTTGTGATATTATGTTGTACATCGGGTTTTACATGGTGTTATGTTTCAACTAAAGCAATTCCATTGGTGAAATTTTATGTTTTTTGAATTTGTATTCATATAGCAATTTATGTTATCGTTACATAAATCGACCTATTTTTTTACATATTTGTATACAAAATTTAGTTGGAAGTTTATTTTTATTTTTACGTGTTAGTACGTGGTACATGGGTTTATGTAAGCTCCTTTTTCGTAAACACATTCTAACAGGTGGTGGTCAATTAGAAATTCATTCTTTTACCTTTTCCCCCGGCGGAACTAAGTGGTGGACTCCCAATGTTGATGAATCAATGAAACCCGCTATTGGTCTCATATGCTCTTCATTGGATGTAGCCGAATCTATTTACCAGAAGTATGCCGAGATTGCTGGATTTGAGGTAAGACGTTCACTTCAGAAGACTAATGACGATGGATCAATACAGAATAAGTATTTTGTATGTAACAAGTTTGGGTTACCAACGAAGAAGTCATTTGATTCCTTGGACCGTCGTAAACGTCAAAGGGAGTTTCGTAACTAGAATGTGAAGAGGACCGGATGTACTGCTTGTGTCAAGTTTCGTTTGGTGAAAGGAACAACAGAATACGAGTGTTATGGATTCGAAGAGCAACAGAATCATTTTCTTTTGAGGAAGCACGATATGGGGCTGTCTAGAAAAGCACGTCAAATGAAATTTTCATATCAACGATTTGTTCATGATGCCGGTACTTCTAATATTGGTGCTACACGTGCTCATAAGTTACATACATCATTGAGGGGGGGGGGTATGAATATGGTGGTCCAACTGTTGTTGATTACCAAAATTATAAGCGGGATTGTGACAATTTTGTGGGTCGTGGTGATGCAAAGGTGTTGGTTGATTTGATGACCAAGAAGCGGGAGTCGGATCCTAATTTCTTTTTCGCGTACAATTGTATCGGTAGTGAATTACATACTATATTTTGGGCCGACGAGGTAGCGCGATTCAATTATTCTGAATTTGGAGATGTGATATCGTTTGATTCTACGTTTCGCACAAATAGGTGACTGTAGTTTTACTTTGACTGTTAATTTTTTTTTTGGTATTTGTTTTTGTATATTTATATTCATATTTGAAAAAAAAAAATCAGGCACTACATGGTATTTGTTCCATTCACTGCCGTCGATAACCATAATTGCAATGTCGTCGTTGGATCTGCTTTGGTTGGAAAGGAAGATATTCCAAATTACAAGTGGTTGTTGCAGGCGTTCCTCAGAGCCCATTCGAAACCACCTATGATGGTCCTCACTGACCAATGTGCCGCAATGAAGCAATCTATTTCATCTGTGTTTCCAAATGCAAGGCATAGGCTGTGTATGTGGCACATTATGACTAAAGTGCCAAACAAGGTTAGTTTATAATAGCAATGTTGTTACCATCTTTTACTTATTTTATATATTTACATATTGTTATTTCTCCAGTTTAGTTATGATCTTCTCTATAACACGACGTTTAAGAAACAATTTTTCAAGTTGGTGTGGAACATTCACATATCCACTGATGAATTCGAGATTAGATGGAAACGTCTTATTGAGGAGTTCACACTAGAAGATCATTCATGGTTAAAAGATTTGTTTGCTGCAAGATCACAGTGGATTCCAGCATATTTCAAGGAGCTTCCAATATGTTGTCTCATGAAGACTACATCTAGGTCGGAGAGTGCAAACTCCTTTTTTAATTCATTTTCTAAGATCGGAAATAATCTTTTTCAATTTATGTTGGGTTTTGAATTTGCGTTGGAGAAACAACGTAAGGAACAACGTCGTCTCGATTATAGTACTAGGACAACCTTACCGCATTTTGTTACTCGTAGCAAATTGGAGACGCATGTGTGTGAGGTTTATACACGTTCTGCTTTTTTCGATGTGCAACATGAGTTAGACCGGGCGGTGTGGTCATGTGCAATTAAGCGTGTGGATACACACGGAGAAGTTGTCACGTATGTAATTGAACATTTAGATAAACGAGTTGCGAAAATTGCAGAGTATACGGTACGACCTCTATGCCTTTCTCTTTAGACATTACATCCAATGAACTTTATTCTTTTGATATATGTTCTTGATCTTATCCGTTTCAATTTTTAAATGTTGTTTAGGTTGTGCACAATATAGACGAGTCAACAACCGTATGTAGCTGCAATCATTTTGGCCGTCATGGGTTCTTATGCAGACATGTATTTAAAGTGATGTTAAATGCTGGTATTGAAAGTATTCCAGACAAATATATTTTGAGACGTTGGAGACGCGATCTTATGCCTATTGAACTACAAAACAGTCGTCAAAGAATATGTGATACAGATGATGAACTCCGTAGATTGATAAATGATACATATGATGTTGTCGATGACGTGTTGGACATTTTAAGGGATGACAAGGAAAAAATGTCATCGTTTTTTACAAGTGTCAAAGAATTGAGGGATGGATTTGCGGAAGAAAGGACATATGAACCCGCGATGAAACGTAAAAAACGTGGAATAGAACAAATCCTTGGTTTTCCACGACCTGACAATGTTGATATACTCCCCCCAACCGGCATAAGGAACAAAGGGTGTCGTTCGTCTAAAAGAATGGTTGGAGCAGCCGAGAAAGCAGCAGTGAAGAGTAGCAAACCAAAGAGGTTATGCCGTGGATGTAATATGCTTGCAAATCATGATATCCGTAATTGTCCGGTGAAGAAAAAGTAGAAGGATTAAAGGCTTATTAGTGAAAAGTCATTTGGTTTCGTTCTATTATCGTGTTTTTTAGGGACGGTGTTTACTTTTTTTTAGTTACTATTATTTTTCGATAACTTTTATGGAGGATTTTTGGATTTTTAGATATTTAGTCTACAGTTTGGATATGATATAGTCCGTTTTGATAAAAAAAAATTTCATTAAATAAACATCTCATTCAGAGTTTTGAATAAAATCAGTGTTATTGCAAGTGGTGCATTGTGATAATGTGTGTTAATGTAAAAATGTGTTGCATGGAAATGCTTGCTGATATTGTGATCTACTCATATTTTGATATAATTTTATATGTGCAGATAATCTGTGTTCTCTGTTTAAAATATGAACAATTCTATGCTTGATACTGATAAATGTATCGTCTGGATTTAGATGTCATTCTGATGTATGTGTTACACTGTGTGCCTTCTGTTTCAGTTCCATATGTATCATGTGACTTTGTGTTACATTTACTGTGTTGTATGTGTTAGATTGTGCTAACCAAAAACAGGCTTTGATTTTCCAGATTAATGGTATCTTGTTTTACTAAATTGTGATAATCTAACATCATTTGGGTAGATTATGCATAACATTATGTTCCCAATTGATAAGTATACGTGACATGTCAACGTGTCCCTAAAATTGATGCATATAAACATCAATCATATTTGTACCTACAAATAAACATGCCACTGTGATAACATGACACCATATTTGAATCACATATGCACCATGTAAACTGTGTCCATAACACTACGTAAACACTACAATATGTACCAACCATAATTTGAATATTACCTAAAATATCATAAACCATGTCAAGGCAAAATACAAACATGTAATGTGCAGTTCCAGTTGCAAAACACCAAGAAAACCCAAAAAAAGGAGTACTATTGTAAACAAAATAACCAAAGTTGCTACTACTTTATGTCCTAAATGCTATCTAGGCGTGCTTCCCTGTTGGCTTCTGCAGCTTTTAATAGACGTGTTTTTTCTCTCTCACACAAAGCATTAAACTTTTCACAGTTTGAGATGACAAACGATCGTCTTAAGTTGATATCTGAGAGTAAAAGTTTCGTCGTGTACTTGTTTCTCAGCAATTGCAACTGTTTTGCTTGGGTTGGCCCTTCATCATCAAGTCCACACTTCCATTTGTAAGGCAGTTGGCCCATGTAGCACTCCATATGTCGCATCAAGAACACACCACAATCATGTGAGTTCTCTTTTGTGCCCCAACATACTGCAATCCTTATCGGGGTTAACACAACCATTTGCTCGTATATTGGATGTTTTTGCATATGTAAATGTTGTAGCATCAATGTTTGCTGCACAAACAATATGATTATAATATTAGGAAAGTCATTAACTAAAACATAAGTTGTGTTTATGATTTCTCACCAGTAGATCAGGTATTTCCTCGAATTTAGCCGAAGTCTCAAGTTCTTGTTGGATGTTGTCTATTATCAATATGGATGGACGTTTGAAGTTGAACACCACAACAAAGAAGTGCATATCTCGAATGATTGGAAAGAAAACCTGCGAAATACAGTTGTTTGCACACAACTTCAATATGTAATTAAGATAAACAATTATTGATTACTAAAAAATTACTTACCAAATCAACTCCCTTGAATGTGATAACCTGTGCATCATCTCCAACCGATGCTAATATATTATCAACGAACATTTTTACTTTCAAATCCGGACTTGTGTCAGGTTTGAGCATTGTATCCGTCTATTCACAATTAAATCATGATTACACCGATGTCTAATTTTATTACATACATTAACGCTAATAAGGTATGGATTGATGTTGCTCACCAGAATAGCCGAGTGAAAGAACAACCTTCGTGGGGATGACTTGCTTCTGAATCGCTCCTCATGGTTTAGTAATGCTGCCCAACTGTCTATTACATTGTTGTAGATCTCTGTCCGAGCACAAAGTGATTCGACTGTGCCTCTCAAAGCGACTGTACCTGTAGTGGTCTTAAAGACAGGTTCACTGCAATTGTACATTGCTTAGTCAATAACAAACAATTTTTAAGTTAATATACATTAGATATGACATTTATTAATCAAAACTATACATACCAAACTGGTTCTACAGCAGCATTTATCCAAGCACATATTTTTTTCCGAGCTTGTTTCCGATGTGTTGATGTCTACGGTTCTCTTTACGTAAAGTGATCTGAGTGCTTCACATATTGCTTTTACTCGTGAGTTTAAGCTAAACACCCCTTTTGTTATAGGTATAATAGATGAAATATGTAGAGGGCTATCAGGCTTTCTTTCTGGTGAAATTCCCAAATCAAATTTTGGTATTTCATCCCTATCGATTCTCCTTTTTTTGCAATAATCAATACAACTATTATCAATCGCCATGATAGTTGTAGGGTTGTTCCAGTACGCGTCAGTTTCAAGTGGTACACCTGGTACAAGTTCCAACCCAACAGATTCGTACGGAGTCGGATCATTATATGTGATAAGAGTGGGTTGATCTTGCTTAGAATCTTTTGTCTTTGTAGGCGTCTTAAAAACATGCTCATTGTTTTGCTCTTGATCAGACCCCCCTGTATCACCATCTTCTGTGTTGAATAGCCTCTGAAGCGCCTGATTTAGTGATCGCAAGTACGGATATGTTGGGTAATCTTCAATGGCCTTTTCAATAGTCTGTTCCACACTTATTTTTTGACACATTATCGAATTCATCTTTGATTCGATAAGTTTGATATACTCCTGTTAATTCACCATAAATAGAACAGACCAATAGTTACATACCATATAAATTAGTTTATCCGACAATAATTGAGTAAATATAAATTATATCAAGTTGTTAGTAAACTTACTAGTTGTGATCCAATGTGCAATATAAAATAAACATTTTGATTGTAAATATGTATATCACAGTGCCACTATGTTTACTAATCACGATACATTGTGTAGTAGGTAATGTAAGAGAAACATTCGCTTTGTTTATTAGTGTAGCATAAATATAACAGACAATTAACAAAAAAAATGTAGATATCTTAGATCAATTGGTAAGCCCATTATAACATATGGAATCGTAGTTTATCTGTTAATGCCTGATTAAATATAAAATATGACAAGATGTACTACTCTATATAGGTTTGATACATTATGATACATATAATCAATCTATATAATCATAATGTATTCAACTATGTATCACAACATATACAGTTAGGTGCATGAGTGATACAGTATGATACATATAATCAATCTATATAATCATAATGTATTCAACTATGTATCACAACATATACAATTATTTGCATGAGTGATACATTGTGCGACATATAATAAACCTGTGATAATTAGTGTTATATTACCTTGACATGTGATCAAATGTGATACATGGATTAAGGTTGTCATTAAGTGCACTGTATGTAACTCATGTAACACTTGTAATACAATTTTTTGAAAACATAAATCAAATTATACGGCTAATATTCACCTGCAACTTTGTTTTTGAAGAGACTTTTGAGCTTGTGCTTCTCTCAGCAAACACACTATTCGTCCTGTTTTCGTCATTTGCTACATCTCCTTGCACAAGAAGTGGCCAGGTTCCAAATCCCCCATCAATTAGTTCCAGATATTCTCTCCTGCGAAGCAACTCCATATTCCAAACACATATTGTCGGTCTTGTCCTTTCCACAACAAACTTTGTGCATTGAGTAATATCAACATACAGTAGCTTGTACATAAATAAGAACAAAAGGTTAGTACATGTTAATTTTTAATAATTCATAGTTACATGTTAGAATATACGTACCAACAAGAAAGTAATTGGTCCTGAGTAGAAAGTTTCACTGCTGATCTCTTTTCTCCACTGGTCTTTACTCCTCATCAAACAATTCAAGACATACTTGCTCCAATCTATTTTTGATATGTCTGTGTCTTGTGTGACATAACTAAGCACGACCGAATTACAATATCCACAAGAGTTGCACTCGGCCATTGTGGAGAGAAACAATATTAGGAAATTAAGTTTGAATTGGAAATCCGAAGTTTCAGTACTTTCTACCTTCATCATTACATCGGATATTCGAACCCTCTTTCCTGGAAATTGACCCCTCCAAGAGGCCTTGACACTTTTTGCACTTGGAACCTGATCTGTGGTTTGTAAATCTATTCCACCTATTGGTGTCCCTAGCATATCATGTACCATTTGGGTAGTCAACTTTATGGTTCCTTGGTCCAGTCGAAGCTCCATTGTCTGCGTGTCAAGCTTGTCCACAAGGTAGAAGGCTAACTTGGATGGGATATGATCCGTCTTCATTTTTAACAAGTCACCAAACCCCATTTCCTGCACACCTTTTTTCTGATCATTGCTTAGACTTTTAATCGCCTGGTGAAGGGGTTTTGGTGTAGTGCGAATTCTCAAAGTTGGAATCTTATTTGACTTCTTGTTCTTAATGCATTTTACAACAGCCTTCCTTGCGAGTTTCTTTTTAATTGAGTTATCACCAACCATCTTCTTCTTTACAGTTTTTGCTTTTGTTGTTGATGGTGTGTAACTGCATTCAGCCGGTCCTGTGTCCATTCCTTTTCCATGTTTTGTCTTTTTGGAAACCCTTTGAACTATGGTTTCTCTTGTTTTGCTTCTTGTTTTCCTTGTAGACTCTACTACAATTGCACCCTCAATTGTTTCTGTACTGGTAACACTCACCGTTGACTTGGAACTTTTCTTCTTAACCGGCAATTTGGAGCTCTTCCTTGTATCCATTGACTTGTTACTTTTATCCTTCTTGGGGCTTTTCCTTGTTGTATTAGGAGTAAACGATGGTAGGATCACTCTTACTCCTGATGAAGTTGTAACCATTTTTGGTTTACCTGTATAGTATAACATAATTTATAGTTATGGTTCCACAATTCATTCTGTTTCGTTTAACGGTCGCTATACATAGAAAGCATGTAAATAGTTTCCTACATTGAATGTTGACACATAAACCTTATTTACCTGCTGGTTGTCTGGCCATCACATTGGATTCTGAAATTGTTTTCAGTCTTTTATTTTGTTCATGAACTTCTTGCTGGTTAAGAGAAGTATTTTCCAAACATGGTGGTCCTGATTTAGCACTCCGCTTTTTCTTGTTCTTTGCCACAACTGATTGTGTAACAATTAAGTTAAAAAAAAATCATGTATGTTTAAAGATTACTTTTATATACAAATGTTATCGCAGTTAACAATCATATCATACACCACAATTTTCCACAGTTACAATGTAATAGCAACTGTGTTTTTGATACACATTTTCTAATATAAAAATTGCTAATGATCATAATGTATGACATAACATAAAGTGATAGTAACTTGCACACTTTGGTTCATCGGCAATATGTTACATGTTTTGTGAAATATGATCATAATGTAACACACGTATAGTGAGTGTCCTGTTTCATGCTTACAGAGGAGGTTGCTAAGTGCTCAGGATGACATACATTACCTATTGCAATCTTTTTTACAGATTTTAATGTTATGGATATATGGTGTTATGTAGATATACACAATTCTGTTTAGGAAATTATGCTAACCTTCATTTACTAAATGTTGTTATGTGGGCAAAAGGCTATGTTGAATGTTTTGTTTTGATTTTGGTGCATAAAAAAACCACAAACCAGTAAAACAAGACTGGGAATGCTTTACGAAATTATGTTAATGTTTTTCAAAAGTTATGTTTTTCTGCTCTACCACATTCAGATACTGCATTTAATGAATCTTAGAGTTATTCATAGTTACGTGTGGATTACATCATAACATTGTTTATGTGATCATAATGTAACACACATTTTTCAAGAACATCATAATGTAACACATGGCAAACAAATAAGTTTAAGGGTTCAATGATTCATAACCAGTATCGTCCAACACAGATTTCAAACCCTAAAATTAAAATCATTACCAAGAAATACCCAATAACAACATGGATGAATCACATTTAAAAACCTAATATCATAAAATCGCACCTGCTGTTTCTTCTAGTGTTCTTTCACCTTCAACAACACAATCATTGACAATGGTGGTATCGTCGTTATTAGAAATCTTCGAAGACCTCTTAATCTTTAGCCGATTACTTCTTCTTCCTGTTTTGACATTCGATATTAAAATAGTTCATTGTGATTCAAAGTAATCAAAACTAAACCTGTTACCTAATGTAATCAAAAATATTTCGTGTTACAATCTGTAACCAAAAACAATACCTCTTTCGTTATCGTCTTCCATATCGCCGAAACCAGGGTTTATTGCGCTTGTAAAACCCTTTGGAGATCCCAATCGCTTTTCCAGACGTCGTTTGTTAAAACCCTTTTGAAAACCCTCTTTTAATCAATGATACGCAATGTGATAATGTGATCCTTTCCCTTTTTTATTCGATGATACGTAAAGTGATCCTGTGATCTTTTCCCCTTTTCAATCGATTATGTTCATATGAAACTAGGTTTGAAAAGCTGGTGGTTTTTTTGATACTCGATGATAGCTATGATTCAATATTTTGAAGTGTATCACAACTGAATCAATTCCTAATTTATCGGTTGCCGCGTAAATCAGATAAGTATAAATTATAATGTTATTTGACAAATTTACCCTTTTTTCCTTATTTAGAGTATAAAATCAGTTTTATAAATATTTTTTATATTATTTATTTTAGGCCGTTGATTAATTAAATGGATGGATGAGATTGAATCTCACAGTTACCACGAAATACAAGGGTCTCCCATGAAAGGCCCCCTATATATATATATATATTATGTAATATTTTTGGACTTTGTGTTTTGGACTTTTGAGTTTGATCCAATATGAAAATTGGCAATTAAAAGTCATGAAAGGTATTGCATATACAAATCATTATATGAAAATTATTGACAATCATAATTCCAACTGCCTACACATGTCCAATTTAGTTTGAATTATATATATATATATATATATATATATATATATATATATATATATATATTCTTAGACTAACTTTAATTGTGCAATATGTATTTAAACTCTAATTTTTTTGGACTATGGTCACTTTATCGTTGATTTATTTGGACAAAAAGTTGATTATCAGCTACCTTAACCGACCCCACACGAAACTTGCCTCCAAAGACACCAATGTGAGGGAGCATTTTTTTGACTCACTAAGGGGGTGAGGCTAGTGGGGGGCCTAAGATCAAACCCATAATTCGTTATGTATTTGGACAAAGTTGCCCCACTCTTTGCCAACTAAGCTACATGTCAGAGGCATATCGTTAATTTTATACTGTATTTTTAAACTTATAGTTATTAGATTGTAGACATAACGTATGATAGGTACAAACCGCACCGTATTTTGCGGTGCGGTTTGATGTGGTTTGAGGTTTACGCAGTGCGGTTTACAATTTGGGAAAATGCTAAAAACCACATATGCGATGTGGTTTACAGTTTGTCCCCAAACCGCACCACAAACATCCCTACATCTCAATATGTTTTAGATGATTTTGATCTTTCAATTATCAATAAATATAACATTAATCCATGTTTATGAAAATTGGTCCAAGAAATCCATAACAGCCCATAATGCATTATTAATCGTGGGCTTTTGTGAATATACACATGGCCCATTTTGTATTTAAAATAACAATTTCAAATTTAAAGAAAAGAGATAAATAATCTATCTATCTATCTATTTACTTTTTTTTACATTAATTTTGAAATGATATATTTGGGAATAATTTCAGTGGTAATTAAAAATAGAGTAAATTACATATTTGGTCCTTGTGGTATTTGGGAATAGGGATTTCTCATTTTTGGTCCCTACAATTAATTTATTAAAAAAAGTCCTCATAATATGCATTTTTGTTTGGTTTTGTTCGTTTCGAGTAACTCTGGCAGACCGTTTTGTTAATGATAGTCAGGTGTCCCTCACATGAGAAGCAAAATGGACCTTTTAACCCTTATTTAAAATATAAAAATAAAAACAATAAATCTCATGCATCATTTTGAAAAAAAAAACACATGAATATCATGAACCCTAATTTAAATTGTTAAACAGTAGAATCCAAACAAAAAAACGATATCTGAATTTATATGAATAGAAAAAACATAAATCCCGACACAAAACAATGGTCTTGGTGGGGTGAACCAAAACGAACAAAAATACATACCATAAGTTTTTTTTTTAATAAATGAATTGTAGGGATCAAAACTAAGAAAATCCAAAGACCAAAAGGGCCAATAATTACTCAATAAAAAATAATATTGATACAACATAGATATATGAATAATATGAAAGTAAAATTAGCCAATAAGCCTATAAGATAAAACTTAAATTTAGGCACACAAAAGATACAGTAAATTACAACCGTATATAGAAAAAAAAATATTATATGCATACAATGATGTATTCAAATAATAATTACCATTAATTAATTTCATTAAATTTTATTATAAATTGACGTAAATAGCAGATTTGATCTTGAAATTATATACATTGTTTTATCAAATTTATTAAAATCATTAGTTAAAAGCCATAAATAAGTATATTTATATTTTTTTATTTAAAGTATATCAAATGGATTAGGTGAAAATATTAATTCATGATGAAAGAACAATAAATAACAATTATACAAGTATGTCAAATATCGTAATTACAAAATTGGGAAAAAAAGATTTAATTATGAATTAAGTAAAATAAAATAAAATAAAATTATATGAAGATAACATATAACATATAGGATAAACTACATTTTTGGTTCCCATGATATGTTACAAATTACGGTTTTCATTCACGTGGTTCACTTATTACACTAGTAGAGTGGTAATAGTTGTGGGTTTTAATTTCATTTTGATAGTGGCCCGTCTCACTAAGAGATTGTTTACCAAATTTTCTATTAAGTTATGTATGGGTTAAGTTGTCTTATCGGATAAATTTGTCCGTCCAGATAAAAATGTGTTGTTATTTACTTTTTTTTCTTTCTGAATTAACATTCTGATTGATTGAAATGACTGTTTTACCCATCAGTACCAAAATTGTAGAAAAATCAAAAAATCCATACAACAATTTTATCAAAAATTAAAGAAAACTCAACAATATACGATCCAAATTCTGAAGGATACAACAATTGAAGAAAACCAACAAATTCATATGAGGAAAAACCACTAAAAAAACCCGAGTTCAAATAGATTTTAAGAGAAACCCACATGAAAGTGAATCCCAAATTTGAAGAGATTCCAAATCGATTTCGAGTTCTGTTCTTGATGATTTAGGGGCATTCAAATAGGTGATGAAAAACAGCAACAAACCCACATGAGCATGGGAACAACTATATATTAGGGGTTCGATTTTGAAATTTTGTTTTTCATGATGCAAGGGCGTCGAAGTCAAGAGAGATGAGGAGAAAGAGATGTAGGTTCTGATTTCGGGAAGGAGATGCATGTTCTGATTTCAGGAAGTAGATGCAAGTTCGATTTCGAGAAGGAGATGCCTAGGTCGTTGCTTCAATTGGGAGAGATGAACAGAGAAGTGACCTGCAAATTCTTTTTTCCTATAGAGTTTTGTTCTTTTAAGGGTAGGGAAGGTAAATTTGTGGCTGAATGGGGACAAGAGAGCCTACCAAGCTATGCGAATAAGTCGATATATTTTCAATTAAGCCACTAGTAAACATCTAAATATGGTTGTGCGAATAAGCCGGTTTAGCCATTAAGTCCATTAAGCTACAAGTAAACAACCCCTAACTCTGTTTAAAATGTCTTTTAACTCGATGACATTTGCGTTTATTTACCCAGTTTTGATTTTTTTATTATAATTTTTAAAAGTTATATTACATTATATTTTATATAATTCACACACAACATTACGATGTGTCCATCCTCCATACCCTCCTTCACCATCATTGTGCTCTAGCCTCCATCTCTTGATTTATTATTATTTTTTATCGTCCATAATAAAAAAAAGTAATTATATGATAAGGTGGTTCTCTATTTTAATTGATAACATAACAATGTGTCATTATCACATAGTGGTACCCTAACGATTATTTTTTTTATCATTACTTCACGTATTTTAAATTATTCGAGTTATAAATTCATAATTATACAATAATTTGAATATTAAAATAACATGTTCTTAGCTTTTATATACACGTGTCAATGACTTATATAAGAACTTGATTGGTAAGGTCAACTAGAAAAGGATTGGTGACACATCACTTCCTTCATATATAATAAGAGAAAACTACATTAATTATTATTTTTATTTTTATATTTTTGAAATTATAGATTTTATGTTTGTGATTTATAATTTATTGTTGTTTTCGTCCCTTGATTTGTAGTTCATTGTTATTTTCATCTTTCATACTTAACAGTAAACCATTGACGAAGTTAACTTTAGGGACGAAAACAACACCACATGAACGAAAAACGTGTTGTGGAATCTGGGTTTGTGGTTAGTATGAACTTGACAAAAATTTATGGATCATGTATTGGAAATCACTTTCCGAATACTTTTCGCCCTTTAGAATGCCTTAGGTTAACAAATTGTATATTTACATTCACCAGATCAACCGTTTATATATTTATAAGAGAGATCAACGATTACGGACGGTTAGACAGTTAATATGTAACTGCACAACAGTTACAACTACTTACAGATAAGATTATAAAACAGTTATAACTGATTCAAAGACTCTGAGTCAGAAACATCACGTAAGAAAAAGTTCATAGCTCTGATAATAAGGATCAGATGCTCTGATCATACGGACCAGAGGCCTCGAAGGTCCAGAAGCCATAGGCTCTGATCATAAGGACTACAGGCTCTGATCCTCTTCATTTAGGAATTTGAACAAAGACTCAAAGCTATGAGTACACCATCTTTGAACTATACATAGTCAAAAATTTCACGAAGTTTGAAAACTATTTCAAGACAAATTTCCAGTCTTCTGAAATTCATCAAAATCACCTTGAAACTTAAAATTCATAAATAAGACCTTTCTTAAGATCCAAACAGTGGACCCCGTTATCATTGCCTTTTCTTTAAGGCACTCTAATATTATTTTTTTTTAAGATGCAATGATGTTTTTTTTTTAATTTATCTTGTTCTAAAGAACAAGTGTCTTTTTCTTTGAGAGCTATGTTATAAATCATTGCTAAATATTGGAACTTTATAACTTTTCTTCCTCTCATCTATATTTATATTATTTCTTTTAGATATTTGACGCGTATCAACCAAATTTATTAAACTTTATACTAAATCAAATAATATATTAATGGGTTATTTATTAAATGTTTGAGGTGTGTCACTTACCTTATAAGGTGATTATGATAAATAGGGGTGCTCAAAAAACCGGTCAACCCAACCCAACCAATTCGGGAAAAAAATCAACCCAAGGTAACCCGACATATAATCGATACAAAATTAGGACAACCCGAAGCTATTTGGTTGATATTGGGTTAGGCTCAAAGTAACTCAACCAACCCGATAAACGTTTTATATTTCTCTTTAATATGTATAAGTTACCAAAAACAACTCGGCAATAATGAGAAATAGAACTCATAAGAGGACATTATTGGAAAGTTATAGGTAATACCTAAATATTTGACGAACTTGTATAGTCTTTTGAATGGTGAATCGTATTTCAAAGAAAAAAATCCTTATTTTTATGTTTTCAATATTGTTTTTACTTTGTTTAAACACAACCCGACCAAACCGACCAACCCGAACGGATTGGGTTGTGTTGTACTTTTGTTTGGGTTGGATTGGGTTGAAAATTCTCAAACCGCCAACATTGGGTTGGGTTGTTGAAACGTCTTTAACCCGATCAACCCAACCCGTGAGCACCTCTAAATAGATAAAGATTACAAATTTTACCCAATAAATGATGAAAAAAGACTCTTTCCACGTAAAAAAACATTTATTAACAATCCATTTTGATGGTCGGTAATATTATTTGATAAGATAAATCTCGGTGATGACAGGGTCAGGCCCACTATAGTCCATACGGTGCCACAGGTCATTGCTTTCGTTTCTCTGTCATAGTATAAAATTTTTAGGGTTGTAAAAGTTGTCACCCCATTATTTTGTTGGGTGCAACGGTATATGTGTTGAAATTTCAACACTAACACAAGTTTCTGTTAGCAAAGTTGGTTTGCGTGGTCCCCCCCCCCTTCTCAAGCACGGGTTTAAGTCTTATTTGTTTCATTTCCTTGGTTTTTAACTTTTAATTTCATGTTTATGATGTTTATGGGGGAAAAATTGTGCTAAAAAACTTTAACACAAGACTTCACATATGAAAAATAAGGAAACTACCAACAGACCAATAATGATTTTGTGAAAAATATTCATAGCTTCATTTATTAATTATATTCAAATGATACCACCACCTCAAAATATTCCTTGGTTTGCATTTGGATGATCACTTATTTTCAATGTTTTAAAACCCGGGTCGACCCGACCGGTTCAACCGGTTGAGAGACCGGGTCAACTATCACTAGATTTTTGGGGATTTATGAACCGGATCGAACCGCCGAGTTTTTGAGAAAACCGGTTGAACCGGTATGATTGAACCGGCAAAAACCCGGGTTGACCCGGTTAAAAAAATAATTTTTTTATATTTGTGTTTTTTATGTTTTTAGATTGATATAAAACTTGTTATTATGTGTTTTTTTTAATGTTTTTGGATTGATGTAAACTTTTTGTTATGTGTATGTTTAATGTTTTAACTTGTGGACATCAAATTCTTGGTTTTATATATATACATATATAGAGGGAGGATCATGCGAGAAGTTAAACATTTTGCGAGAAGGCGAGAAGTGTTTAATCATATATGATTACACGGCTTGTAAGTGTGTTTAATCATGTATGATTAAACGTTTATGTATTGCCAATATAACATGTGTTTAATCATATATGATTAAGCTTGTGTATCATATATGATTAAATATTTCTCGTTTTCTCGCAAAATGTTTAACTTTTCGTTTGAACCTACCCCTACATATATATATATATATATATATATATATATATATATATATATATATATATACACATACAAGAAAATGAAAAATACGTAAAATTTTTGAAACCGGGTCAACCACCCGGTTGGACCGGTTGAACCGTGATCCGGTCACCACACCGGGTCAACCAAAAAACCGGTTTTTAAAACATTGCTTATTTTTAAGCATATAATCTTTATATTCGACAAATACAACAAATAAATTCAGACACCATCCTCACGTTTTGTGAGGTTTGAAAATTGAAACCCTAACAATCTACGAGGTTAAAGGCTCGAATACATTTAGCCATTTACGTCAGAAGTCCTTTAATAAACATTTGTTAAATGACCCATACAATTTTATCTTTTGGTTATGCCTAAAAATGTAATACTCTCTTTCAAAAAAAAAAATGTAATACTCCTTTTGTCTTAAAATAAATATTCTACAATCAAAATGATACAATTTCAAAAATATATAATTATTACATTTTTAAATGACTAAATAATATTTTACATTTAATAATAAAAAGATAAATTCTTTCTCATAAGTAAAGGAGTAGTTTTGTTTCGAAAGTTCACAAGCTTTTTTCCTTGAAAAATACTTTACACACTTAAGATAATAATAATTAAAATAAATATTCATACAATTATATATCAAATCAACTATTCATATTCATAATTAAAAAAAGTGGGACCCATTGAAAAGGTTTTTACAAAAAAGGAATAAAAGGTGGCAGGGGATGAAGCATGGAAATGTGTAGCCTTACCATATTAAGCTCATCTTCACCCCCACATGTCAGGACATGATGTTAACCATCTCCAACTGCTATGCTAAAATAGAGAAAAGTGAGATTTTAGCAACTTTTTTGCTCCAACAGCTATGCTATACCATATGCTAAAATAGAGAAAATAAGAGAAAGAAGGTAAAAATCTCCAAATTTGGAGAAATCTCTAAAACTCCATATTTAAGAGAGAAATAATATTAAATTCTTTTTCACCAATATGCGACATTGAGGTTGTGTGTTTAGGAGAGAGAAATAATATTTTATTAAATGTATTAAATATTTTAATAATATAGTTGATGATAGAATTGCTAAAATAGAGTAGTTGTTGGAGTTGGATGCAAATATTTGTATAGATTTTAGTTTTTTATATTCTATTTTAGAAAAATTATAGCATAGCTGTTGGAGATGCTCTAAGCATATTCTCTATAAATTCCCTTTTGTGGCAAAATCAACACAAATATATGAGTAAACTACAATTATAGTCCCTATGGTTTGTTATTAATAACTATTTTTTTATGGTCCCTAAAAAATAAAAATTGCTTCTTTTTATCCCTATAGTTTTCAGTTTGTTTCCCTTTTCGTCCTTAAGGCTAACAACGTTATCAAAAGTCCCCCCCCCTAACACCCTCCCCTTTCCACTCATCTCTTAGAAAAAAAATCCACCCACAAGACTACATTTCCTATGGCCCTACCCTAATAATTCAATCCCAAGTTTAAGTATTTGTTCCTTTAACCGGCAACAATCTTATAACCAAATCTAAGCCCTTCTTCCTTCCAAAACCGACAACTCTTACTTGTTGTCGATGATGACCTCCACACTTCCACTGTCGATGTCTCCACATGTCCACCTTCACCGTCAAAGGATTTCCAAATCCAACCACCATCCTCATCCCCCAACGCCACCATCTCTGTAACATCTCATGCCAACCGTACCAGATATTGTTCGTTTTGTCCACACACCCGAACTCACGGTTTTAAAAAGCGTCTGATAGATGAGGTATCAAGACCCTTTATAAGGCAATCTTTGTTCCCCTCCCCAACCAATGTGGGATCTTACAATCCACCCCCCTTGGGAGCACAACGTCCTCGCTGACACACTAGTCCGGTTCCCGGCTCTGATACTATCTGTAACATCCCAGGCCAACCGTACCAGATATTGTCCGCTTTGTCCACACACCCAGACTCATGGTTTTAAAACGCGTCTAATAGATGAGGTATCAAGTCCCTTTATAAGGCAACCTTTGTTCCCCTCCCCAACCAACGTGAGATCTTACAATCTTAGTACCCCTCTTTGTTTTTGTCCTTACCAATTTAAGATACTTAACTAATATGAATCTTTAATTTCAACAAAATTGTACCTCGATCTCATCTGAATCTCCAATCTCATCGTATATCCAACCCTTTGTTTTTCGTGCCTTCATGGGTTTTGGGTTTTAGTTTTGAAGAACTTGGAAGAAGGTACCAACATTCAACATGAATTGGGAACTCTTCTTCATGAATTTGGGTTTTGAACATCCACGTTAAATAGGGGTTTATTATCTTACACCCAGATTTTGTTTGTTTGAGAAATATTGAGAATTTTGTTTGTTTGAGAAATTTGTGTGTTATGGTTTTGTTCGTCTGGATTGATTTAGGGATTTTGTTTGTTTGAATTTGAATTAGTGTTTTTTGTTTGAATTTGAATTAGAGTTCTGAAGTTTCAAGGGTTTATTTTATGTTTTTTATTTTGATATTAATTTTTATTGTGGAATTGAAATAATACGATGTGTGTCACCAGAGATGTAGTTTCCAGGGTTTATTTCAAGTTTACACGTCATTAAAGCATACATATGAAACCATAAAAATAAAATTAAAAGGAACCAGTGATAGAAACATGAAACAGGGTTGATGGTTCAAATTCTCAACATCAAAATCAAAATTGAACCGTATTGTATCGTGCAAGTACACTTCTAATAAACTAATGCATTAAGAGTTATCAATGAAATGTGCAAAAGTTTTGGAAACCCCATCTCACCATTGATCTTTTTCCAATAAATAAAATAAAATCAAAACAATTTAGTAATTTATATACAAATTATAATTTCTATTTTATTCAAATATGAATTTCGTATTTTATTTTTTAACGAGATATTGCATTAATTTTTCTTTTCGTTTTATAATAAGATTTTACAACATATCCCACTACATTGCTCACATATACACAACTAGTATGTGCAAGCGCTTACTAGGTGGAGGGGATGTGCTTGGGGGTGGGTCGGTCGGTCGGGCGTATGCTCAAGACCAACGAGAAATAGGGGCCCAATTTTTTTAGTATACAGTAATAGTAAAAAAAGAGACAAATTCTTTAGCATCTAATAGGACTCAAAGAATTTCGTATTATATTAGGGCTCAAACATGTATTAATTAATTACATTAGAAATGAAAATATGTAAACAGTTAACTAATCATTCATTTCATAGTATTGCCTATTGTTTCATTTAAGTTTTTTTCATTTAGTCTCAAAGTCTAAAACTATTTACCTAGAAAATATTGATATATTATCCATCATTCATCTCCCACCGACTATTTTAATTATTCCATCTACATGAATTCTATATTTGTATTAGAAGATAATAGATTTCTTGTTATTAACTAAGAGAGTGTGCTCCTACCTTTTAAAAAATTACCAACCATATGAGACGGTTCAACTTATATCTATACTCTTGTTTTTTTAAACATTATTGCTTATTTATTACCTAATATTGAGTGAAAGAATCTTGAGTACTCTGCTATCTCTAAAACAATAATAACATCTTAAGCTATAACCAACATGAGTTTTGATTATAAGATTGATGGTTTCAAAAAAGTTTGTTTCAATCCTAAAAATTAAAATGGTAATGAAAAACATTAACCTAAGATGAGATGTGTAACATCCCAGGCCAACCGTACCAGATATTGTCCGCTTTGTCCACACACCTGGACTCACGGTTTTAAAACGCGTCTGGTAAAGGAGGTATCCAGTCCCTTATAAGACAACTTTCGTTCTCCTCCCCAACCAATGTGGGATCTTACAATCCACCCCCCCCCCCCTTGGGAGCCCAGCGTCCTCGCTGGCACACTAGTCCGACTCCCGGCTCTGATACCATCTGTAACATCTCAGGCCAACCGTACCAGATATTGTCCGCTTTGTCCATACACCTGGACTCACGGTTTTAAAACGCGTCTGGTAGAGGAGGTATCCAGTCCCTTATAAGGCAACCTTCGTTCCCCTCCCCAACCAATGTGGGATCTTACAAGATGGAAACACAACTGATTTATATTGATTTACATAGAGTATTACTTCGAATAGTCAACATTTTGACCCAAAATTATGCTATTTTATATATTAAATATACATCATAAGGATGTCTTTGATGGTAGAAAAGATTAACGATGCTATGTAAAACTGATATGATAGATAATATTAATTTAGAAATAATTATTGATTGATTTTGCAGCTAGGAATATTTGGAAAAGAATTTTATATGAATTATTAGTATTTGTTGAATTCAATTTTGCTTATTATAAAAAAAATATATCAAATATTTTTTCTACATCTCGACCAAGGCTTATAAAATGTCAGGAACGAACTGACCAGGTGTCATTTACTTTACCGAGTGAGCATGACAATAATCGAGAATCTTTCCTCGTAAGAGACACAACAATGGCCGAGAATCTTATCCGATAAATGAAAGATAATACTCTTATCCAGTAAACATTTGATAAAACGGTCTATTAATTAAAAATGGTTGAAATTTTGATGTTTTTAAACACGTTTTAATTTAACAAAAAGATAGTTTCCAACATAAAACATGCATGGAGACATATGGTGGTTAGGTTTATGTGTTATAATTAGTTGTTGGTGGTTCACATGATCGGGTTTTTGTCACTGCAAAATTGATTTCAAAAACATGATCAGGTTTCTGGTTTTAGGACCAGGTGACCTCACCTCCCTGGACTAGCAGTAGCATCCATGGGTGCACCATCGATCCATGCTCCATGCACCCTGTTTTCACGTGCTCATCACGTGCCTATCCAACCACAACATAATATATATATATATATATACATCTCCAACAGATTCTCTATTTTGGAGATTACACAATTAATTATATTATTAAAATATTCAATACAATTTACAAAATATATTTCTCCCTTGTAAACATTTAATTTAAAACAATTTCATTGGTAGAATGAATGAAAAAACTATTTATCTCTCATAAGTAATCATTTTTGGAGATATCTCCAAATTTGTAGATTTTCATCATCTCTCTTATACTTTCTCCATTTTAGAGAAGGTATTGGGGAATCTGTTGAATTAAAAAATACCCAAAATCCCCATTTTGGAGAAGTTGTTGGATATGCTCTTATGTTTTTAACTATTTCTTACAACTATTTTTAGTACATCTATTTATTAAAAACCATATCTATTAAAAATGGTTTCTCAACCTTGAAATCATGATTTTTCTTACATTTTTTCTAGGCATCCTCTTAAAAAAAATTCTAGCTCCCCCCCCCCCCCCCCTGCTTCTGACAATTAATAATGGAAGTATAGGGAGGGAAGGGTTAATGGACGAAAATACCCCTCACTAACGACACTCTAATTAATAACATTATTAGGAGACATCATATCCGTTATAAGAATGAAAGTATGAAACCATGTGGATGTCTTTCGTTCAGGGACCTTCCTCATTAATTTATGTAAACCACATGAACCAAATTTGCATTTAACTTGTATAAATAGGATGTTTCAAATACAAATCATACAAACCAATTTTAATCGTCCATCTAGTTTAATAAATATCTGGTTTCATAAATTTTATCGATTGATTTCTAACTAAAGTCATGATCAAAATTATTATCTTCCATAAATATCTCGATCATAATAAATGAATCATGATTATTATCCATAAATATCTCAGCTATTTCATAATGATAAGTGTTGGTTATGCTTTGTATTTGAAAAATCACTCACACATGAACACACATATGTGTCTATATATTACTAATATTACGTACATTCTGATTAATATTTCAGATAATTGTATATAATTTTTGTTGGAAATGAGAATTCAAGTCTTCGAATGGACTTCGAGATGACCTCGTATGGATCATGGGCCCACAATACCTCTCTCCCATCTCATAGTTTCAACTAGGCTCCATTGTTTCTGTGGCCGGTTCAGTTCAACTTCTGATATCTTTGTTTAGTAACATTTCATTTTCTTCCGTCTGTTTTTCTTTCTTTTGGGTACTACACTTCACAGTGACCTGATCTCTATTCTAATTAACCTTTGTACTTAATAAATTTTGCTACTTTTCAGATATATATATACAAAATTTATTATAAATGATATAAGACTAAATAATGCGTTTAATCGAACAAGTTGGGTGGATTCAAGTTCATGTGAGGGTGATTTAAGACACATGATTGTTGGGTCTACAAATTGAATGAATCCTCATGATTCGATCGTACTTGTTTTCCCCTTTTAATCAAGTTTCAAAAATGTTCTATGTTTCCATACTAACCTTTCTTTTACTTTTTATGGGCTGTTTGGTTGAGGCTGTTAATGAAAAAAAGAATATATAGAAAAGATGTAGGAAATGAAAATGTGAATGAATTTTTATTCCCGTTGATTTATGTGGGATGAAAATGTGGGCTTGTGGAGGAATAAACTCATTATATTATATAAAACCAAATAGGTTTTTGTTTCAATTTTCATTCCATTTAAAATATAATCATATTTGAATCCATGATGATTAATCAACTCTTTGACGATTTAGTCTACATTTGGTGAAGTCGCTAATAAAATCAACTAGTTGATAAATCAACCACATTTGGAAAAAACTATTTGACAAGTTAGATGATAAATGTAAAATTATTTTTAAAGAACATGTTAAAAAATTACTAATTTATAGTATAGTTACAACAAATCACTAATACAATGAAATCATATTAAAATATGTAGTAACAAAAATAAAGGTTTTTCCTATTATTTATATCATTTCTTAAATCTCATACTGTAACAACCCAAACTACCAATCAATAAAGCAAAATAAACGAAACAAAATTCATGACAAAAATGACCCAAGATAACAATAAAATCTTAAGGTTTGCGATGAGCAACCTATTACATAACTGAGATATTAAAGAAAAAGAACTAAAGTGATGGTCTTCTATCCACTCCCGCTACGCCTTCTCTATACCTTTACCGGCCCCTCCTAGCTCACGCCTGCCTGAAAAAAGTTTTTAAAAATTTGAAAGAGCGAGGGTTAGACCAACGGTCTAGTGAGTCCCCTCTTACAATAGTTTTTAACTCAACAAACATACAAGAATTTATCATAAAGTAAACCATTTTCAGTTTTAAGGAAATTCTTTAACTTTCAGCAAACTTCTCAGCTCACACTACCGCCACCCTAAGGTGACAGCGTGTCTGTGACTCACACTGCCTTTGTTGGAACACACCCCCAACGGCATAAACGGAACACACACCCCGGTATGAGCACAGACGGGCCACACCCCCCGACTTTGAGCCTACACACTTAGAACCATGTATGCATACATTTCCACTTTGACAACAATAATAGAATCATCTTTAACATAAAAAAATTCGCAAGTAAGTATGAAAGCAATCATCATTTCAAAGCTTGCATATAAATTTACATACATAAAACATAACTTAATCGTCATAAGAGACTTCAGTTCAGAAAACTCACCTGATGTCCTTGCTTAAGCCTTTGCACCTACTTGAACCGAACCCTATAAGAAAAGACGTTGACCGGTAAACCCCCGATACTTTTCTAATTTATAACGGAAATTGTCCCTAGCACACAATAAAATCCCGGCGATTGGACTAAATTAAAATTGCTAATCTAGGCTAAGATAAACAGTACCAAGATTGCCCAACGGTCAAATACCTATAATACTTCGGCCCACACTAGGGTCTGTCCACCGAATGCCTAAGCCCAGAAAACAAAACATGGGCCGCGACCCCTAATGCTCGTCGGGGTCCTAAATGACCGGGTCTCAGCGACCGGTATCGACCGGACCCCCTTTCCGACCGGGGTCTCCTTGACCGGTGTCGACCGGACCCCCTTCGACCGGGGTTTGATCGGCCAAACATTGCGAGGTTTTACCTATCGAAACCAAAGTCTCATCTCGCTAGGATCATTGAAATCCAGTAACCTCTCCAAGGACTGATTACAACATTAATAAATTAAACCACAACCTCATCAATCTAGCAATCCATGCTATAGATTAAACAAATAAGCCCCAACTCCCCCAAAACCAAATCCATTAGACTACTCCAACTATCCTAACCCCAAGGATTAAAACTGAAACAATAATATCTAAAGAAGATATTGATTAGAAATAGGATTACCTTAAGGAAGAAACGATAAACCTGAAATCTCGATCGAATGCCCTCTCCCTTGCTCGATCACCGAAATCGCCCCTTGTCTCTCTATCTTTCTTTCTCAGCCGCCTCTTGCTGATAATGAGAGGTGTTAGGGTTAAAATCCCTTTTTTTTAATTAAATGTTACATCCTACCCCTTCATCTTGGAACCTTGATCAAGTAAACCCCCAACTTTAAATTTTAGATTTTATACCCGGTTATTACACATACTCTTATATTTGTAATACCATTATGAATTTCTCATATCTCTTAACATGACCCTCACATTTTAGTAATGTATAATTATTTGTCACAACTCATCTCATATGGATAGAAATTGAAATTTGTGAGCTTTTTATAAGCCTCAAGTTGTGGGTTACCAATAATTTTCATCATGGCTTTAAGTTTGATTCAAAGTTTTTGGGCTAGTTTATTGCTTTGGGCTTTTGGGTTGTTACAAATGGTATCAGAGTCGCTCTCTGTACCATTGGGATGGTGGGGCTTAACTCATCAAGTATGATGAGTCCTCGAGTGGAGGGGGGTGTTTGTAACATCTTGGGTGAATCTCACATCACCGATTACAAGGAGGAAGATTCTGGACAAGTCTGATGAGGGCGTTAGGAGTTTAAGTGAGGGAGTTTGTAACAACTTGTCCTACGTGGATAGAAATTAGGATTTGTGAACTCCTTATAAGTCCCAAGTTGTGGGCTACCAATTAAGGGGTGTAAACGAGTCGAGCTTTTAACGAGCTACTCGAGCTCGTTTATCTCGAGCTCGAGCTTAATAATTCTCGAGCTCGAATCAATCTCGAACACAAAATAGAACTCGTTTAACTTAACGAGCCGAGTTTTATAACACCAATGTTCGACTCGGCTCATTCGAAAACTCGATTCAAATTTTTCGAGTCGAGTCGAGTCGAACCGAGCCATTCGAGCATACCCTTTTTCGAGCCAAACATGTTCATATATTTATTAATCATACAAACAAAATATAAAAATTATCGACCTCAAGCCGATAAACGAGTTAATCGATCGCGAGTTCGAACCAATAAACGAGCATCGAGCTCGATAACTTAAAAAATATTCGAGCTTGAGACCTACATTGAAAAGTTAATTGAGCTCGAGCTCGAGCCCAGTATTAATTTTTTGAATCTAGCTCGATTAACCTACTAATCGACTCGACTCGGCTCGTTTACACCCCCTACTACCAATAACTTGCACCATTATCTTAAGTTAGATTCGTAGTTATTGGGCCAATTTATTGCTTAGAGCTTTTGGGTTGTTACTTTATTACACTTTTTAATTAACAAAAAAATAGTTTTATCCTTAATTATAGAGAGAGAATTGTTTAACATCACATAATTAAGGGTAGAATGTGAAAGTAAATATTTTGTAGTAATTAAAATCTAGTAATTAATTTTAATTAGTAAAAGGTAATTATCATTCAATATATTTAGATATAAAAAAAACAAATATAACAAGTCTAAAAATGTGTATGTAAGATACATAAAAATTAAAGTTATACTTATTTTATTTCATAAATAATTAAAATACGCTTAATAATTTTAATAAAATATTTAATTTAATTATTAATTATATTTTGAAAAATTATTAGTTAATTAGAATATTTGAGTGATATGTATTGAGTTTTCAATACATATTGCGTATTTTTCTTATCTTTTATGATTTCAATTTCTAGTTATCTCAACAATTGAGTCATTTTTATTGTCTTATTTTCCAGTTTTTCTCATTCATGGAACTAAGTTTATTATTTAACTAATTATTGCTAGTTTGCGTAAATCAAGATAAAATCTTTTGTTTATTATAATGTCAGGTTAATGCTGGAGCATTGAAGACTGTTTTGAATATGAAGCTTGGAGGACACTTTTTGAAGACAAAGGAAATCTTGACTTTTGACGCTTCCAAATCTTTTTGATATTTTAAGAAATCGATTTTGGCTGAAAGTAGATGCAATTGGTTGGACAAATACTTGGTCATAACTTTAGTTGTTGTGTCCTTTATATTTCTTTAAGTTTCCTATTTTTATTACAAGTTTGCCATTGTTGTTTGGTATAAATAGGTGGATTGTTCTTTTGTTTTAGGAGAGAGATCTTTTGGTATTCCATTAGTTGGAAGAACTGAAATTGTGAATCTCTCTCTATAAAGTTTTAATATTAAATCTTAAATATTTTATAATTCTTGTTCTTCATTTTTTAGTTGTTGCAGCATCGCTTAAGCATTGATTGTCTTTATATTTCGTTATTACTTATTGTCTTTACTTTATGCTTTTTACATTTCTGTCATTTAATTTCTGTCATTTATATACCGTCATTTACATTATGTCTTTAATTTATGTCATTTACTTTTATTGCAATTTATATTACGTAATGAGTAGCTAATTTTATAGTTTGGGTGTGAGACGAAAAGGGAGGTTGTAAACAAAAAACTAGTGGACTTTGTTCTTCAATAACATTGTTCCACTATGTCATTTTAAGTTTTATAAATCCAAAATCACTTCTTGACGAATTGATCACTTCTTAAAGTGTGAAAGTGCCATGGACTTAGGAATAAGTCATGAAAAAGCACGTCAGTTTGAATGATATGGGAAGTATACTTGGAAGAGTTGCTAGCAAGGGAACTTGCTATCTTTGTTTTTCAAACCGATTGATTCTTGACGGGTTGATCACTAGTCAAAGTGTTAAAGTGTAGTGGACTCAGGAATGAACCACTAAGAACACGTCAACTTGAATGATATGAGAATCGACTCGGAAGGGTGATTTTTAAACAAAGGCATTTATTTTTCCATATACTTTAAAAAAACCATTTGACACTCACACTGGTCCGGACATTTGCATAGACATATGTTGATTGAAGGCTAAACAAAAGTGCAGTGGTAGATATCCGGAAGGATCCTCTTTAAAGTACATGGTGGAATTTTGTTGTTGCTGAACTAATGCTATAGCATCCCTATAGCATTGTCCTCCAAAAATTGTGTTTACTCCTCACTTTAAGTCTTGCACCCATTCTATCTTTATATATCTTGTTAATCATATCACTGTTAACCAACTCAAACAAAGTTTTCAAACTCGCCATCTGAAGTTAGTTTTTCATCTCGAGATCTTGCAACTTAAAATACCTATCCCTGTGGAATACGATACTTGGTTCTTACCATTTTATTACTTGAAAAGATGATATTGGATCTCATTGTATACTTGCTTTGAGGTTCAATTATCACATGTCTAGAGGTGTGCAAACATCAGTATCAGTGAGGTTAATCAATTATATTGTTATTCATATTATATGTAATGGTTATTTAAAATCATAGATTAATATAGATTTTTTATAAATTTGTTTTAACAATTTGAAAATTTATAGTATATATATATATATATATATGTTTATTAATCAATTTTAAATTATTTCAATTAACATATTATGTTATTTATTTTTTCTTTATTATCTTGTTTGTATTAATTAACATATTATATTATTAGCAAATTGTTTTAGTTATATTATTAAAACTTTATTTGAATTATGTTATGAAATATTTGTAATTGACCATTTTATTCAAGATGTCTTTTGGGTCATTTTATATGTTTATAAGCTAGTTTTGCCAAACCATAATTTGTTAATCAACTAGCTTATTAATTATCAATTATCAGTTAGTTTGTCATTATAGCCTTATTTTTAAGCCGGGCACTTATTTTTGAACAAACTAAAATAATAATGTAGATATTTATTTAGTTTGGGACGAAGCGAGTATGAATTTTAGAAAAGTGATCATATTACTTGATGATTTTAAATAACCTTTACATAAGACTATGGAGCTTTTTGATTTTTTAGTTGTTAAAAAGAAAATGAATTATTGTTAATAATAAAATGAATTATCTATATAAGATTAGTTATAAATTGTGTCTTTTTATATACATGGAGTTAAAGATCATAACCCTATGAATTAATGTTGATATAATAAATGATTAATGTACAATAAATTATAATTAAGTCTACACATTTTTGAAAAGCCCAATTTAATATAGGATGACTAAATAAGATCATTTTTAATAAATTTCTATACATTAACATAATGTAAAGACATTATTAAACTTAAATATACAATTAATTAGATATTAATAAAGTAATTTTCTATAAGTCGTAATAAGGAGTAATATTCTAGAAACGAAGAAAATATATTCATCTATCGATAATAAAATTTAGTGATGATTTTTCGATATATAATTATAATAAAAATATATTTATTATTTTAGAGAGAGTTTTTATATAAAATTATTTGTAGCAGATTTGCTATAATTTTTTTTTAAAGGAAAAAATTAAAATCAAAATTTTAAAAAGATTTATACCCTTTTTGTTCCAAAATAAGGTTGTATATTATTATTTTAATTTCTTCAAAAATAAGTTTTTTACTTTTAAAAAGTAAAGTCTTGTTTGTTTTTTTGGTTTCAGCTCTTAATGGGCTCTTTAGAAGATTGGATGTTGGATGTGTTTCCCTCGTTAAAAATTGTTGCTCCTTGTTTCTTGTTGTGTTTCTCTTGTTGCTATGATCTTAAATTTGTAGCTACGGTTGCCAATAACTCAAAGGGGCAAATTTCACTACCCTCTGATGATTTCTTGTGTGTATTCCTCTAAAAGAAACAAGAAGAGTGTCAATAGAAGTTCTCATAATTTAGGGGAAAATGTTGATGAAGCAAATTCAACTACATACTCCCTTGGAGCTTTAGGTACCACAATTCTCATGATTTAGGGGAAAATATTTTGTATTGTATTTGAATCAATTGGCGTATTTAAGTTGAATTTTTGAATGTTTCAAAAATGGATGATAGTATAATTTGATTAAAATGAATAGAAACTTTTATAAATTCAACGATATAACATTCTGAGAACTAAAATAGACAATTATACATATTCAGACGTTTGTCAACAAACAAAAACAAACAGTCTAACTGATTTAGATTTCAGACTTCAGCACCACCTCTTAAAAATCAGAAGTCAAAATCAGACTTCAACACCTCTTAAAAAACAAACGTCACCTAAATATCTATCTTTTCATGTTAACCTTAATTATGAGATGAAAAAAAAATTCTATTTATATAAGTAAGAGTAAAATTGTTTTTTAGTTAATTAAAAATTGTAACAATTACATATTTTTAAATGCATTTAATATTACAGAAACTTTTAAAATTGTTATTTAATACAAATGATTTATGAAATTAAAGTATTAATTACATTATTAAAATATTAAATGCATTTAATATTACTGAAACTTTTAAAAATTTAAAATAATTACTGGGAATTGAACAAAGAAAATAAAAGAAATCCATTGGATTGTCCGATAAAACACAACTTTTTGTTTTGTTACTTCATTTAAT
This sequence comes from Arctium minus, assembly GCA_954870635.1. Taxonomy (NCBI): domain Eukaryota; kingdom Viridiplantae; phylum Streptophyta; class Magnoliopsida; order Asterales; family Asteraceae; genus Arctium; species Arctium minus. Next base: position 7,432,413 of record OX941080.1, read on the forward strand.
TTGGAGATATGTTTAGGGTATGTTTGGTTGGAGATATTAAGTAGTAATTAATATGAATGAAAATAAAATAAATTGTTTGGTTTTATATAATATAATGAGTCCATTTCCTTAGGAGTCCAAAATTTCATTTCAGGTTAAACTGAGGAGAATGAAAATCCATTTCCATTTTCATTCACTTGCCTGAAACAAACGCCCCCTTCGTGAATCCGTTGAATCTGAATTTCACCTAAAAATCTTTATTTTCTCCCGCAAATTTGTTGGGGATGTTTTAAAACTAAATTCTCTGAAACTATATAATCTTTTATATATAAAAGCTAGAAGTTTGGTATAAATTATTTAATCAATAATGAAAAATTATCAAATTATATATGAAAAATTATTCAACAAGTAATGAACAATAATGATGATGAGAATGATCATGAACTATATGATGATGACAATAGTGTCGTCCCAAATATGTTGTTAAAAGAGGTATTTCAAGCCAAGCAACCACTTGTTACAGTACAGTCAAAATTTTCTTGAAGCCGTACACAGCAGTAAACCTGTAATTTCTTTGACGGGGTGTATCTTTAAAATGGATCAAAGACCTATAAACTCGCGGTTTGGCCAGGAGGAGATCAACACGGTTTAACTAGATAAAAGTCAATTGTGTCGATTTAAAAAATAAAATTCATTTTTCAGATAAAATTGACCTTCATCTTCAAAATAAATATATGTTTTTTTGAAAATGAGATAAAAAGTGTAGATTCTTAAGAAAAACTGACATTGAAAAGGAAAATAAATCATAAAGAAAATTAATAAAATTTGTAACACCCTCAAATCTGGAAATAGCAACTTATTTAAAATTTTCTAAATACATCGATAAAGGAATTATCTACCACCACAAATTAAGAATTTAACCTCAATACAACCATTCATTCTATACAAAAGCCTATGATAAGAACGGGTGCTACTAAAACCCCATAATAGTCATTATCTCCAAAATTGCGGAAGACTTCACCAACTACTTACAATTGCACAAAGCTAAGGCTCAACTCTTCATGGTTGCTAGAACCAACCCCAACTGGAACCTGATGCACATGTCGACAAATAAAAAGGTTAGGCTTAACGCCTAGTGAGCTCAAGAGTTTTCAACATATATGAAATAATAGTTTAATAGAAAGAATGCGGTTAAAAGTTATAGTCCTTCAATATGATACGTCTTACATGTGAAAACGACTCATTTCCAACAATATGCATTTTAGGTAAAGAACACCAATTAAAACGTTTTCCAAACCAACTACTTCAAAGATAATGATACCAACATAGGCCGCCCATTCATAAATTAGTTTTTTAAACTCAAAACTCACTCAAAGCGTAAGTATAAATTGAACTCTTCATTTATGAAGATGCGGTTAAACCTTTTATCCCAAAACACCCCAAAACACGGGTGGGGAATAATACTCAACCCATAAATCAAGGGTAAAGCCCAATTGTACAAAGCGTCACCGAAAACTTGGATAATAAAACTCAATACCCAAAAACAACACCTTTCGGTGACGGGGGATTCCCGATTCCATAAAATGTGACGGTCCACAAAGTAAGCCCATTTTATGTTGTTATGACTAGTCATATAAACAAAAGTACACGCAAGGGATGTCAGGCTCAGTGACTTTTTAAACATACACCCACGGAAACTCAAGTTCAACCCCGAAGGGTTGCTAGGTCGAGCTCCTCATCCAATATCGTAATACTTGAGCACGAAGGACTTATAACCCAATCCGATGCCAAACGTGCCTCGACGTGGAAAACTAGTCGTCCCACGCCAGAAAAATAAATACAAGCGCAAGGGATGTCAGACTCAGTGACTTTAAACATACACCCACGGAAACTCAAGTTCAACCCCGAAGGGTTGCTAGGTCGAGCTCCTCATCCAATATCGCAACCAATGCTCTAAGTCGAGCTACCAAAACTGCACAATTGTCCAAAGACTCCAACTCAAATAAAATGCCAAGCCGCAGGCTTAGCACCCATTGACCCATTTATAAATGAAGTAAAAATACGATAAAACGCATTCGACCCACGGGTATGCAAACACAACGACTAAAAGTGTAATTAATTCAAAACTCCACGTTGGTTGAGGCAATCAATTTTTCCAAATGACTTATACCCTTATATTCCCAAAATGCCTCATAACACAAAAGACATGCCTTTTTCCAAACTTAACTGCTGATAAGAATGAAAATCATAAAATGAGACTATAAACGCTCTTTCAAATACCTCACATAAACGTGCAAGTAATACTTTATAAAACATTTCATTTCATGAATGATGCATAAGACCCGACAACCATTTAAAAGTGTATTTCTTTGACCAATGATTTATTTATGCAATGAAACCTCAAAACACATTCATTTGTGACACATTTATCAAAATGCCCAAAAATCCCAAATGTGTGTATTATACAAAGTTTGTAAAGTTAAATACTTCCAAAAATCAAAGATTAGCAAATAACCCAACATTTGATAATTTCATGTAGAACACATAAACACTTTAAAATAGACATTTTGGCATGTACAACGTTTTCACAAATCAACTTGAACTCACCTTGCTAGATTTAGGCTAAATCTAGATTTTACCCAACGAGCTCTTTTGAAGGCCGCTTGGATCCTCAAGCCGAAAACTTCCAAAACCTAGACCCAACATTCCAACCCAAAAATAACCATAAGTAACCATACCCAACCACAAGGAAACATTCTCCAATCATAAAATACCAAGATCCCAAACAAGATCAAAACCCTAATTTCTCTAAAACCAACAAATCCAAGATTGGAGATATCAAACCTTAAGAAACCACCAATGGAGCATTCATAACCTTATTACAAGAAAACTTACCCTTGAAGGCAAAGAGGCTTCCGAGAACACCCAATCCAACACTTCAACCCGAGCTCCCGACCGTTGCACTTGACGAGGAAGATAAAGATGGAGGTTTTGTGGTTCAAGGTTCAAGGTTCCAACTAGTTAGATGGTGAAGAAACATGTGGTTTGAGGAGGAAAAACCCCCAAAATAGGTTAGGGTTCGGTTTTGGTGTTTGGGAGAGAAAAGGGAAGAAGATAAAAGTGAGAGTGAGGGAAATGGTTGAGAATCGCGACTCTTAAAAGATCCTGGGGCCGACCGCGATTGTGTCCGACGATTGTGCCAGGGCACTATCGCCCAAAACGTACCGCGGGCACACCCCCGCTGGCGATTGTGTCCGACGATTGTGCCCAGAGCACTATCGCCCAGAGTGTACCGAGGCTCGTTCTTCCCATTTTCCGCACAGACCACTCATGACGCGGTAAGACTTAAATAGGTAAGATATAGGGGATGAAATCCTACGATAAGAAACAAGAATTTCTCAAAGGGTTGACTTTCACAGACAGGAATTTACGGGTGTTACAAAATCCAAATGGGATAAGAATTAACAAAAAAAAAGTTGTCCTGGTATAATAGTAGTTGTGTTTATAATTCTTCGACTTTTGTAGCTATATCTTTCTTGTTAATATTTTATTGTAGGGTTTGAGGTAATGCTTTGGACCTGAAATTTGAAAGATGAAAATTTAATTTTTCACTATAAAAAAGATTCGAACCTACAACCTCTTATATCCATCTTACCCATCTTTGACTTCTATTTATAAAATTGGTTTCAAAATATTTAAGAGCACTATTCAAACTTAAGCGGGTGCACATTTCAAACGTCTAAATTTTGTCTCTTGCAACAATCGAGTGAGCAGGAGCACAGGATGAAACAACCCAGCCAGAAACAACAAGATAACAACTAAGTCTTATTAATAGAATTAAAAATTCATGCCGAAACGGCCCCAAGTTTACAATTTAAAATTTTCAAGGTTTGTAAAGGCAACCTATACACAACTGAGATATTAATAAGAATAATCTAAGATGACAGTCTTCTATCTCTTCCCGCTACATCTTCTCTTTGCCCTTATCCGCTCTTCCTAATTCACGCCTGCATGAAAAAAAAATTAGTTTTGAAAGAGCGAGGGTTAGACTGTAAGTCTAGTGAGTCCCCTCTAACAGATAAGCAACAATATAACTTTCCAGAAAATTTAAATCAACAGATTTATAAACACATAAGGATAATTCACACTACTGACCACACTACCGTCGAAGACGGTGTGTCTAACTCGCACTGCCTTAATTTTAGGACACACCCCCAATGGCATAAACGGGTCACACTCCCCGGCACGTGTAGGCGGGCCACACTCCCCGACTTAGGTCACAATATCCACATATAATGTATGCATACATTTATATATCAACGATTTATAACACACTTAAATATTTTCATAATAATCATGCCATCGTAAATAAATCAAAGTTTAGAAATTAAACTTCACATGCTTTCGTTAACAAAATGTTTAGTTCAGAAAAACTCACCTGACGTCCTTAGCTTAATTCCTGCATCTACTCTTATAATTCGATCCAGAACCTATAAAGGAAACATTGGTCGGTGAACTCTTGATTCTTTCTATTTTAACACAAGGTTGACCTTACACCATAATCCCAACGTCATCTATTCTCTATACGAAATTTAGCCCACCAAAACACCTACTTGAGAGAAGGTTCATTTGAGTCCTTGCATTAAAATAAAAATGGGTTGGCCTACTATTAAACAAAGCCCAATATTAAAATAATCAATGAAATAAACATGCGCTTCGGCCCACATACAGAACCCGGGGACCGGACCTAGGTGGTCGCCCGAATGCAGGATGCGACCGGGGTCTCCCCACCTTGCACCGACCGGGGCCTCCCCCTGCGCCGACCGGGGTTTCCCCCTTGCGCCGACCGGTCTCCCTCTAACACCGACCGGGGTCTAAACCAAAACTGGTATTGACCGATGTTAACATCGATCGATGCCAACCAACAAACAGACCCTGGGGATCGAAGGCACTCAGGTCCGGTGTCGACCGGTGCCCACCTGCTCGAACGAAAACCCCGAAGATTTGATGTACAAATACCACAGAATCAACTTATTACCAGAAATTAATAATAACTCAATCCAAAACCCATTTCCAACTGCAAAAATCGATTCAACAAAATCCCCTTAACCAAAAGATAAATCTACAGCCAAAGCCAGAACTAACCCAAAATACTCAAACCTCATATTCAATACACAACCCCAAAGCACCACTACTATGATTAAAAACATTTAAAAAATAGAGAGTTCTAGTCACAAGAAGATTTACCTTCAAACGAAATCAATCAAATCTTGAAATTCTTGAAGAACCTCCTTCTTTCTCGGTCTCTCTCTAAAATCGCCCAAATGCACTTCTACAAAATCAACCGCCAATTGGTAAGACCTTAGCACCTAGGGTTAAAATCCCTCTTTTCCCCACTTTTCACTCTAGACCCCTCTATTATGGCTTTTCTACTTTCTTATCCAAACTTTTAATTTCTTTGCTTTTAGTCCGGTTATTACAATATCCCCTCCTCAAAAGAATTCCGTCCCCGGAATTCCTTCGTCGAACAAACTGGGATACTGATTCCTCATAACTGACTCCAACTCCCACGTCGCCTCTTGACCTTTATGGAATTGCCACTGAACTTTCACCAAGTGAATTTCCTTGCTCCTTAACTTCTTCACTTTACGATCCAGAATAGCTATCGGTTCCTCTACATAGCTTATCTTCTCATCTAATTGGACATACTCTAAAGGTATAACGACATCGCTTTCTGCTAAACATTTCTTCAGATTCGACACGTGGAAAACAGGGTGAACTCATCGTAGATCCACGGGCAAATCCAACTTGTAAGCTACCTCCCGAACGCACTCCACAATAGGAAATGGACCAACAAACCTGGGTCTCAACTTACCCTTCTTTCTGAAACGAATCACTCCCTTCCAAGGCGAGACTTTTAACATCACCAAGTCTCCCACTTGGAACTCTATCGGCTTCCTTCGCTTATTTGCGTACATCTTCTGACGATCTTGGGCTACCTTTAACCTTTCTCGGATCTGACAGACCTTATCGGCTATTATTTGACCAATGTCTGGTCCGGCTAGCTGCCTTTCACCCACCTCATTCCAACATAAAGGTGTTCTACACTTTCGTCCGTACAACGCTTCAAACGGAGCGGCTCGAATACTAGCATGATAACTATTGTTATAAGAGAGTTCTATCAAAGGTAGATGAGTCTCCCACAAACCTTTGAAATCAATAACTCACGATCGAAGCATGTCTTCCAATGTTTGAATGGTTCTTTCACTCTAGTCGTCCGTCTGAGGGTGATACGTTGTGCTCAACTTGAATTGCGAACCCAACTCCCATTGAAGACTCCTCCATAATGAAGACGTGAAGCGAGCATCCCGATCTGACACAATAGAGGACGGTACTCCATGCCTGGATACAATCTCATCAATGTACAATTTAGCCAATTTCTCTAACGAGTACGTTTCCTTAATTGGTATAAAATGAGCAGATTTCGTGAGTCGATCCACTATCACCCAAATAGCATTGTGACCCTTAGGTGATCGCGCCAATCCAGTAATGAAGTCCATTGCTATCTCATCCCACTTCCACACCGGTATTTCTAACGGTTGCAATTCCCCATACGGCCTTTGATGCTCCGTTTTCACTTTCAAACACGTTAGACATCACTCAACGAAGCAAGCTATGTCTTTCTTCAAGTCCGACCACCAATAACTCTGCTTCAGGTCTCGATACATCTTATTGGTTCCCGGATGTATCGAGTATCGCGACTTATGAGCTTCTTCCAACACTCTCTTTCGAAGGTCTCCCAACTTTGGAATCCACACCCTTTTCTCAAAGCATTTAACTCCGCGACTGTCAACGGTAAACGATTCAACAATTCCAACAATTCTCTCGCTTTTCAAGTTTCCTTCGGACATTGCTTCTTCTTGACACTTCTTGACTTCTTCTAAGAAACTAGAAGTTGCCTCAACTCGGAACGCCACCACTTTAGATAACTATGTTCTTTCCGACTCAAGGCGTCCGCCACCACATTGGCTTTACCTGGGTGGTATAGAATCTCACAATCATAATCACTCAGTAATTCCATCCATCTTCGCTGCGTCATGTTCAACTCTTTCTAATTGAATAGATGCTAAAGACTCTTATGATCGGTATAAATTTGGCACTTAACTTCGTACAAGTAATGTCTCCAAATCTTCAACGCGAATACCACCGCAGGCAACTCTAGGTCATGCGTCGGATAATTCTTCTCATGATCTTTCAACTAACGAGATGCGTAAGCAATCACTTTCCCATCTTGCATCAGCACACACCCCAGACCAAACTTTGAAGCATCGTTGTAGATCATGAATCCTTCTGTACCGTTGGGTAAAGACAGAATAGGTGCACTACTCAATCTTTTCTTCAGTTCACTGAACGCATCCTCCTGAGCTTCCTTCCATGCAAACTTAACAGTTTTCCTTGTTAGATCCGTTAATGGCGTGGCTATCCTCGAGAAGTCTTGGATGAACCTTCGATAGTAGCCCACCAAGCCAAGGAAACTCCTCACTTCAGACGGTGTTCTCGGCACTTCCAACTCTTTGATCGCTTTGATCTTTGCTGGATCCACCTTGATTCCGTCTTCCGACACTACATGCCCTAAAAATTGCACTTCTCTTAACCAGAACTCGCATTTCGATAATTTGGCGTACAACTTCTCCCGCTTGAGCAACTCCAACACGGATCGCAGATGCACCTCATGGTCGCTCATGGATTGTGAATAAATTAGTATGTCATCGATGAAGACGATGACACACTTGTCCAAAAATGGATTGCACACTCTATTCATCAGATCCATGAATGTTGTCGGTGCGTTCGTCAACCCAAATGGCATGAATAGGAATTCAAAGTGTCCATACCTCGTGCGAAAAATAGTCTTGGGTACATCCTCCTCCCTTACTTTCAGCTGATGATAGCCCGATCGCATATCTATCTTTGAGAAGTAACTCACTCCTTGCAACTGATCGAAAAGATCATCAATTTTGGGGAGCGGGTACTTATTCTTGACTGTTACCTTGTTGAGCTCTCGGTAGTCTATACACATTCTCATAGACCCGTCCTTCTTCTTAACGAATAACACCGGTGCTCCCCACGGTGACGTGATGGGACGGATAAAACCTTTATCCAACAGCTCTTGCAGTTGAGTCGTCATCTCCTTCATTTCGGCCGACGCCAAACGATAAGGTGCCTTTGCTATTGGTGTCGTTCCCGACATCAAATCTATTCTGAACTCCACTTGCCGATCCGGTGGCAAGGTGGTTAAGTCTTCCGGAAACACTTTCGGGTACTCACACACTATCAGAACAAATTCTAGTCCATTCTTCTCTTTCTTAGCGTCTACTACATACGCTAAGAACCCCACACACCCTTTCACTAGGCAACGCCTAGCCTTGATCATAGAAATCAAGCACGACTTCCTATCCCGACGATCCCCATACATTATAACTTCCTTCTGATCAGGCAAAGCTATACGAATTAGCTTCTTATTACAGACAATGTTGGCATCGTTAGACGCTAACCAATCCATCCCCACAATGACGTCAAATTCCCCCATGCCCATCGGGTATAACCGCAATGGAAAGGTATGACCGTCAATATCTATACTACACCCGTCATATACTTCTCCCACTAAGACTCGACTATCATCTGCTACTTCTACTTCAAACCCTTGACTAAGCTTCTTGGGTTTTACAAGCAACTTATGCACGAAGTTCGGAGACACAAACGAACGGTTTGCGCCCGAATCAAACAACACTTTAGCAAAAATCGAGTCTATTGGAAAAGTACCTGTCACCACATCCGGTGTCTCCACCGCCTCCTCCGCTGTCATATTAAATGCCCTAGCCCTTGCCCGAGCTGGCTCCACCTTCTTCTCACCTCCCTTATCTCCATATCCACCAACAACTCCTTTCTTCAACTGGGACATTCAGTCCTGATGTGATTAGGAGACCCACACTGGTAACAAGATCTTGGCCCACGACAGTCATGAGCCATGTGCCCAGTCTTTCCACACTTGAAGCACCCTTCCATCTCCAAGAGACACTCTCCCTTATGCATTCTGTTACACTTGATGCACGACCTATTCTCGTTTTTGGAAACAACCCGCTGATCGGATTTAGCGGATTTGAATGTTCTGGAATCACGGACAGTCCCCTCCCATTTCCGCTTGTCCCCACTTCTCTCTGTAGCTTGACGATTCTTTTCCTTCTCTCTCAGCTCGGCTGCATTCACCGCTGCTTGAAATGTAACTGGTTCTTTGTTCGAGACAAATTTTCGAATATTGCTTCTCAATCCAAAGATGAAACGCTCCATTCGCCTTTCCTCATTAGGCACATAGACTTCTACAAATCGGGATTTCTCGATGAACTTTGTCGTATATTCTCGGACTGTCATATCCCTCTGTTCCAAGCTCAAAAATTCTTCCTCTAACTTTTTGACCGCCGCCAGAGGGCAAAACTACGCCTTAAATCTTTTCACGAACCCCTCCCAGGACATCTCTTTAGCCACCGCCGAACCCTGTCCCTCTGATTCAACGTCCTACCACATTACCGCCTCATTTTTCAGCATAGACAACGCGTACACGACCTTATCCCCTTCAGAACACTTGTTGGTATCGAATGCCAATTCCATCCCTTTTACCCATTTCATCGCCAGCACAGGATCACATTCTCCCTTGTAGGTAGGAGGTTTGCAAGCAGCAAACTCCTTGAAACTACACCCTTTCTCAACCATTGCTTTGGTCAATACTGCAGGAGTCGACTGTGAGTGACTCCCCACTACAGTCACCGGCGAATCAAATATTTCAGTCACCTCTCTATCCTCACCCTTTTCCTTGCTTGCCGATATCATTAGTTCGTTGAGCCAACAATGCATTCAGAGTTTCTTGTAACTTCCCCATTTCAGCCGCAAAGGTTTCTTGCGTAACAAATCCCTGCGTTCGTCCCCCACCACGGTTCCTTGTTTGCCTACTGTTGGAACTTAGTTAAGAAAAGGAGAAATTGTCCCACATAGGAGCCAAGCCAAACTTTCAATCACTTAATAAATCCAATCCATTGAGCAATAAATGAATTCCTTGAATGATTGACTTGGATTGTGGTGTGATTGAAAGGCTTTTATTGACATTAATATATATATTAAATGTCAAAGATGGGCCTTGGCTCTTGGGGTCTCGATGGGGTCGAGATAGATTGACGGTGGAGATTGTGATGCAGGATAACAGTGAGTTTCGCGGGTCACGGCGCGACCTAAGTCGCGAAGCCGCACGCGTGATGTTCTGTCGACAGAGACCGGCGCGGGTTATGGCGCGACCATACCCGCGGCACTAACCGTGAAATGCACTGGAGTTTCCACGGACAGAAACTTTCGCGAGTTTCCACGCGAGTTCACCCGCGACACAAGTCGCGAAGCTTCCTGACAGTTAATTTCGGTTGGTGAAACAACCTATAAAACCTGCACATTTTCCCTCCATTTTTTTCCAACGAAAATCTGATCATTCTCTCTCAATTTTCTGGGTTTCTCCTCTTCCGTTCTTCGCCAAATCATACATGATTCGATAGATTCAAGTTTCATACTTGAATACGATTGTTGTATCCTCTAGACGGACGCTATACGGGCGAAATTCTGTCTTAGGACACTGCTTTACGTACAAGCCTCAATCGATTTCTACTTTTACACGAATCTTCTATTCAAGTAAGGATTTAATTAGTGTTTTCTCAATTGATTGTTGTTGTACTATGTTAATTACATATATTTTATATTTTATAATTAAGAATTTCAATTTCTATTATAATTTTGTCCATATATATATAATTATTATTCAAGTGATTGATTACTCCTAACAATCTAAGACAGAATTTTGTTGTGGAGCGATGGATCAATCACAGTTGTTGAAAAGTCATGTGGAGAAACCCGAGAAATTCAAGGGTTCGGACTTTCGACGTTGGCAGCAAAAGATGTTATTTTATTTAACAACACTTAGGATTGCCAACGTGCTCACTGAGGAAGAGCCACCGGCAAATCTTCCGGAAGGGGCGGACGGGGCTGCACCTACGCAAATTCAGGTGTCCGCACATAATAGAACGGTCGAGAATTGGAGATCAAATAAGTATAGTTGCAGAAATTATATACTCAATGCTCTCGACGATTCCCTCTACGACATATATTCTACCTTCCAAACGGCAAGGGAGATTTGGGAATCCTTGGATGCCAAGTACAAACCTGAAGTGGCGTATTCCAAGAGGTTCGCAGTGGGAAAATTTCTGAATTTCCGGATGATTGATGCAAAACCAGTGGTAAAACAAGTGGAAGAATTGCAAAAACTTGTCCATGAGCTTGAAATTGAGGGTATGGGTTTAAATGCAAACTTTGTGGTCGGTTCCATAATCGAGAAGCTACCTCCATCGTGGAAGAACTTCAAGGTATACTTGAAGCATCTTATGGAGGAAATAACATTTGAACAGTTGCTTCTCAAAATCCGAGTTGAAGAGGACAACCGACTTAATGACAAAGCCGATACCATTCCAAATGAACCGCATGCCAACATGGTGGAAGGAAGTTCATCCAAGCCTAAGTTCCCGAAATTTAAGGGAAAGGCAGTTGCAACCAAGAGGCCTTTCAATACCGGAAAAGGCCCCTTGGCCCCACAAAAGAAACAGTTTAAGAGGATGACTTATTGTTGGGTATGTGGTAAGCCGGGACGCCGAGCCAAGGAATGTCGATACAAGCGTGACCATGGTGGCGCCAGAGGAAGTGGTGGTGGAGGACATGGGGCATCTTCTAGTAATGCCAATCTCACTCACTCCCCGAATGAGTTCATTGGTGTCATTGAATCCCACATGGTTACAAACATGGTGGACTGGTGGTTCGACACCGGGGCAAGCCGACACATTTGCAATTCGGAAAGCATGTTTGCATCTTACCAAAAGGTGAGCGATGGGGAGCCGATGTTCATGGGGAATGCCACGACTGCAAGGGTTGAAGGAAAAGGGAAGGTCAACTTGAAGCTGACTTCTGACAAAGATCTTATTTTAACTGATGTTGTACATGTACCTAGCATAACTAAAAACTTGATTTCTGGCCCTGTTCTGAGTAAGAAAGGGTTCAAAGTTGTAATCGAATCTGATAAGATTGTCATCACCAAGGGTGGTGTGTACGTTGGGAAGGGTTACCTCAATGAGGGGCTCTTCAAACTAAGCGTTGTAAATAGTTTGGATGCCGCCAATGTAAATAATAATAAGGCAGGCCCTAGCACTGCTAGTTCCATGTACATGATTGTTCCTTCTATCCTTTGGCATGCTAGATTAGGACATGTCAACTTTAGATCGATTCAAAGAATGATCAAACTTGACATGATACCTAAATGTTTCATTGACAAATCGACTAAGTGTGAGGTTTGTGTTGAGGCCAAATACACAAATCATCCACACAAGTCCGTTGAAAAATCAAATGAAATACTTGGGTTAATTCACACCGACTTATGTGATTTCAAGGCAACACCTTCACGAGGAGGTAAGAACTATTATATTACCTTCATAGATGATTGCAGTAAGTATTGCTATGTGTATTTAATCCCTACAAAGGATGAGGCTTTAAATATGTTTAAGACTTATAAAGCGGAAGTCGAGAACCAACTCGACAAGAAAATCAAGATTTTGAGGTCTGATCGGGGAGGAGAATACGAATCCCATGACTTTGCAGAATTTTGTGCTACACATGGTATTGTGCATCAAACGACTGCTCCATATACACCTCAACAAAATGGAGTGGCCGAGCGCAAAAATAGAACATTGAAGAACATGATAAATTCAATGTTGATCACGTCCGGAGCTCCATATCATTTATGGGGTGAGGCGTGCCTTACTGCAAATATGATCCTAAATAGGATCCCCCACAAGAAGAGTGACAAAACTCCATATCAACTATGGAAAGGAAAGTTACCATCTTACAAAAGGATGAAAGTGTGGGGTTGCCTTGCCAAGGTTCAAGTGCCTTTGCCAAAAAGGACTAAACTTGGACCTAAAACCATTGATTGTGTATATATTGGACCTGCTCATAATAGTGCTGCATATAGATTCTTAGTATATAAATCTAGTGTAAATGACATAAGTAACAACACAATCATAGAATCTGCAGAAGCAGAATTCTTTGAGACTATCTTTCCTTACAAAGAAAAAGAGGATCAAGCCTCTAGTTCAAGGAAAAGATTGCATGATGACACACACACTCTAGATGAAACAATTGAACTTGATCCAACACATAGAGGTGAAACCTCCAAGGTTCAAGAAATTTTAGAACCAAGGAGAAGCAAACGTGGTAGAGTAGCTAAAGACTTTGGACCTGATTTTATGGCCTTTAATGTTGAAGGAGAACCTCTATCTTATAAGGCCGCCATGGATTCTTCCGAGGCACCTTATTGGGAAGAGGCAATCCAAAGTGAGATAGACTCCATAGTACAAAACAATACATGGAGATTGGTTGACCTACCTCCAGGTCATAAAGTAATAGGCCATAAATGGATATTTAAGAAGAAGTTGAGACCCGATGGCACTATCGAGAAATACAAAGCTCGACTAGTAGCCAAAGGATATCGACAAAAGAAAGGTCAATACTTCTTTGATACCTACTCTCCGGTCACAAGAATAACGTCCATACGAACGTTGATGGCCATAGCAACAATTCATAATTTGGAAATCCACCAAATGGATGTGAAAACTGCTTTCTTGAATGGAGAGTTAGATGAGGAGATTTATATGCAACAACCGGAAGGGTTTGTTGTTAAAGGTCAAGAAAATAAAGTCTGTAAATTGATCAAGTCCCTTTATGGACTCAAACAAGCGCCAAAGCAATGGCACGAAAAGTTTGATAACACTTTGATATCAAATGGGTTTCAAATAAACGAGTGTGATAAGTGTGTCTATGTGAAGCAATACAAACATGCCTATGTCATTATATGTTTGTATGTAGATGATATGCTAATCTTAGGATCGAACTTAGATGTAATCAATCAAACCAAGAAGATGTTGCACTCCTCGTTTGACATGAAGGACTTGGGAGTAGCAGATGTAATCCTTGGTATAAAGATTCAAAGAAATCCTAATAGTTACATTCTTACCCAATCTCACTATATTGAGAAGGTACTTCGTAAGTTCGGTCACTATGATGACAAACCGGTAGTGACTCCATTTGATCCTTCTAGTCAATTGAAGAAGAATCAAGGAGAAAGTGTGGCTCAATTAGAATACACTCAAGTTCTTGGAAGCTTGATGTATATCATGAATTGTACACGACCGGATATAGCATATAGTGTGAGTAGACTTAGTCAGTACTCACATAACCCGGGAAGAGATCATTGGTATGCACTAGTAAGAGTGCTTAGATACTTGAAATACACAATGAATTACGGGTTACATTATACCAAATATCCTCCAGTCATAGAAGGGTATTGTGATGCCAATTGGATTTCCAACCATTCTGAGAGTAAGTCCACAAGTGGATATGTGTTTACACTTGGTGGTGCATCGGTCTCATGGAAATCATCTAAATAAACTGTGAATACAAGATCAACTATGGAAGCAGAATTTGTCGCACTAGACAAAGCCGCTGAAGAAGCCGAATGGCTAAAAAGCTTCCTAGAAGGTATTCCATTGTGGCCAAAACCCGTGACTTCCATTTGTATTCATTGTGATAGTATGGTTGCTCTCACCAGAGCAAAGAACCAAATTTACAATGGCAAGTCTCGACATATAAGAAGACGCCACAATACAATTAAGGACTTGCTGAAAAATGGAATCATTTCCATTGACTACATAAAGTCAAAGGAAAATATTGCCAATCCTTTGACAAAAGGCCTAAGTAGAGAGCAAGTATCCTTTTCATCGAGGGGAATGGGCTTAAAGCCAATACAATGAGTTTTCTCGACGACAACCTAACCTAGCGAAATTGGAGATCCCATGGTCTAGGTTCAATAGGCAAATTAGTCGGGGTCAACTCAAGCAACAATCAAACAAAGGTATGCCTATTCCTATGATGTTTCCTTTGTAATTTTCCGTTGATGATTTAGGGTTGAATTTTCTATTCTTAATAATGCTGATAGCTTCTTAGTAGAATACAACTGAATATTCTTGATCGGCATTACCTATGTGAGACTGATGTGTGGTCGCATCTTTGAGGACAGATATGGCTACGTCTTCTAAAACTCTCATGAAGAAAGGATTTGTTCACGACCGAAATGAACACAACGGTAAGAATCTATGTATGTATAGATATAATATGTGTGTTACCTATTGTCTCGATTTACTACAAAAAGTGGCTAGTTCAAGACATTAGTTTACTATCCACGAAGTAAATCCGATAGGTATTCACTAGGAAAGGTTCAAGTCCAAAAGACACCTTTTCCGATGCATATTATAACTAGCTTGGTGATAGAAACATAAGTTCCATAATATTTCTTATTTTCTATTCAAATGTGGGGTATTATTTGGGTTTGAATAGAAAATGTGGGGTATTGTTGGAACTTAGTTAAGAAAAGGAGAAATTGTCCCACATAGGAGCCAAGCCAAACTTTCAATCACTTAATAAATCCAATCCATTGAGCAATAAATGAATTCCTTGAATGATTGACTTGGATTGTGGTGTGATTGAAAGGCTTTTATTGACATTAATATATATATTAAATGTCAAAGATGGGCCTTGGCTCTTGGGGTCTCGATGGGGTCTCGATGGGGTCGAGATAGATTAACGGTGGAGATTGTGATGCAGGATCGCGAGTTCACCCGCGGCACAAGTCGTGAAGCTTCCTGACAGTTAATTTCGGTTGGTGAAACAACCTATAAAACCTGCACATTTTTTTCCAACGAAAATCTGATCATTCTCTCTCAATTTTCTGGGTTTCTCCTCTTCCGTTCTTCGCCAAATCATACATGATTCGATAGATTCAAGTTTCATACTTGAATACGATTGTTGTATCCTCTAGACGGACGCTATACGGGCGAAATTCTGTCTTAGGACACTGCTTTACATACAAGCCTCAATCGATTTCTACTTTTACACGAATCTTCTATTCAAGTAAGGATTTAATTAGTGTTTTCTCAATTGATTGTTGTTGTACTATGTTAATTACATATATTTTATAATTAAGAATTTCAATTTCTATTATAATTTTGTCCATATATATATAATTATTATTCAAGTGATTGATTACTCCTAACACCTACGACCCCTCACCGAAACTGAACTCTCTTGCAGAGAGGTTTCTTGTCCAGGTCTTGCCTCTACACTTCTAGCTCGACGAACGGCACGAGTCGCCCGTCCCCCTCAGTTTCCTGCAGCTGGTTCATTCACTTGTGTGGTCGCTTTCTTAGTCGCTTTCTTAGTCGCTTTCCCCTTAGGTCTGTCGCGACCCTTCCCTCGGTTAGCAGCTGCTTGAGGAGGAACAATTGGTTCGTCCTCAACGATCTCATTCACAGGTGCCACCTCTACTGTCGGCACCGATCTGCTCCTCGTCACTCTTTCCGACATAACTACAGATAAGACACCAACACACAAACTTCATTAAGATAAACCTAAAGCAATAAAGCAAGTTAAGCACGCACATGTACCTGTAAATTTATAATTACACTGGACAGATGTAATTTTAAATTTACCTTACATGTTAGTCCTCACTACTCTATCACTCGTCTTCCTAAAGTCATCCTATAATCTCAGTTGTGTCTTACTTCTTAAGTTTAAGTCTATGCCCGTCCGATCACCTAGATATCTTAAACTACGGCTATGATACCAACTGAAACAACCCATCCAGAAACAGTAAGATAACAACTAAGTCTTAATAATAGAATTAAAAATTCATGCCGAAACGGACCCAAGTTTACAATTTAAAATTTTCAAGATTTGTAAAGGCAACCTATACACAACTGAGATATTAATAAGAATAATCTAAGATGACAGTCTTCTATCTCTTCCCGCTACATCTTCTCTTTGCCCTTATCCGCTCTTCCTAATTCACGCTTGCCTGAAAAGATTTTTAGTTTTGAAAGAGCGAGGGTTAGACCGTAGGTCTAGTGAGTCCCCTCTAACAGATAAGCAACAATATAACTTTCTAGAAAATTTAAATCAACAGATTTATAAACACATAAGGATAATTCACACTACTAACCACACTACCGTCGAAGACGGTGTGTCTAAATCGCACTGCCTTAATTTTAGAACATACCCCCAATGGCATAAACGGGCCACACTCCCCGGCACGAGTAGACGGGCCACACTCCCCGACTTAGGTCACAATCTCCACATATAATGTATGCATACATTTATATATCAACGATTTATAGCACACTTAAATATTTTTATAATAATCATGTCATCGTAAATAAATCAAAGTTTAGAAATTAAACTTCACATGCTTTCGTTAACAAAAGGTTTAGTTCGGAAAAACTCACCTGGCGTCCTTAGCTAATTCCTGCGTCTACTCTTATAATTCGATCCAGAACCTATAAAGGAAACATTGGTCGGTGAACTCTTGATTCTTTCTATTTTAACACAAGGTTGACCTTACACCATAATCCCAACATCATATATTCTCTATACGAAATTTAGCCCACCAAAACACCTACTTGAGAGAAGGTACATTTGAGTCTTTGCATTAAAATAAAAATGGGTTGGCCTACTATTAAACAAAGCCCAACATTAAAATAATCAATGAAATAAACATGGGCTTCGGCCCACATACAGAACCCGGGGACCGGACCTAGGTGGTCGCCCGGATGCAGGATGCGACCGGGGTCTCCCCCCTTGCACCGACCGGGGCCTCCCCCTGCGCCGACCGGGGTCTCCCCCTTGCGTCGACCGGTATCCCTCTAACACCGACCGAGGTCTAAACCAAAACTGGTATTGACCGGTGTTAACATCGACCGGTGCCAACCAACACACAGACCCCGGGGACCGAAGGCACTCAGGTCCGGTGTCGACCGGTGCCCACCTGCTCGAACGAAAACCCCGAAGATTTGATGTACAGATACCACATAATCAACTTATTACCAGAAATTAATAATAACTTAATCCAAAACCCATTTCCAACTGCAGAAATCGATTCAACAAAATCCCCTTAACCGAAAGATAAATCTACAGCCAAAGCCAGAACTAACCCAAAATACTCAAACCTCAGATTCAATACACAACCCCAAATCACCACTACTATGATTAAAAACATTTAGAAAATAGAGAGTTCTAGTCACAAGAAGATTTACCTTCAAACGAAATCAATCAAATCTTGAAATTCTTGAAGAACCTCCTTCTTTCTCAGTCTCTCTCTAAAATCGCCCAAATGCACTTCTCCAAAATCAGCCTCCAATTGGTAAGACCTTAGCACCTAGGGTTAAAATCTCTCTTTTCCCCACTTTTCACTCTAGACCCCTCTATTATGGCATTTCTACTTTCTTAACCAAACTTTTAATTTCTTTGCTTTTAGTCCGGTTATTACACAGGACCCCGCTCGGTCCTTAGCATGTCCATTCATGCTCTACAAAGAAAGATATATGAGGTTCATTTTTGTTAATTTGGGAAGAAAAACAATCAACTATGAATATATTGAATATAATATCATTTTGATAGATTGTGTTGATTGGTTGGATCGATGATCAATAACTAATAGCAATATATCGCAATTACTTCCCATATAGCATATACATTAACCTACAAAGGGTTGAACAAATTCAGTGGTTGTGTGATTGCGTCCCGCTACTATTAAGGGGTGTGTATTTGTTTCATTTACAATTTGTGTTTCCGAAAACAATCAATATTTTTTTTAGTCATCACTGAAAATTAACCGTTAGGCAACTGAATTTACTTCATGTAAGATTCAATAAAAAAAAGGTTGTGAATGTAACACATAAAAGAAAATGCTAAACATTACGTTTTCAAAGTTCATATATGAAAGATTTGTTAGTGTTGGGAAATTTCAAAACTTCAACGAATATAAGAAGTACAGTTTAAGCAATCACGACAATGTTATAGCTGATACGCATGCCCATAAATCTCTTTATCAAATCATATTCAGATAGTTATACTTTAACAACTTATAATTTAAGTGATATAAAAAATATATATGCATGATTTTTATTATAAATATTAAAAATACTTTTCTCTGATTAAGATGTTTTTTCTTCAAATTACCATTTTTTGATAGAAAGAAGTATAATTTTCAAACATGCATGTCAAAATCAAATATGATACTTATTTAAGTCAAATAATGTTATATAAACATTTGAATTATGTATGATATATCTTATTTACGACGATTATATATGACGTGAATACTTGATGTGACTAACAAAAATATATGCATATATGATTAAAGGGGTTTGTCATAATGGGTAATGCGAATACTTATTTCTAATTCAATTAAATTGTTCTTTTTAAATCCAATATTATTGCTAAAATAGAAAAAATTGGGTTTTTGTTTTTTATATATCTCTAACAACATTGCTATCTTATTTGCTATAATAGAGAATAGTGAAAAAATCTTTAAATATAGAGAATTCTCTAAAACTTGATGGTAGAAGAGATAAATAATTATTTTATTTATTCTCACCAATTAGATTCAACTTTTATCATTTTATATTAAGTTTTATTTTTAAAAGAATATTGCCATGATAAATTATATAATATTATAGTAATATAAATTGTTTTAAAATTTCTAAAATAGCAAATCTGTTGGAGTTGAATGTAATATTTTTTAGAGGTTTTCAATTTTTGGTTCTTTATTTTAGAGAAATTATAGAAAAACTGTTAGAGACAATGTTTTAAAACCCGGTTTTTTGGTTGACCCGATGTGGTGATCGGGTCACGGTTCAACCGGTTCAACCATCGGGTCAACCAAATACATTAAAAAAAACACACATAACTGACATAAGCATAAGTTTTTCATCAATCCAAATACATCAACCTGGTTCAACGACCGATTCAACCGGTTTTTTGATAAAACCGTCTGGTTCACTCCGGGCCATAAATTGCTATAAACCCGGTCGCAATTGACCCGCCCTCTTCCCCGGGTCCCGGTTCAATCGGCCGGGTCGACCCAGTTTTTAAAACATTGGTTAGAGATGCTCTAAGGTGGATAAAAAGTGTAAATACCTTTGATAAGAAAAAAATGACCCTCAGATTGACAACTATAATTTATTTTGTTTTTTGAGTTTAATGAAAAAGACCTGTTTTGTTAGGTATAACCATGATTTACTTCATGCGTGAGGTCTCTGATTCAAGCAATTTAAAAAAAAAACTATTTTGAGTTGCGTTTTAATAAGTTTCAGGGGTTCTTTATTCCATTTTTTCCAATAAAATTTTCAACGTATTCCGTTTAGATCATTTTGTATTGTCATCTAATTTATGAGTTAGTTATCTTTTACCAAATATGTAACAACCCAAATCCATCAATAAATTAAATATAACATTTACAACCAAGATGGTCTCAATAAACTAAATACATAATACTCAACTCAAAATTTCCGCAACGGAGAAACACCTTCACAACTGAGATTTACTAACAACTACCGGGGATAACCAGCCTGCACTATGTCATGCCTCTTCTACGACGACACCACTTCACTTCTACTTCGTACGAATCATCCGACTAAACTCGTAACCTGAAAATAGTTTTAGTTTTGAAAGCGATGGTTAGACCATGAGGTCTAGTGAGTTCCCTCTAGTAACAAACATTCGTGCCACAAATACATTTAAAACAGTTTATAAACATTTATAAACAATCCACACTTTTAAAACATTAAACGCATGTACGACACATGTTGATGGAACACACTAAGGTCACGCCCACCTGTGACAATGTGTCTGGCTCACACTGCCTTTAACTGGGACACACCCCCATTGACATAAATGGGACAAACCCCCCGGTATAAGCATTTGCGGGACACACCTCCCGACTTAGGCCATCACATGCCCACCCTCAAATGTATGCATACATATCAAATCACATTTTATAACAAGATAAAAAATGCAGTTTCATAATCATCCCATGTGTTAAAATTCGTAAGTTACATCATTTTCAGTTAGAAAGACTCACATGTCGCCCTTGCTTAGTTCCTTCTCGCTTAAGCTTTTGATCCTTAAACCGAACACCTACGATTTAAACAAACATACAGGAGTGATAAGTCACTCGACCATCCTTCAAGGTTGTCTCTCATCTCTCTTAAAAGGCTCTCTATATGACACCTCGGACTAAGCTCGATGAAACTGACGAACACTCACGAAATACTCGAATAACACATACCCGGATAACAACTATCCGGGTCTAGCCCCAAGTCGGATTATTCCCGCATCAGGGTATCTACCTCGTCTAGGTCTTAACCACACCCGGGTTTTACTTACCCGGTTTTCTACCCCTTCCGGGTTTCGGCCTCATTCGGATACCATCCTGTTTGGGTTTCGGCCTCGATCGGATACCACTCCCAACCGGGTTTTTTCCCGTCCGGATTTTCATCTCGTTCGGATTCTACTCATAATCGTATATCACCACATCTGGATGCTACCCACGACCGGGTATTACCACATCCGGATTTAGCAGTACCACATTTAGCATACTACCTGGTTTCATCCACTACTCGGGTATTACCCCTCCGGGTTTAGGCGATTCCCGGGTTGCGCACTGCATATGTTTAGAAATCTCAATCTTAGGTCTTAACCCATATCAACCTAGTTTTAAGCCCCCAAATCAAAGGGGTTACAAACCTCAACCCTATATAATGGCATTTAAACATTAATACCTAATCCCCCATTGAGATCAAACAATCCACAAACCTAACTATTCGAGGTTATCGACTCCCAAAATCACCACAAACAAATCCAATAATCCCCAAAAAGGTTAAAGAGAACAAGGGAGGGAGTAATTACCTTGAAGGGGATGAAGAACCACACCACAAATTGCTTCCAATTTCAAGCTTTCTTCAAAATTTGCAAGAACTCTCAATGCTCCCTCTCTCAAGTTGCCTCCACACTAAACAGGAAGAAATGAAAGGGTTTTAGGGGTTTTAACCCTCTTTTCATGATCACACTTTGCCCCTGAACTCCTACAATTGCATCACACACACTTAAGTTCTATTCTTTTCACAAAAGGGAACACGATTATTACAAAATACGACTAGTTTATCGTCTAACAACTATCTCATCATTCAAATTTCAACAATTAGCTTTTGGATTAATAACTAAATAGTTTATCAACCAACAACTAGATTATCAGTCAATTTGCCAAATACAACATACATTTTGGTTTTAGGCAACATACCCTTTTTTACACAAAATGATAACTTACTTCCGATCCTTTCATTTTAGGCATAAAATTACTAGTTATACCCTTGATCGTTTTTTGGTGATTTACCACATTAATGCCTCAATGGAACAACAAAAGGATGATGTGTGGTACTTATTGATCCACACCACCATTAAACCACCATCAACAAGCATCAAACCATCCTCATCAACCACCTCCACCACCACCGCCAACACCACCACTACCACCACCATCAAAAACATACAAAAAACATACGTATATATAATGTATTTTTACCATCTCATTCAAGCAAATACAAATCATACAAGAAGGTTTACTGAGGGTAGAAAAAATTGTTGGTAAAACAGTTCCACTTTATGGGACAAAAAAAATGTTTGTTTTTGTTTTATGATAGTCCTACCTTGTCCCAAACATATGTCACATCAAACATGAGTCAATTTTTTTTACATGCCTAATCTCATGTACTAAAATAGCTTTAAGTTTCAATGATGCATGTGATATGTGTATGATATAATGTAAAATAATAAATTATCATAAGAAATATTGTGAAAATCTTATGATTGTACAAATATGACATAGGATAGCATGAAATTATACAATATAGCATTAAATTATATATGATGGTATAAACCTTACATAACAATATGCAATTGTATGGTACAGTAAAAAAATACGACACAATATAAAACAATATTATAAGGAAAAAAATATATAACTTGAAATGAGGCATTTGGATTTACGAAACAATTGAACAAGGTCTGACTTTTTTATCGAAATTTATTTTTATTAACAATACATGAAATGAATTTGACCCATTATTCAATTCGACGATGAGTTGAAACTCACAATCAATTTATGACATCTTGCAAAATGAGATTGAAGATATTGGAAATGGAGGAGAATGCAGAGTCGGAAAGCTCTGGAATCGTGGTGGAAAATAACAGAATTAATGAGTTGGAAACCCGACCAGATGTTTTGGGATGGAAGATGCGTCTTCTGAAAAATATGACATGATCCAACAAAAATATAACTAACCGTAAATGGCCTAACATAACTATGTGTGTGTATCTTTGTATATATATTCTTTTTTAATCAAACATAGAATGTCAATTGGATTTTATAGATATATTAGCGAGTTTTTCTAAAACAAATTACATCATATTATAGAATGGTAGATGCGTGATGTTTCATGTATTTGATCTTAAATAGAATCTTATTACAAAATGTTGAAAATTTGTTATTTGCATGTGTCATGGATGTTAAGAAATGACATCAAAGACATGATCGGATGCTTTAAAAGAATTTATAATTAAAAATATTGATACGTTTATAATAAAGAAACTAGAAGCGTACTCGCGCAATGTAGCAAGATACATCATTATTTTAATATTTCATTTTATTTTTTTGTCGATTTACAGTACGATTTTGCATGGTTTTGAAAAAGTGATAATGTTTTTTTTATAAATTTGTTTAATTTAGGCTTAATAATATAATGTTTTTTATATAAAAAAATTAAGTATTTTGTTAGAATTTAATGATTATCTTATATATTTTAATGACATCTAGAAAAAATAATCAATTACATATTTAATAATATAATTAAACAAAATTATAGTAATATAATATATTAATTAATATAAATACATGGAAAGGTCTGCATAAAAGGAAGACTTTGCACATACCAAATCGGTGGGTGTTAGAAGTCTGCAGTAGTAATATGTATCTTGTGCTTTGATACTTATAAATTAAGAGATTTTTAAAATCTTGCATAAAATAATGGTACCTTGTGCCTAATAATTTGTATTTAAGAGTTTTTTATTTGTGTTTTATAATATAGTATAGATAAGTTACCAAAAACAACTCGACAATAACGAACAATAGAACTCATAAGAGGACATTATTGGAAAGTTAATATTTGATGAACTTGTATATTTTTTTGAATGAATGATCGTATTTCAAATGAAAATTTCCTTACTTTAATGTTTTTAATATTGCTCTTACTTTGTTTAAACACAACCCGACTAACCCGACCGGGTTGGGTTGGATTGAGTTGAAAATTTTCAACCCGTCAACATTGGTTGGGTTGTTAAAAACGCCTTCAATCCAACCCATGAGCACCCCTAATAACAACAATTTGAATAAATAAATTTCCGATTTAAATAAACAAAAAGAAATGTTGTTGCCCAGGATCGAACCGGAGACCTTTAGTGTGTAAGACTAATGTGATAACAAACAACTACACCACAGCAACTTGTTGTTCAACCTTTTTATTGAAGGCCTTAAAAAGCATATATAAACCTTGGTTTTTATTGACAGCAATGCAGACCAAAAATTGAACAGAGCGATCAACTTTAAAATATGAAAGTATATATGTATATATGGTTTGGTTTGATAATAAAAATCACAAAATGACTTATTTCAAAATCTTTTTTAAAACTGGTTAACTAAATTGTTGTATGTTGAACCAGATATAAATGAT
Organism: Arctium minus; assembly: GCA_954870635.1. NCBI lineage: Eukaryota > Viridiplantae > Streptophyta > Magnoliopsida > Asterales > Asteraceae > Arctium > Arctium minus. The sequence goes on from OX941080.1 coordinate 7,457,195, forward strand.
TAGTTTTGATTCTATTAAATTTTGTTGTTTAACAGATTGGCCACGAGAGTTATGATCAAGCAGCAAAAAAAAAGTAACATATATTTGTATATATAATTGATTTAGATACGTAGATAACATTTCTTAACAAATTTAGGAGGATGTTTTGTTCGCAATATTTGAACTTAAATTCAATGGAATAGGAATGATCAATTCCTCTAATTCTATTGGCTTAATTTCGTTGCTTTATTTAATTTATAAAACAAGGAGAGCTGAAATCCAGAAAAATTACCAAGTTAAGAGAATAAATTCAATTCTTTCAATAATGACTCCAATAAAAATAAAAGTAATTTAATTTTACTAATTTTAATAATTCATTTTATACTCCATATTCTTTATAATTCAATTTGTTTGACATAAGTTGTTTGTTCCAAAAAACATTCTCCAAGAGAATGTCACCTTAATTATAAATATAAAGGGTGTATGGATATACAGTCAAAAAAATAATTATTTCATATTGGATATAAATCAAAATCATATATAAAAAAAAGGTGCAAAAAATGGTGTTCGGATGTGCTTTTGCTTATTGAAAGTATATTAATAAGACTAGAAGAGTATTCGTGCAATGCAATGAGATAAATCACGATTTTAATGTTTCATTTTTTTTTGTCGATTTATAGTACGATTTTGGATGGTTTTGAGAAAGTGATAATGTTTTTTTATAAATTTGTTTAATTTAGGCTTAATAATATAATGTTTTTTATATAAAAAAATTAAGTATTTTGTTAGAATTATCTTATATATTTGAGTAAATTACAAATTTCGTTCCTGTGGTTCTTGAAAATTTTGGATCAGGTCCCCAAAATGAATTAATTACAAGTATGGTCACCGTGGTTTCACTTTTGTTATGAATCGGGTCCCTCTCCATAAATTTGTTAACCTTAGCTTTATTAAATTAAGGATATTTTAGTCATTGTAGTTTTCTTTTATTTTTCTCATTTAACTAAATAAATAAAACATTATTTATAATATATTAATTATTATTATATTTATCTCAAACATAAATATGTTTGTGTGTGAGAGTGTATAGAAGCAGATTGCAGGTCCCCATGTCGATCTCCACCTCCGGGAAGTTGTGGTCTCCATTGTCGCCCCTACTTCAAGAAGCTTCTTCGCCCAAATCCCTCTCCCCACCCCCTTTTCACCCTTCCTTGCAATGGTGAAGAATATAGATCCCTGGTTTCGATCCTAAAAACACACAGATACAAATAGATATCGAGATGAAGAATAGGACTGGGGGGATGTCTGAAATGATGACCTACGTTGGTGGGAGGATGTCGGAGATGGTGAACGGCACCGGTGGAGGAACGCCGGAGATGGGGTAAAAATGGTGTAAAGATGTCTCTCTTTTGAACTTCGTCACCGGAGGGGTAAAGCATATCATTTCTCTCCCTTGAAGTTCGTTTTCATCTTCATCTAGATCTGCAGTGATGGGTGATTGTTACCCACCAGCTCCCAACTCCTCTTCAGTCACGGGAGTTTCTCAGGGAGATCAAGGAATAACATTCTGATTAATAAGTAATAATAAGCTGGACCATACATGGTTATATTAGATTTTAGAAATAAACACGCGTCCAGACACAACCATGGCAGATTGTCGTGCTAGCTTAAATCGTTTAAAGTACAACTTCTTGATCAAGTCAGGAAACAACTATCAAAAATACAATATCTCCCATAAAGACCTTACATTCTGTAGCTTCGGGTTCATATCGAGCATCTGCTTCTCCAATTCTTTTGATCGAGTTTCCAATGCCTCCCTTAACCTAGTATCCAGGTCTACTTCCAGCTGGAGTTTCTCCACCTACAATAAGATATAAATACCCATAAACCACCACATAATGCAGATCTTAACATACTTTGGTTAAAAAATAAAAAATTTCATTGCATTCAAACCTGTTTCTCCAACTCCCGGGATCGTGCATTAGCCTTTTCGATCTGTTCCTTAGCATCGGAATTCCCTTTAACCTATTAGATTTTGGGGAAGGGGGAAGAAGATGGAGATGTAAGGTCTTGGGTGATGCCGTAGATGGAAGGGAAGGGTAGGCGGGCAGCTTCACTAGAGAAGGAAATGGATGTTCTCCAGGTAACGGGATGTGCTGCCGGAGTGGGGAGGGAGACGGATATGCGCTGTCGGCTGCTCACCGGAGAAGATGGTGCTGGTATCGTGGGAGGCGATGAAGGATGCCTTTGAGTATTTGTGAAATATATATATATATATATTATATTTTAGGTTTTTAAAGAAAAAAATAGTAAAATGACAATGTAACACCCTAAAAATTCGGATAATTTTGAAAATTGAAAATTCGGCAATATAACGTTTATAAATAGAGCAAACCACCCAAAAAGGGTAAATGAGTAAGCGTTCACAAAACCTGTAAAGATGCATGGGAAACGACAACAAACTAATCTAAATCACTTCTATCTAGATTACATAGGTTGTCAACCCAAATCACAAAAATAAAGTAATTGTTTTAGACGCCAATACTCCAAAATATCTATCATACAAAAATGCCCTCAAGAGACCACGCTCTTCTCTCAACCCCTTGACGACCCGCCACTAAGGGAACCTGTTATACACATCATTTGAGAAAAAATGTTAGGCTTAAAGCCTAGTGAGAACATACAGTTTATATGAAAGATAGTAAGAATAATTAAATGCAACATGAATAAATTGTTTTCGACAATCGTCTTTGTAAATGGTTTGATAAGCACAAAGTGACCTTCCGACCCAGACTTCATCTTGCGATGACGGGAAAAATCTGAATTCCAAGGATTGTGGCGAAACACAAAGTAAGCCACTTTCCAAGTTTTGAGCTCACCATACTAGGATCAAGGCCACGAACACGCCGGCTCGTACAAAGATGTGGGGGAGGGCACCCAATGATCCCTAGTCATGCTCATTCGCTAGGATTTACATTTACGACCCACGGCTAGTATCCGGTCCCACATAACCGTACCAAGTTGCCACCCTAGGGCCCAATGTCTCAACTAGCTACATACGGGAATTACCCCCAAATAATAAGTCGACTCTATACCTATAGATCCACTAGTAATAGTCTAGACTTGTCACAATTATATTTGTGACCAACTATAATCAAACATATAGTTCATAACATCATTATTTCCCAAATCACATTTTATGGTTAACTGCTGATAAGAAATACAAAGCCCAAACATAAATCATAAGGCTATCTTCTCATTTTCAATTGTATTTCCTTACCAAGTAAACACTACAAGTGTAAAAACCATTTAAAGGTAACATGGATTTCATCAAGATTAAACCATTTATTTCCTCTTTTCAAGATAACACTTTCAACCAAAAATACCCATAATATGTTTAAAACATAAACTTGACTAAGAAGCCATAAGTTGAACATTTACTTCTGTAACACCCTCAAATATTGAAATAGCAACTAATTTAAAATTTTCTAAATACACCAATAAATAAATCATCTACCACTACAATTTAATATTTAACCTCAATACACACATTATTTCTATATGAACAGTTTATAATAAAGACGGGTGCTACTAAAACCCAATAATATTCACTATCTCCAACTGCGGAAGACTTCATCAATCTACTTACTCTCGTGAACCACTATGCACATCTCTTTATACGACTGCTTGAACCGAACCCCCTTCAGGAACCTGATGCACATGCCGACAAATAAAAAGGTTAGGCTTAACGCCTAGTGAGCTCAAGAGTTTTACATTAGAGATGTATGGAGCAATAACTTTAAGAATGTTATTTAAAATCGTGATTTCCACAATCCAATACATTTGATTTGAAAGCAACCAAAGAAATGAAATACATTAAATCTTAAAACCATCTCCTTTCAACGTTCACCTTTTTCGTGATTAAAATCATAAAACATACGCCTCTTTAAATAAATCCAAAACCCAAAGCGTTCGTAAAACATTACTGACATTATAATGATCAAACGTTGAAAACATAGTGTTGGGTCATCTAAGATTTAAAGATAACCTCTCCTTGGTCTTTATTGATGATTGAACCTTGTATTTTGTTTTATGGTTCTTTGTAATAGCTTAGTTAGTTTAACAGATCGGTGAGTCGAAGATAAACCGAATCCAACATGAAGGAAATCTACAATGCGGATTGAGATGGACCTCAAAGAGAACTAAGCCTGACCTGCCGACTTCTATTCGGCAGATCACCCTCTTTGCCGATTCTTATTCGGCAGACTCTCCACATGCCGATTTCCTATTCGGTATGTCCTTTCTATGTTGCCGAATAATCGTTGTTCGGCACAACCCTCATCTGCCGAACTCTTTATTCGGCATTCTCCTCGTACAGATTGCTTCTTTATCTGGTACGAACATTTATGTTAAATCCTCATGATTTGACATACTTCCTCTTTCCCAATGATCTTCTGACAATGGGAATGGAAGTTTCTCTCTTCCTTTAGAAGATTTACATTTAGTCTTAATTTGATTAGATGTTTATTTTTCTAATAGATCTCAAAAAGATTTTCCCAAGAATATTTTATTTAGATATTGTACTTTCATAGTACAAAAGTTACCTTTTGTATTGTGACAAGTCACATCAAATATCTTATAATTTATTGTCAACCTCTCAACCACCAAAGACTTTACTCCTACTTGTCCTTTGCACTCATTACATTGGATAGTATATAAAGGATGGAAGTAGCACCTTGCTACTTACGCTTTCAGCTCAAGCTTTGGCATTCACAAGATCTCAAGCAGGTTGATAGTTGACTTTTATTTCCTTAAGGTTTAAGTCTTTGTGTTCTTAATATCTTCTAAGTGTTAGATTGTTAAGAGAAGTTCTTAACTATTCTTATTCCGCAACAATCTTTATTTTCTCTTTGTGTAATTCTTGATATTCATTATCAATAAAAGAATTAAAATTAAGTAATTTTGTGGTATTGTATTCAACCCCCCCTATTACAATACTTGTTTACTTCTTTGGGACTAACAAGTGGTATCAGAGCGGTTGGTTTAATCTAATAAACCAGATCCGTAATGACTTCTCCTTCTACTAAACCTGAGACTTCTTCTCAAAATTCTTTTTACTCTGACAATGGATCTACTGTTAAACCTCCTAAGTTCAACTCGAACAACTTCTCCTTATGGAAAAGTAGGATGATGCTCTTCCTTGAAGGAGCTGACAGTCGATATCTTACCATCCTTAGTGACGGTCCTCTTATCCCAAAAGTCTGGGATAGATTTGTCAAAACTCCTAAGGATAAAGAAAAGAAAAAGGACAATCTCTTTCAAGTTTCCGATGACTCTTCAGAGGAGGAAAGAACTTCTGCAACTGGTCGATATGTCTTAAAAACGACCAAAGAATACAATGATGAAGATAAGCACACAGTTGGACTTGATTCCAAAGTGCGAACCATCATTGCTCAATCCCTTCCTGATGAAGTATACCAATCTCTTGTCAGTCTTAAAACGGCAAAAGATATGTGGTCAACTCTATGTGTTTTGTACGAAGGTACAAATGAAGTAAAGAAATCTAAAAAGATCTCTCTCGTACGTAGATACGAATTTTTCTCTCATGAAAAGGGAGAATCTCTTCCCTCCTATTACAACCGGTTTAACAGTCTCTTAAATGAGTTAAAACTTGTTGGAAAACTTTATGACAACGAGGAAATCATATGCAAATTCATGGATGGTCTTCCAGATTTCTGGAATACCCTTTCCACGTGCATTAAGACTTCCAGGGACTTGGAAAGCCTTCCTCTCACTTCTCTCTATGGTATGTTTCTTAATCACGAACAAACCCAACTTCAAAGGAAAACCATCTATAAAGAAATAAGAGCCCCCTCTATGGCTCTTATCAGTGATGGCTCCAAGAAATCTGTGTGTATTCCTCGTATAACCTACCCTTCTGATGATTCAGATAGAGAAAGTCATGAAAATCTGAATCACTCCTCGGAAGCTTATCTAAGTGAAGCTGATGATGAAGGAGAAAATCCATCTGTCAATCTATTGACAGAGGAAATGGGTATGCTTGCAAATTTCTCTAAATTTCGAAAGAATTCTTCTAATAAATTTCAAAGAAACAAAAATTTTTCTTCTTCTAGAAACTCCTTGAACAAATCAAAGGAAGATTGCTATGCATGTGGTAAGAAAGGCCATTTTGCATCTGAATGCAGAAGCAATTCTTCTAGGATTTCCATATCGAATTCTTCTAACTCTTCTAAAAGAAGACATCTTCGATCTAATTCTACAGGAAGATCGCATCCAAGAAAACCTTCTCCATCTTCTTCCTTCAAAGAACTTACCAACAAAGCCGACAAATACAAAGCCAAATATAGAAGAGAGAAAGAAAGAAATTTCAACTCTCAACGAAAAGGCAAAGGCTTGATGGCTGAAACTCTAAATTGGACAGACGAACCCACTTCCGACAGTGAGAAAGAAGTGTCAAGTAAATGTCTTATGGCCAAACTTGATAAAGAACCTAAAGACTCCTGTTCTAGGATGGACTTCAATGCTGAGTGCTCTTCCTCTTCTTCTCAGGTACATCCCTTCCTCTCTCTCACTAATGAAGAAAAGATTGAGGCTTTTGACTCTTTAACTGTACTTTTTCACAATGAAAAGGATGCAAAGAAAAGAGCAAATGCTCAAGTCAAAACTCTCTCCTCTCAACTTCATGAGTCTCTATCCCAGCTGGAACAGTTTAACAAACTAAAAGCTGAGTTAGATGACTTAAAGACTATAAACTTTGTGCTTGCCAAGGAAAAGAACAAGCTTCTAAAGAAGCTTCAGAAGGAACAAGAAACCCTAAACAAATGGAACACCTCTTCCAAAAATCTTGAGAAAATCTTTCAAGATCAAGTTGTTGGTGAAACTTATGGTCTAGGGTACTGGAAAGAAAATTCTTTGTGCCTCCCTTCTGAAAACATATCCTCTCCTACTCAGGATATTCCTCTGTCTTCTAAATTACCTTCTTATTCTACTGACTGGAATGATTCTATGTCAGAAGACTCTAATTCTGTATATTCAATGGATCTTCGCGATTCAAGAAAATTTGGCCACTTTGTGTCTGCTAAATCTTCCAAACCTATTCTAACAGAAGATCAAGACTCAAATAAGTTGGTCAAACCTGTAAATAATCTTCTTATGTCATTAAATTTAAACAACGACTCTTCTTCTTCTTCTTCCCATTCTTCGAAAAAGGCCCATTTCCTCTCTAAAGGAAAATCCGTTGTCGTTAATACTCCTAACAAAAGAAAGATTACACCTTCTTCAAAAGGTAAATCTCTCATGAACACAACCGACTTCATCCCAAGAGCCCTAAAAATAAAAAAGTCCAAAGGAATTTCAAACATTTCTTCATCTTCCATTTACAAAGGAATCCTTGGACCGGCTCCCCATAACCCTCACGTTCCGTACAGCTATCCCATTCCCTCTCACCTTTCCAAACCTCCTAAATCCAAAACTCAAGGAAAGGTAAAAGTTGCTTCTCTTGATCCAATGAAGAAATTTATTTACCGAAAGTGTTACAACTGTGGTGATACTTTTCACTTGGCCAAAGACTGTCCAAAGGACCGTATCGAAAGATATCATCCGACCAATCCTTCTTCTTCCTCTTCTAACCCTAAAGGATCTACCTCAAAACGGGTTCCAAAAGACTAATTTGTTCTTATCTGCAGGTCTATGAGCATCATCAAACTTGGTATCTTGATAGCGGATGCTCACGTCATATGACTGGGAACAAATCTCTTCTTCTAAACTTTGTGAAAGAAAAGGGACCAACTGTAACTTTTGGTGATAACTCTCGCGGTTCCACTAAAGGTTATGGAACTCTTTCTAACGGTACCATTACTTTTAACAAAGTTGCCTATGTGAAGGGACTGATGCATAATCTTTTAAGCATTAGTCAACTATGTGATTTAGGTTTCTATGTAATTTTCAGAGAAATTGATTGTCTCATCATTGATAAACAGTTTCACACTGTCCTATCTGGTTTTAGAAAGGATAATGTGTACGTCATCAATATGGATGACAAATCAACTGAAAAGGAAAGCATCTGCTTCATTTCTGAAAACTCTGAAAAGAAAAACTGGCTCTGGCATAAACGTCTCTCTCATCTCAACTTCAAAACGTTAAATGCTCTCTCCAACAAAGAGCTTGTTGTTGGCTTGCCAAAAATTTCTTTCTCAAAAGAAAAGCTTTGTGCAGCTTGTGAGAAAGGCAAACTGACAAAATCTTCTTTCAAATCAAAACAGTGTTTTTCTATTTCTACTCCTCTACAGATGCTGCATATGGATCTTTGTGGGCCTGTCAGCACACCTAGCCTAGGTGGAAAAAGGTACATTCTTGTAATTATTGATGAATACACACGTTACACTTGGGTATTCTTTCTCAGGTACAAAAGTGATACACCTGAAGAAATCATCAACTTTATCAAGAAATCTGAAGTTCTTAACGGTCAATTAGTCAGATCTATCAGAAGTGACAATGGAACCGAATTCAGAAATGCTACTTTAGATGCCTTTCTTTGTGACAAAGGTATTTCTCAAAACTTTGCAGCAGTAAGATCTCCACAACAAAATGGTGTTGTAGAAAGAAAGAATCGTACGCTATGTGAAGCTGCAAGATCCATGATAAGTGAATCAAATCTTCCAACCTATTTTTGGGCTGAAGCTGTCAATACAGCATGTTTCACTCAAAATCGATCCATCATTGTGAAAAGGCACAACAAGACTTCCTATGAAGTCTTCTATGGCAGAAAATCAAACATTGGTTTTCTTCATGTTTTCGTCTGCCTTTGCTTTATCTTAAATGATCGAGAGCAGCTTGGGAAATTTGATCCCAAAGCTGATGAAGGCATATTTGTGGGTTATTCTCTCTCCTCTAAAGCCTACAGAGTATATAATCTAAGAAGAAAATGTATTGATGAGTCAATACATGTGAAGTTTGATGATCACAAAACATCCTCTCTATCTTGTGATGACACTGAACTTCATGAATGGATTATTTCCTGTGTTGGAGAAGAGTCTCCAAATATTCTCTCTTCAGGACCTTCATATGTCCCATTTTCTGTACCCTCTACTTCTCTCCATCATGGTTCGGTAGAACCTTTACCAACTGCCGAACCCATATCTCCTACCGAAACCACCTTACATACTTCTCCTCTTCATCATATTCATCCTATACCTACCGATCCTTCACCTTCATACTTTCCAAACACAGTTCCTGCACCTCTTCCCCCAGCTTTAAAATGGACCAAAGATCATCCGATAAATCAAATTATCGGAGATCAGCTAGCAGGTGTCCAAACTAGAAGAAGTATTGGAAACATCTGTCTCTATGTGAATTTTCTATCCGTTATTGAACCCAAGAAAATTGAAGAAGCTCTAGCAGATTCTTGTTGGGTCACTGCCATGCAAGAAGAGTTGTCTCAATTTGAGAGAAACAAAGTCTGGAGACTTGTGCCAAGACCTTTCGGTAAAACCATTATAGGTACTAAGTGGGTTTTCCGAAACAAAATGGACGAAGTCGGTACTGTAATCCGGAATAAAGCCAGGCTTGTTGCTCAAGGATATAGGCAGGAGGAAGGTATTGATTATGATGAAACCTTTGCTCCTGTTGCTAGACTTGAGGCAATAAGAATCTTTCTTGCTCATGCTGCTCACAAAAACTTCCGGGTCTTTCAAATGGATGTTAAGAGTGCTTTTCTCAATGGAGAACTTGCTGAAGAAGTCTATGTGAAACAACCACCTGGCTTTGAAGATCCAGCTCATCCGTACCATGTGTTCAGACTTGACAAAGCTCTCTATGGTCTGAAACAAGCTCCTCGTGCTTGGTATGACACCTTGTCTGATTTTCTTCTATCCAACCGATATACCAGAGGTAAAATTGATAATACTCTTTTTCTCAAGAAAACAAACGGTAATATCATTCTTGTTCAAATCTATGTGGATGATATCATTTTCGGTGCCACTGATGAAAATCTTTGTCAAGAGTTTGCCTCTCTCATGAAAAGCAAATATGAGATGAGTATGATGGGTGAACTTACTTTCTTTCTTGGTCTTCAAATTAAACAATCCTCTGAAGGTATTTTCATTTGTCAGAATAAATATATTCGTGATCTTTTGAAAAAGTTTGATTTTGAAAATTGTTCTCCCATGAAAACTCCAATGGCACCACCTCTAAAAATTCATGCAGATTCCACCGGCAAGTCGGTAGATATCACGAATTATCGAGGAATGATAGGGTCTCTTCTTTATCTTACTGCTAGTAGACCTGACATCATGTATGCTACGTGTCTTTGTGCACGTTATCAAGCCAATCCCAAGGAATCTCACTTGGCGGCTGTAAAACGTATTTTTCGGTACCTAAAGGGTACCATGAATCTGGGTCTTTGGTATCCCAAGGACTCAGGTTTTGATCTAATTGGCTATTCAGATTCTGACTTTGCAGGGTCTAAGGTTGACAGAAAAAGTACAACTGGCAGCTGTCAATTACTAGGTGGAAACTTAGTCAGTTGGTCCAGTAAGAAGCAAAATTCGGTATCCACCTCCACTGCCGAAGCCGAATATGTTGCAGCTGGAAGTTGCTGTGCTCAGATCTTGTGGATGAAGAACCAACTACAAGATTATGCCAAAGTTTATTCTCATGTACCGATTCTATGTGACAATTCTAGTGCCATAGCCATTGCCAACAATCCAGTGCTGCATTCTAGATCTAAACACATTGATATTCGGTATCACTTTATACGAGATCATATCTCTAAAGGTGATATTGAACTTCACTTCATTCCTACAGATCTTCAACTTGCAGACCTTTTTACAAAACCACTAGATGAGGCACGTTTCAACTTCCTTGTGTGATCCTTAGGTATGTTAAATCTATCGTAAAAAAAAAAAAAAAAATTGCCCAATAATCGACGGTACCTCCGTACCGACGATTACCTTTCGGCAACTTGTACATTTTCTTTCCATACCGAAGTATCTATTACCTTCGGTAACTCTTTCATACCGAAAATTCCTTTCGCATTTTCGTAACTCTTTCTACCGAAGTATCTCTCATACTTCGGTACTTCTCTACTTCTTACCGAACGGTCGTCTCCTTCTATATTCGGTATCTCTATATACCGAATACTTCTTGCCAAAATATCTCATTTTTTTTGGCATCTCTCTATTTTCGGTATAGTGTATGATGTGTCATTCTTATCCAATTCTTTCATACCGAATATCTTCGGCACCTTTTCTTTACCCTATGGGCTTCTGCCACGTGGCACTACAGGGTTCGTGCGTCAGTTGATGGGATGTCCACGACCTGACACTTAGCCGTTTTTCAGCCCTTACACTTCTCAATGACGCACGTTTGCGTCGTACCATCATTACAAATTTTTTTTGGCTTTTTGAATTCCCAAATACGCACATTTTTCCCTCTTATTTTTCAAACCTATAAATACTTCTTTTCCTTTACGTTTCATTCTTTACTTGTCTTTCTCATCTTCTTCATCAACTCTCCCTAAACCTGCAACTCCTTTTCTTAATCAATGGCATCTTCACAAACCTCGAAAGCTTCAAAGGTTACTACTCCTCTCACTCGTGAATCTCTCACTTTCCCTGCTTGCAATCAAGTAGCTCGTCTCTCTGCGGATGCTGATCACCCAGAGTTCAACCAAGTCTCCATCTTTCTCCAAAGATCTCCAATATGCCATGCTCTCACTTCATCCACCAAGATGAGTAAAATGCTCCTTGGTAACTTTTGGTTGACCTGCAAGTATGACTCTACTACTCACCAGGTGTCTGCTTCCGTTCTATCCTCGGAAGAACACCCCGATCTCTCTTTTGGGGTGGATGATATTCGCTCGGTTCTCCAAATACCAGAGTTTAATGTATATGCTCCTTTCCCTACTCATCAAGAGCATGATGAGGTTGTTACCGCTCTCCAGTATGTGCACGAAGGCAAAACCAAGGGTTCCGGCACTCTCCTTCGAAAGAATATGGGTGCATTATGGAACTACTTCTTTTCTCACCTCCTATACTGTCTTTCCCACAAAACTTCGGGATGGGATCAATCTCCGGCCGCTATCACTCGTCTTGCTCATGCCCTTATTTTTATGAGGAGGATTGACTTTGCACAGGTATTCTTCGACTCCTTGATTACCGCCATCTCTCCTCCCAGAAATCACAATGTGGCACTTCCCCGCTTCATCTCTCTCATCATCAACCACAAGCTATTTGCACATCTGCGTGCCGATGCGGCTCTCCCCGAACCGATGATCAAGTTTGACTTACCAATTTCTCAAATTAGCAAGCAATCTATTTTCAAACCGATCAAGCCTACCGACTCTACGCTCACCTCAGGTATGCTCTCTTTCATTTCTTCTCCCAATCCGATTTGGGGAACGCTTGACGAAGGTGAATCCGAAAGGCCTTCATCTTCTCCTAAGCCATCCAAATCGGTGGTCCCTTCTCCCCCAAAAACTTCCCGAGCTAAGTCGGTGGCTATTAAAAAGAAAAAGGCCACCGGAAACGTCGCACTTGCTCTCATGACTCTGCCACCGACGAATCCTTCGGTGGCTACCCCAGTCATACCCCCTTCTATTTCTGTTAAGCGACGGGGCTCAACCTCCCCTCCTAAGTCTCGCTCTAAGAAACTTAGGAAACCTTCGGCCGAGCCTCACACTCCATCTACCGATTCTCAACAATCGGTAGCTGTTGAACTTTCCCCTCCAGGGCCACGGGGATCTGTTAAACCCACTCCCACCTCCTCCAAACCTTCTCAACAAGATTTGGATGTACAAAAGGAGTCCCCGCATATTCCTTCTCCTCCTCCTCTTTATGTGGAGGTTGAAGATAAGTTGGTCTTCTCTCCGGACCGACATTCTGCTTCCTCACCGCACAGCCTATCACCCGGGGTCAATCCCGATGATATTGCACAAACTGGGGTTTTATCCCAGGAAATGCACCGACGGCTCTTCTCTCCCACTTCCTCACCGATGAAATCCCCTTCTCCAAAACCCTCACCGAAGAATACCCCCTCCCCGAAATCTTCACCACAGAAATCCCCCTCACCGAAACCCTCCTCTGCCGAAAAGGGTAGAGCTTCTGCACAAGTACCGATCACCATATCTGCCGAGTTTTTTTGCCGAAATTGTTGACTCCAATCGGCAAGTACGGATGCTAGGTGCTCAGTTTGAACAGCTACGCAAGTCCTTGCGTGAACCGGCTCTTCTTCATTCTTTGGATGCAAACAACATCTCTCTTGCCGAACTTCTGCAGCTCGTCAAAGAGCAAAATTCTGAGGTTGTTGGTCTCAATCGCGACATCTTTCGGTGTTTGGATGTCGTGCATAACCAAATTGATGGTCTTCGTGCCCCTCTCCCTGCCACTATGGAATCTCTCCTCAAGGAGGTGGTCAGGCTCAATGATCAAAATACCTCCTTGACTTTGTCAGTGGCCGCTCTAAAGGCAGCCTCTGATGCACGGGATCAGGATCTCATCAATCTTCGGAAGCAGGCCCTGGCACAAGAATCTGTTAATTCTCAAATTCTCACTGCTCTTCAGCACATAAATCGGCGTCTTGATTCTATGCCTGCCGATGTTGCTCAATACTGTGCTCAATCTCTGGACATCGACATCACCGAGTCCGCGTTCACTCCTGATGATCGCACAGTATTGGAGCGTGTTGATCGCCGTCTTGGCCGTGTGTCGGCTAAAGCTGGTGTTTCTTCCCCGGCTCGTTCTGAGGGGGAGAAATCAACTGAGGGGGAGCAACAAATTCAGGGGGAGCAACTACCTCGGGTTCATATAGTCAGTACGAGTCAGGGAAAACCCTCTGCTTCTGCCGAAGTCTCTGCTGCTACCGAACCCACTGTTGCTGCTGCTACCGAACCTTCTGCTACTGAAGAGAAGGGCATCGATCACCCCTTGGTGGTCGAAGAGTCTGAGGGGGAGAAAAAGCCCAAAAAGGATAAGGGCAAAACTGTTTTATCACCAGATGAAGTAGTTGTTGAAGAAAAGCGTCAAAAAGATGCTTTAATAAAGAAAGTTGCAGATGGTACTGGTCTTCACCTTCCTCCCCTAAAGACTACCTCTTCTGTTTTGGGCTTATCCGAAGAGGAACTAAAAGCTGCAAAGCTTGCCCAAATTGCTCGGGACAGAGATACCGACCTGGCTTTTAAACTTGCTGCCGAAGAAAATCCTACCGACACAATCAAAGCTCAGGTGAGTGCTCTGGAGGAATCGGTGAAAAAAAATGAAGAAATAAAGTCTTTGTGTATCGATTGGTACCACAAAGCTCTCTCTAGACGTCGATCCTCTGCAAAAATCACAGATGTCAAAATTATCAAACCGTCTTCTAGCTGCAATGTCATTCGGCTAAGGATTATAAGGGAGGATGCTTCAAGTTCTATGGACAGACTGGATTCTCTTGTTCGGTTTGGAGTTGCCGAATGGATGGAAATTGGTATCTGTTTGAATAAAAGCCGAAATACTCTCAAGCCTGAGGTTGATAAATTTCTTACAGATCTCCAAACGAAGTTCAGGACGTACCGAAAGACGTATAACATTGTTCACTCTCCGACTGAAGAGAAGCTCATCGAAAGTCTTAGGTTTGATCGTCCTCCTCCCAAATCCAAGCCAAAATCCAAAAAGGAAGATGTGTTTGCTCAAATGGCTAAAGAAGGAAAGGTTCCGAAAACCTCAAATCTGGATCTGTCCTTACCGACTCCGGTTCCTCATCCTTCAACCTCTGTGATTTCTGAGCCTACTCATGGTATTTTCTTCAACGATGCGCTTGGGCAGATCTCCTTCTTCAGATCAAGCCAAATCCCTATTGCCGACACAACCTTTCTCCACGGGATTATTCAAATAATTCCAATGTCGGCTAAGGACTTCTATGTGGCTACTACCGACGAACTAAAGAAGAGGGATGCTGAACCGCATTTCTCTTTTGAATAAACTCGGTGTAGTTTTATGCTTATATTTATTTTGTTTTCCTCTGTATTGTAATCTTCTTAAAAAGATTAATACATTGAGCTTTTATGTCTTATCGTAAATTTTGTACAATTTTTTATTTCATTCGTTTATACTTGTAAATGTCGGATACTCTAGAAAATCCAAATATAAACAAAAAGAATGGTCTATGTGAAAAAGAACCCAAAAATATGAAAAAGGGTCAAAATGCATTATTCATTAACTTCTATGTTGTATGAGATGTTATCATCAAATAGGGGGAGATTGTTGGGTCATCTAAGATTTAAAGATAACCTCTCCTTGGTCTTTATTGATGATTGAACCTTGTATTTTGTTTTATGGTTCTTTGTAATAGCTTAGTTAGTTTAACAGATCGGTGAGTCGAAGATAAACCGAATCCAACATGAAGGAAATCTACAATGCGGATTGAGATGGACCTCAAAGAGAACTAAGCCTGACCTGCCGACTTCTATTCGGCAGATCACCCTCTTTGCCGATTCTTATTCGGCAGACTCTCCACATGCCGATTTCCTATTCGGTATGTCCTTTCTATGTTGCCGAATAATCGTTGTTCGGCACAACCCTCATCTGCCGAACTCTTTATTTGGCATTCTCCTCGTACAGATTGCTTCTTTATCTGGTACGAACATTTATGTTAAATCCTCATGATTTGACATACTTCCTCTTTCCCAATGATCTTCTGACAATGGGAATGGAAGCTTCTCTCTTCCTTTAGAAGATTTACATTTAGTCTTAATTTGATTAGATGTTTATTTTTCTAATAGATCTCAAAAAGATTTTCCCAAGAATATTTTATTTAGATATTGTACTTTCATAGTACAAAAGTTACCTTTTGTATTGTGACAAGTCACATCAAATATCTTATAATTTATTGTCAACCTCTCAACCACCAAAGCCTTTACTCCTACTTGTCCTTTGCACTCATTACATTGGATAGTATATAAAGGATGGAAGTAGCACCTTGCTACTTACGCTTTCAGCTCAAGCTTTGGCATTCACAAGATCTCAAGCAGGTTGATAGTTGACTTTTATTTCCTTAAGGTTTAAGTCTTTGTGTTCTTAATATCTTCTAAGTGTTAGATTGTTAAGAGAAGTTCTTAACTATTCTTATTCCGCAACAATCTTTATTTTCTCTTTGTGTAATTCTTGATATTCATTATCAATAAAAGAATTAAAATTAAGTAATTTTGTGGTATTGTATTCAACCCCCCCCCTTTTACAATACTTGTTTACTTCTTTGGGACTAACACATAGATAACTCAAACTTTCAAGACATCCCAATAACTCGAATGAGTTTCAATAACTGAACCTTAAAACATAGATAAATACCCATACTCAAACGTCTCCGAAAACATGGATTATAAAACTCCATAACCAAAACCACACCTATTGGTGACTGGGAGGACCCGATTACATTGTACATGACGGAACACAAAGTAAGTCTCATAGTTATGTAGTAAATCAAAACATGTGGGTTACACATAAAACACCTACCGAGCATCAACTACTCCAAGTCTTTAGCTCGAAAACATCAAGTCAACCACTCCAGGTATTTTCTTGAGAGTCCCCAAAACCGGGCAACTCGGGCACAATGGGATTACACCTTACTGTCCATGGGACGCTGCCCGACCGTATAGGCCCACACCCTACTTACCATGGAGCCCGATACCTATCCTGTGCCAAATGGTGAACCAACTTCCCAAACGGGGACAGAGGAACACCGTGCCTATGGATCCATTGCACTAACTAAACCACTACATGACTCAAAACGAATGAATCAAAGCATTCAAAACATGACATGCTCAACTAAAATGCAGTAAATGCAAATCTTAACCAAACGCTCAACACCGAGAAATTAAAACGGACAAGTGTCCTTAAAACCCAACAAAATCCAAACCGAGCCACAAGCTCAACAAATCCAAAGACTCAACGTCGAAATTCATAAAATGAAATCAATTGTAAATACCCGTATTTATATAAACCCACACTCCAAAAACATACAATTAGCTACAATGTGGTTTAGATTGGGACAATTCATCCTCCAAGTGAGTTTACAACATTCATCTTTTCAAAACGTCCCGTGACACCAAAACCATGCATTTTTCCGAAACACAATTTGGAACACATTTATGCTCAAAATCTACTTCCATACAACAAATCATTAAAATACCAAAATACGTGATTTATTTATCATAATGCCCAAAATCCCAATGACGTATGTTAAATGAGTTTATAAAGTTAAACACCTTTAAAATACCAACTTATCAGCAGTTACAAACTTCACAACAGTTAACAAAACTTATCAACAGTTAACAATTTCGTGTAAGGTATAAAATACTTTAAAACAACCATTTTGGCATGTACACCGTTTTCACAAATCAACTTGAACTCACCTCGCTAGATTTAGGCTAAATCTAGATTTTTCCCCAATTAGAGCTCCTTTGAAGAACACTTGGATTCTCAAGACCAAACTTCAAAAACCTAAATCCATACATATTCAACCACAAATAAACATAATCAACCACAAGGAATCGTTTTCCAAACCATCTACATGAATACCTCCATTACTACCGAAACCCTAACTTTCATAACCGAAGAGAATAGAAGATTACCTTAACCCAAGCTTGAATCCACCAACCAAAACACTTCTAGTTCACCAAAATGGTTACGAAACTCCAATCTATGAAAGGGAGAACAATGGGTGGATGAAACCCTAGAAAACTTTGGGGAAGAAGATGAATAGTGAGGGATGAGAAGCTTACCACCACAAAATACTCTAGTATACTTCAATAAACTTCCAATCTCTTGCTTGATCCTTGAAAAGCTCTCAAAAACGAAACCGTAGCAACTTGAATCACCCAAATCGGAGTTGAAATGAGAGAGTTATGACCAAATGAAGAAGAAACCCGTTTTTACGCACTGGAGGGTTTTCGCGACAGTGACTCGCGACAGTGCCCTATCACAATCGCGAGGCAGGGTCGCGCGAAATGTACCGAAAGTCCTAAACACTGTTTCGGCCGTAACTTCTTCGTTATAGCTCCGTTTTCGCTCCGGAAAGAACCGTTGGAATCGTAATTGAATCCTTCATCCATCTAACCTATAAAATCAAGGATTCAAAACCAAAATAAAATATCTTATTTTTCCTTAATATATCGCTTTCGGTATTAACTTGAAATGATACCCTTCGGAAATCGAGGTGTTACAACTTCATCAAAATATGAAACCAACCATATTTGTAGTTCTAAGACATGGGTTATTTCTTTATTTTACAAAATGGTAAGAAACCCTAGAAATCCCCAAAATACCAAGTTAGGTCAATATCTCATCAACAATGAAAATGTAAACAAGGGGATATCTAGAAGTCAAAAATGCATTTTGATGTGTATAAAGTTTGATAAAAAGGAAGTATGAACTCACAATGGGTTTCCAAACCCTAGCAATTTCTAGTTGGAGAGATCTAGCACTTGAGAACTTTGAGATCTTCACAATAAACACTTGACCATCTAGAATGAGGAGTAAATGATCTTAGGATAACATTATCTAGGAATAAATGAAGAGAGGGGTGAGGAAAACTGACATAGGGCACCCAAAATCTCCCAAAAATCGCACCAATAAGCTCCACACTTGCAATAAATGAGAAATGGATCAGTTGGGTCGATTTTATACCCCAGAACCCCGACCGCGACATTTCCCGGCGACAATGACAATTGTCATAGTCGCGGGGCACTATCGCCCGCTTCGAACCACTCGCGGTACGTCTTCCGCGATTGTGACCGCAATAGAGTGACACTTGTCACTATCGCGGTCATAATCGCGCCGATTGTCCCGCGACTCACAATTTCCTCCGCGATTATGCCACGACGACAGTGACAATGTCACTATCGCGTGGCAATGTCGCCGGATGCCCCCTCGACCCCCGAAATTGACTTTTCAAGCATCGAAACATACAAGACCAGTACCCAAAGTCGAAGGTAAACTCCCCAAGGGTTCCATACCAAAAGAAGGAAAGTATGGAAAGGAAAATGAAGGAAAATAACCTACCGAAAAACCGGGTGTTACAGACAATATCACCCCTGACTTAACAAAGCAACTGTTAGTGGAGTTAAGTGAGGGATCCAATCCATAACAAAAGTGAAACCATGGTGACCATACTTGTAATTAATTTATTTTAGGGACCTAATCCAAAATTTTCAATAACCACGAGAACTAAATTTGTAATTTACTCTATATATTTTAATAACATCTAGAAAAAATAACCAATTACATATTTAATAATATAATTAAAACAAAATTATAGTAATACTAGAAGCGTACTCGCGCAATGCAGCGAGATACATCACGATTTTAATGTTTCATTTTATTTTTTGTTTTTTTGTTGATTTACAGTACGATCTTGGATGGTTTTGAGAAAGTGATAATGTTTTTTTTATAAATTTGTTTAATTCAGACTTAATAATATAATGTTTTTTATATAAAAAAATTAAGTATTTTATTAGAATTCAATGATTATCTTATATATTTTAATGACATCTAGAAAAAATAATCAATTACATATTTAATAATATAATTAAAACAAAATTATAGTAATATAAGATATTAATTAATAGTGATACATGGAAAGGTCTACATAAAAGGAAAGTCATGCACATATCAAATTGATGGGTGTTAGAAGCTTTCAGTAGTAATATGTATCTTGTGCTTTGAAACTTGTAAATTAAGAGATTTTTAAAATCTTGCATAAAATGATGGTACCTTGTGCCGAATAATTTGTATTTAAGAGTTTTTGTATCCGTGCTTTATAATATAACTAGTGTTGGGCCCGTGCATTGTACGGGAGGATAAATTTTTTTGTTGGAATATTGAACCGAGTTAAAATGAAACGTAATTTCTTTGTTAACAGTTAATGAAATACAATCTGAAAAACGAATGTATTTTCATAAGTGGTTAACTTGCATATATTCTTAATCGTTTGTTGTTATGAGTTTGTGCAATAATATTGGTAATAGTTTTGTATTATATTATTTAAAACTCAAACGACATGTCTCACAACATATCACTATTATTGAAATAATTATAAATATGAACATACGTTTTTACAGATTTTGCAATTTTTCTTAAACCTCCTCGACAACACTTGACAATCACTTTGAACGTATAAATCTGTAGATTAATTAACAACATTCAACCCACATCAAATATGACAAAGAAAATAAATGATTTCTATCTTTTGTAACCGGCAACTCAACTGGTATAGTTCAAATTCACTCAGTACCACTTGAAAATTTATCTGACTATTGACTTCAAGACCTTATAATACTAGTCGATAAAAATAAAGATATGTATATATATATCTTATTCCCCTACTTCGAAAATTATGATTGTGGGTTTTGAAAAATATAAACAAATCCTCAGTAAATAAAATAAAATATAAAAAAGTAGTTTTTCAAAAAAACAAAAATATAGTGGAATACCTTTTGTTCAGTTGCAGGTTCCGCCATTGACACCCGACCATTCGTCTTCTTCTTGTACTCGGATGATACATAAAGAAGCTATATATATTTATAGTGAATGTAAAGAATATTTTAAAATCTTTTATTTTCATTTTCGATTTTACATTTAAATGTAAATATATTAAAAATATGGAAGAATATTTTTATATCTACATCGTTTCTATTTTATTTTCTTTACACTTGTTTAATTTGAAAAGTATTGCGGAATATATTTTTATTTTAAAGAATGCGATAATTTATTAGTGTATCTCGTTATTTTTTATTTTTAATTCATATTAACATTCTTTTTTCTTCTTTTAATGCTCGTGAAAAAAAACACGTGTAGATTTTATATTAGCAAAAAAAATACGTGTAGATTTTATATTATGCTAATATAAAATACGTGTAGATTTTATAAAATAAAATAGATTTTATATTAGCAAAAAAAATACGGAAGAAAAAACAGTTTATATTACATCTCATTATGTAAAAAGATTTTAGAAAATAAAATATGGAAAAATCAATATGAGATGTAATATAAAAAAATACGGAAGACAAAAGATTTTAAATTACATCTTATTAATATAGATTTAAATGTAAAATCTACATTTAAAATAGATTATGCTAATATAAAATGTATTTTATAAAATTCTCCACCAAAAAAACAAATATTTATATTAATAAATGAGTATCCATTCCACAAATAGATGATTATGTGAGATACTGTGTTTGGAAAGGTTGTACCAAAGCATTAAGAAATTGTAAATTAAGTAATTGACTTTAATTAGTTGTATCTTGTGCTTAAAATGTTGTAATTAAGAGTTTTTTATGTCGTTTTTATAATATAGTATAGATATAGATATAGATGTTTTTTATAAAAAAAAAAGTTAAGTATTTTGTTAGAATTCAATGATTATCTTATATATTTTAATGACATCTAGAAAAAATAATCAATTACATATTTAATAATATAATTAAAACAAATTTATAGTAATATAATATATTAAAATAGTGATACATGGAAAGATCTGCATAAAAGGAATGTTCTGCACATACTAAATTGGTGGGTGTTAGAAGCATGCAGTAATAATATGTATTTTGTGCTTTGATACTTGTAAATTAAGATATTTTTAAAATATTGTATAAAATAATGGTACCTTGTGCCTAATAATTTGTATTTAAGAGTTTTTTATCCGTGCTTTATAATATAGTATAGATATAGATAATATATTAATTAATAGTGATACATGGAAATGTCTGCACAAAAGGAAGACCCTGCACATACCAAATTGGTGGGTGTTAGAAGTCTGCAGTAGTAATATATATCTTGTGCTTTGATACTTGTAAATTAAGAGCTTTTTAAAATCTTGCATAAAATGATGGTACCTTGTGCCTGATAATTTGTATTTAAGAGTTTTTTTATCCGTGCTTTATAATATAGCATAGATATTGTTATTGTTTATAAGGCTAGTTTTTTTTAAATAATTTTTAAATGAGTTTAAATAAGGCTAGTTATATATATATATATATATATATATATATATATATATATATATATATATATATATATATATATATATATATATAGGGAGAGGTTCATTTGAGAAATGGTAAATATATGAGAAATAGAGAAGTAATCTTAGTCATTCATCTGGTCAACATTTGCGGCTTTAACCGCGAAGCACCGGATAATTCCTTGTGTGGTCTATAGAAGGTAGAGGGGTAATTTCGTACGGGATGAGTTCATATATGAATCTGTATGAATCACAAAGATTCATATATATATATATATATATATAGGGAGAGGTTCATTTGAGAAATGGTAAATATATGAGAAATAGAGAAGTAATCTTAGTCATTCATCTGGTCAACATTTGCGGCTTTAACCGCGAAGCACCGGATAATTCCTTGTGTGGTCTATAGAAGGTAGAGGGGTAATTTCGTAAAATACACGGGATGAGTTCATATATGAATCTGTATGAATCACAAAGATTCATATATGAATCTGTTAATTAGTTCAACTGATTCATATATGAATCTTTGTGATTCACAAAGGTTCATATATGAATCTTTGTGATTCACAAAGGTTCATATATGAATCTTTGTGATTCATACAGATTCATATATGAATATGTTAGTTAGTTCAACTGATTCATATATGAATCACAAATGTTCATATATGAATCAGTTAAAAGAGTTCAGTTGTGAATTGCACTGGTTCATATATGAACATATAGTTCATATGTGAAGTATACATGTTCATATATGAACACAGCTTGTGTGTTTTGTAAAATTTACGAAATTGTCCTTCTATTTTTGGGATAGCCGTAACTTTTGACCAGTCAAAGCCGCAACTTTTGACCGGTCAAAGCCGCAATATTTGACTAGTCAAATCCGATCTTGACCATATGAATGGCTAGGATTACTTCTCTATTTCTCATATATTTACCATTTCTCAAATGAACCAAACACTATCTATATATATATATATATATATATATATATAGATAGATAGAGAGAGAGAGAGAGAGAGAGAGAGAGAGAGGGGGGGGAATCAAAAGAGGAACGCTAACTATTTAAGAAAAAACACGAGAACATCAAATCATGTGCAAAATCACATGTGATTTTATATTAACGGCTAAAGAAGTCGTGATTTGTCATATATATATATATATATATATATATATATATATATATATATAGGGGAACGATCATTTGAATTGCAAATGAAACGACCTCTATATATTTATCACAAATCAAATATAAACCGTACAAACTAATGTCAACCGTCCATGAAAATTATCAAATCAATGTCAAAGATGTGGATTAAGTCGGTTCCAAAATCTACTCTCAAATTTATCTCCAACTAATTTGATACCGCTTAAAAATATTTCAAAATACACAAAAATAAGGGTCGAGATTGATTTGTACGGCGTGTAACATTTACATGATTTGTATTTAATTTGTCATCTCTCTTACATTTACATTTACATGATTTGTACGGCGTGTAACATTTACATTTACATGATTTGTACGGCGGGTTCAGGGGAAAACCTCAAAAAACGGAAAACTGAAAAACACCCGGGTAGCCCTTCATTTGAACGATATGCACTTGTGCATACAAGTAATTTGTAACATGCACAAGTGCATGCATAAAAACCTAAAAAACAACATAATTTAGCAGTATGCACAAGTGCATACCGTCCAGATGAAGGGCTAACAGAGTGTTTTTCAGTTTTCCCTTTTTTTGAGGTTTTCCTCTGAACCTCTCTCTCTCTCTCTCTCTCTCTCTCTCTCTCTTTATATATATATATGTGTGTATGTGTGTGTGTGTGTGTGTGACCTTATTTGATATTCTTGAGATTTGTGAGATATGTGAGATCCAATATAAACCAAAAATCATATTAAGTCAATTGTTAAATTAAGAAAATTAATAACTTTAGTAATTTTAAATTATATATATATATATATAACTAAAGGGAATCGTAGGTATATCGTCTCTCCTCTCTCTTATATTCTCACTGATATATCGTCTCATTTAAAGCGTATTATATACACACACAATTATACTAAGTGAACACATTGTGAACATCAACTACTCCAACAAAATTAAAACTAAAATTTATGAACATATGAAGTATTCAATGACTCGTTACATATCCAAGTGCAGTAATTCAAATTGCTCACCTCATTCACAAATTGAATTCAGACTTTGTCAACCTTGTGGACATCTTATTCAAATAAAAGGTAAAATAGTAAAATAGATTTCACCAAATGTAATAACCATGTTTAGGTCAATATAGGAAGTGGAGGGGAGGATTTTGCCTTAAGACTTAAGTTGAAGGGGGTTAGTGAAAAAGTTGGAATAAAGAGAGAATAAGACTTTTACCCTAATCATTTGTGGGTGTGGCAGCTATAGAGAGGAGCAGGGAGATCATGAAGGGGCAAGGGAATAGAGCAACTCTTTGAGAAATCCAAGTCTGCATCCTTTTTCATCAAGGTAAGTTTCCTATCTAACTTCTTTTAATGTTGGTATTCTAGGAGAAATCATTCTTAATGTTTTGATCTGGAGAGTAGAGGGTTTGGATCTGATAAGGGTTAGAATTCTTTAGAATCACCCTCAAGGACTGATTAGGGTAAGTTCTTATTAACCCTTGAGAAATCTGTGTATTACGAACCTGCGTCGGCACCGGGAGAACCCGGGGTTTGCCGAAGGCCGGGGTGGGGAGGACCCCGGGCCATGACCCCGGGAGACGGGGGATCACGGAGGCATGCAGAACCCGGGCGTGGACCCGGGAGACGGGGCGCCCAGGGAGCAGAGGTTGGACCCGACCGGGAGCCCCGGGAGGCGGGGCGCCCGGGGTGAGCAGCGGGGACCCGGGCGTGAACCCCGGGAGTCGGGGCGCCCGGGAGTGATCGGCTTGACCCGGGAGGGACGGGGCAGCGTGGTCCGGGAGGGGTCGAGCGGTGTGGGCAGTCGAGAGGTTGTGAGTTTTTTTAGGTTCAGGTCCTAAGTACCTTTCTCGTGTTTCTGTGATAGGTTCGGTTTAAGGAATCTAGAAAGGAAAGTCTCGCAAGGGTCAGGTGAGTTTTTCTGAAGTAAAGCCTCTTATGACGAATAAGTTATGTTTTTATGTATGTGAGTTATATACAAGCCTTGAAATGATGTTGCTTTAATATTTACACGCGAGATTTATTCAAATGTTAAAGATATTTCTGTTATTGTTGTTAAAGTGGAAATGTATGCATACATGGTCATAAGTGTGTTATGCTCAAAGTCGGGGGGGGGGGGTGTCCCGCCTGTGCTCATACTGGGGCGTGTTCTGTTTATACCGTTGGAGGTGTATCCCAACAAGGCAGTGTGAGTCACAGACACGTTGTCACCTTAGGGTGGCGGTAGTGTGAGCTGAGAAGTTTATATACCGGGGTGTGTGTTCCGTTTATGCCATTGGGGGGGTGTCCCAACAAGGCAGTGTGAGTCACAGACACGCTGTCACCTTAGGGTGGTGGTAGTGTGAGCTGAGAAGTTTATTGAAAGTTTAATTGTCTCTTTAAAGTTGAAAATGGTTTATTTTATTATAAATCCTTGGAATGTCTGTTGAGTTGAAACTGTTGTTAGAGGGGACTCACTAGACCGTTGGTTTAACCTTCGCTCTTTCAAAATTAAAAACCCTTTTCAGGTGGGCGCGAAGTTGGTGGACCGGGTAAAGGGAAGGAGAAGGTTTAAGCAACATCCATCTATAGAAGACTTCCTTCTAGTATTTTCAGTTTAATCTCAATTGTGTAATAGGTTGCCTTTTGCTAACCTAGAACCTTAATGTTGTCTTGGGCCGTTTTGGCATGAGTTTTGATGTATTAATTATGTTTTATTGTTAGAAAGTTTGGGTTGTTATAATTGGTATTAGAGCACTAGTTTAAGAGATTTAGGTGACTTGATGGGTCTAAACTTAAACTGTGGAGTAGGGGACACAACTGAGATTTAGGAAGCCTTTAAGGAAGACCTTGATCACTGAGAGGCGTGATAACGATAGTGAGTACTCTCATGTAAGGTAAATTCAGAATTGCATCTGGCCAATGCCATTATGAATTTACAGGTGCATGGGCATACTCGATTTCTATTGTTAAGTTATTTGATGAGTGTAGTTTTGGGTAGAGAGTCCTATCATTGAAATGATAGCATTGGTCTAGAGTGTTGTGTGAGTTCGCTTATGGTTGTAAGGTTAATACCGTTTGGGATGAATATCGTGCGGGATGTAGATACTTCGTTGAGAAAGGACCTCTTGGGTCCATAAGGAAGAGAATAATGATTGGAGGTGAGCTTTTCGTTCAAGGGAGTCTTCGGCTTGGTAGATTGTTATGTCGATTAGTGGTAATCAGGAGAGTGTTGATCCAAGAATCGAAGGATAGCAATGGGGCTTTTAGAGTTATAGTTAATTGAAGGGTGGTTGAGAGACGATATCAGTGTCGACTGATAAAACGTAGTAAGGATAAGATGGAATTGGGCTATGGTTAGTAAGTTTGTTTGAGGTCAACGTGAAGGCGCACGAATTGCAAATTTTTGTCGCGATAGTAACTGGTTTTTGGACATTCAATGATATTGGGAAGCGTTGGTGCCGGAGGTTGTGGCAAATGTGAGGACCTTGACTGGTTGGTCGGAAGTAGGGAGGCTAAGATAAATTATAGTGAGTGCAAACAGTTGACCTTGATAGAGTAAATAACCTTCAATGTTAAGTGAGTCTCATGCACTATGTTTCAAAAAAATTGTTGTAGTCCTTCATATAATTCATATCAGAATATCTTGGTGTGTGTGTGCCTTGCGAGGTAGTCATTTTAAAAAGGTGACGATGCGTGTAAACGGGTGTTGGTATTGAAAAGACCAGTTCATTGCGTTGGGTGATAAATCTCGATTTTAGTGTGGGAGAAGTACTTTATCTCTTTATAAATGAATTAACTTTTGTTGAGAAAATCATGTCAGCGTTTGATCGCGTAAATTGGTAAGTGAAATTGTTATGGACATGTGTCGTCATACCAAGAAGAGTGAGAGTCATCCGAATCGCTCAGTTTAAGCGATTTTGCTGTATTTTATAAATCGCATGAGTAAAGTTGTTGAAAATATTTTCAATGGTGTCAACGTCGATTTTGGTTGGGTGAGACCTATTTTATTTCGAAATTGAGGCGGAACGATCCTCGGGATCGTTGTGCATGGCTAATCCTTTATGCCGGTGCGGTATCAAGTGTACTCAAGCGTCTTTTATAACGTAATGTGGTCTGAATTTTCAAATGTCAGCAGTTTAAATTTACTGTGTCGTCATGCATGAAGGCTATGAACTCTCTAGGTCGTGGGTGATGTTGCATTTATGGATGAGGGAAGGTTTTGAGAGTAGAAAGGCGGCATTCGAACCGTTGATGGTCGATTCATGACCTTGATATTCCCTAGGGAAGGGCGGTGAATAATGAAAGTGAATTACGAAAGTTTCATTCTTCCACGTTAAGTCAGTCTTATGGTAGATTATCTTATGTTCAGTAACCTGAGAGGTGGTTGCCGGTAAGTAAGAGTTCGAAGTTGTTTAGATGCTTCCAAAGGTAGCTGGGTAGTGAGTAAAATATGTGGTATTCTGATGAAATGGCATCGATGGGAACCAAGGTCTGGGGTAGACTTGTGGTTAGATTTGTTATCAAGTAAGTCTGGTGCCTTTGAGGATTGCGGAAGTACAAGCGGTTATGGTGCGTAGGAAGGAGTAAATGTAGTGTGAATGTCGTTGAACTGTGCAAAGGTAGTTGAGACCGTTCGGGGATAAGTGTACATGGTATGACGTCGGACCATCTGGTGGGGGTGTTATGAAAGCGGAAGATTGCCGATAGATTAAGTGTTTTCCTGTGGGTTCGGATATTCGATTAGGAATGAAGTACTTAACACAACTGAAGTGGTTGAACTTCGAACACTTGGGTCTGTGAAGTAGTGCGATTAATCTGACAGACTGCCTGATTTGATTTCTGACAGACCGCGGTGAGCCGACAAGGGGCGAGATCTTGATGCAGGCCTTTATTGAGCATGTTTTGTGGTTGTTCAATTCGAGGAAGACAGAGTCGTGAAATGGCTTTATCTCAAGAATCAGTGTTATGATCAATATGAAGAGGACGGTATCTGGTATGGGTGATGAGTGATCGTGAAGACTTCGGCTGTAGTGTAGTGTTGTAGTGGGGTGAAGATTGTTTGGAAGAGTAGTATTAGTTTTATGCCAAGCGGTCGGGCATGTCCTTGGTGGTAAGGAGTTTCTTTGAGATTAAGTAGTGTTTTGGTGTTGTTGTTATGGGTAGAGTGTGAAGGAGAATCTTTGCTCGGAGATTTCTGATGAACCCTCAAAAGTGTCGTGTTATTTTCGGTACTATATGAGTGTTGGTTGGTATAGTGGTATTGTTAACTTGAGAATAATGGGTTCGAGTGTTTGATGGTTGTAGCTTCAGAGAGGAACCTTGGGTTCCTGGATCGCGAAGGGTCGTTGAGGGAGTTCTTCTTAACTTGGTAAAATATTGTTGGAAATGTCGAATCGTTTAGTTCGTGATGTGTTGTTGGAGACAGGAAAATTCGTGAGAATGTCGAAGCATTCCTTGAGTGTAAAGGAACTTTAGTTAATAAGGCAATCCTGTTTGGGGAGTGATAATCGCGCTTTCGAGTAGTGAGTAATGTTTTGGGAGAGCTCGGTTGATTACCTCGCGCAAGAATTGTGGTTAATCGGTTGATCAAGTAGGGTAATGTAAATGTGTTTCGACACATTTGGGAATCATCAAGGAATAGAGTAAGCAATGTTGGGTGAGCAGTGTTCATGCAACGAGAAGAGAGTGAAAATATTATGTCGAAAATGTGTGTAATCTGAGAGTAAGAAGTTTGGTAAGTGATGCAAAATGTGGAATTATGTTTCCAGAGTCTGCCGTTAGTAAGTTTATAAATTCCTAGTGTGGGTATGAGAAAGAGATTATGGCGTACGGTGCGGTGTGAGTGTTGAATAAGCTAAATCGTGCAGTCGGCCAAAAGTTCACACCGCTAGTCAATGAGTCGGTCGTTGGAAGTAGGTTTGAAGTCTTCGAGGGGGAAGGAAGAGGTGATTGGATATAGTGCTCAGAGTTAAGGACCATAGTGTCAGTCTTGGTAATGCGTGGAAAGGATTCTGAGTGAGTCAGTTGTCCAATGTTCAACTATTTGGAATATTATGTATGAGCATGGTCACTCCGGGTTGAGCGGGTGAAGCTTGGTTTTATTGCACACATAGTTGGATGATTGTGGATGCAATGAAAAATGGAAGTACGCGTCGCATTATTTGGCCAGTTAGAGCTGGTGGATTGCAAGGGTTTGAATTGTGGAAGTTTCTTCCAATATGTAAGAAGTTGGAGTGACGACGTTGGGACGATGTATATTTAGTGTGTAAGATTTGGATAATGTCGATGGGTTGAGATCAATGTAGTTCGAAAAAGAAAGTGATTTTGCGTTATACGTATACCGTATTAAAAGAGGTTGTTATGCAATGGCAAGTTGCAGGATGAAGAAACTCGTGACTGTGAATTGTTGGTGATGTCTAATGTTGACAATGTGTTATGTTGGCGAATTGAGTGGTTACTTAGTCAGTGATGCATGTGTCGTGGCATTGACTCCGGTAAAATTCTTTTAATTAAGGAAGTTGTGGTTAATCAAGAGGTGAATCTGATGGTTTCTTACGACTATGTATTAACCAGAATGGCTTGGACATTTAAATGGAACTAAGTTGGGTAGATTGAGGAGTATGAGGCATAAGTCCTAAGTGGGGACAGGGTAAAGTTACCAGCCTCGCCTTGGGAAGGGTGTGATTTGTACGGACGCAAGTGTAGAACGCCCTTATGTTGGAACGATGTGGGATATCGACAATTGACAGGTCCAGAAATTGTGCAAGTGACGGCTGATAAGGTCAACCTGATAAGAGAGAAATTGAAGAAGGCACAAGACCGCCAGAAAATGTACCCTAGTAAGCGAAGGAAGCCAATCAAATTCCAATTGGGAGACATGGTGTAACACCCTAAAAATTGGTGTGATTTAAAACTTGAAATTTTGGCAATATGACGACTGTAAATTGGTGAAACCTGTAGTACAAAATCCGCCAAGGCATCCCCGACATATCAACCCAAAAAGGGGAATAAAGCATAAGGAATACAAGTTCACTAAGTGAGGCATAAAGTTACGACAACCTAAATAATCTAGATTTCCCTATCAGATTACAATCGGGTGTCGCTATCCTCCACAAAATGGTGACTATACACCAAAAATGCCGGTCTCTAGATCTCCCAAAATGACCGCTCTCGATCGCTCGATCGACCACTCATTCCCGTAGATTCCCGCCACTAGAGTTTCCTGTCATACATGACAACCAAAGAAACAAGCGTTAGGCTAAGGCCTAGTGAGAACACATAAATGAAATTAAATCATAAAAAGAGATCACAATACGAGATCATTATAATTTTCACGGCACTCTACCAATGTGCTTCACCTGACATTAACAGTATGCAACAAACATTATCATCAACGCAATTTATAATATTTTCCCAAGTCATTTAACTTGACTAGCATCAACCCAAACCGGGTCTTTATCTATTTGGCACTCAACCCAAACCGGATCTTTAGCCTACTTATGACCTCAACCCAAACCGGATCTTTAGTCTATTCCCGACCTCAACTCAAACCGAGTCTTTAGTCCATTCATGACCTCAACTCAAACCGAGTCTTTAGTCCATTCATGACCTCAACTCAAACCGAGTCTTTAGTCTATTCATGACCTCAACTCAAACCGAGTCTTTAGTCTATACTTAACCTCAACTCAAACCGAGTCTTTAGTCTATACTTATATGGCAACTCAAGTCGAGACTTAAGATCAACATCAAATCCCAATTGACGACCAAACATACAACTTATTACTCTTACATGGCCCTTACTACATGACTTGGCCAAATAGTATATTTAATACTCTCCCTTTGCACTTTACCCCCAGAATAGGGTTTGAGGTTAACTCCCCATGAACAAGTAAACCAATAACCAAAATGCACATAATTACTAACACATTATCAGACATGTATGAGGATGGAAGAGCCAAGAAACACTCACCTTGGTGATCTCTCACAAGAAATCAAACCCTAAAGTGGTAGGTGGGAAGTTGGAGACTTGAGAAGTGGTTACAAGCTAAAATCCTTCCAAAATCACACCTAAGGAAACATTTATTCCACCATTAATACCACCATAAGATCATTAAATGATATGGTTGAAGTTGGGGTAGAAACCTTACCAAAATCTCTAGAGAGAAACCCTCTATCAGCTCCCAAAATCAACCCTAAATGAAGAAATCCCGTAAATGAGGCATTTATACCCGGCTGGATGCCGGCGATTGTGCCCCGGCGATAGTGACATTGGTCACTATCGCTGGCAAGGTCGCGGGGGTCACCCCACCCGCGGTACAAGTTGGGCGATTGTGCCCTCGCGATTGTGACCATGTCACTATCGCGGGCACTATCGCCGAGAAGGCCCCGCCTGACCCAAATTTACCAGATCTGATATTTTAACCCGCGAGGACCAAAACTGATCGAGACCCCAAATACACTTAAATCCCAAAACATGATAATTCAT
This sequence comes from Arctium minus, assembly GCA_954870635.1. Taxonomy (NCBI): domain Eukaryota; kingdom Viridiplantae; phylum Streptophyta; class Magnoliopsida; order Asterales; family Asteraceae; genus Arctium; species Arctium minus. The sequence goes on from OX941080.1 coordinate 7,488,814, forward strand.
AACATGATAATATCAAATACCGAGTTCAAAAATTTGAGGTGTTACAATCTTCCCCACCTTGGAAACGATTTCGTCCTCGAAATCTATACTATACAAACATGCGAGGATATCTATGCTTCATGTCCTCTTCCGACTCCCATGTCACGTTCGTGCCTCGGTGGTGTCTCCATTGCACCTTGACCATCATGACTTCCTTATGGCGAAGTCTCTTAGTTTCCCTTTCCAAAATAGCCTCGGGTTCCTCCACGCATCGGTTGTCCTCCACACGAATCTCGGACAACGGTATGACACTCTCTTCCTCCGCTAGGCACTTCCGCAAATAACACACATGAAACGTTGGGTGGATTCCGTCCATCTTAGGTGGCAAGTCTAGCTTATAAGCTTGTAGCCCAATACGCTCTAGGATAGTGAACGGCCCGAGGAAACGGGGACTTAGCTTCCCACGCTTCCCAAAACGGATCAAACCCTTCCAAGGAGATACTTTCAACATTACACGATCTCCCACTTGGAACTCCACCGGTCTTCTTTTCTTGTCGGCATAAACTTTCTGACGATCTTGCGCCGCTTTCAATCGCTCTCGAATCGACTTAACCTTGTCAGCCGTCTCTTGTACTATTTCCGGTCCAGCAAACTGCTTCTCCCCCGTTTCTAACCAGCACACGGGGGTTCTACACTTCCGCCCATACAAGGCTTCAAAAGGTGCCATCCCCAGACTGGAATGATAGCTGTTGTTGTACGCAAATTCCACCAAAGGTAGGTGGGTATCCCAATTTCTGCCGAAATCGATCACACATGATCTAAGCATGTCTTCAAGCGTTTGAATCGTCCTTTCACTCTGTCCATCCGTTTGTGGGTGATAAGTCGTGCTTAAATTTACTCGCGTGCCCAACTCTTGATGCAAGGCTCCCCAAAACCTCGACGTGAACCGGCTATCACGATCGGAAACTATCGACAAAGGTATACCGTGCCTAGAGACTACCTCGTCTATATAAAGCTTTGCCAACTTATCCATCGGCAAGGTTTCCCGCATCGCTAGAAAGTGAGCACTCTTAGTCAAACGGTCGACAATAACCCAAATAGTGTCGTTCCCTCTCAAGGTCTTGGGTAGTTTGGTCACAAAGTCCATGGTAACCTTGTCCCATTTCCACTCGGGTATTTCAAGCGATTGAAGGCTTCCGTAGGGTCGTTGATGCTCGACCTTCACTTGCGAACAAGTCACACATCACTCTACGAAATGAGCTACATCCAATTTCATAATCGGCCACCAATAATGCAACTTTAAATCCCGATACATCTTGGTGCTTCCCGGGTGGATAGAATACTTGGATTTATGCGCGTCTTCCAAAAGGAGCTCCCGGCAACTACCAAACTTCGGTACCCAAACTCGTCCATTTAAGCACTTGATCCCTCGACTATCTTCGGTCAAAAGTAACCGTTGCTTGGTCATCACCTATTCCTTGAGATTTTCTTCCTTTAAGGCTTCGACTTGCGCCCCTTTAATCCTTTCTATGAGGCTCGATACTAACTCGATCCGAGTGAGTTTGGCTTGAAGCTTCCCGCTGTACTCTTTCCGACTTAAGGCGTCGGCCACCACGTTTGCTTTACCCGGGTGGTATAGTAATTCACAGTCGTAATCCTTAAGTAGTTCTAACCACCGGCGTTGCCTTATGTTGAGTTCTTTCTGATCGGAGACATACTTCAAGTTCTTGTGATTCGTATACAAGGTACACTTCGTACCATACAGATAATGTCGCCATAACTTTAATGCAAACACTACCGCCGCCAACTCCAAGTCATGAGTGGGGTAGTTTTTCTCGTGCGCCTTCAATTGCCTAGATGCGTACGCGATCACCTTCCCTCTTTGCATTAGTACACATCCAAGCCCCATTTTGGATGCATCGCTAAAGACCACAAAATCCTCCGATCCTTTCGGTAAGGCTAAGATCGGAGCTTCACATAATTTCCTTTGCAAGGTCCGAAATGCTTTCTCTTGATCTTCGGTCCACACAAACTTTACATTCTTCTTGGTCAACATAGTCAACGAAGAAGCAATCTTGGAGAAATCTTGTATGAATCTTCGGTAATACCCCGCCAAGCCTAGGAAACTTCGAATTTCGGAGGGACTTTTTGGAGGCTCCCAATTCATCATAGCCTCAATCTTGGCCGGGTCCACCTTCACTCCATCTTTTGAAACTACGTGCCCCAAGAACTGCATTTCCTTCAACCAAAACTCGCACTTGGAAAACTTTGCATAAATTTTCTCCTTCCTTAAGATTTCCAACACCTCTCGAAGGTGACGCGCATGCTCGGCCTCACCCTTCGAGTAGATAAGAATGTCGTCGATGAACACAATGACCGACTTGTCAAGAAATGGTCGGCACACGCGATTCATCAAATCCATGAACACCACTGGAGCGTTCGTCAAACCGAATGGCATCACTAGAAACTCGTAGTGGCCATAATGCGTCCTAAAAGCAGTTTTAGGAATGTCTTCTTCCTTGACTTTCACTTGATGATAACCCGAACGGAGATCGATCTTCGAAAAGCAACCCGCTTCTTGCAGTTGGTTAAAAAGATCATCGATCCTAGGGAGTGGGTATTTGTTCTTCACGGTCACCTTATTCAGCTCCCTATAATCGATGCACATCCACATGGTACCGTCCTTCTTCTTCACAAACAAGACCGGTGCTCCCCAAGGCGAGGAACTCGGTCTTACGAACCCCTTCTCTAAAAGGTCTTGCAATTGACTCATCATTTCCTTCATCTCCGATGGGGCCAAACGGTATGGGGCTCGGGCTATAGGAGTCGCTCTTGGTGCTAGGTCGATCTTGAACTCCACTTTACGGTCGGGTGGTAAACCAGGCAAGTCGTCCGGGAATACATCGGAAAACTCCCTTACCACCACGACATCCTCTAGCTTCTTCTTCTCGAGTTTGGCATTTATCACATATGCCAAAAAGGATGGACACCCTTTCGCTAAGCACCTTCGCGCCTTTACCAAGTTAATGATTGCTACTTCTCCCTTCCGTCTTTCACCGTACACAGTTACCGAGTCTTCATTCGAGATCGGAATCCGAATTAGTTTCTTTGCACAAAGGATTTCGGCCTGGTTATCCGCTAACCAATCCATCCCTATTACCACGTCAAATCCCCCAATAACCATCGGCATTAGATTGACCGGAAACTCCTTCCCTTCAATCTCCAACTTACAACCTTTCAGAACATCCCGGACCACTACTTGACCGCCGTCCGCTAATTCTACCACTATCGCATTTTCTAAACTACTAGCGGGCACCGATAACTTTTGACAAAACGAAAATGATACAAACGAAAAGCTCGCACCGGAATTAAACAATATACGCGTAGGTACGGAGTTTAGAAGAAACGTACCCGACACTACATCTGTCGAAGCCCTTGCTTCCTCGGTGGTCATTTGAAATGCCCTTCCAATCACTCTTGGAGGATCCGCCTTCTTCGTATCCTTTCCCCCTGTCTTCATCTTCGGACACTCGCTCCGAATGTGACCTGGTTCCTTGCACTCAAAGCATGTAATCCCTCGGACCGGGCAATCACGACGTTCATGACCCGCCTTTCCACACTTGAAACAATTTGACCCTCCCGGATTGCACGGTCCAACATGTTTGCTCCGACACTTAGAGCACCACCTAGCTTCGCGTCCCGATTCGCTCCCACGGTAGTTGTTGGTGAAAGGCCTTGTCCTTCTTGGAGGTGCGGAGTTTCCTTCCCACCTCCTCTTCTCAGCCGGTCCACTCCTCTCTACTTTGATTGGGCCATAGGAGTCTTCCACTAATTGATCCTCTTCGATAGCTTCACGGAGGGTAGAGACTTTAGACACTCGAACCAGATTCTTCATCTCACTCGACAACCCTTTGGTGTAGGCCTTGATCTTTTCCTTTTCGGTTGGGACCAGATGTCCCACCAAACCGAGCTTATCCATGAACTGGCGGTTATATTCACTCAATGACAGGTTCCCTTTCCTCAGATTTTGGAACTCTTCCTCCATTCGATCTAAGGCACGTTCGTTGCAAAACTCTTCCATCAACTTCTTCTTAAAGGTTGACCAACTTAGTTTGGCCAACACCGTGGCCTCCACTGACGAGGAGTACACGTTCCACCACGTTAGGGTTGTTCCCCTCAACATTTGAGAACCAAAAATTGCTTTCTGACTCTCCCCGCATTCACTTGATCTGAAGGCCTGCTCCATCTCTCTTACCCAGTTCATACATACTAACGGATCGTCGGTACCTTTGAACTCTGGGGGTCGGCATCCAAGGAATGTCTTAAAAGTACAAGCCTTAGGCGGACCGGGAGGAGGAATTTCGTTAGAAGGGGCAACGGGCTCCGAACCTCCGGATCCCGCCACAATCACATTCTCTGCAACCGTTTCAGGTCTACGGTTGCTGGCGTCCCGATCTTCCAGTAACTTCATGAACATCTCTTGCTGTCACGCCATGGATGCGTTCATGGCTTGCATCATTCTGTCCATCATTCTGGTCTCCGGTGTCACTTCTTCCATGATCGGGTGAGTTGCAGCTATGTTACGACGAGGTATGAACTCTGGTCCTCCACCCAATGCGTTTACCAGAGGTGGGGGCAATTCATTAGTCGTTATCCTCGGTTGGTCTGCCGTAGACGTTGTCGCCTCCTGCCCTTCTGGCCGATTACGCGTATTGACCATAGTCTGTCACACACGCGAGAATAAAGCCAAGATAAGACTATACAACTTATAAGCAAGAAACATACTACCACATTCATTAATTATCATAACAACGGAAACAAGCATAATCACGTAAAACATCTTCATAATAGCGTTAGATAGGCGAAATTATGAACATGCAATACACAAGAATTTTCATCTCCATCACTATAACTTTCAATTCGTGTAGTCGCCGACGACTCTAAGACCATTCTATCTTAGGAGTCCTACCCATCTCACAATCGTTGCCTATTATACTCAGTCCAAGTCTAGACATCTTACATTCATGCCTAGTTCACTTAAACTAGAGCTCTGATACCAACTTGTAACACCCTAAAAATTGGTGTGATTTAAAACTTGAAATTTTGGCAATATGACGACTGTAAATTGGTGAAACCTGTAGTACAAAATCCGCCAAGGCATCCCCGACATATCAACCCAAAAAGGGGAATAAAGCATAAGGAATACAAGTTCACTAAGTGAGGCATAAAGTTACGACAACCTAAATAATCTAGATTTCCCTATCAGATTACAATCGGGTGTCGCTATCCTCCACAAAATGGTGACTATACACCAAAAATGCCGGTCTCTAGATCTCCCAAAATGACCGCTCTCGATCGCTCGATCGACCACTCATTCCCGTAGATTCCCGCCACTAGAGTTTCCTGTCATACATGACAACCAAAGAAACAAGCGTTAGGCTAAGGCCTAGTGAGAACACATAAATGAAATTAAATCATAAAAAGAGATCACAATACGAGATCATTATAATTTTCACGGCACACTACCAATGTGCTTCACCTGACATTAACAGTATGCAACAAACATTATCATCAACGCAGTTTATAATATTTTCCCAAGTCATTTAACTTGACTAGCATCAACCCAAACCGGGTCTTTAGCTATTTGGCACTCAACCCAAACCGGATCTTTAGCCTACTTATGACCTCAACCCAAACCGGATCTTTAGTCTATTCCCGACCTCAACTCAAACCGAGTCTTTAGTCCATTCATGACCTCAACTCAAACCGAGTCTTTAGTCTATACTTGACCTCAACTCAAACCGAGTCTTTAGTCTATTCATGACCTCAACTCAAACCGAGTCTTTAGTCTATACTTGACCTCAACTCAAACCGAGTCTTTAGTCTATACTTATATGGCAACTCAAGTCGAGACTTAAGATCAACATCAAATCCCAATTGACGACCAAACATACAACTTATTACTCTTACATGGCCCTTACTACATGACTTGGCCAAATAGTATATTTAATACTCTCCCTTTGCACTTTACCCCCAGAATAGGGTTTGAGGTTAACTCCCCATGAACAAGTAAACCAATAACCAAAATGCACATAATTACTAACACATTATCAGACATGTATGAGGATGGAAGAGCCAAGAAACACTCACCTTGGTGATCTCTCACAAGAAATCAAACCCTAAAGTGGTAGGTGGGAAGTTGGAGACTTGAGAAGTGGTTACAAGCTAAAATCCTTCCAAAATCACACCTAAGGAAACATTTATTCCACCATTAATACCACCATAAGATCATTAAATGATATGGTTGAAGTTGGGGTAGAAACCTTACCAAAATCTCTAGAGAGAAACCCTCTATCAGCTCCCAAAATCAACCCTAAATGAAGAAATCCCGTAAATGAGGCATTTATACCCGGCTGGATGCCGGCGATTGTGCCCCGGCGATAGTGACATTGGTCACTATCGCTGGCAAGGTCGCGGGGGTCACCCCACCCGCGGTACAAGTTGGGCGATTGTGCCCTCGCGATTGTGACCATGTCACTATCGCGGGCACTATCGCCGAGAAGGCCCCGCCTGACCCAAATTTACCAGATCTGATATTTTAACCCGCGAGGACCAAAACTGATCGAGACCCCAAATACACTTAAATCCCAAAACATGATAATTCATAACATGATAATATCAAATACCAAGTTCTAAAATTTGGGGTGTTACACATGGTTAGGTTAGAAGTCTCGCCTTGGAAGGGGGATGTCCGTTTCGGAAAGAAAGGTAATTTGACACCGAGATTCGCTGGTCCATTCGCTATCGTGGAACGTATTGGAGAGGTAGCGTACAAACTGTAATTACCCGTGGACCTCCGAGGGATTCACCCTATGTATCATGTTTTGAATTTGAAAAAGTGTTTGGCTGAAACCGACGTGGCGATACTGTTGGACGAAGTATGCGTGGATGAAAAGCTAAATTTTATTGAGAAACCAGTGGCTATTTTGGATCACTAGGTAAAGAAGTTGAGGAATGAGGAGATATGATTCGTGAAAATGCAATGGCAATTCCATAAGGGACGAGGGGCGACAGGGGAATTGGAATCGGATATGAGATCCCAATATCCTAGTTTGTTCAGCGATGGAATTCCGGGGACGGAATTCTTTTGAGGGGGGAATATTGTAATAACTTTGTTTAGGTCAATATAGGAAGTGGAGGGGAGGATTTTGCTTTAAGACTTAAGTGGAAGGGGGTTAGTGAAAAAGTTGGAATAAAGAGAGAATAAGCCTTTTACCCTAATCATTTGTGGGTGTGGTGGCTATAGAGAGGAGCAGGGCGATCATGAAGGGGCAAGGGAATAGAGCAACTCTTTAAGAAATCCAAGTCTGCATCCTTTTTCTTCAAGGTAAGTTTCCTATCTAACTTCTTTTAATGTTGGTATGCTAGGAGAAATCATTCTTGATGTTTTGATCTGGAGAGTAGAAGGTTTGGATATGATAAGGGTTAGAATTCTTTGGAATCGCCCTCAAGGACTGATTAGGGTAAGTTCTTATTAACCCTTGGGAAATCTGTGTATTATATCTTGGATTAGGGAGTTTTGATTTGTGCAACCTGTGCTTTGAATGGGGAATCGACCCATTGAATCGATGTTGGGTCGTAGGAGTGATCGGGGCACTTTGTTTACGAACCTGCGTCGGCACCGGGAGAACTCGGGGTTTGCCGAAGGCCGGGGTGGGGAGGACCCCGGGCCATGACCCCGGGAGACGGGGGAGCCCGGAGGCGTGCAGAACCCGAGAGTGGACCCCGGGAGACGGGGCGCCCAGGGAGCAGAGGTTGGACCCGACCGGGGACCCCGGGAGGCAGGACACCCAGGGTGAGCAGCGGGGACTCGGGCGTGAACCCCGGGAGTCGGGGCGCCCGGGAGTGATCGGCTTGACCCGGGAGGGACGGGGCAGCGTGGTCCGGAATGGGTCGGGCGGTGTGGGCAGTCGAGAGGCTGTGAGTTTTTTTAGGTTCAGGTCCTAAGTACCTTTCTCGTATTTCTATGATAGGTTCGGTTTAAGGAATCTAGAGAGGAAAGTCTCGCAAGGTTCAGGTGAGTTTTTCTGAACTAAAGCCTCTTATGACGAAGAATTTATGTTTTTATGTATGTGAGTTATATACAAGCCTTGAAATGATGTTGCTTTAATATTTACACGCGATATTTATTCAAATGTTAAAGATATTTCTGTTATTGTTGTTAAAGTGGAAATGTATGCATACATGGTCATAAGTGTGTTATGCTTAAAGTCGGGGGGGGGGGGGTGTCCCGCCTGTGCTCATACCGGGGGGTGTGTTCCATTTATGCCGTTGGGGGTGTGTCCCAACAAGGCAGTGTGAGTCACAAACACGCTGTCACCTTAGGGTGGCGGTAGTGTGACCTGAGAAGTTTATATACCGGGGGTGTGTTCCGTTTATGCCGTTGGGGGTGTGTCCCAACAAGGCAGTGTGAGTCACAGACACACTGTCACCTTAGGGTGGTGGTAGTGTGAACTGAGAAATTTATTGAAAGTTTAATTGTCTCTTTAAAGTTGAAAATGGTTTATTTTATTATAAATCCTTGGAATGTCTGTTGAGTTGAAACTGTTGTTAGAGGGGACTCACTAAACCGTTGGTTTAACCTTCGCTCTTTCAAAATTAAAAAACACTTTTCAGGTGGGCGTGAAGTTGGTGGATCGGATAAAGGGAAGAAGAAAGTTTAAGCAACATCCATCTATAGAAGACTTCCTTCTAGTATTTTCAGTTTAATCTCAGTTGTGTAATAGGTTGCCTTTTGCTAACCTAGAACCTTAATGTTGTCTTGGGTCGTTTTGGCATGAATTTTGATGTATTAATTATGTTTTATTATTAGAATGTTTGGGTTGTTATACCAAACTAATATAAAAAATATTAAATGATATTAGTTGTGAGATGAACTTTTTTGACATTTCTAAATTAAATGATTTTACGAGTTTTCTAAATTACCACAATTAAATAATTTTAAGAGTTGGCTCCTAAATTATCAAAGATACGTATTATCATAATTGATTTTCTTAAAAATGATTTTATGAGTTGTGAAAAATATCAAATTCCTAAATTACATGTTTATTAAATAAATAACATTATCATAAGTGTTTGGTATAGGATGGATGTCACATATCTCATATATTTTGAAGTTTTCAAATGAGTGAACTTATATATATATATATATATATATATAGAGAGAGAGAGAGAGAGAGAGTTGGGTTTAAACGATAATAATACTTATTTAAAAGAATAAGAGAATAATTCTAGACCAATCATTTCACTAAATAATACCTTAAATAAAATTTTCTTAAAAATCGTCCAAAAGGGCATATGTGTCATTTGATGTATACATATTATATATGGGAACTCATTTATTTCTATATAAATCATGTAATAAATTCAGGGAATTTAATTAAAATGCCATAAGTTGAAAAATCAGTACCCAATATGCCCTAAATCTTGTTATTTTTGCCAAAATACCCCTTATGTCCGCGTTTTTGCTTGAAACGAGGCCTTGGTCCGCGTTTTGTCCTCGTTTCACTGTTACACGCGGCCTTGGTCCTCGTTTTGTCCTCGTTTCACTGTTACATGAGGCCTTGGTCCGCATTTTTTTCATTTCACCGAGAAATGGTCGACTTTTGGCTTCAATGCTCCGGGAAACACATCGACACGGGTTGGGGCCGCCCTTTGCACTATTACAAGTCCGCGTTTTTTACTGTTACACGTGGACTTGGGGGCCGCGTTTTATCCTAGTTTGATAAAAAATTTGTAGAGATTGCGTTAATTTTATAAAATTATTGTAGAGATTGCGTTAATTTTAGAGATTGCTTTAATTTTATAAAAATATTGTAGAGATTGTGTTAATTTTAGAGATTGCGTTTTTTTTATAAAAAAATTGTAGATTATGCGTCAATTTTAGAGATTGGGTTTTTTTTATAAAAATATTGTAGAGATTGCGTTCATCTTAGAGATTGCGTTAATTTTAGAGATTGTGTTTATTTTTGTATAAAAAAACTGTAGAGATTGCGTTAATTTTAGGATTGCGTTAATTTTATAAAATTATTGTAGAGATTGCGTTAATTTTAGAGATTGCGTTAATTTTATAAAAATATTGTAGAGATTGTGTTAATTTTAGAGATTGCGTTTTTTTTATAAAAAAATTGTAGATTATGCGTCAATTTTAGAGATTGGATTTTTTTTATAAAAATATTGTAGAGATTGTGTTAATCTTAGAGATTGTGTTTATTTTTGTATAAAAAAACTGTAAAGATTGCGTTAATTTTAGAATTGCGTTAATTTTATAAAATTATTGTTGTAGAGATTGCGTTAATTTTATAAAAATATTGTAGAGATTGTGTTAATTTTAGAGATTGCGTTTTTTTATAAATAATAGCCCTGAAACCCTAATACGTTTTACACTATTCAACGCGGCCCCAACCCTCGTTTTTAAGCAAAAACGCGGCCCCAACCCTCGTGTCAAGCCAAAAACACGGACGAGGCCCTCGTGTAACAGTGAAACGCGGACCAAGGCCGCGTGTAACAGTGAAACGAGAACAAAACGCGGACCAAGGCCGCGTGTAACAGTGAAACGAGGACAAAACGCGGACCAATCCCTCGTTTCAAGCAAAAAACGCGGACATAAGGGGTATTTTGGCAAAAATAACAAGATTTGGGGTATATTGGGTACCGATTTTTCAACCTAGGGCATTTTAATTAAATTCCCATAAATTTAATTAAGATATTTATTCATGATTTTTTAATAGTGATTTAGTTTTTCATTTTAAATATTTATCTTTATTGAATTAATTTATTTAAGAAAATTTATAATTTTCGTCAAAAATCACATGTGATATCCACAATTAATCGACATTTTTCTCATAAAAAAACTCGCTATTTTTCGTCAAAGTATCATATATGATGTTGATCATAGTAGAAAATGAATATAAGTAATTTACAATAATACAAGTGATATATAAATTATGAATTACGTTTTGAAATATATGTGCTCTTATACATTTAAATGTGTTTTGCTATATATCACATATGATTATGTTTTCATTATTTTTCTTTTTCAATTTTTAATTTGAATCATTGTTTTTCAAATTTTAAATCACATATGATTAGGAACACATTTTGAAAAAAGTTAATTCATTGTGGATCACATATGATTTGATGAAAAATTATGAATTACGTTTTGAATACATGTGATCTTATACATTTAAATGTGTTTTGCTATACATCATATATGATTCTATTTTCATTATTTTGTTTTTTCAATTTTAATTTTGAATCATTGTTTTTCAAATTTTAAATCACATATGATTAGAAAAAACATTTTGAAAAAAGTTAATTCATTGTAGATCATATGTGATTTTGATGAAAAATTATGAATTGCATTTTGAAATACATGTGATCTTATACATTTTAAATGTGTTTTACTAAACATCACATATGATTATGTTTCATTATTTTTCCTTTTCAATGTTTAATTTAAAATATTCTTTTTCAAATTTTAAATCATATATGATTACGAAAACATTTTGAAAAAAAAAATTAATTCATTTTAAATCACATGTAATTTTGATGAAAAATTGTAATTTTTTAAATAAAAAAATGAATTATTTAAATGAAAATTAAATATGTTTATTTTAAATTAATTAAATACAAAAAATTATTAAATAAAAAATAAAATAATATTAAATTTGGTAAAAGTAGAATCTTAAATAAATGTCTAAAATAACTTTTATTTAACTAAGTTACCTTTTTACTCTTATTTATTTATTTTAGAATTAATTATTTAAGGTATTATTTAATAAAATGATTGACCTAAAATTATTATCGTATGATCTTCTCTCTCTCTCTCTCTCTATATATATATATATATATATATATATATAGGTTGGGTTCCGTGAGAAGTTGAGGTTAATGTGTGAAGTGGTTATCAAGTATCAACTTTTTGATGAGAAATTGATGCACATTATGATGAAATACACCGAGATGCACCGGATCAATTCTCTTTTAAAACGCAATTCATGGGTGGCATGAGATTAAGGCCTTGTTTGTTTTTTCAATTTCAGCACTTAATAGCCACTTATCACTTATTCGGTTAGACATTTTTAGTTTCAGACCGTTTGTTTTTTTCATTTTTTCAGAGCCACTTATCACTTATTTTCATCTTACCAAATAAGTGACAAAGTTTCCACTTATTTTCATCTAATGCCTCCTCCCCCACTGTTACCCAAAATCCACCGAGACTCCATCAATCTCCTCTCAAAAATCACTCCAGACTCCATCGATCTCCTCTCAAAAAGTCATTCCAGACTCCATCGATCTCTCTCGAAATCGACTCCTCTCCGACATCGTCCCTATTTGGAAACGTGGCCTATTTTTATTTTTATTTTTTATTGTTTTGAAAAACCTCACATAAATAAAGCTACGTGATGACACACAATTGATATTGATAAATCCAAGACATGAATTATACAAAAAATTGCGAATCATTTTTATTCAGATTTCAGACTTCAACACCACCACTTAAAAATCAGAAGTGGAATCAGACTTCAAACTTCAGCACCACTTAAAAAACAAACGCCACCTAAAAGTGATTGTTTAGATCCACTTCTCACGCTTCTCACGTTAGTCTCAACTTTTTCCACGTTCATTCGTGCATATATATATATATATATATATATATATATATATATATATATAATCAAATGAGAATCCAATTTATCCATTAAATTGATTAATTCAAAGATGATGAATATATTCCCATAATTAATAGTAAAAGAGGTACATTAATAATTAATAATTTAATAATTACAATTCACACTAAACAATTCTTAATTAATTTAAAAACAATTAAAGAATCTTTTTGAACTTTGCATCGTTATCCATTTCATTTCAAATTCATATCATAAACCCAATCCCCATTTTGTTGCAAACAATCTCTAAATCGTCAAGCTTAAAAGTTAGAACTTAGAACCAAAAATATCATTAACCCCACGTGTTTATGCCAGAAACAATTCTGATGATTGTTTTCCGATAAATGATCGATAAGACAGACATGGAATTGGAGCATTTTTCATGCCTTCAAATAGATACCTAGACAAACACAATAATGTTTGTGTTATGTTGTTCAGTTTTTCCGATGCGACCATAAAATATGTTATTTTGATATTGTTCGCTTGATATAACTTTGTACTTGTCACAACGTAGTTGCAAGGTATGTTGTGCATTGATAGTTTTGTATGTTTGTTAAAAATGTAGTTTTTTTTTGTCCGCTCCTCATAATCTCGTAAATGTGGCTCACAACGTGAGACAACGAGTTCATAAGAAATTAGGAAGAAAATATACGGATGTACAAACCATGATAAGCATCATTAAACATGAATTGATATGATAAAAAGTACTGTCACAATTTGCATACGATTTGGCAACGAATGCTACAAACGATTTGCACACCTCCAATTGGATAGCGCACAACCATCACAATGTGCGCATTATTACAGTTGGTAAAATATAGACTAAGAACCAAATTAAAACCACACAAGCCCATGAAAACATATTCAACCATTCAATAAGTTAAAGTTTAGTTTTAATATAGAATTAAATGTGCTTTACGTATTTTGTTTTTGTATGTGTTTCATATATGAAATTATCTACATGATATTTTTTTTCAAATGTGAAACAAACTTGTATATTTTCATATATGGAACAACACCGCATGTCTCACATGTATTGTTTCACATGTGAAACAATACATGTAAATTGGTTTTCATGGTTTTTATTCTATGGTTTTTACTTTTTTATTGATTTTACATGTATGTATGTATATATATATATATATATATATATATATATATATATATATATATATATATATATATAGTTGGGTTCCGGTGAGAAACGTGAGAAGCGGTTACCAACCGTTGGATGAGAAATAAACGCATATTAGAATGAGATGCATTAGGATGAGATGCATTAGAATGAGATGCACCAGATCAATTATCTTCTAAGCCACAATTCATGGGAGGGCTTGAGATTAAAAGAGATTAACGGTTCAGATCCACTTTTCACGTTTCTCAACGTTAACTCAACTTTTCACACGATGCTTCGCATATATATATGAAAATCACGAAAAATGTGATGTAAAGTATATTAATATGGTTGTCAAATGAAATAGAATAAAATGATAATTTATTTGGTGTAATTTGTTTTTCTTTAGCTTTAACTATATTTCATCTTTTTCGATTAAAAAATATGGGATCGAGGGGGATTGAATGTAAAAATAAAGTTGTAGTAACCCCTTAATCACATCTTTTGGACCAACTAATCTAATAGTAGATTGGGGTTCCCCATTTTTTCTGTTCTAAAAGTTGTCACTGAACCTCAAATACATTATATATAAAATAATTTGAGTAAACTTAAAAAAACATAGATATAATCCATATAACCGGTTATATACCTAATCATTCTTATAACTAGTTGTTGGGGTAATATTACGTAGTCACCGTAACGACCATCTAGACGTCTGATGCACGGAGCCCAAGTGGCCGTCAAGGCAATCTCACATGATCCATACTGACGCCCATCTGTCCACTAAAGAGTGACGCTCCAAGCAGACTCCCATTATAATCAGGATGTGTCCAACGAGTTAGTCCAACCCTAATAAAGTCAAGTAATTACTAAATAGACAAATCTGAGTCCCAAGGGATTCAAATCACGCCTTCCAGAATCAAGAGATCGTCGACCAACAATCATCAAATGAAAACTATAAAAGACTGAAGCACACTCCAAGTTAGGGTTTGGTACTTTTGGCAAACCATAGCTTTCAATGCTCTAAAAGAACACTAGCATTTTATCATACTTTATCATCTAAATAAATATTTATTGTCTAAATACCGCACATGTTTCATAGAGCTTTTCAATGTAATTTCTCTTGTATTGTCGGACCCCCTTGACGAACATCGATTCTTAGTGGATTGGTGGCCACTGTTGTTGCCCACATGTTTTACCAATTAAGGGTGGAAACAAGTCACCAGTTTCTGGTGTTGCCTCTTCTTATTGTCTTTTTTATTTTACATTGTCCATATGTCACTTTATTCATATATCTCAATTAACATTAGTTTCTTTAATCAATTTTTAGTCGGTGTATGCCCCAAACCAAATTTACATTGCTACTGACCAATAATTTGGCTAAAACGCCAATCATAAGCCGAAAAACCATATCTGGTCATAATCGTTGGGCCATAGAATGGGCCTTTTTGATCCTTGTTGTACGTCTCTAATCTACTAAGACATACACAAATGTACAATACAAAAGTAGATATCCTTAAAACCTATAAAGTTTCAACCGTATACGCAAAATCTTATGCTATATTTACCGGACAACAAACCCTTTAATACGTGGATTGCCGTTATAAACTTTGGCGATACTTTCCATGAGTTTGTTCACTATTTTTTTCTCCTTTTTTGACTTTCAAAACCTTAATATCTACAAAAGCTATTTGATTTATACCACTATAGATTAATATTTTCAATACTTCTACAAAATGGTTGAATTTTGAACTCACAACCAATTAATTATTAATGAATATGGCATGGCCACAATGATCACGCAAGTTATCTTTTAGAAAACCAATTCTATTAACAAATTAACACAATACGTCTCTTATTAAGAAGAATCATGTATTTGGATTCGTCAAATCTCCTAATCAGATCCGTAATATTTTCGTATATTTAATTAATAACTCAATATTCATTGAATTTGTTGAACTTTATTAGGTGAATCTTTTTTCACGCGCTATTTGTTACGGTCTTTTCTTATTTGACCTTCAAAAATCTTTTTGAAATCCTATCATTTAACTCAAATTTTGGTCTCTAATTTATGGTTTTATTTTCATTTCCCATTAAAATTTTCTTTCTTATAACTTAAAAAAAGAGATTACATATGGAGCACAGATTAATAGTGGGTTTATGCACATTAGATTATACCATTAGGTCCATTAAAAATAGAATAGTATAGATCAAGAAACAAAAGGTGAAAATATATATAGCAAGCTTCAAACGAGAGTGTTAACAATTTAAGAAAATAATAATTTTTGTACAAAATTATATATGATTCGGTATTAACAGCCAAAAAGATGGATGCGGACGCATGAATTATATATGATTTTGTACGTGAATCATATAAGATTTTGTATGTATTCGACTGTTCTCGTATTTCTTAAATATATAATGTTCTCGTATGAACACACCTCTATATATGTGTGTATATATATATATGTGTGTGTGTAGGTTATGTTTAGGGGAAAACCAAAAAAAAAATTAAGGAACACCCTGGTAGTCCTTCATCCGGACGGTATGCACGTATGCATACAAGTAATTTGTAACATGCACACGTGCATAATGTACGCGTACATAAAAACCAAAAAACAACTTAATTTACTTATATATACAAATGAATATCGTTCAGATAAGGACTACCAAAGTGTTACTCAGTTTTCTAATTTTTTTTTTTTTTTAGGTTTTTCCTAGAACCTCTCCAATATATATACACGTGTGTGTATGTGTGTGTGAGTGAAGGATAGGGAGTAGTAAAGACAGAAACCTCTGGCTCGTGAAGCACCAAGCAAGAAGTGGAAATATTTAAAAGAAATTTTATTAAAAAAAATAAAAAAAAATCCATCATCTCCTTCCATTCTCTTTCCTCTCTGTAAAACCCTCTCCCTCTCTCTCTCTTGAACCATTTCACATTCATTCTTTGCTTCTCCCTTTAAATCACAAGATCCCCATCTCTCTTTCCCTTTCTTTTTTCTTTCCATGTTTCACTCTCTTGTAATAATCCCTTGGTGCTTCTAATTCAAAATCAACCACACCCATTGCTAACAACAATCACTACAAAACACAAAAAAGATTGTTGGGGAGAAGAGGGGGGAGAGAAAGTTTCAATCTTTATCTCTCTCTCTCTCTCTCTCTCTCTCTCTCTAATCTCTCTCTTGTTTGTGTTGCAGAGAGAAAGAAAGAAAGAAAAAAAAGCTTTGTTTTTTCAAGAATCTGAAATGTCGCATTCAAATAAACCGGTTTCCGAATTAGGGTTTGATAATAATAATAATACACTCTCCGATCGCCTCCGTAAATCACTCACTACCGATTCCGATGACACCAACAAACCAGACTTCCGGGAACTCGATTTGGGTTCGCCCATTTCGCCTTTACGGGTCGGGCCAACGGTCAGTACCAGCTCCAGCTCATCCGGGTCGGTTTCCGGTCGAACTCTTGGAAACGGACTCCACGTTGGGTTTTCCGGTACTAAAAAGTCGGACTCCGGCGAGTTGTCGGTCGACAGTTCACCGACATTTGGTTCTCGGGGAGTTAAATCGGGTCATACCCGGTCCGAATCCGGTGGAGGAACAGCGATTTTCACCGGCGGGAGTTCGGCGACTTCTCCGGCGGTCAATGTACTTCCCGCCGGCAATATTTGTCCGTCGGGTAGGGTTCTCAAAACGGGTATGATGTCAAATCGGACCTCGAAACCCGATGTGTTGAGTTTAGGAACCGGTAATTACGGTCACGGAAGCATAATGCGGGGAGGCTCCGCCGGCAAGTCCGCCGTCGCCGGCGGCAGAGGAGAAAACCCAGTTTCCGGCGGTTTAAATCCATCTTTTTTGAGAAGATCATCGACGGATCCGGAGGAGTTGAAGAGATTGGGGAATGAAGAGTATAAAAAGGGAAACTTTTTAGAAGCTTTGAGTTATTACGATCGTGCAATATCAATGTCGCCGGAAAATGCAGCCTACCATTGTAACCGTGCAGCCGCATTGATGTGTGTCAAGAGGTTGACTGAAGCTGTTAAGGAATGTGATGAAGCTATTAAGTTGGAATCTGGATATGTGAGAGCTCATCATCGTTTAGGGTCTCTTCTTATTAGGTAAAGTTTTTTCAAGAAAAAAGTTGCAATCTTTTTTTATCTTTTTTTTTTTCTTTATCATAGTTTTTTCAAGAAATCTTTAAAGATTTTTACATTTATGATTTACCCATATCATTTTTTTAGATCTAGTTCATGTGTTTGACTTTTGATTTTGTGGGTTGGAGTCAAATCTTTGTTGTTCATAACATAATCTTTAGTATTTTCTTGAATCATTAGTTTTCATATGGTAATAAATGATTGATCTTGTGAAAAGAAATGCATTCTGGCTTATGGGGTTGCTTTAGATTTTAGTTTTTTTGTATCTATATTATTGTTTTGCAAGTGGGTGTTGTTGATCATGATCAAATATGGTAATGATTAAAGATTAGAATGATTTCTTGAATTCATATGTTATGGACTTCTTTCAATTATTTACCTCCATTAGATACAGAAAGTGAATCTAATTCATGTAAGAAATGACAGTTTAGGACAGGTTGAGAATGCAAGGAGACACCTTTGTTTCCAGGGGTACCAACCAGACCCGAAAGAGCTTCAAAAGTTGCAAGAAGTGGAGAAGCATTTAAACAAGTGTACCAACTGTAGGAGGGTCCGAGACTGGGGTGGTGCACTACGTGAAAGCGATGCCGCCATCTCGTCTGGAGCCGATTCTTGTCCTCAGGTAAACCGAATTGCTTTTTTAGAACGAATTCGATGTTATGCTTTTTGGATCATTAGCATTTGTTGTAATGGGACTGAATCGTTTGATATCGAAACTGTTAGCTATTTGCGTGCAAAGCCGAAGCACTATTGAAGCTCCATCAATTAGATGATGCGGATTTGATCCTTTCGAATGTGCCTAAATTCGATGCGTCTAGTTGCCCGTCCTGTTCCCAATCGAAGTTTTTCGGGATGCTTTCTGAAGCGTACCTTTTATTTGTTCGTGCTCAAATCGACATGGCATTGGGAAGGTGAGTTTCGTGTGTTTTCCTCAACGATTTAACAGGTTTCTCACGAAAAAAAAAGATTCAAAAAGTCGACTTCTTTTTCTTTTTTCAAGATTTGAGAATGCAGTTACCACTATCGAGAAATCAGGGCAGATCGAGCCTCGAAATGTTGAGATTGCGGTTTTGCTTCAAAACATACGGTCGTTATCGAGAGCTCGAGCTCGTGGCAATGATCTTTTCAAGTCAGAAAGGTTCACAGAAGCTTGTTCGGCTTACGGGGAAGGGCTAAGGCTTGATCCTTCAAATCCCATTTTCTACTGCAATCGGGCAGCGTGTTGGTTTAAGCTCGGACAGTTGGAAAGATCTCTTGATGACTGCAATCAAGCACTTCTAATTCATCCAAATTATACAAAAGCACTTCTTCGAAGAGCTGCAACATATAGCAAGGTATATTCATATTCATATATATATATATATATATATATAGTGTTGGGCCAGTGCATTGCACGGGAGGATAAATTTTTTGTTGGAATATTGAACCGAGTTAAAATGAAACGTAATTTAATGAAAAGTAATTTCTCTGTTAATCATTA
The DNA here is from genome assembly GCA_954870635.1 of Arctium minus. NCBI lineage: Eukaryota > Viridiplantae > Streptophyta > Magnoliopsida > Asterales > Asteraceae > Arctium > Arctium minus. The sequence goes on from OX941080.1 coordinate 7,508,268, forward strand.
ATATAGATATAAATGTAAAATCTACATTTAAAATAGATTATGCTAATATAAAATCTATTTTATAAAATCCTCCACCAAAAAAACAAATAGTTATATTAATAAATGAGTATCCATTCCACAAATAGATGATTATGTGAGATATTGTGCATAGAAAAGTTGTACTAAAGCATTAAGAAATTGTAAATTAAATAATTGACTTTAATTAGTTGTAACTTGTGCTTAAAATGTTGTAATTAAGAGTTTTTTATACCGTTTTTATAATATAGTATATATATATATAGGAGGGATCATGCAAGAAGTTAAGCATTTTGCGAGAATGCCAGTAGTGTGATATCATATATGATTACATGGCCTGTGGGTGTATTTAATCATATATGATTAAGTTTGTGTATCATATATGATATCACACTTTTCGCCTTCTTGCAAAATCTTTAGCTTCTCGTTTGAACCTGCCCCTCTATATATATAATCTTGTTTTTACTCTTTATTTTCAAGAAAGTGAAATGGAAGTAAAGAAGGGGAGCATTTAAAGTCATTGATGTTGCCTGATATACCCTTCCAACAACAAAATCTCAAATTTCCTGCTTGTTGAATGTGAGTCATGTTCACAAGTCTCTTAACTATGAGTTACATAAACTACCCGTAAACACCCCCGACTCACGGGCTGCAAATTTCTCGTCATAAGTTCATGTGACAAAAGCTGTTATCTTTTCATTCTTTATATTAAAGAAAGCAATGAAATAGGTACTTATTTTGAAGAATCAACTGTGGGTGTGTCTTGTTTTGGATAAATCAAGGGTTTTTTGTACTTACAGCTTGAGAGATGGGCTGAATCGGTGAAAGATTATGTAGTTTTGAGGAGAATGCTTCCAAACAACAACGATATAGCCGAATCTTTATTTCATGCCCAAGTGGCGTTGAAGAAATCCCTCGGGGAAGAAGTGTACAACATGAAATTTGGTGGTGAAGTTGAATTGATTGCGGGTCTTGAACAGTTCAAAGCTGCAATTGCTTCGACTGGTTTGTTTCTTTATCTTCTTAAAAATGCACTCTAATTCTTGGTCGTTTTTTGGAAAGTGTTATCGATATTTTAAGTTTGAAATGCAGGAGCTTCTGTTGTTCTTTTCAAAACAACATCCGATCTTCAATGCAAGCAGATATCTCCGTTTCTTGACACCTTATGCATCCGATATCCTTCTATAAACTTCCTCAAGGTAAACAAGAAACCATCTTTATATGTTTAGTGTACCATTTTTAAACACCCAAATGGAAAAAGAATCAGAAAGTGTTAAAAAGCTTCGATTTTTATATTAAAAGATTGTGATTCTTACGTTTGCTGTCAACAAAAACGAGCGATCCTACTTTCGTTTGTTCAATAATTGATTCTTTTTAATGGAAAAAGGTTGATATCGAAGAAAGCCCAGCAATTGCAAGCACGGAGAACGTGAGGATTGTACCGACAATCAAGATTTACAAAAAGGGCAACCGAATGAAGGAGATGGTATGCCCATGTCGAGAAGTGTTGGAGTCTTCTGTCCGCCATTACAGCTTCTGAATGAACCCAACTGTTATCAACCGCAGCTGCTATATAGCGCGAACGATGGACGGCAGAATGGTAATTTCCTTCTCATCACACACCCCAGTTTTTACAGCTGCTGCATGACAACTACATAAAAGCACAATAATTTCATCATTATTTCAAAGCCAAATGCCAATGGGAACCAGAGAGGGTTAGATTAGTAAACTTTACCATAACCTTTGCAGTTGTTAAAACTTAAAAGATTCTATTCATTCACCCCCCACCCCCACCAGACCACCATTGCTCTTGTAGAGCCATTTTCAATACTCCCATTCTTTTCTCATCAAAATGTTAGCTTTTTTAGAATTCCCATTTTATACCCCCCTTTTCATAAGCCTATCTCCCCCCTTGCCTGTGATGTCTTCTTCCATTTGAGATAGCATGTACAATGTAATTACAAGTGGGCTCCCATTCTAGATATGAATGTGTCCATTGTCTATATATATATATATATATATGTGAAGATGAAGATGTATACAAAAAAGAAGAAAAGAGAAACTTTGGAGGAATAGATTGGATGGGTGTACTGGATTTAGTTATACTTTGGGGGGGTTTCTTTTTGTTAAACCATTTCATCAATAAAAAATTCATCTTTTTTTACTTGATTCAATTGTTATGTGATTTGATGGTTTCTCTGCATACCCATTGATGGTAAAAAGTTAAAGGGTAAATCTTTATACCCACTACATCTAAGGGGTTGTTTACTTTTTCTTACATTAAGCCCTGTATGAGTTAAGTTATCTGTCTGTTTGAGGTACAGGAGACCAATGGGTTTGAGGCAAGCAAAGAGAGAGGGTTGGATTATTTCTGAGCATTTCTGGTATTTGATTTGTTTAGGATGGCTTAATGGGGACAAGTGAGGGGTCTTGGCTTATTTCATATAGCTATTTTAGCTTAATGGCTTAACGATTAAGCCGTAAATAAGCACTCATGTATGACTGAGCGAATAAAACCGCCAAGACCATTAAGCTAGCTTGTTAAGTTGCAAGTAAAAAGCTCCCTAGTCACCTACCAGTAAATTTGTTTGTCTGCCTGGTTGCTTTGGGTCAAAGGTTAAAAAGGTAAAAATGATTGTGGTTACTTTGAGAAGGAAAGAGGGGGGGGGGGGGGGGGGGGGGGTAAAAAGTCAAAGAAAAGTGGGGTTGTTGACCAGATTTTGTCTTGAAAAACAGGACATGTGAAGTGCACTAAAGAATAAGGGTGTGAATGACATGTGTATGCAATGAATGAACCAAAACCAAAAACCACTTTAAAGAAAACCATGGCCTCACATTAAATACTGCCCTAAAGATTCTTGATGGGTGTTGGTCCCCAGTTTCATTTTTTTGGTTTTACATTTCTGGGTTTCTCATTCATTTGAAAAAACTTGTTTTAATACAATTATTCATTGATGCCTTTATTGTAACTCCAACCCATAATTTTATGGTTGGTGAGATCAAATTCATACATTGAATGTAATCCAATCAAAAAGGGTAGTTTATCGACACAAACCAGATAAGCACTGACTGGATAAGAATCTTATTTGGGATCACTGACACCAGTAAGAGTTAATCGTTTAACTTACCAAGTCAGTATCTCGGTTAGCAAAACTTGTTACTGTTAACGGATTGTATATCGAAAAAGAAAGAAAAGTGATTGATAACATACGGAATCAAAGGAGTTGAATGGATTTGAGGATGGAAGTCATAAGGTATAGATTAGTCAAAGTGGTACCACATGAGGGACTCAATTGTGACTTGTCAGATACATAAATGAATTTAGTAGGGGCTAAAAAGTAGTGTTGTACAAACTAAAAGGGGTTGTACTGAAAGTTGACTAAAGTTGAAGGGTTTAAGATGGCATATTTAGCAAACTATCAGCCATGAGGTGTCGGCTCGTTTTTGGCTTAAGGTCGAAATGTCACACGTAAAAAAAGTTTCATAAAAAGTATCTGTTAGAGCATCTCCAACAGCATCTTCAAAATTTCTTCAAAATAAAGAATTAAAAGTCTAAATCTACATAAAAATTTACATCTATCTCCAACAGATTCTCATGAAATCATTACTTATAATATTAAAATATTGTATAAATCTAATAAAATATTATTTATCTCTTATACCCATCTCAATTGAAGAAATCTTATTGGTAGAATATAATAAAAAAAAACAATTTATCTCTCATGGTAATCATTTTTGGAGATTTTGGAGAGTTCTCCATATTTGGAGAAAATTACACTCTCTCTCCTACTTTCTCCATTTTGGAGAAAGATTTGGAGAATCTGTTGGAGCACAAAAATGCCTAAAATCTCCAATTTCTCCATTTTAGAGAAGCTGTTGGAGATGCTCTTATTTTTCATATTTGTTATTGGTTATTATGAATTAAAGTAGAGTATATTTAGATTTTTATTATGTAATTTTTAAAAGATCATGTACATCCGTTTGGTTTGTAGAATCGAATTGGATTTGGATGAATTTGAAATCTTAGAATTTCATTGAAATCACAAACATGGGCTTTTGAAATCCGTGTTTGGTATTTCATAAGATTTTGTACGATTGTATGTAATAATTTTTAAAATATGTTTTAAGACATTTGGTTTTATTAAGTTTTGTCTTAGTTTTTCCAATGAAAGAGCGGAATTGACCTTGCACATGGACTCCTATTCAAGATATGGATACTATACTAGACGCCTTTCTTTTTCGGTCGTCTGTCTTATTAAGTCAATTAATAAAAAAATGTATTTAATTATTTATAATTTGTTTTATAAATTATTTAAATAATAGAATTTGATTCCATTCCAAATCCTACAAATTAAACATAACTAAGATTTCAAATCCTTTCAAATTCAAACGCCTTTAATTCCAAATCCTTTCATTAAATCCAAATCCTCAAAACTCTTCCATCAAACCAAATACCGCATCAGAATATATTTTTGTCATTCTCATCTTTTTTACGATCTAAATTCTAGAAATTTTTGAAGATACATTATTAAACATCATAAACTTCTCGTGTATTGTTTTAAGAGTCTCCCAGCATAACATCGTTATACACCAACCGGAACACAAAGCCATTCAGCTACATAGACGAGGGTCTCTCTCACTCTGCTTCACCGTAAGGGGCAAGCTAATTGAATTTAACTTCCCCCTACCCAATCAACAGGGTATGGAGACGCTTCAGCGTCGTTCGGTCAACATGCCCGAGAGATGGTCAAGGCCGTGTAATTAATACTTGGGCTAATATCATTAACCGTGCTAACCTTGGTATGGAAGTTATGCATAAACGTAATTTTGGTCTGATTGTATAGGAGTTTTTGAAGTAAAAAAAGGTCATTATGCTATTGTGAGTTTAAAAATTTTCGTTCATAACTCTGATCAATGTAATTTTTTTTAATTGCATGTTTTTCACGATCTACACAATGAAATTTTTTAGATATCCAAATAAACACAGAAAACTTAGAAAGACATAGATGAACGTAGAACTAACAGAATAGGAAAAACCATTCAAGGAAACATACAGATACAACAATAAATCTATGTGAAATGACGTAATAAATGTAAATATTGATTACTATATTCAACACTAATTACTGTATTTTTCTTGATCCATCTATCTATAAAAAAGAGAGAAGAGAAGAAATATGATTTAAAAAGAAGAGTAACTGGGAGTGAAAGTGAAAGGACAAGCATTTTAGTTTGCAATTTCTTAAAAAAAATTAGCAAGTTTTTTTTTTCCAGCTTTGTTAAAATTAATGACTTTAATTACAGAGGCTACAAATGTAATAAATAAAAGTAGAGACGGGAACGAAAACCGGTTAGAGCCCATGAAAGGTTGCATTTTGATCGGTTAAAGAGGGATACTAAATACCGGTTAAAGTTAACCGGTTAAGACAAATTTTTAAAAAAAAAAGCATCCATGTGGGCCTTCACCCATTAGTCAGCAAAACGGTTAAAGTGGATCGAGTCTTGAAGACCACTTATATCAGTTACACACTTTAGACTAAAAACCGACAACTTTTTGACACAAAAGTTTGAATCCTTAGAATATGATAGTAGAAAACTTGTTTCCAATTGAAATTTGTGGGCGATTCTGTTTCCATAGGGCTTCGATTTACAAAGTGACGAAAAACCGAGTAGTAATACATTTGATTAGGCGCCGGTTGCATACAGACGAGTCCACTCCTTTGCTGCATATCCAACAAAAACAAACAAACCAATTTCAATCAGAAACAAGCAAACAAAGAACACAAATCATAGTCTGTGTTGTTGTTGTTGTTACCTGTTTCGACAGCCTCTACTTCATTGGATTTCCAGTGCTTTGCTATGTTCTCCGACAGCGGATCATCTGGGTTTGGAGCGCTTAAAAGTGCTTGAATGCTACCAACAAACATACACATTCAATTTCCATATTATATTATATCATAGTAAGGTGCCGTTTGTTTTTTAAGAGGTCTAAAGTCTGAAGTCTTATTTTAGTTATGCTTAATAAGAGGTTGTGTGTAAAAATGTCTGAATGATTCAGACTTAAGAGCCATTAAGAGTTTTTTTTAAAAAAACAAACAACCCCTAAATAAATAAATTTCTATTTATATATACCTCAGGAGTACGGTGCGAATCTGAAGAGCAGGGCTCCATTTGTCTTTCAAGATATCAAGACATATTCTACCAAGCTACAAACAAACAAATGACTCAATAAACAAAACCAATCCCAATTCCTGAACTTAAACAAAGAATGATGTGAGTGAGTATCATAAACAGACCTTATCGATATTTGGATGGTATATTTTTGTAAGGAATCGAACCTGTGTAAGACAAGCAACTTGTTAAAGAGTGTGAGCAAACAGGTAGCAGGAATAAAGATCAACATATAGCAAAACGTTTAAATGCATTAAAGCACAAGAGATAAAGATACTTGGTAGATTAACACAACGATGGTGTTCATATTTCTTTGTTTTAGTTCATGAACGAAGTTTTCAATGTTTCCATGCACAAATGGAGATAACGAGCAAATAAACAGAACATAAAAATATCCCAGATAGCTTCCCGCATGATGTGTGAATAACTAAATCTTCACAATTTACACAGTCAGAATAATCCACACAGACAACTTTATCCATACAAAACTTAATGGAAAACCAATCAAAGAGCCCCTAAGTTTTAAGGTTTGATCATTTTATCCTGACCATTAACACAAATTCAGAAAGCAATATTAACAAGTAATTTGCTCCATAAGTAACCTGTGCTGCCACAAGAGCCTTAAAACTCATAGCAGGAATGAAAAGAGTAGGATATTCTTATTATTTAACATGTATAAGAAGACGTTTGTGTACCTTGGGGGCAGCCATCGGGTAATCCTCAGGCAGAAATAACTCCAGCTTAAAGACCCCTCCTGTAGAACAGAAGTAAGGGTTATTAGCAGCATAATGAGCTTAATGAGACTCGCAACTTATTCGGCCAGATATACATAACTGTTTGGTAGTGACATAATGATATCGAAAATGACTTATTCAGTAAGCTTCCAAGGGGATACTTTATATAGAAAGCCAAAGTTTTTCCAAACTTGCCCCTCCCAATTAAAAAAACGCTACTTCCATTTATGAAAACCCCCTCCCAAACAAAAACCTTCCCAATCTATCTAGACAGATTAATCCACACAGACAGCTAAACCAACCAAGCAGTAAACTCTTGTATCTTAGGCAAGAGGGAAGAACGAGTAAGTGAAACCCATATACATCTACTACTACAAAGTTTGATAGAAGCCACTTCTTTGCGGTTAAACAAACATGACATTCTTCCATAGGCCTTCTCAACAAGTAGCCAACAAATTAGCTAATAAACTAAATATGCTCTTACAAGAAACCAAGTAGATAAAAAGCCATTAATAAGTTGTTTTACCTTCATAAGGTGACTGTGATGGGCCAAGAATCATGACATTGAAATACCTCATGTTTTCTTCCGATGGCGATGCACTTATCCCCGGTGCTACACCCCAAAAAATCAGAAGCCATAAACACACACAGGCACCAAAATTGGCACTTCCTTGCTCTTAAAAGTAAACAATTCTCCCAAATATAACAATTTTCTTGATCTTGATCATCACATTAGTGTAAAATGCCAAATCACATACCCAAATTGAAACTCTTGATCATCACGCTAAAGTAAAAATACCAAATCACATGTTCACATTACCCAAAATTGAAATGAATTTCAACATAAAAAAAAAACAAATTTCTCGATCGTAACCCTAACGCAAGAGTAAAATTCCAAAACACATACCGAAAAGTCGAATTCCAATTTATCAATTGATGATACAACAAAAGATGACTGAATAAATTATAAACTAGAGTTTCAAGTTCACCTGGTTCGCTGAGTAAGCGCTGAGTTTCCTGTATCAAAACGAGAAAGTCAAACCCCAAATTAGGGTTTTCAGATACGCGACGGTGATAACAGGGAAAAGGATCTTAAAAACGACAAACTGTATACGTATAAACAAGGAGAGAAATTGAAAACGATGAATTGGGGAAGGGGATCAATGGAGGATGATGAAGAATTGTGTGTCGTTGATACCTTAATAATTCTTCGAGGCAGGTTGCTGTTCGCCATGGAAGTGGAAAGATTGACGCACAAAGGGGTGTTTTTTTTGCCCTTTTTAGAGAGAGAGGGGAAAGTTTTCTAGAGAGAGAAAGTGAAGGGAATGAAATGAAATGATGATGGTTTCGAGGCTTTTCTTTCACGCTGCGACCATGTCTGCAAATGGTTCGATTTGTATTTATTTCAGAGGTTTTTGGTTTTTAATTTATTAAAAGGAATTTGATAATTACAAGATGAGGACTCGAATTTTTTGAAATTGATGATTTCTTCTGCTTAAATTAGTGAATTAGCGTATCAACCCCTCAATTTTGAGTTAATTCTTACATGTTCCCTGTCCGGTAAACTTTCTAAGCGTTCAATATGTATACAAATTCGATTCAGAAGTTCAAATATAGTGAATTTAAAATTCGACCCATCTAAACATGTCCGGTCTTAAACCGAATTTTACCCTCATACAAATGACGTTTTCAAACTGTTTTTTCAAAAAATATAAAATTGAGAATCAAATTGAATATAGTCAGTTCTGGATAATCCAGTTTGGTTTTTCCATTTTATTTGGTTTGGACTGATTTTTGCCTACCTCTAAATATAATGGTAGGAAAATACATATACATATTTTTCAAGTATTTCATATCCCAATAAAAAGGAGATCACCACAATTTGATTTTGATTTTGAGTAAGAATTGGATCAATTTGGATTGAAAACTAGATTTTTAAATCAGTAATTATGTTTTATACTGACGGATTTGGTTTGTTTTAGTTACCATTATGGAACCTCAACCCATTTCCTCATAGCCTTTCAAACAAATAGATGATGGACTCTTGTTAAATTATATGTGAGTATTTATTTGATAAGAAATAGAGTAAATGAAAAGAAGAGGGACCGAAATTGAAAATAAAGATACATGATGGAATTTCTTCAATCTGTTCCAGGTTTCTGATTGTCAATTTGCTGGCCCACGTTTAAATCCCAATCCAGAATTATAGATGTTGGGTCAATCAATCATCAATAGTTTTTTTTTCTTTTTAAGGGTTTCCTATGCTATACTTAGACTAATCTTTTGATAAATTATGACCGTAAGACATCAGCCTTGATTACAATTGTTGTAAACGTTTGGATTCGAACCCTATAGATGGGATATTCCACATCCCCCAGGGTCTTAACCAATATGCCACAACCCGTGTGGTTCAATCATCAATAGTTGTTATTAATCTTTTTTTTTCCAAGTTATAGATGATCGGGTCAATATGCATACATCTTAATTAATCAAGGGTCGTGGAGAACAGTTAGGAAAATCCCAGTAATCTTTGATGGAGTCGAACAAATGATTTATGGGAAAGAGCTTCAAAGACCCAAGGCTTGTTTCATCATCAGCTAAACTGGATTTGTTGTCATCAATTATACTTGTGAGAATATGTGTAATCATATTATATATTAATCATAAAAAAAAGTTCAAGGAGGTAGAAGGTTTCAGCATATTTTGAGAGATGATCAATGTTTAACCGACGTGAGACTCCAACAATACTTATTCAATGATCCTGACCCTTTTGCAGAATAGTCATACTATGATCTTGACCATTTTTTGGAATAATCATACTTGGAACGGTAACCAGATCAGATGAGTTTGACGGATTCCTGAACTAGAACACACCTCTATTTGATCGAAGTTGTAGATATCGTGGTTCAAATAATCAGCAATGGGTGCAATCAAGCTCGATTGGAGCAAGTACTTTGGTTCCCATGCCTTCCCAGTCCTTCATTACTGTGTTCTTGAGCATTGGATCCATGGCTAGATATTCAACCCAAGTTTTCTCTCCTTTGTTATATTCAAAGGCACTATCTTCTGAAATTTTGGACACTTTTAACTGAATGTTTGGAAAAAAACAAATGTTTTTACAAATTCATATAGAATATATTGATATACATACATGTATGTATATATATATATACTTATGGTAAATAAGGGATGATAAGTGATTAAATATGGCATATAGTTTCAATCAAACAACACAAAGTTAAAATGGTGAAATTCTTGTTCTTATTTGCATTATCACCAAAGAAAAACTTCCTAAATTAACTAAAATAGGTTCTTTTGCAGAAACCAGCCAGGAATGGATCATAAAATCTGGGGATTTTACAACAAACAACAGACGGACGAAAACAACAACTAATGCGATGATTCTCATATTACCGCTTTAGAAATACAATACCAAAGGCAAAGGCAAAGGCCATATCCACTCCCTTCCAAGAATGCAGACCTACTACCCCTTCAAATTTTACTGCATACAAAGTTTTCAAACCAATCTATAAGCACAAATTCCGTCGATAAATATACAAAAAGTTTTTTGAAAGAAAAAAATATGGATCACTTACCTCTGCGTCTTCTGCACCCGATTTGGTGATCTCCATCTTTTGGTCTTCTGCAAAGGCAACACCATGTTCAATAAAATATAAAAAGACCCGAGTGCTAACAAAATTGGAGACCATCCTAAAAGATCAACATTTACATCCAACAATTTGCACTTCAACAGAATTCAAGATAACGAGGATGAAGAAGAACGCAATCTTTAATATTTGATATGCCAAATGGTATTCCTAATAGTTCAATCAACACGATTTGCCATCTAAAAACCACAATCCCTAAAGAAATTACTTTGATGTAGAGAAGATCAATGCAGATTCAACTTTGCTATCTACAAACCAGATTCAACCAGGGTATGGACTACTATATTTCGTTTTAGTTGACCCACTAGAATAACAAAATTTTATTATTTTAAACTATAAAACACAACAATTTTTTTTCAAAGGTATGCATTTACCATAGGGGTTGCCTTTTGTATAGATTGTTGTGCTTAGTAATGTAAATGTGAAGAAAGATGAGTCAAGTCCTGATACATGTCTGTCTATATCTAGCTCATCTTGAAAACAAGATGTACATGTTCAGTTTTGGCCACAAGTTGAGCTTGGCTAACATGCTAAATGAGGTGTTAACACAGTCGAACGAATATGGGGACTAAAGGTATATATAAAAAACCTGAAGAAAACACTTGGATTAGGTTGAAGAATTATAGAACACACAGTCAGAACTTGTTCAAAAGAAATACAAACTGTCGATAGAATCAAATACTTAGTAAATGGACTACGAAAAGTTAATAAAACCAAATTGTTAACATGCAATTTACCTCCATCCTCTGGAATGTCAGAAGTCCACAAAGTGAGGTTGTCCCTCAGGAGCTGCATGATTAAGGTGCTATCTTTGTATGATTCCTCACTCAGGGAGTCAAGCTCTGATATAGCTTCATCGAAAGCTTGTTTCGCCAGGTGGCAGGCTCTGGCACGAACCAACATTTAAGGCAAGACGATTTAGCATGGACTTCTCATAACAAAGTATAGCAACAAGATTGATAGAAGTTCCACATTACCTTTCGGGAGAGTTCATGATCTCATAATAGAAAACAGAGAAGTTCAAAGCCAAACCCAATCGGATGGGATGGGTAGGAGATAACTCCTCTGCAGCAGTAGAAGCCAGCTGAGGGAAACATAACTCAACATGTCAGTTATCAGGGAAGGTAAAATTTATCATCAAGCATGAAGCATGGTAAAGAGCTTTGCGTGGGTTAACGCTCTTTATATGCTAGGCAACACAAGAATAACTCAGAGTCCAGACAACTGTAAGCAATTGTCACAAACTATTCCAGTAGCTTGGATACAACAAAAAGAAATAATGTTGAATATATATATATACACTGGAGTGAATCAAGAAAACTATTATATAGTGTAATGTCAATACACACTTGTGCAGTCGCAATCACACACACACACACACACATATACACGTAGAGGGAGGGAGGGAGGGATAGAACTTCTATTACCTTCATACCTGTAAAACCTTAATATTATATTTAAACCTTTGTTATGCCATTTTGGGATTTTTGCAGCATTGAAAAATCAAAACTAAATAAACTGACATCACACTACCTGTTCAAAATGCAAGTAAAATTACTATGTGGTATGTTTGTGTAAATGATAATCAGGATCCTCATGGTAAAAGAGAAACTGAACTATAAAAGAGCTACTTACTTGATAAGCCTTCAGTGACTGATCAGCTGCCTCTTTTTTATCATTACCAGACTTAAACTCTGCAAGATACCTATAATAGTCTCCCTTCCTGCACTCCGTCAAAACCCACCACAAAATCTTAAGAACCCGACAAACTTAAGGACGTAGACTAGTTCCAGTTGAAAAAAAAAAGTTTGGTTGCGTATTTCTATGATTCTATCCCCTTTAATCATGCCATGGATATATTCTTGGAACAATTTGCTAGAGAACACAAACCCCACACAAAATCAAAAAGTAATAACAATTAACAACTACTAAGGAATGGAACAAGAATGTTCTTTTGAACCTTTTCCTCACATTTATTACGAAAATACTCACATTTTGTAGTAGAAAACAGTAGATTCTCCAGCAGAGGAAGATGGAATCAGATGCTCATCAATAACGGTCATGATATCACCACAAATGTTAGACAGCTCTGTTTCCACCTTCTGCCTATATTCCTTAATCCGCTTTACATTCACTTCATTGCCTCTAGACTCCTCTTTTTGCTCAATGGAAGACAATATCCTCCATGATGCCCTACGTGAACCCACCACATTCTTGTATCCAACAGAGAGCAAATTTCTTTCTTCAACAGTTAATTCGATATCTAACTTTGCTACCTTCTTCATGGCATCCACCATCTCTGAACATAAAAAGACAATCACCATAAGATCATAAAGACAACAGCACAGATCAATTGTCAAATCAACTTCTATATTTCGCAGGAAATTTTTCTTAGTGAAAAACGAAACTGTAACCCACAAAAAACATATTCCTTCAATCCTTTGTATTCAAATATTCCCTTAAAATGCCAGAATAAGTCTAAAAACAATCCTTGTTTGATCCATATCCAGAATAAATGTGTTCATCTACCAAAGTTTCCTTCAACACCTCAATGTTTACCTTACCAAGTACCAGTAACTCCGTCTTAAAAACCAGTCAACGTTTGATATGTTAGTACTTCTTACATAGGTTAATGTCGATTTGAATCTGTTTATACACTGAAAGAATAAAATTTGAACTCGTTTTCAGGAAAAAAAGAGATTGAGGGTTGTAGGATCTAGTAAACCCTAAATCTAGCCTCGCCGCCTCCTCCAATAACAGTAGCCTCTTTTTGAATAATTTACTCGTCGCTTTGAAACCCTAACTAATAACTTTTTAGTCTATTGCATCCACAACATCATTCAGATAGGGACGTTAATTGTAAAACTGAAACAGTAGGCACACATCTACATATTGCACGATTAAGGCCCCAACTTTCACAATTAAAATACAGAAACCAACAAGTAAACAACGGATCTACGATGAGAAAGACGAAGAAGATGCTAACCGTCATAGCGTTCAGCTTGTTCGGCGAGCTTGGCGACATAGATGAAGTTCTCGCGTTCAGCAGAAGCCGCCATGGATGCCGATCTCGGAGCTCAACTACAATTCTCTCTCTCTACTGTTCTTGTCAAATGAGAGAAACGCGGAAAGATGCGAGCTGTATATTTCTGTAATATAGTGAAGAGAATATTTTATTCTGGCCACCAAAGTTTAGTTTTTTTCTAATTCTGCCATGAACAAAAATAGAAAATATTACTTGGGCACTCAACTAAACCACTATGTAATATGTATCTGTTATAGTTGATTGGTAGTATTATACGGACGGATGAACGGACCCAATGTAGAGCATACGGTGGCACATGTCACCGTTTCATTCCTCCGTCATAGTGTAACACCCTCAAATTTGGAAAAAACAACTAATTTAAAATTTTCAATAATATTTTCAAAGAAGGATAAAATATCTTACGACAAATCAAAGCTTGAAATACGATTCTAGATTTAACCTCCAACAAAATAAATAAAGTCTTACATAAGAACTAATTAAAGGTCGGGTGTTACTAAACCCATAAACCATTGATGTCTCCAAATGTGTGGAAGACTTCACCCAAGCTATTCTCTTTCGTACATATAAGTAGCACTCATCTCTGCACAGTGTCGCTAGTACCATTTTTCAACCGGAGCTTGATGCACATGCCGACAAATAAAATGTTAGGCTAACGCCTATTGAGTTCAAGAGTTTTCAACATGAATAATATATCGTTAAAATGAAAGAATGCAACTTAAATCATAATATTTCAAAATGATTTACTTTAAATATGAAAACGATTCGTTTTCCAATAACACACATTTTTTTAGAATGAAGTACAAAGCATTCCTTCATGAAGTGATCAACCCCAAAACTCACTCAGAACATGAATAGAAATCGAATTCCCAATTTATGAAAGCACAAATAAAACTTTATATCCTAAAACACCCAAACAGGGATGAGGCATAATACTCAACGCATAAATCATGGATAAAAATTCATATATATATATATATATATATATATATATATAAAACGTCACCGAAAACATTGATACTAAAACTCAATACCCAAAACAACACCTTTCAGTGACGGGGGAGACCCGATTTCATAGAACGTGATAGAACACAAAAGTAGGTCACATATCTAAGTTAATAAAATCAAACACTTGCATCATAATCATATGATATATCGAACTCAACTCCTCTAAGTCTCTTGCTCGTTGAGTCTCAATTTCAACCCCTCTAGGTCTATACGTTGAGATACCCAAATCCAAAGAAAACATACAAGTACATTGTAATTACACCTTACTGCTCATGGGACAATGTCCGACCATACGGGTCCATATCTTACTTACCATGAGACCCGATGCCTATTCGGTGTTACAATGAGGGAAACTAATGTCCCATCATTGAACGTAAAGACTCAAGTGCACATGGATCCATTGCATTATAGTCAAAAACATTAAATGACTCAAAACGAATGAACCAGCGCATTCAAAACATGTAATTCTCAAATAAGATGCAGTAAATGCAAATCATAACCAAATGATCTACGTTGAGCTATCAAAATCAGACAATTGTCCCCAAGACCCAACAAGGTCAATACGAAGCCATATGCTCAGCTAATCAAAATATCAACTGTTAAAAGTTATAAAATGCAATAAACATAAATAACCCACAATTATGCAACCACGTTCTCCAAAGACGTAAAAAACCCAAAACACAATTTTAGACTGGGACGAATCATCTTCCAAAAGCATTTATATCATTTATCCTTTCAAAACGTCCCATAACCCAAGAACAAATATCTCTCTAAAACACATGCTAAAATTGAACTTATACCAAAAGATTTCCATTCATAAAATACGTCATAAAATACCTATACTTATGATTTATTTATCAAAATGACCAAGAATCCCAAATGTGGGTGTTTCACAAGATTTATAAAACTAAATAACCCAAGTAAGTAAAACTCTTCAAATATTCCAACATTTAGTAAAAATCATGTAAACATATAATCACCTTAAAATGGATATTTTTGGCATGTACAACGTTTTCACAAATCAATTTGAACTCATCTTGCTAGATTTAGGCTAAATCTAAATTTTGCCCCAATCTGAGCTTCCTTGAAGAAACTTGAATCCACAAGCAAATCATTCCAAAAACCTAGATACACAAGTTCCAAACGTAAATACACATATCCAAGCACTTAAAATCATTTCCCCAAACATTTTATGTCAAAATCTCCATTTTGGCCAAAACCCTAATTTTGACCTAAATTCTCCAAAATCATCTAAACCGAAATTTGAGAAATATAAACACTAGGAAGTCATCAATGGAGCATTTATAACTTGATTAAAGTGCTAGAAAAGAGATGGATGAACTCACCACTTAGGTTTTGAGCAAAACCTAATAAACCCTAAAAATCTATAGTGTTGGAGATGAGAACTTGATCTTGCATCAATAGATGAAGCCACTAGCATAAGATGAAGAGGGAACACTTTAATCTCCATGGAAAGCCCGAAAACCAGTTAGGGTTCATAATAGAAGGTGTAGGAACATTTTGGGAGAGAAAGAGAAGAGAGTGGAAATGAGAAATGAGAAATGAGAGAAATGACTGAAAATCATAACATTTAACACACTGGTACCTCTCAGCGAGAGTACCATGTGATTGTGCCCTCTGGCACTCTCGTTGGCACAATCGCCCAGGTGTTCCAAACCCCAAAAATCCGACTTTTTCTGCTCTCGATTAGCTTGACATCTAAAACAACTAATTATATACTAACATTAATGTGTAGTCATAGCTTAAATGGGGAAAGAAGGGTAGCCAAAACGTATTGAATTTTCGAGTGTTGCACATAGTGTAAAAATTTATAGGCTCGTGAAAATTGTCAGCATATCAATTTGTTGTGTGCTACCGTATATATTTTGAAACTACAATGAGAATACAAGTTTCTTTAGGTAGAGTTTGTTTGTAAGGCTTTTCTTCCACCTCAGACTCGTGTTCGAGTTTTGTTAGTGTTATTTTCTTAGTTTTTAATTTTAATTTCAAATTTATTATGGTTTTAAAAAAAGAATTACAATAAAAGACTTGAACATGAAACATCGCATGTGAAAATAAGGAACTAACCACCAGACCAATGTTGATTTTGTGAAAAAATATCAATATATTTGTTTCTTATAGTCAAATGGTGTCACCACTTGAAACTTTATTGGTACTTGGTTCATCTATGCTATACCAATTATACAAACTTGATTGGTACTTGGTCTGTCTTTGCTATACCAAGTATACAATAATACAAAATTAATTGGTACTTGGTACATGGTAGTTGAAGTCGCATACCACGGTAGTATCGTGGTATCAGTTTATGTAAATATTTTTTAGTTTTTGTATTAAACATTGTAACTTTAACTATTTTATTTGAACATTTGAATGTCTACAAGTTTCATTATCTGCAATTAAAAACCCCTAAACGTCACATGTGTTACTAGGAAACTCAAAATGTCACTCAAAATGTAAACAAAATAGCAAATTTCCACATATATATATATATATATATATATATATATATATATATATAACTTGAAGTTGTACAAAACGAGTACCAAAATGTACCAATCGATTTTTTTGGTACAAAGTACAGTTGTTTGGCACATAGTACAAAATGTTGTCTACCAATTTGACGTAGGGAGAATTCAATAGGGTTAATAAGGTTTTCCGTTGGTATTTGGAAAAGAAGAAAATGAGTTCGAAAGAAGGCCAAATACCCGGATCAAAAGCTGGTCGACATCGGAAAATCAAGGCAGAGGCCAACGTTAGTTTCACCGAGACTTAAGTCTCGGGACAACTCTTGCGAAGAGTTTCAGAGACTAGCGAGAGTTTCAGCGCTACTTAAGTCATGGGACAACTCTCACAAACGTGGATCGATGTATTTTCTTGAGCTGGTCGGTTTTACTTCCTTGTTTTAATTATTTAGTTTCCTTTTAGTTTTAGGAGTTATCCTTAGTTAATATTTTATTTGATTTCCTAGTTGGTTTAGAATTAGGATATATTTAATTTTCATAATTATCTCTTGATTAGTTTAGTTATTAATAGTGCTTATTGTTTTCTTTGATAATCAAGTTAGAAGTTTATTATTGATCAATAAAGTTATCTTTAGAGTTTAATCTCTAGTTTTATAAGAGTGTTCTCTTATTTTCCAGGTCCTAAGCTAGTAGACTCGATATCATTTTGGATTTAGACGCTTGTTGATCCGTTCCGCATATTCCCTGTTGCGTCACAATTATAATTGATTTGTACACGGTATTTGGGGAAAAAACTTGGTACATTACCAAATCCATCTTTCAAAATTATCAGTAAAAGTGAAATGACTATTGTAATAATGATGTGTACCCAAGTCGAAAAGGTCAAATGCACTCCTACTCATTGACTAAAGAAGTATGAAGATTGTACCACAAAAAAAGACCCTTGAGAACTTTCATGTTGAAATAATGTATTAAATGCAACTATTTGTCTGGATACCACTTTCATATTGAGAATAGTCAAATACATTGTGTTGAAATAAACAAGTGATTAACATACTGACTTTGCTCGTTACATATGGGTAAGTTTTATCATATATTTCTAGTTGCACTTAGAGGATGCCCTATTTGATATCTATCTATAAGTAGATCGATAATAGTTAAGAGTTTTTTGTGACAACTGGTGTGGTTAATTTGTGAAACAAAATTTGTTTATAGAAAGTGGAAATTAGTTTTAAAAATTAATGAAGTGCCTGAATTTAACAAAAAGTAATGATTTAGTGGCCAAAACAACAACTTTTATTATGTATGGGCGATAATAGAAACATAAACAATAATATGGGCAAAAATGAAAATAGAAAAAAGTAAGAGGATCCAAATGAAACTTTAGATGATTGATGAGGCACTGCAAGTGGGTGAAAAACGACAAATGGGACCCACAGCCCGTAGACATTAGCGTATGGCTACCACTCTTAGTGCGCCACGTAGGATAGAGGCGGCATGTGCTTTTCTGGGCTAATGGCAACCTGGTCCCTGTTGCTTACACTATTTACAATCAGACCTTCAGGTTTTTAATATTGGACATTTAAATCCCTTATTTTAAAATTTATAACATTTTTCATTTCGAACCGTGAAAAAGAAGGTTAAGATTGAAATAGAAGTTGTAGTTCAAATCAGGTTTTTAATGACAGCAGATCCATCGTCATCCAACGTCATTATCATATAAATCCATGAATTTAGAAACAAATCCCATAGAACTGTCAATGATGAACAAACCTTATAATAAGAGCTTAAAATTACACTTATTAACAACTTTAATAGATATAATCATTGTTTTATGTTAAAAAAATACACACACACACATATATATATATATATATATATATTGGAAGGATATTTTGCAACCCTGAAAAAGTTGCAACCCTTGCAACTCACATCTTAATCGTTGGATTCATGATCGGCGGTTATTTTATTTTTATTTTTCTGTTTTTTTTAATTAAAAATATTGGGCCTCATATCTATTGTAACCGCCGATCATGAATCCGACGGTTAAGATGACCTTGCAACCTTTTTAATGGTTGCAAATAAAACAACCCCTATATATATATATAATATATATATATATATATATATATATAATGAAATTAAAAATAATGAAATTCTCATTTTTTTTATATAATTTATTTAAATAAATGATTAATGATATATTAAATAATTTAATTTAAAAGAAAATGAACAATCTAATTTTTACTTAAAAAAGAAAGTGGTAATTTTTTTGAAAAAATGAATGTATTAGTGATTTAACTATACAAAATTTTTAAAATAAGTCATAATTTGTTAACTATTGAGAATAGACCTGGCAAAAACTAACATGACACGCTAACCCGACACGAATTCGACATGAAATAAACGGGTTTGGGTAATACATTTCAACCCGTTTAAGTAAACGGGTTGACACGACACGACACGAAAATTAAACGGGTAAGTTCAGGGTCAAAACTTTCAACTCGAAATTGATCCGAATAACCCGTTTATATATATATATATATATATAATATAAGTTTTCTTTTTAATGCTTTAGATTTTTAGTGTTTTAGATTTGGTTATAATTTATAAGTTTGAACTATAAATTTTGGATTTCTTATGCTTTCATTTGAATTTTGTATTTGTATTTTTTGTGAATTTTTTATTTTAAATTTTTAGTTTTATAAATGTTAAACGGGTTAGGTAGGTCAGGTTAGGGTTGAGATTTTCTGGCCCGTTTATTAAACGAGTCGGGTTAGGGTTAGACACTTTCAACCCGTTTAACTTTAAACCCGACACAAAACTGACACGACACGACACGTTTGTCAGGTCTAATTGAGAATGTGAGAAGAGATCGCTCACAGACCATAGTTATTAACTATTAAGAATGTGAGAAGACATCTCAAAATTTTAAGATATTGCCATTAAAAAATCTCATATAAATTTGAGATCTTTTTTCACATCCTTTAACATTTTTGGTCTTCACATTTGAACTATCACTATCTAATATAATTTGATTTTCTAAAATAATAAATAATCTAATAATTTTTTTAACTCCAATGAAGGTTCTTATAAGAATCTCCTAATTACACTTTTTATTGTCAACTCATCAAATTAAGAACTATTTAAAAGTCCAAAATGGTAGACCGGTAGTTCTTATAAGAACCACCTTATTGTGGGTCTCATTGATTCTTTAAACATCAATAATAATTAAATAAGTTATATTAATAATTATAAAGTCAAGGAAATAAAATAAAAAATAAGAAAATTATCACTTCTCACAAACTTAATTGTCACTTCCCACAATGGTAGTTCCTATTAGTCAGTACACTTTTTGCTTGTAAGAATCTTTCATTAGAGATGCTCTAACGGATATGCTTTTGACTTTATGAATAAACTTTAGGAAGGACTACATGATTAGGGGGGGTGATGCATGCATTCTTCAGAAATTATTACTTTGACGTCCTTAAAGTAAGGCCACTCCATCACCGCAACCGAAAGTGGTCAAGTGCAATATTACCGGGTTACTTTAGTCATTTACCACAAGTCACCAAATATATTAATTTAGGGAATTTAATTAAAATGCCCTAAGTTAAAAAATCAGTACCCAATATGCCCCAAATCTTGTTATTTTTGCCAAAATACCCCATATGTCCGCGTTTTTTGTCATCGTTTTTGAAAAAACGCGGACATATACTATTTGGGTCCGCGTATGACTTGAAACGCGGACATACCCCTCGTCCAACCCAAAAAACGCGGACACAAGCCGCGTTCCACACAAAAACGTGGACACAACCCGCGTTCCACACAAAAACGTGGACATACCCATTATTGAATTGTTGATTTTATTATAAATTTACAGTTTATACCCCTATAATTATTTAGTTAGTTTACTTTATACCTTTTACTTTTCTATTTTTCATTTTTCATTTTTATCATATTAACACATAAAATCGTATATTAACTAAAATACGTTAAAATAATACGTTTTAATTTTAAAAAGTTACACCATTATAATCGTCTCTTCGAAACCTTCGAAATGAGCCCAATATTAAATATTTTTGGATTTAATTATTTAATTATATATCATATGTACTACATAAAACGTATGAAACATATGCATATGTTATTTTTCTTTTTACCATAAAACGCAAAACGTATTATATATCACATCTACTACATATTTTTGGACAAAGTATTTATAATTTATGTTATTCTTCTTTTTACCATTTTACTAATAACGATATGTTTAGTCCAATGGTAGAATATCGTTATTTTTACTAAAATATCGTTATTTTTAGTCCAATGGTAAAATATCGTTATTTTTAGTCCAATGGTATAATATCGTTATTTTTACTAAAATATCGTTATTTTTAGTCCAATGGTATAATATCGTTATTTTTACTAAAATATCGTTATTTTTAGTCCAATGGTATAATATCGTTATTTTTACTAAAATGGTAGAATAGCGATATTTTTAGTAGAACAACGATATTTTTAGTTCAATGGTAGAATATCGTTATTTTTACTAAAATATCGTTATTAGTAAAATGGTAGAATATCGTTATTTTTACTAAAATATCGTTATTTTTAGTCCAATGATATAATATCGTTATTTTTACTAAAATGATAGAATAGCGATATTTTTAGTAGAATAACGATATTTTTAGTCCAATGGTAGAATATCGTTATTTTTACTAACATATCGTTATTACTAAATGGTAAAAAGAAGAATAACATAAATTATAAATAATTTGTCCAAATACGTTTTATGGTAAAAATAACGATATTATACCATTGGACTAAAAATAACGATATTTTAGTAAAAATAACGATATTATACCATTGGACTAAAAATAACGATATTTTAGTAAAAATAACGATATTATACCATTGGACTAAAAATAACGATATTTTATTAAAAATAACGATATTCTACCATTGGATTAAAAATAACGATATTCTACCATTGGACTAAACATATCGTTATTAGTAAATGGTAAAAAGAAGAATAACATAAATTATAAATACTGTCCAAAAATATGTAGTAGATGTGATATATAATACGTTTTGCGTTTTATGGTAAAAAGAAAAATAACATATGCATATGTTTCATACGTTTTATGTAGTACATATGATATATAATTAAATAATTAAATCCAAAAATATTCAATATTTGGCTCATTTCGAAGGTTTCGAAGAGACGATTATAATGGTGTAACTTTTTAAAATTAAAACGTATTATTTTAACGTATTTTAGTTAATATACGATTTTATGTGTTAATATGATAAAAATGAAAAATGAAAAATAGAAAAGTAAAAGGTATAAATAAACTAACTAAATAATTATAGGGGTATAAAGTGTAAATATATATTAAATTTCACAATTCAATTGAGCCATTTCCGCGTTTTTTGTCACGTGTCCGCGTTCTCCACCCCATGTCCGCGTTCAACAGTGGAAACGCGGATCCAACCCGCGTTTTGACCCAAAACGCGGACCTAGGGGGTATTTTGGCAAAAATTACAAGATTTAGGGCATTTTGGGTACTGATTTTTCAAAAAAGGGTATTTTAATTAAATTCTCATTTATTTATCCTCCTTAAATAAAATTTCATTAAAATAAACTTAATCTTGAGAAAATAATTTTTAAAACATCTATTTTAAGAAATTAAAAACAAACTTTACCAACAGTTTAGCCTGCAAATTATGACGTGGCTTATTTTTGCATTTATGATTGTTTGTTTTCTTGTTGTAAAAACCCACAATCTATGCGGATCTGGAGTGGTCCGCCACCCGAGTTATAAGACTATCTTTAATGTTGACCTAATCCAATATCAGGGTTGAGTTCTGATAAGAAGTTGAGGTTAACGTGATAAACGTAAGAAGTGTTTATCAATCGTTGGATGAAAAATAGACGCACATTAGGAATTCATAATGAGATGTACTGAGATAAAATGCACCGAGATGCACCAGACCAATTCCCTTTTAATGCGCAATTAATGGAAGCGTATGAGATTAAAAGTGATTAACGGTTCAGATCCACTTCTAATGTTTTTCACGTAGTCACATTAACCTCAACTTCTCACACGATTCTTCGCCTCCAACCCCAATCTTTAAAAAGTTAGGGGTCGTTTACCCAAATGCTTACCCGGTAAGCGTTTACCAATAAAACTCTATACACTAACTTGCTTTACCGGGTAAGATTTTAATCATTATGATGGTATCTTATACAACAATTTACCCGGTAAGCGCTTACCCGGGTAAGAGTTGTCACTCTCTCTTACCGGGTAAGACTCTTCGTTCTTATCCCCGCTCTTACCAGGTAAGATCCTATCCGCTTGTCATGTTCATCCGCTATGGTAAATTCCCTGGTAAGCACTTACCGGGTAAGCATTTTGTAAACGACCCCTTAATTTCTCTTTCATCT
This sequence comes from Arctium minus, assembly GCA_954870635.1. Classification (NCBI taxonomy): domain Eukaryota; kingdom Viridiplantae; phylum Streptophyta; class Magnoliopsida; order Asterales; family Asteraceae; genus Arctium; species Arctium minus. The sequence goes on from OX941080.1 coordinate 7,531,838, forward strand.
ACTTAATACAATATTCCATTGTAATCCAACCAAAAATTTTCATTGTTCACCGGTGATACAATCCAATCCATATTATTTTTTTTATAAATATTTTAATTTTATTACGTATAAAAATTATACACATTAAAATCATAATGATAAGTTATATATAAAAATATGATAATATTGGGTTATTTTCAAAATAATTATAAATACGATTTAACTTTTTAAGTAAAAATATAATATAGTGTAGGATTAATCTATACTATATTATAAAGATGGCATAAAAAACTCTTAAAAACAAGTCTTAAAGCTTAACGTATCGCTATTTAATGTTAATTACTTAAAAAACAACCATAAAAGCTGTAAGTACTATATTTAATGCTATTCATTAATTTTCAATCATTATCTCTAACCATTTTAACTCCCCTAAAAGCATTTCCCACTTTAACTCCCCTAAAATAACTCTCAGCTTATTTTAGATATAAAAAATCTAAAATATAATTAAAAAATCTTACAGAATATTTTATAAAAAAAATTATATTATTAAACCAAAATAAATTATAATGTCTAAATTAAACAAATTTATATAAAAAAATCATTATCACTCTCTCACAACCATCCAAAATCGTAATGTAAATCGACAAAAAACAGAAAATAAAATGAAACATTAAAATCGTGATGTATCTAGCTGCATTGCGCGAGTACACTTCTAGTTAGGTTTTAAAGAAAAATAAAAGACAACCATGGAAACATTACATGTGTCAAAATTGTTTGACCGATCTTAGGGGTCGTTTACCAAAATGTTTACCGGGTAAGTGTTTATCGGCAAAGATATTACTCTCACTTACCTTATCGTATAACATTCTAGACCATCAAAATTGATTGTTGGTAATAGGGGTGTAAATGATGCGAGTCGAGTTCGAGTATCATTATACTCGACTCGACTCGTTAGTATATCGAGTCGAGTTCGAGTCTATTCGAGTCGAGTGTTGACCGAGTCAATCTCAAGTGAGTCGATCTCGAGTAGCTCGCGAGCTGTCTCGTCTCATTTACACCCCTACATAGGCTCAAGCCATTTAGTAAAGACAAAAGATGTATAACAAGGGAGCAGAAAGATCTATATATAGTGGAGTTCAAAGCATTGGGTTCTATATCCCGCGCAATGTGGGATGAATTAGACACACCATCAAGAGTTTACCCATGTCTTTTACACCATCATTTTTCAAAAAAAAAATCAAAAAACTTGAGTTTATTATTATTAATTATTATCAATTAAATTAAAATAATATTACTAATTATTATTATTATTTTGCTTATCGAGTATCTCACGAACTTATCGAGTCGAGTATCAGGTCGCTCGAATCGGCTCGAGTTCGAGTCAAGCCTATTCGAGTCGAATGTTGATCGAGCTTTGACCGAGTCGATCTCTTAAAATATTTTTTTTTCTCTTAAATATTTGATTTTAATATCTTTTACTGATTGGAAAGAATTAAAATATTGTTCTCTCTTTTATATAGAGTTTTAAAGATTTTCCACATTAAGAGATTTTTACATTCTCTCTTCTTTTCTTTATTTTAGCATACATTTTAGTACAACTGTTAGAGCAAAATAAATTTTTAAATCTCTATATTCTCTATTTTAGTGTAGCTGTTGTAGATGAGCTTCCTCTCCTCCAAAGCCAGGTCAAAGAAAATTATCAAGTGTTGCACCGTAACATTCAACGAAACAAAATGATGACATCATTAACAATCGTAAAAAAGATCACACCATGCCGGAACATTTTTCTGGTGGCATCGGACTCAACGGCTTACTAAATCTACCTTGATCTTCCCTTTCTCGTACGCATTAAGCCGGCCATCTAGCCGACAATTGTTTCAAATTTGTTTCTCATATGATAATTTTAATACGGGACGGTGTGGGCCAACTCGAGGATTGCCGTTTAAACTTTAAAGCCCACAAACACTCACGAAGATGATAATATAAGGAAGAAAGTGAAACAATTTAAATATAACTTGTACAATATAATCCATTGGTTTTATTGGTGAAAGTACCATTGATGGTGCCTATAGTACAACTTCAGTAATGCAGAGGTGAAGTACATAAACAAACGTGGTTCGCCTAAATCTCTTTCAAGCGACCACGTGACAAGGAAATAACTCGAGAATACGTTTAAACACGGCCGTGACACCGTCTTTTTCGATGTCCGAAGGCGGAAAAAAAAACCCCGATATAGTTGCATTGCGAGGGCGGTTAACCGGTGTTCTGCATTCCGGCAGCAATGCCCTTCATGGTCAGGATCAGGGTGTCCTCGAGACCTGGTGCATACTCGCTGGTCGGGTTCAGGGTGATCAGTTCATCGGCCGGTTTGCTTGGCTCGGAGTACTCTTTCGAGATATGAGGCCTCAATGTCACATGATAGTTTGGATCACGAATCCGTTTTAGCGTGTAAGCTTGGCATACGTTCAAGGTCGTGATGTATGAATCACGCAGACGAAGTCTTTGTTTCAAGTAGGGATCGCCCTCGAGAAGATCCTTGTGTCCAGCGATCTACAAACACGAAAAGAAAATATGGTCAGTCTGTTAAAATATATGAAATGTCTTTAGATCTTCTTTAGGGTGCGTTTAGTATGCATACATGACATAGAACAACTGCTCAGCGTTTGACAAGATAAAATGACCAATTTACCCCTAATGAGTTGTTTATATCTTTTATACATTTTGATTAATTTATGTAAGTTATTAAATTATGATAAAATAAATATTTTTAATAAAAAAATATATCATTAGAAAGTTTCTGTCAAGAGGATTAAAATGACACCAGAATAAAAAAGTTTACGTAGTTTCAAAATTTTACTTTTTTACCTTATCTTTTATTATTAAAATTTGATAAATTACAAAAATTAACCGAAATATATAAACCGTATAAAAATAATATTTTGAGGACAGTAAAGTGAGTTTAAAGAGCATATAATACAATAAATAAAATTTAAAGAACATATAAAATGCAAAGAGCGAGGCATATTTGATGTTTTAGAAGAGAATTAAGTTTTATTTTGAAGGTATATTAGTAAAATATAGGTTTGTTCCACCTTGTTTCATGGGTAGGGGTGGAACAGGCATGATCCGGCTTGTTCCACATAAAAGTCAACCAAAACATGAAACAGTGATCCCTATTCTGTTCTGTCCAGTGTACCAAACGCACCCCGTCTGCGTATAGAGAAAGGGGGTTTCTACGTTTAGACAATTTTGATGGTACGTGTCTAGCTGATACGAGACTCTAACACACCCGACATTCAAAAGCATGAGTTATGAATCTTGAAATTGTACCTTGAGGAGATAATCCTTGGTTTCTTCATAGTTTGCTCTCAAAGATTCTCCGAAAGACCATAGATCTTCGGAGACGAGGAGCTTGTCGTTCAGTGCGGCAATGCCGGGATCTCCTTTAGCAAACACCATTTCGACTAAATCGATCGTGACCCTAAAGAAAGGCCAGGTTTTGTACATTTCTTGTAGCATTTTTAGATTCTTGCTGTCCTTTTGAATGGCATGTTTGAATGCAGCCCCGAAGCCGAGCCAAACCGGGAGATGGAACCGGGTTTGAGTCCATGCGAAGATCCATGGAATAGCTCGGAGCGATTCTATGCCTCCGCTCGGTTTTCTTTTCGATGGGCGACTTCCGATATTCATACGTCCGTACTCCAGTTCCGGTGTGGCCTGTACAAATATAGCAAACAAGAAAATTACTACTTGTTGTTTGGTCAAATAAACTTAAATCTTATAAACCAGATTATTATAAATCCGATTTTGTTGTAGTTAATGTTAAGGACACTCACGAGGCGGAAATACTCGACGAAACGTGGTTCCTGGAATACGATAGAACGATACTGCTCGGTTGCGAAAACTGCGATCTCGTCCATAAGTTTACGCCATTCAGGATGTGGTGAGATAGGGGGATTCATCCCGTGCTCGAGGGTAGCTGCGCAAAACCGTTGAAGTGTTCGGAAGCACAAATGTTCCTCACCGAAAGACTGCTCGATGACCTCACCCTGAACGGTGACTCTTAAAGACCCATGAATGGTCTCCGGTGGCTGAGACAGGATGGCGAGATGGGTGGGTCCGCCTCCTCTCCCGACGGTTCCACCACGGCCGTGGAACATCGTGAGCTTAACTCCGAACTCCTTTGCAACCTTAATAAGCTCTTCTTGAGCCTTGTAAAGCTGCCATGCAGCGGTAAGCCTTCCGGCGTCTTTTCCCGAATCGGAGTACCCGATCATGACTTCTTGCTTACCGTTGATGCGGTTTTTGTACCATTCGATCGAGAAAAGCCGAGTCATGGCCGCCGGAGCCGCCTCGAGATCCGCCAGTTTCTCGAAAAGCGGAACCACCCTTAACGATTGTTTCACATGACATTCACGTTGAAGAAGCTCGACAGCAAGCACATCGGAAGCCGATGTAGCCATTGAAATGATGTAAGCGCCGAAGCAATCCGATGGGAGTTCCGCCAAGACATTGAAGGTATCCAAAACATCCGCGATTTCCTCGGTTTTGGGGAGATCCGGACCAAAAAGAGGCCGTTTTCCACCGAGCTCCGCCAGAAGCCATTCTTGGCGCTTTTCTTCGGACCACTCACGGTAGGATCCGATTTCCAAATGTTGAGTAATGGCATCGAGGACGTCCGTGTGGCGATCAGATTCTTGACGTATATCGAGTTTCACAAGCGACAGTCCAAAGGTCGACACTTGCCTTAGAAAATCGAGAAGACTTCCATCAGCAATCACAACGTCACCGCAAGCGCATAGAGATCGGTAGCATAGCTCGAGAGGTTCCAAGAACTGCGAAAAAACATTTCGGAAACATGATTACAGATTGCATAAAGAAAGATATCATCAATTGGACAATCTCGAAACGGTTGGAAGATACCTGTTCGACATTGGTATAAACTGCTTCCTCCGGTATTTCGGATTTCCCGTGAGCGAGCAGATGGCGAGCTCGTTCACGTGTGTTGTATAACCTGTCCCTTACGTCGCCAAGAATCACACGATAAGGTTCCGTGGGAGGAACCTGTTTCCAGAACTCTGCAAGAAAAGAAAACACCCAACATCTAAGCAACTTTGAAAATTCACGCGTGTTTAGACAATTACACACATTCAGACATTTATCAGTTTACAGTAGCGTTTTCTTGTGTAATACCTATGTAGTGCTTCACATCTCTCCTTGCTGTTCTATAGAGTTCTTCTGCTCGAACACGAAGCTCGTCGTTACAACGCCACATGGACATCTGCGAAAGGCGAAATTGGAGTAAGACGAATGCTCTATGGATCGGGAGGTTGAGGGAGTATTTAATCGTTCAGTACATACCTCAAACATTAGATCTTCTATCTGGGAAAAGTACATGTTTGCAGCCATCATTCTAGCGAGTAAGCAAACATCTCTTGTTACCTCAGGAGTTACCCTCGGATTGCCTGCCAAAGAAATGTTATTTAGACGGGAACGGAGTGCTTAATGACTGTCGATAAACATGATTAGACTTGATTAGTTTTAAAAATTTATCATCTTTCAAGTTCTTGAGGATGGAACAAGATGAGATTCTTGATCCCATTTGCTTGATGTATCCAAAAATCAAGAAAGACCCACAAGATATAAACATGATTAGACTTCATTAGTTTAAAAAATTTATCATCTTTGAAGCTCTTGAGGAGAGAACAAGATGAGATTTTTGATCCCATTTCCTTGATGTATGCAGAAATCAAGAAAGACCCACAAGATATAAACATGATTAGACTTCATTAGTTTCAAAATTTTAGCATCTTTTATGCAAAAATCGAGAAAGACCGATGGACAACGTATAAACGAAAGAAATCTTGGGTTTTTCCAACCCGTGCCAGTTAGGAAACATACCATCACGGTCACCGCCCATCCAGGAAGAAAACTGTATAAGAGGTGCATTATACGGAACACGTTCATTGATACCAATATTCTTAAGAGCCGTATCCACACGACGCAAGAACTTAGGAACACCCTTCCAGATAGTTTCATGAAAGTAGCTCATTCCAGCTCTCATTTCATCTTGTGGGGTTGGAGGAGTCCTACGGATCTCATCTGTCCGGAAAGCAGCTTGAATCTACAAATCACATTACACCAATTAACCGCTATTCATCATAAAGATATCGCAAGATGCACGAAAAGTTATTAAATCATTAACACTTACTTCTCTATGCAAAGCCTCATCTAGTTCCTGTTTATCATCAGGAGTGATATCTTTGGTATATAACTGCGCCAAACAGTCACGAATCCTACAAACAACATCGAACGTAAACTAAACCTAAAATCTTGAAAATGGGTATTCGATAAAAACTTGTATACATTCAACGGATTAAAGATCGTACCTTCCGTGCTTTTGAAGCAACGATCTTCGAACAGATTGAGTCGGATGAGCGGTCAAGACCAAATCAACCGTTTGATTCTTGAGTGCATCGAAAACTTCTTCAGGTGATTTCCCGAGCTGATGCACAAGTTTCTTGAGCGTTTCTTCGATATCAGATTCAGTCGTTGCAATGGCTTCATCGGCAAAATCACCCTTCTTTAATTTAATCCTGCGACGATAAGCAATCTGAACCTCTTCAGCCAGATTGGCTAAATTAAGCATGTGTGAGAAAGCTTTTGCAATAACAATGGAGTCCCCTGGATCTAAACTTGTTAACACACTTCCAAGCTCCTCCAGCTTCTTCGGATCGCGCTTTCCTTCGTACTCAGCAGAAAGCTCGTAACATTCTTGAACCTACACAACCCGAAAAACATAATCACCGTAATCAGCTTAAACGATATCGATAAGTTACGAATCGTAAAGGACCCATAAAAGCAAATTGACTCCATTTTACAGTGAGCTTTTCATTATATCTTAATTAATATCCCTCCAAATGATGATCATGAAATGAAATCTCATCTGAACCGAAAGTTGGGTTTCGGTGAGAATTGGTTATCAACCATCGGATGCACATGCACCGAGATAAGATGCACCCGATCAATTTCCTTATGAATCGCGATTCATGGACGGATTTGAGATTATAAATAATCAAGGGTTCAGATCCACTTCACACACTTCTCATCTTAACTCACATTCTCACACGATCCTTCACTTCTGAATTGATGTTAAATCTTTAATGGGTTTTTTCTACTTAACTTTCTAAGATTGTTCGAAATCGATTAGGGTTTGTAGATCCAATGTGATAACACTAATGGTAGATTCTTGAAATAAAACATAAAGATTGAAGTTAGCATACCGTTTCTTTGAGATCCTCCCCATGTAAATCTTGAAGAATATCAAGAAACTTATCTAAAAGCAAAGCATCATACTCAATAAGTTTATCATCTTCAGAAACTTTTCCAGGAACTAAAAGCCTCAACTGAGCATCGATCGATGCCAATTTCTCCAGATTTCGATTAGCCATTTGTTCAATTTCTTCCCCCAAGTCCTGAAATTTAATTTTTTTTTAAAAAGAACCCATTTTTAGCGGATCAATCACATCAATTTAAACTTCTGATGCCGACATGTAACGATAAAAGCAAAAGCTTTCATGGAAATTGAAGTTCAGAAAAGCAATCAGTAACGCAAATTGCAAACCCAATTGAAGTTAAACAAAAAGTCATGTTCTTATTGAAGATATATATATATATATATATATGTATATATGGATTATGAAAGAACCTGAAGAATTGAAGTTGAAATCGATCAGTAGAGAGATGGGTTTTTGCTCAGTGTTGAGACCTAAAGAAAATGGATTGGGGATTGGATATTTATAGAGGGAGCAATGAACAATGGAGTTTATTATGACAATAAAAAAGAAAGTTCTTGCCAAATTGGCATACTCCACAACTAAATTATTGGATTATTTTTCTTGAAATTTATTAATATAATCAAAATCGGTATTTTCCTTTTCTTTTATTGGTTTTTACCCTTTTAAAGAATTATTTCAAGAAAAACAATAATATAGTTGACTAAAGCCTCGACTCATCTATTTTATACTTCAGAATCATCAGTAACTTTAAAAATCTTAATAAAAAGTAATTTGAATTGGGTTTATCTGTGTACATACATATACGATATATATATATATATATATATATATATATATATAGTCGGGTTTAAATGAGAACGGTGCCTATTTAAAAGAACACAAGAACGGCAAATCACATACAAAATCATAAGTGATTTTACATTAGCGGGGAAGTCGTGCAAAATCACGATACGTGGGCGACTTTTGCCGCGACGGAATCACATGTAAAATCACTTATGATTTTGTATGTGATTTGCCGTTCTCGTGTTCTTTTAAATAGGTATCGTTCTCGTTTGATCATCCCTCTATATATATAGGGGCAGGTTCAAACGAGAAGTTAAACATTTTGCGAGAAGACGAGAAGTGTTTAATCATATATGATTACACATATGCTATATTGGCAATACATAGACGTTTAATCATATATGATTGAACACACATACAAACCGTGTAATCATATATGAAATCACACTTCTCGTCTTCTCGTAAAATGTTTAACTTCTCACATGATCCTTCCCCCCTCTCTCTCTCTCTCTCTCTCTCTATATATATATATATATATATATATATATATATATCAATAAAATGACAAAAAGGAAATCTTTAAATTCATTTTCTTGATGAATTTGTTTGTATTGGTGTGGAGGTAATGCCTCTACGAACACTCCTAGGCCAAAGTTCCAGAATCATACGTCTTTTCGTGGTACGAAAGATCCAATTTTGCTTTCGATTCCCTCTTTACAATGCAACTTATTGATCGGGTTTTGAGATGTTCACCTTTTTATGAGTTATTTTTCCTTCCACACAAAATATTGCTTCTCAAATTCAATGAAATGTTGTAAACTACATAAACTGTCCTTCGACTATATATTATTGTATACGTTTGGTCACTCGATGTATATTTTTAAGTTTTTGTTCAAGATAGTCGGTTTGTTTCTATTTAGCCCACTGAATGTGAGGTTATTAATGAATCTTTGTTAAATGTTATTAGATGTATAGCACATGGGTTTTCTTTATGTAAATTTTTGTAGTATTATAAATCATACTTAGAAAACAATATAAATTAAATTAAAAACCCTACTTTAATTTCCCCCACCCCACCACATGGCCCCTATATCCGTTGTTTGTATTTGTATATAATATTTATAACTTATCCACCGTCATTTTATTTGTCGAACATATTATGAATAACCAACATTGTTATTGACGTTGTTAGAGTGTAATACCATATCGATGTTTGTCCAAATGCAATACTGCTATTAGGAGTCGTTGTCCTCGACTGATTTCCCCTTCCCTCGAACAAAAAAAGTATTGTTTCACGAGGTTTGGTGTGTTCAAAGACTTGTCACAATCAGATCAAAGCAGGAAGTTTAGATAAGTAAGCATATTAGTAAGATGGACGAGTTGAAGATGAATTTACATTTACAACAAAGATTCGCTATTTCGCTAACATAATTAGAGCACTTTCAACATATTCTCTAAAATGGAGATTTTGGGGATTTTTGCTCCAACAGGTTCCCAAAAATCTTCTCCCAAATGAAGAAATATGAGAGAGAAAAATCTCCAAATTTGGAGATTTCCCCAATAATGATTACTTATGAGAATAAATGATTTTTTTATTCATTCTCCTAATGAAATTGTTTGAAATTAAATGTTTATGAGAGTGAAATAATATTTTATGAGTTGTATTAAATATTTTAATAATATAATTAATTGTGTAATTTCCAAAATAGAAATTTTGTTGGATATGAAAGTAATTTTTTTATTAAAGATTTTGACTTTTTACTTCTCCATTAGAAATACACTTACATTTGTGAATTCAAACAATAAGGGTGTGTTTGGTTTGCGGGAATGGATTGGAATGAATTGGATTTCAAGTAAGGATTTGGATTTGGGGGGATTTGGATTTGGGGGGGATTTGAAATCCCTTCATGTGTTTGGATAAGAATTTGAAATCCATCAGACTTTAGAATCCATCCGATTTGGATTTCAAATCCAGACTCATTGCAACGGATTTTGAAATCCATCATGTAAGTGATTTTTAAATGGTCAACGGATTTCAAATCCGGTCAACGAAATTCATTCCTGCAAACCAAACATAGGATTGGAATGGATTTGAAATCCAAATCCCTCCAAATCCATTCCAATCCCACAAACCAAACGGGACCCAAAATTATTGTTTACCAAAAATACGAAAAATAAAGTGAACGGACTACACCTTTAAAATGATCGATATTTCAGGGACGATTTTTGCAGTCTTCTCGAACTGTTATTTTGGTAGAAAGTTATAATATTTTTATCATATTTTAAAATATAAAAGAAACACTTAAAGGACCATCCTTTACATCCAGGAGTCTATTCATGCTTTTTTTTCTAATAGTAGTTGTTTTTACTCGCCTTTTAAATTCCTTGGCAAATTATGACCGTAAGATATCAGTCTTGATTAAACCTCAGTGACCACAATTGTTGTTTACACCTGGATTCAAACCTTGGGTAGATGAGATATTCCACCACATCCCCCGGTGCTTTAACCAGTACGCCACAACCCTTGTGGTTAGTTACTTGCTAGTTTATGCATCATAATATTATACAATTATACTGAACAACATACAACTGTGTTATAAAATTTATAAGTTATTTTAAAAAAATTATCACAAGTCCAATTGAACAAAATTACACTGCAATTCTTTTATCAAAATTTAAAAATAAATTTATTTACTTGTCCATTATCAATAATATAATAAATTTAACAATATTGCATACACAAAACCTTGTTTTCTTGTCAATAAAAGTACTCTAAATTTTCAACAAAATAGTTAAATATCTTACTCTAACGTCTTTTAAAGTCAATATATTTTAAAAGCAAATTTATAACTCATTCATTACCGAAATCATTGCGATATATGATATTAAAAGATATTTTTCATAAATATTTATCTTTTTATTGTAAAATTAAATATAAAAACTTGTGTAAAAATATATATACATTTCTTTTTTAAAAGAGTAAATTACATTTTTCGTCCTTGTGGTTTGTTAAAGTTTACGAATTTCATCTCTATGGTTTCAAGATTTCAGTTTTCATTCCTATTGTTTGTAATTCATTTCTATTTTAGTCTTTGAGACCAAAACATACTTTTAAGTATGAAAGACTAAAATATAAATGAATTATAAACCATAAAGATGAAAAAAAAACAATAAAATTTAAATCATAAGGACCAAAAAGGAAATAAATTATAAACTATAAGAATAAAAACTATAATTTTAAAATTATAAAGACCAAAATGAAAGTTTTCAACAAACCACAAGGACTAAAAATGTAATTTACTCTTTTGTAAAAAACAAATATTACCAAGTAGATAAGTTATTTAACATTTCACATGATTCCAAGTGATCTAGATGCACCAAACATGGTCTTTAATGTCCCCTTCTTGCTTCTCCACTACACATCTAAATTATTGGAAAACATGTAATAGTTATTTTATTATATTATATTATATTATATTATATTTAATTGATTCTATTCAAATAAATTACCGCATTTTGAGTTTTGTTTTGAATCTTTGATGTTGGTAAATTAAAATATTAAAAAAGTACATTGATATTATACTGTTTAATTTTGAGATTGTGTAATTATTATATTTTTTATAAAAATGACACGTTTACCTTTAGTTAGGGGTGCTCACGGGTTGGGTTGATCGGGTTGAAGGTTTTTTAACAACTCAACCCAATATAGACGGTTTGAAAATTTTACAACCCAACCCAACCCAAACCGTTCGGGTTGTGTTTAAACAAGATGAAATCAAATTTAGAAAAATATAAACATAAAGAAAACATTTCTTGAAATACAATCGAATGACCGATAATTCATGACAGTATGTAAGTTCATCAAAAATAATACGATATTACATATAAAAACAACCAAATGATAATATGTCAACCAACAACAATCGTTTTAGACGTCTCCAACACCGATGCTTTCGCTTTCTTGGCCTTGAGGTTGGTCGTGATCATCAACCATTTGGTACAACTTATCCATACTTCTTAAATCTTAAATATATCACATTTAGTTAATTTTTTAGTTTGCACATATATATATATATGTGTGTGTGTGTGTGTTTACATTTATTAAACATATATACAAAGGAGTTATATAGAGATGAATAATAAATTGAGAATATATGTAAATGAAGAGGGTACGCAATAGTGTAATTGTCTAATTTACATATTAATAGAGAATTAATAATCATATTAAATCCACAAAATAAAATGACCGGGTTCATCGGGTTGGGTTGGGTTCAAATAAAACTAACCCGATATCAACCCAATACCTACGGTTTGAAGATTTTACAACTCGATTAGATATCGGGTTGCTTCAGTTTGAGTTATTTCACGTTGGGTTAGGGTGATCGGGTTAGCCGGGTTGATCGGGTTTTTGAGCACCCCTACCTTTAGTAATAGGTAGAAAAAGTTTCTCCATCACATAATCAATGGTGGAATGGAAGTTGAAGTGCAATCGTGGGCTACATCCTTGGGTTGTGGAAGTGTCGTGCTTCCATTTATTTACCTCGGCCTTCCGGTAGGAGCACCGATGTGGAAAATTGATTCGTGGAAACCGGTTATCGAGAAGATGGGAAACAAGCTTGCGTCATGGAAATCAAAGACGATGTCGATTGGAGGTAGACTAACGTTGGTAAAATCGGTTCTAGGTAGCACATCGTTATACTTCTTTTCCTTGTTCCGAGCACCGCTTGGAGTGATAAATTCACTTAAGCGTTTGAGAAGATTTTTTTTTTTTTTGGGGGGGGGGAGGTGGTGAGGATATATCAAGGAAAAAGTGTTCAATTGCGTGGGTCAAATGGGGGTCGGTGGTGGTGGTGGGGGGGGGGGGTTAAGAAAGGAGGTCTAAATATTGGGGGGTTAATGGAAATGAATCGGGCTCTTCTTTGCAAGTGGTGGTGAAGGTTCTATTCGGAAAAGGAGTCGTTGTGGGTAAGGGTAGTCAAAAGTATTTACGGGTGGGAAGGGGGTCTTAGGGCGGTCAACCGTAGTAGTAGGGAAGGAAAGGGAGTTTGGAGGGACATAGTGGAGGTGGGAAGGGAGCTCGAAAAGGTCGGTTTAAACTTCGCGGGTTCACTAGTTAAGGAGATAAGGGATGGCGAGGACACTAGATTTTGGAATGAGAAATGGGTGTCTAGTATAACCTTAAAAGAGCGATATCCAAGGCTATCCCAATTGGAAACTTGTAAAGATATCTCGGTTAAGGATAGGGGGAGTGGATTGGGGGTGAATGGAAGTGGAAGTGGGATTGGAGGCGAGATCCGAGGGGGAGAGAAGTAGGTGAGCTATAATCTCTAGTGGGGGAGCTTGTTGCAATTAATCCTAAAAGAGATGCCAAGGATAGGATAGTTTGGTCGTGGGATTCACAAGAGGGATTTACGGTTAAGAAAATGAGGGAGATATTGGAAGAGAATAGAGTGGATGGATCGAATGGGGTGACGGAAACAAAATGGGTCTCCTTAATGCCTAAAAAGATAAGTGTGTTCCTATGGAGAGTAAGGCTAGGGAGAATACCGACTAAGGCAATTCTGGACAAAATGGGAATAGAGATGGACACTACTCTATGTCCAAGGTGTGGTGAAGCAATCGAAACGATAGAACACGCTTTGGTTACATGTGAAAAAGTAAGAAGCTTATGGAATCAAAAGGGTCGATGGTGGAATATAAATCTGTCGTCGATAAATCGGTAACTGAAATATTGGAGTTAGGCGATCAGATGGGATTGCATGACAGGGCCTCGAAGCGTTGGACAATGGTTGTAGGGTGTCTCCTTTATTTCATTTGGTCCCATCGAAATAAAGTGGTTTTTGAGAAGGAGCGAGGTGAGGTTGCGGATCAGTTCTCTGTGGCGCAAATGAAAACATTTGAGTGGATCAAATGGCGTAACCAAAATCTTGCGTCAGACTTGGCTACTTGGCTCATGGACCCTCGGTCATAACTGGTGATCCCTCGCCTGTTGGAAGAAGTTCCGGTACAGATGATGAAGCTTATGGATCGACGACAGAGGTCTGAAGTTGAGACTGTGTTGTGCAACTGCTGGTAGCCTGTTTTTGGATTGATGGGAAGCTGGTGGCCTTGGTGTTCATCGTCCAGGCATGTCTCGATGTTGTGTTGTGAAGGAGCAGTTGGGACTATATGTTCGGATATTAGGGGTTGTTGTTGGGCGTGACAGAGGCTGATAGAGGATGATAGAGACAGAAGAGCTGCTGCACAAGTATAGTCGATAATCGGTCGTTGCTTGCTGTTGAGTTGGTTTACTCCTTGCAAACCCCCTCTTGCTGCGAGATAGCTACTTATTCGATCAGTTAATGGTTCCCTTACTGTTTTGTTGTTAGTTCGGTGATGTTCTATTGTATAACTTGGTTGTTACTTTGGTTGGTAAATAAATTGATGTTGTTCAAAAAAAAAAAAATCAATGGTAGAATGGAAATTGTAAACTCTTCATAAATATGAGATTAATCAATCAAATAAACAACAAAATATTTGAGAGTTATTGAAACCTTTAATAGAAAACAAAAAAAAATCATAAAAATAGTACATTGAATTTTTGGTCCCTGGCTTTTGTCGGTTTTCTTCGGTTTGGGTCCTTACAATTTCTTATTGCTAAAAAACCTCTGTGGTATTCATGGTTGCTCGGTTTTGGTCCCTCTCATTAATGGAGGTTAAGAATTCGTAAACTCACCTCGACGTGCATCGCACATGAAGGTAAAATGAGTTTTGATTTAGAATACATGAAGAGTTTGCTCTACTTTTTTTTTGTATATGTTCATAATGTGTAGATTTCAGCTTGTACAAATTTCCCCTATTAGGATGAGTTCCTAATGTTCCTAATGTTTTTAATGATGACGATGGAGATGTGGTGCCTTGTTTATGAAGAATCAAATATGGTGGAGGAGAGACAAACAGAAGGATCGACAATGGGGGTGGGGGGGGGGAGATGTATGAGAGGAAGAAGGTTAAAGAAAAGAAAGAAAATAAGTAAAATGACAACTTTACCCTCATATGCAAGGCACATAAAGAAAAGAAAGATGCTTTAATGGATTTTTTAACGTCTGTTAATAAAATGGATTAAAATCGAGCTAAAATGTATATCATATAAGTTTTTTTGCAATAAAAATTGTAGGGGCCCAAACCCTTAAAATTGACAAACTACATGAACCAAAAAATCTTACCTTTTATGCATTGCATTATACAAATACAGTTTTAATACTTTTTAATTTAGTTATTGCAATAATTTTTTAAAATGGAAAATAAATAAAAGCATGTTGTTTATTATATACTCTATTAATACAATTATTCCCTTTTTTATACCATATTATTTGAGTCCATGTTACAATCACTACTTGACAATTATTATTTTTTATTATTATATAATGATCAACCGTTAAATAATTGTTTATAAAAATATTATAATAAGTGTGTATATATCTATGTGTGTATTTATTTTCAGTAGTTTTCATTAAGAACTTAATGAATAAGAGTTTTGTATATTTGAAATTTAACTGAGAAAATCTAATAAATTTTTAAAATTGAGAACTAAAAGTCAATTTTTTTTTAAAAAAAAAGTTACATGTAATTTCAATAGATTCTCTATTTTAAAATTTTCAACACTAATTATATTATTAAAATATTTTTTAAAACATACGGAATTTTCTAAGCCTGAGCTTTCTCTACTTTTCACCTTTTTAGAAAATAAAATAGAAAATAAAAACTTCATTTATCTAGAATATGTTAAAGACAATCTCACAAAAATTATTCTTATATGTAGGTTGACCTAAGGAGCTAAAATTTGACTTTTGTTCATTCAACACATCCCTCAATAATTGAGCTCTAATTTTCTTTTTCTATTTTCATGATCCAAAAAACACTATATGAATAAGTAAAATTTATCATATATCTTTTTTTTAAGATATAAAATTAGTTTTAATTAAGTAAACACAACTTTACATAAGAAAATTTTATTTATACATATGATGATTATGTATGTTTTTATTTTTTGTTTTGTTTTTCTAAATATAACCAAATTAATAAATATATAACTTTTTTATTCATCTGTTTGTATAATTTTATACTTACTTTTATGCTAGTTAAAGTACAATTTAAATTCAAAATCTTTTATATTGATTTTCTTGAAAACCCCAAGTGTGATTAATGAAGTTGCATGAGGTCATCAATCACTCCTACTATCTTAAAAGACTTAAATAAGTGAATAATTGAAGGTCATAAATAATTTCCATTGTAAGTGCTATTTTTAAGTTATTTTTTAGCTTTTAATAAATATACTCGTGCAATGCAGCGAGATACATCACGATTTTAATGTTTCATTTTATTTTTTGTCGATTTACAGTACGATTTTGGATGGTTTTAAGAAAGTGATAATGTTTTTTTTTTTATAAATTTGTTTAATTTAGGCTTAATAATATAACGTTTTTATATAAAAAAAATGAAGTATTTTGTTAGAATTCAATGATTATCTTATATATTTTAATGACATCTAGAAAAAATAACAAATTACATATTTAATAATATAATTAAAACAAATTTATAGTAATATAATATATTAATTAATAGTGATATATGGAAAAGTATGCATAAAAGGAAGACTCTGTACATACCAAATTGGTGGGTGTTATAAGTTTGCAGTAGTAATATGTATCTTGTACTTTGATACTTGTAAATTAAGAGATTTTTAGAATTTTGCATAAAATGATGGTACGTTGTGCTTAATAATTTGTATTTAAGAGTTTTTTATCCGTGCTTTATAATATAGTATAGATGAATAAGATGGTATTATCATAGATAACAAAATCTTATATAATTTGAGGCTTGAAAGACAAGGAGATTAATCTAAAAGTCTGTAATTATATTTGTATTTTTATGCAATAATAGGTGTCAAAGTCATGATTTTGTTGACATTTTCTTTCATTAATGTTCAATTTTGATGACAAGTTAGTTGTAAGGTTTGAATATTCTGTTGTTAGATTCCAATTGATTATTGGATATTTGTTTCCAATTGCGGAAGGTAGATGTATGACTACCAGTTCACAAGTCAACGATCTACCATTCTTTTTCATTACAGAAATAAGAAAAAAAAAAAAAACATTGTTTTAATCGTCTATTTGTTTATCCCTTGAGCTTCTGACCCCCCCACCCTTTTCATGCACCTTCTTCACTACTTGTTTATCCCTAATCTGCTTCATTAGCATCGTTTTCAGATTCTTTATATTATATAATACATAGACGAAGGATCGTGTAATAATAAGAGTTAAGATGAGAAGTATAATAAATGATTTTGGATTCTTGATCATTTTTAATTAGTGTTAATCTAATTGTTCATATTTAAGTCTCAATAGAACACATGAATTAGTTTAGAAGGATATTTTTGATTGATATTCATTTATGATTGATTTAAATATAGAGATCATTTTTTACGAAAACTACTATTTTTATCAGAAATCAAATCATTGTGAAAGAAATATTTTTCATTTCTATAATCTTATAATGTGAATTATTATTGTCATGATTTGACCAAGTATTGGTCATCACCTGATAAGCTATAGTTTATTGGATGCAAGTACTTATTAATTATCAAAGCTCACATGCCTTATCACCTAACTACATGGTGGTTCATGCATTCCACTATTTCCACTAATAATACACTTATTTTATTATTTCTTAATATTATATTAAATACAGTATAAAAAAACATCCTTAATTTTTTAAAATTATTATTTTTTGTTTACTTTAATTAAATTACACTACATAAAAGTTAAATTGTTAACATTTTTTCTATCAACTTGTTATTTTTATACATTTTATATTATTATCAATAATTTATATCGGTTAATTTGATTTAAATTAAACAAAATCGAAGCAAATGGTTCTTGTATACCTTTGTATGTAAATATAGAATTAAAAGAAAATATAAAAAATAATTTTGCAGGGCCTTCTTTTAAACAGTAGCAAAACAAATTTTATTAAACAACCAAAACAAGAACATGAAGCAGGTGGTCGATCCTCAGGATACGAGAACCATGACCAAAAGCGGAAAAAAAACGCAGCAGAACCACATGAAAAGCAAAGAATCACAACTAAGCCAATAGAACAAGAGGGCACCAAAAAAACACAAACCGTAACCAAAGGTTAAGGAACCTTAATGAAAACAAATAGAAGCTGGAGCGAAGGATCCAGGGGCAATCTCCCATCAAGACAGCATCAAGAAAGTCGATCAGAACATACAAAATACCCTCCCATCACCCAGCTTGACTGCTTAACCAATTAGTCTATAAAATCTTAAAGTTTTTAGTCCTTGTAGAAATCCACGCTTATGATGCTGATTGTATTTCTATAAGGACCGATACTTTAAAATACTTTTACGTTATACTTATATGATTATTATACGTATGTGTGAAATAATTATTGTTACGATTGATAAAAATATGATAAATGAAGTGGCATGAGATCATCAATCATGCTTGCTAACCAATTTGTTAAATCAATTATTGGGTGTGTAAAAGAGATAACAAAACGAATGGTGGAAGGTTTGTTTTGCACATGCTCTAATCTTAATTCTATAAGAGCATCTCCAACATCATCTCCAAAATTTCTCCAAAATGGAGAATTAAAAGTCAAAATCTACATAAAAATTTACATCCATCTCCAACAGATTCTCCATTTTAGAGATTAAATCATTACTTATAATATTAAAATATTGTATAAATCTAATAAAATATTATTTCTCTCTCATACTCATTTGAAGAAATCTTATTGGTAGAATATAATAAAAAAATATTTTCTCTCTCATGCTAATCATTTTTGGAGATTTTGGAGAGTTATCCATATTTGGAGAAAATTACACTCTCTCTCCTACTTTCTCCATTTTGGAGAAAGATTTGGAGAATTTGTTGGAGCACAAAATTGTCTAAAATCTCCATTTTCTCAATTTTGGAGAAGCTGTTGGAGATGCTCTAATGACCGACAAGTAAAAAATATAATGTATGAGGAAGTTACACAATTGCACTGTAATTTTAAAAACATGTCATTTTAACCCCCTCTATGTTTATTTTCATTCTAGTGTCATTTTATAGTTATTTTTTAGGGAAAAGTCCAAAAAAACTCAATGGACTTTAGTGTTTGGAGTGATTAAGTCCTTGGACAATTTTTTGGAACAAATAAGTCCTTAGACATTTCAAAACATACTAAATAAATCTTTGGACTTTTGGAAACCTGTTAAATACATCATTATTACTTAAAAATGTAACTTGTAACCTACATAATATGTAAAATTACAAATTAAAAGAAAAAATAAAAAAGATGTCACCTACTTTATCACCTACAAATAAGAAAAATAAGAAAATAACTAAAATAGTCAATCTCATCAACAAAATTAATTTTTTAAGCAAATTTCAAAGTCTTTTCTTAAAATAGTCAAAACATATTATTTTTTTGCCTTAAAAACTGTTTTTGGCAAAAAAAAAAAAAAAAAAAACATCTTTATAATTTGTTATTTAATTTACTTTATATCTTCTACCTTTTTATTTTCATTTTAACTTTTTATTATATTAACATACATAATTGTATATTAACTAAAATATATCAAAAAAGTACGTCTTTTTACAAATTAAATCATTATAATTGTCTCGTCAATTCGTTTAAAATGAGCCTAATATTGATTTTTTTGGATTTAATCTCATATTATTAAATATCATAAATACGTACTAATTATATTTAATATTTACACTTTCTATATGTTATTTATTTAATAATATAAGATTAATTTGTAATTATAAAGGGTAAATATTAAAAATAATTTGTACGTATTTATGATATTGAATAATACAAGATAAAGTTCAAAAACAATATTGAGTTCATTTTGAACGTATTGACGAAACGACTATAATGGTGTAATTTGTAAAAAAATTTAATTTTTTTGATATATTTTCGTTAATATCCGATTGTGTATGTTAATAAAATAAAAATGTAAATGAAAAAGTAATTGATATAAAATAAATTAAATAACTAATTATAACTTTATAAGAATGCAAAGTGTAAAATTTTTCTAAAACTATAAGCAGAAAATGAATCTTTATACATAAAATTTTCTACGTGGGGATGTTTGTTATTTTTATTTTTTTTTGGAAAAAAAAACAATCCTTGCGCAGGAAAAAAAACATTATGTGCAAACTTTGACAATTTTAGGAAAAAAAAACTTTGAAAAATGGTAAAAGAAAAATAAATATGGTTGATGAGATTGACTGTTTTAGTTAATTTTCCCATTTTTAATTTGTAGGCGGATAAAGTAGGTGACTTTGTTTTTAATTTGTAGTTTTACCTGTTATATAGGTTGCAAGTTAAATTTTTAAGTAATAAGGATGTATGCAACAGGTTATCAAAAGTCCAAGGATTTAGTTAACAGGTTTTGAAATGTCCAATGACTTATTTGTTTCAAAATATTGTCCAATGACTTAATCACTCCAAACACTAAAGTCCATTGGATTTTTTTGGATTTTTCCCTATTTTTTAATTACATGAATATTTTATATAGATCTGGCAAAAACTGACTCGACACGCTAACCCGACACGAAATAAACGAGTTTGGGTAATAAATTTCAACTCGTTTAAGTAAACGAGTTGACACGACATGACACATAAATTAAACGAGTAAGATCATGGTAAAAAATTTCAACTCGAAAATGACCTGAATAACCCGTTTAAATATATATATATTATAAGTATTCTTTTTAATGCTTTGGATTTTTAATGTTTTTGATTTGGTTATAACTTATAAATTTTGAACTATAAAATCTGGATTTCTAATACTTTCATTTGAATTTTGGATTTGTACTTTTTTGTGAATTTTCGATTTTTAATTTTTAGTTTTATAAATGTTAAATGGGTTAAACGGGTTAGGCGGATTGTGTCGGGTTATGCGGGTCGGGTTAGGGTAGGGATTTTCTGACCCGTTTATTAAACGGGTCGGGTTAAGGTTAGTCAATCTCAACACGTTAACTTTGAACCCAACACGACATGACACGTTTGTCAGGTCTAATTTTATATAAGATAATAAGACACCAATATACTAGAGGGTACAATTTAAAAAACTTGCAACTACTTTTTGTTTTATCATATCAAGCTATATATGAGATGTTATAATTCGTCTCACATTTATAGAAAATGAGTTTGTGATCTCCTTATAAGCCTTAAGTTGTAGGCTACCAATAATATGGGTCATGCAGAGATGGCCAAAACCGGTCCCATAGCCCGGCCCAAATCGGTGTCGATCTGATATTTTTCTTTTGTAACCGGTCCTTAGAACCGGTCCCAAATCCCCGTCCCGATCCGGGCAATTCCAATTTTTTCTTTCAAAAAATAATTTTGAACATATAAAAAATCTTGTGTGAAGAGTTTCTATTTTTTTAGACAATGTCTTATGGAAATACATTTTAAAATATGGGCCATCCAAATATACTTTAAATATTTTTTTAAAATCTTTTTTAAAGAAAAACATTATACACGTTTTTGCGATTACTATTTTTGAAATTTAGTATTGGAACATTTCAAAAAACTTCAAAAATAATTTGGAAAAAAAAAACTTGAAAATCTTGTAGAAATCTTGAAAAACTTGATATATAATTTATAAAAGCTTAAACTTTTTAAAGAAACCGGGCATATGTATAAACTGATCCATAGTCGGGTTGGGTCGGGCCTTAAGTTTTCGTAAAAACCATAATCGGTCTTGGACCGTCGAGCCATAAGCCATAACGGGCCCCTACCGGTCCCAATGGGTCCAGGTCCCGGTCCTACGTAGATTCCAGGTCGGGCCGAACCCATTTTCACTATTTATATTCTGTAGTACCATGGTTTTAAGTTGGACTCGAATTTACTAGACCGACCTATTGCTTTGGATTTTGAGGTGTTATATGAGATATTAAAAAACGTTTTCATAATGTATTTATCAACATAATGATGATCTACTTTTTTATACACTAGTATTAATTGGCAATTTAATTGGATCGAGTCTACATACATATACATATTCATATGGGTTGAAATTTGAAGTGATGTAAAAACTTGATGTTTTATAAAACTATATGAATTGTATTGCTTAATGACCGTTGTTGTTTTACATGTGAAACTATACATGTTTCACTATAAACATGTGATATTATATATAGGGGCAGGTTCAAACGAGAAGCTAAACATTTTACGAAAATGCGAGAAGTGTTTAATCATATATAATACACAAGTTTAATCATATATGATTAAAACACATGTTATATTGGCAATATATAGACGTTTAATCATATATGATTAAATACATCCACAAGCCGTGTAATCATATATGATATCATGCTTCTCGCCTTCTCGCAAAATGTTTAACTTCTCACATGATCCTTCCATATAGCGGTGGGTTCAAATGAAAATTCATCTTTCATTGTGCACATGAGAACAAATCTTAGCCATTAATCAAAATTTAGAAAACTAATCAATGGTTAATACATAATAAGGTTAATTGAGAAGTGATTAAGAACAAAATTGGAAATTTGAATCAACGCCTACCTTGTTTGACTTTTTTTTTTAATTACATTTTTTTACCCCCTTAAACTTTAAAATAAATTATCTTAAAAATTACTAATATTTTAATCAACCAAATTACATAAAAAAACGAGAATTTTGTGCTCTTCGATATGACATCCATCTCGATATAGTTTTTTTTCTTCGTTTTAACCGTTTTTTACGTGAAATTCTATATATGTGTTATATTCATTATGAATATGCATGTACGTACTCGGGTGTCCACATTCAGTATGAATAATAAAGGTGAACGTTCATTCGCTATTCATGATGAATAATACAGTATTCATGATGAATAATACAAGATTCAGGATGAATAATACACGAATCCATGATTCATGTATTATTCACCCTGAATGTTGTATTATTCATCCTGAATGATACATTATATTCATGATGAATAATACATTAATGACATGTGAGGATGTGGAGACGTGACACGCTCTCTTTTGTTCCCCGGTTCACAACAGAATTACTCGATAGGTTCTCGATTCGTCTTGATGGGTGTTGGGTTACGGTGCTGAAGAAACGCGATGTCTTACGACGTTGAAGAAAGTGTTGAAAAAGGTGATGTCGAGTTATATACTTATGGTATTGAGGTGTTGTACAAACGTGAACGTACATAAATATTCATAATGAATATAACACATATATAGTATTTTACGTAAAAAACGGTTAAAACGACAAAAAAAAACTATATCGAGATGAATGTCATATCGAATGACACAAAATTCTTTTTATTTTTAATGTAATTTGTTTGATTAACATATTAGTAATTTTTAAGATAATTTATTTTAAACTTTAATTAGGTAATTTTTTTAATTAAAAAAGAAAATAAAAAGTCAAATATGGTAGGCGTGACTTTAAATTATCTTCCATTTTTACCTCTTAGTATCTTAAAATTAAAAACTCTATTTAATATAAGTTGTTGGATCAAAAGAGATGAAGTGACTGAGATTTATCCTCACATGCACAATAAAACATGAGTTATCATTTGAACTTTCCTCTGTATATGTATATATACATGTATTATTATTTTCATATAGACAACTATTGAAAATTTCAAAAAATGTGAAATCCATTTTCGTTCACTCGTTTAGGTTATTAATTAAACATAAAAAATAAATTTAGTAATTATATATATGTATATATATACTAGGTTCGACCCCGTGTATTACATGGGGTAATTTAAAAAATTAAATTATGTCAGAAAATTTATCTTACAGATATGAATGATCATTGAAAGTACGATACTACTTTTCCAAGCCTTTTTCCCCTTCAGAGTTGTTTTTTTGCAATTGGTTACAAAATGTCCTTGTTTTAGACAGTTTTCACAAATGATGTTTTACAAAAAAAATAATAGAAAATATGAATAAATATTAAGAATTTATAAAACAAAATTTATAATATAACGTAAATAAATTATGGAAAAATACATAGTTAAAATTGATATGAAATTGCAAAAAGAAAATCACGACAATTTAGTGATTATTTGTATCAAATCTCATACTAATTTCAACAAATCTCATACTAATCACGACACATTAATTCGTATATATTTATGATATTTAATAATATAATTAAATCCAAAAATATTCAATATTGGACTCATTTCGAAAGTATTGACGAAATGATTACAATAGTATAATTTGTAAAAAATAAAAATGTTTTTTAATGCATTTTAGTTCATATATATTATTTATGTTAATATGATAAGAGTCTAAAATGAAAAATAAAAAAGTAAGAGATTAAAAACAAACTACATACCTAATTATAAAGATAGTAAATATAAGATATAAATTAAAAAAAAAATGAATTAAGCAAAAATTTAAGAAATAATGAATGTGGATGTGCCAAATGAACTTATAATGTAAAATGCGTCCAAATACATGTTTAGCCGGGAAATGAAAAAATGGACTCACCAGAAGGTGTGTCCTTCTAGTTACTTATTTATTATATGTATAGATAGATATAGAAGTAAATTACTTTTTTCGTCCTTATGGTTTGTTGAAAATTTCGTTTTTCGTCCTTCGTCTTTATTTATTACATTGGTAGTCATTGTGGTTTGCATTTTTTTTTTGTCCCTGCCCTAATGGTTGTTAGTGATGATTCGTTTAAGTTCTTTTTTCTACTTTATTATAATAAATTCTTTTTTGTTGCGAGGGGCCCACCCTTCTATCTCCTCAGTTTAGAACAATATAGACACATAAACCATACATACATATGTGTATATATATATATATATATATAATATACACACAGAGAGAGAGAATCATCGGCGAGGAAGAATCGGGGAACTCTTCGTTTTCGGCACTTGCTCCGGCTCATGCTCCTACGCCTACCACAATGCTACATCAAAGGCGGCTGCCGTGTTTCGTAATTTCACTTGTTGCTGTTGTTAACACACACAAAGACTTTACAAAAGACACACACTTACAAAACTAAAAACCCAAACTCACTTATAAAACTAAAACCCACATCAAAACTAAACCAGAACTTCTGTTATTGCTTCCCCAACATGAGACCCAGACCCTGTAGTTACCTTCTTTAAATTTATTCAATGGAATCTTTTACAATATTTTGACTTTGACTCCATGCATCAATGGTGGTGGTAAGCTTTTACCTTTTTTTTTTCTTTCTTTTTTTCCTTTTCTCCTTTAACAATATTGTTCTGGTCCAATGAAGAAAAATCAATACTCTCAGCTAATATTTGATGAAAACGGAATGGTAACAAGGTTGCTAATCACAACGATAACTAGATAAAGAAAACGCCAAAAAAACTCTTCCTAAACCCTTCAAATGAACAGGTGCTGATCCTCACAAGGGTGTGTGTATGTGTGTTTGATCAGAGCAACATGTGTGTTTGACTGGAGCAGTATGTGAGCCTTCGATGAAGATGATCGATTGTTTTTATGGAGCACGAAAAACAAATATGTAGGTAGGGTTGGGATGTGGTCGGTGACAGCGAGGGGAGGGGGTGGGTCGCCGGGAGAAGAAATAAAGATGGAGGATGGACGGGGATAAAGAAGATGACGAGTGGGTAAGATTTTTGGTCCCTACATTTGGGTCACCGGAGAAAGATGACCGACAATAGGGGATATGGTTGGGTTCGAGGAGGGAGGGAAGAAGGGGTTGGTGGTGATGGCGATGGTGTTCATCGGGGAAGAAAGAAAATATCATCGACTAGATGAAGGGAATCTGAGAAGAGAGAAATCAACGAGAGAAGGAAGGAGGTAGGAGAGATTGTTATGGCGAGGAAGGCAAGGATTTCGGTGGTGACCGGTGAGGGAAGAAGGCCGGTGGTGGTGTTCATCGGGGAAGAAGAGAGGGTAACAAGGGTCACTGTCAAGAGATGGTTAATTGGGGAAAAAGTCAAAAAGGAAAAAAGATAAAACTTACAAAAATGACTTCCTTAACAAGCATTTTTAACGGTTGTTAGATTTAGGGACGAAAAACGAAATGAATTACAAACCATGGTGACTATAAATGTAATAAATGAAGATCAGGGACGAAAAACGAAATTTTTAACAAACCATAAGGACGAAAAATGTAATTAACTCTAGATATAGTGTATGTGTGTGTGTGTGAGAGAGAGAGAGAGAGAGAGAGAGAGAGAGAGAGAGAGAGAGAGGGTGTGTCAAGTGATAAGCTATAAACAATTGGTTCTTGTCAATTATGAAAAGTCACATGCCTTATCACCAAACTCCATGGTCGGTGCCGGGGTGGTTTACATGGATTCCATTAATAATTTAATTTTTTATTATATTTTTAAATATTTACATGCTTTATAATTACATAAACAATTGTTTTCATTTAGTTTTATTAAATTACATAAAATAGCAGTTAAAATATTAAAATTTTATTTGTGAAACTGTATTATTTTTTCACTTCTGAGCGCATCTCCAACCGGCCGCTAAACCCCTTTTTTTGCCGGTTGGAGTGTTCCAATAATCCGTTAAATCTAAAAAAAAATTACAGGCCACATATTTCATACGGCATATATGCCGGTCAAGTTTCAGACGGCAAATGTGAGAGGCCCCACCACTACCCTTTTTTTATTAATATTTAATTTGTTATTGATTTTATAATTATATAAATTAATGTGTATATATATATATATATATATATATATATATATATATATATATATAATATGTTATTTTAATGTGGGGTCTATAAATTTAGTGTTTTTTTAGAGGTTATGGTTGGAGTTGAGTTTTTTTTTTTTTTTTTTTTGATGGACCACCAAATTTGATATTTTATTTGATATTAAGGTTGGAGTTGCTCTGACATAAATTAACCATGAAAATTTAATTAAAATTAAATTATAAGTAAAATGATACCTTTATAAAGTAAGCATATACTATAGTACAATAAATATATATATATGCTTTATTAGTTGGTGGAAGAGTAATATTTTAATCTCTCACCAATCACATAAGACTTTCGTGTCATCGAACCATATGCATCTTGCCTTTTTTTCTAAGGGAACTATTTCACACCGTCAAACCTTCTAGAACATTTAAACAATCACTGAGTTGAATCGGTTTCAACCCCAACTCAAAATGGTGTTCGTGTCGTTAAGCCGTACAAGTTTAACAAATTTAAGGGCCGTTTACCTAAACACTTACCCGGTAAGCATTTATTGGTTAAATTCGACACTATCACTTACCTTATCGGGTAAGATTTTAGTCCATTAAAACGTTATCATAGGCAAAAAATTTACCTGGTAAACGTTAACCGGGTAAGAGCCATCGCCTCACTTACCAGGTAAGACTCTCGACCAATCATTTCGCTCTTACCGGACAAGATTATTGGTCATTGTCATATTCATCAGTTAATAACTTGGTAAGCTTGGTAAATGTTTACCCAAGTAAACATTTGGTAAACGACCCCTCATTCAAAAATATTTTCATAAACGTGTTAATACAAAGTTCTGGTAAGACCATTCATTTTCCGTGAGACCATCTTGAAGCCCGTTATATGGACATAAAACATTCACAAGAAAAAAAAATATTGAACCTACATTGTTTTTTATTTTTTTGGTGAAAATTATGTCATCCAACGGTTTCAAGATGATTTCACATGACTTTTAAACAGTCAATCTATGTTCTCAAGTCTTGAATTTACTATTTAAAGTAAAAATGTCAGTTTTCACTGTGTATTTACTATTTATGATTTTTCACTCGAGTATGGATATACCAAGCATGTGTATACCACATACAAGCATCACTCTCGTAAGGGGCGAATAATAAGTTTATGAGCTTTGATTTCGGATTTTAAAAACAAGATTTTTAAGTTGAACTAAAACCGAACTACATGGCCAATTAATTAATTACTTTTAGGTTTGATTTGATTCGATTTTTTGAACACCCTTAAACTAAACTTAAAATCCGTTTTACCAAAAAAGAAGAAGTTTAAAATACATTTATATTTATTTATTTGGTCCTAATAATCTACTACTAACCCACTAATGAAATCGAAATTGACGGACCACATTTGAATTTTGTAGCCCATTAAAACTAAAGTAAGCCTTCAAATTGGTGTTCCATCCTAAACAAAACAGGCCCATCTTATAAATAAGAAAAAGAGAAAATTTGACAAATTCTTAACTGAAGTATTGAACTTAACCACTAACTTATATATATATATATATATATATATATAGGGGTTGTTTCATTTGCAACCCACATCTTAACCGTCGGATTCATGATCGGCGGTTACAATAGATATGGGGCCCAATATTTTTAATTAAAAAAAACAGAAAAATAAAAATAAAATAACCGTCGATCATGAATCCAACGGTTAAGATGTGGGTTGTAAGGGTTGCAACCTTTTTCAGGGTTGCAAAATATCCTTCCACTATATATATATATATATCTATATATCTATAGGGGTTGTTTAATTTGCAACCCTTAAAAAGCTTGCAAACCTTGCAACCCACATCTTAACCGTCAGATTCATGATCGGTGGTTACAATAGATATGAGGTCAAATATTTTTAATTAAAAAAAAAAGAAAAATAAAAATAAAATAACCGTCAATCATGAATTCAACGGTTAAGATGTGGGTTGCAAGAGTTGCAACCTTTTTAAAGGTTGCAAAATATCCTTCCACTATATCTATATCTATATCTATACTATATATTAAAGTTCTATTACGGTTTTTGGAAAAAGCAGTTTTTGGAAACCCCTTTTTTTCTCCCACGATTCTACCCCTATTCAATTACATTAAATTCAATTTTACATTTACCACCTTTACAATTAATTATTTAATTTACTTTATATCCTTTGCTTTTTCATTTTTCATTTTACACCCTTATCATTTTAACACAAATAATCGTATATGAAAAAAATACAATGAAAAAATACGTTTCTTTTTTTACAAATTATACCATTATAATCGTCTCGTCAATACCTTCAAAACGAGCCCAATATTGAATATTTTTAACTTAACCTTACTATTAAATATCATAAATATTTATGAATTAATTTGTTTTCTATCAATACGTTTTTTTAACCGTTAGCATATTAAAAATACATAATTGTTGATCAACTAAAATATATTAAAAATACGTTTAATTATTATAATAAATTATATCATTATAATTTTTCGTCAATAATTTTAATATAAACTAATTATTGAATATTTTTATGCACATAAATGTGTAACATTATATATATATATATATATATAGAGAGAGAGAGAGAGAGGAGGGGGGGGGGGGGAGGGAGGTTCAAGGGAAAACCTCAAAAAAATGGAAAACTGAAGAACACTCTAGTAGTCCTTCATCTGGACGGTATGCACTTGTGCATGCAGGAAATTTGTAACATGCATTTGTGCATATGCACAAGTGCATAATGCATAAAAACCAAAAAACAACATAATTTATCTGTATGCACAAGTGCATACCGTCCAGATGGAAGGCTACCAGGGTGTTCCTCAGTTTTTCGTTTTTTTGAGGTTTTCCCCCAAACCTGACCCTCTCTCTCTCTATATATATATATATATGTGTGTGTGTGTGTGTGTAACACCCTCAACTCTAGAAGTAGCAACTTATTTAAAATTTTCTAAATACATCCATAAATGAATCGTCTACAACCACAAATTCAGATTTTGCTACAATACACACCTTCTATCTATACATACAGTAAACAATAGGGACGGGTGCTACTAAAACCCAAAACATGTCACTATCTCCAACTCGAGGAAGACTTCACCAATTACTTACGTTTGTAAGGCTAAGGCTCAACTCTTCATAGCACCGCTTGAACTGAAACCCCCCGCTAGGAACCTGATGCACATGCCGACAAATAAAAAGGTTAGGCTTAACGCCTAGTGAGCTTAAGAGTGTTAACATGACCGAATATATCTTTAAAAGAAAGGAAATCAGTTTAAATCAAGATCCTTCGAAATATTATACTTCAAAATGGAAACGACACATTTCCCCATAATATACACTTTTAAAGACAATACTCCCAAAACACAAGTTTCTTATAAAATGGTGCAACGCATAACTCACCTAAACGGGATCATAGTTCGACACTTATTTGGTAAAAACATGAATAACCATTTATACTCCAAAGTACCCAAAACATGGGCGGGATAGAGTGCCCGACCCATAAATCGCTATCAAAACCACATATACCGTACGTCCGAAAACATGGACACTTGGTCCAATACTCACGCGACCGTAAGGAACCAATGACAATAAAATAAGACGTTCTTATATTCAACATACTGATATCCAACAACGGGGGAAACCCGTATCCGTTGAGGGTGGATGGAACACAAAAGTATACTACCCAAACAACGTTAATCGCATGACACCTCCCGACATTCCAGCCCGGTGTCCCTACGACTTCTTTACAAGTGTCACCCCAAGTCAGTTGACCTTGATGGATCATTCCGAAAAACTCCATCCCGAAGGCCCGACACACTTAAAGACTACCTCCCAGGCATTACTTCAAGCGGCGGAGGTCCTAGCGCCTACTACTCCGGTAGCACTAGCCGACTCAACCCTCCTAGCGATCACTTTTAAAGTTTCTGGTCATAAAACATGGGTACCGAAGTTCAACCCCGCAATACCCAATTGACCATCCCAAAACAGATTGACTCACGTGCCTATGGATCCATTACACACTGTCTAACGTTACCGGACTACACACAAATGACCAAAGCACCCGAGCCCGTAACCAACCTCAATACGCAACACAGCGCATTAGTACGTACGTCATAAACGGACTCTACATTGAGCCATATAAACCGGACAAGTGTCCTCAAAACTCCTTTAAACGATATCGAGCCAAAATGCTCAAAACCTCTTTTGACCCACGATTACATTTTTCAATATAATAAACACACTCGACCCATACCGTGAAATTACACGCTCCCAAAATGCTTGGATGGATTCCAACACAGTTTAAGTCGGGACAAAAAGGTTTTCCAAACTAGACTTGTGAACTTAAATACACCGATTTACGTATGTCATGAATAAGACCTCATTTGTACAAAATCACCAAGAATGCATAAGTCATGAAATGGACTATGTTTGTACCAAATCCCCAAAATGCACAAATCATACTATTACTCATCAAGATGTCCAAATCCCAAATATGAGCATTTTATGAACTAAAATAAACCAAGTTCATCAAATATGAAAACTCATTAAAATACTCACACTTTGACAAATACCAAGTAAAATACGTTTTTACTTCAAAATACTCCAAACTTATCAGCAGTTAACCATTTCATGTAAAACAATTTAAAATAACCATTTTGGCATGTACACCGTTTTCACAAATCAACTTGAACTCACTTTGCTAGATTTAGGCTAAATCTAGATGTTACCCAACGAGCTCTTTTGAAGGCCGCTTGAATCCTCAAGCCGAAAACTTCCAAAACCTAGATCCAACATTCCAACCCAAAAATAACCATAAGTAACCATAACCAACCACAAGGAAACATTCTCCAAACATAAAATACCAAGATCCCAAATAAGATCAAAACCCTAATTTCTCTAAAACCATCAAATCCAAGATTGGAGATATCGAACCTTAAGAAACCACCAATGGAGCATTTATAACTTTATTACAAGAAAACTTACCCTTGAAGGCAAAGAGGCTTCCGAGAATACCCAATCCAACACTTCAACCCGAGCTCCCGACCGTTGCACTTGACGAGGAAGATGAAGATGGAGGTTTTGTGGTTCAAGGTTCCAACTAGTTAGATAGTGAAGAAACATGTGGTTTGAGGAGGAAAAACCCCCCAAAATAGGTTTGGGTTTGGTTTTGGTGTTTGGGAGAGAAAAGGGAAGAAAATAGAAGTGAGAGTGAGGGAAATGGTTGAGAATCGCGACTCTTAAAAGACCCTGGGGCCGACCGCGATTGTGCCCGACGATTGTGCCAGGGCACTATCGCCCAAAACGTACCGCGGGCACACCCCCGCTGGCGATTGTGCCCAGGGCACTATCGCCATGGCATTATCGCCCAAAGTGTACCGAGGCTCGTTTCTTCCCATTTTCCGCACAGACCACTCATGACGCGATAAGGCTTAATAGGTAAGATATAAGGGATGAAATTATACGATAAGAAACAAGAATTTCTCAAAAGGGTTGGCTTTCACATACAGGAATTTACGAGTGTTACAATCCTCCCAACCTTAGAATGATTTCATCCTCGAAATCTAGGTTCCCATGAAATCTCGCCCGCAGGAAGATTGACCTTAACCCGTTGCTAGCACCACCAACACGTCCCTTACACCGATACTAACATTGCTGCCCCCTCTTGGGCACAATATACACATAACCGAGCGTACACTTAACTCTCCAAAATAACCTTTTACTCACAAGGTTATGGTCGTCTCCCAACCTTGGGTGACAATTACTACCTCCAGGTAGTTAGTGACCCCAAATTCTCGCTGACCAAACTTTCCTTCGGATCTACGGTTCCGAACACAATGTCAAAGATCGCAACCAAACTTCCAAGTTCCTCAGATTTCAACTGATCCATTCTTAATATCAATAAAGATATTCTTCTAAGGCGCACCAAAGCATCCTTCAGATACTACTTAGCCCAGATTCAGTCAACACCCAACTCCGTTTCAACACCAATCCTCACAACAATCATTTAATACAAGCTTTACCACCACGGAAATGCCTAAACACATCGATACTTAATCCTCAACACCCAAACTCCTTCCAAATTCCATCACTGAAAGGTCAATATTTCTCATGGTTCGACCGGGATACATCTAAACATTCCCAGCTCCACTGACTCCAAGAAAAACGAGTCGACACCTAGGGCTAAACGGTGACCTCGAAAACATGGACATCCCGTCCAAAATTCCATCCTAGACAGATAGCCGTACTAAGTTTGACACTTAACCGAGTGCCAAATTTCAAATCTTATATTTCTAACAGACCGACCACCAAAATTTCCTTCAATCGCGGAACCCACTGAGACGATACACCATCAACATAAACCATGGTGTCACACCGACAAGCAATCCACCAAAACGAACCCAATCTAATCGCAAGTAATCACCTAAGACCTTATCCCACATGATTACCGAGGTATAAAATTGCTTCCTTAATTAACTGGGAAGACTTAAATCTACTATTTCCATTAATACAAACGCGTGCAGATTCACAAACCAAAACCTCAAACATTCAAGACTGACCGCAAGTCAGATCATCCGACGCTTCAAATCCCAAGGACTCCCTTAGTCCCTAAACACAACTCCTTTCATGACGGGGTTAAACCTATAGGCCTAATGAGTTCAAAGTTTTTCAAATAATATGCCAATTTAAACGTTTATAAAACTTTCAAATACACAAGTTTTATAACGATTAACCGTTCAGTGACAACACACTATCGCCCATCCGATAGGTTTCAAAACTGGTTGCCAACACAACACATATAAAACAATTTCCAAAAACTCTTTTGATCAGTAATTACGTTAATAAAAAAAACGGTAACAAGAGATGCGCAACAAAATTTTCAAACGGACTACCATGGTCCTAGTATTGCATCCATTTATACTATGCATATGAAAGATAACTTTCTGCACTATAACATGTGCAATGAAAGTTTGTACAATTCCCAAAAGAGACAATCATAAATTAATCTTAAAGTTCTGACTTCCCAACCCAAAAGTCGTTGCGACATAAAATTATTAACAACTCCATATGCAACAGTTTATTCCCCAAAGTTCGATGAAATGATAAGAATGCAAATAATTCTCAAATCGAGTTTAAAACTAAGTCGCCTCGATAAGACACATTTGACCAAGATGGTAACTACAACGATATGCAATTCGAAAATTCATTTCATGTATTGCGGAAAATTTATAGCAACAAGGTCAACAAGCGAAACACGCTTAGATTAAAATTTAATTTAAGACAATATAAATATTTCGCATATTTACTCACGCGTGTGAAAGTCGGATTCAACCAAAAAGTATGCACATATACTCGTAAATTAACGCACACAATAATACAAGTCTACACGTTCTCAAAAATGTCTTTTTTTATTACGCGGTTCGAATGATCATAAAAAAATGAAATGCCATTAACCAAACTAGACTTTCATAAACTCAATGATGGCAAAAACGAGTGGTGACAAAATCTCTGTTTCCCAACACAAAAGTGTAAAACGACTATAAGTCTAAAAAGGTTAAAAATTTTAAAACCACCACGTAAGATAAAGTGACAATTTTCAACAAAAATCTCATGAGATACGACACTCAAAACTCGTAAATTATACGACATAAAGTTAAAACTCACACATCTCAAAATACACTTACGAACCCAAAAAGATCGCAAAACTATACCCCGTAAAATTAAACACGACTCATACAAACTAAGATTACATAGAAAATCCCGACTCAAGAACAACGGGACAACTCTTCCTTTAAAACCTTAACATACGTGGAGGAGATCCAATGTCAAGGTTAAAAATTCCACAGTCGCTTGCCCAATACCACATGCGGTATTAAAATACGGACCTTAAGATGTCCAAAGATAGCGTTAAACACAAAACAGGGACGGAGAGATTTTCAATATAAACTGTAACCACGTGCAACAAAACTATTTCATGCAAGATTAAGCTCACAGTTTAAAATCCGATGAGGGCTAAATGTTTTACTAAAAATTTATAATCCAAAACACTTTAAGTTTGGCGAACATGAGAAACAATTTATGCAAACTCATTTTAGAAATAACTTTAGTCCATGAATTTGGTCGGCATTCACCCCTCTGGACTACGTTTCTCAACAACCCGACATACTAATATCATCCGGGTGTATCAAGCATCTTAGGACAACAATCTCAATTTCCTACTATTGTCATCCGGATACTCCACATCTTAAAGCAACACTCGGATACTTCATCGGTTCACCTTACAATTTATCCTCGTATAACATCAATTCCATAAGCTTAAGGTTCTACTCCAACCAATTATTCTTACTCACGACAATCAACTTAATGCATTCAACGTAGTTAACTATCACTTCAACGTGACATTGCTATAGGCATCAACCATTCCCTAGATCACTCGCTTAGGAACTTTCTCACTACCCCAACGGTAATCATACCAAGGTAGTTCAAGTATACACATGTAGCATGTAGGTTCACCATAACACTGTCCACGTGCCATTATAAACGTACCGTACATGCTCATCCTTGCGACCCTCGACAAACTTCCCGTTTCTAGCGACCCTCTCAACTCCAAAATATCTTATCTTAAGGTTCCTAATGTGCAACTTCACTTACAATTGCTTATAAAAACGCTAGTTTGAGTCTAGGCATCCTACAATCAATCCATAATTCTCTCAAACTTAAGCTCTGATACCAACTTGTAACACCCTCAACTCTGGAAGTAGCAACTTATTTAAAATTTTCTAAATACATCCATAAATGAATCGTCTACAACCATAAATTCAGATTTTGCTACAATACACACCTTCTATCTATACATACAGTAAACAATAGGGACGAGTGCTACTAAAACCCAAAACATGTCACTATCTCCAACTCGCGGAAGACTTCACCAATTACTTACGTTTGTAAGGCTAAGGCTAAACTCTTCATAGCACCGCTTGAACTAACCCCCCCCCCCCCCCGCTAGGAACCTGATGCACATGCCATCAAATCCAAGATTGGAGATATCGAACCTTAAGAAACCACCAATGGAGCATTTATAACCTTATTACAAGAAAACTTACCCTTGAAGGCAAAGAGGCTTCCGAGAACACCCAATCCAACATTTCAACCCGAGCTCCCGACCGTTGCACTTGACGAGGAAGATGAAGATGGAGGTTTTGTGGTTCAAGGTTCCAACTAGTTAGATGGTGAAGAAACATGTGGTTTGAGGAGGAAAAACCCCCAAAATAGGTTTGGGTTCGGTTTTGGTGTTTGGGAGAGAAAAGGGAAGAAGATAGAAGTGAGAGTGAGAGAAATGGTTGAGAATCGCGACTCTTAAAAGACCCTGGGGCCGACCGTGATTGTGCCCGGCGATTGTGCCAGGGCACTATCGCCCAAAACGTACCGCGGGCACACCCCCGCTGGCGATTGTGCCCAGGTGATAACTCTCATTTTGAGCGTTATTTACACGTTATTTGTGTGAATTTTTCTTTCATTTTAGTTGTTTTTCCTTTTTGTTTGTTTCTCTTTCTGCCTTTTATTATTTTATTTTCATTTGGAGTTGTTGAGAATGTTTTTATGGTTAAACGCATCATTTTTTGGTTAAAAACGTCACTGTTCCCCAGTGGGCACAATCTGCCCACTGTGGGCACCAGAGGGACCATTGGGTAAAGCTATTATCCAGTTTTTACTAGCTGTAAATTGATGGAATTTACTGGATCATGTGGCTGGAATTTAAGTGAATTGTGTCCACACAATTTTTGGGGCAATCCTCACCCTTGGATTCTCAAGATTTCAAGTATAAATACAAGCTTGGGGAGGAGCATTGAAGACACCCCTCATCTCATCTTCCATCATCAAGAAAGCAAGAACAATATGTTCTTCATCTTCAAGCATTTACTTTCATGGTTGAAGAGATGAAGTATTAGTGTAGAATTTAATTTCTCGCATTTAATTTTTGTCTTTTATTTTCTGCCTTTTATTTCTCGTATTTACTTTTCGTACTTACTTTAACGCATTTAAATTCCGAACTTTACTTTCTAGTTACACTTGTAGTTTATCTTTATTTAATACAAGTAGTTAACAAGTATTTCTTTTTTTAAATTATGTCATTTATTTTTATTATGAGCTAACTATCTTTTGGGTAAGGGTGTGAGCCGACTTGAGACTAATAGGCAACACTTGGGTGTGGCCATCATTACTAGCTCTTAAGATTGGTCACTTAAGTCGAGGCTTAAACTCAACGCTGATAAGCCGATCACTTTGAAGTGTTAATATTAAATCTTGACCTCGAGAGGGGCGGATTCGAAATACGGCTTAAGGGATGCACAAGGATTTGAGAGAGTCTTTGATAACCACGTAGAGATACGGATTTTGCATGATTTATTACGGTTCAAACGTCGGAGGAGATTTATATCACAAAGAGATTTGGGTGTAAATCTCCGTACCGGTAGAACTTGATTTATTTCAACGTAGTTAAATCGGCAAGATTAAGAGTTGGTAACGATAGACACTTTATAGGCATTTTGTAGGACCGGTCTTTAAAAATCCATTTTCGAGAGATCGGGCTTTTTATAGACACTTCGTGCTACAAAGTAACTAACCATTTTGTTACTACATAAATCTCAAGGAAAACTTACACCTATACCCATTTTAGTTTCTTATTTGTTTAGTTTTCGTTGTTAAAAACCCAAAATTTTCTCAAAAATATTTTCTTCTTCTCTAACTGAAATCGGTGTATTCTCAACTTAGGACTCGAAACTTTGAAGTCCAATCCCTGTGGATACGATCTCGGTATATTTACCACTTTATTACTTGTAGCGATCATAGTTTCGGTGTATACTTGCGCCGTTACTGTGGCCTATACGGTTTTCCGCTACCACCAGGGCACTATCGCCAGGGCATTATCGCCCAGAGTGTACCGAGACTCGTTTCTTCCCATTTTCCGTACACACCACTCATGACGCGATAAGACTTAATAGGTAAGATATAAGGGATGAAATTCTACGATAAGAAACAAGAATTTCTCAAAAGGGTTGGCTTTCACAGACAGGAATTTACGAGAGTTACAATATATATATATATATTATCTTTATCTATATCTATACTATATATTTAAAATTCTAAAACGGTTCTTGAAAAAGTCTGTTCTTGAAAACGGTTTTTGGAAAACCATTAAAATTAAATGTTACATTTACCACCCTTACAATTAATTATTTAATTTACTTTATATCCCTTCTTTTTTCATTTTTCATTTTACACCCTTATCATGTTAACACAAATAATCGTATATGAACAAAAATGCAATGAAAAAATACGTTTCTTTTTTTATAAATTATACCATTATAATCGTCTTGTCAATATCTTCAAAATGAGCCCAATATTGAATATTTTTTTAATTTAACAGTACTATTAAATATCATGAATATCAAATTGTTTTATATAAAAATTCTAAAACGATTATTGTACAATCTTTTGTACAATAACATTTATCACCCTTAAATGTTACATTTAACACCCTTACAGTTACTTATTTAATTTATTTTATATCTCTAAAAATTCTAAAACGGTTATTGTACAATCTTTTATACAATAACATTTACCACCCTTGCATTTACTTATTTAATTTACTTTATATCCCTTACTTTTTCATTTTTTAATTCTACACCATTATCATATTAACACAAATAATCGTATATGAACAAAAATGCAATGAAAAAATATGTTTTTTTACAAATTATACAATTATAATCGTCTTGTCAATACCTTCAAAACGAGCCCAATATTGAATATTTTTTAATTTAACCGTACTATTAAATATATCATGAATATCTACTAATTAAATTGTTTTATATAAAAATTCTAAAATGGTTATTGTACAATTATTTATACAATAACATTTAACATCTTTAAATGTTACATTTACCACTCTTACAATTACTTATTTAATTTACTTTATATCCCTAAAAATTCTAAAACGGTTATTATACAATCTTTTGTACAATAACATTTATCACCCTTACAATGTTACATTTACCACCCTTACAAATAATTATTTAATTTACTTTATATTCCTTGTTTTTTCATTTTACACCATTATCATATTAACACAAATAATTGTGTATGAACAAAAATGCAATGAAAAAATACGTTTTTTTTTACAAATTATACCATTATAATTGTCTCGTCAATACCTTCAAAACGAACCCAATATTGAATATATTTTAATTTAACCGTACTATTAAAAACTATGAATATCTCTGAATTAGTTTGTTTTTTATCCATACGTTTTATTTTTTTTTCACCGTTAACATATTAAAAGTTCATAATTGTAGATCAACTAAAATATATTAAAAATATGTTTCATTAGTATTATAAATTCTAATATTATAATTTTTCATCAATAATTTTAATATAAACTAATTATTAAATATTTTTATGGGTACCATAAATGTATAACATTCTATATATAGTATCTATATCTATACTATTATATTAAAATTGTAAAACGGTTATTTTCAAAATCCAATGTTGCATTTAACATCTTTACAATTAGTTATTTAATTTACTTTATATCTCTTACTTTTTCATTTTTCATTTTACAACCTTGTTATATTAACACAAATAATGGTATATGAACAAAATGCAATGAAAAAATATGTTTCTTTTTTACAAATTATACCATTATAATCGTCTCGTCAATATCTTCAAAATGAGCCCAATATTGAATATTTTTTAATGTAACCATACTATTAAATATCATGAATATCTATGAATTAATTTGTTTTCTATCCATACGTTTTATTTTTTTTTTCACCTTTAGCATATTAAAAATACATAATCGCAGATCAACTAAAATATATTAAAAATAAATTTCATTATTATTATAAACTAGGCATATACCCACGCACGATGTACAGCGAAAAATCGTGAAATCGAAGGAACAATTGACAAAGGTATGTATCCGCTCGCGAAACATTTTGAAATCAAAATGACAACAACGTTTCATTTTAAGTTTGTATTTCTTTGTCCTTATCGATACTTTAGTTTATGATTCACATATAAGTGCACCAAACGACTCAAGCTCCGTGTTTTCATAGACTAAAGTATCGATAAGAACGAAGAATGCAAACTTACAATGAAAACGTTGTTGTCATTTTGATTTCGAGATGTTTCGCGAGCGGATACATACCTTTGTCAATTGTTCCTTCGATTACATAATTTTTCGCGCCACATCGTGCGCGGGTATATGCCTAGTATATATATATATATATATATATATAGGGGTGTTCAAATGCAACTCTTTTATATGGTGCAACCCCTCTATCCACCACTCATTTTATTTTCACCTTTTTAATTAAAAAATATAAAAATAAAATGAGTGGTGGATAGAGGGGTTGCATGAGTTGCACCAGGTAAAAGGTTGCGTAATAATCTACCCCTATATATATATATATATATATATATATATATATATATATATATATATATATATATATATATATAGTGGAAGGATATTTTGCAACACTGAAAAAGGTTGCAACCCTTGCAACCCACATCTTAACCGTTGGATTCATGATCGACGGTTATTTTATTTTTCTGTTTTTTTTAATTAAAAATATTGGGCCTCATATCTATTGTAACCGCCGATCATGAATCCGACGGTTAAGATGTGAGTTGCAAGGTTTGCAACCTTTTTAAGGGTTGCAAATATATATATATATATATATATATATATATGACGATAATCAAATGAGAACAAAAAATAAGTTGAGAACCGTAAAAACCCATCTAAACCATTAATTGATTTTAATCTATGGTCATTAAAGTCAATGGCAATTTTGAAATAAAATAGAAGTGAAAGGGCATATTGGGTATAAAAAATATGATCTGACCAATTCTCCATAACTTGACCAAACCCACCTTCTCAAATCCATGTTTCGATTTCAAATCCAACCTCATCAGAGCCATTTTTTCCGACGAGTTCAAACCCATGTTTCCAGTGAGTCCAACGCCGCTGCCGGTAAACTAAACTCTTGTTTCTGATATGATTTCTAGTTCGATTTATGGTTCGATTTTTGATTTGATTTTTGATTCAGTTGCTAAAATCGATTTTTGACTCGAATTGAATGAGGAGGTCTTGTTGAAATCGTTGATGAAATCGATTTCTGGTTCGATTTCAAATAACAGGGATCAAATAATGGCTGGTAAGGATTTGTTATATATGCCACGGTTATTTTGCAACCCAGTAACATGTTACAACCCGTGCAACCTTCATCTAAACCGTCCATTGCATTTGGATTCTCATTGATAATACATGAATGACATGTGAAGATGTGGAGACGTGACACACTCTCTTCCCGGTTCACAACATAATTACTCGATAGGTTCTCGATTCGTATTGATGGGTGTTGGGTTACGGTGTCCATATACTAATAAGGGATATATGAATTATTGAATTTTGAGTTACCTAGAAAGAAAGATAGCGAAAATCATAAACGTTCTCCTTTAAGAAAAAGGGTTTTAGTCGTTCTTATAATGATTTTTTTTTCTTGGTTACGAGATTCAATTTAAGTTAATGAACTTAGGTGCTGTTCGGTTCGTTTTCTGTTAAGACCTGTATGGATATAACTGTCTGTATGGATATAGTTGTCTGTGTGTTAACAACTAAGTTGTTGTTCGGTTGTTGTGCTGAATAAACAGTCTGAATGTCTGAAATGACCATTTTACCCTTTTGTTTTACATTAAACATTTGTTGATGAAATTTTACAAAACAATAACAAAATGTAGATTAAACAGATAGTAATCAAATTTTGTATTTACAATTCAA
The DNA here is from genome assembly GCA_954870635.1 of Arctium minus. Taxonomy (NCBI): domain Eukaryota; kingdom Viridiplantae; phylum Streptophyta; class Magnoliopsida; order Asterales; family Asteraceae; genus Arctium; species Arctium minus. The sequence goes on from OX941080.1 coordinate 7,573,475, forward strand.
ACCTAAAAACTGACTTTTGTTTCTCCATCGAAGCTGACTTTTACAAGATTAGCCCAAAAAAAAAAAAAAACATAAATCAAACAAATTGATAAGCTTCCTGTCATGAACAATAAAGCTTCTGATAAATCAAACAAATTCTAATAAGCTTCTGATAAGCTTCTGATGAACAGTAAAGCTTTTGATAAATCAAACAAATCGATAAGCTTCCTGTCATGAACCAAATATGTTCATTCAAGTTCTACAAGAAATGAAAAAACAGAGGGAAGGAAGGAAACCTAACAAAGACCTGTTCATTCAAAGTTTCTGATCTGTTCATTCAAGTTTCGATGGGGAGGAGCTTCGATGGGGAGGAAGGCGCTGTTGGAGGGTTTTGCTTCGATGGGGAGGAGCTTCATTCCAGCAGCTACAGGCGGTGGTGGTGTCTTCGGCGGTGGCGCTGGTGGTGGCTCCGACGACGACGGCACTGGTGGTGGTTCTGGTCGGCGAGTGGGATGATGATGGTGAGGTAGAGGATAGGAAATGGGGTCTGTGGGTTTTGATTTTCCAGAGAGGGTGAGAAATGGGTTGAGGGTATGATTTGTCTTTTGGACGACTGAATGTAGAGGAGAAATACATTGTAGCTGACCGATTCAGCCATGGGCTGACCGAATAAGCCAATACTGAACACCTGGATATGGCTGTGCGAATCAGCCATATCCACTATACAACTCATTAAGCCACAAACGAACAACCCCTTAGAGGAATCTCTATATACTATTTTAAGAATTTATGTTGATAAATTTGAATGACTGAAACATAATATTTGTTTGAATGTTGAAGGACATGTTATTGTTCCACTCATCATTTATAACTTTCATATCATGATTTCAAAATATTATTTTTATTTATAACGACGATGATAAACGTTTTTTAAAAATGCGTGAACTCTTGTGAAAACTGTACCTAATGTGTGTTAAATTGGTTTCGAGATAGACTCAAATCTTTTTAATTAATATTTTTTGTTGTGATATTTGATATCTTTCGTTTATAAGATCATTACATTTTGTTAAAAGTCTTAAAAATGTATCTCAATCATAAGAAACGTTAAAATATCTTTGAATAAAAAAAGACAATGATACAAAATTTAAATTTGTTTTGTGGTTGTCGTATAGAAAATGTTAGCTTTCATGGTCAATAAGTAAAAATATAACTATGAAAAACCATAATCGAAAAGCCCCAAAATTGGTATTACTTCTGATTTAATAACTTTGTAATTTAATACATATTGAATTGATGAATGTTATAGTCATTTTACACTTAATTTGGTAATTGGTATACATGTCACATAATTGAAAGTTGGATGAAGTATTTTTGTGATATTTTATAGTTGTTTGATATTTTTGAAAAAATACGTAGGTTTTATGTATTAAATATTAAATTTAATTAGTACATGAAATATATGTAAAACGTAATCTCTATGAAAACCAGCTTTCAAATCAAGAAAATTTTAAGTTTGAATTCACATTCATATATAATTTGTAACCACTTCAATGTAGCAAACTATGGTAGGTAAAATGATGATTATATCAAGAAAAGCAAGCCAAAGTGTCTTTCTAGACGAAGATTGTAGCAAAATTGTTTCTTTCGTAACCTTTCCCTCTTAATTGGCTTTGATCCAATGACGACGACTTAGTTAATACCCTTGTATGTTACAAAAATAACCAAGCCTAGATGCCTTGGCCGTGTGGGACGCCATGTTTTCTATTTGAACTCTTAAGCAAAAAGTGTAGGTTATTCTAAGAACTATCATTGGAAAGAGTTATTATAAGTCAGTTACATATTTAGAGTTTGGTTCTTAACTTGAATTTTGTGTGAGATGATATTTTTTTAGTTTTTTTTTATTTAGAGCATCTCCAATGCAAGGTTCTTGTAAGCAAAAAGTGAAGTGTCTTGTAAGAACTACCATTGTGAAGGGTTCTTATAAGAACCTAACCCCTTTTGAGTTCTTATTTAAGAACCCTGGTTCTTACCATGAAGTTTGTGTGAAATGACAATTTCCTCATTTTTATTGGTAGTTAAATTAAATATTTGATATTTATTTATAAATATATAATAACTATTGATGTTGACATGGGGTTCTTATAAGAACTACCATTATGAATTTTTATATAAATTTTTACATTGATGAAATGTAAATTATGTGACACCAAAAGGTGTAAAAATGATATTCTTGTAAGAACCTCCATCGGATATGCTCTTACATGTGTGAGAGGTACTTAAAACAAAAGTTTGATTATGAAATAATATATGGGACCCACAAAAGGGTTATTATAAAAACTAAAAGTGTGGAGTTTTAGAGGGTCTTCAATACAAGGTTATTATAAAAAACTCATATCTTTAGGTTCTTGTACAAGAACTTTGGTTCTTAACTTGAAGTTAGTGTGAAGTGGTAGTTTTTTTCCCTTATTTTTCTTACTTTATAATTGGTACTTAAATTAAATATTTATTTTTAATTAATAATTATTGAAATTGAAAAAATACTTGGGACCCACAAAAGAGGTTCTTATAAGAACTGTTATTGTAGAATTTTACGTGAGTTCTTATTTTAACGAGTTGAAGATGAGGTGTCAAGAAAAAGTACAAAAAATAGGTTTTTATAATAACCTCCATTGAAGATGCTCTTATATAAGAGCACCCACAATGGTGGGTTCTTCCATCCACGTGGAAGTCAACAAACCCAAAAACAAAAGTCCATACCATTGAAAATGTGGAGGTTCTTGACACATCACCAGGAGCTGTTCCTCTGTAAGGACCGCTCCATATGGTGAAATAGTGGGCTCCACCAACTATTAATTAATAAAAAAATAATTTACATCATCAGGAGAGGATCGATTCATTTTTTTTATAATTTAAAAATTAATTAATAAAAAATTTAATAAAAGTATATCTTAATTAATAAATATTGTAAGCTTTAATTATTATTTTTTTAATTATTAAAAGTATATTTTAATTATTGTCTTGTAAGCTTTAATTATTGTTTTTTAATTATTAAAAGTATATTTTAATTATTGTCTTTTAATTATAATAGTAAATTTTTATTATTTTTATTATATAAACTATGAACCGGTTCATGATTGGGAGTGAAAGGTTTATGAAATGTGCAAGAAAGAGAAAACTGATGTGACAGAGATAGAAAAATGACGTGGCAGAATGGAGGTTCATGATTGTGGATGCTCTAAGTTCTTAATTTGATGAGTTGGACATGATGTGGCAAAAAAAAGTAAAAAAAATATGTTCTTAATTACTGATGTTGAAAAAATAATGAGAACCATAAAAGAGTTCTTATAAGAAATGTCATTGTGGATTTTTATATGAGTTTTTAATTTGATAAGTTGGACATGGTATGGTTGCAAAAAGTAGGTTTCTGAGAGCATCTCCAACGAAGGTTGTTATGAGAACCTACTTTGTTATGTTCATGTTTGTTAATAAAATGTACTCGTTATTTATTTAATACTTAAACTTTATAATCATAAGCAGGGGCGTATGTAGCTTGCAATTACTGGGGATGGGTCCCCATTAAATGGAAAAAAAGAGTTTTTTTTTAGGTAAAAATGTGTTTATTTTAACTTTATATCTTTAGTTCCCTCATTAAATTTTTGTTTGGGACCCCATAAAAAAAAATTGCATCAGAACCAACCAAAAAACATTCTCGAAATTAACTAAAAACCCAAAAATGTTCTTCAAAATCGACAAAAAAAAACTTAAAAATCTCTTGAAACCAATCAAAAAAAACTTTAAAAATCCCTCGAAACGGTGGATTTAGACTAAAATGCACCGCATAACTTTACGGACATTTATTCTACAGGTGCCACTACCAGAAAAATCCTGGATCCGCCATTGATCATAAGGGTAGAATTTCTAAGTATTAAAAATAATAATCATACGTTTTTATGATATTTAATATTATTAAATTAAACATAAAAAATTCAATATTAAACTCACCTTCAATGTATTAGCGAAATAATATCCAATTTGTTGGAGCTAAATGTACACATTTTGAAAATTTTAACTTTTAAAAGTTATTAAGATCAAGATGCTTTATGCGTAAACTTTAGTTATTTGGATAACAGACTTCAAAAAGTTACTAAAATGTGAGGATTGACTACTAAGAGTAAGAGCATCTCTGCCGCAAAATTCTTATAAGCAAAAAATGCATTGACTTGTAAAAAGCTAGTATTGTGGAGAGTTCTTATAAGAATCTAAACCTCTTTAGGTTCATAAATAAAAATCTTGGTTCTTACCTTAATATTTGTTGTGAAGTGACATATTATTAGTTTTTCCTTTTATTTTCTTGACCTTATAATCATTAATTATATATTTAACTTATATAACTATTATATAGGACTCACAAAAAGAGGTTTTTGTAAGAACTACCATTGTAACATTTTATGTGAGTTCTTATTTTGATGAGTTGGAAATGACGTGACAACAAAAAAAATGTAAAAAGAAAACCTCTTTGGAGATGCTCTTAGAGCATCCACAATGTATAGGATTTTATGTGAGTTCTTATTTTGATGAGTTGGAAATGACGTGACAACAAAAAAAATGTAAAAAGAAAACCTCTTTGGAGATGCTCTTAGAGCATCCACAATGTATAGCATCCACAATGTATAGGATTTTCACCAAGGTTTTTCATAATTTTTTTTTCTTATATATTATTGCCACATCAACAACATAAAAAATCTCTATATACCTCCACTATGTAAAAACCTCACCCAAGCTTTTTCATTGCTTTTTCAAACTATCGAGAGTCCTACCATTTTAACTTTATATATCATTTATATTCTTATTTATAAAAATAAACATGTTAAAATTCATATAAATACATATTTATTTATATCGAGAAAATATTATTAATTTAATTATGTATTTATTTTACATAATTTTTTTAAATATCTTAATACAATATATATTAAAGAAAAAAAGTTATTTTAAAAGTATGTATAATAAAAAAATAAAAATTAGGTTATGAAGAAATATATAAATATTGTATAAAAGTATGTAAAATTAAAATTAAAAAAACGTTAAACTTAAAAGTATGTATAACCGAAAATAAAAATTGGGCAATTAAAAATCTGTTAGAATTGTATAAATATGTCAAATTTGAGATATTAATTTAAATATATAAAAATATAATTACTTTCATTATTTATTTATTTATTTAAATATATTAATAAATAAAACTAATTAAATACGGAACTTTTATAAAATTCTATAGATTTAAAACTAATTAAATACGAAAAAGTAAGTCGTGCAATTACGACCTATATGATGAAAAACCTCAAATGAAAAACCTCTACATTAAATAAAAAACCTTAAAATGAGATTTTTATTTTTTAAAAAACCTCTCAAAAAGCTCCCAAAAACCACATTGTGGACGTTCTTAGTAATTTTCTCCCGGACTTGCTATTTAGAGCATCTCCAACAACATTGCTATAATTTCTCTAAAATAGAAAACCAAAAATAAAAATCTCTAAAAAATATTACATTCATCTCCAACAGATTTGCTATTTTGGAGATTTTAAAACAACTTATATTATTACTAGAAATGTACTCGCGCAATACAGCGAGATACATCACGATTTTAATGTTTCATTTTATTTTTTGTCGATTTACAGTATGATTTTGGATGGTTTTGAGAAAGTGATAATGTTTTTTTATAAGTTTGTTTAATTTAGGCTTACTAATATAATGTTTTTTATATAAAAAAAATTAAGTATTTTGTTATAATTCAATGATTATCTTATATATTTTAATCACATCTAGAAAAAATAACCAATTACATATTTAATAGTATAATTAAAACAAAATTATACTAATATAATATATTAATTAATAGTGATACTGTAACACTCGGAAAATTAAGGTAAGTATTTATGATTTTCTTCGTGTTTTCATCAATCATAATTGTTGGAATTCTTACTTGGGTTTAAGATCTTATTATGTCATTTTACCTGTTAACTTTCCTTGGATTTCGTACATGTTGAACGTTATCGAAAGCGACGAAAAATGAGATTTTGGAGTGCTGGTCGACTGTGACCAGCGACTATGACAATGGTCATAGTCGCGAGGCACTATCGCGGGCTGGGGGGTGGTCTCGGTACACCCCCGACGACTATGACCTGCGAGAGTGACAAGGGCAATGTCGCCCTGTCACAATCGCCGAACATGTACCGCGGGAATCAAGTCACGCACGACTATGCCCTCGCGACAATGCCCATGGCACAATCGCCGGGCAATGTCGCCGTCGGGGTCTGAGAGTATAAAAACTCAGTTTTGACCAGTTAGACTTCATTTCTTCATCTCACACGTTTTGGTTCCGGTCAAGAGCTCATTTAGGGCGATTTTCTTCATTCCAAAACCCTCCAACACTTACTAGAAACCTAGTGGTTAGTTGGGAACATTTATTGGTGGTTAAGGAAGCTTCAAGAGTCATCAAGTGAAGCATTTAAAGCACCTTCAAGTTCTCATCCTCTCATCCAAGTTTTCTAGGGTTTTGTGTGAAACCCTAGATAGTGAGTTTCTTATATTATTTTCAAATGAGATACATATTTTATATGCTTTCATACCTAATGTATTATTTTTATGAGAGGATCTGATCACCTGATAAGTTTGACCAAACTGCTAATTTTGGTATTGTTGGTATCTTAGCCTTGAATATGGTTGTGGACGTGGATGAGGTTATTATTCTTGATGTTTGAGCATGTGTACATATTTGTCTTGATGAACCATGGATAATATTGAGTATTTGCATATCTTAGAGTTTTGTACCTAAGTTATGCTTGGGATTGTTGAAGTCTTATACATGTATCTTATGGGTTTGAAATTATGTATAGAGACGGACATTGTAAGTACACTGGACGAACCATGAGTAAGTGCTAGGAGGATGTAGTCTTAGGTGCCACTATGTTGGTATGCGCTTAGACCTCCGCCATTTGGAGTAATGCCTGGGAGGTAGTCTTCAAGTGTGCCGAGCCTTTGGGATGTTGCTCAAGCGAGTGAACATCAAGGTACATTGACTCGAGGTAAAACTCATTGGTGTGATGGGTCTCCCCCATGATTGACCCCGTAAGGACTTTGGTGATTGAAGTGTCATGATTGTTCATAATATGCTTTATGTAAATATGCCATGTTTTTATGTAACTCACTAGACCCGTTTGGTCTAACACTTGATTGTTGGTATGTATCTCAGGTTCTAGTGGCGCGAGCGCCAAGGAAGCTTAATCGACTGTAGTGGTGAGCTTGAGAGCATTTTTGGGGATGCCAATATTGAAGACAATCATTTGGACATAGTTGACAACCTTTTTGTAATCTTGTGTCTAGCGAGACTTAGATTAGGGAGTTGTCATCTATTATTGTGTCTTATTGCAAACTTATAATTAACAGGCATTTGTTGTTTCTCTTTTGTATGAGCTCGTGCTTTGGCATTCTATATATACCAATTTCCACTTTCCGGAAATTTTTGTTAGTCCCATTTTTGGGGTGTAACAGATACATGGAAAGGTTTGCATAAAATGAAGGACTTGCACATACCAAATTGGTGGGTGTTAGAAACTTGCAGTAATAATATGTATCTTGTGTTTTGATACTTGTAAATTAAGATATTTTTAAAATTTTGCATAAAATGATGGTACCTTGTGCCTAATAATTTGTATTTAAGAGTTTTTTATTCGTGCTTTATAATATATATATATATATGTATATTATAATATTCTATAGAGTAAATTACACCGTTGGTCCTGTGGTTGGCTCATAATCTGGATATGGTCTCTATTTTAAAATAATTACACCAGGGATCCCTGTGGTTTGCATTTTGTTTCACCCCAAGTCTCTACCACTAACAAAATAGATAAAAATCCGTTAACATCGTTAACTTTAGGGACATTTTGGTCTTTTTACCCATTTTATTAAAAACATTTATTAATTAAAGTTAAAAGATTTTAACATCCACTAAAATTAAGACACATGTCACTCAAGCCTCAACCACAACTCTCTCTCTCTCTTCCATTTCCGGCCATCTTCTCCTTCTCCGACCATCTTTTCCGGTGAAGCGAAGCAAGATTTTTTTTTTGAAAAAAAATGAAAAAACCGCAGGGACTTGCACTCTCTTTGGAAAGATAGAGTGTGATGTTTTAAATTTATAAACCGCAAGCGTACGGGTATTGTAGCATACGGGTCGATCACAGGGAGGTGACGATCTAACACTAACACTTAATAATCATGTCTAGTTATGCGAATCAGATATTTGATTTGGTTATTAAACTAAGTGAACATAAAATAAAATGAGATTAAGGGAACGAGAGAGAAAAAGAAACAAATAGAAACAAGACTAAGTAAAATAAAGAACAACTACAACTAAAGGGGCACTGGGTAATGTCTACTTAGGATTTTAGTAATGATGGGAATTTGTTTTGCTAAATTACTTTAACCCTCTCTCGAGGTGGAAAAGTTTTTCTAGATCAAGACATATATTTACTCTCACAATATATGTACATATGAAAGAAACATTAATATTTAAAACAAGTTATTTTTCCCAATCAACGTCCCTAATTATTCGAAAATGTTAGAACCGTTGTCATTGACCAATTTAATCTAAGTAAAAGATCAAACTTTCGTTTCGTCAAAAACTAATTAAATCGACTAAATGTTTCGTTAAAAACCAATTAAATTGATCCCAACTCTCGCTAAGATCAAAATGGATTAAAACTCAACATTTGTTTTAAGAACAATTGGTCAAATACCAAAACTTCGATCCTAAGCGACAATTACCCAATAAAACAATTACATAATTGAAACCAAGCATAAGTTGTTTAATTAGACTCTAATAAGATCAAAGACAAGGTAAATCCAAACTATCAAAACAACTACATTAGATACGATCTAGTAACATTAACGCTAACGGAAATCAAAAAGATAAACGATGAATCGCTAAACAAACATATGCAGAAATTTAACGAACGCAGAAAATTAAACCTAATCTAATTCACGGAACTTAAGTGCAGAAATTTAAAGAGTTTAGGGAGAAGTTGAGATGCAATAAATTAAAATAGGGAGTAGGGAATAGGGAATAAGGATACATAGAGATGAAGGGTAAAGAGATAAGCAATAGAGATCTATAGAAAAGAAAGCTTAAAAACTTATAATAACATCTAAGAACAATAAGAGAATAAAACCCAAGAACGATTAGATTATCAAAAGTGTTCAAACAAACAAGAAAAATACTAATTGTATTAAAAGAGTAGGGAAGAAGATACTAGAATGTATGAAAGATCGATTGCGAATCGGTTTCCAATAGCCTAAGCTTGGAGCACAATCTTCCTCCCTAAAGCTTGAGAAATCGACCAAGGGGATCCTCCCAAGAACCAAAAACGTAACCTCTTGATGCTGGTGGTAATCGATGTGTGTAAAAACAAGACCTTCACAAGGGTTTAAATAACCAAAAATAGCAAAGCCTAAAGAATAAAGGCCCAAAATAAAAATGTAACAGTTGTTCACACCAGTGAAGCAACCCCTCACTGGCGTGACGCAGGACATAAAGTTTTAAGAGACTTTTCCAGATTTTGTTCACTGGCGTGAAGAAATTATTCACTGGCGTGACGACGGACAAATTGTTAACTTGAGTTTCAGAAGGGTTTCTTCGCGTCCATGAAGCTATCATTCGCGCACGTGAAGTGTGCAACATCTTCAATCTTCAAACTCTTGACTTTTTCTTCCATCACTTCATCAAATTGTGTGTATATCCTCGCCTCTTTCACTTCTTTAACTTCCTTCTCCGCATCGTTCTTCAAGTCCTCCACCGAATCATCTCCAACATCACTTATAATCTGCACAAAAGCATAAAAACTATTCCAAAACCCATTCCAACCGTGATAAAAGGAAAAAAGGAAAAGAATAACAAAAAGGCATGAAAGGACTAAACTAAGGACTAAAATGCATAAAAGACGCAACTAAAATGAACAAAGTTAGATGCATAAAATGCACTTAACAGAGTGCATCTCCTCCAAGACCTCCACCCACCTGCAATATCATGTGTTAGGTAGACCGAGAGATGAGAGAAAAGATCGAGAGATGAGAGAAGAGGGATGGGTGGCTGGAAACTCCGTTGGGTATACCGTCGATCATGGCTGGAAACTCCGTTGGGTTTTTTCATCCATAATTGCCCTGCTCTGCACACTTCTTCCAAGCAACCTCAACTTAGGGCCGCTGTCTTCTCCTTTCCCCCTTCGTTTTCTTTCACCTCCCACCACTGTGACCTCCTATCGAAACTCACCATCAAGAAGTAGAGAATAACGCTACTTCCTCCATTGTTGCAGGTATGGGAAAGAGAGCCGATGGTTGTCTCTGTTTTGAGTGATAATGTTAAATAAGTCATAATGGTGGTAATTATTGTTATTGTCTATGGTGATGATGGGGTCGTTGGATCCACAATTAACTTTTCAAAAAACTTGCAGATGGGTGGAATTCAACTCAAAACAAAAAGATCAAGATTGATGATGGATGATGTTTCTTTATAATGTAGCAACACTTCTCCTGGTACAAAAACACCTAATCATGTTGGAAACTAAAATGGGTCTCGATTTACTCCCAGAAAACTCATCTCCTAGACCTTCATCTTCCTCCTCTCATGCGACCCCATTAAACCCTCTTTCAACGTTGAAGTCGGCACTGACGAAAAGATAGTGTTATGGTGATGGTGTATGTATGTATGTATGTATGTATGTATGTATATATATATATATATATATATATATATATATATATATATAGAAAGAGAGAGAGAGAGAGAGGGGGGGGGGATCATGCGAGAAGCAAACTAATTTGCGAGAAGACGAGAAGGAATGTGAGCCACATAATTTATTAATTAAAAAAATCATAAATAAAAAAATAAAAATAGTTTTAGAAATTAGGATAATTATCATTTTAAATTGGATAAATTCTTAAAATTCTCATTATATTTTTTAGATTTATTTATTTTGTAATTTCAATTATTTATTATTTTTTTTCTAAATATACTTTTAATAAAAAAAATTACAATTTTAAACAAATATCACACGTGATATCATTATATGAATATTTATACAAATCACATATAATCATATTATTATATGTGATAATTGTATATATTTTAGTTAATCATATGTGATTATGTATATTTCTATATATAGATCTTTTTGTGATGTAAATATTATCACATGTGAAAATTGTATATATTTTCGTTAATCATATGTGATTATTAAGATTTGGGTTGATAGAGAAGAAGCAGAATGATTTTTGGATTGAAAGTTGTATGTTTATTGGAAATGAAGAGAGTAGGGGCTGGAATTTTTGACAGAAGTGGGAATGGTGATAGGAAGTTGGGGATAAATTGGAAGGATTCTGTCAGGATCTGATTCTTAACAAGAATAATGAAACTCAGAAACAATATTAAAGAAGTTTCGGAAAAACACTTTAATATTCAAATATCAATGTAACAGTAAAGTAGAAATCACAACTTGTAAACTTTATTGAATGATTAAAGTTACAAGCTTTCACACAAAACCTCAATCTTGATGAACAGGCTCACCAAGACGAATTCTACTTCTCTAGAACTAGGGTTGTAAACCTTGAGGTCAATTCTCTCTTAAAACAAAAACTCAGAATACTCGTATATTAAACTATTCTGAATAATTCTATACATATACTGAAAATAAAAGATAATTACAAAACATAAAAGATCTTCAGTATATTCTTCCATAATTATCTTCAACCTTCCATGATTATCTTCAAACCTTGATCTGCGCGACTTACCAAGATTATCACATAAGCAGTATTAAGTCATAGCAGCATTAACACTCTGAGCAGTATTAATCTTCACCAGCAGTAGTAACTATGCTTAGCAGTATTAATTTCTACAAGCAGTAGTAATTTGGCTCAGCAGTAGTAACGTGTCTCAGCAGTAGTAACCATGTTGTACTGTCAGCAGTAATCATACTTAAACAAATCTTCAGTTCCCAACAATCTCCCCCTAACTTGACTTTTAGAGAAGAGAAGTCAAGTTCTTCAGATGCTCCCAAAACTCCGTTGCTCATAATCCTGTATTAGGATTCAGCCCCAAACTTTGATTAAGAGTTCTCTGGATCAAGTATCTTGCCATTGCAGAATCTGGTGCACAACCAAGCTTTTTCTTCAACATAGCATGCAACTTTAGCCTGCTATGGTTGTAAACTCTATCCACTAAGAAGTATTCAATGTGATTTGTATCCATAGCCAGTGCATATACTCCACTTCTTTCATACAGAGTCCAGTTGTTAATGGTTTTGAAAACATTTCTGATAACATGCTGAACTTCCTCTGGCTTGAACAACATGCATAGATATTCCATCACAAGTTTTGTAACTGGTATCCCTGGAGTTTTTAGCTTATCAGCATATAATTTCATCCCCACCTCAAACATTTCCTCTAAATCAGATCTGGAGCATACTCTTACAATCTTGGCCCAAGTAGGATACACTTCAAACTTGTCATCTTTCCTCTTAAGCCTGATATACTCCTTTCCATCTACTTCCATGGTATCCCAGTGAATAATCTCAGGAGACTTGACACCAACCGATTCAGCTGTTATAGGCTCAGGCACTTTTTCCATCACCACTATGTACATATTCATATCAAAAGTACTGGATGGTTCTTTCTGAGATTGAGCTTCCTGTTCATCAGACTTAGGTGCCCCTTCTTCTTTAGCTACCTTATGTTCTTTCTCAGCTTCTTCCTCATCCACTCTAGGTTTCTTAGCTGGTTTTCTTCTTGCCATCATTTTTGTTCTTTTCAAAGTCTTCAAACTTTCACCTAGAGTAGCTTCCTTCCTTGGAGTTTATTGATCATCAGGAAAGGGTTTTTGTATTTGAAGGTCATGCCTCTCTTTCATCTTCTTTTCTACTTCAACTCTTGCTTGGTCATTTTCTTGTAGCTTAGTCATCTCTGCCTCATACAACCCTTTGATTTGATCAAATGACATTTTTGTAAACATTTCCTTTTTGACTCCCACAACACCTTTGAGGAAAGTGATCATCTTCTTTCTCTCTTGAGTGCCAAGGTAGGTCTGTGAAGGTTGCCTCTTCTTTGCACTCATTTTGATCATTACAGGTTTCTTTTTAAGTGCAGTTTCCTTCTGTGCCATCTCTGTAGCCAAACTCTTTTGATATACTTCATTAAGCTCTGCAGCTAGAGCTCTTGCTATCTCCCTATCTTTTTCCACTTGATCTTTTTCTGCTTGCTCAAATTCTGCCTGAATTTTCTTAGCCAAAGCTTCATCTGACTCAATCAACTTTTGCTTTTTAAGTGGTTGGTCAGATTCCACTATCTTGGTTTTGCCTTTGTCCTTGCTTGCTACCTTATCAGCACTGGCTTTCTTGATAACCTCAGCATTGTCTTTGATGACAACTCCTTTTGTCTTTGAAGTGACCTTAGGAGTGTTATGTTTAGCCTTGATTAGTGCTTCAACTATCTCAATTTCTTCCAAATTTCTGCTAAGGAGGTCAGTTAATACCTCTTTAACAATTTCTGCTGCTTCATTTATTTCAGCAACATTAACTGTTTCTGTTGCTTTCTCTGTAGCATTAACTGTTTCTGCTGCTTGTACAGCAAACTCCCCCTCATCTCCATGTTTCTCCCCCTTATTCTTAGCATTCTCCATGTTGACCTCAGCTTCTGACTCTCCCTTTTTGGGAGCATCATCCACTGGGTTCCTTCTTCTGAGCTCAAATCTTTTCTTTGACCTTCTTTGAACCACCTTCTTAACCAACTTCTTTAAGGTGCTGATTTCTTCTTGCTGGTTGATGATGACTTTCTTGAGTTCATTTACAACCTTCTTTTGAGAATCTAGTTCAGTTGCCATTTTGGACATTGCAGAAATCAATTCCTGGTAGTCATATCTATCCTCACCTTCTCCAGGAGTGTTACCCCCTTTTGAGGGATCATTGGAATGTTTAATAGGGAACTACGGCCAGACTGAAGCACCACCTATTCCCTTGGTTTCTGGGCACCCGGGACCTTTGAATGATTGCTCATTCAAAGTTTCCGTGGGGAAGGTCTTAGTGATGTTACCACTGTCCTCCTCTGTGCTAGCAGAAGTAGTGGCAGCCTTCTCACCCACATGCTCATGCATCTCCTTAGTGAGCACCCCCTTGGGGTTGGGAGACACCCCAGTGGTTTCCCTATGGATATTATCTAATGGAGAATGCTCCATTAGAGGGCTTTGAGGTTCTGGGTTTGTAGGAGGTACAACAAGGGAAGGAGCCTTGTGTACCTTTCTCTTAGTATAAGTTTTGGATATAACTGGGGTTGGCTTAAGAACAAGGGACTGAGGGAGTGATATAGTGGTTGAAGGTTGGGTTTGGCTATCGGTGGGATGGTCTAGTGAGGGCCTTGACCCTGATGCCATACCTTCTTGGTTGTGGGACACCACCATCATTGTAGAGAACAATGGGGTGTCAACTCCTTCCGAGTCCTTGGCAGATCTTTTCATATTTGAAAAGACCTTGCCCTTGGGGATTTTAGGTACATATACCGCATTAGACTGAGGCATATCCGTCAATTCAGAGGTGATAACTGCCTGGACAAATCTTGGATACATATAGAAACTCTTTTTATTATCCAAGTTTGACACAAGGTCATTGAAAATCATTCGTGAGAAATTATACTTTCTGGCAGTGGACAAGCAGACCAAAGCATAAGCAATGGTACTACTGAACTGACTCCATCCAGTAATTTTTCGAGAAATACAGTGCATAAGAGTATGAACAAAGAAACGCCATTGGGGAGAAAAGTTAGCTTTGTAAAATTTGAAAACACCCAGTTGGCCTTCATACCCCATTCTTGTGAGATTGGAAAACAAATCCTCATGAGAGATAGAGGTAATACCTGAGGCATCGTCTAGTCGTAGACTGATGCGAATGACCTCTTCAAAGACTATCAAGGGTTTGTCACACACCCTTGTCTTGATAAACTGCACACCGTTTTCAGTAACAGCGGTGGCATTCGCCCAAAATTGCTTCTGGTGCTCGATGTAAATTGGTGGTGACACTGTAAGAGCATGAGCTATATGACTGGACTTAAGAAAATCAACTATTTGATGGAATCCAGCAGCCTGCTTAGGCTTTTGAAGCATTGCGATCTCATTGTATTCATCAATAAACGCCATGGATGCCATCTGGCTTGAGGATTCTTGACTGAAACACACTAGTTGCTTGAGAGAAAAGAGTTAGAGAGAAGACGAACAGTATTCATAGAGTCGTTGTGAGCTTTTAGGCGGGCAAAGAGGGTATTTATAGAATTCAGGAAAGAAGCAGTATTAACCCTAATTTCAGTTAAAGCAGTACTAACCCACTCGCAGTATTAACTGAGAGCAGTAGTAACCACTTGGTTTTGTAGCTGCTGATTTAAGGTCATTTTTGTAGTAGCTTTTAATTTAGAGAACATATAAAATCACCACTTGGTTGTCGCCATCCAACGTCTTATTTTATGTTGACCAAATATTTATATTTTATGGTGTGATACTTTTTATTTAGCTTGTTTTTATTAATCGTCTTCTTTTAAGTTAACCAAGTAGTGGTTGTGACTTGTGAGTTTAAAACTTGTCTTCATGCTTATATCCAAAAAATGCTAGTGCTACTGCTAGGTTTGGAGATTAATGAAATTTAATTTTTAAGGGATGCTACTTGTTATTTTTTGCAAACCATAGGGATCAATTTTGCATTTAATTTCTTATTTAAATTCATAGAGGGACCAAATATGTTATAAACTATAAAAGGGTTTTTTAATCCCTAAATTTTAGGAGGGACCAAATATGTTACCAAACCTGAAATAGAGGAATGGACAAATTTACCCCTACTTAAATACACATTATTTAATAGTATTACTAATAGGGACCCTACGTGTTATAAAATGAAAAGTAGAGGGACGTTATTCGTTAAATATTTCTTTGAGGGACCTTAGTCGTTAATATTTGTAAACCACAGGGACCAAATTTGTATTTAACTCTCTTTTAAAATTATGTCTAAATACGACTTTTTTTTATAGAAAAATATCCAAAAAAATTTGTTATTATGTTAAAAAACGTTTTATAAACTTATTACAACGCTTTTAAATATCTCATTTTATTTTTTGGTCATATAAATTAAGTCTTATAAAATGATGTATTAGAAAGTTTTGGTATTCTATAATCTCAATTTTATTATAGTGTGTAATTTATTATTTAAATCCAAAAATAAAAATCAATATCTTTTTTAATTCTTATTATCATGATATTTATTTTATTATTGTATCTTAATTATAATTCTGGTTATTAAGCATCAATTATGTAACACCCCAAATTCTAATAGTTTTCACCTGATCTGATGTGGAGCGAAGTGGTCAAGAGAATGGCAAGAGAGCGTCGGCAGTGTTCCGTGCGGCTCCCCGCGCGAGTAGAACCGCGCGGATCTCTGTTCTGTCCTAATTCTCTGCGCGGGTCAAGCCGCGCCGTCACCCGCGCAAAGCCCCTGTGCGTCTAAATAGGGGGAAAACCAGCTTTCACCCCATTTACCCCATTTCATCTTCTTCTAAAACTCTTCCAACAAGAAAACTAGGGTTAGATCCGATTTTGGAGCTCCATTGAAGTGTTCAACCATTTTCTTCCTCAAGTCTTCAACATCAACCCAAGATCATCACTTTCATCTTCTTCATCATCTCCTCACCATTGTTGACCATATCTTGGAGTTTTTTTTTTCCCAAAAGATCCATTGTAAGTTACTCTAACCGTTTCTGGACCTTTGTTACTATAAAACCTCTTATCTTAACCTTTTAGAACATCTCCCGTGATGTATCTCATGTATTATGAGGTTCGATCTAGTTTGGTTATTTTAGAGATGTGGGTTTTAGTAAAGATTAGTGTGGATCTGATGATTGTAACTACTCTCGTTGTGTTTTGATTTGTTTATGAACTAGATAAAGTTTCTTGTGGTGGATATTTGTGGATCTGAAGCCTTCATCAAGAAAGCTCAAGCTTGGGGTAAAAACCTAGATTTAGTCTAAATTTAGCAAGGTGGGTTCTAGTTGCTTTGAAAAACTATATACATGTCAAAATGCACGTATTTTGGGATTTTGAAAGTATGTCCATGAGTTTACTTCATTTGGATAAGTTTTGTAAAGATTTGTACACTTGTACATATGTGGGTTATAAATATTTGAAAATGGTTTACAGTATCATATGATATGTTGAGTCACCAAAAAGGGGATTTTGGCCCACCATTCATGTTCTTGGCTAATTGATAAATGTGGGTATTGTATTGCTTGAGTCACTAATATGGGAAGATTTGGAGTACAAAGGGTTTAAATGGGATTTTAGTGTGTGTTGGGGATTTTAAAGAATGGTTACTGAAAAATGGTCATTTTGAGCTTTACTCAACCTACGGGCTCTATATTTGAAAACGTTAACTCCTTTGACTTCAAAAGTGTGAGTTGTTAGAATGGATACCTTTTTACGTGGGAATATTTGGTAAAGTTGTACATCGGCTTATGTAGCCATTTTGACTCTATTTGAGTGTCAAATGTTTTATGACGCCTTATGGCTTAAATTGTACACTAACGAGTTTCGGGACGTTGTCCGGTTTAAATGGCTCCTTATGAAGTGTTTTGTGGAAATACAATTATTATACAAATGTTGGCTATTACATGTTTTGGATGTGTTAGTTCATTTATATGGAGTCATGTAATGTTTAGACTGTCATGCATTGGATCCATAGGCATATGAGTCGTTATGTGCATCATGGAGTTTTGATGTCCATATTTGAGTCTAGTGAGTGGTCCCCAAGTCATGTTGATTATGTAAGCTTGCGGTGGTGCTCTTGAGGAGCCGGATACAGAGCTAAGTCTTGCGGTGGTGCCAGAGTGAGCCGGATACGAGGACTTGTGACTTTGTGGTGAGACTCATCTAGAGGTCAAGTAGACACTAGGATCAGTGGTGTCTTGCGGTGGTAGCTTAGATGAGCCGGATACGGGGAACCATGGTCTTATGTGAAACTCGAGAACGTTGATATGTGGCTTAACTTTGTGTGCCCGCCACATTCGATGGAATCGGGTCTCCCCCGTCACCGAGAGGTGTTATTTGGGGTATTCCCTTACCTTTACTTTCGGTGTTGGAACGTACCATTTTAATTATACAAAGAGTCTTTTGGAGAATTACGTGTGAGTGCGTTTTGGGGAAATTGGGCGTCAATTATTTATTTAAAATGGGTGTTTGAAATTAGAAGTAACTTGAATTGCCAATAAAGCCTCTTTATAATCAGTATTTCTAAAATGGCCTTATTTAGAGTAAAATATTCATTTTAAATGTTTTATGATTTATATGATGAAAACTGTTTTAACTCACTAGGCGTTAAGCCTAACACTTTTTCTTTTCGGCATGTATATCAGGTCTTAGATGGATCTGAGTGGCGAGTGGAGCTTGGTAGAAGTTCCGGTAGGATGACTTTAGTGACGTCATCCGGCTTGGTGAAGATAGCAGCTTTGGTGGTTTAGTAACACCCGACTAATGTCGTCCCTAGTCGTGGGACTAGATAGTCCCGTTAGAACTCTGATACATTGTTATAGTGAAGATAGTTCCTTGTAACTTTAGATGTTTGTTATTTCAAAACTTTGTATTTAATGGTTTTTGGAAGTTTTATTTTGTCTGCTATTTTCAAATTTTAGGGGATTTCCAATATATTATTAAAGTAGGTAAATAGAAAATAAGAAACCCGTATATAAATTTAAGAAAAAAATATTTTATTAAACTAAATGTATATATACTATATTATAAAGCACGGATAAAAAACTCTTAAATACAAAATTATTAGGCACAAGGTATCATCATTTTATGCAAGATTTTAAAAATCTCTTAATTTACAAGTATCAAAGCATAAAATACATATTACTACTGCAGACTTCTAACACCCACCAATTTGGTATGTACAGGGTCTTTCTTTTATGCAGACATTTTCATATATCACTATTAATTAATATATTATATTACTATAATTTTGTTTTAATTATATTATTAAATATGTAATTGGTTATTTTTTCTAGATGTCATTAAAATATATAAGATAATAATTGAATTTTAACAAAATACTTAAATTTTTTTATATAAAAAACATTATATTATTAAGCCTAAATTAAACAAATTTATAAAAAAACATTATCACTTTTCTCAAAACCATCCAAAATCGTACTGTAAATCGACAAAAAAAATAAAATGAAACGTTAAAATCGTGATGTATCTCACTCCATTGCACGGGTACGCTTCTAGTATAATATAATAATAGAAAAAAAAAGTCGTGTAAAAATGGTGGGCTACCACTGCTGTGGGAACAGGGAATATCTCGGTATATTTAATTTATTCCCTTTTATGAATTTATAATAAAAAAATGATTTAATTTATTCCGTTTTATGAATTTATAATAATAAAAAAATGATTCTATGTTATATATATGTATAACAAAATCAGTATCACACGGTCGCAAATAAGCGTCGTAGTCGCAACTGGCAACCGACGGCTTCTATGATTCATATCTCATTCTTATATATTGTTAAATGTACTTATATTTAGTAATTTCATTTTTACACAAATCAGTAAAATCTTTTTTATATTCTTATTACATAATTTAAACAGATTCTAACATTAATGTATGTATAAATGGCATCATCCAATTAATTTTAGTATGTTGGGAATCCAAGAAACGAAGATAAAAAATTGGGATATCGGTCAAAGTAGAATGATTTGGGGAGGTGACGATATAGATTATGCGAAGATTGATGCTATCGGGAACTCGGGAGGTTTGGTTACGATATGGGATAAAAAAGTGTTTGAATGTGAATACATTATAGAGGACCCGGCCTTCTTGGCGATGGTAGGATCTTGGAGTGGGATAGAAGGCAAGGTTGGACTAGTTAATGTTTACGGTCCAAACGATCTCAAATGTCGAATGGAATTGTGGGAAAGACTAAAGAAAATAGTAGAAAATGATGAAGTGAAATGGTGCCTTTTTGGGGACTTTAATGAGGTTAGGGGGGATTATGAAAGATTGAACTCTAATACAAATCCGAGGGGGGTGAAAGAATTCAACGATTTTATTGACAAAAGTCAATTGATAGAGGTTCCAATGTGGGGCAAAAAGTATACGAGAATTAGTGATGATGGGTTGAAGTTTAGCAAACTTGATCGCTTCTTGATATCGAGAGATTTCGGGCTTGCGGGAAGAAATTTGGGGGTTAAAGTCTTGGAGAGAAAATGGTGGGATCATGCCCCAATCATGCTTTTCGAAGATAAAAGTGATTTTGGCCCGAAATCGTTTAAATTTTTCGACTCGTGGATGAAAGAGGATGGAATAGAGGAGTTGGTGAAATCTTCATGGAACAAAAGAGTGCATTCGTGTAACACCCGCAATTTTGGAGTTGGGTGAAAAGTTAATCATTCCCAAAGTTCAAGGGGGTTAAATGAAACATGGATTTAAATATATATCAATTATCGAGATATTTAAAATATCTCATATTTGATACTTGCTTTTGAAGACCAGAGAGAGAAAAAGAAAGCTTTGAAGTGGGTTTTCAATTTCTTGTCATTTGAGGTATGTTTAAGCTTTAATCTTTCGTTTGAAGTGTTGTGGCCGGTGTAGAATCGCGTTGTAGAGCTTTTCTACCGTTCAAATCTGTGTTTTAACGTTTTTGAGTTTGGCCGGAATCTGGGGTGGTGCTCCGGCGAGATCAGGTTGAGCAGGTCGACCGGTCAGGGAAGACCAGTGGTCGCGCAAAGTGGCATTTGCGCCACCCTTTGGTCGCGCGAAGTGTCTTTTGCGCCACCCTTGGGTCACGCAAAGTGTCTTTGCGCCACCCCTTAATCGCGCAAAGCCTTCTTTGCGCCAGGTCCCTTTTTGCGCCACTCTCTGGTCGCGCAAATCTTAGTTTGCGCCACCTTCAGTTCGCGCAAAAGCCTTCTTTTGCGCCACCTATTGCTCGATGTTATCTTCTGTTGTTTTTAAGTTTTAGTCAGAAAGTGGGAGAGTTATCTGTGTTTCGACTTACCGATTCTTTCGGTGTTGTCGTAGGTAGCATTCGTTAGGAAGAAGAAATCTGAGGTGAGTTCCTACTAATTTTTCTAAACTGTTATATATGTCAAAGATTGTGTTTTTAACTCCTATATATCTCTACGGTTTCGGATTGTCCGTTTATTACATTTTGATGTAACTTGGAGTTTTGAGATATTTTAGGGTTCCCGAACACTTTTGACTAAAATGGTGGGTTCCATCTTGTTGAAGTAAAAGAATGTTTTACTTGCCCAGTAGTGTGACTTATTTGAAAGAATGCATATAATCTTGTTTCATGATTATCTTTCTTACCAGCAGTTGATCTTGAAAATGGCATTTTGAAATATAAATGTTTTGCTAGCTATTTATCTAGCTTGGATGGTCACATGAAATATTGTGACAAGTCATGACCATACTAGTGGATCCCTAGGTATCGAGTCGGCTTATTGTTGGGATGTTTGTACCCCATTGTATGTAGATAGATGCATTTGATCTTCGGGGGCATTTGGTACGGTTATGTGAGACCGAATACTAGCCATGGGTCAAATACAATCTAGTGAACGAGTATGACTGGTTCCTTGGGGGCCTCCTGTAATATCCGGATCTGAAATTTTTATTAAATTTTGGAAGTTGGGTGAAATTTGAAGCGAGACCCAAAGTTCAGGGGGTTTATTGAAACATTGGTTATATATAACCAATATTATCAGATATTTGTTCTCATTCTAAATCTGAGAAAAATTGAGCCGACTTAGAAAGAGAGAAAGAGAGAAAGCAAAGAAGGCAGAGAGAAAGAGAATGAGATCTTGAGGATCGATCATTTTGGGTCAAATAGAGGTATGATTTTAGCTTAATACTTCTATCTGCATGTTATAGTCGGTAAATAGTCTTGTTAATCAAGCTTTTAACCGTGCATTTGATCGATTTATTGATCAAAAAGTTTTATGGGTTTGAACTGTGAGTCGCCGACTTAAGTTTGAGCTCGACCGGGAAGATGATGTATAAGACCGGTAGTTGTATTTGACCGATATAAGTTTAACCGGAACCAAGTTCGACCGGTAGTTTGCCTTCGACAGATAAGTGAAAGGACCGGTATTGCTCGACCGATAGTGCTCGATCGGTATTGCTCGACCGGTATTGCTTGACCGGTGTAGTGGTTTAACCGATATTTTGTTAATTGGTTCTAAGAGGTTTTAATCAGGACGGTTTCGTACCGGGATAGTAGCAATAGATTTCATTTGATGAGTCTTTTGAAAGAAAGAGTGTTAGTTGCAAATTAGCTTACCTTTGTTTTTAATACCATCGTAGGTGGTGTTAATCAGTAAGAAGTCAGAGTTATTCAAGAGGAATCAGAGGTGAGTCTTTCAAACTAAATCTTTTATGATTTGAGCAGTTAATTGATAAATGTGAGTTTTATATACTGCGCATTTATAGTATTGAAAGTATGCAAAATTATTGCAAAAGATTGATTTAATCAGTTTGGCATGTTTATGCTCAGTTTATATAAACTTGTTTTATATACAGTCAGGACTAGGTGTATGCATACATTTGAGTCAGAAGTCTGACCTAAGTCGGGAAGTGTGACCCGCCTGCTCGTACAGGGGAGTGTGGCCCGTTTATGCCATTAGGGTGTGTCCCTAAAATAAGGCAGTGCGAGACAGACATATCGTTTTTGACGGAAATGTTGGTCAGTAGCTTAAGGTACGCTTGCGAAGCGTAAAAAGTGGTCAGTGATGGCCAGTAGATTGAGTTATGCCTGCGAAACATAAAGTATGATTAAAAGAGCAGTTTATGTTTTGAGATATAAAGTTTTATTTAAATGTTTTAATTAATATTTGAACTGTTGCAGTAGTGATTGGAGGGGACTCACTAGACCATTGGTCTAACCCTCGCTCTTTCAAAATTATAATCCTCTTTCAGGTTATCGCAAAGTAGCAGGTACAGATAAGGGAAAAGAAAAGATGTGAGCTATTTCCAGGAGATAGAAGACTTCCTGAAATAGTTTATTTTTTTGAACTCAGTTGTGTAGTAAGAGATAGTTGTAAACCTTGTACTCTGAAATGTAAGCCTGGGGCAGTATTTAGTAAGAAATGTTATTTTATTGTATATAAATGTTCAGGTTGTTACAATTGGTATCAGAGCATTAGTTTAAGGGATGTAGGTGACCAGATGGGCCTAGACTTAAACTGAGATAGTAGAAGCACAACTGAGTAGTAGGAAGACCGTAGGAAGATAACATTAAGGTAGTAAGGACTAGCATGTAAGGTAAATTTGGAATTCCATCTGGCCAGTGTAATTGTGAATTTACAAGTACATGCTTGTGCTTAAACTACCGTAATGTGTAGTATGTTAGATTGAATATCTTATGTTTCTTCTTATCAGAATTATGTCTGAGCGAGTGACCAGGAGTAGATCTATAGTGAATCCTGAAATGGAGCCAGATAATGAAGTCATTGCCGAAGAGCGAATGACTGGTGTCAACCCGACTGCTATCCAAGGAAAGAGTCGTGGTCGACCTAAAGGTAAGACAGTTCAGAAAGCAGCTACTCAGGAAAGAGTTTCCAATGTGGGAACTCGAGGGGGAAAGACGAGTCGTGGTATTCGTCAAGTTGGAAGTGTAGAGGTAAGATCTGAACAAGAAACTTCTCATCAAGAAAGTTCGGCTTCTGTGAGGGGTCGAAAACAGACGGGAAACCGTGGTGGAGTAGAACGCAAGGTTTTGTTACACAAGAAACCTTCACTGCAGAAATGGGAAAGTTACAAGAAACGTTGAATGCTTTATTGGCTCAGCGTACTAATGAAGTTTCGGCAAGTAAAGAAAAGAGTGAAGATAAAGTAGAGACTGAGGTAGCAGAATCACCAGTAACTGGAATGGGTAGTCACCCTCAGTCAAGTCCCATTGTGTCAGTTAAAGCTGTAGCTGGAAAAGAATGTAGTTTTAAGGAGTTTGCTGCTTGCAAGCCTCCTACTTATAAAAGGGAATGTGATCCCGTGGTAGCGTTAAGATGGGTAAAAGGTATGGAGATAGCGTTTGATACGAGTAAGTGTGCGGAAGAAGATAGAGTAGTCTATGCTTTGTCAATGCTGAAAGATGAAGCGGTAATGTGGTGGGATGTGGAATCCGGAGGTCAAAGTTCGACTGTAGCTAAAGAAATGGTTTGGGGTGAGTTTGTGAAAAGATTTAAAGCACAGTTCTGCCCTCTGGCGGCAGTTAAAAAGTTGGAAGAAGAGTTTCTGGGTTTAGAACAGAAAGGAATGTCAGTTCGAGAATATGCCACAAAGTTTATTGAAAAGTCTCGATTTGTAGGAATTTATGTTCCTAATGAAGAAAGACGAGTAGAACGTTTCGTCTTTGGATTAAGAAGTGATATTCGGGAATTTGTCTCGAATAAGGAACCGTCTACTTTTCAAATGGCAGTAAATGCAGCTGAAATGAGAGAGAAAGAAAAGAATAGGCAAGCTACTGAAAGAAGTGGAGATAAAAGAAAGTGGGAAGGAACAATTCGTGATTCCAAACCGTTTAAGTCTACAAAGTTTGATCAGCGTTCTGTTAATAAGTTTGAAAATAAGCCCTGTAGCAAGTGTAACCGAAGGCATAAGGGAGAATGTAAGATTGATCAAGAGGGTTGTTATAAATGTGGGAAGGTTGGGCATTTGGCTCGGGATTGCCAGAATTTGAGGTCTTGTTATCAGTGTGGATCTCCTGATCATATCAGGACCAATTGTCCACAGTTGAAAAAGGGATCGGTCGGAGGAAATGTAAAAAAGGGGAGTGAGAAAAAGATGGATCCAGCTAAAGCGAGGGCTAGAGTTTTCAATATGTCAGCAGAAGAAGCGACTGAGATAACTGATGTAGGGACAGGTACTTTCTTTATTGATTCGAATTATGCAAAAGTATTGTTTGATTCAGGCGCAAATCGTTCGTTTGTGTCTCCAAATTTTATGCATAAATTGATTGAGAAACCTAAGAAGCTTAGGCATGAATTGAAAGTAGAAGTGGCTGATAATAGTCAAATCTTAGTGGAAGAAGTGTATGATGGGAGTAGTATTGTCATTGATGGACAATCATTTCCACTTCGACTATACCCGATGGGTATGGGAGAATTTGATGTTATTGTGGGAATTGACTGGTTGGCGTCTAATAATGCTCATATAATATGCAATAAGAAATTGATTTGTATAGCACAGTCAAGAAAAGAAGAGATAGTAGTATTTGGAGATCGAAGGGATAGAAAGTCATGTTTGATTTCTATGATTAAGGCTAATAAATGTTTAGTAAAAGGGTGTGTGGGGTTCTTAGCTTATGTAATAGATGTTAAGAAGGAAAAGAAGGGATTAGAGTCAGTTCCGGTAGTCAGTGAATATCCAGAAGTATTTCCGGAAGACTTAACCACTTTGCCTCCAGATCGGCAAGTGGAATTTCGTATTGATTTAGTACCCGGAGCAGCGCCGATTGCAAGAGCACCATATAGATTGGCACCGGCAGAGATGAAAGAAATGATGACTCAACTGCAGGAATTGTTAGACAAGGGGTTTATTCGCCCTAATACCTCACATTGGGGAGCGCCAGTATTGTTTGTTAAGAAGAAAGACGGGTCTATGAGAATGTGCCTAGACTACCATGAGCTCAATAAGTTGACTGTAAAAAATAAGTATCCACTTCCCAGGATTGACGATCTTTTTGATCAACTTCAAGGAGCAAGTTACTTCTCAAAAATAGATTTCCGATCTGGGTATCACCAGTTGAAGGTGAGGGAAGAGGATGTGCCTAAGACTGCATTTCGTACGAGGTACGGACATTATGAGTTTCTAGTTATGCCATTTGGTTTGACCAATGCGCCAGCAACTTTCATGGATCTGATGAATAGAGTGTGTAGTCCATTTTTAGATAAATATGTCATCGTCTTTATAGATGATATACTGATCTATTCACGTTCTAAAGAAGATCATGAAACTCATTTGAGAGCGATTTTAGAATTGCTTAAGCGTGAGAAATTGTACGCCAAGTTTTCAAAATGTGAATTTTGGCTGAAAGAAGTTCAGTTTTTAGGGCACGTGGTGTCAAAAGAGGGGATTAAGGTTGATCCGGCTAAGATTGAAGCCATTAAAGGGTGGGAAGCACCGAAATCACCATCTGAAGTAAGAAGTTTTCTTGGATTGGCTGGTTATTATAGAAAGTTCATTCAGGACTTTTCAAGGATAGCTACGCCACTAACAACATTAACAAGAAAGAATGTCAAGTTTGTATGGGCAGAGGCTCAGAAAGAAGCGTTCGGTAAATTGAAAGAGAGTTTAAGTAGTGCTCCTGTTTTGTCTCTACCCAACGGAACGGAAGGATTCGTAATTTATAGCGATGCTTCAAAGTTGGGTCTGGGATGTGTGTTAATGCAAGAAGGCAAGGTAATTGCTTATGCATCTCGACAGCTGAAAGAACATGAAAAGAAGTATCCAACTCATGATTTAGAGTTGGCAGCTGTAGTGTTTGCTTTGAAAATTTGGAGGCATTACTTGTATGGGATCAAGTGTCAGATTTACACAGATCACAAGAGCCTTCAATATCTTTTCAATCAGAAGGAGCTTAGTATGAGGCAGATTAGGTGGATGGAATTGTTAAGCGATTATGATTGTGATATTCTGTACCATCCAGGCAAGGCCAATGTGGTAGCAGATGCTCTAAGTCGTAAGGAACGTGGAGAAATAATAGAAGTTGTAGCATTTCGAATTGATGTTGTTTCTAATTTCTTAGAAGAAGTTATAAAGTATCAAGAAGAAGCAGCGTCAAAGGAAAACTTGAAAAGTGAAAGAATAGTTGGAATTGTTAACTTGTTAGTAGTTGACAATCGCGGAGTAAAGTGCTTCAATAAGAGAGTATGGATTCCAAAAGCAGGAGATCTGAGGCAGAAAGTGTTGAAAGAAGCGCATAGATCCCGTTACTCAATACATCCAGGAACCAACAAGATGTATAGAGATCTGAAACAAAGCTATTGGTGGCCAGGTTTAAAGAAAGATATTGCTCACTTCGTTGAACGATGTATGACATGTTTAAAGGTTAAAGCTGAGCATCAGAGACCTTATGGGGAGCTTCAGTCGTTAGAAATTCCAGTTTGGAAGTGGGACGCGATTACTATGGATCTTGTTACTGGGTTACCGCGATCACCTAAGGGGCATGATGCTATTTGGGTGCTAGTGGATAGACTCACAAAGTCAGCTCATTTCCTACCAATCAAGGAGACGTACTCACTAGAGAAATTGACTCGATTGTATATCGACGAGATAGTAACCAGACATGGAGTACCGTCGTCCATTGTGTCAGACAGAGATGCTCGTTTTACATCAGCTTTCTGGAGAAGTTTGCAAAGAGAATTAGGTTCTCAACTTAAGCTGAGTACGGCCTATCATCCGCAAACTGATGGTCAAAGTGAGAGAACTATTCAGACATTGGAAGATATGCTTCGTGCATGTGTTATCGATTTCAAAGGTTCGTGGAAATTCATTTGCCGTTGATTGAAGTTTCCTACAACAATAGTTATCATGCTAGCATACAAGCGGCCCCGTTCGAAGCTTTGTATGGTCGTAAATGTAGAATACCTTTATGTTGGAATGAGGTAGGTGAAAGACAGCTAGCGGGACCAGAAATTGTACAGATGACAGCTGATAAAGTCGATCAGATTCGGGCAAGATTAAAAAGTGCTCAAGATCGTCAGAAAATGTATGCTGATAAACGAAGGAAACCGATAGAGTTTCAGATAGGAGACAGGGTAATGTTGAAAGTTTCGCCCTGGAAAGGGGTAGTCAGATTTGGAAAGAAAGGAAAGTTGAGACCAAGGTTTGTTGGACCATTTATCATCACGGGACGTGTTGGTGAAGTGGCCTACGAACTTGATCTACCAGAAAGTTTGCTTGGGATTCATCCTACATTTCATGTGTCAAACTTGAAGAAGTGTTTGGCAGAAGCAGAGATAGTTGTTCCTTTAGAAGACATTCAGGTAGATGAAAAATTAAGTTATATTGAAGAGCATGTAGCCATTACAGACCTCAAAATAAAGAAGTTGAGAAATAAAGAGATTCGCTTAGTGAAAGTTCAGTGGAAATTTCACCAAGGACAAGAGTCCACGTGGGAAGTAGAGGCAGATATGAAATCTCAGTATCCCCATTTGTTTAGCAATAGAATTCCGAGGACGAAATTCTCTTAAGGGGGGAAGATTGTAATATCCGGATCCGAAATTTTTATTAAATTTTGGAAGTTGGGTGAAATTTGAAGCGAGACCCAAAGTTCAGGGGGTTTATTGAAACATTGGTTATATATAACCAATATTATCATATATTTTTTCTCATTCTAAATCTGAGAAAAATTGAGCCGACTTAGAAAGAGAGAAAGAGAGAAAGCAAAGAAGGCAGAGAGAAAGAGAAGGAGATCTTGAGGATCGATCGTTTTTGGTCAAATAGAGGTATGATTTTAGCTTAATACTTCTATCTGCATGTTATAGTCGGTAAATAGTCTTGTTAATCAAGCTTTTAACCGTGTATTTGATCGATTTATTGATCAAAAAGTTTTATGGGTTTGAACTGTGATAGAAAGAATTAAGCATTTGATGATTGCTTATAGGCTCAAAATTTGTGTAAACCACTGAGACAACAGTAAGTTAAACACATACTCAATGTGCATGATTGAAGTGCGAAGGTGGGGCAGACTTCCTTCTTTTCAATATCCAGATTTTCCAAATGAAAATCAGATAGCAAATGTGCTGCTTCCCCTTTGAAAATGTGAAACACTTTCTATTTGAGTAGAGAATGAGTAGATGGTGAGGTTTGATCAAGAGTTGGCATGGGCTAGTTGCATGTTTCAATAATGTTCACCAAAGAATTGTGAAACCCTAGTAATGTGGCTGCCCGGCTCAGAAAAAGTTGGTGCAGAGTTGTGATATTCTTTTAACTCTGTTCTCACACGCTCTTTCTTTTAAACATTTTGCTCATCTAATCACACTCATTTCTTTTCGACTTTTCACACTCAATCACTATGGATTAACTTCTTGGGTAGAAATCACTGGTTAAGGTGATTTCATAGAAGTTGTGTTAATTCCTAGCACAAAGAAATCCTTGTTTTTCTATGATGCCTATGATGCTCAGATTGGTTTAACTATTTCAGTTAAAAGCACAATGTTGTTCTTGAAAACATTTAAAGTCACACTTCCAATTCATGAATTCGTTTTGAGAATCGGGAAGTGATTTGAACATTAAAAATAATGTTTTCTATGATTGAAAGTTGTCCTTCTTTCAACCATATATGAGATTAAGATAAAGGATTATACCTTTACGTGTGATCTTACATCTCATGAAGCTAAGCTTAAAGTCATAAACATATGAACTTGTAAGCATCTCTCAAAAATTCTGCAAAAGTCTTATGTCAAGTCAAAGTAAAATTTATTCACTTAAATTGAAAAGACAAAAAGCAGTAAAAATTTTAAAGTACGAGTTCTGATTAGAAATAATCAGAAGTCATCACCTTTTTACTCCCCCTGAAATTATGCATTTAAAAAAAAATTATCACTGAAAAGATATGCATTTAAAATTTCAGACAAATATGTACTCCCCCTTGAAGGTTGATTTCCTCATTTGAGTATTGGAGTACAATCTCTTTTTCAGCACGGAGTAAGGTCTTTTGATCATTGAAGTGTGAGTCCTAAACTGTTGTGTTTAGAAGTCATTACTTCGTTGAAGTACGGGTCTTGAATTTTTTTGTTCAAAAGCCATTTTCTCTTTTGTCATTGAAGAACGAGTCCTGATCTGTACATAATCAGAAGTCGATGATCTTTGAAGTTCGGGTCTTGAGCTGATTTACACAAGAACCATATTCTATCTTACTCCCCCTAGACAGTAGGTACCTGCAACACAGAATCATCCCTTTTCTTTGGTATCCATTTCCAATTGGATCCAACTGTGTTAGCAAACGATTTTGGCACCCAGTGAAATTTGGGTCTGCTTTGCTTTTTAGAATCAGATAAAGAATTTGAATGATAAGAGGGAACATGATATGTTCCAAACCAAATGTCAGAATCTATACGAGAAGCAAGATCATGTTTATCATAATTTGAAAACTTTCTAGCAGACAAAGATAACTGGAATAATTGCTGTTTTGAAAATTTCTTGCGAGAATCAACAAGTTTTGGTTTAGAAAAAGCAACATCCATAATTATATCATCTTTACTAGTAGTAATCTTATTACAGTCAGCACTAGAACATGATATAGCAGTCTCGTCAAACTCCTGTTTTGGTTGCCATTCAGATTTAACTCCGAGCCTTTTCTTGCTCAGTTCTGAAATATTTGAAACTCGTGAGTTAGACTTTTGGGCAACAAATGAATGCACCTTCTTCGGCTTACCAGTAGTGATCGGTTTATGTGAATGCTGAGATTTAATCTTACCTTTAGCATTTTTAGCTTTCACAGAGACTGATTTATCAACTTTCGTTGATTTTGCACTGTTAACAGGCATACTGGTTTTACCCAAAGATTTCTTAATAAAGGATGAATGGTTAGGAAGTTTTGCATTAAAGTCAAATTGATTAAAACAATCATCTAAACCACCGTCAGAGTTCAGAAAAGCAAACCCTTTATTTGCTAGACCAAACATATCTTCAGAGTTTGAAGCCTTTGAAATAATAACATTTTTCAGCACGGTTGAAAAAACTTTTTGTTCAATATTCATCAAAAGTCTTTCATCTGTTAAAGAATTCTCGAGTTCAGAAATTTTACTTTCTAAAACGAGAGGAGGGACATATAGTTTACCTTGAATAGGCTTCGCCTCCATTTCTTTTTCAGAATAACTTTGAAAGAAGTCATTTGAAAGAGATTTATTCTTTTGATATATTGGATTATCATTATAACTATTATTCATTTTCGCATAATAAAATGGAAGGTGAACTTTAGATGATTTCAAACGTTTTTCAGTTTCGTTGGCTTCATCCTTTTCAGACAGTCTAGTCCAGAAAACTTTAAGCTCAGGGATTCTTCGAGCTAATTTCAAAGAAAGAAGATCATAAAGTGCAGGCACTTCAAATATTCCTTTTTGAAGACATTGAGAATTCTTATAACCGATTCCCCATTTTTCTATTTCCTCTTTGGGTTTGTTCAGATGAATAGTTTGTTCAGTTTGACCCAATTTGTATAACTTCTCTTCCAAACTTTTTAATTTTGCAATTAAAGTTTTGTTTTCTTCATTACATGAAGAATGAATTTTTGTAAGCTCATATAAATCAAGCTCACTTTTTCTCAGTTTAGACTTGAGTTCAGAATTCTCTTTAAGAATTATTGTCTTTTCTTTCGCGTTGGTGTCATTGTTTCTATGTAAAACCTCAACCAATACTTTCTTCTCAGCAATTTCATCGCTAAGTGTCTGTATCGATTGGTTATTGTCAGTAATAACACCATTTTCACGCTTAAGATTCGACTCTAAATCTTGGAGTTTTATCTTCATGGCATGCATTTGATCACATACCTCGTCATTAGAATCAGCTTCGGTTTTTATCTTCATCTGACTCATCAAGCACAAGTGTGCTGTCTCTTTCTTCTCTCCTTCTGTTTCCAAGGCAGAAATCCTTCCTTTGTAAAGTACAGGTGTATTCTCATCCATACTGATTGAATTAGCTTCGCTGGAATTCATTCTGTTTCTGATTCGATAAAACTTGACAGATATGTTCGTTAATGCAAATTATAATCAAATAAAATTCAGAAATAAAAATTTCTAAAAATTTCCAAATTTAACCAAGTCTGGAAATGGAGCAAAAGTCAAACTTTGCGTTTGAAGAAGTTGGCGCAAATGGGGTTTTGCGCGAGAATCGAGTCGCGCGAGCTGGAAGGTTTGCGCGAGTCGTGTATGGCGCAAAGCAAAGTTGTGTTTTTCGTGAGGAGTTGATCACGCGAACTGAGGTTTGTGTGATGTATTGGTAGCGAGAGTTGAGGTTTGCGTTTGCTTGTTGTTGCGAGAAGTGAGCTTTGCGTGAGCTTTGAGTTGCGCAAAGTGGGCTTTGCGTGAGTAGAGTGTTGCACAAAGTAGACTTTGCGTGATACGTTGGTTGCGCAAAGTGAGGTTTGCGCGAGACGTTGGTTGCGCAAAGTAGAGGTTTGCGCGAGACGTTGGTTGCGCAAAGTAGAGGTTTGCGCGAGATCGTCCCTGTGTTCGAAAAATCGATCTGATTTCGATAAATCGACCTGTTTAGATTATAAACGCGGATTACAGATGTTGATATGTTTACAGTTTAAGCTTTTCTCTCTGATGTGTTCTTGATCGATGTTGTATGTGAGATACAGATTATGAGAGATCTAAGACTAACTTAAACAAAACTAAAACATTATAATATCTAGATATCTAATATCTTGATATTATATTAAAAACTAATATAAAATACTAAAAACAACTTTGACATTTATTACAAACTGACCCTAGACTATTGTTGAGAGCGACTTATCAGCTTTTAGCTTCGGATTGTGATCTTCGGATTGGATGATCTTGAATCCAATGAGACTGTGTCTTAACACGAAGTTTCTTGGGTCTGGCGGGATACTACCGGAGATTTATCCAAGATTTCTCAAAGATCGCTTCTTCCTTGACAGTTTTGACTCGGAAGAATGTGAAGTTTGAATGGACCGAAACACAAGAGAAGGCGTTCCGGATCCTTCAAAATAAGTTATGTGAAACTCTGATCTTGTCATTACCTGAAGGGTCGGAAGATTTCATAGTTTACAGCGACGCTTCGAAGATGGGGTTGGGTTGTGTGTTGATGCAACGAGGCAAGGTAATCGCTTACGCCTCGAGGCAACTTAAAATACACGAGAAGAATTATCCAACCCATGATCTGGAGTTAGCGGCGGTAGTGTTCGCTTTGAAACTTTGGCGACATTACCTCTACGGCACAAAATGTACTCTATACATGGATCACAAGAACCTGAAATATGTCTTTGATCAGAAAGAGCTGAATATGAGGCAAAGGCGGTGGCTCGAGTTGCTTAAAGATTACGACCGTGAGTTGCTTTACCATCCCGGTAAGGCGAATGTGGTGGACGATGCGTTGAGTCGGAAAGACTACAACGGAAGTATTCGGGCTACCCATTCGAGAATTGAGCTAGTGTCTAGTCTTGTTGAAAAGATCAATACATCGCAGGTGGAAGCACTGTTAGAAGAGAATCTCAAAGATGAAGTCATGACGAAGCAGCGTTTACTCTTAACGTGGAGTAAAACTGTTCAGCGGTCGTGTGTGGGTACCCAAGATTGGGGGTAACCGTGATATGTTTCTTGAAGATGCACACAAGTCCAAGTATTCCATTTAGGCATGGAAATGGCCCCCGCCCCGTTGGGGAACCCGGTTCACCCGCCCCGATCGGGGACGGGGATTCCCCGCTAAGCCGGGGATAGGGATCCCCGTTTGTCTCAAACTGGGGATGGGGATGGGGACGGGGACGGGTATCGTACTCCCCGCCCCGCCCTTCCCCGTACCCGTTATATATTAATTAATAAATTAAATATATTATTTATTTCAACTAAATCGGTAATTCATAATTTTGTATTTTCTAACTAGGTTTAGAATCTAAAATTGTCATTTTGTGGATGTTAGTATGTAATCTTTTGGATGTCAAGTCAAAATACAATTAGTCGATGTGTTTTGGATATTACTCGATATGTTTTGGACGTGTGATGTTAAGTTTTTTTTAATTAAACTGGATTTATATTGGTTTTAGCTAATTAAGTATCATATGATGTAATTGTTTGTATAAAATTAAATTCATTTTGATTTTAGGTTTATTGGAAATTTGTGAAATTTAAAGATGTGTTGTGTTTCACATATTTGATTTAAAATAGTTTATATAAACGGGAAAAAATCCCCGTTTCCCCGTTGGGGATGGGGATGTGATCATATTCCCTGGCGGGGATGGGGATGGGGATAGAGATGAGGATCGTGGACGGGGATGGGGATTGATGTCCCCGCCCCATTTCCATGCCTAATTCCATTCATCCGGGAAGTACCAAGATGTACAGGGACTTGAAGTTGGATTATTGGTGGCCGGTTATGAAACTTGATGTGGCGCGTTACGTTGAGCGTTGTGTGACGTGTTCGCAAGTTAAGGCCGAACATCAGCGACCGTATGGGAGTCTTCAGTCTTTAGAGATTCCTGAGTGGAAGTGGGAGCATATCACCATGGACTTCGTGATGAAGTTGCCTAAAACTCTTCGAGGTCACGATACCATTTGGGTGATAGTTGATAGATTGACAAAGAGTGCTCACTTCTTGCCTATGCGCGAGACTTTACCGATGGATAAGTTGGCAAAGCTTTATATCGATGAGGTGGTCTCGAGGCACGGCATACCATTGTCGATCATGACGGATCGTGACAGTCGGTTCACTTCGAACTTCTGGGATGGGTTTCAGAAATAACTTGGTACTCGAGTGAAGTTGAGTACGGCTTACCATCCGCAAACCGACGGGCAAAGCGAGAGAACGATCCAAACTTTAGAAGACATGTTGAGGTCTTGTGTCATCGATTTCGGGGGTAGTTGGGACTCTCACCTACCTTTGGTGGAGTTTGCTTACAACAATAGCTACCACTCAAGTATTGAAATGACACATTTTGAGGCATTGTACGGGCGAAAGTGCCGAACTCCTTTGTGCTGGCTTGAAGCGGGAGAGAAGCAGTTCGCCGGGCCTGAGATCGTGCAAGAGACGGCCGATAAGGTCAAGGTCATTCGTGAAAGAATGAAAGCGGCTCAGGATCGGCAGAAAAGTTATGCCGATAAGAAGAGACGACCGATGGAATTCCAAGTGGGCGACCGCGTTATGCTTAAGGTGTCGCCATGGAAGAGCATTATTCGGTTCGGAAAACGTGGGAAGTTGAGTCCCCGTTTCCTCGGACCTTTCAAAGTGCTTAAACGGGTGGGTTTGCAAGTCTACCAGTTGGAACTGCCACCGGAGTTGAGCAGAATACACAACACGTTTCATGTGTTGCTACCTCCGGAAATGTTTGGCAGTAGAAGACAGCGTCATTCCCCTTTCAGAGTTAAGGGTAGACGAAGGTAACCATTGTGTGGAAGAACCCGACGCCATCTTAGAGAGAAAGTCTAAGAAATTGCGTCAAAAAGAAGTCACTTTGGTCAAGGTGCAGTGGAAGCATCACCGGGGAGCAAATGTGACTTGGGAAACGGAAGAGGATATGAAGCGTAGATATCCTCATCTTTTTGTGTAGTTGGATTTCGGGGACGAAATCATTCCCAAGTTGGGGAGGATTGTAATACCCGCAATTTTGGAGTTGGGTGAAAAGTTAATCATTCCCAAAGTTCAAGGGGCTTAAATGAAACTTGGATTTAAATATATATCAATTATCGAGATATTTAAAATATCTCATATTTGATACTTGCTTTTGAAGACCAAAGAGAGAAAAAGAAAGCTTTGAAGTGGGTTTTCAATTTCTTGTCATTTGAGGTATGTTTAAGCTTTAAACTTTCGTTTGAAGTGTTGTGGCTGGTGTAGAATCGCGTTGTAGAGCTTTTCTACCGTTCAAATATGTGTTTTAACATTTTTGAGTTTGGCCGGAATCTGGGGTGGTGCTCCGGCGAGATCAGGTTGAGCAGGTCGACCGGTCAGGGAAGACCAGTGGTCGTGCGAAGTGACCTTTGCGCCACCCTTGGGTCACGCAAAGTGTTTTTTGCGCCACCCTTGGGTCACGCAAAGTGTCTTTGCGCCACCCCTTAATCGCGCAAAGCCTTCTTTGCGCCACCCCTTAATCGCGCAAAGCCTTCTTTGCGCCAGGTCCCTTTTTGCGCCACTCTATGGTCGCGCAAATGTTAGTTTGCGCCACCTTCAGTTCGCGCAAAAGCCTTCTTTTGCGCCACCTATTGCTCGATGTTAGCTTCTGTTGTCTTTAAGTTTTAGTCAGAAAGTGGGAGAGTTATCTGTGTTTCGACTTACCGATTCTTTCGGTGTTGTCGTAGGTAGCATTCGTTAGGAAGAAGAAATCTGAGGTGAGTTCCTACTAATTTTTCTAAACTGTTCTATATGTCAAAGATTGTGTTTTTAACTCCTATATATCTCTACGGTTTCGGATTGTCCGTTTATTACATTTTGATGTAACTTGGAGTTTTGAGATATTTTAGGGTTCCCGAACACTTTTGACTAAAATGGTGGGTTCCATCTTGTTGAAGTAAAAGAATGTTTTACTTGCCCAGTAGTGTGGCTTATTTGAAAGAATGCATATAATCTTGTTTCATGATTATCTTTCTTACCAGCAGTTGATCTTGAAAATGACATTTTGAAATATAAATGTTTTGATAGCTATTTATCTAGCTTGGATGGTCACATGAAATATTGTGACAAGTCATGACCATACTAGTGGATCCCTAGGTATCGAGTCGGCTTATTGTTGGGATGTTTGTACCCCATTATATGTAGCTAGATGCATTTGATCTTCCGGGGCATTTGGTACGGTTATGTGAGACCGAATACTAGTCATGGGTCAAATACAGTCTAGTGAACGAGTATGACTGGTTCCTTGGGGGCCTCCCTCACATCGTAGTACGGACCGAAGCGTTCGTGGCCATGGTTCCATGTATTTAGCTCATAACTCGGATTTGTGGCTTACTTTGTGTTCCACTACAATCCTCGGTAAATCGGGTAATCCCCGTCATCGGAAGATGTGTTTCGGACCGGTTGTCCTTTTGTACCAAGAACTCCATTTTTATAACTAAACCTTTGGAAGGATTTAATTTGATACAGTTGTTTATATCTCTTTGAAATTTATAAACTGTATGTTCTCACTAGGTTTTAAGCCTAACACTTTTTCTCAAATAATGTGTATAACAGGTTTCCCTTAGCGGTGGGTTGCACAGGGTTTTGAGAGTCGAGTGTGGACTCGAGGCATTTTTAGATGACTATTATTTTGTGTTGGGCATTGTTTAAGTCCCATCTTTTGGTGATTATGGATTGTCAACTGAAGTAATCTAGATAGTTTTGCTTAGATTAGTTTGTTGTCAATTTCCATAACCGAACACAGGTTTATACCAAATATGAATGTCGTGTTGCCATATTTCCAGGTTTTAATTTACTCTGAATTTTAGAGCGTTACAATTCGAGTCGACCGGACTGTGTGTTCAGGGATAAGTTAAAAAATGTGAAAGAAGCGGTAAAAGTTTGGGCAAAAACAAAGTTCGGCAAGTTAGAAAAAGAGTTGGGTAAATGGAAAGAAGAGGCATCAAAAAAGGAAGAAGAGGCGGAACAAAGTTGGTGGACCGAAGGTAAAAGAGAAAGTTGGCTTCATGCGCGTAAAAAGTGGTTAGAACTCGAAGGGGACGAAAATTCCAAGTTATTTCACATGGCAATAAAATATATAGAGAGAAAGAATGCAATTAGAGGTTTGAACACGAATTCGGGATGGACGGATGAGCCAAATTTAATCAAGAACTTTATTTTCGAGTTTTTCAAAGAAAAATTCGAGTCGAGAAGATCGAGTGGGCCGGGGCTTAAAGGTGAAATGTATAAAAATTGTCACAAGAGGAAGCCGATAACTTGGAGCGACCGTTTGGAGAAGAAGAAGTATTAAAAGCGATCCAAGCATGTGGGGCAAATAAAGCACCGGGTCCGGATGGTTTCACTATCGGGTTTATAAAAAGATTTTGGGAAACAATTAAAGAGGATCTCATGGCGGCAATTAGATGGTTCGGGGAAATAGGGGAGATTAGTCGAGGTTGCAATAATTCGTTCCTCACCTTGGTTCCCAAAGGTGCAAACCCGGATAGTCTAGGGGAGTTTAGGCCAATTATCCTAATCGGAATCTACTACAAAATACTCTCAAAGATGCTAGCGGACAGGTTGAAAAAGGTGATGGCAAAAATTATTAGTGACACTCAAAGCGCATTCGTGAAAGGCAGGTCCATTTTAGATGGGATCCTCATTGCAAATGAGGTGATTGACTTCATGCGAAAAAAGAAAAAAAAGGGTTGATCTTCAAGGTGGATTTTGAAAAAGCGTATGATAGTGTGGAGTGGGATTTTTTGATTGATAGCTTGGAAAAATGGGATTTGGCGAAAAATGGGTCAAGTGGATAAAGGTGAGTCTCCATTCGGCATCAATGTCAATTATAGTCAATGGAAGTCCGACGAAGGAATTCGTGATGGGTAAAGGATTGAGACAAGGAGACCCTTTGGCGACGTTTCTCTTTCTTATAGTGGTCGAAAGTCTTCATTTGCTAATGATAGAGGCGGAGAATAAATGTTTGTTCGAAAGCATCAAAGTGGGGTTTAATAACATCCCAATCTCGCATCTCCAATACGCGGATGACGCCATATTTTTCGGTAAGTGGAGTTTAAACAATCTTAAAAATTCTTAAGTGCTTTCATTTGTTGTCGGGATTAAAGATTAACGTTAGTAAGAGTAAAATATATGGGTTGGGTGTATCGGAAGAAGAAGTGCAATGTTGGTCAAGATGTTTAGGGTGCGGCACAGGTGCTTTACCTTTTACATACTTAGGACTCCCGGTAGGTGGTCCAATGCACCGTTTGGAATATTGGAAACCGGCAATTGAGAAAGTAAAGAAGAGGCTTGCATCGTGGAAAACAAAGGTGATCTCCTACGGAGGTCGATTGACGTTGGTAAAGTCGGTATTAGGAAGTCTTCCCTTGTACTTTTTTTCCCTATATCGAGCCCCGAGTGGAGTGTTAAAAGAGATGGAAAGGTTGAGATGCAAATTTTTTTTGGGGGGTGGGGTCGGAGAGTGTGAAAAGAAAGGGTTAGTGTGGGTGAGCTGGGAGAAATCGTTAGGGAGTCTGAACAAGGGGGGGGGGGGGCTAAACATTGGTTGTTTGAAATCAGCCAATTAGGCGCTTTTAGGGAAATGGTGGTGGCGATTCCAAAATGATAAAAATGCATTTTGGATAAAAATAATAAAAAGCATTTATGGGGAGGGGGGGCTGTTTGGTAACCAATATTTTGGTGTTGGTGCAGGTACGGTTTGGAGCAAAATAGTTCGGATCGGCGAAGTGATGGATAATAACGGAGTAGCGTTCACTAGTTCGTTCCAAAAGAAAGTTGGAGACGGGAAGAACACAAGCTTTTGGAAAGAAAGATGGTTGAGTACAAGGACGCTTCAAGAAGAATACGGAAGATTGTATCGATTGGAATCAGACAAAGATGCAAAGGTCGCGGAAAGAGGAAAGTGGTCGGAAGAATCGTGGAATTGGGAATGGAAATGGAGAAGACCACCAAGGGGAAGGGAAATAGGAGAGATGGAGAACCTAAATCGAAGGCTAGAAGTCATTCAACTTGAAAGAGGACGTGAAGATAAATTGGGGTGGTCACTAGACGAGGCGAATGGCTTCAACGTTAAGAAGTTAAGAGAGACCATAGTAGAAGGAAGATCAAGCTCTATTGAAGTGAGAGAACCCTCGAAATGGATGAATTTGGTCCCAAAAAAGGTATGTGTATTTATTTGGAGTACGTTAAGAGAGCGAATCCCATGTAGATCGGTGCTAGACCGAATGGGAATTGACTTACACTCGGTTTTGTGTCCAAGATGTGGTGATCCGATAGAATCGGTCGACCATGCACTAGTATCCTGCCCGGAAGTAAATACACTATGGAAATTAATTGGTAGATGGTGGGGAAAAAATCTGGAGGGTGTAACAACGGTTCGAGAAATCATACAAGAAGGAGATAATTCGGTCGCCAACAATATGAAGGACTCGCTTTGGAAGGGAGTGATTTGGGCTACCCTTTACTTGATTTGGGAGAATAGAAATAGATTGGTCTTTAGAAGAGAGCAAAGGAAAATCGTGGAGCAATTGTACGAGTTTCAAATAGTCATATTGGAGTGGGTCAAAAGGCGTAACTCCAACACGAAGGTGGACTGGGCGGCTTGGTTCTCGAACCCGTCGGCAAGTACTTAGTGCAACAGGAACTTCGAGGGGTCAAAGGGAGCTACGGCTATCGGTACTCAACTGATCGACGAGGGAGAGGCAATTTATTTCTCGCAAACGGAACTCCGACTGTCGTTATGGATAGAGTGTGGTGGGCTCGTTCCCCTTTTATGCTGTTTCCTTTTTGAGATCCCACAGTTTACACTTTTGTTTAACGTGTGGTATGTAGCTCGCTAAAGATCGAAGATGCTCAAATGTAACTGGTTCTTGATTTCTAATAAAAGTTGCCTTTCAAAAAAAATATATTAGCAAATTGATCCAAATAGTTATTTCTCTTTTCACAATTGATCTATTAGTCCTCTATCTTCTAGTTTTATCAAAATGTCACTACCTACGCAAATAACAAGTTCGTAAATTGTGGATGGGAGAAAAAGTTAAAAAAAAGAAATTTCTGAACATGGTCTGTAAATACATGGACCAAATCCATAATTTAGTCTAGGGTCTATGAATTTATGTACACATATTGTGGACATGTTTAAAATATTATAAAGTTTTGGCCTCTGCATTTGCATAGCATTTTATATATATATATATATATATATATATATATATATATATATATATATGGGCAGGTTCAAACGAGAAGCTAAACATTTTGCTAGAAGACGAGAAGTGTTTAATCATATATGATACACAAGCTTAATTATATATGATTAAACACATGTTATATTGACAATACATAGACGTTTAATCACACATGATTAAACGCACTTACAAGCCGTGTAATCATATATGATTAAACACTTCTCGCCTTCTTGCAAAATATTTAACTTCTCACATGATCCTCCCCCTCTCTCTCTCTATATATATAGGCCGATAATCAAATGAAAACCAAAAATATGTTATAAACCCTTGAGAACCGATATAAAAATATTTTTTTACATGATTTTTTTTAATCAAAACATATGATTTAAGATATTGTTTCATATATGTTTTTGTTCACCTTGTGAAAAGATTACACGTGAAAAATAAAATTTGATTCACCTAGTGAAATAAAAAATGCAGGTAAAAAATATTCATGTAGTGAAACAAATACATGTAAAACTATCATATTATGAAACAAATATATGGGAAGAAATATATTAAATCCAAGTATTTGGTGAAAATATATCATGTGAAAAAATATTTTTATATTGGTTCTCACATGTTTGTAACATATTTGTGGTTTTCATTTGATTTAACCCCTATATATATATATATTACTATTTCCCCTCCATCGTTCGAAAACATGTTACTTATAAAGATAGTGACATTTAGATAAAAAAAAAAAAGAAAATAAATAATTAGGAGATTAAGAAATAACCTTTTGGTCAATTTACTACATTCCCGAGTTAAAATACTTAATCTTGCCGCGTGTAGACTATGACAAATTAGTGTCATATGACTCATTGAGATACAAATCCACGTCATTAGAGTCGCTTTCATTCATGATTATAAATTCTTTTATTTAGGGGGTGTTTGGGATTGTTTATTAAACCTCAACTTATTAGCTTTTACATAACGCTAATGAACTTTTTTGAGTGTTTGAGTACCAAAAAAAGAAAATGGCTTATAGTTTTTCCACACCGCTAATAAGAAGTTTAATAAGTTAAACCATTATAACTTATCAACTTACTTGAAACAACTTATGACTTTTTCTGGTTATTTTACATGTATAAGCAATCACAAACACCCCTAAATAACAACTTATTAACTTATTACGTTTTGATACTACAATAAATTAATCCAAACACTTTTTATAAAACTCATTTTTATCACCATATAAGTTAATAAACACTTAAAAAAAACATAAGTTGTTTTAGATAAGCAATCCCAAACACCCCCTTAATTCCATAATACAATTATCCACTCTCTAATTCCATATCAACCATATCTTCACAAACACATACTTATGATAGTTTCAATTTTTGTCAAGAATTGGGAATTAAAATACCCAATTATTTTAATCAATTTGTTCCTAAAATAGGTTCAATTAAACCCGGTGTTAATTTTATGTTCAAGCCCATTTGAGAAGACAAAATAACCCAACTTGGACCCATCTTTCTCCTTGGCAAAGAGAACAACGTACGATTCTGGAGATAAGACAGAGAAGCGCATGACTTCTCTCTCGGGCAAACCCGCGCCTAAACCCACACCAAGCACTGTTTGGCCAACATCGAGACGCAGGCGACCTTTCTCACGGCCCAAGTTGCGCTTCAAGTCGCGAGCGGCCAAAAACGTGGGCCTATGGACCTGTTTCGAGCAGTTATCGATTGGGAAGTGTAGAAAATGGGGGGAAACGACCATAGAAGGGGGACGCACCATATTTTGGAAGAAAAATCAGATTAGAGAAGAGGAGAAGTCGATTTCTTGAGGAGAAAGCAAAAGCAACTCATCCGATTTCTTTTTGGTTTAGGTAACTTAGGTTTTTCTTTCATTTCCAACATTTGTTTGCTTTGATTTGGATGATTTGATACCTTGAGATTCCATTGTAAACATTTGGGACAAACTTATTTGCTCGATTTCTATTCTCAATGTCAATTTCATTTGGATTTTTAGTTAATTTGATAAATTGACTGAATTTCTTGTGAATGATTGTTAATCAAATCCTAGATACGTAATCGTCTTGGATTTTGATAAAGTAACAACTGATTTCGTTTGGTTTCAATAAGGTTTTCGAATCAAGTCTTGAAATCTCGCATTCAAGGCCTTAATAAGCCAAGGTTACGAGCTTATGGCTTTGAGTTGATGTTTTTCTAGTCCGATAAAGCCAATCACGTCTAAGAACTTAAGAGCTTATTTAATTTCTTATTCGTGATTAAGATCCGGTTGAAGAGTTTATTTTAACCGGTGTGAATTTAAGAAAAAATAGAGGTCGTTAGAGCTTGTTAACGACTATTAGAGCATCTCCAACCTTAGCACAAAAAAAAAACACAAAAAACACCAAATATGATGGGTCCATCAACACCAAAAAAAAAACTCAACTCCAACCATGGGTGTTGCTATCCCTACCTCCTTCTCACTCACAAAACCCCTCAATACCCCCATATCTCACTCACATACCCCTTATAGGAAGGGGTATGGATAGAATTCACCATATATATATATATATATATATATATATATATGTTAATTTATATAATTATAAAATCAATATTAAATTAAATGTTAATAAAAAAATGGAAAGTAGTAGGGCCAAGGGTTTTAGCAGTCAAGAGAATGGCCGGCATATATGCTGTATGGTTTTGTTGGCCGGTAAAAAAAATAATAAAATGCCGGCTGGTTGGACATGTTCAGCCGCCAAAAAAATAGAATTAGTGTAAGGTTGGAGATGCTCTTACAATCTTTATTGTGATTTGGATAGTTGGAAAATATTATAACTTATTATTTGACGGTCTTTACACCCGTCAACTTATTACAAGTCACATCAAATCTAACACCAAAACCCCACAACACAAAATTAAACACTCAAAACACCCACCAATTCACTTCACTTCACTTCTTCGATGTTTTAATAAACCCCAAATTCGTCGAATTCCCAACTCTCGTCAACGTCTTCAAATCATAAGCGATCCAACATCTCGATCGATCCGTATGATAGAAATACCCCATACACTTACAATCCTTACTACATTTACTCTCACAATCACTTTGTTTCACCCCACTATCACCCCTCGTGTACTTGATCATAAAATGGTCCACCCCTTCGAGCTTGTAGTACCCAAACTCACCACTCTTACAAGATGTCACCTTTTTCGACTCGCAATCTTTACTCCACCCAATTAGCCCATTTGGTGTCGGACAAGCCACACACTGGCTATCCTCACACAACCCAAACTTCCCGCATCGTTCCGGTAACTGGCATTCGCCTTCCATCGAACGCCGATCGAAAAACGTGTATATAACCTCCCACGAAACGCCTTGCACGTTCGGGTTATACGTCAAGAACCTAAGGTTCCCATCGATCCCTAACCGTAAGTACGACAACGTGTTGTTGTATCGCGAATACGCCATGTTGCGATTCGAGTTCGACGACGGGTTCGTTACGAAATACTCGAACGTCAAGTAATAAAGAAACCCCTCGTCCGAATCCGCCTCGGATTTAAGAGTTAAATTCGATAAACCACCTTTGTCGATGGTAAACCATTCGGAAGACGTCCAATACACCATCGGACGAACCGAATTCAGGCTCGTGTAATACATTACCAACCCTTTTGGCTCCATCACCAAACTGTATGCTCCATCGACGTTATTCGCCTCCGAGATCCGACTCACGAGCCGACTCGGACCGCCGGCTCGGAGATATTGTCCGACTAAAAGAGTATCGGTTGGTGAATCGAAGCTTTGCCAAATGAAATTACCCTTCCCATCGTGAAGAACCATGTTCCCATTTGGAAGGACCTGAAAACCAACGACACCCTTGTTGGTGGTGTTGGTTTGCCAGGCGATCCGGCCGTCGGCGTCGGCTAGAACCAGGTTTCCATCGGAACCGAAGGTGAGGGTGGCGTTTTCGCGAACGGGGTTGCCACGGTTGGCTTCCCAGACCCAACGCATGAGGGATTCGGATCGGACCGTGCCCATGCGAAGGGCTAGTGTGAATGCATTTGGGGTGGTGTTGTAGAAGCAGAGTTGGAATGGGTTATTGAAAGGGGGAAGAGCTCGATAATTGGCGTCGTATTCGACTATGTAATCGCCGAAATCGCCTTCGTTTACGTACTTGAATGTGTCTGAAGCAGGCACAACAGCTGAAGAGATGGTGGAAA
Organism: Arctium minus; assembly: GCA_954870635.1. Lineage (NCBI taxonomy): Eukaryota > Viridiplantae > Streptophyta > Magnoliopsida > Asterales > Asteraceae > Arctium > Arctium minus. The sequence continues at coordinate 7,618,277 of OX941080.1, forward strand.
GAAGTTGAATGGAGATGATGAAGAAGAGAAGTGAAATGGAAGCCATTGTTGGTGGTGAGTTTTGAGAGGTGGGTTGAAGGGGTATATGTAGATGGAAGTGGGGGTTGGATAAGGATAATTGATGGTGTTATTTACTTGTACTGTACAAGCAAGTGATGCAGCATGGGAAATTGGTAGAGAAAGGAATTGGTCTTTTAGGTGGGAAATTAGTAGAGAAAGGAATTGGTAGAGAAAGGAATTTTCAAGAAGTGAAAAGTTTGAAATCTTATTTGGTGCTAAAGTATGAAATTTAAATCAATAATATTATTTGTTTTTGTAACGTTTGGAGAAAGGAGAACATATAAACTGAGACGACAATAAGAGATTTTAAAAAGTTGGATTATCATTTCTTATTTCAGATTTATTTAAGAGTTAAAAGGTTCTGCAAACTAAAAAAAAAAAAAAAACAGTCTGAATGTAAAAAGATTTGAACGATTCAGACCTAAATGTTTTTAAAAAAAAAAAGAGTCCCTTAGCCATTTTTCTCCCAATTTTACATAAATATCACTATTCCTACAATATGTGGTTGGCTAAACAACAAAGAAAAATATGAATCTAATCAATTTTGGACTAAAAAATAATTTTTTAACGGACTCAAATCCGTAATTATTTTTTTTAATTTAGAAAACTTGCAAAAGAATTTACATTTTCTACGCATTTATTGACTTACATATTACGAACCTAATGACATAAATGCAAAATCGAGAGAGAAATGATTGAAAAACCAATATTTTTTGTCTACCAGACAATTTTCCATATTTTATCGGTATTATTTTGGATCTGTACAACTGGGGCGGCGCATTTGAAACAATAGAATACAAATCATCTTTGGAAAACTACATTTTATTACTTTATTGATTATATATTCTTAAAATTATTCTTTTCTAAATTAAATAATAGTGTATTTATATGATATCATATGACGAGTAAAGTAATGGATTAATATAAAATAAATAAATAATTTATCCAAGTTGGATATATCACCTTTTATTATTGCAATTTGCACATGGTATCGTGCGTTGGTCGAAGGAGAATTGCAATTTGAAAACAAAAACTTAGCTAAAGGCTTTTGTATATACATTTTCTTTATTTATCATTGATTTTTTTTTTCAACATTTTGCTGAAGTTATATTTTGTTTATGTTATTTAGAGGAAGTTGTGTCGATTTTTGAGTATTTTAATTGAAATTCTTTGTTAATGTTATTATCGTTATTATTAAACAGTTTTCTAAGAGATGCATGACGGTTGATGCGGTACGTCATAGTACAAGACTTGTTTCCAACATCAAATTAAGGGCAGGGGTGAACAAAACCTGATCAACCCGAATATCCGACCCGACTCGAAAAAGTGGGCCTAAATCGATATCCGAATACCGGAATATCCGAACCCGAGATATTGTGCGGGTATATCGGCTCGGGTATCCACCCCACTCACCCGACCCGTCCGAATATCCGAATATTAATTATTTTTAATTTTTTTTATTAATAATAATAATAATAAATATAAATATAAATACCAATTCCTTATTTCCTTAATTCTTTTTTTCCAAAATCAGTCATAAAACTAATACGACTCGACGGACGACTCAAAGAAACGGCAAAAAAATAACAGTAAAATAAGTAAATCCGGAAAAAGGCAAAAAAAAGAGTCGGATTTATGAATATCAAACCCGAAATAACCTGAATATCCGAATATCCGAAATACGAGGGTTTATCCAATTTTCGGTCGGATTTTGAGGTCACTCCGCTTCACCCGATATCTGATCGGGTTTTGGGTTTTGGGCCCCATCCCGACTGATGCACACCCCTAATTAAGGGGCTGTTTATTTACCTCTTAATAGTTTCATTAAGGGTCAACATTTGAATTGATAAGAGATGAATTTTGTTTGACAAAAAAAATCTACCTCTTAATAGTTCTAAAACTTTCTGAATGATTTTGTATCTTGGGTCTCTCTTTAATTATTCAACGTCCTAATTTCATCCTAAACAATTACCAAACAACCACATTTCATTTTACACTATATAATAAGAGTTTCTTAATCATTCTAATCACTTAATCATCTTGAACCAACCATTCATCAACTGTCAAAATGCCTCTAAGCGTAGTGGTTCATCATGGCTTGATACAAGTGTTTTTTGTAATATGCTATGTGATTTTTTTTATACATTTACGGGCTGTTTTTTTTAAAGATATCTTAAAGCACCACCTCTTATTAATCAGAAGTAAAATAAACGCCACCTTTAAGGGTGTAAATGAGATGAGACAACTCGCGAGCTACTCGAGATAGACTCGGTCAACACTCGACTCGAATAGGCTCGACTCGAACTCGAGCTCGACTCGATATACTAACGAGTCGAGTCGAGTGACCTGATACTCGACTCGATAAGCTCGTGAGATACTCGATAAGCAAAATAATAATAATAATTAGTAATATTATTTTAATTTAATTGATGATAATAATAATAATAATAATAAACTCAAGTTTTTTGATTTTTTTTTGGAAAATGATGGTGTAAAAGACATGGGTAAACTCTTGATGGTGTGTCTAATTCATCCCACATTGGAGGAATATAGAACCCAATGCTTTTAACTCCACTATATATAGACTTTTTTCCTCCCTTGTTTTACATTTTTTGTCTTTGTTAAATGACTTGAGCCTAAGGGTTTGAGCCTATGTAGGGTGTAAATGAGACGAGACAACTCGCGAGCTACTCGAGATCGACTCACTTACGATCGACTCGGTCAACACTCGACTCGAATAAGCTCGACTCGAGCTCGGCTCGATATACTAACGAGTCGAGTCGAGTATAATGATACTCGAGCTCGACTCGCATCATTTACACCCCTGACCTTAGTGTTTTAATTTCTAGTCTTTACTTTTTTTACATATATAATCTAAATGTTGTATATATATGATATCAATATATTTGATATTCATTTAAATTGTTCAATATTATTAACCCCTTGAAGTAATATAAAAGATACATATATATAATCATATACACACACACACACACACACACACACAAATTTGTCGTAATAAATCACGCTTTAAAAAGGGTCATAAAGCGTGATTTAGGAAAATGACCTTAAATGAGTTTTAGGGTCATTTAGGAAAATGTGTGGCATCGTCATGGTTCTTAAGAATTGAGGCTTAATATCACAACCATGCCACATTACCACGTTTTTTTTGAAGATAACGTTGTTTAACACCTTATACTTAACATATTATAAATAGTTCTTATTATGAAATCGAGCATCATATAACATCAAACATCAAACTCCAGGAGCGTTCAAAACAAGACAATTGTAAATACACGAGAACATAGAAGATATTATTAGAGAAATATCTCATCAAGATGGAATCAATTGATTTGGGAGTTACAATATTACATTAATTAAATAGATAATGTTGCATAGATTAAAGGTTTTCATACTTGTATAAATACCGTTGTAATTCTTCTTGTAAAAACACTTCTCAATAAACAAATATATTTCTTTCATGGTATCAGAGCACTAGAGTTAGTCTGGCCTGTTTTTCTTTTATTTGATAACCTATTTTCTCTACTTTCCTAGTCATCCTCCCTCTTCTTTTCCTTCTCAAAATGAATTCTTACAATATCTTTCCTACTCCAATTCCCACTTTCCCTAATCATCCTCGAACGCCTCGTTCATTTCTTGGATGTTGTCAATGGTGTCGTGCTCAAGGGCACTATGTTACACAATGTCCAATGTTTCGCCAACAATTTTCCAATGTCATTCAATCTTCCAATTCTCCATTCCCCCAAAACTGGTTCCCACATAAAATTTACCAACCTTCCTCTACTCCTTGTGCCTATGTTGCTACATCATCTAGTCCTTCTTTTACAGGTTGGCTCTTAGATAGTGGGGCAACCCATCATGTAACTAATGATCTTCACAATCTTGTTCTTCATTCACCCAATGAAGGCACTGAAGAACTCGTCATTGGGGATGGCTCCAGACTACCAATCGCTAACACCGTTTCCACATCTCTTCTTACTCCCTCTACTAAATTTTCTCTTCGTAATATACTTCATGTTCCATCTGTTTCTCGCAATATTATTTCTATTTCAAAGTTTTGTCGAGACAATAATTCTTCTATCACATTCTCACCTAACTCCTTTCATGTGAAGGATCTTCGCACGGGGGCATCCCGACTTCAAGGTCCAACCAAGTATGGCATTTATGAATGGCATCCTCTCAAGCCCGTCGTTCATACTTCTACAAGCTCATATTCTCTTATAAATTGGCACCATCGTCTAGGTCATCCCTCTTACAATATTTTACAACATATTAGTTCTCGTTTTGATTTATCAATTCCTAAGTCTACTTCCTTTCATTGCAACTCATGTGACTGCAATAAAAGTCATAAATTACCCTTTTATCAAAATTCTATCTCTTCCCGTGGTCCACTCGACATCATTTATAGTGATGTTTGGTCCTCTCCTATTTCTTCTTTTGATGGTTATAAATACTACATAATATTTGTTGATCATTTCACAAAATATATGTGGTATTATCCTCTAAAAAAAAATCAGACTCAAAAGATATATTTCTTCATTTTAAATTACGAGTTGAAAAATATTTTCAAAGATCGATCGTCACCATTTTCAGTGAAAATGGTGGGGAATACCTAGGACTTGATCCTTTTTTGGCAAATCATGGAATTACTCATCTCACTTCTCCTCCACATACTTCCGAACATAATGGGTACTCTGAGAGACGTCATCGGCACATTGTTGAAACAGGTCTCTCTCTTCTTTCTCATGCCTCAATGCATCAAAAATATTGGTCTCTTGCCTTCAATACTGTAGTTTATCTTATAAATCGAATGCCCAATACCACCTTAAACTTTCAGTCTCCCTTCTCCAAAATATATAACACTTCTCCTAATTACCATAAACTACGCAGTTTTGGATGCCTTTGCTACCCATGGCTACGCCCATACACCTCAAACAAACTTGATCCACGCTCGATTCCATGCGTTTTTGTTGGCTACTCGACCACACAAAGTGCTTATTTCTGCCTACACATTGCTTCCAACAAGATATATGTTTCAAGACATGTCAAGTTTGTTGAGAATGTTTTTCCTTTTGCCTCATCCACTCCTTCAACAATTCCTCAAACGGACCAAACACATAATCAATGGTGTACTCTTTCCCTACCCATTACTGTTCCTACTACCACTACATCTCCACCCTCAACGCCCATTTCCCCTCCTACTAATCATAACCCCTCTCCAACCTTAACACTTAATTCCCCTACTACTATAGATCCATTCACTACACAACAAATATCTGCTACCCCTTCCTCCTCTTCCGACACACAAACTCATTGTCCTCCTCCTCGTCCCCCACCTGCACCCCCTCTCCACAACACTCGCTTACAAAATGGCATTCGTAAACCGATAACCAAACTCAACCTCACTGCCACTGTGGAGAACCCCTTTCAAGAGCCTACAACTATAACTAATGCTCTTCGAAACCCTGTATGGCGTGATGCTATGCAAACTGAGTTTGATGCTCTCCAGAAAAACCACACTTGGGACTTAGTTCCTCCTTCCCAATCACAAAATCTTATTAGGTGTAAATGGGTGTACCGAACAAAGTTTAATCCTGATGGCACTATTGAGCGTCACAAAGCTCGACTCGTAGCTAAGGGATTTCATCAACGGCCTGGCCTTGACTACACTGAAACTTTTAGCCCAGTCATCAAGTCAGTCACCATTCAAACTGTTCTTTCTCTTGCTGTCACTCGTGATTGGCCACTTCGATAAATTGACATAAACAATGCTTTTCTTCAAGGCACTCTAACTGAGGATGTCTATATGTCCCAACCTCCTGGCTTCGTTGACCCTAATCATCCCACTCACGTTTGCAAGTTGCGTCAAGCTATCTATGGTCTTAAACAACTCCTCGAGCCTGGTACAATGAGCTTAAATCATATCTTCTTAGTCTTGGCTTCCACAACTCCATATCCGACTCTTCCTTATTCATTCTACGTCATCATCAACACATATTTTACATTCTAGTATATGTGGATGATATCATTCTAACCGGCTCCAATTCTTCCCTCCTAGCGTCTCTAATTTCTAAAATTTCAGCTCGATTCTCCTTAAAGGATCTTGGACAACTTTCTTACTTCCTTGGCATCGAAGTCCAACCTCACACCCAAGGTCTCTTCCTCAGTCAACATAAATACATTCAAGATCTTCTTCAAAAAAACCAATATGTCATCTGCTAAATCTACACCTACCCCCATGGTCGTTCACCCCCCTCTCACTCTAGAAGGCGGATCTCCTATTCCCAATGCAACGGAATTTAGGTCCATTGTGGGTAGTTTACAATATTTGTCACTAACTCGTCCAGATATTACTTTTCCTGTGAACAGGTTATCTCAATACATGCATAGACCCACTGATCTTCATTGGGCTGCACTCAAAAGGTTATTACGATATCTTGCAGGCACCACCAATCATGGTATCCTTCTTCACCGCAACTCTCCTAATTCTTTACACACTTTTACCGATGCCGATTGGGCTTGCGACAAAGACGGCTATATCTCCACGACAGGGTATATTGTGTATCTTGGTACGAACCCGATCTCATGGAGTTCTCACAAGCAACGAACTCATGCTCGATCAACAACCGAAGCTGAATATCGAGCTATTCCCAATACACCGACTGAGGTTCTATGGGTTCTTAATCTTCTTGATGAGCTTGGTTTTAAACCTACCACTCCTCCAGCTATATATTGTGATAATAAAGGAGCTACTCACTTTGCTGCGAATCCAAAGTTTCACTCTAAAATGAAACATCTTGCTCTAGACTATCACTTTGTCCGTAAATATGTTCAAGATGGTTGCATCTGTGTCTCCTACATTTCGGGAACCGATCAGTTAGCAGATGCCTTAACCAAACCATTAGCTCGCATACGGTTTCAGACGTTATTTTCCAAGATTGGACTCACTAACCGATCGTCCATCTTGCGGGGGCATATTAGAGAAATATCTCATCAAGATGGAATCAATTGATTTGGGAGTTACAATATTACATTAATTGAATAGATAATGTTGCATAGATTAAAGGTTTTCATACTTGTATAAATACCGTTGTAATTCTTCTTGTAAAAACACTTCTCAATAAACAAATATATTTCTTTCAGATATAACTAGCATTTGGCCTAGTGGTATATGGTAACCAACCTTTCTAGAAGTCAAAAGTTCCAACCTCATCAAAGATGGAAGTGTATGTCTTCATTTCCCGTATATATAAAGACAAGAAGAAAAAATTGGAATATCAACAATCTTTTTGGGGGATCTCGTTAAAGGTATTATAGACAAAAATTAATCTGTTTGATTCTTTAAGATAAAGGAAAATTGTCTCTTTCAAGATGTTCATACATAATGTTAGTGTATATAAATGTATAAGGCCCAACCCACGCTCATGGGCCCATATAGTCTGTGTATATATTCCCTTGTATTCTTTAGTCTAGGTTAAGTTGTTTTACATTCATATTGTATGTTTTACTTTTCTCTCAATCAATATACGAAGTCTCCAAGCCTTCAGCATATTCATCGTCTCTTTCAATCATCATCTTCACTTTCTAACATGGTATCAGAGCTGTAGGTTTGCTTGCACTCTCATCATCATCATCGTTACTGTTCATTGATTTACTATTCATCGATTTACTGTTCATCGATTATTGTTCATCGATTTACTGTTCATCGATTACTGTTCATTCTTCAATCATCATTTTCGTATTCCTTTTTTTTTATCGAGACGCCGTCGCCGCCTTCAAACATACGGGTTCGTTCTCTCAGACTCGAAACCCTAGCCGCAGACCGGAAGAATTCCTGGTCGTAAACCGCATACCGGTCGATACCGCATACCGGTCGATACCCATTACCGGTCGATACCCATTACCGGTTGATACCGCATACCGGTCGATACCCATTACCGGTCGATACCACATACCGGTCACTTCACCCTATCGGTCACTTCACCTACTGGTCCATACCGGTCACTCAGTGAACTGTTTTGAATCGCATCCATGGCTGCCAATCTCAGTCACTCAAATCCCATCTCGGTTGTTTTCAATGGTAGCAACTACATCCTGTGGCATCATCATATGACAATTATGCTAAAATCCTATGGGCTTTACACCTATGTTACTGGTGCATCTAAACTTCTAATTCAGGCAGAAGCTGAGAATGCTATTGATTTTGCAAAACGCATGAATGAGTGGGACATCAATAATGCTCGTATTCTGGGTTTTATTAATGCCTCCACTACTCCTGAGATCAACCAACAGTTTCTTGGCTATGTCACCGCCAAGAGTCTCTGGGATTTTCTTGCCAAGTGGTACACGTCATCGGGCCTATCTCATCAGTATCAACTGTGGACCACCTTTCAGAATAAACGTCAGCTTCCTGATCAATCCGTAAACTCTTATATCTCTGAAATGCAGTCTCTCAGAGATCATATAAGTCTTGGAGATCCAAAAATCTTTGATGAAACAACTCAACAATTCACTGCCTACTTCAACCAGCTACACCTGATCACCATTCTGATGGGTCTTACTGATAAATTTGAGAATGTTCGTGCTTCTCTTCTTCATAGGCAGCCACTACCTACTCTTGAAGAAGCCATAACCGAATTGCTAAGTGAAGAAACTCGTCTTCACATACGCTCACCGATACCCGCTACTGATAGCGTTCTTTACACGTCTCATCCCAAGTCCAAAGGCAAATGGACCAATAACAACCATTCCAAACCTGTGGGAAAGACGAACACATCTGCGTGTGCCTTTTGCCATTCTACTGCTCATCTTCTCTTTGATTGTCCTATTCGCAAGTGTCGTAGGTGTGACATCACTCATCCGCGCCATTATGAGTCTGACTTCTCGAAGAACTCAAAGCACACTGGCCCTCAGAATCGGACTCACGCTGTTGCTGGTTCTACTATTGCTGATAACGAGGTTTCTCCAGTCTCCTCACCTGACCTAATGGAACTGATGCGTCGCAATCAGGAACTCATGGAGCAGATCATGTCTGGTGCTATGGGTATGAATTCTCCACACTCAGCTGCCTCAGGTAACTTATGGCTTTTTGACTCTGGGTGTTGCAATCATATGACACCCTGCACTGATGGTTTTGTTTCTAAGAAACCACCTCAGCATTTTACGTCAATACGAACTGTTGACAACACTGGCCTACCGGTATCTTTTAGTGGAACTGTCTCCACTCCTCATATACAATTACCAGATGTTCTAAATGTTTCGAAACTATCTCTGAGCTTAGTTTCGATTGCTCAGCTTCTCAAATCTAATTTGATCATTTTATTTCATTCTTCTGGTTGTGTTGTACAGGATCCAAAGATCAAGAAGATCATTGGACTCGGCCGTAAAGTTGGACGGATGATTGAAGTGGTCTACCTTCGTCTTCCATTACCCTCTTCAAGTCTTGTTGCCTCAGTTTCCAGCACTTCTTCTTTCGATTTGTGGCATGCCCGGCTAGGTCACTATCACTAGCCAGAATAAAATCGTTAGCTAGTTTAGGGATGTTAGGAAATTGTGTGTCGTCTGACAGTATTTCTTGTTTATCTTGCAAACTGGGAAAACATCATGCTTTATCGTTTGAATCAAATGAATTTAATTCTACTTCCTCTTTTGATCTTATTCATTCTGATGTATGGGGACCAGCACCACATCAATCCATGGGCGGTGCTCGATATTTTGTTATTTTTATTGATGATCATACTCGTTTCACATGGATATATCTCATGAAACATCGTTCGGAGATACCTAAAATTTATATTATGTTTGCTCGGATGGTTCACACTCAATTCTCGAAATCTATAAAGATTCTTAGAGCTGATAATGCTATGGAATACAAAGAGTCCTCTCTTCTCTCCTTTCTTCAATCTCAGGGGACTCTCTCTCAGTACTCCTGTCCTGGCACATCTCTTCAAAATGGTCGTGTCGAACGAAAACACCGTCATATACTTGATACGGTTCACACTCTTCTCATTTCTGCTAAATGTCCAGAACGGTTTTGGGGGGAAGCTGCTTTCACTGCAGTTTATACCATCAATCTTCATCCTACTCCTATTCTTAAGAATAAGTCTCCTTACGAGGCTCTTTATGAGATCTCCCCTGCCTATGAACTTCTAAAAGTTTGGGGTAGTGCTTGTTTTGTTAAGTTATAACCTCATGAACATACCAAACTTGAACCTCGCTCCCGACTTTGCTGCTTCCTTGGATATGGTATTGAGCACAAGGGTTATCGCTGCTGGGATCCTATCTCCCAGCGTCTTCGTATATCTCGTCACGTTACCTTCTGGGAACATGTTCCTTTTTCTTCTATATCCAAGTTTCGTGAGTCTCCTAACTTCACCACTCCGTTCTTCACTGATGCTTCCGTTTCATTGGACTCACTCCAATCTGACATCATAACGCCTCCACTTGTTGTTCCATCACCTTCTGAATCTACCTCCCCTTCAGAGTCTCCTCCCCCTACATAGACTGCCTCTTCCAGTTTTCCTGATCAACATCAATCATCTGCTCTATCCGCACAGACAACATCTGAGGTGCCTGCTGAGTCTTTGGCTCTTGGAACGTCTTAATCTCAGAATGTTAGACGATCAGATCGGGTAAGACAAGTTTCTTCTCATCTCCGTGATTATCATGTTTATGCTACTCTGCTGTCAAATCACGAACCTACTTCCTACAAGGAAGCCTCCTCTAACCCTAATTGTCAGAAAGCTATGGATGAGGAACTTCAGGCTCTTGACAAAGCCTAGACATGGGAATCTGTCCCTCTTCCCCCGGGCAAGTCACCCATTGGCTCCAAATGGGTGTTCAAAATCAAGACAAAATCCGATGGGTCTATTGATCGGTACAAAGCTCGCCTTGTGGCCAAGGGCTTCAATTAAGAGTACGGTATTGATTATGAGGAGACATTTGCACCTGTTGCTCGTGTCACTTCTGTTCGCAGTCTTCTAGCCATTGCAGCCACAAAACAATGGCCTCTTTTTCAGATGGATGTTAAGAATGCCTTCTTGAACGGTGACTTATCTGAGGAAGTCTACATGACACCTCCCCCAGGTGTTCGACTTCCATAAGGTCATGTTTGTCGTCTTCAGAAGGCCCTTTATGGACTCAAGGAAGCTCTGCGAGCTTGGTTTGAGAAGTTCAGTTCCACAGTCATCTCTCTGGGTTTTGCACCCAACAACTACGATTCAGGACTGTTTACTCGGACCACTGAGGCTGGCACAATCTTACTTCTGTTGTATGTGGATGATATGATTATTACTAGTAGTGACTCTACTGGCATAACTCATCTCAAGACGTCTCTCAGCTCCTGTTTTGAGATGAAGGACCTTGGTGCTTTACACTATTTTCTTGGTCTTGAGGTGATATCATATCCCTTGGGAATTTATCTTTGTCAAGCCAAATACACCTCCGATCTCTTGTCAAAAGTTGGGCTTACTGACAACAAAACTGCATCCATTCCTCTTGAGCACAACCTTCATTTGGCTCCGAATGCTGGACCTCCTCTGCGTGATCCTACCCTTGTCTATCTGACAGTGACCCATCCTAACATTGCCTATGCTGTCCATACAGTCAGTCAGTTCATGTCTGCACCTTGTTCAGATCACTATTCTGCTGTCCTTCGTATTCTTCGATATTTAAAGGGGACCATGTTTCACGGGCTTCATTTTTCATCTTCATCCTCCTTGACTTTGCGAGGATTTTCTGATGCTGATTGGGACAGTGACATTACTGACCGTCGCTCCACTACCGGCTACTGTTTCTTTCTTGGAGACTCCCTTATCTCTTGGAGGAGCAAGAAACAATCTCTGACTGCTCGATCCAGTACTGAAGCTGAGTATCGAGCACTAGCTAACACGGCTCAAGAACTTGTGTGGTTACGCTGGCTACTCTCTGACATGGGGGCACCTCAACATTCTCCAACTCCCTTGTGGTGTGACAACAACAGTGCTCTTCAGATCGCTCACAATGACGTTTTTCACGAGCGAACGAAGCATATTGAAATTGACTGTCACTTTGTTCGTCAACACGTGACTCGTCAGACTATTCAACTTCTTCCTATTTCCACAATTGATCAACCGGCCGACATTTTCACTAAAGCTCATCTACCAGGACGGTTTCGAGATCTAGTTTCCAAACTCCATCTGGCTCATTCTTCTCCCGATTGAGTTTGAGGGGGGATGTTAGTGTATATAAATGTATAAGGCCCAACCCACGCTCATGGGCCCATATAGTCTGTGTATATATTCCCTTGTATTCTTTAGTCTAGGTTAAGTTGTTTTACATTCATATTGTATTTTTACTTTTCTCTCAATCAATATACGAAGTCTCCAAGCCTTCAGCATATTCGTCGTCTCTTTCAATCATCATCTTCACTTTCTAACACATAAGAAGGTTAAACAATAGTTCAATTTGTTCGTTGTCCCATTTTTTAAAGTTAATGTTAAGGATGTCTTAGATGAACCTATTTTTACATTTAATTGGATGCATATTATAAATTAAAATTTCAAAACTCTAATGGTATAAGTACAAGAAGTTTTTTTTTTAATTTTATTTTACTGAACTTTTCGGCTGGTTATATAGAGTTGTTCCTCCATTTAGAAATTTCGTAACACTCAAAGATGCAGATTTGTTATAGTGTGTAGGAGGAATATGTTTAGGATCGTAGGGATCTGAAAGGATTGCATGAAGACATAATAAGGTGGAGCAGATAGAAAAATTAAGTTAAGAGGATCGTATATAAAACAAGAATTGCTTGAAGTAAAAGGATATATGCCGAAAACTTAAAAAAGCTCAAATTTTAATATAATCATTAATGAAGATAACTTATATGTATATCATTTATATCTAATTAAAGGATCAAAGAGAGGATAAAATATAAGTTTCGATAAAACATCAATGGAAGGGAAAACTTAACTCGGGTTTTAGTTTTAGAAATCTTTTGTGGAGTTTCCCATTCGACAAAACACAGAGTAATTAATTTGGAATCCCAACACTACTTTGCCCATCAAAAACTAATATTATGTACCTGGAGTAACATTTTATTAAGCAGGTGTTTTGTTGCGTGTTAAGAAATTGATTATCTAATTATTACGATTCAATGTTGCATAATTAGTTTTTAGTGTTTATATAATTTCTTTTTACTTAAGACCATCTCATAATTTATGGTCAAATAATCGATTTTAAGAGAATACTAGAAGCGTACTCGCGCAATGCAGCGATATACATCACGGTTTTAATGTTTCATTTTATTTTTTTGTCGATTTACAGTACGATTTTAGATGGTTTTGAGAAAGTGATAATGTTTTTTTTTATAAATTTGTTTAGTTTAGGCTTAATAATATAATGTTTTTTATATAAAAAAATTAAGTATTTTGTTAGAATTCAATGATTATCTTATATATTTTAATGACATCTATAAAAAATAATCAATTACATATTTAATAATATAATTAAAACAAAATTATAGTAATATAATATATTAATTAATAGTGTTACATGGAAATATATGCATAAAAGGAAGACCCTGCACATACCAAACTGGTAGGTGTTAGAAACATGCAGTAGTAATATGTATCTTGTGCTTTGATACTTGTAAATTAAGAGATTTTTTAAAATTTTGCATAAAATAATGGTACATTGTGCTTAATAATTTGTAATTAAGAGTTTTTTATCCGTACTTTATAATATAGTAAGTATAGATATAGATATAGATTAATAATGATAAATGAAAAGGTCTGCATAAAAGAAAGGTCCTGCACATACCAAATTAGTGGGTGTTAGAAGTCTGCAGTAGTAATATGTATATTATACCCCTATAATTATTTAGTTAGTTTACTTTATACCTTTTACTTTTCTAATTTTCATTTTACACCATCACCATATTAATACATATAATCGTATATTAACTAAAATACGTTAAAAAATACGTTTTAATTTTAACAACTTACACCATTACAATCGTCTCTTCGATACCTTCGAAATGAGCCAAATATTGAATATTTTTTGATTTAATTATTTTATTATATGTCCGCACAAGATGACGATATTCAATGTGACGATGAAATTCATATTGTTGGATCAAATAATTGTATTCAAGATTAAAGTTAAATTAGAGGGTCTAAACTGTATTTGTTTGATAGTTAAAGTTTGGGGTTTAAATTGTAATAAGTTGATAGTTATTTGTAAATGGGCCTTAAGTCTATCAAGCCCATTAGCCCATAAGGCCTAAGTATTTAAAGTTTTAGTTATTTAGGCTTTAGGGTTAATCCTCACAATCTCAATTATAATCATATTAGAGAGGTAGTTGTTTTCTCTGTATTCAAGGGTATGAAGAACACTCAAGGTTTAATCGTTTATTCAAGGGATTGATATGTTTTGTTAATCTTTATATCTCTTGATATTATTGTGTTTCTGTGATTGTTAATCAACTAGATTAAACTGGGATAACAAGTGGTATCAGAGCCTAAAGAATCAAATTTTTTTTTTTGATATTACTATTCATTGATACTATTCATCGACCACTGTTCATCGATTTTTTTTTTGCGAGTTTACTGTTCATCGAATAGTGAAAATCGATTGCATGAATTGATGTGCTTATTGGTTTAAAGTTGATCTGATTAGTTAAGGTTCATGCTTCTGAATGCTATCTGATTGATTAATCACTTTATAGATCATCAAGTGATTGAATTTGTGATTTTGAGTTTTCTGGGTTCAAAGAGGAGTCGACACTGTGCTTATCAAATCGAATGCTTAAAAGTTGAAATTGATCTCTGAGTTTGATTGTATTGTGATTGGTTTATGTTTTGGAGCACAAAGGTATAATTTTCGCATCAAATTTCTGTGTCTTGTGTGATTTCTGGGTTTCTGTATCATCGTTCTGGGTCGACTTAAGAACATACCAGTCGAACCTTCAAGAACATATCGGTCCTTACTTTGTCCCGGTCGACCACGCTATATCGGTCAATTACTTTGTATCGATTGAGTTATACCGGTCCATTCATTTTTCCCAGTCGATCGACACACTCACAATCTATATCGGTCGAAGTGTTTTGCCCATACCGGTTCTTACATATTATCGGTCGCCCGGGCCATTGTCAATACCGGTCAACTATATTCCCGGTCGAACAAAGTACCGGTACAAGCAACTTACCGGTCGAACTCTCTATACCGGTCTTAGTCGTTTACCGGTCGAGCATAATACCGGTTGTTACATTTTACCGGTCAAACAAGGTACCGGTCCAAGCAAAACCCCGGTCGACTCAATACCGGTCGAAGCACATCCCCGTGCTAAGTCTGCGAAAGGGGACAAAAGTTTTGTGCTTGATCAAAAGTTTCCTAATTTTATTCTTCAGTATTATTTCTTTGAAGCTTTATACTGTTTGAAAGGAATGCATTTAATTATTTTTGGAAATTAATTTTTCTGAAAAAATTTTAGTGTAGTTTTTATCTTGATTCTAACGATCTCATCTAGTTGGTTGTCTTGGTATAGATAAGTTTAATTACTAACAAGTGGTACAGCTAAGATGTCGAACCAACTTCTCTCGATGGGCTCTCAGTCCAAGCCTCCTGTCCTCATGGCTGATGAATATCAGCAATGGAAGAAGAGAATGATTCAGTTTCTGAATCACAAGAACAGAGCCTACATGGAATCCATCATCAATGGTCCAGTAAATCCAATGGTCAGAGTACAGGGTCAAGCAGAAACTGACACATCTCCAGAAATTCCTGATAGATATGTCCCTAAACCTTATCAGTACTTCTCTGAAAAGGAGAGAGATCAGTACAAGATAGATGAAGAAGCTCTCATTTATCTGACTATGGCACTTCCGAATGACATCTACAACCGTGTAGACAGTCGGAACTCTGCAAAAGAAGTCTGGGATGAACTATCAAGACAGTTTGAAGGAAGTGAAGCCTCTATCCAAGCTAAGCAGAATCTGTGCATAAATGCATACGAGGGATTTCACGCAAAAGAATGAGAAACACTGCTAGAGACCTACAATAGATATAATATTATTCTCAATGACTTGCTGAGGAATAACATCTCTAAGTCTACTTCAGAGATAAATTATAAGTTCATCAAGAACTTAAATCCGGAATGGAAGAACATTGCCATCAACCTTCAGATGTCAAAGAACATGACTCAGGAAAATGTCACTGATATCTTCTCTACTCTTTCTCAGCATGAGGATGAGGTGAGAACCATAAATCTTGAGTCCAATAAACTGAAGGATTCTATGGCTCTCATAGCCGGCAAAGCTCCTGTATCCTCTGCAAGGTCAAAGAGAAAGATGTCTAAAGCATTAGTTACCGAAGTTACCGACTCTGACTCTGTTTCAAGTGATGAAGAACTGGAGATTGATTCTGATCCAGATATTCAGAAGTTCTCTGAGGACTTGGCTCTTATTACTCAAAGATTCAAGAAGACCTTTGGCAAGAAAAAGTTCTACTCAAAGCCAAAGTATGAAGGGCACAAGAAAGAGAAGGTTGAACTGAGATACAAGCCAAGGCAAGGAAGGAGAGAGGAAAGACGAGAAGACAGGAAGGAAGACAGAAGAGAAGATAAGAGAGAGGAAAAGAAAGAAGACAGAGCTGATAAACCAGGAAGATGCTACAACTGTGGAAAATTTGGGCATTTCTCAAAAGACTGCAGATTCAAGAAGGTCAAGAATTCAGACTATTATGCGCGAAAGTCACTTATTGCCAAGAAAGCTGAAGAAGGAAAGGTGATCATGGCTAAAGAAAAAAAATGGTTGTTCCAAAGTTCTGATGACGAGGAGCAGGCACACTTCACCCAAGTTTCCTACATGGCAAAGCTGGACGGTGACGATGAAGATTCTGAAGCATATTCTGAAGACGCAAACTCTGAGGTAAGTGATAATTCTGAACTGATTGAATATCTTATGGCCCAAATACATAGCATGAAAGATGAATTTGCTTTATTGAAAGGCAAACTTAGCTCCGCACAACAATCAGTGTTGAGTTTTCGTGATGAAAACGCTTTGCTGAAAGTTGTTGTGGAAGAAAAAGAAAAAGAAAAAGACAGTTTAAAAGCTGAAAAGGATTCGTTGAAAAGCAAAATATCTGATTTAGAAAAGGATCTAGTGAATCTTAATGCTGAAAAAGGTGAGTTCAAAATAAAATTTGAAGTTTGTTATAAAGAAAGAAATGAAGCTTTCACCAAAATCAAGCAACTGGAGGATATTAATATGAAACGAGGTCAGACTGAGCAAACATTAAATCTGTTGACCAATAAACTCCAAGACGAAAGGTTTTATAAACTTAAACCTGGTTTGGGTGTGCCAATTAATGAAGTTTTGAAAAAGGCACCGGAGCATTTATATAACTTTGACAAATTTGGCTCCGCAATCAGACCCATTCCAAACATTCGTGCAACTTTTGTTGAAGCCAGTGCTTCTAAACCTTTTAGTGAGACCAAAGGTCGAGAAGAAATGGGAGAAAACAAGTCTTGTCACACTGATTCTCAAAATGCTTTTAAATCAGTTGGTTTTAAATATAGTGATTTGAACAAAAGCTATGCGACTCGAAAGATTGAATTTACTGAGTTTGAATCATTGTTTACCACTTCTACTAAAGAATCAGTCAGCAATGATACCGTTCCATCTGAGACTGAATGCAAATACGATGAGTATGAATCGGATGTTGATCCATCTACTATACCATCAGTCTCAAATCCCATTACTCCTAAACCTTTACTTTTTGAAGAGGTTGAAGAAGAAACTGTAAACACGAATGAATCTTGTTTGAAAAATGATAAAACGGAGTTTATTGAGTCCATGACAGAAGAATTATTTTCTGAAATGATGAATGCTTCAGACTCTGATCCTGTTTCTATTTCAATGTAGTCGAATTCTGTGAGTGATCATACATCTGAATTGATGAAGCAAATTGATCTGCTGCAACAGTCTCTTGATGAGGTTGAAGATGAAAACTTTGATCTCAAGTTTAAACTTGAAAAATCTTTGAAAGAAAATCAAGAGCTTTGCACAAAAATCAATGATTTGAAAATTACTCTGTTTAAAATTGCTTCAAATGATAAACAAATGTTCAATGATCAAAGCTGGAAGGTAAGAACAAATCCAGAATTTGATGCTCCTACAAAACCTTCAGTTGTTTACTCTGATTGTCCTGAATATCCACCGAGTATTTTTGAAAAGGGCGAGACTTCAAATAGCACTAGAAAAGAACCACCTTCTAAGTTAGAGACTAACAAGGTTCCTGTTTCTGTTTCAGATATAAAAAGAAATGGAGTTGGGAGAAGTAAGAAGAATAAAGATAGTAGTTTGAATAAGAATGAGAGGTTATCTAGTGAAACTTTTGCTTTAAATAGTTGTACTTCAGACAATGTTATTTTGAAAAATAATTCTTTTGATAAACATAAATGTAAGGTTTGTTCCGATAAATCTAAGTTTATGACTTTTGCTCGAAAGAATCTATATTGCAAACACTGCTTGGATAACTCATTCAAATACTACTCCCCTCCAAAGTCCAAACAGGATAAAAGAAAAGCTAAACTGAACCTTAAGTCCACTTCTAATTCTAATTCTTCCGCACAACCCTAAGTGTATCGAGCTAAGGTTGCCAATCCTAAGTCTAAAAAGCACTTTCAGGAATTAAATGTTAAAACAGTTTGGAAATGGGTTCCAAAACCCAGATATGAATGGAGAGTGAAAGTTAGACCTGCTGATATTCCTGAATTGCTTAAAGCTAACAGCGAAGGACCCATTCTGATATGGGTACCTAAGCAAAACTAATTGTTTTTGTGCAGGCCTGTCGACTGTGGGTGATAGATTCCGGATGTTCACACCACATGACAAGATTCAAGCACCTCTTGTATAACTATATGGAGGATCCTGCCGGCGCAGTTCGTTTTGCAAACTTTGAAGTGGAAGGAAAGGTCAAAGGATATGGCATGCTTGACAATGGAGTTGTGAAAATTCAAAGAGTTCTATATGTAGAGGGACTTTATCATAACTTGTTCAGCACCAGTCACTTCTGTGACATGAAATATCAAGTCCGCTTCACAACAACTCATTGCTATCTATAGGATCCAGATGGTTACGAAGTCTTCAAAGCTGAGCGCCATGGAAATCTATACTATGTAGATTTTCCAACACTGTCTGCCACATGTCCAGTATGCCTACTCGCTAAAGCTTCTAAATCACAATCGTAGACGTGGCATCGTCGCTTGTCTCATCAGAATTTCCGATCCATAGCAAAGCTACAGAGACAAGGTCTAGTCAAAGGTCTACCAGAAATGAGGTTCGAAAAAGACTCACTATGTTCTACATGTGAGTTGGGCAAAATGAAGCGTAGCTCATTCAAGTCAAAATCTGAATCATCGACCTCATCTGCACTGGAACTTCTTCATATGGACCTTTGTGGCCCAATGCGAACAACGTCTATCAACGGCAAGAAGTATGTTTTAGTAATGATAGATGACTATTCAAGGTATACATGGCTCGAGTTTCTTCGCAACAAGTCCGATGCGCCAGAGTTGATTATCGCTTTTATCAAGCGTATTCAAGTTCATCTTCAATTGCCAGTCAGAACTATTCACAGCGACAACGGCACGGAGTTCAAGAATGCCACTTTACAGGGTTATCTTACGTCTGTAGGCATTTCACATAACTTTTCCGCAGCCTACACTCCGCAGCAAAACGGCATTGTCGAACGGAAGAACCGCACACTTGTTGAAGCTGCTCGTACTATGCTTGCATATTCTGATCTACCCATGTACCTTTGGGCTGAGGCAGTCGCGACAGCATGCTTTACACAGAATCGTACCATCTTGGTCAAGAGGTTTAACAGAACAACATATGAGTTGATCAACAATCGTAAACCTAACATCAAATTCCTTCGTGTTTTTGGTTGCAGGTGTTACATTCTGCGAGAACGTCTAGGGTTATCAAAGTTTGATAAGAAAGCGGATGAAGGATATCTCGTTGGATACTCTCTGACATCCAAAGCTTATCGAATTTACATATTTCGAACTAAGACGGTTGTTGAAAGCATGAATATCTCATTTGATGAGAATTCTACATGGACTTCTGGACACAACAGTTCAGAACTCGGTATTAAGGACAAAGCTTCTATTCACTCCAGAATAGAACCAGCATCTAAAGGATCTACTTCTTCTAACTCTAACTCTACTTCATCTGAGTTAGATTTATTGTTTATTGATGCCTTCGATGACATTTGTGCAGATTTTGATAAAGGCATATCAACATCAATAACAAGCTCGGAGGTCCCTACCATTTCTGAAGACATGTCTGGACCTACCGAATAAGTCACTGAAACCTCATCTCCATCAGGTACGACTACACATTTAGTTTCTGACTCTACTAATGCTGAATATGTCTCTACAGATAGTTCTTCTGGAAACGAAGCCCCGAACACTTCAACTGCGAGCCCAGAAGCTTCAGTATCAGAAACACTAGTACAAGATGTCCCGAGTACATCTATGGAGCAACCTGTCGTGCATGATGACAACGATGCGTCAAATACGCAACAAACAGTTGAAGCCTTACCAACAAACACATATTTGGACTAAGGATCATCCCCTGACCAACGTGATAGGTGACGTACAATCTGGTGTGTCAACAAGATCTGCAACAACTAACTTCTGCATGTTTTCAAGCTTCCTTAGTTCCTTAGATCCAAAGAAAGCGTCTGAAGCTCTACGTGATCCCTTCTGGATTTCTGCTATGCAAGACGAGCTTCTACAATTCGAAAGGAACAAGGTATGGCGCTTTATCCCACTACCTAAAGGTAAATCTGTTATAGGAACAAAGTGGGTTTTCAGAAACAAGAAAGACGAAGCCGGAGTAGTTGTGAGAAACAAAGCTCGTTTGGTCGCCAAAGGGTATTGTCAACAAGAGGGCATGACTATGACGAAACATTCGCCCCGGTTGCAAGGATCGAAGGCATCAGAATCTTCCTAGCCTATGCAGCGCACAAAAAATTTACAGTCTATCAAATGGATGTAAAGTCAGCTTTCCTGAACGGCGTTCTGCATGAGGAGGTCTATGTGGCTCAACCTGAAGGTTTCGTTGATCCTCATCACCTTGATCATGTCTATGTTTTAGACAAAGCACTTTATGGTCTTAAACAAGCACCGCGAGCCTGGTATGAAACTCTCACAAAAATTCCTATTAGCTTCTGGTTTCAAGAAAGGTACAGTCGATACAACCTTATTTCTTAAAAGGCAAGGTGAGGACTTGATTCTCATTCAGATTTATGTTGACGACATAATATTTGGGTCAACAAATCAGAAATTTTGTAAGAACTTTTCAAAAATAATGGAGACAAAGTTTGAAATGTCGATGATGGGCGAATTGAATTTCTTTCTTGGTTTACAAGTAAAGCAATTACCCAAAGGCATATTTATTAATCAAGCTAAATACATAAAAGATATTTTGAATAAGTTCAATATGTCAGATAGCTTAGTCATGAAAACACCAATGGCTACTGGTACACTCTTAGACGCAGATCCCTCCGGGAAACCTGTTGATCAAAAGGTGTATCGTAGCATGATTGGTTCTTTACTTTATCTAACTGCAAGTCGCCCAGATATAATGTATGCCACATGTTTTTGTGCGAGATATCAGTCTAATCCTAAAGAGTCGCACTTAACTGCTGTTAAGCGAATCCTTAGATATCTCAAAGGCTCTCCTAATCTAGGCCTTTGGTATCCAAAGGATTCCCGTTTTGATCTAACTGCCTTTACAGATGCTGATCATCCAGGATGTAAGCTAGACCGGAAAAGCACCTCTGGGTCATGTCAATTTATAGGTGACAAACTTGTAAGTTGGACTTCAAAGAAACAAAACTGTGTTTCAACATCCACTGCCGAGGCTGAATATGTTGCTGCTGCTAGCTGCTGTTCTCAAGTCCTCTGGATGAAAACACAGTTAAGGGACTTTGGATACAACTACAAGCGTGTTCCTATTTATTGTGATTCCAAGAGCGCAATTGCGATAACTGCTAACCCGATACAACATTCGAAGACCAAGCATTTCGATGTACGCTATCACTTCATCAAGGATCATGTAGAAAAAGGTGACATTGAAATGCACTTTGTTCAAACTGACTTCCAGTTAGCTGATCTTTTCACCAAGCCGTTGGATGAAAAGCGATTCCATTTTCTAATCAGCAAACTTGGTATGTTGAACATGTCTTAGACCTTACTCATGATTCTAGGGGGAGTATTCTAAATCCTAATCTTGTGTTGTATTCTTCAACTGTTGCTAACGATATCGGAATCATTTTCACAAATGGTTACCATAATTTTTTTTTATGCAGGTTTGTTCAAGTGATAATGGCTTCTAATCACATCAGATTAGGACCCACACTTCAGTGCTTTATTTTTTTCCTACTTGATCTTAAAAAAAAATTATCAGTTAAGGAGGAGAATATCTGTGATTTTAAAAGATTATCTGACCGTGTGTTCTTAAAGATAAATACTTGCGTTTTATCTTGTCAATATACTTTGTCAAGTATTCATACACATAACGGTTCAGAACATTCTATTTGACTTTGTTATTACCATGTATCAAAAGTTAAATCTTTCTATAGTAATACTCCCGTTCTTTGTATTCACTGTTGATTGAATCAAACGTCATTTCATGTGCTTTCATTGAAAATATGTTTATATATTGTTCATATAAACAAAATTCGTTTTTGATTCTCCAGCATATTATTTTTCATGACAAATTGATATGAGCTTATTGCCAACCACTTTTAGGTTGAGGGGGAGAATTGCATCGTCAAACACAACTGTTTTGACTTCTCCAAAATTTTTATGCTTCATGTAACAAGTGGTATTTGTGCTTACATGTACAAAACGCCTGTTGAACAACATGTTCTTTTAGGAAAATACATGGGATTCAGTGTGAGTACTTAACATTACTTTCATGGATTCACGATAACCAGTGTTTCCTACCCAGGAAGTATTCCCTGAGTGATTGAGGGGAGAGGGGTCAAAAGAATTGAGTGATGGTGTGTGAAGAGGTAAAATGGAAAAGAGAGATTGGTTAGAAGTGAGCATTAAAAGAAAGAGGGTGAGATATCAGAGTAAAAGAATACTAGACTCTGCACCAAACCACTTTCTAAGCCGGGCAACCACATAATCTGATTGGTTCACATTCTTTGGTGACCATCATTGAAAAAGGCAACTAGCCCATGCCATCTCTTGCATAAAACCCCACCAGCTACTCATTCTTTTCTCAAAAGGAGAATGTTTCACATTTTCTGGGGACGCAACACATATGCTATTGGTTCTTCATTTGGAAGATACTAATATTGAAAAAGAAGGAAAGTTGCCCCACCTTCGAACCCTTTCTCATGCACATTGAGTCTTTGTATAATTTGTTGCTGTCTCAACAAGTTTACATACTTTGAGCCTAAAATGAAAAGCAATCATCAATGCTTAATTCTTTCATACACATGCACGAGCACACAGAAATTTGTTTTCTGTCAGAACGTTTATAGATAATCATGTGTTATTCGATGATTGAATGGAAGACCTGGGGAGTCAACATCAAACCAGCTCCTTATATAGTAACTTTGTGTTACTCAGTGACTTTGTGTTACTGACAGGCATTCTAACTGAGTCATTTGTTGATTCAGGGTTACACTTATTAAACTGTTTGATTTTGAAAAGATTCGAATGGTTACTACTCTCTATTTTAATCTGAAAAGATTGAAATAATCACTCTTTCCATCTGGGAAGACTGCTCTTATTTCTTACAGGGCTCATTACCTGAAGAAAGTGCTAAATTGAAGTCTATAAAGACAAAGGGGGGGATTGTTTTGACAAGTTTTGATGATGATGATTCTCACCATTCATCAAAAAGGGGGAGAATATATTAAGGGGGAGAATATAATCTGAAGACTGTTGAAGATTTGAAGATTATTTAAAGATTTCAAGTTATCAAGTTTTGAAGCTATCAACGTCATATCTGAAGTTTTTCAAGAAAAGAGAAGAAAAGTGAAGACCCAGAGACAATTGCAAAATTTTTTTAATCTTGAATCCAAAGGGGGAGATTGTTGGATCAAATAATTGTATTCAAGATTAAAGTTAAATTAGAGGGTCTAAACTGTATTTGTTTGATAGTTAAAGTTTGGGGTTTAAATTGTAATAAGTTGATAGTTATTTGTAAATGGGCCTTAAGTCTTTCAAGCCCATTAGCCCATAAGGCCTAAGTATTTAAAGTTTTAGTTATTTAGGCTTTAGGGTTAATCCTCACAATCTCAATTATAATCATATTAGAGAGGTAGTTGTTTTCTCTGTATTCAAGGCTATCAAGAACACTCAAGGTTTAATCGTTTATTCAAGGGATTGGTATGTTTTGTTAATCTTTATATCTCTTGATATTATTGTGTTTCTGTGATTGTTAATCAACTAGATTAAACTGGGATAACACATATGTTTAGAGAAAATTTCAATAAACATTCAGTTCCTGGACGCAAAAGCTTGTGAAAAAAATTGAAGGATATAATAATGCCAGAAAAAACGTTGTTTCATGAACCCTCGACTCATAGACCACTCGTGGACGTCCTTCTCTAAAGAATCAAGCTCAAAAGAAAAATATTATTGAAGACCCTCGTAGACGCAGTTGTTCTAACGCGCCAACATTTATCAACTCCGAAGATTTTGGTCATCAAGAATCAGCGAGGCATAACTCCTACTTCCAACGACAACCCACCCCCACAAATCCATATCTTGATCAAATCCCGAGTTTATTTCATCCATACATCACACAAATACAAGATGTATTGGGCGATGGAAATTGTGGATTTCGAGCCATGTCTACTTGTTTGAGTGGTCATGAAGATGCATGAGACACTATCCACACAGAGTTAATGGGTGAACTAACTGAGAATTATGCTTATTACTTTAATGTGATTGGCTACAACGAGTGCCAAAGAATTTACGCCGCGTTGAATTGGTTCGAGAAGGGCACCTTTGCACCACATATGCATTGGATCGTTATGCCTGAAATGGGAATTCTAACTGCTTCAAGGTTTAATGTCATATTACATGTTCTCAATATGGAAGGCAGTGCGACATACTTACCATTCAGGACACACCCGTCGTCATCATCCCATAACAAGTCAATTGTAATAGTGCATGTTAATGGTAATCATTACATAAAGGTGGTACTAAAAGGAGATTACCCAATGCCCACACTCATACACCATTGGACACATCATGCACTTCCAGATGCAATGTCGTGGATTATCCCATGCCAACGTAGATTAGATATGTATGAAGAACATATAGAGCGTACTCGTAATCGTGTCTATGTTGATTTAAATGAATAATCAAAGTTGGAATTTGTTGGAATAAAAAAAATACGCAATATAGCAATGTTCTAAAAAACTCGCCGCACAGCCGCCATGGCGCGCCATGGCACCAAGGCTTATGTGTCACGCCACGTTAAGCCCATGGCACGCCATGGCCTAATGCGCGGTTATTGTAATGAGATATTTGATTTTCTTTACGTTTTTAATGTCTTATTTGCAAGGTTTTTATATATACAACCTAATTTAACTTCCCTATTACTATTGACTCACTGAGTAACGCTACAAAACATACGTTTTTATATATAATATTATATATGAAATAGAAATTTGACGCCATAAGTCACGCCTTGAAAACGCAATGGCTTCGCCGTGGCTCCTAAGGCTTGAGGCTTGGCCTCGCCGCCACGCCACGCCTCACGCCATTTAGAACCTTGCAATATAGTTATTATGTTTATTACCTTTATGTTAAAAACTTACGTTCGATGTGATGCGTTTTCTCTTTTTTCAAAAAAAAATCGATTAACCAAGGTACAATATATTACATATAATAATATAATTAAATCAAAAAATATTCAATATTGGGCTCATTTCGAAGGTATCGACGAGACGATTATAATGGTGTTATTTGTTTAAATTAAAAATTACTTTTTTAACGTGTTTTAGTTAATATACGCTTATATGTGTTAATGTAATAAAAATATAAAACGTAAAATATAAAACCAAAAGGTATAAAGTAAATAAATAAAAAGAGTTCAAGGACCAAAATTGTAACTTTAAATTGAAAAATAGAAAAAAAGTACAATCATGAGTAGTGTGTAAGTGGAGAAAGAATTCCCCTAATTTTATCCGAAAATAAATAATGATACAAGTTTAACCAGTAAATACTAGTGGGTCCCAAACCAAAGTTGTGGTCGCAAGTGGCAACCAAACATAACAATATTATTCGATAATTTTTAAAGGATTATAAAAAGATTTTTTTTACATGCGAAACTATATTAACAAGAGCTGCAAAATTTCAAAATTCAAAAAGTGATATAATTAAATGAGATTGACACTCACTTAAATAAAGAAGTGAAAATCACTGAATAAAAATATAAAATAAAAACCGTGATTAATAAAACAAAAATCTTCTTAGTCAGATATGGATCTCTAGATTAGATGAAGAAATTCATATCCGAAACGTGGACCAAACTGCTATACTTCGTTTTGAAAATGTTCAAATTGTTGCAAGTTTTTGTACATATCTTGAACGTAGAGATGGCCAAAAATCGGACACAGTCAGGGACTAGTGATTCCATATCAGTCATTTGAGAATCGAGTCAGTCAATCCTGATCTTGACCAAAAAGCGTAGGACTGATTTTAGGCCCGGTAACCGACATCAGGTCCGACCAGGTTTCTTTTAGAAAAAATATTTTTTCAATCTTTTTACACAAAAATGTTATTAATGTTTTTTTTGATTATGATTTTTGAAATTTGAAATTTGAAATTGAAACACACTTTAAATATAATGCATTCACTTGAAAAAATCTTGAGAGTTTTGACAAATTTGAAATCTTGTAAAAGATCTTGAAAGACTTGTATTCTAAATAATAAAAAAAAACTTAAAAAATTGAAACCAGTCTTGCAATAACTCGTGCCGACTCTGGTGAGTCTTGAAATTTTTCATAAAATTTGTAATTGGTTCCGAATCATCGAGTCATAACCGGTCACAATTGGTCCTAGGCGGGGACGACCCTAATTTTGCCATCTCTATGTAGACAATTCCGCAACTCCAAGTAGATTTAAAGTTATGGCCTTTTGATTTGGGGCTTCTTTCCAACCGTTTGATTTGATCTTATTGACCTAGAAAGGAGTCTGCTAATTTTTGGTTCTGCAACGCATCAATTACTATAAATTACCATCCTTCATCGTCAATTATTACAATCCCGAAAAGTCGGTGGCCAAATTTGATCCATGGTAGCGGTAAACCGTATAGGTCCATAAAGTGGCCACAATGTCGATACAAGTATACACAGACACTATGGTCGCTTACAAGTAATAAAGTGGTAAATATACTGAGATCGTATCCACAGGGATTGGCTTCAAAGTTTCGAGTCCTAAGTCGAGAATACACCGGTTTCAATCAGAGAAGAAGAAAATATTTTGAGCGAGTTTGGTGCTTTTAACAACGAAATCTAAACAAGAAACTAAAATTGGTATGGGTGTAAGTTTCACTTAAGACAATTGTAGTAACAAAATGGTCGAAAACTATATGTCACAAAAACGTATATAAAAATCCTGATCCCTCGAAAATGAATCTTAATAGACCGTGCCTATAAAGTCACCACTATTGTCGATTCTTAATCTTGCCGATTTAACTAAATTGATAAAAAAATCAAGTTCTACCAATATGGAGATTTATACTCAAATCTCTTTGTGATATAAATATCGACTGACATTTGAACTTTAGAAAATCATACAAAACTCGTATATGTACGTGATTATCAAAGACTTTCTCAAATCTTTGTGCATCACTTAAGTCATATTTCGAATCCGTCCCTCTCGGGGTCAAGATCTAATATTAACCCTTCAAAGTGATTAGCTTATCCGCGTTAAGTTTAAGTCTCGACTCAAGTGACCAATCTTAAAAGCTAGAAATAATGACAATACCTAAGTGTTGCCTACTAGTCTCAAGTTTGATTCACACCCACACCTTAATAGGTGTTTAGCTAATAAATAAAGTAAAGAACATAATAAAAGACCAGAAATACTTAAAAATTACTTGCAATAAAATAAAATACAAACTACTTGAAAGTTAAAGACTATAAATTAAGCTACAACTAAAATGCAAGAGAGCTAGACTTCTACATTGTTGCTTGTTGATGATCTCCACTTGCACTTCAACGTCTTCTATTTATAGTGGCAAGATGGGTAATACCCATTGGATAAATATTGTTATTATCCAATGGACAAAAGAATGTCAGATCTCCAAAATCCTTTAGTTAATGAGAGTCATACATGAATAAGATTTTCTAATCATTTTCCATCCATATACAGTTTATATTATTCAGATAAAAGAAATAATTTGGTTTTGTCCAATAGTTCTCGGGTGCCCACAGTAGGCAAAGTATGCCCACTGCGACAGTGTGGTTTTTAACCTAAAAATGATGTGTTTAACTATAAAAACATCTTCAACAACTGCAAATGAAAATAAAATAATAAAAGAAAGAAATAACAAACAAATAAAGAGGAAAACACAACTCAAATGAATGAAAAATACACATAAACGATATGTAAATAACGTATAAAATGAGAGTTATCAACCCCCAATAATACAACCAACAACGACAATTTAATCGAGGTAAAAAGACCATTGAAATTATAATTTTACCGCATAAACAAAGATAATCATGAAATAGAAGAAATATCAATTATTTCTTAATCATAATCAATTCTATGTCGGCGAAAAATATAAAATAAGTTTTATCATCGTTAATTTGTATTCAAAATTAAAATTAATAATGATATATGCCAAGTGTAGACTTTTGAGTCCGGCTTTGTTTGCAATGATTGAAGTAAACCCCTTACTCGACATAGTCGAGATGTTGCGTCTCGAGATAGAAAAATCCATGTCCTTTTCATCGAGGTTGCTTTCAATTTATTTATTTCAAAATACAAAAATCTCATTAATATTTGGGATCCACATAAGATCATATATTTGACTAATATACATATAATACAAAATTTAATTTGATTCGCATCAAACAAACGAAATAACATTGTTAGAAAACGTAAAAAGATTAAGAAGTGTTGTAGATATAATTTGGAGGAAATGAAGCTCAAGGGCAGTGGCGGATCCAGAAAAAATAATTGATGGGGGCCCCGGGCCCATATAAAATAAAATTAACCAAAAGATACGATTTCATTAAATGGTAAGAAGTTACCTTTTACAATTGAGTCCTGCGAGTCTTCATCTTTTGGAATTGGCTAATTACATTATCACTTGTAACATCGAGAAGTGCTTCTTTTTCTATGGTACAGATTAATGCAACATTCAAAACAAATCAATATAAGTATATAATTTCTTAGTTTGAACTTTAAAAAACAAATCTGCAAATTGCAAATAGCCAAATACCAAATAGGCAAATACAGTAACAATTAACAAAAACATACCAAATAGGCAAATACTCAAATACCAAAAACCAAAATACCATATACATTATACCAAATTGCAAATACCAAATACTAAGAATTAAGAAATTATTTACCAACAATTCAACAAAGTTACAAAAATCAAGAGTATAAATAAAAAAATTAGGTTTTTTAAATTTTACCCAAATCTGCAGACTGCAGTGACTGGCGCCAGCGACAGGGAAGGAGAGAAGTTAGGCGCCGATGCCCGGTGGAAAGGAAAGGAGCGAGCGATAGGCGACAGCGAGATTGAGAGACAGAGACTGACTTCGTTCGATTTCTGTTTTCAGTTGTGAGTCGTCGATTGAGAGGCCGAAGGAGACAACAGACAGGTCAATTGAGAGGCCGATTGATTTATGAGTTGGATCAAAATTCAAATGGGCCTTAGATAAATTTTGTTGGGGGCCCAAATGCTCTATCCACATAAAATCAAAGTAATTTTTTTTGGGCTATAAGGTGATAGGTTGGTTGGGGGCCCAGGACCCCTACCAGCTTCAAGTCGGTCCACCCCTACTCAAGGAGATAAATAACTCAAGCTATCAACTTCGGGTAGCATTTGATAACACCAATTTTTGGTGTTATTTTCATATCACTAATTGGGTAAAATTGCTTTTTCCAAGTAAATTTGATGGAATTTTTACGATTTAATTCAAGTGTTTCAGGAATTTCATCATATCAAGAGATAGCCAAGAATGGATGCGAAAAGTACGTTTTCGAACGATAGTTGAGCATAATTTCCATCAAGTTCCAAACCCGAGAATTGGCCGGTGAAAAAGTGAAGTTAAGAAGGAATTTTCAAAGCCCAATTGTAAGACAAAATTAGTGTCTTAAGAACCTTTTATGTGGGTTGCTGAAGTTGAACCCACTTGCAACTCACCTGGTTGGAAATTAGGGGACCTTTTATGTGAGTTGCTAAAGCTGAACTCACGGATTAACCCACGAGAATGGTGTTGCACGTTTTTTACACCTATCTCTTAGGGTTTTGAGTCACTTATCATTCGATTCTCAATTTTGGCGACGGGAGGAAGTAAGGAGGTGACTTGGGGCGATTTTTACAAGAAGAAAACACCGAAATGAAGCTAGGAAACATCTTGGGACGTGATTCTTACAGAGATTCTTCCAATTCTTCGTCGGTATTACATATTCAAAAGGAGTTTTTCAATCTTTGATGTTTGAGAGAACCTTTCTTAGATCTATGATTTCTTCTACTATTTTCTTGTTTAATACCCCCAACATGAACTAATCTTTAGATGTTGGGGGTTGGTTTGACTTTGGTTTAAGCTTGTGAACATGTGATTGGGAGTTTTTATCAATTTTTTTCTTAACTAATGAAGCATATGATTTGGGTTTTAATGCTTTTGTGAGTTTGGCCAACTTTCATCTTATTTGTTCGTTATAAATTCAATTCGAGAGAATTAATTGTTAACAAGAACTGAAATTGTATGCCTAGGGTGAGAAATTGGATAGAGATATACCAACTAAACCTTAGTATCATAATAATCTGGAACTTAATGTGTTTTGAACTCATGTGTTAAGATCGAGAGATGAGACTTGTGTTTTCAAAATAAAATCTGTTGTTGCTTGAGAAAGAACAACGGCGATTTTACAAATTTGATTTTCATTAAAGAGTTTAACTGATAATTATTGTCAAGTCTACTGTTCATTAGTGAAAACCATAGAATTTCCAACCCTCAACTATTAATCTCCATAAAAGTTTCCAAAGTCGTTACTTTTGAATAGTGTATTATTTTAATTAATTGTTAATTCAACCTTTTGACCATTCAGTTAATAGTGAATATAGTCATTGTGATACTCAGTCCCTAGTTCGCTTGGTTCGATACTCGTACTTCCAAGTACATATTACTTGATTCGACCCGTATACTTGCGGTTAGATTAGGGGGGTTTAAACCCGCCTATCAAGTTTTTGGCGCCGTTGCCGGGGAACTAGTTTGCATTGATAGCACTACCAGCTATAGACATTATTACATTGAACATTTTTATTTTTATTTTTATTTCAGTTATCCTTATTGTTTGATTTCTGGTTACTAAATTCTTTTTTCTGATTTTTGCAGGTACTAATTGGTTTATGCCAAGAGGTATTCGAGGAAAAATTCTAGAGCCTATAGATATAGAAATCGAACGAACCACACGCCATCTGAAAAAAGCATCAAAAGTTAGAATGCGAATACTAATGGGTGAAGAAAGACCCATAAATGAAGAGATGCCACCACCACCTCCGCCTCCGCCTCCGGGAAGAGTGCCAATGAGATCGTTTGCCAATCCGAATATGGCCGTGATCAATAGAGGCATTCAAGCCCTTGCAGTAGCAGCAAACAACTTTGAAATAAAGTATGGCACAATCCAGATGCTGCAACAAAAACAGTTTGGTGGAGCACCAACCGAAGACCCTCATGCACATTTCCGTACATTCGAGAAGATCTGTAACACATTTAAGATCAATAGAGTGTCAGATGATGATGTTAAACTGAGGTTGTTCAACTTCTCATTGAAGGGAAGGGCACAAATTTGGGAAGAGAGCCTACCCAACGATCAGATTACCACTTGGGCCGACATGATTGCAGCGTTCCTTCAGAAGTTCTGTCCACCGGGTAGGACAACCCAACTCATGGCTGAAATTACTCACTTTGCTCAATGGGACCAGGAGACACTTTATGAGGCATGGGAAAGGTATAAGGACATGCTCAAAAAGTGTCCACATCATGGGTTACACGGTTGGGTTATCATCCAGACTTTCTTTGGTGGACTTCACCCGCAGTACAAAAATGATATTACTGCAGCAGCGGGTGGGGCATTGATGAACAAGACCTATGAAGAGGCAGTTGAGTTGATAGAAAACTTGGCTGATAAAAGCCCAACTGGCCGCCATCACAAATCAGCTTAAAGGAGCTTCCATCCAACTTGCACATCACTATGAGGGAGACATTCCCGATTTGTTCCCTACTTCTCATGAACCTGAACAGGTTCAATTCTTACAAAATCGGAACAGTCGCCCTCGAAATGATCCATTCTCTAATACCTACAATGAAGGGTGGAAGAGGCATCCCAACCTCTAATGGAATAAACTGCAAAATCAATCGAGAGAGACTATGGGACAGTAGCAGCAACAGTATGGTAACAATTTTAATTTTAATTATTCTTCTAATGCTAATAATGTTTATCGTTCCCCAAGTTATAATCAGTGAAAGCAGGAGGAAGGACAATCTGGAGAGAAGAAGCCTGGATTAGAAGATGTTTTGATGAAGTTCATCACAAAGATGAACAGTACTGTTGATGGAATCACTTTGTCCGTAAGCAATTTGACTACTACTATTGGCACTGTAAAAGCAGCAATAGAACAGAATACTGCTTCCATCCAGATCTTAGAAAGACAGATGGGTCAAATAGCTGAAGCGTTGCAATCTCGCAATCAGGGTCAATTCCCGAGTCAGACAGAACGTAAACCAAGAGAGGATTGCAAGGCTATCCATTTGAGAAGTGGTAAGAAATTGATCAGAGATCCGACCCGAGAATAAGTTGCTGATAACCTTGAAGGCAAAGGTACTAAGATGGATCCAATTGAAGTGGAAGAGAGTGAGGCGGATGAGGAGATAGATATGGGAAGTCCAGAAGTTAAGGATAAAGAAAAAGAGCAAGAAAGCACTACCGTGAAGCAGCTAATCAAGCCTACTATCCCTAAAGTTCCACATCCTAACCGCCTGAAAGCTCACAAGGATGATTTAAATTTTGCCAAATTTTTAGAAGTGTTTAAAAAGTTACACATCAATATTCCTTTTGCAGATGCTTTGGCACATATGCCATCCTATGTGAAGTTTCTAAAGGACATCCTTTCCAACAAAAGGAAGATTTACTGAAGAGTGCAGTGCAATCATCCATCACAAGCTTCCCCTTAAACTAAAGGATCCAGGGAGTTTTACTATTCCTGTTCATATAGGGGCTTCTAAATTTAGCAAGGCTTTATGTGATTTAGGTGCGAGTATTAATCTAATTCCGTTGTCTATTTTCAGGAAGCTTGGATTAGGAGAAGTGCAGCCGACAACCATCATACTCCAACTTGCTGACAGATCGATTAAGTACCCGTATGGAGTGATTGAAGACGTGTTGATTAAAGTGGACAAATTCTATTTTCCAGTGGAGTTTGTGGTATTGGACATGGATGAGGACAAAGAGATTCCACTTATCTTGGGCCGACCATTTTTAGCCACCGGAGGAGCTCTGATCGATGTGAGAGGTGGTAAGTTGACACTGAGAGTAGGTGAAGAAGAGGTTGTATTCAATATGTTTCGGGAAACAAAGCATAACATGGAATCTGATGAATGTTATCGAGTAGATACTATTGATTCCTTTCTCAGATATACATATAGTCAACAAAGCATATGAATCTTATCGAGTAGATACTGAAAGTGAAGGGTGATGCAATTAAATGCATTACCTACATTCAAAGGGCAGCGCAGACCACAGGTTGAGGATTTCGAAGCACCTATCCCAAAGTCTCAACCTTCATCACAAGTCCCACCAAAGTTAGAACTCAAGCAACTTCCAGAACATCTTGAATATGCATATTTGGGTGATCAGGAGACTTTACCTGTGATCATATCTTCTCATCTGAGTGCTGACAAGAAAGAGATACTATTGAGGGTCCTTAGAGAGCATCAAGTAACTATTGGGTGGACCATTGCCGACATTAAGGGATTAAGCCCTACTTTTTGTACTCACTGAATCAATCTTGAAGAAGGGCACCGTCCAGAGGTTCAACACCAACGTCGTCTCAATCCAAACATGAAAGAGGTTGTTCGTAATGAAATACTTAAACTCCTTGATGCTGGAATCATCTATCCGGTTCCAAATAGTCCATGGGTCAGTCCGGTTCAAGTAGTGCCAAAGAAGGGAGGAATTACAGTCGTCCGGAACAATAACAATGAACTTATCCCCTCACGGAAAGTCACTGGATGGAGAGTTTGTATCGATTACCGGATGTTAAACGACGCTACCAAGAAAGATCTCTTCCCTCTTCCATTTATTGATCAGATGTTGGAACGATTGGCTGGACACGAATATTACTGCTTCCGAGACGGATATTCCGGGTATAATCAAATACCCATCGCCTCGGAAGATCAAGACAAGACAACATTTACGTGTCCGTTTGGCACATTTGCTTACCGAAGGATGCCGTTTGGGTTGTGCAACGCACCATCTACTTTCTAGCGATGTATGATAGCAATCTTTTCAGACATGGTTGAGAGAACGATAGAGATTTTCATGGATGACTTCTCGGTATTTGGACCATCCTTTGACACTTGCTTAGCTCATCTGGAAGCTGTTCTCCAAAGATGCAAGGAAAAAAGTTTAGTGCTGAATTGGGAAAAGTGTCACTTCATGGTGACCGAAGGGATTGTGCTCGGCTACAAAGTCTCAAGAGAAGGCATTGAAGTGGATAAGGCGAAAGTTGCGGTCATAGAAAATCTACCTTACCCGAACTCAGTCAAGGGTGTTCGGAGCTTCTTGGGACACGCTGGATTTTACTGGCGCTTTATTAAAGATTTTTCTAAGATTACTAAGCCTTTATGTTCTTTATTACTTAAGGATGCTAAATTCGAATTTTCTAACGAGTGTATTGCTGCCTTTGACAGGTTAAAAAAAGGAGC
Organism: Arctium minus; assembly: GCA_954870635.1. Classification (NCBI taxonomy): domain Eukaryota; kingdom Viridiplantae; phylum Streptophyta; class Magnoliopsida; order Asterales; family Asteraceae; genus Arctium; species Arctium minus. The sequence goes on from OX941080.1 coordinate 7,653,557, forward strand.
TCACTTCAACACCAATCCTGATAGCACCCGACTGGAACTTTCCATTTGTCTTGATGTGTGATGCAAGTGACACCGCCGTTGGTGCTGTGTTGGGGCAAAAGAAAGATAAGAGATTACATGTCTTCTACTATGCGAGAAAGACACTGGATGAAGCTCAAGTCAACTATGCGACTACTGAGAAAGAGCTCATGGCTGTTGTTTATGCATGTGAGAAGTTCAGATCTTACTTGGTAGGTGCAAAGGTAGTAGTTTACACAGACCACTCGGCACTTAAATATTTGATGACCAAGAAAGATGCGAAACCCAGGCTTATTCGTTGGGTACTGTTACTCCAAGAATTTGATTCGGAGATCCGGGATAAAAAGGGCTTGGAGAATACGGTAGCCGATCACCTTTCTAGACTCGAAGATAATGGAGTAAAAGAAGAATCGATCATTAATGATTCGTTTCTGGATGATCAGTTACTGAAGGTAAATCATTCGGAGCCTTGGTATGCGGATTTGGTGAATTATTTGGTAGGAGCGGTTGTCCCGTACAATATGAATTCCCATCAAAAGAAGAAGTTCTTTTCGTATGCAAAAAGGTATTATTGGGACGATCCATATCTCTACAAGTTATGTGCCGATGGCATGATTCGCAGATATGTTCCAAATGAAGAGAAAGCCGATATCATTAATCATTGCCATACTTTAGAATGTGGCGGCCATTTCAGCATGGACCGAACAGTCGCGAAAATCTTTCAGTCCGGTTTCTTTTGGCCGTCAATGTTTAAGGAGACGAGAGAGTTCATCTCTCGATGTGATTGCTGTCAACGAGTGGGAAACATGACTAAAAGAGATGAAATTCCCATGAGAATCTTTATGGAAGTCGAGCTTTTCGATGTCTGGGGGATCGACCTCATGGGCCCATTCCCTAATTCAGGCCGTAATGAGTATATTTTAGTGGCCGTGGATTACGTCTCCAAGTGGATCGAAGCAATCTCAACCCCAACTAATGACTCGAAAGTGGTGATTAAATTCTTACAGAAGAATATCTTCTCTCGGTTTGGGGTTCCGCGGGCGTTGATTAGTGACAGTGGGAGTCACTTTTGCAACCGTTACTTAGATGCGGTGTTGAAAAAGTACTCTGTCAAGCATAAGGTAACCACACCCTACCATGCGTAGGCTAACGGTTTAGCCGAGGTGTCCAATCGGGAACTTAAGCAAATTCTGGAAAAGACTGTTAGCGTTTCTCGTAAAGATTGGTCATCTAAACTAGACGATGCACTCTGGGCTTATCGAACAACATATAAGACTCCACTCGGAACTACTCCGTATCGACTCATATTTGGAAAGGCGTGCCATCTACCAGTTGAGCTCGAACATAAGGCTTATTGGGCAATCAAACAGCTCAACATGAACTTAAAGGATGCTGGTTAACGTCGGTTCTTGCAATTAAACGAGCTAGAAGAGAGATCAAACAAGATGCTTTCGAAAATGTCGTCATTTACAAGGAACGTACGAAGAGATTTCCTGACAGACGTCTCCATCAAAAAGTAATTGTTCAGAATATGAAAGTGTTATTGTTTAATTCAGGGTTGCGTTTATTTCCAGGGAATCTAAAATCCAAGTGGTCGGGTCCCTTCACGGTCAAGGAGGTTTTTCTGTATGGTACAGTGGAACTACAAGGCAAGGACGGAACAACGTTTAAAGTGAACGGCCAACGTGTGAAGCCGTATTTCGGAGGGCAAACGGTGGTAGCGGACACCACGTTCCTACAAGAACCAAATGAGTAATCGCCGTAAAAAGGTCGTGCCACGATCCTAACTAAGGCGCTAGGTGGGAGGCAACCCACTAGGTGTGTCGTTTTAATTTTTCGTTGTTTTTATTTTCTAATTTTTAGTGGTTTTGTTTTTAATTAATTGGTGTTCGTAGGAGTTGTGTTTTGTTTCATTGTAGGTCTCTCGTGATTCGGAGAAGTTCCCGTGCGACAAGGTAAGTTATTTTGGTTTTGGGTTAAAGTTGGAGAGAAAAGACGGAAATCGAGAGGAGCAAACGGTTGAGGTAAAAGCCTTTGGTTCCATGTGTTCGAAGTTGAGAAATGGGATTGAGCGAGAATAGTGAGGAGGTTCATAGTGGGTTTAAAATGGTGTTTAAAGTGGGTTTAAAATGGTTTTAAAATGATGTTTAAAATGTTTGGGTGGTGAGTTTCCCATAAAACCCAACAGCCCCTCACGAACCTTTTTCGTGAGTTTAACCTTTCCCAACCCACCCACGATCAAGGTGCGTAAACCGCTGCCTTTTTCCCCATCGTGAACCAAACAAACAACCCCTAACGCGGCTTTGCCGTGACGTAGTCTCTCCCATCCCACACCTTAACCCACGCGACCTCCCCCTTACACCTTCCCCTCGTCGACCTGAGACCCACAGCACCTCACGACCCTTGGTCGTGAGTTGCTTCTATCCAACCCACGTCCAACCTACCCGAATTCACTTCCTTTTTCTTTCCCTTTGTGCGTTCAATTTGTTGAATTAAAACAGCCCCTATAGGACCTTTATCGTGGCTTAGTCACACTCAACCCACACCAAAACCTACCCTAATTAGTTTGGGAATAAAACCCTTGAGCCGATTAAATCTTCTTTTCCTCCCACACTTTTTTTTCAATCAATTCCTATCTCACTCCCACCCTCTAATCGATTCTAACACAAAAAAAGCTAGGGTTTTCTCTCAATCTTTTGCTTCACTCTCAATCTCAACTACAATCATCCAATTCTCAATCCAAGGTATGCCTCCTAACTTGATTATTCTTGGTTATGCTTCCCCTTTACTATATTTTCATGGTGGAGTTGGGTTTTGCTCAAACCTTGTTATTTTCTTCTTTTAAGTTCCATCTTATGAAAAACTTCAAGTTTCAAGGTGTTTGAGCATATCCTTCACTCCATAAACTTTTATTTTGGGATTGCTCCAATTTTGGGAGTTTTTATTACGATTTTGTGAGATGTTCTTCTAGGCTGTCATTCTTGGTTAGCTATGTGGTTGGAATGAGATTGTGATAATGATGCATGTTTTTATCTAACATTCTCACCTAGATTTCTCTATGGATGTCACATATTAGTTTCTAGTTATGAGTTTTTCTCATACCTAGGAATTTTAATGCTCATTATGTGGTATTTTGTTTTTATATAGCTAGTAATCTTGTGTGATATTGTGTTAATCTCTTGCCATTGCAATTATTCTTATGCCCTTCCCATGCTTTTGTGTTCATCATATGAGTAATTTTTGTGAGTAGTGGTGATTACAATGTGGATGATTCTAGGGTTTCACTATGGGCATAAGATTGTGGATTATTAGAGAGCCTTAATTGGCTATCTAACTATTTTACCTAGACTTCTCTCTTCATTCTACATCTTCGCTAATAGTTGATTTTGCTCAAACCTAGGGTTGTGTTCTAAAGCTAATCATGTCGGAAGTTGCTAGATGTTGATCTTATGGGAAATTATGTGTGTTCTTACCACCATGGCATTCATGTTTATGCTTGTATTTTCAATTTGACTTCATGCCATAATTGGTTTATGTGAATTGGGATGGGTGCTCAACCGAGTAGTTATATATGCATAATTGTTATTTGATTTTGAGCCTTGTACTTCCGTTGTTATCTTATTCATTCACTAGGCTTGTGTGGTGTTTATGTGCTAATTGCATTGGGAACACCCTACCATCACCTATATGTACACCTCACACTTCATGTCACAATTGGGGTATTTTGAGTAATGCCATGTTTTAATTTTTCCCCATTATCGGTTGCGCTAGTTTTTACATGTATGCTTTTAGTTATGAGCATGATCTTTCATTTACACAATACCTACCTATGCCTTGGCATAGGTTTGGGGTTCCTCTCATCCCTCCCAATCACACACATTTACTTGGTCACCCACACCCTTACACTCTTATAAGGCCGAGGGTTGTGCACTACTCAAACCTATGTCCTAACATAGGTTTGGGGTCATCAACCTTCCATCTATACACTAAGAGTACACCTAGACCACGAGCTAGGATAGGGTGACCATCTTTGAGTACCATGCACTAACATCTCATTTAACTTGCAGATCATGGCTTGGACAAGGGCAACCACCACCACTCCCCGTTTCCCGTTGTACAACCGCATGACGCCTGCCGAAAGAGCCGCCCTAAGGTTGCAATCCCATCCATATGTGACCCAACGCCGACCATTAATGCACCAATGTGAATTATGCCCAGAAAGGGGAATCCGCTTGGACGGCCTCCCGTATGCCTCCACCATCCCCGCCACAATCGCACGCAATAGGTGGGGCCACTTCTGCGGTCCTCGATCCGTCTACGATCATGAGATCGCGGCTGAATTCTACGCCTCCCTACACCAGAGAATTTTCAGCGACTATGGGGAGGTCGTCATAAGGGGCACTCGGGTAACTATCACCCCTGAGCTCATCCGAGAGTTTTATCACCTACCCCAACTTGAGGACTCGGTCAGAGAGACCATGATTGGTGGGGTATCACCAATACCGGGAGTCGCGGATCGAGACGTACGGAGTGGTAGGATTGCCAACTCACTAAGAAGAAATGGTAGTGAACGTTGGACTACGGGGAGCCTACTAAAAAAGGGCGAGCTCCATCACGACCTTGCTTTCTGGATGGTCTTTATCAAATCGAGCTTGAAACCATCCCGCCACACAACTGAAGTAGATGATGCGGTGGCGAGAGTGTTGTTTTGCATCCAACATGAGCTACCCATCGACATTCCGCGCATCATACTCCTTGAGATCGTCGACGCCGCATCAGCTTCCCATAGGGGCGTCCTCCCTTTTCCCTCACTTATTACTCATTTTTGCAGGCTCACAGGTATAGCGTCTCATTACACGAGTGACGGGGTCCCCAATCTTAACAATCGGACGTACAACCTACAAGTGACATATGCTGCCAAGCTGGACAGACAGCGGATGCTCGCCTATGAGAACCTCAGTTATGATATAGAGGCGGCTGATAAGGAGGAAGCCCAATCGGATGACGATGAGGAGTACCACTCGAGGAGCCCATCTCCGACCCCCAATACCCCACCGCACGAATTTGTCATTCATCAGGATCAAAGCACTCCACCATACATCACAAGGTTAAAAGCGAGGGTGGAGCACGCCATCACCAGAGTGGAGAATGCCATTACTGAGATAGCAGCGTTGCGAGCAGCCGTTGACCACGTTGAGGACCACCTTGCCGACGGACGCTTTGGCCGAGAGTATGTTAGGAGGCGTCACCGCGGTGGGGCGTGAGTCACCAGCCATACCACATGTTCATCCCCTCTTGTTATCGATCTTTTGTGTTTGTAGATTTGGTGCTTATTTTGAATTGTTATCGTTTACTCTTGGATGACTGTAATAGTACAGAGTAACTTCGCACCGCATAACTTGGATTCGGGTAAGACTCGTACTATCTCCTATATACTACATATGAAATTTTGGAAAAGTTTTGTTTCTTGCATTTACAGTTTGGTACAAACTCAAACCGCAATTGTACATTGGGGACAATGTGCCGGTAGGGTTTGGGGTTGTAGACCCGAGCCTACTATCGGCCAATTCATGGCACGTTGAGTGCAAGGAATCATCACAGGTTTGTCAAACAATTTTTTTAAATTCTTTTTCCTTTGTGGTTTGTAGACACCGGAATTCATGAAGCACATAGGCAGTTAGATAATTTTATATTGTTCTGAGAATCTAGGAGCGGAGATATAGGCCTAAAAATTATCAGGAAATTGCACGAATAGGGGACATTAGTGGAGACCACCCGGGAAAATTTTTGAGCCTAATAATCACACAAATTTTTGCGAGGGAATTATACACTTTTATCTTATACACCTTTCAGATTCCTTGTCGTGATTATAGCTAGATCTCACTATAATATTGCATTGGGTAACAAAGACGGCCTGTGTGTCCCAATAATTAATTGTGTGTCCCAATAATTAATCATTCAATCAAGCAAACATATAATCAATACAATAATGTAAACCTGATACGATTAATCAAACGATTCAACAGATTACAAAAGTTCTTGATGAACCTCTTTCTCTCTGCTTCTCTTGTTCACGGCGCAAACCACAACAGCAACCCTCTCTCTCAATAATTAATTTCTCAATTAAGCTCCCCTTGACCTAATTAACACTAAACAAAAACTAATTTATACTTAGGCCACATTAGCCAAATGGGCTTGGCTTAGCTTGGGCCCAAAGACAAATAAAACCAAATAGAATAAATACAAAAAATGAAAATACGGAAACAAACTTTGACTAATTATTACAAAAGGACCCTAGACTATTTGTTGAGACAACTTTATCAACTTTGACTTCAGATTTCCATCTTCAGATAATGATGATCTTGAATCCAATAAAACTGTGCTTTAACAATCTCCCTCTTTGGATCAAGATCATTCTTTAAGCTCAGAAAAATGCAATCTTCCTCTTTGTAGCAATCTCCCCAATCGATGAGAATATCTCTTGGAAAAAAATTATCTCCAGTTTCAGCTCGGAATGCTTTAGCAAATCATCTTCAAGGAAAATTTCGTCATTTCAGCATATCTTCAGAATATCTTCCATTTCTTGATTGACGCTTCTCCCCCTTTTTGATGAAAATAGCAAAGAGGCCATCAAAACTTTTCTTCAAGAAATGTCTTCCATCACTGATCTTGCAAATAGAACCACTGATTATCCATCAATTCATAAAGATGTGCATCCAGATCTTTGCAAATCCAGACAAAATAGAAAATGAAGTGTAACACCTGAATCAACAAATGAATCAGTTAACATTGCCTGTCAGTAACACAAAGTCACTGTGTGTAACGAATACACAATATAAAGGAGCTTTTATGATGTTCACTCCCCCAGGGCTTCCATTCAATCATCGAAAAACCACAAAAGGTAATTTCTATGAACGTTATGACAAAGAAACAAATTCTTTGTGTGTTCGTGCAAGTGGTAGAATAAATTAAGCATATGATGATTGCTTATAAGGCTCAAAAAGTGTAAACCACTAAGACAAGTAGTTAAACACAAACTCAATGTGCATTAGTGAAGTGTGAAGGTGGGGAAGACTTCCTTTTTTTCAATATCCAAATTTTCCAAATGAAATCAGATAGCATATGTGCTGCGTCCCCTTTGAAATGAAACATTTCCTTGTTGAGAAGAAAATTAGTGGTAAGTGGGGTAATGTCAAGAGTTGGCATGGGCTAGTTGCCTGTTTCAATAATGTTCATCAAAGAGATATGAAGCATTAGAAATGTGGCTACCCGACTCAGAAAGTAGTTGGTGCAAAGTTTAAAAATTCTTTTACTCTGATCTCAACTCTCTTTTAACAATTTCTCTCATCACACATCCCACACTCATTTCTTTTTGAACTCCTCACATTCAATCACTAAAGGATCATCTTCTTGGGTAGAAAACACTGATTAACGTGAATCCATAGAAGTTCAAATAAGTCCTAGCACACTGATCCCATGTTTTCCTATGAAGCATATGTTGCTCAGATGATTTAACTTGAACAGTTAAAACTCAATGATGAATCAGAAAACATTTAAAATCACACTTCCAATTCAAGAAATCTGTTTGAGAATCGGGAAGTGGTTTGAACATTTAAGAACATGTTTTCTTATGATTGAAAGTTGTCCTTCTTTCAACCATAGATGAGATGAAGATAAGGAAGTATACCTTTTGAGTGCAGTCTTACATCTCACGAAGTCAAGCTTAAAGTCATAAAGATATGATCTTTGAAGCATCTCTCAACCTACAAAAGTCTAAAAGTCTAGTCAAAGTAACTTTATTCACTGAAATTGAAATGACATAAAGCAGTAAAACACTTAATGTACGAGTTCTGATAAGAAATAATCAGAAGTCATTGCCATACTCTTTTGACTTGAACGCTTCCCCTAAAATCATGCATTACTAACAAATTATCAGTAAGTACAATGCATTCAGTTTTGCTCCCCCTCAAAATAACATTGACTATCTATAAGATACTTCTCACACTCCCTGAGATCATGAACAAACTATTAAAGAGCAGGTATCATGCGGAAATAATAAGAAAGAAATGATAAAGAGACACAATAAGAAACTGTAATAGGTAACCACCGATTAGGTCTTAAGATTTAGCATACCAAGTCTTGAGACAAGAAAATTAAATGTCTTTTCGTCTAAAGGTTTGGTAAACAAATCTGGAAGCTGATAATCGGTTTTTACAAAGTAAAGTTCAATTGTTCCCTTTTCTACATTATCTTTTATAAAATGATACCGGACATCTATGTGTTTGGTCTAAGTGTGCTGAACAGGGTTAGCGGTAATCACAATAGCGCTCTTCGAATAACAATAGATCGGGATTCTATTGAAATAAAATCCATAGTCTCGCAGTTGTGTTCTCATCCACAAGACTTGAGAACAGCATCTAGCAACAGCTACATATTCCGCTTCAGCTGTTGATGTGGAGACACGTAATTGCTTCTTCGAAGCCCAACTGACGAGTTTATCACTGAGGAATTGTATATGACCCGAGGTGCTCTTCCTGTCTAACATGCAACCAGCATGATCTGCGTCTGAATAAGCTGTTAGTTCAAAGATAGTATCTTTAGGATACCACAGACCAAGATCTGCAGTCCCCTTCAGATACCTGAAAATCCGCTTAACAGCAGACAAATGGGATTCTTTAGGATTGGCCTGATATCTAGCACATAAGCATGTAGAAAACATTATATCCGGCCTACTAGAAGTAAGATACATTAAAGAACCTATTATCCCTCTATAAGTCCTAACATCAACAGCCTTTCCCGAAAGATCGGTGCCAATCTTAGTACCAGGTGCCATTGGGGTACCAATCGGTTTACAATTTTCCATTTTGAATTTCCGAAAAATATCCAGAATGTATTTAGATTGATTGATAAAAATCCCCGTTGAAAATTGTTTGACATGCAATCCGAGAAAGAAGTTCATCTCTCCCATCATGCTCATCTGAAAACGTGACACCATGAGTTTTGCAAAGTTCTTACAGTACTTAGGATTTGTAGAACCAAAAATAATATCATCCACATATATTTGAATAAGAATGATATCGCCTTTATTCTTTTTAATAAAAAGAGTGGTATCAATCGTACCTTTTGTAAAACCTGACTTGACCAAGAATTGAGATAGAATATCATACCAGGCGCGAGGAACTTGTTTCAGTCCATAAAGAGCTTTATCCAAGATGTAGACGTGGTTCGGCTTATCTGGATTTACAAACCCTTCTGGCTGTGAGACGTAGACTTCTTCTTTGAGTACTCCATTCAGAAAAGCTGTCTTCACGTCCATTTGATAGACGGTGAAGTTTTTGTGAGCTGCGTAGGCTAAGAACATCCGAATTGCCTCTATACGCGCCACTGGAGCATAAGTCTCATCGTAGTCTATCCCTTCCTCTTGCCTATACCCCTTGGCAACAAGTCGTGCTTTGTTTCGGATAACGGTACCATCTTCATCTTTCTTGTTTTTGAACACCCGTTTCGTACCAATGATAGTTTTACCTTAAGGTTTGGGTACGAGTCTCCAGACTTTCAGTGCTTCAAACTGATTCAGCTCATCTTGCATAGCAGTTACCCAATCTGAATAGGCAAGGCCCTCAAATACGCGAGTAGGCTCGATCTTTCTCAGAAAGGATTCATACATACATAGATTTGATGTTGCAGACCTAGTTTGCACCGGTGCAGAAGGATCACCAATAATTTGATGTACTGCGTGCTCTTTGGTCCACTTATGTTCAAGAGGGAGTGGATTAGATGTAGATTGATCATTGTCAGCATCTAGGAATCCACTGTTATCTCCTTCAGATGGTTCAGAATTAACGGGGGTTTCAGTTGAAGTAGTCGTTGCAGAAGTTGCAGTAGGTACAACTTGGTCAATCTGTTGATCAGTCCTTACAGTACATCCTACTGAGTCAGCTACTTCTGTCTCGGCGGTGTTGGTCACAACTTCAACTGTCGGAGTAGGCTTTTGAACTGGAACTTCTTGCTGAATCGGGGAATTGGATTCAGTAGAGATATCGGAAGTGGTCGGATGAGTAGTCATCGAGTCTTCTATCCTGTCAACCACAACAGAGTTAGGCAACTTAGATCCAAGAAATTCATCATAGAACAGTTCAAATAATAAATCCAAATCAGATAATTTAGAAGTAGACGATGAAGCGCCATCTGATTTGTTCTCTTGAGGTGCAGGTCCTGGACTGGTTGGTCTAGAATCTAGTACTCCGGTAATTACGGGTTCTGAACTGACGTGCTCAGAAGCCATATCCTCATCAAATGTAACATTGACGCTCTCGATCACGGTCTTCGACTTCTTCAAATAAACACGATATGCAGACGATGTAGAGGAATAACCAACGAAGATGCCTTCATCCGCCTTAGCACTAAACTTGTTCATATTCTCTCGATCGTTTAGAACATAACACGTACAACCAAAAACATGAAAATATTTAATGGTTGGTGTTCGGTTGTTGATCAACGCATACGGAGTCTTCTGAAATCAGCGATGTATCATGGAGCGATTCTGAGTGTGACACGCAGTCGATACAGCTTCAGCCCACAAAAATAAAGGTAAGTCAGATTGGCTGAGCATTGTCTGAGCGGTCTCGACAAGTGTACGATTTCGCCTTTCGAAGACTCCGTTCCGTTGAGGCGTGCGAGCAACAAAGTATTGATGTGATATCCCGACCGATTCGAGATACTCTTCAACTATCTTGTTCTTGAACTTTGTGCCGTTGTCAGTCCTGAGAATCTTGACCTGTTTCTGCAGATTGACTTGGGTTGTCTTCAGAAATGTAATGAGAACTTCTGGCGTCTCATCTTTAGACCGTAGGAACTTGACCCAAGTGTATCGCGTATAGTCATCCACGATAACTAGCACATACTTCTTTCCTCCTAAGCTTTGCGTTCGCATAGGACCGCACAAGTCCATATGCAACAACTCTAATGGAGAGCTGGTACTTGGTTCAGGCTTTGGTTTGTGTGGGGCTCTCTTCATCTTTCCCTTTTCACACGCTGCACATAGATGTTATCTTTCATACTTCAGCTCTGGAAGTCCTTTCACTAACTTTCCACTGACCAGCTTGTTGATATACCGAAAGTTGAGGTGAGAAAGACGTCGATGCCATAACCAACTTTGTTGCATCGAGGCCTTTGAAAGTAGACAGACCTGATTGTCAGCCTAGACCTTTGACAAGTTGATGGTGTAGAGGTTTGACTTGCGAGTGCCAAACAAGAGTTCTTTTCCTTCTTCAGTGCGTACTGAACATGTTTTGGCCTTGAAATTAACCTCTAAGTCTTTGTCGTAGAACTGGCCAATGCTGAATAGGTTGTGCCCTAAGCCTTCAACGTAGCTCACCTTCTTGATCGTAAGATTTTCATGTACAACATCACCATATCCCAGAATAGGTGAAAACTGGTCATTCCCAAAACGAACTGTGCCACAGTATTTGTCCGTATAATTAGACAACATACTCTTCTGCCCGGTCATATGCTTGGAACACTCGCTATCCAAGTACCACATATGACGGGTCTGCACAAAACAAATCAAGAAATAAGAGGTTTAGGTACCCATTTATAAATGGGACCTTCACTGTTAGTACTTGATTTTGGCACCCATATAAATTTGGGCCCTCTTTGTCTTTGAAAACCATAATCATGATAAGACTAATGATAACGATAAGATGAAACATTATATGAAACATACCAAACAACAGAAAATTTACGAGAAGCATAATCACATTCACCACAAATGAAAAACTTTTTATTAGATGGTGCTAACTGGAATAATTGCTTTATAGAGTACTACTTGCGAGAATCAACAAAATTATTTTTAAAAGTAGCAACATTCACAATCACATCATCTTAGTAGAAGTCTTTTTATTCAAAATAAAACTAGAACTAGATTTAGCTTTCTCGTCTATCTTCTGTTTCGGTATCCATGCAGTCTTAACTCCAAGCCTTTGCTTTCTCAAATCTGAAACATTTGAAACTTTAGAGTTAGAATGATGAGAATTAAGAGAATGCTTCTTCTTTGGCTTACCAGTGGGGATCGGTTTCTGTGAAAGCTGAGATTTTTGTTTCTTACCTTTTGCTTTCTTTGATTTCACAGAAACTGATTTATCAACTTTCGTTGATGTTTCACCTTTTTCAAACACACTGGGTTGACCAAAAGAATTTACAACACAAGATGAATGATCAGGAAGTTTGGAAGTAAAGTTAAATTGAGCAACACAATCATTCAAAATACCATCAGAGTTTAAGAAATTAAGATCATTCTCAAGTGAACCAGACCTGTCATCCGAATTTAAAGCCTTGGATAATTTAGGAAAATTAGTATTTTTGAACACTGTTGAAAATACAGTTTGTTCTAAGTCCATCAAAATTCTTTCTTCTGTAAGAGTATTCTCGAGTTCAAAAATTTTACTTTCCAAAACTAGAGGAGGTACGTAAAGCTTACCTTCGATGGGTTTAGCCACCAACTCTTTTACAGAATAACTCTCAAAATAATCATTTGAAAGAAATTTTGATTTATTAGAACTATAACTGTTATTCAACTTTTCATAGCGAAATGGAAGTTGAACTTTAGCTGTGTTCTTTCTTTTATCATATTCCTTGACTTTATCTTTTTCCGACAGACTAGTCCAAAAGGGTTTGAGTTCTTGATGTTGAGGAGCCAATAACATAAACCCAAAGTCATAAAGTGCAGGCACTTCAGATATACCCTTTTTGAGATGATGTGGGTTCTTGTAACCAAGTCCCCAAGTATCAGGTTTATCTTTAGGTTTGTTCAAATGAATAGTGTGTTCAGTTTGACCTAAAGTATGTAATTTCTCTTCCAAAGCATTCACCTTGTCTATTAAAGAATTCTTTTCTTTTAAAGTAGAAAAATACCTTTTAGAAAGCTCTATAGTCTTAAACTCACATTCTTTATATTTAGAAACAGTTTCAGATAACTCTTTATGAATTATAGTCTTTTCTTTAGCGCAGGTGTCTATATTTTTGTGCAAAATTTCAATTAATACATTTTTCTCAGCAATATCATTACTAAGTTTATGTATAGATTGATTTTTCTCATTTATGACACCTTTCTCTCGCTTCAGTTTAGACTCTAATTCTTGGAGTTTAGACATCATGGCATGCATTTGGTTCAGAAAATCAAATTCAGTTAAGTTACATACCTCATCATTATCTCCATCATCAGAATCAGCTTCGGCTTCCGACTGGTTCTTCCCCATCAAGCACAGATGTGCTGTCTCGTCCTTCTCTCCTTCTTCAGATTCTTGGTCTGAATGGTCGAGCCAGTATTCATCCTCGGCCATTAATGCTTTTCCAGCCTCTTGTTGCTTGGCTAGAAGCATCTTATTCTTGTAATATTCGGAGTTTCGGACTTTTGGTTTGCGACAGTCCTTGGCAAAATGACCGAGTTTGCCACAGTTGTAGCACTTCATAGGTTCTTCCTTCTTGAACTCTTCGGCTCCATCCTTCTTCTTGTCTTCTAATCTCTTTTCTTCAACTTTCTCCTTATGCTTGTAGTTATTCGGACCAGACGAGTACCTCTGACTGTTGGAGTTTGGCTTTTTATAGAACTTCTTTTGGAAAGCCTTGGTTAACATTAGCATGGCTTCCTTCAGTTGTTCACAATCGTCAGAGTCAGACTTTGCCTCACTATCAGCTTCTTCAGATTCAGATGCTATCACCTTCTTCTTCTTGGACTTTTTCTTGACCACAAGAGCAACTGGATCATCAACTTCTTTGTCAGCCTTCTTCATCTCAGCCTTGATTTCATCCACCTCTTCCTCATTCTGTTTGAGGATTTCATAAACTTCATGAAGTGGAATGTCGTTCAAATCTTTCAACTGCCTCATCTGTTTGGTGAATCTCTTCCACTCTGGCTGAAGGTTGGTGAGAAATTTCACATTCAGCTCAACTTGAGATTTGTTGATCTTGTTCTTGCTCTCATTCAGCAATGTGACAAATCTGTCATAAGTGGCTTCGAGTGATTCTCCAGCTTTGGCTTTGAATTCTTCATAATTATTCAAGCAGTTGGAAACTTTAAGCTGGTTGTCGACTTTTGATCCAATCATCATCTTCTCCAATTGATCCAACATTTGCTTGCCGGTAGCATTGTAGCTATCAATCTTGACATATATTTCATTTGGTATGCCTTGGAGAATAAATGATCTTGCCAGCTTGTCACCCTTGTGTCTCTTCAGCTGATCTTCCGAATATTCACCAATCGGTAATTTATACTCTGTCTCTTCTTCTTCACCATTTTCTCCGGCTACAGTGAGAACCTTGGTCGGAGGTGTCATGATTCCTTCTTCCAGAGATTTTCTGATATAATCTCCCAAATCATGTCGATCGATGAAGTCCAAGAATCTGTCCTTCCATTGCTCGTACTCCCCTTTGAAGAGTACTGGAGGCTTCACATCTGTTCCAATAGCAAGAGCTTCCCGAGACATCTTTACTTATACGATTAGTAATCAAACTTATCTGATACGATTAAACAATCAACTAGATGAGATCGTTAGAAATCAAGATAAAAACCACACTAATTTTTTTTTCAGAAAAATAAATTTCCAAAAATAATTAAATGCAGTCCTCTCACACAGTATAAAGCACGAAAAGATTAAACACGGTTAAAAAAACTGGTACAAAAAACAGATATTTGCCAAGGACAGAGGTGCAAAGGACGGTTTGCGCGAGAGGCAGGTCGCGCAAATAGAGGTTTGCGCTAGACGCAGGTGGCGCAAAGACTAAGTTTTCGCGAACAGAGGGTGGCACGAAGAAGAGGTTTGCGTTTCACTTGAGTGGCGCAAAGCTTGCTTTGCGTGAGAAGAGGGTCGCGCAAAGTGAGATTCGACCGGACACTTGTTCGACCGGGGAATTGCAACGACCGGTAAGATTGATTGACTGGCAAAATGAATTCGACCGGTAAATTGCAAACCAAATGATTGACCGATAAATTAATGGACCGATAATGTGAAGAGGACCGGTATTAGATGTGAGTCTTGACCGGTACGCTGTGTTAAATCCTTCGACCGGTAAAGAGTTATGGTCGACCGGTATGAAAACAACTATGGACCGATAAAGATATTCGACTAATATTAATCAAAGACCGATAGAGGTCTTCGACCGGTAATGGTCTTCGACCGAAATTGGTCTTTGACCGGTAAGAAAGACCGATAGAATGCGGTCGACCGATAAAACACAAAGACCGATAATAACAAAGACCGATATGTTCTTGATACAGTATCGACCCAGAAACCAAAATCAACCCAGAAAACACTCGATATCTCGAATTAAACAACCAAACTTTGCTAAAACGTTCAAATAACCAACTAGAACAGATTCCAATCAATTAATTTCAATAAAAACCACTTTAAGAGATATTTGATTTCTGATGGCAGTGCCGACTCGTGAACGAACCCAGAACAGTAAAATCACCAAATTGATAATCAAAGTCGATGCAATATTCAAATCAAACAGTACCAAATCAATAGAATATGCATATCGATTACAACCCAATATATAAAAACTTGAAAGAACAATCACACAATAAAAATTATGAATCTTTGACAGAAAAACAGAACCGAACAAAAATTATTCAATTCAATCTGTACATGCTCTGATACCAATTGTGTGTCCCAATAATTAATCATTCAATCAAGCAAACATATAATCAATACAATAATGCAAACCTGATACGATTAATCAAACGATTCAACAGGTTACAAAAGTTCTTGATGAACCTCTTTCTCTCTACTTCTCTTGTTCACGGCGCAAACCACAACAGCAATCCTCTCTCTCAATAATTAATTTCTCAATTAAGCTCCCCTTGACCTAATTAACACTAAACAAAAACTAATTTATACTTAGGCCACATTAGCCAAATGGGCTTGGCTTAGCTTGGGCCCAAAGACAAATAAAACCAAATAGAATAAATACTAAAAATGAAAATACGGAAACAGGCTTTGACTAATTATTACAAAAGGACCCTAGACTATTTGTTGAGACAACTTTATCAGCTTTGGCTTCAGATTTCCATCTTCAGATAATGATGATCTTGAATCCAATAAAACTGTGCTTTAACACGGCCATAAGGATATTAAGTGCCAACTTCTGTCGTATCTAAATTACAGACCTTAAGAGGTGATTCCAGGCATTGCGTGTTAATTAAATTTGTAATTCTTTTATCTTCCTTACCTTTCTATTGTGTGCACCTACGCCCTTTTGTAGCCATACAACGATTAATTTCAGTTGTAACCCATTTATCTAACCCCAGCCTGATTGTCAGCCTACCCGCATCCGAACATGTGTCAAGAATGAACAATTGGTAGGGAACAATGGAAAAGGGTATGAAAAAGCAAAAGTTATACTGAAATCCAGTTCTAGAAAGAGCGAAAAGACCAAAATGGGTCTAAGAGCTGCAAAAAAAAGCAGTAGCAGCAGCAATAAAGGCTATGAAAGAAAAAAAAAGAAAAAGAAAGAGAAGAGAAAATGGTGTGAAAAGGAACACCAATGAAAAGGAGCAGGGTGGGAATTACAGTGAAAAGAAGGAACTGGCCGGGAAGAATGGGTTGAAACTAGTTGTTCATTAAATGCCACATTGAGGATTTTGATCCGTTTACCTTCATTTCCTAGCCATAAGCTTAGCCCCATTACAACATTTACAAAGACCTGGATGGTCTTTTGGAAAGTATAGGAGGATAGACGGAGTAGCACTAATAGTCCTAGTCTTGTTACTTGATTCCTTCTGAGATCACTTCTTTGGACATTTGTGCGTTTTTCTTGTTTAGTTGTTCATGCTAATATCTTGTGAATTTTTGTACATAAACTCCAAAGTCATGAACAACATGTGTGTTAACCTAGGGTTCGAGTGTAAAGAGAGTATCCGTGAGGTAGGGTCGAGGCGAAATCCTTCCCGAAAGTGTGAGGACTTGGTTGTGATTAGGTATGGTGTCACTGCTCTTAGTTTGATTCTCAATATTTATGACTCTAATACCTTTGTTGAATAGTGAGTACCGGTTGCCTCATCCATGCAGTTTCTATTATTATTATTGCTTGACGCTTGTAAATGTTGCCCGATAGCCATACCTGGTGTCTGCTTCGTTTATTATTGTATGCTTGTTTTTTTTATTGACGCTGATTTGCTTAGGGACTAGCAACGCTCGATTTGGGGTTGTTGATAACACCAATTTTTGGTGTTATTTTCATATCACTAATTGGGTAAAATTGCTTTTTCCAAGTAAATTTAGTGGAATTTTTACGATTTAAATCAAGTGTTTCAGAAATTTCATCATATCAAGAGATAGCCAAGAATGGATGCGAAAAGTACGTTTTCGAACGATAGTTGAGCATAATGTCCGTCAAGTTCCAAACCCGAGAATTGGCCGGTGAAAAAGTGAAGTTAAGAAGGAATTTTCAAAGCCCAATTGTAAGACAAAATCAGTGGCTTAAGAACCTTTTATGTGGGTTGCTGAAGTTGAACCCACTTGCAACTCACCTGGTTGGAAATTAGGGGACATTTTATGTGAGTTGCTGAAGATGAACTCACGGATTAACCCACAAGAATGGTGTTGCACGTTTTTTACACCTATCTCTTAGGGTTTTGAGTCACTTATCATTCGATTCTCAATTTTGGCGACGGGAGGAAGTAAGGAGGCGACTTGGGGCGATTTTTACAAGAAGAAAACATTGAATTGAAGCTAGGAAACATCTTGGGACGCGATTCTTACAAAGATTCTTCCAATTCTTCGTCGGTATTACATATTCAAAAGGGAGTTTTTCAATCTTTGATGTTTGAGAGAACCTTTCTTAGATCTATGATTTCTTCTACTATTTTCTTGTTTAATACCCCCAAGAAATGAGGGTTATAGCGACGACACCTATAGCGACGACTTTTGATTTGTAGCTATAAATGTTTACAGCAATGACAAGTCGTCGCTATAAGAAATGAGGGTTATAGCGACGACACCTATAGCGACCACTTTTGATTTGTAGCTATAAATGTTTATAGCGACGACAAGTCGTCGCTATAAAGTGGGTTGGATTTTTTGCAACGACAATGTCGTTGCCTTAAATGAAATTTTGGATTTGAATTTTGGTGGGAAAAAATGGCGTCTTGTTGAAAATTTTGGAGCGTTATAGCGATGACATGTCGTCGCTATATGTATGTAATAGTTTTTTTTTGAAAAATAATTTCTTGCTGATTATGTATTCAAAAAGTAATTGATATTTTGGTCCTTTATAGAGACGACATATTATTGCTGTAAATAATTAGTAATTTTTTAAAATAACTAAAAAGAGGTGATTTTTTAATAAAAAAATTAATTAATAAACTGGTAATTTAAAGTGACGACACAAGTAAATCAAAATTTCAATGAAAATTTTGGTGGGAAATTTTTAAGGGTTATAGGAATGACATGTCATTGCTATATAGATATTTAAATAAAAATGATAGACGTAAAAAAATATGTGTTCTTTTAAAAAAAACATTAATAAATTGATAACTTATTGCGACGACCTGTCGTCACTACAGAGACTTAAATGAATAGGTGAAAATAAAAATATTCATAATTTCTTTGAAAAAATAAATAAATAATAAACTATTAGTTTATAGAGACCGTACGTCGTCGCCATAGATATATAATAATTTGTCTATATAAATTATAAGATATATATTTTTTTTACTAAAAATATAATTAATAAACTTGCAATCTACAGAAACCACATATTGTGGTGATAAATACTTATTAACCTTAAAATGTGTTTTTATAAGAAAAAATATTAATAAATTGTCACTTGCGCTTCAAATATTCAAATCCTAAAACATAGAAAATAATTGCTTAAATGAATGGATTAAAAAAAATTAGTAATAAATTATGGGGGTTAAATCATGTGAGAACCAAAAAAAGATTGAGAACCGTGAGAACCAATCTAAACAATTGATTAATTTTAATCCATGGTCATTAAAGACAATGCAAGTTTGAAATAAGTTGGAAGTCAAATAACTTTTAATTAAAGCCATAGGATCAAAACCAAATTATGGGTTAGATCGTTTTTCACGGTTCTCAACCTATTTTTGGTTTTAATTTGATTATCGTCCATAAATTGTGTGTGTGTGTGTGTATGTATATATATATATATATATATATATATATATATATGGTTGGTTCAGGTGAGAAATTTAGGTTAATGTGAGAAGCGTGAAAAGTAGTTATCAACCATTGAATGAGAAATGGATGCACATTAGGATGAGATGCACCAGATCAATTCTCTTCTAAGTCGCAATTCATGGGAGGACATTTGATTAAAAGTGATCAACGGTTCAGATCGACTTCTCATGATTCTCACATGATCATTCGCCTATATACATATATTTAAACTACTGATAATTAGTTCTAAAATAGTTCAAAGGGTTCAAGGGATGTAATGATTATAATTAGACAATACTTGTTCCAAATCGGGACCAAACGTTTCATATATGTCTGATTTTACTTCTGTTATTATATTATTAAAGTTTAGTTTGGTTTTGTTAGTTGCATTCTTACATCAGCTAGACATGGATCAGTTATGTTCTATATATGTTGAAATCTTCGTTCTTTTTCTCAAAAGCTCCTTTGAAGAATAGTATGGGGTTTCACGTATTCTAATATGGTACTATACACAAAATCTACTTTTATAGGGATGTGACAAATGAGTTGCAAGTTGCTAAGAATGTATCTATATCTATATCTATATCTATACTATATTATAAGTATTTGAAAAAAAAACTCTTAAAAGCAATTTTTTAAGCATAAAGTACTATTTATTGATGCATATTACTTAAAATTCAAGATTATAAGACAATAATGCAGGAGTACAACTTTTTAAAGTTTCGTGTTTGAATTCGTAACTAATTGATAAACATAATCAAATATAGGATAAATATCACCTTTTAAATATAATGAATCCAAAATATAATTTGAATAATCATTGAATTCTAACAAAATACATAGTTATCTATATCTATACTATATTATAAAGCATTTAGAAAAACTCTTAAAAACAATCGTTAAAGCTTAATGTACCGCTATTTAATGTTAATTACTTAAAATCTCTTAAAAACAATCATTAAAGCTTTATGTACTATTTTTAATGCTATTTATTAATTTCCAATCATCTATAACCACTTCAACTCCCCTAAAATCACTTTCTGCATAATTAAATACAGGATAGAAGTCAAATCTTAAATATGAAGAATCTAAAATATAATTATGATACTTATTTTATAAAAAAAACATTACTTGATTAACCTAAAATAAATTACAGCATTATTAAATCTAAATCAATAAAATTGTATTATAAAATTGATAAAGACAAAAAAAAAATACAACGAAATATTAAAATCAAGACACGCTACATTAAACTTTAGTATATTTAGTTGAATTTAATAATAATAATAATAATAATAATAATAAATTCTTAAAAAATTCATTAAAATACATTAAAAAATCAAAGAAACCTGATGATTTTTTTTTTTGATGATTGTTATTGTTTTTTTTTATACTTAAACGGTGACTTGGATTTTGTGATATAAAAGAAAATATTAAAATATTATACTAAGAAAGGATATTTGAAGTTGGGTATGGATAATTGATGAAGCAATCAAACCCCTTAGAAACTTGTTCGCATATGACGGTAACTTAATCCCAAAATTAGCTAAATATTCTCTACCATATCAATAGCAGTTCAATCTCAGAAACCCCCTCTAAACCCAAATTCCATTCTCTCGGCTGCTTCACGTACACAGTTCATCAGTCCTTTGATCTCCGATTGTTGCATCGTCATTGCTCTAATAGATGTTTGTCTATTATTTTTTTTCTTTTTTGTTAAGGTTATACGATATTGAGAATGCATTTGTGATTCTATGCAATTCAAATGATATATCCATGTTAAAGATGCAAAACATGTATGATTGTTTTTTAAATTATGAGTTAGCATCTCCTGTTGTAACCATACAGTTGCTCAAATTGTTACCTAATAATAGTATCATCATTTCATTAATGGAAAAAATTAATGCTTGTTCAACAATCTTAGTTTTCAAACAAACAAACAAAAAAAAACAGTTTAGGAAGACGGTGGTGCAACAACCAATAGAGATTTGGCCGGCGGGTATAGAGCCACCGCGCCTCGTGTAGCACTGGAATACTTTCTATATATGACCTTCCTCTTTTCATCAAAGGACTGGAAATAAAATTGAGATAAGTATGGAGAATGAGAAAGAGGGACAATATTGGAAATGTAAAAGAAAACAAATTAGGGGATGTGTAATGAGTCATTAATAGTTGCAACTTTTTCTGTATAAACACAATCGTGGAATGGACTGGTGGTAGTGGATGGTGCCTCAATACTGAATATATACACTAAGATGATTACACTCCAATATCTCAAGATCCATGATTTGGTTTGATATTATGTTTCGTTTTGATGTATTTGGATTGATGAAAAACTTAATGTGTTTATTTAATGTTTTTGGATTGATGTAAAACTTATGCTTATGTGTGTTTATTTAATGTTTTTGGATTGATGTAAAACTTGTTGTTATGTTTTTTTTTTTTTTTTTTTTTTTTTATGTTTTTGGATTAATGTAAAACTTGTTGTTATGTGTATTTTTAATGTTTTAACTTGTGGACATCAAATTCTTGGTGTTATATATGTATGTATGTATGTATGTATGTATGTATGTATGTATGTATGTATGTATGTATGTATGTATGTATGTATGTATGTATGTATGTATGTATGTATGTATGTATGTATGTATGTATGTATGTATGTATGTATGTATGTATGTATGTATGTATGTATGTATGTATGTATGTATGTATGTATGTATGTATGTATGTATGTATGCTAGGGTAAAGATTAGATAGATGCCTCTGTTTTGTTCTCATGCCTTGAAGCCATCTTAATCCAAAGAATCGCCTTCAAACGGTCCTATTTCAATCGCCTCCAAACGGTCCTAGTTCGACACTTCACCTAGTAGGAACGATTGAAGTGTCGTACCTGAATCACAGTGGAAACAATTGAAGGTACAAACGATTGTTTGTAGGAGTAGGAATGAGGAATGATTGAAGCCAAAGGCATTGAGCGACTGTGTAGAGATCGATACAAGGATCAAAAAGCAAAACAGAAGAAACATTTTGTGGATAATGGTGGTTATGATGATGTCGAGAAAGCAAGAAAATATCCTCCGCCTTCTGTTAAGAAGGATGTCTGGGATGAGACAGTAGAGTACTTTTGTATCAACTTAGTTAAATCGGCAAGATTAAGAATCGACTAATGAAGCTTGTTGGGGGTTGGTTTGACTTTGGTTTAAGCTTGTGAACATGTGATTGGGAGTTTTTATTAGTTTTTTTCTTAACTAATGAAGCATATGATTTGGGTTTTAATGCTTTTGTGAGTTTGGCCAACTTTCATCTGATTTGTTCGTTATAAATTCAATTCGAGAGAATTAATTGTTAACAAGAACTGAAATTGTATGCCTAGGGTGAGAAATTGGATAGAGATATACCAACTAAACCTTAGTATCATAATAATCTGGAACTTAATGTGTTTTGAACTCATGTGTTAAGATCGAGAGATGAGACTTGTGTTTTCAAAATAAAATCTGTTATTGCTTGAGAAAGAACATCGTTGATTTTCATTAAAGAGTTTACTGATAATTATTGTCAAGTCTACTGTTCATTAGTGAAAACCATAGGATTTCCAACTGACAGTGCTTGGAATACACCTATAGACGTGTGCTAATTAAACCTCAAAGCAAGTATACAATGAGGTCTAATATCGTCTTTCAAGTAATAAAACGGTAAAGTACCGGATATCGTCCCACAGAGACTGGAGTAAAAGTTTAATAAAAAGTAGAAGAAAGAAATGATTTCAGATGGCGAATTTGAAGACTTTGGTTTGGTTGAGTAATCACTTTGATTCAGTTAACAGAGAATAAAGCAAGTACGGGTGTTAGACTTTCAGGTGGGATTTAAACACAATTTCCAGTGGGCCATGCTGCAGGCATGCTGCAGCATGAAGTTCTGCCACAACTAGATACACCATCTATTTTGAGGGTATTCCTCTCGGACTTCAATATTCACACTACTGTTTAGATTCAACTAAACACATCTCTGTGTAGTCTCCAACTATTTATAGTGTGGAATAGAGTCCTCAAAATATATGGAGATACAAATCTCTTTGCAAAAACCGCTCTCTCGAGCCGATTCCCATATCATTCAAGTTGACGTGTTCGAAGGGGCTTATCTCTAAGTCCTCTACACTTTAACACTATTGATTAGCGATCAACTTGTCGAGAATAAATAAGTTTAGAAAGATATAAATCATAACTGTCCTTATCAGTAACTCTCTCAAGTATACTTCTTATATCATTCAAACGGACGTGCTTTTCGTGGCTTATCTCTAAGTCCACGGCACTTTAACACTTTAGCAAGTGATCGGTTCGTCAAGAAGTATTATTGATATTTATAAAACTTGAATGAAATGGTGGATCATTGTTATTGCGAAACAATGCCCACCTTTCTTTGGTTTAAAATCCCACCTTTTCGTCAAACACCCATACTAATAAAATTAGCTACTCATACGTAAAGTAAATGCGTAAAATAAATGACATAAAATAAAAGACATAATGTAAATGATAAGAATGTAAATGACGTAAAAGTAAAAGACGATAAAGTAAATGACAATGAAGTAAATGACAATAAAGTAAAGTGCGATAAATAAATTGCGGTAAATTAAAATTACAAGAGATAAGAATTTCAATATATTAATAAGTTACTTGACTTTAATAATCAAACCAAGAGAGTGTCAATTCTATTACTTTGATTTTTAAAGATCACAAAAAGAGATTCTAAAATGATCTACAAGTTAGCTAATATTGCAAGTAAGTAAGAAGATCATGTCTTCAAATACACCTCCCAAGTCTCCTTTATATACTAGGAGGGAGAGGGGCAAAAAAGACTTTTAACCTAATATAATAATAATTGTACTACATAGTTGGTGACAAGGGACAATAATTCAAGAAATAAAGAAGAGGAGATTCAAAAAGATAATATCCAGCTAATATTTCCATCTAGAAGGTTCACAAAATCTGCCCAAAAGATCTCCTTGAGCTGTCCAAAATAAGCCCCTTTTGCTCTCTTCATTCGGCTGTCTGATGTCTGATGCTGCAGCATAGGTCTGCAGTAATAAATCTGCCAAAAATAGATATAAATCATCCATTCCAAGTCGCAAAACACGTCATTCAACACTTTAGCTCCATGAAACAAGAAAAGAGAAAATAAAGAACTAAAATGACTCAAAGGTTGGGATTAGAAGGTAAAAACTATTCTAAAAACAAGATAAAAAGAGCATAATGGCACTAAATAATTAGTGCCATCACAACCCCAAACTTGAAATATTGCTTGTCCCCAAGCAATTAAGACAGAAAAAATAAAATGAAAGAAAAGAAAAAAAATGACTCAAGCGGTAAATTTTTGCTAGATGGATGCATTAAGTGCACACATGTAGATGATCAATCCAATAATGCATGACATATCCCTTCATAAATCCAAAGTGTCCATGATTTCTATCTACCATGAGTATGAACCATATAAGATTTTCTTTTTGTTATGGTACTCACATCTCACAATTAAGATCAAAAGGACTTTAAAGAACTGGATCCCTCATTATGGCTTTTTCTTTCTCACTTTGCCTCTTATTTTCACCCTTTGCATCATTTCAAAATTTTCAGATTTGGCACTTTTTGTGCTCTTTTCTTTGGTGAATGTAATGCACTTAGCCCCTATGGGACTTTTTTAGTGCCTAAGTCCAAGCATGGCAGATTTGCAGAGTTATGCTCTTTTTCTGTTTTTAAGCTTTTGCCATGGTGGACTTTCCCAACCCCAAACTTTAAAATTTACAATGTCCTCATTGTAATTGTGTGAAAGTGTATGGAACATATGGAGTGGGTGCAAGTGGCTAATATTTGAGAATCAAAAGATGGCCTAAATCATTTCTCATGTAAGATGTGGACCAAATTGTGTCCCAAGCAAAATAATTCTAGTTCTAGCAAGAACTACACAGTGAGATATAGATCATGACTGTATGGTTTTATTATGGATATGTATGCATGCTCAAACTGATCACCAATGCCCATTTGCAAGAAAATAAATCCTAAAATAAGCAAAGACACATCTCAAACTCAAAAATTAAAAATGAACAATGAAAATGGAGCTAAAGAGTAATGAATAGAACCTGTCCTACTCCATTGGAGTAGGCTGTGGATCCTGTGGTGATGGTGTAGCAGCAGAAGTAGCCATCTGCTCTTTGAGAGCCTTCAATTCTTCTTCGGCCTCCCATTTTTCTTTTGCCAATTGGATGTTCTTTTTCTTCAGAACTTTCAGCTTCCTCCCCACTTTCCTGATCTTGAACTCATACCTCTCCACCAACACAACCTTGATTTTCTTCTCATTTGTTTTGACTTTCTTTTGCCCTTTGTCCACCAATTCAGTCTTCATTATCTCTACTTTGTCCCTGGGCTCTCCTTTCTGACCAAACAACCTATTCATGTACCTGCTGTTTTGTGCAAACAAATCTTGCATCATGGTCATCACACCTTGGTTAGTGGTGATCTCTCCTAAGGCTTTCATGTGCAACATCAACTTATCCACCAATTTCTTTTCTTGATAAAAATCTAGGGTAGATGGTATGATGACAGGAAATTTGCCTTCTTGTTTTAGAAAAACATATTTCAAATGAGAGGGGAGTTGTTTTAACTCCAGGTCATGTAATGAAACAATGGATGATGTGAAAGGTTTTTGCTCAGTATTTTTCAATAGCTCAAATGTTGCAGCATACAGTGGGACAGTCTCCTCTGTTCTTAAGGAAAAATCCTCAACCTCATCTTCTTCTCCTAAGGCTAATTCCTCATCATCCTCATCCTCCAACTTACAGGCTTTTCTAACTCCCTCCTCATGACACAATGATTCAATCACACTTAAGTTTGAACAATCCTCAACATCATCAAGGTATTTTGAGGAATTGAAAACATTAAATGTGACTTTTTGGTCTTGGATTCTCATGGTCAACTCTTCTTTTTGAACATCTATCAAAGTTCTTCCGGTGGCTAAGAATGGTCTTCCTAAAATGATAGGAATATCATTATCAACCTCAAAGTCTAAAATGATGAAATCTGCCGGAAAGATGAACTTATCAACCTGAACTAAGACATCCTCAATTTTTCCTTTTGGGTAGGCAATGGTCTTGTCGGCCAATTGGAGTGTAACAGTGGTGGGTCTAGCATGTCCTATTCCTAAGTTGTTGAAGACGGATAAAGGCATGAGATTGATGCTAACTCCCAAATCACACAAGGCCTTCCCAATATCCTTCCCACCTATTGAACAAGGAATGGTAAAACTCCCTGGATCTTTCAGCTTAGGGGGTATTCTATTGGTCAAGAGAGCACTACATCCTTCAGTAAGAGAAACAGTTTCATATTCATTCAACCTTTTCTTCTTACTTAAAATGTCTTTGAGGAATTTGGCATAACTGGGCTTCTGCTCAATTGCTTCAACAAAGGGTATGTTGATATGCAATTCTTTAAACACATCCAAAAATTTCTTAAAGTTCAATTCTTCCTTCTGATTCCTTAACCTTTGGGGAAAAGGCACATAAGGAGGAACTGGTTTTATGATAGCTTTTCTTGAATGTGTTGAGGATGATGGGTCCTTTATGCCTTTGGTCTCACTCTCTTGTGGTATGGTTGGAATCACTACATTACTCTTTGGGTTGTTGTTAGCGCATAAATATGTTGGATAGGAGATCAAGAAGAATGAAGGTCAAAGTTCAAGAAAGTCAAAGCTGAGAAAGTCAACTTTCATCAAAGTCAAAGTCTTTTGTAATAAAAGTCAATGTCTTTGTATTTGTTTGATTCCTTGTAATAGTTGTAGGTATAAATAGGTTTGTATTTCTGTTTTTAGTGTAGGTGTAGGAGATCCAACAGAGAATACGTTTTCAGATTGAGAGAATTGTAGAGAGAGAGAAAGAGAGTTATAGAGAGAGAAAGTTTGTAATCTTGAATTTGAAAGTGAAATCAAACAGGTAATTGATTCTTGTTTGTGTTTTGTTTGATTAATTGTGATTAGAAACTAGATTCAGGGAATAACAATTGGTATCAGAGCAGATCCAAATCGAAAAATCAAGAAAATCAGAATGTTCGACACCGTGTTCTTCATGTTCAGATCTGTTTTCGAGTTTTTGTGCGAATTTTGAGTTGTTTTTGATTAGATTCTGTTAGAACAGTGTAATCGATTGAGTTTGTATAGAAAGATTTGTGAATTGCACTGTAATCAATTCGAATTTTCGTAGTTTTTCTGTTCACGAGTTCTTGACATTGTGTTTGTATAAAATTTGTATCTTTTGTGTTTTTGATCGAAATTCAGTGTTACTTTTGTGTTCTAGTTGTTTAGACGAGTAAATTGTCGAAGTTTAGTGTTGAATTTCTAGGTCTAGATGAGATTTTGGTGTGATTTTGGTCGATTTTAGAGGTTTGCGTGTGTTCATAAAAGTTTGCGTTTCATTCTTCGAGAATTGAGAAGTTAAGGTTTGCGTTCCTTCGAGAATTGAGAAGTTAAAGTTTGCGTTTTCTTTGAGAAACGAGAAGTGGGTTTTGCGGGTTGAAAGACAAACGCAAAGTAAAAGTGTTTGAGCTCAGAGACAAGCTGTGATTTGCGTTTGTATCTAGAAACGCAAAGTGTATCTTGTGTTTGAAACGTGAAACGCAAAGTTCATCATTTTAGCCTTAATCATGACACGCAAAGTTTGAATCTGAGTTTGCTTCTCGACACGCAAATTGTACTTTGATCAAGTAAAAGTGAAACGCAAAGTAAAGCAAAGTGTAGTTTGCGTTCCCTGTGTAAAACGCAAAGTTCAAGTTTGCGTTCCCTGTGTAAAATGCAAAGTTCAGGATTGCGTTCCCTGTGAGAAGCGCAAAGTAGAAGTTTGTGTTTCCTGAGTGACACACAAAGTGGAGGTTTGCGATTCCTGTGTGAAGCGCAAAGCGTGAAAGATTTGAATTTTTTTTTCTTTCTTTCGCATTTCAATTTTTAGTGAATATTTTTTTGTGTTTCTTATTGTTTCATTTGGACTAACGATCAGTTCTAGTTTCTTATTGCATATATTTTTCAAATAGGTTTAATCAAGATGACTTCCAAAGATGCTCTTTCCATTGGCACTGATGTTAAGCCACCTGTACTGTTCAAAGGAGAGTACGAACAGTGGAAAGACAGATTCCTTGATTTTATAGACAGACATGCAAATGGAGAGAATATTATGTTGTCAATCATAGAAGGTCCTATGGTACCAATCATGGTACAAATACCAGATGATGACTCTTCTGATAGTGAAGATGGTACTGAGGAAAGAGATCAAAAGATGAAAACAGTGGCAGTGGATATCTCTCAATATTCTGAAGAACAGAAAAGCCGATACAAAGCAAATAAACAAGCAAGATCCTTACTTCTTCAGAGCATTCCAAATGACATCTACATCAAGATAGACAACTACAAGAGAAATGCTAAGAAGATGTGGGATCAGTTGCAAATGATGATGATGGGTTCCAAAGTTGGCAATCAAATGAAAGTGGCTAACTGCATAAATAGCTACGAGGAATTCAAAGCAAAAGAAAATGAGAGCCTAGAGGAAACCTATGAGAGGTTTGTGCTTCTTCTGAACAAACTCTCAAAGAACAAAGTGAAGAAGAAGCAAATTGAAAACAATGTTAAATTTCTGAGCATTCTACAACCAGAGTGGAAGAAGCATACACGTAGGATGAAACAGATGAAGGATCTGAATGACATACCATTACATGAGGTTTATGAGACTTTGAGGCAGAATGAAGAAGAAGTGGAAGAGAAAAGAGCTGAGAAAAAGAAGGCAGAAAAGGTTCCTGATCCTATTGCATTGGTAGCCGGAGAGAAAAAGAAAGAAAAGAAAGAAAAGAAAGAAAAGAAGAAAAAGAAGAAAGTGATAACAAGTTCTGAGTCTGAATCTGAATAAGATGGTGATGATGGAGAAAGCCTCAAACAGGCTATGTTGCTATTGACCCGTGCATTCGAGAAAAAGTTTTACAAGAAGCCGGGATCTAACTCATAGAGGTACTCTTCATCAAGTTCCAAGAATCATGAGCACCGAGAAAGGGTGGAAGGAAGGAGATATGAAGAGAACAGATATGTTGAGAAGAAACCTGATGAAAGGAAGAAGTTTATGAATGATTACACTGTTGCAGAAAAGCCAGCAAGTGATCCAGTTAAATGCTACAACTGTGGCAAAATTGGACATTTTGCAAAGGATTGTAAAAAGCCAAAAGTTCGTAATTCTCAATACTATCAGAACAAGCTGTTATTAGCCAAACTAAAAGAAGCAGGCATCGCTTTAATGGCTGAAGACGAATTTTGGTTAGATCATTCAGAAGGTGAAGAGGAAGAGAAGGAAGAAACAACTCATCTCTGTCTCATGGGCAAAGAAGTGAAGTATGATGAGTCAGATGACGAGACAACTGATGAGGTATTAAACTTATCTGAAAAAGATTTTGTAACCAAAATGGAAGCTATGATGGTTGAGCTTAATGATCTTATAGTAAAACTGAAGAAAGAAAAGGACAGAGTTGCTAAAAGAAACAATAAGATATTTGAACTCAATAAGTCTGTTATTGGGAACAAAGATCTGATTGATTCTTTACGCAAGTCTGCTTCTGATTCTAAACTTCAAGTAAATTGTTTTAAAAAGAAGATTTCTGATTTTGAAGTTAAAGTTTCTAAATATGAGTTTGAGAAGAAAGAATCTGCACTAATTGTTCATAAACCGTAGGTTGAGAACAAGTTTTTGAATAAGAAGGTAAATGGTCTGGAAGCTAAACTTTACGCAAGAGGACAAACAGATCAAACCATTTTTCTGAATGCACCTAACGAAGAGGCTGATGTTAAGGAAAAATGGGGACTTGGTTTTCAAAATCCCCATTACTTAAAGAAAGCTATCAAAAAACAACCGGCACTTTATAATTTTGATTTTCTTGCATGTGCTGGTAAACATACTCATTTAAAACCCAAATTTGTTACCAAATTACCGGAAGAAGTTGAGGCCAAAGAAACTGAAAATAGAAAGAATGTTAAGAAAATGCAACTACCATTTAACTATGCAAAGTTAAATGATAGTTATCTTTCAGAAACACCAAAAGTTCTTTCAAACGACTATTTTGCGAGCTATTCTGTTTCTGAGTTGAAGGCAAAACCTGCAGTTGCAAAGGTTTATGTTCCTCCACTCATTCGTGAAAGAAAAATAGTTGAGTTGGAAAATGTTTTATCTGATGAAAAACTTTTGGTTGATATTCAACAAAGTGTATTTTCTACTGTATTAAAGAACACGATTTTTCAATCTACATCTACAAAGTGTTCTAAAGTTTCTAAGGCACCTCAAACTTCGTCTAATAATTTTGATGACTTATTTGAGTCTGCAAATGATTTTCTTAATTATGATGATGGGTGCATAGAAGAAATTGATTTGTTTGACTTCAATGCTTCTCTTCCTGATCATTCTACTTGTCTTATAAATAAAAAAGTGTTACCAAGTGATGTAAATATTGCTGAATCATCAACTAAGTTTGGTGAATCAGTTTCTGTAACTGCTGATTACTATGCTCAAGGTAAGAAACATAAGAAACAGCGATTACAGAAATAGAAAAACACTGGTACACAAAAGAAAACTCAGTCTCAGAAATCTGCTTTTCCTAATAAATCTACATCTTGTGTTTCATATATAAGCAAGAAAAGGTTGAAAGCTCGAACTGAATGGCGACCAAAACGGAAGGATGACGAGATAGCTGGATCAGTTTCCGATAATTCTTGTATTAGATCTGTTAGTAGTGATACTGATGTAGTTGATCAATTTGCTTGAAATAAACAAAACCTTGTAACTTCTTACAAGCGGTATTCAATAAAGCAGTTGATTCAATTATCTCCTATTACTACTACATCTCATTATAATTATCAGAGAACTGATTTTGCTTATTCTCATAATTCTTCTGATTAGTATGGATCTTATCATGTTTATTCTTCAAGATCAAATATTTTTAGGAACAGAGGGTCCATTTTCAAATGGATACCAAAATCTTGTGCTAATCTGTTAGGACCCGTTTTTAAATGGGTACCTAAAGTTATTGTTTCCTGATTTCTCTTGCAGACCCGACATATGTGGTACTTGGACAGTGGATGTTCCAAGCATATGACTGGGCAAAAAGCTTTATTGTCTAACTATACAGAGAAATTTAGTGGAAATGTCAGATTTGGAAACGATCAGCTTTCACCTATCTTAGGATATGGTGACATCATTCAAGACAACATAACGATCAGTAAAATGAGTTATGTCGAAGGCTTGGGGCACAACTTATTCAGCATTAGTCAATTATGTGATAAAGGGTTAGAGGTCAACTTCAAAGCTAAGAGATGTTCGGTTCGTACGGAAGATGGCAATGAACTCTTAGTCGGAAATCGAAAGACGAACCTCTATACCATCAATCTTTCAAAGGTACAGAATGACAATCAAGTTTGCTTGATGACAAAGGCTTCATTGCAGCAAAGTTGGCTCTGGCACAGACGGTTATCTCACTTGAACTTTCGTTATATCAATAAGCTGGTTAGTGGGAAATTGGTAAAAGGACTTCTTGAGCTGAAATACGAGAAAGAACACTTATGTGCTGCATGTGAGAAGGGTAAGATGAAGAGAGCTCCGCATAAACCGAAGCCTGAACCAAGCACTAGTTCTTCTTTAGAATTGTTACATATGGATTTGTGTGGTCCAAT
This sequence comes from Arctium minus, assembly GCA_954870635.1. NCBI lineage: Eukaryota > Viridiplantae > Streptophyta > Magnoliopsida > Asterales > Asteraceae > Arctium > Arctium minus. The sequence goes on from OX941080.1 coordinate 7,685,482, forward strand.
GAGAACTCAGAGTTTGGGTGGAAAGAAATACGTGTTGGTTATTGTGGACGATTACTCAAGATACACGTGGGTCAAATTTCTTTGATCAAAAGATGAGACGCCCGAATTTCTCATTACTTTCTTAAAGACGACCCAGGTGAAAATGCAGCGACAAGTCAAGTTTCTTCGAACGGACAACGGCACAGAGTTCAAAAACAAGATAGTTGAAGAATATCTCGAATCGGTCGGGATATCACATCAGTACTCTGTTGCTCGAACGCCTGAACAAAATGGAGTAGTCGAAAGGCGAAATCGGACGCTAGTCGAGGCCGCTCGGACTATGCTTAGCCAATCGGACTTACCTCTATTCTTGTGGACAAAAGTTGTGTCGACTGCATTCCATACTCTAAATCGGTCCATAATACACCGCCGTTTTCAAAAGACTCCATATGAGCTGATCAACAACAGAACACCAACAATCAAGTATTTTCACATATTTGGGTGTAAATGTTTTGTACTTAACGACAGAGAGAGTCTGAATAAATTCAGTGCTAAAGCGGACGAGGGTATCTTCATTGGTTATTCTTTAACATCGGCAGCATATCGTGTTTATCTGAAGAAGTCAAAGACAGTTGTCGAAAATGTTAATGTAACATTCGATGAAGATATGGCTTCTGAACAACTCAGTTCAGAACCCGTGATCACTGGAGTATTAGCTTCTGGGCAGATCAGTCCAAAACCTGCTTCTACAACCAATAATTTGAATAATGCTTCTACATCTATTCCACATTTAACTGATTTAGATTTGTTATTTGAATTCTTTTATGATGAGTTTCTAGGTTCTAATATACCTAAATCTGCTGTGACTGACAGGTCTGAAGACACAAGTTGCAATCATCCAGTCACTTCAGAAGTTATAACTGAACAATAATCCCCTGTTCAGTCAGAAGCTCACATTCCTACAATTACTCCTACAGTTGAAGATATACAAGAAACTGCTGAGCCAGAAGTAACTGGTTCAGTTGGGTGTCATACATTGTCTACTCAACAGCCAGATTCTGCTGTTCCAACTGATGCTTCTGCACCTGAAACTTCAACTGCAAACCCCCCTCCTGTTATTCAAACTGAAGATTCTGATAGTGGATTTCTAGATGATGATCATGTTCAGTCAGTATCTACTCCACTCCCTCATGAGCATCGCTGGACCAAAGATCATCCATTACATCAAGTAATTGTAGATCTCAACAAGCTTGTACAAACGAGGTCAGCGACTCTTAATCAATGTATGCATGACTCATTTCTTAGTAAGATTGAGCCAACGCGAGTATCAGAGGCTCTTGCTGATTCGGACTGGGTATTTGCTATGCAAGAAGAGATCAATCAGTTTGAAGCTCTAAAGGTTTGGAGATTAGTTCCAAAACCAGAAGGTAAAACAGTGATAGGAACTAAATGGGTATTCAAGAATAAAAAGGATGAAGATGGTATCGTCATAAGGAACAAAGCTAGACTTGTTGCCAAAGGTTACCGGCAAGAGGAAGGCATAGACTACGATGAGACGTATGCTCCAGTAGGGCGTATAGAAGCAATCCACATGTTTCTAGCCTACGCAACTCATAAGAATTTCACAGTCTTTCAGATGGATGTGAAAACAACCTTTCTGAATGGCATTCTTAAAGAGGAAGTGTACGTGTCTCAACTAGAAGGGTTCGTCAATCCAGAGAAGCCAGATCATGTTTATATCTTGGACAAAGCCTTCTATGGTTTAAAACAAGCCCCTCGAGCATGGTATGATGTTTTATCTAAATTCTTGGTCAAGTACGGTTTTTCTAAAGGTAAGATAGATACCACTTTATTCATCAAAAAAGAAAAAGCTGATATTATCCTTATTCAAATATATGTTGATGATATAATATTTGGTTCTACTAATCCAAAATTTTGCAAAAACTTTTCTAACCTCATGGTGTCACGTTTTCAAATGAGTATGATGGGAGAGATGAACTTCTTTCTCGGATTACAAGTTAAACAATTTTCTACGGGGATTTTCATTAACCAATCTAAGTACATTTTGGACATTCTTCGGAAGTACAAAATGGAAAATTGTAAACCTATTGGAACCCCGATGGCACCAGGTACTAAAATTAGCACTGATCCTTCGGGTAAAAGTGTTGATGTTAGAACTTATAGAGGTATGATAGGATCATTAATGTATCTTACATCTAGTAGACCAGATATTATGTTTTCAACATGCTTATGTTCTAGATATCAGGCTGCTCCTAAAGAATCCCATTTGCCTGCTGTCAAAAGGATTTTTAGATATCTGAAGGGGACTGCAGATCTTGGTCTGTGGTATCCTAAGGATACAGGGTTTCAACTGACTGCCTATTCAGATGCAGATCATGCAGGTTGCATGTTGGACAGAAAGAGTACTACAGGTCACGTTCAATTTCTTGGAGACAAGCTCGTTAGCTGGGCATCAAAGAAACAATTATGCGTTTCCACATCGACTGCTGAAGTAGAGTACGTAGCTGCTGCCAGTTGCTGCTCTCAAGTCTTGTGGATGCAAACACAGCTGGGAGACTATGGATTCAAGTTTGATAAAATTCCAATCTATTGTGACTCGAAGAGTGCAATCGCGATATCTGCTAATCCTGTCCAGCATACGAAAACCAAAAACATTGATGTCAGGGATCATTTTATAGAAGATAATGTAGAAAAAGGAACAATTGAACTTTATTTTGTAAAAATAGATTATCAACTTGAAGATTTATTTACCAAACCCTTAGATGAAAAGAGATTTAATTTTCTTATCTCTAAGCTTGGTATGTTAAATCTTAAGACATAATCGGTTGTTACCTAATAAAGTTACGTATTGTTATTTTTCATCATTTTCTTTATCTTTATGTCTGAAGGATATCTGCACTTTAATTGTTTGTTCATGATCTCAGGGGGAGTAAGAGAAGATTTTAGATGATCTACATTATTTTTAGGGGGAGCATAACTAATTTCTGCATTTTGCTTAACTGACAAATTTTTGTGATACATGATTTTAGGGGGAGCTTATAAGTCATGTGAAAAGGAGTAAGACTATGATTTCTGATTATTTAAAATCAGAACTCGTACTTTAATTGTTTTACTGCTTTACGTCTTTTATTTTCGAATAAATTTTGTGAATAAATTTTGACTACACTTTGAGACTTATGCAGGATGAGAGAGGATGACACGATCATATCATTTTTGACTTCAGCTGACTTTATGAGTATTAAGATTGAGCGAAAAGGTAAATTTCTTATCTTAATCTCAAATGTATCTGAAAGAAGGACAACTTTCAGATATAGAAAACATGTTCTTAAATGTTCAAACCACTTCCCAATTCTTAAATAGATTTTATAATTTGGAAGTGTGATTTTAAATGTTTTCATTTTATTTTTGTGCTTCATTGATAAACAAACCGTGTGTTATCCAAAGATTAATACTTGTGTATTGTCTTTTCTATATACTATCAAGTATTCACACACATCGGTTTGACTTTGTTCAAAATGATTATACCATGTCTCATATTGTAACCAATTTTTTTCGATGGTAAGACACCCCGCTTGTATTTCAAAGAATTTTGACCGATATTTCATTTCGAAACGTCATTTCAAGAATGTGTATATTTTGTTTCGTATGGACAATATCCGTTGTTTTTGACCATAAGCCTTGATTGCTATATCATTCATTTCTGATCATTTTCATACAATGTCAGATTTTCAAACAAGTCTTTTGTATTCATATTCATTCATTCAATATACTTGTTTGAAAATACTTCAATGTTTTAAAATGCTCATATCTTTATGATTATATTCTGAGCATACATTCATCTGACATTTGTATATGAGCTTTTACTGATAAAGTTAAATCATCTGAGCAACATTATGCTTTTATAGGAAATATGAGTTATTTGTGCTAGGAATTAACTGAACTTCTATGGAATCATTTTAACTAGTGATTTCTACCCAAGAAGTTAAACCTTTAGTGATTGAGTGTGAAGTGTCTAAAAGAAATGAGTGTGGGATGTGCGTTGAGGTAAAATGGAAATGAGAGTTTGGTTAGATGTGAGCTTAATGATTAAAAAGAAAGAGGGTGTGAGATCAGAGTAAAAGAATATCAAACTCTGCACCAACTACTTTCTGAGCCGGGCAGCCACATTACTAGCGTTTCACAAATCTTTGGTGAACATTATTGAAACAGGCAACTAGCCCATGCCAACTTTTGCTAAAACCCCACCAACCACTCATTTTCTTCTTAAAAAGAAAATGTTTCATATTTTCTGGGGACGAAGCACATAATCTATCTGATTTTCATTTGGAAAATCTGGATATTGAAAAAGAAGGAAGTCTGCCCCACCTTCGCACTTCAATCATGCACATTGAGTCTGTGTTTATCTACTATTGTATCAGTGGTTTACACTATGTTGAGTCTTTATAAAAGCAATTATTCGTGCTTAATTCTTTCTACACGTGCACGAACACACAAGGAATTCGTTTCTTTGTCAAAACGTTCATAAAAATTGCCTTTGTGGTATTTCGATGATTGGATGGAAGCCCTGGGGGAATGAACATCAAAAAGCTCCTTTATATTGTGTATTTGTTACACACAGTGACTTTGTGTTACTGACAGACATTTTAATTGATTCATCTGTTGATTCAGGAGTTACATGTTCTTATTTTGTTTGGATTTGCAAAGATCTAGATGAATACTTGGTTATGGATCACAGAATCAGAGGCTTTTGGACAGATCAGAATGGTCAAAGACATTTCTTGGAAGCAAAGTTTTGATGATATAGATGTTCAAATCATCAAAAAGGGGGAGATGATATCAAAAAATGATAAAGTTTTGAGAGATAATTTTTTAAAGAAATGTCCATGTCAGAAGATTCAAAGTAAAGATTTCAAGAAGATCAAAGAATTTCTGAAGATGTACGGATTTCACTGAAATTTTCTTTGGAGATTATTTAGTGTAGGTGTAGGAGATCCAACAGAGAATACGTTTTCAGATTGAGAGAATTGTAGAGAGAGAGAAAGAGAGTTCTAGAGAGAGAAAGTTTGTAATCTTGAATTTGAAAGTGAAATCAAACAGGTAATTGATTCTTGTTTGTGTTTTGTTTGATTAATTGTGATTAGAAACTAGATTCAGGGAATAACAGTTGTCAACACTACTTTCCACTGACTTTTTCTTAATGACATCTTCTGGAAACAATAAAGGGTAGTCAGATCTTGGAGGGACATGATTGGTTACCTTGGACACTTGGATTCCTAATGGCTTGGGTGGTATTTCAACAACAGGGGTCAATGTCGTAGCATCAAATTCTGACAAAATAGTTTTTTCAACTTCAACTTTGGTTATAGGTTCAGGTTCTTTTTGCACAACTCCTGTCAGTTTCTTACCACTCTTAATGGTCACTGCTTTCACATACTCTTTTCCTAAAGCTCTTGGGACTTCCGTGTTACTTGGCAAAGTTCCCATGGCCCTATTGGTCTGGTTGAGTGCGAGTTGACTAATTTGGGTTTCCAAGTTCCTGAGTATTGCACTGTGTTGATTAAGCATAGATAGATTTTGTTGCTGTTGAACTTGATTTTGGGATTGTTGTTGGGTTAACAAAGCTTGTGTTTGGGTTATAAACCCTTTCATCATTGCTTCCAAAGAAGACGATGAGTCAGCTTGTGAAGGTGGGTTGTTTTGAAAAGATGTGTTGAGAACTGAAGAATTGCTAAGTACAGTTAATGCTGCTAGCAGAACCTGGTTAATACTTCTGATGTTAATGCTGCTGATACAGGTTAGTGCTGCTAGTCAAAGATTAATACTGCTGAAAGAAGTTACTACTGCTAAGCAAGTTTAGTACTGCTAAGTAGTTAGTACTGCTGGAGTTAGTACTACTAGAATAAAGTTAATACTACTGAGCATGGTTAGTACTGCTGAACTTAATACTGCTCAGAGTATTAATACTGCTGAAGGTTAATGCTGCTTATAAGATGAAGATCTGTATGACAAGGATGACAGCTGGATTGAAGATATTCATGGAAGCTTGGAGATAATGATAGAAGATTATACTGAAGATCTTTTATTATTTTGTAATTATCTTTTATCTTCAGTATATGTATAGAATAGTTTGTTTCTTTAGTGGTAACAAAAATTCTAAGTTTTAGCTTTAATAGAGAGAATCAACCTCAAGGTTAGAACCCTAATTCTAGAGAAGTAGAATTCGTATCGGTGAGTCTGTTCATCAATATTAAGGTTGTGTGTAAAAGCTTGTGACTTTCAATCATTCAATAAGAGTTTGCAAGTTGTGATTTTGATTTACTGTTTCATTGTTTTTCTGAATATTAAAGTGCTATTCCGCAGCTTCTTTAATATTGTTTTCTGAGTGTTTATTCTTGTTAAGAATTAAGATCCTGACAAGTGGTATCAGAACCTGTATTCTCAGAAATCTTATTCATCATGGAAAACACAGTTGAATCAAATAGTACTTTGGTCTCAAAGGTTCCAATGCTCAGACCCAATGAATTTGACATGTGGAAGATCAGAATCAAGCAATACATACTCCTCACGGATTATTCTATGTGGGACATCATTGAGAATGACCCATTTGAAGCAGGAAAGATTGGTGCAAATGGAAAGAGGACACCACCAAAAACTGATGCAGAAAGAAAAACTAGACAGACAGAGATGAAAGCCTTGAGTACTTTGCTCTTGGCTATTCCCAATGAATATCAACACCAATTCTGCAATTGCACTGATGCACAGATGCTCTGGAATGCTCTAGAGAAGAGATTCTCTGGTACCAAAAGTACCAAGAGAAATCAGAAGGCCATACTGAAGCAACAGTATGAGAACTTTATGTCAACCAAGAGTGAGTCCATGACTCAAACTTTTGACAGGTTCAACAAGCTAATTGGTGAACTAGCTACTGTGGTAGTACAAATTGATCAAGATGATCTAAACAGGAAGTTCCTAAGGTCCCTGGGTGATGAATGGACCATGTATACTGTCTCTTTCAGACAGAATGATCAACTGGAAGAAAAGGAACTTGATGATCTATACAATGATTTAAGAGTTTTTGAATATGAGGTAGAGGCTAAGAAGAAGCCTTCTGGGTATGTTCACAATGCTGCACTCCTATCAGCATCAATTGATTCTACCGCTAACCCTGAATCAGTTAGTGCTGCCAATGGAGCAAATCAAGAGAAAGGCACTGAAACTGTGTTTGAAGCCTTTCTGTCCAGTCATGGAAACTCTTCTCTAATTAATGATGACTTGGAACAACTCCATCCGGATGATCTTGAAGAGATGGACATTAAATGGCAGATTGCCATGCTCTCTATGAGAGTTAAGAAGTTAATCAAGAGAACTGGGAGGAACAACTTCTCCCAAAGAAGAGAAGATGGAGCAGGATTTGACAAGTCAAAGGTGGAATGCTATAAATGCCATCAGAAGGGACACTTTGCTAGGGAATGCAGAAGTAGAGTGTCTCACAACAACAACCACCAACAAGCACAGTCTGGAAGCTTCAATAATAACAGAAACTCTGCTCAAGCCCTAGTCTCTCAACAAGGTATGGGGTTTGATTGGAGTGATCAAGCAGAAGAGGCTATCCAAAACCAAGCTTTAATGGCAGAGGTGTCTGATCTCCCAACAGAGGTAACTTCTAATATTTGTACTCAAAATTGCATTAACACTGTTAAAAGGTACAAGGATCACAACCAGAACATGAGTGATGACCTTAAAAGATTAGAAAAGGACATAAAAGATTATGTGAGGATTGTTGAGAGGTTTGAAGATCAGATTAAGAGTTTTCAAGCCAATGAGTTTCAACATTCTTATGACACAAACTACTGGAAGTGGGAGAAGAATGACCTAGAACTCCAACTGACCAAATCTAAAGAAGAGAGTGATAAGTTAAGAGGAGAGTTAGCTAAAGTCAAGTTAGATGTAGAAAAGTTTTCCAATGATTCTAAAGCAATGGACTCGTTACTACAAACTTAGATTCATGATAAACTGAGAAGAGGAATAGGGTACAATACCACACCACCACCCTACAACAACAACTACATCCCTCCTAGTTCAGACTTGTTAGAGACAAAGGATAGGAAGGACCTGCCTGAGGGAGCCACTGAGATAGATCCCTTAGATGAAGTAGTTGTTGAGGATAAAACTGAGAAAGAAACTGTCAAGAATAAGGACAACACTGTGAGTGGTGAGATTCCCATGGAAAACCACATAATTACCAATGAGGGATGTGGAAAGCATTGGGTCAAGTCTAATGAGATAGAGAAGACTGGGGGAAAGAATAAGAAGGTTCATTATAAGCAGACCACTATTGTGAACCCTATCCCTTGCAACAAGTGTGCATGCAATAATCTGAGCCCCAAAAACATGATAAAAAGAGGGGTAATCAGAGAAACTGGAATAATCTGTGGGCACAAAAACAAGGGATTGATCTGAGTAAAATCAATAGACCAAAACCCTGTTTTATTTGTGGAAAGCTTAATCACATTGCCAAATATTGCTATTTTAATCCCATGAACCAAAGGCTGAACTTTCAGAGACCTACTCAAAAACCCTTTGGTTATAGGAAGAAAGAAAAGAACCATGTGGCTAAGAAAGTTGTTAAATCTAAAAGCCACATGAAGAAAAAGAATGTGGAAGACAGTGTCAAGATCTGGATACCTAAAAGTACTAAAGCTGTTAGTACTGCTACCACAAATAGTGCTGCTGACAGTGATAGTACTGCTAGAAGCAATAATACTGCTACCAAGGTTAATACTGCTAACTTTGTTAGTACTTCTAAAGATAGTGTTGCTTCTAGTATTAGTGCTTCTAGACCAATAATCTTGACAAAGTACTCCAATAATAAGTGTTCTGATTTTAAAAACCTCATCAAAAAGGAATGTAAGTATTTTGATGAGAAAGGGAGACCTAAGACCACTTTGGCTTGGGTTCCCAATCAATACTAATTGTTTAATCTAATGTGCAGGGCAACCAGCAGCTCAAGGGGAAGAGCATATGGCATGTTGATAGTGGTTGCTCTAGGCACATGACAGGGAACATGTCTTGCCTCAAGAACTTCAAGAAGATTGATGGTGGGCATGTTGCTTTTGGGAATACTCCAGATGGAGGTAAAGTCAGTGGTAAAGGTGATGTGACCAAAGTTAAAATGACCTTTGAAGATGTATTCTATGTTGAACAGTTAAGGTACAACCTGTTAAGTGTATCACAGGTCTGTGACAAACAACATAGTATATTATTTACTGATTCTGAATGCATTATCCTTGCTCCTGGATTCAAGGTAGTAGATGAAAAGATGATACTACTAAGAACCCCCAGAAAGGATAATGTATATTGTTTAGATATGGAAAGTGTTTCATCTGATTTATCCCTAAATTGTCTTGTTTCAAAAGCTTCTCTGGATGAATCATCACTTTGGCACAGGATGTGTCACATGAACTTTAAAACAATAAATAAACTTGTTAAAAACAACCTTGTAAGAGGTTTGCCTTCTAAAGTCTATTCATGTGATGATCATTGTGTTGCTTGTCTCAAAGGTAAACAACACAAAACTTCTCATAAGTCCAAAGAGGTGAACACAATCTCTAATTCTCTTCATTTATTGCATATGGATTTGTTTGGTCCTACAAATGTTATGAGTATTGGTAAGAAATCATACTGCCTAGTTATTGTTGATGATTACTCTAGATTTACTTGGGTATATTTTCTAAGAACTAAGGATGAGACAAGTGGACTGATCAAATCCGTTATTCTAAGAATTGAAAACCAAACAAATCAAAAAGTAAAAGTCATTAGGTCAGACAATGGTACTGAATTTAAAAATCATGACCTAAACACCTTTTGTGAGGAAAAAGGAATTGAGAGGCAATACAGTGCTCCTAGGACTCCATAACAAAATGGTGTTGCTGAGAGAAGGAATAGGACACTGATTGAGGCTGCTAGATCTCTGTTGGCAGATTCAAAACTTCCAATTACTTTCTGGGCTGAACAGTTAATACTGCTTGCTATGTCCAAAACAGAGTTTTAGTAGTCAAGCCTAAAAACAAGACACCTTATGAGCTTTTAAATAAAAGAAAACCTTTTATAGGATTTTTCAAACCTTTTGGGTGTCCTTGTACCATTCTCAATACCAAAACTCACTTAGGAAAGTTTGATAGCAAGGTTGATGATGGTTTTCTTGTTGGTTACTCATCTCAGAGTAAGGCTTACAGAGTTTTTAATACTTCTTCTAGAATAATTGAGGAAAGTGACAATGTCAAATGCAATGAGAACACACCAAATCCTATTGGGTCTGATCCTCAGTGGCTATTTGACATTGATTCACTAACTAACTCTTTTGGTTTCAGTAGTAATGATTATGCAGGTTCAGGGAGTGGAGGATCAGGGGATACACAAGTTCAGGACATTATTCCTCAGTCTGTGATCTTTCCTATGCCTATAAAAGAACCTGTTGAATTATGTGAAAAAGAAACTATATCTGAGCCAATTCAGAGTGAAGAAGAAAGAAGAGAAGAGGAATCTTCAGTGCATAAAGAGCTAGAAGTAACTGAGGTGATCCCCTCAGCTGACTTAAATGATTCCAATCTAGAGGTGGGAATCCATGAAGAACCTAGTTTTTAGACTAGAACTCAAAAGAATCATCCTCCAGAGTTGGTCATAGGAGACATCTCTTCTCCTATGATAACAAGGAATCAAAGCAGACTTCAAGAGCTGCAGGATCAACAACACACAGTACTCTCCTGCTTTCTATCCCAGATTGAGCCTAAGAAGGCCTATGATGCAATGAAGGATTCAAGTTGGATAGAAGCCATGCAAGAAGAGTTACTTCAATTCAAACTACAGGATGTTTGGGACTTGGTAGACCTTCTAAAAGGTCATAGAGCTATAGGTACCAAGTGGATTTTCAGGAACAAAAAGGATGAGAGAGGTATTGTGATCAGAAACAAAGCAAGGCTTGTGGCACAAGGGTACACTCAAGAAGAGGGCATAGATTATGATGAAGTGTTTGCTCCAGTGGCAAGAGTAGAGGCAATTAGGCTGTTCCTAGCCTATGCCTCATACATGAAGTTCAAGGTCTATCAAATGGATGTAAAGAGTGCATTTCTATATGGTACAATTGATGAAGAAGTATATGTCTGTCAACCACCTGGTTTTGAAAATCCTTCATATCCTGACAGAGTATACAAGCTGAAGAAAGCACTCTATGGTCTACATCAAGCCCCAAGAGCATGGTATGACACTCTGTCTACCTATCTCTTGGGGAATGGGTTTGAAAGGGGCATCATTGACAAGACCCTTTTCATTAAAAGAAGTAAGAAGGACATCCTACTAGTGCAGATCTATGTGGATGATATCATTTTTGGATCCACAAAAGATCAGATGTGTAGAGACTTTGAAGAGTTGATGCACAAGAGCTTTAAAATGAGTTCAATGGGTAAACTTACCTTCTTCCTTGGACTTCAGGTGAAACAGCAGACAGATGGGATCTTCATTAGTCAATCAAAGTATGTACAAGACATCCTGGAGAAATATGGTTTAAAAGACTCAAAGCCAGCAAGCACACCAATGGAAACTCACAAACAGATCACTGCTGATCTTGAGGGGGAGGATGTTGATATCCATCTATACAAATCAATGATTGGATCTCTCATGTATCTCACAGCGTCAAGACCAGACATCATGTTTCCAGTATGTGTATGTGCCAGATTCCAAGTCAAGCCCAAGCAATCACATCTTCAAGCTGTGAAGAGGATTTTCAGATACTTAAGAGGGCAACCTAGATTAGGTCTTTGGTATCCATATGAATCCTCATTTGACTTGATTGCATATTCAGATAGTGATTTGGGTGGTGCTAACATGGACAGAAAGTCTACTTCAGGGGGATGTCAACTTTTGGGTGCAAGACTAGTATCTTGGCAGTGTAAGAAACAAACCACAGTGTCCTTATTAACAACAGAAGCTGAGTATATTGCTGCTGCAAGTTGCTGCTCTCAGGTTCTATGGATTCAAAATCAGATGCTGGACTATGGGGTAACATTTCTTCACACTCCAATCTTTATTGACAATAGCAGCGCTATAAGCATTGTTAACAATCCTGTCAAGCACTCCAAAACAAAGCACATCGAGATCAGGTATCACTTTATCAGAGATTGCAATGAAAAGAAGCTCATTCAAGTTGCTAAAGTCCATACTGACAATCAGTTTGCAGATCTATTCACTAAAGATTTTGATGTGGGTAGATTCACTCAAGTGTGGGCATGATCAACTCTGAATGAGCTCATGTGTTTAAAAAGGTGTCTATATACCTGTTATTTTGGTTACTTATGTACTGCTAATCATCTGTCACATGAAGTTATTGCCTTGATCAGACCTTCATAAGCTTCAAAAAGAGTAAGTATAGTTAATACTGCCAGTGCAGTTTTAATACTGCCAGTGCAGTTTTAATACTGCCAGTGCACAGTTAATACTGCTAGTAGTTAATATTGCTCTCAGTTAATACTACTAGTTAGTTAATACTGCTTGTGGTTAATACTGCTCGTGGTTAATACTGCTAGTTAGTTAATACTACTCGTAGTTAATACTGCTCTCAGTTAATACTGCTAGTTAGTTAATACTGCTAGGTAATTAATACTCCTCTAGGTTAATACTGCTTATGTCCCATACACTATAAATACCCTTTGCCCGCCTAAAAGATCATAACGACCCTTTGAATACTGTTCATCGTCTCTCTAATCCTTCTCTCTCAAGTTCCTTAGTAAGTTTCAGGCAAGAACACTCAAGATTCAATGGCATCCATGGCATTCATAGATGAGCATAACGAGATTGCGATGCTACAAAAGCCAAAGCAAGTTGCAGGCTTTCATCAGATAGTGGATTTTTTGAAGTCGAGCCATATCGCCCATGCTCTAACTGTGTCTCCAACCATCTACATAGAGCATCAAAGGCAATTCTGGGCTAATGCCACCATGGTTACAGAGAATGGTGTGCAAATTCTGAAAACAAGGGTGTGTGACAAACCCTTGTCAGTTACTGAAGAGATGATACGTATCTGTCTACGTCTAGACGATGCTGCAGGTATAACCTCTATTCCTAATGAGGAATTATTCTCAAATTTTTCAAGAATGGGGTATGGAGGCCAATTGGGAGGTTTTAAATTCTCAAAAGCTAAATTTTATACCCAATGGCGTTTTCTAGTTCATACCCTCATGCATTGTATCTCTAAAAAGACTACTGGATGGAGTGAGTTTAGCAGCACCATTGCATATGCTTTGGTCTGCTTGGCCACTGCCAGAAAGTACAATTTTTCTAAAATGATTTTTTCAGTGATCTTGTCTCAAACCTGGGAAGTAAAAAGAGTTTTTATATGTACCCCAGGTTTGTACAAGAAGTTATAACCCACGAATTGAAGAATATGCCTCACTTTGATGAGGTATATGTACCAAAAATTCCCAAAGGTAAGGTCTTTTCAAACATGAAGAGATCCCCTCTGGACTCGGAAGGAGTTGACACCCCATTGTTCTCTACAATGATGGTGGTGTCCCACACTGAAGAAGGTATGGCAGCAGGGTCAAGGCCCTCATTAGACCATCCCACTGCTAGCCAATCCCAATCTTCCCACTATATATCTATTCCCCAGTCTCTACTTCATAAGCCAACTTCACCAATCACCCAAACATATATAAGGAAAAAGGTAAAGAAGGCTCCTTCCCTTCTTGTACCATCACCCACTGAGCCTTTAAGCCCTCTAAGGGATAATTCTCCTTTAGAGAATATCTACAGGGAAACCACAGGGGTGTCTCCCAACCCCAAGGAGGTGCTCACTGAGGAGATGGTTGAGCATATGGGTGCTAAGGCTGCCACTACTCCTGCTAGCACAGAGGAGGTCAGTGGTAATATAACTAAGACCTTCCCCATGGCAACTTTGGGTGAGCAATCATCCAAAGGTCCCTGGTGCCAAGAACCCACGGGGGTGGAGAGTGCTTCTGTTAGGCAGAAGGCTCCCACTACAAAAAGATCCAATGATCCTTTAAAAGAGTGGCAACAGTTCTGGAGAAGGTGAGGACAGATATAACTATTTTGAATTGATGGAAACCATGGGAAACATCAACATGGATGTGCTCAAACAGGGCAAAGATATAGAAGAGCTGAAAATGATAGTTCTGTCACAACAAGAACAGATTGTCAACCTGAAGCAAATGGTGAAGAAATTGATTATGCAAAAGAAGAAGAAACAATTTGTACTAAGAAGGAGGAAACCAGTGACTGATGCTCCCAAAAAGGGGGAGTCAGCAGCTGATGTCAATATGGAAGATGCCAAAGCTAAGGGGGAACAAGGGGAAGTTGAGTTTGAGGGGGAGCAAACAACTCCATAAAATGTTGTACAAGAAGCAGTAACATAATCAATAGCAGCAGAAACAGTTAATGTTGCTCAAGCAATTAAAGAAGCAGAAACTGTTAATGCTGCTAAACTAAATGAAGCAGTAGAAATGGTCAAAGAAGTGTTAAGTGATCTTCAGAGCAGAAATTTGGAAGAACTTGAGACAGCTGAAGCATTAATCAAAGCCAAGCATGATACTCCCAAGGTCACTTCAAAGGCCAAAGGAGTTGTCATCAAAGACAATGTTGAAGCTGTCAAGAAAGTTAGTATTCAGAAAGTGATGAGTAAAGAGAAAGGCAAAGCAAAGCTAGTGGAATCTGATCAACCAATGAAAAAGCAAAAGTTGATTGAGTCAGATGAAGCTCTGGATAGAAAGATACAAGCTGAACTTGAAGAAGCAGAAAATGTGCAAGTGGAAAAGGATAGAGAGATGGCAAAAGCAATGGCTGCAGAACTGAATAAAGCCTATCAACAAAGTCTTGCAACAGAACTAGCCAAGAAGAAAGCCACATCTCTAAGGAAGTCTGGAAAGATAAAAATGGCTGCAAAGAAAAGACAAAGACAATCTTCAAAGACATACCTTGGTGCTCAAGAGAGAAAGAAGATGATCACTTTCCTCAAGGGTGTTGTAGGTGTCAAAAAGGAAATGTTTTCAAAAATGTCTTTTGAGCAAATCAAAGGGCTGTATGATGCAGAAATGATCAAGCTTCAAGGGGATGAAACTGCAAGGGTTAAAATGGAGAAAAGGATGAAAGAGAGCAATGACTTATTACAAAAACCTTTTCCAGATGAGCAAGAAACTCCAAAGAAGGAGGCCATTCTTGGTGAAAGTCTAAGGACTCTTAAAAGAACCAAGATGGTGGCAAGAAGAAAGATAACCAAGAAGCCTAGAATAACTGAAGGAGAGGCTGAGAAGGTTGCTGAAGAAGAAGGGGCACCTGAGTCATCTGAAAAGAAAGAGCCTTCAAGTACTGATGATGTAAAGATGTACATGGTAGTGATGGACAAAGTGCCTGAACCAATTTCAGCTGAACCTGTTGGTGTAAAGCCTCCTGAAGTTATTCACTTAGATACATTGACAGTGGATGGAAAGGAATACATAAGGCTCAAGAGGAAGGATGAAAAGTATGAGGTATTCAACACTTGGGCCAAGATTGTCAGAACATGCTCCAGGTCTGATATAGAATAAATGTTTGAAATAGGGATGAAGTTATATGCATATCAGTTAAAAGCTCCAGGGATTTCAATCACAAAGCTGGTGATGGAGTATCTGTGTATGATGTTCAAACCTGATGAAGTGGAAGGAGTCATAAGAAATGTGTTTCAAACAGTCAACAATTGGACTCTATATGAAACTAGTGGAGTATATGCAGTGACTTTGGATAGAAATCACATAGAATACTTCCTAGTGGATAGAGTATACAACCACAGCAGACTGAAGTTTCATGCAATGTTAAAGAAGAAGCTTGGATGTGTTGAAAACTTAGAAATGGCCAAGTATCTGATTCAGAGAATGATCAATCAAAGTTTGGGGCTAAATGTTGATACAGGGATCTGAAGAATGGTATTTTGGGAGCATCTGAAGAACTTGACTTCTCTTCCTAAAAGTCAAGTTAGGGGGAGATTGTTGAGAACTAAAGAATTGCTAAGTACAGTTAATGCTGCTAGCAGAACCTGGTTAATACTTCTGATGTTAATGCTGCTGATATAGGTTAGTGCTGCTAGTCAAAGATTAATACTGCTGAAAGAAGTTACTACTGCTAAGCAAGTTTAGTACTGCTAAGTAGTTAGTACTGCTGGAGTTAGTACTGCTAGAACAAAGTTAATACTGCTGCGCATGGTTAGTACTGCTGAACTTAATACTGCTCAGAGTATTAATACTGCTGAAGGTTAATGCTGCTTATAAGATGAAGATCTGTATGGCAAGGATGACAACTGGATTGAAGATATTCATGGAAGCTTGGAGATAATGATGGAAGATTATACTGAAGATCTTTTATTATTTTGTAATTATCTTTTATCTTCAATATATGTATAGAATAGTTTGTTTCTTTAGTGGTAACAATAATTCTAAGTTTTAGCTTTAATAGAGAGAATCAACCTCAAGGTTAGAACCCTAATTCTAGAGAAGTAGAATTCGTATCGGTGAGTCTGTTCATCAATATTGAGCTTGTGTGTAAAAGCTTGTGACTTTCAATCATTCAATAAGAGTTTGCAAGTTGTGATTTTGATTTATTGTTTCATTGTTTTTCTGAATATTAAAGTGCTATTCCACAGCTTCTTTAATATTGTTTTCTGAGTGTTTATTCTTGTTAAGAATTAAGATCCTGACAAGATGGTTGAGAAGTTTGAAAACCTTGGTGATGATTTTGAGAACTACTTGCTTGATGTTGTGGTTGAAAATTTGAAATTCCTTGTTGTTTTTGTGCGGGTGGATTTAAACATGGACTGTTCCAAGAAAAGTTCGGGTGTTGTTTCCAACTTGCATTGTAAGTGTTGTTGTAGGGACTAGATCTGTTATGAACATAGTTTATAGATTCAGAATTATGAGGACAATGTTCATAAGAGTGTTCCCCACCACAACAAACACATTGCACCGAGAGTACTGCTGGAATAGGTGTAGTGGTAGCTAGCTGTGCTCCTTGGCCCGAAGTAATGTTTTTAAGCATAGTGGCCATAGAAGTGAGTTGAGTTGTCAAAGCAGTATATGCGTCTACATCATGAATTCCAGTAGTCCTCTTTTGCGTTTGGGCACGTGGATCAACCCAATGTCCATGGTTTGCTGAAATCTTTTCAAGAATCAAATACCCGTCATTATAGGTAATAGCTGTAAAGGCCCCTCCTGATGTCGCATCGAGCATTTGTTTAGCCATGGGGTTTAACCCATTGTAAAACGTCTCGAGTTGAATACAGTAGGGAATGCCATGGTGAGGGAATTTCCTTAACAACTCCTTAAACCTTTCCCATGCATCGGGAATTGCTTCATCGTCCAATTGTTTAAACATGCAAATTTCGTTTCTGGATTTAGCATTACGGGTCGGTGGAAAATATTTTCGCAAAAATTTTTCGGCCATGTTACTCCATGATGGTACAGAACCAGGTGTCAATGAATTAAACCATGATTTTGCCCGGTCCCTTAGAGAAAATGGAAATAAAGTGAGTCTCAGAGCATCGTTAGATACCCCAGGGATCAAGAATGCATCAGTGATCTCCATAAAAGATTTTAAATGGGAATGAGGATCCTCCGATGGCATTCCGGCAAATTGTCCATTTGTTTTTAACATATGGAACATTATGGGTTTAAGCTCAAAATGGATGGTTGTCATATGGGGTCTAACTATCCCTGAATTTAATTGCTCAAAATCAGGGATAGCGTAGTCCATAATTTTTCCCTCTTTGGAATTTGCAAGATTAATGATATTTGGAGCTTCATCCCTTTGTTCATTGTTACCATGAGATTCTGTATCATCGTCATTATTATTATGGTTGTTTCCTTGATTCGGTGCATGTTGTTGAAAAGGGTGATCGGGTGGATTTCCAAAAATTGGTGGTGCATCGTGGAATATTGGTGGTGGTCTTTGTGGGTTTTCTAGAAGATTTTGTTGTCTAGGTCCCATATTTTCAAAACCCGGTGGGGGTAATTCCATGATGGGAGGATCTAATTTCAATTCTTTCAATGTTCGGGCCAAATTCGAACAATTCCCCACGTGGTATTCTCACAATGAAATTTGAACGATGGTAGAAAAATCAAATCTTTATAAAACTTTTTACAACTTTTAGTTTGCCAATCCCCGGCAACGGCGCCAAAAACTTGACAGTGCTTGGAATACACCTATAGACGTGTGCTAATTAAACCTCAAAGCAAGTATACAATGAGGTCTAATATCGTCTTTCAAGTAATAAAACGGTAAAGTACCGGATATCGTCCCACAGAGACTGGAGTAAAAGTTTAATAAAAAGTAGAAGAAAGAAATGATTTCACATAGCGAATTTGAAGACTTTGGTTTGGTTGAGTTATCACTTTGATTCAGTTAACAGAGAATAAAGCAAGTACGGGTGTTAGACTTTCAGGTGGGATTTAAACACAATTTCCAGTGGGCTATGCTGCAGGCATGCTGCAGCATGAAGTTCTGCCCACAACTAGATACACCATCTATTTTGAGGGTATTCCTCTCGGACTTCAATATTCACACTACTGTTTAGATTCAACTAAACACATCTCTGTGTAGTCTCCAACTATTTATAGTGTGGAATAGAGTCCTCAAAATATATGGAGATACAAATCTCTTTGCAAAAACCGCTCTCTCGAGCCGATCCCCATATCATTCAAGTTGACGTGTTCGAAGGGGTTTATCTCTAAGTCCTCTACACTTTAACACTATTGATTAGCGATCAACTTGTCGAGAATAAATAAGTTTAGAAAGATATAAATCATAACTGTCCTTATCAGTAACTCTCTCAAGTATACTTCTTATATCATTCAAACGGACGTGCTTTTCGTGGCTTATCTCTAAGTCCACGGCACTTTAACACTTTAGCAAGTGATCGGTTCGTCAAGAAGTATTATTGATATTTATAAAACTTGAATGAAATGGTGGATCATTGTTATTGCGAAACAATGCCCACATTTCTTTGGTTTAAAATCCCACCTTTCCGTCAAACACTCATACTAATAAAATTAGCTACTCATACGGAAAGTAAATGCGTAAAATAAATGACATAAAATAAAAGACATAATATAAATGACAAGAATGTAAATGACGTAAAAGTAAAAGACGATAAAGTAAATGACAATAAAGTAAAGTGCGATAAATAAATTGCGGTAAATTAAAATTACAAGAGATAAGAATTTCAATATATTAATAAGTTACTTGACTTTAATAATCAAACCAAGAGAGTGTCAATTCTCTTACTTTGATTTTTAAAGATCACAAAAAGAGATTCTAAAATGTTCTACAAGTTAGCTAATATTGCAAGTAAGTAAGAAGATCATGTCTTCAAATACACCTCCCAAGTCTCCTTTATATACTAGGAGGGAGAGGGGCAAAAAAGACTTTTAACCTAATATAATAATAATTGTACTACATAGTTGGTGACAAGGGACAATAATTCAAGAAATAAAGAAAAGGAGATTCAAAAAGATAATATCCAGCTAATATTTCCATCTAGAAGGTTCACAAAATCTGCCCAAAAGATCTCCTTGAGCTGTCCAAAATAAGCCCCTTTTGCTCTCTTCATTCGGCTGTCTGATGTCTGATGCTGCAGCATAGGCCTGCAGTAATAAATCTGCCAAAACTAGATATAAATCATCCATTCCAAGTCGCAAAATACGCCATTCAACACTTTAGCTCCATGAAACAAGAAAAGAGAAAATAAAGAACTAAAATGACTCAAAGGTTGGGATTAGAAGGTAAAAACTATTCTAAAAACAAGATAAAAAGAGCATAATGGCACTAAATAATTAGTGCCATCACCAACCCTCAACTATTAATCTCCATAAAAGTTTTCATAGTCGTTAATTTTGAATAGTGTATTATTTTAATTCATTGTTATTAATACTCAGTTAATCATTCTTAAAAATTAAACCTTTTGACCGTTCAGTTAATAGTGAATATAGTCATTGTGATACTCAGTCCCTAGTTCCCTTGGTTCGATACTCGTACTTCCAAGTACATATTACTTGATTTGACCCGTATACTTGCGGTTAGATTAGGGGGGTTTAAACTCGTCTATCAGCATTTCAACTCGTAAGTAGTAAAACACCTTATCCTTTCTCCGTGATGGAAATCATCCGAGTACTTATTGCAATACCGTGTGCAATTTATTTCACATACTTAACCATTCATACGACCAAAACCAATATTTTCGATTAGTACAACAACATTGTTATTAGGAACTAAAATATATATACGTTAAAATTTTCAAATTAAAAGAACATTTGTAGATTTTTTACTTTTTAGTATTTTAGGTCATGTTTAGTAATAATAAATTGTCTTATACATGCATATCTCATTTTTTGAGCTTATTAAAAAACTATTTTCAAACATTGTTTCAATAAATTTTAGAAGGTTCTTATTCACTTTCTTTTTATTTTATCAATTAAACACTTATATATTTTTTTAATTAATTTTTCAACGTGTTTTTATATCATTTTACATTGTTATTAACTTGATTAGCTAGTTTTTGTAATATCCGGATCCGAAATTTTTATTAATTTTGGAAGTTGGGTGAAAAGTGAAGCGAGACCCAAAGTACAGGGGGTTATTTGAAACTTTGGTTTTATATAACCTAAATATCAGATATTTGATTTCATTCAGTCTGATATTTTGTGTAAGCCGACATAGAGAGAAAGAGAGAACTCAGAGCAAGAAGCAGAGAGAAAGAAAAAGAGATCCTGAAGGATCGATCGTTTTTTGGTCAAATAGAGGTATGTTTTTGTTATTCAAGCTTTTATCCGTGTATTTGATCGATTCAATAATCAAAAGTTTTCTGGGTTCGAACTGTGGAGTCGCTGACTCTGTAAGAACTAAGACCGGGAAGATGATGTGAATCGGTAAAACGTAGTTGACCGATAGGTTGTAAGGACCGATAAAATGTATCGGTCGATCGGTAGAGTTGTCGACCGGTATACCTATGGACCGGAACTCAGTATGACCGGTATATTATATTCGACCGGTATGTTGTTTGACCGATAGATTGTGGTCGACCGTTATGTTGTTGTGGACCGGTATAGTGGTTCGACCGATATTTTGTTAATCGGTCCTAAGAGGTTTTGATCAGGATGGTTTCAACCGGGATAGTAGCAGTATGTTGTATTTGATGTGTTTATAGAAGGAAAGAGTGTTAGTCACAAGTTAGCTTACCTTTGTTTTTAATACCATCGTAGGTGGTGTAAATCAGTAGAAGTCAGAGTTAATCAAGAAGAATCAGAGGTGAGTCTTTCAAACTAAATCTTTTATGATTTTAGCAGTTGTTTGATAAATGTGGGTTTTTATGTACTACGCATTTATAGTATTGAAAGTTATGTAGAATTATTGCAAAAGATTGATTTAATCAGTTTGGCATGTTTATGCTCAGTTTATATAATTTGTTTTATATACAGTCAAGACTAGGTGTATGCATACATTTGAGTCAGAAGTCTGACCTAAGTCGGGAAGTGTGACCCGCCTGCTCGTACCGGGGAGTGTGGCCCGTTTATGCCATTAGGGTGTGTCCCTAAAATAAGGCAGTGCGAGACAGACATACCGTCTTTGACGGAAGTGTTGGTCAGTAGCTTAAGGTACGCTTGTGAAGCGTAAAAAGTGGTCAGTGATGGCCAGTAGATTGAGTTATGCCTGCGAAGCATAAAGTGTTTTAAAGTTTGATTAAAAGAGCATGTTATGTTTTTGAGATATAAAGCTTTGTTTAAATGTTTTAATTAATATTTGAACTGTTGCAGTAGTGATTGGAGGGGACTCACTAGACCTTTGGTCTAACCCTCGCTCTTTCAAAATTATAACCCTGTTTCAGGTTATCGAAAAGTAGCAGGAACATATAAGGGTAAGGAGAAGATGTGAGCTATTTCCAGGAGATAGAAGACTTCCTGCAATAGTTTACTTTTTGAACTCAGTTGTGTAATAAGAGATAGTTGTAAACCTTGTACTCTGAAATGTAAGCTTGGGGCAGTATTTAGTAAGAAATGTTATTTTATTGAATGTATAAATGTTCAGGTTGTTACAATTGGTATCAGAGCATTAGTTTAAGGGATCTAGGTGACCAGATGGGCCTAGACTTAAACTGAGATAGTAGAAGCACAACTGAGTAGTAGGAAGAACGTAGGAAGATAACATTAAGGTAGTGAGGACTAGCATGTAAGGTAAATTTGGAATTCCATTTGGCGAGTGTAATTGTGAATTTACAAGTACATGCTTGTGTTTAAACTGCCGTAATGTGTAACATGTTAAATTGAATATCTCATGTTTCTTCTTATCAGAGTATGTCTGAGCGAGTGACAAGGAGTAGATCTATATTGAATCCTGAAATGGAACCAGATAATGAAGTCATTGCCGAATAGCGAATGACTGCTGTCAACCCGACTGCTATCCAAGGAAAGAGTCGTGGTCGACCTAGAGGTAAGACAGTTCAGAAAGCAACTACCCAGGCAAGGGTTTCCAATGTGGGAACTCGAGGTGGGAAGACGAGTCATGGTATTCGTCAAGATGAAAGTGTAGAGGTAAGAGTTGAGCAAGAATATTCTCATCAAGAAAGTTCGGCTTCTGTGAGGGGTAAAAAACAGACGGGAAACCGTGGTGGAGGTAGAACGCAATGTTTTGTTACACAAGAAACCTTCACTGCAGAAATGGGAAAGTTACAAGAAACGTTGAATGCTTTATTGGCTCAGCGTACTAATGAAGTTTCGTCAAGTAAAGAAAAGAGTAAAGATAAAGTAGTGACTGAGGTAGCAGAATCACCAGTAACTGGAGTGGGTAGTCACCCTCAGTCAAACCCCATTGTATCAGTTAAAGTTGTAGCTGGGAAAGGATGTAGTTTTAAGGAGTTTGCTGTTTGCAAGCCTCCTACTTATAAAGGGGAATGTGATCCCGTGGTAGCGTTAAGATGGGTAAAAGGTATGGAGCTAGCGTTTGATACGAGTAAGTGTGCGGAAGAAGATAAAGTAGTTTATGCTTTGTCAATGCTGAAAGATGAAGCGGTAATGTGGTGGGATGTGGAATCCGGAGGTCAAAGTTCGGCTGTAGCTAAAGAAATGGCTTGGGGTGAGTTTGTGAAAAGATTTAAAGCACAGTTCTGCCCTCTGACGGTAGTTAAAAAGTTGGAAGAAGAGTTTCTGGGTTTAGAGAAGAAGGGGATGTCAGTTCGAGAATATGCCACAAAGTTTATTGAAAAGTCTCGATTTGCAGGAATTTATGTACCTAATGAAGAAAGACGAGTAGAACGTTTTGTCTTTGGATTGATAAGTGATATTCGGGAATTTGTCTTGAATAAGAAACCGTCTACTTTTCAAATGGCAGTAAATGCAGCTGAAATGAGAGAAAAAGAAAAGAATAGGCAAGCTACAGAAAGAAGTGGGGATAAAAGAAAATGGGAAGGAACAGTTCGTGACTTCAAACCGTTTAAGTCCGCAAAGTTTGATCAGCGTTCTGTTAATAAGTTTGAAAATAAGCCCTGTAACAAGTGTAACCGAAGGCATAAGGGAGAATGTAAGATTGATCAAGAGGGATGTTATAAATGTGGGAAGGTTGGGCATTTGGCTCGGGATTGCCAGAATTTGAGGTCTTGTTAACAGTGTGGATCTCTTGATCATATCAGGACCCATTGTACATAGTTGAAAAAGGGATCGGTCGGAGGATATGTAGATAAGGGAGGTGAGAAAGAGGTGGATCCAGCTAAAGCGAGGGCTAGAATTTTCAATATGTCAGCAGAAGAAGCGGCGGAGATACCTGATGTAGTGACAGGTACTTTCTTTATAGATTCGAATTATGCAAAAGTATTGTTTGATTCAGGCGCAAATCGTTCATTTGTGTCTCCAAATTTTGTGCATAAATTGAATGAGAAACCTAAGAAGCTTAGGCATAAATTGAAAGTAGAAGTGGCTGATAATAGTCAAATCTTAGTGGAGGAAGTGTATGATGGGTGTAGTATTGTTATTGATGGACAATTATTTTCACTTCGACTGTACCCGATGGGTATGGGAAAATTTGATGTTATTGTGGGAATGGATTGGTTGGCATCTAATGATGCTCATATAGTATGCAATAAGAAATTGATTCGTATAACGCAACCAGGAAAAGAAGAGATAGTAGTGTTTGGAGATCGGAGGGATAGAAAGTCATATTTGATTTCTATGATTAAGGCTAAGAGAGGTTTAGTAAAAGGATGTGTGGGGTTCTTAGCTTATGTAATAGATGCTAAGAAGGATAAGAAGGGATTAGAGTCAGTTCCAGTAGTAAGTGAATATCCAGAAGTATTTCCTGAAGACTTAACCACTTTGCCTCCTGATCGGCAAGTGGAATTTCGTATTGATTTAGTACCCGGAGCAGCTCCGATTGCAAGAGCACCGTATAGACTAGCACCGGCAGAGATGAAAGAAATGATGACTCAGCTGCAGGAGTTGTTAGACAAGGGGTTTATTCGCCCTAGTACCTCACCTTGGGGAGCACCAATATTGTTTGTTAAGAAGAAAGACGGGTCTATGAGAATGTGCATAGATTACCGTGAGCTCAATAAGTTGACTGTCAAAAATAAGTACCCGCTTCCCAGGATTGACGATCTTTTTGATCAACTGCAAGGAGTGAGTTACTTTTCGAAAATAGATCTTCGATCTGGATATCACTAGTTGAAAGTGAGGGAGGAGGATGTGTCTAAGACTTCATTTCGTACGAGGTACGGACATTATGAGTTTCTAGTTATGCCATTTGGTTTGACCAATGCGCCAGCAGCTTTTATGGATCTGATGAATAGAGTGTGTAGTCCGTTTTTAGATAAATATGTCATCGTCTTTATAGATGATATACTGATCTATTCACGTTCCAAAGAAGATCATGAAACTCATTTGAGAGAGATTTTAGAAATTCTTAAGCGTGAGAAATTGTACGCCAAGTTTTCAAAATGTGAATTTTGGCTGAAAGAAGTTCAGTTTCTAGGACACGTGGTGTCGAAAGATGGGATTAAGGTTGATCCAACTAAGATTGAAGCCATTAAAGGGTGGGAAGCACCAAAATCACCATCTGAAGTAAGAAGTTTTCTTGGATTGGCTGGTTATTATAGAAAGTTCATCCAGGACTTTTCAAGGATAGCTACGCCACTAACAGCATTAACCAGAAAGAATGTCAAGTTTGTATGGGCAGAGGCTCAGAAAGAAGCTTTCGGTAAATTGAAAGAGAGTTTAAGTAGTGCTCCTGTTTTGTCTCTACCCAACGGAATGAAAGGATTCGTAATTTATAGCGATGCTTCAAAGTTGGGTCTGGGATGTGTGTTAATGCAAGAAGGCAAGGTGATTGCTTATGCATCTCGACAGCTGAAAGAACATGAAAAGAATTACCCAACGCATGATTTAGAGTTGCCAGCTGTAGTCTTTGCTTTGAAAATTTGGAGGCATTACTTGTATGGGATCAAGTGTCAGATTTACACAAATCACAAGAGCCTTCAATATCTTTTCAATCAGAAGGAGCTTAATATGAGGCAGCGTAGGTGGATGAAACTGTTAAGCGATTATGACTGTGATATTTTGTACCATCCAGGCAAGGCTAATGTGGTAGCAGATGCTCTAAGTCGTAAGGAACATGGAGAAATAACAGAAATTGTAGCATTTCGAATTGATGTTGTTTCTAATTTCTTAGAAGAAGTTATAAAGTATCAAGAAGAAGCAGCATCAAAAGAAAATTTGAAAAGTGAAAGAATAGTTGGGATTGTTAACTCGTTAGTAGTTGACAATTGCGGAGTAAAGTGCTTTAATAAGAGAGTATGGATTCCAAAAGCAGGAGATCTTAGGCTGAAAGTGTTGGAAGAAGCACATACATCCCGTTACTTAGTACATCCGGGAACCAACAAGATGTATAGAGATCTGAAAAAAAGTTATTGGTGGCCAGGTTTAAAGAAAGATATTGCTCACTTCGTTGAACGATGTCTGACATGTTTGAAAGTTAAAGCTGAGCATTAGAGACCTTATGGGGAGCTTCAGTCGTTAGAAATTCCAGTTTGGAAGTGGGACGAGATTACTATGGATCTTGTTACTGGGTTACCGCGATCACCTAAGGGGCATGATGCCATTTGGGTGATAGTGGATAGACTCACAAAGTCAGCTCATTTTCTACCGATCAAGGAGACGTACTCACTAGAGAAATTGGTTCGATTGTGTATATCGACGAGATAGTAACCAGACATGGAGTACCATCATCCATTGTGTCAGACAGAGATGCTCGTTTTACATCAGCTTTCTGGAGAAGTTTGCAAAGAGAATTAGGTTCTCAACTTAAGTTGAGTACGGCCTATCATCCGAAAACTGATAGCCAGAGTGAGAGAACTATTCAGACATTGGAAGATATGCTTCGTGCATGTGTTATCGATTTCAAAAGTTCGTGGGAAATTCATTTGTCGTTGATTGAATTTTCCTACAACAATAGTTATCATGCTAGCATACAAGCAGCCCCGATCGAAGCTTTGTATGGTCGTAAATGTAGAACACCTTTATGTTGGAATGAGGTGGGTGAAAGACAGTTAGCAGGACCAGAAATAGTACAGGTAACAGTTGATAAAGTCGACCAGATTCGAGCAAAATTAAAGATTGCTCAAGATCGTCAGAAAATGTATGCTGATAAGCGAAGGAAACCGATAGAGTTTCAGATAGGAGAAAAGGTAATGTTGAAAGTTTTGCCCTGGAAAGGGGTAATCAGATTTGGAAAGAAAGGAAAGTTAAGACCAAGGTTTGTTGGACCATTTATCATCACGGGACGTGTTGGTGAAGTGGCTTACGAACTTGATCTACCAGAAAGTTTGCGTGGGATTCATCCCACATTTCATGTGTCAAACTTGAAGAAGTGTTTGGCAGAAGCAGATGTAGTCGTTCCTTTAGAAGATATTCAGGTAGATGAAAAATTAAGTTATATTGAGGAGCTCGTAACAATTACGGACCTCAAAATAAAGAAGTTGAGGAACAAGGAGATTCGTTTAGAGAAAGTTCAATGGAAATTTCACCAAGGACAAGAGTCCACGTGGTAACTAAAGGCAGATATGAAATCTCAGTATCCCCATTTGTTTAGCGATAGAATTCCGGGGACAGAATTCTCTTAAGGGGGGAAGTTTGTAATATCCGGATCCGAAATTTTTATTAATTTTGGAAGTTGGGTGAAAAGTGAAGCGAGACCCAAAGTACAGGGGGGTTATTTGAAACTTTGGTTTTATATAACCTAAATATCAGATATTTGATTTCATTCAGTCTGATATTTTGTGTAAGCCGACATAGAGAGAAAGAGAGAACTCAGAGCAAGAAGCAGAGAGAAAGAGAAAGAGATCTTGAAGGATCGATCATTTTTGGTCAAATAGAGGTATGATTTTAGCTTAATACTTCTATCTGCATGTATTAGTCGGTAAATAGACTTGTTGTTCAAGCTTTTATTCATTTATTTGATCGATTCAATAATCAAAAGTTTTCTGGGTTCGAACTGTGGAGTCGCAGACTCTGTAAGAACTAAGACCGGGAAGATGATGTGAACCGGTAAAATGTAGTTGACCGATAGGTTGTAAGGACCGATAAAATGTATCGGTCGATCGGTAGAGTTGTCGAGCGGTATAGCTATGGACCGGAACTCAGTATGACCGGTATATTATATTCAACCGGTATGTTGTTTGATCGGTAGGTTGTGTTCGACCAGTAGGTTGTGGTCGTCCGGTATGTTGTTGTGGACCGGTATAGTGGTTCGACCGGTATTTTGTTAATCGGTTCTAAGAGGTTTTGATCAGGATGGTTTCAACCGGGATAGTAGCAGTATGTTGTATTTGATGTGTTTATAGAAGGAAAGAGTGTTAGTCACAAGTTAGATTACCTTTGTTTTTAATACCATCGTAGGTGGTGTTAATCAGTAGAAGTCAGAGTTAATCAAGAAGAATCAGAGGTGAGTCTTTCAAACTAAATCTTTTATGATTTTAGCAGTTATTTGATAAATGTGGGTTTTTATATACTGCGCATTTATAGTATTGAAAGTTATGTAGAATTATTGCAAAAGATTGATTTAATCAGTTTGGCATGTTTATGCTCAGTTTATATAATTTGTTTTATATACAGTCAGGACTAGGTGTATGCATACATTTGAGTCAGAAGTCTGACCTAAGACGGGAAGTGTGACCCGTCTGCTCGTACCGGGGAGTGTGGCCCGTTTATGCCATTAGGGTGTGTCCCTAAAATAAGGCAGTGCGAGACAGACATACCGTCTTTGACGGAAATGTTGGTCAGTAGCTTAAGGTACGCTTGCGAAGCGTAAAAAGTGGTCAGTGATGGCCAGTAGATTGAGTTATGCCTGCGAAGCATAAAGTGTTTTAAAGTTTGATTAAAAGAGCTGGTTATGTTTTTGTGATATAAAGCTTTGTTTAAATGTTTTAATTAATATTTGAACTGTTGCAGTAGTGATTGGAGGGGAATCTCTAGACCTTTGGTCTAACCTTCGCTCTTTCAAAATTATAACCCTGTTTCAAGTTATCGAAAAGTAGCAGGTACAGATAAGGGTTAGGAGAATATGTGAGCTATTTCCAGGAGATAGAAGACTTCCTGCAATAGTTTACTTTTTGAACTCAGTTGTGTAATAAGAGATAGTTGTAAACCTTGTACTCTGAAATGTAAGCTTGGGGCAGTATTTAGTAAGAAATGTTATTTTATTGAATGTATAAATGTTCAGGTTGTTACAGTTTTTATCAAACATAAATACTTCAATATTTATATTATCAACTAACAATTAGTTTATTAGCTAACAAATAACTTTTCAACTAATTGATGCAGCAGGAATTACGGAAATGGTTGACAGACGTTTAAACCCTAAACGATAACGAGCTTACAGACAGGCCTGTTTCTGACATTTTTTAGGCCTTGGACGAGATGTAGAAAAAGGGCCCTCAATAATTATAGAAAAAAAAAATCTTTGATATATTGTTTTTTATCATAAGAAATAAAATTGAATTCAATAAATTTTAGTAATTCTTATAATTTTTTTTCCGAGTATTCCTATACGCAAAATCAATCAATAATTATTTATAAATTAATATTTTCTGCCATATCAATTTTACATAGTATCGTTTGAACTATTTTGTCTTTTCTGAATGACGAAAAAAAATCGTTTTCTACTGTCAAAAACATCCTTATGAGTTATGATGTACATTTAAAATATAAAATGGCATAATTTTGGGTCAAAATGTTGATTATTCGAAGTAATACTCTATGTAAATCAATATAAATCAGTTGTGTTTCCATCTCATCTTTGGTGATGTTTTTCATCACCACTTTAAACTTTTAGGGTTGAAACAATTTTTTTAGGAACCATCAATCTTAAAATCAAAACTCATGTTGATTATAACTTGAGATTTTGTTATTGTTTTAGAGATAGGTGAGTATCAAGATTCTTGCACTCAATATTAAATAATAAAGAGTCAGTAATGTTTGAAAAAACAAAGGTATAGATATAAGTTGAACCGTCTTATATGGTTGGTAATTTTTTTCAAAAGGTAGGAATGTGCTCTTTTAATAACAAGAAATCTATTAAGTTCTGATACAAAAATAGAATTCATGCGGATGAATAATTAAAAGAGTCAGTAGGAGATGAATAATGGATAATATATCAATATTTCTAGGTAAGTAGTTTTAGACTTTGATACTAAATAAAAAACCTTAAAGAAACGATATATATACAATACTATAAAATGAACGATTAATTAACTTTTTACATATTTTTGTTTACAATGTAATTAATTAATACATGTTTGGGCCCTTAATATAAATACAAAATTTTTTGGGTCCCATTAGACCTTGAATTTCTAAGAGGACAAGTAGGAGATGAATGATAGATATTAAAGTTTTTTAGGCAAATAGTTTTAGACTTTGATACTAGATTAAAAAAAACTTAGAGAAACAACAAATAATACTATAAAGTGTACGACCAATTAAATTTTTAACATATTTTATTTTCCAATGTAGTTAATTAATATATGTTTAGGCCCTAATATAATACGAATTTTTTTAGGTCTTATTAGATACTAAAAGAATTTGTCTCTTTTATTTCCTATTACTACTAATATATACTTTAAAGAGACAACACATAAAACAATGATCTAAAGATTTGACTTCGGTGTTGCAATAGGGACAAAGAACGGAGTACAGATCCAAACCCAATTTATCAAGAGTTTGACGAACCGAATTCCTACCGCGACGAATATTTAATTATATTATACATTGGATGCTACATGTGACTAATGTTATAATATTTAATCATATTATACATTGGATGTTATAATATTTAATTATATTATACATTGGATGCTATGACTAAGGCCAAACTCTATTCCACTTCCATCCTATAAATACCCCTTCCCCTCCAACCATGTTCATCATCCATTTCTCTTAACTTTCACTAGTTAACACTATAATACTCTCCCTAATATATCCTCTCGATATATTTAGTTTATGTGAGGTCGAGAGTGTTCTTGATATTTAGTGGTGTTCTTGAAGTTTTGTTAGGTGATCGTGGATCTCAAGATCCTTGTACAAGCACTTTGTAATCTCCCGGTTGGTAATAATATTCTTGCTCTCTCTCCTTGGTGGATGTACACTATCACACCGATAGTGGAACCACGTTAAATAACGGTGTTATTTGTTTTTGAACTTGCTATATTATAGATAATAACCTATTTATTATTATCTATAATTTTGTGGGTTTATTATTCTACGTTAGAGAATTATTGTGTTGGGTCTGAAGAGCTAAGTATGGTTTATGCTGATGATTAATGTTGCTAAGTGGTTACTACTGCTAGGCTATCAAGATTACTACTGCTAGTAGAATTAATACTGCTTAAAGAGATAGTGTTGCTACTTGAGTAGTTAGTACTGCTTGGAGAGTTAGTACTGCTAGTAGTTAGTACTGCTGAAGATTAATGCTGTTGAAGATGGTTAATACTTCTGAAGAGAATTAGTGTTGCTTATAAAGATAAAGATTCCGTAGAGATAAAGACAAGCTGGAGATAAGGCTGAAGATAATTATGGGATTGATATTGAAGATCAATTGTATTTTTTGATAATTATCTTGTATTCAGTCTTGTATATATAGTATAGAAGTTTTTGATAGAAAGTGGGAATATAATAATTCATAAGTTTTTGTTTTAAAGAGAGAATTAACCTCAAGGTTTACAACCCTAGTTCTAGAGAAGTAGAATTCGTCTTGGTGAGTCTGTTCATCAAGATTGAGGTTTTGTGTGAAAGCTTGTGACTTTAATCATTCAATAAAGTTTACAAGTTGTGATTTATACTTTACTGTTGCTTTGATATTTGAATATTAAAGTGTTTTTCCGCAACTTCTTTAATATTGTTTCTGAGATTTATTATTCTTGTTAAGAATCAGATCCTGACAAGTGGCATCAGAGCCTAGTATTCTCAGAAACCTTCATTCATCATGGACAACACAGTTGAATCAAACAGTACTCTTGTTTCAAAGGTTCCCATGCTCAAACCTAATGAGTTTGACATGTGGAAAATTAGGATCAAGCAGTATATCCTCCTTACAGACTTTTCTATGTGGGACATTGTTGAGAATGGTCCCTCTGCTGAAGGTAAAATTGGACAAGATGGAAGAAGACCACCTCCAAAAACTGATGCTGAGAAGAAATTGAGACAATTGGAGATGAAAGCCTTAAGCACCCTGCTTTTGGCCATTCCTAATGAGTATCAACATCAGTTTCACCACTGCACTGATGCTCAGATTCTATGGAATGCTTTAGAGAAGAGATTTGCTGGCACCAAGAGCACTAAGAGGAATCTGAGGGATATTCTCAAGCAGCAATATGAGAATTTTACATCTTCAAAGAATGAGACTATGACTCAAACTTTTGACAGATTCAATAAGTTAATTGGTGAGTTGGCTACTGTTGGAGTCTAGATGGAACAAGATGATGTCAACCGAAAGTTCCTCAGATCTCTTGGAGATGAATGGACCATGTACACTGTTTCATTCAGACAGAATGACAAATTGGAAGAAAAGGAACTGGATGATCTGTACAATGATCTGAGAGTGTTTGAATCTGAGGTGGAAGCAAAGAAGAAGCCTATTGGATATGTTCATAATGCTGCACTCCTATCAGCATCAACTGATTCCACTGCTAACCCTGAATCAGTTAATGCTGCTAATGGACTAAATCAAGAAAAAGGCAATGAATCTGTCTTTGAAGCCTTTCTTTCCAGTCACAGTAACTCCTCTTTAATCAATGATGACTTGGAACAGCTTCATCCTGATGATCTTGAAGAGATGGATATTAAATGGCAGGTGGCCATGCTTTCTATGAGGGTGAAGAAGTTCATCAAGAGGACTGGGAGGAATAACTTATCCCAAAGAAGAGAAGATGGATCAGACTTTGATAAGTCAAAGGTAGAGTGCTACAAATGTCATATGAAGGGACACTTTGCCAGGGAATGTAGAAGTGGAGTGTCTCAAAACAATCACCAACAAGCTCAGACTGGAAGCTTCAACCAAAACAGAGACTCTGGTCAAGCTCTTGTTTCTCAACAAGGAATGGGGTTTGACTAGAGTGATCAAGCATAAGAGGCCATTCAAAATCAAGCTCTCATGGCAGAGGTATCAGATCTCCCAACTGAGGTACTTTCTAATCTCTATTCTCAAACTTGTATAGACACTGTTAAAAGGTACATGGATCACAACCAGAGTATGAGTGATGACCTTAAGAGGTTAGAAAAGGATAGAAAAGACTATGTGAAAATTGTTGAGAGGTTTGAGGAACAAATTAAAGGTTTCCAAGCCAATGAACTTCAACACACATATGATACAAATTACTGGAAGTGGGAGAAAAATGATCTAGAAATCCAACTGAAAAAGTCTAGAGAGGAGAATGAAAAGTTGAGAGGAGAGCTAGCCAAGGTTAAGATGGATGTGGAAAAGTTTTCATATGCTTCTAAAGCCATGGATTCAATTCTAAAGGTCCAAATCCATGATAAGCTTAAACTAGGAATTAGGTACAATACCACACCACCACCATACAACAACAACTACATCCCTCCTAAATCAGACTTGCTAGAAACCAAGGATAGGAAGGACTTGCATGAGGGAGCCACTAAGATAGATCCTTTAGATGAAGTAGTTGTTAAGGAAAAGACTGAGAAAGAAGCTGGTAAGAGTAAGGATAATACTGTGAGTGGTGAGATTCCCTTAGAAAATAACATTCTTACCAATGAGGGTGGTGGAAGGGATTGGGTCAAATCTGATGGTGTAGAGAAGACTGAGGGAAAGTCTAAAAAGGTCCATTACAAGCAGACTACAGTTGTGAATCCTGTTCTTTGCAAACAGTGTGCAGGTAATAAGTTTGAGCCCCTAACTCATGTTAAAAGAAGGGGAAATCAAAGAAATTGGAATAATCAGTGGCCTCAGAAACAAGGAGTTGATCTGAGTAGAATCATCAGACCAAAACCTTGTTTCATCTGTGGCAAAAATGAACCATCTTGCCAAGCACTGTTATTTTAATCCTATTAACCAAAGGATAAATTTTCAAAGATCTGTGCAAAAACCCTTTGGTTATAGGAAGGAAGAAAGGAACCATGTGGCTAAGAAACCTGTTAAATCTAAAAGCCACATGAAGAAAAAGACTGTAAAAGAGAGTGTCAATATTTCTCAAAAGCACTAAAACTGTTAGTACTGCTACCACAAATAGTGCTGCTGACAAAGATAGTACTGCCAGAAGCAATACTGCTGCTATCAATGTTAGTGCTGCTGAAAGTATTAGTACTTCTAAAACTAACATTGTTAGTAATTCATCAGATGTTAATACTGCTAACTCTGTTAGTGCTTCTAACAAGATTAGTACTACTAAACCTGTTAGTGCTGCTAACTCTGTTAGTACTTCTAAAATTAGTACTACTTCTAGTGTTTGTGCTTCTAGACCAATCATCTTGACAAAGTACTCCAGTAAAGAGTATTCTAATTTTAAAAATCTCATCAAAAAGGAGTGTAAGTACTTTGATGAGAAAGGGAGTCCCAAGACCACTTTGGCTTGGGTTCCCAGTCAATACTAATTGATTTATCTTATGTTCAGGTCAACCAGCAGCTCAAGGGAAAAAGCATTTGGCATGTTGATAGTGGTTGCTCTAGGCACATGACAGGGAACATGGCTTGCCTCAAGAATTTCAAGAAAATTGATGGAGGGCATGTTGCCTTTGGTAATACTCCAGATGGAGGTAAGATTAGTGGTAAGGGAGATGTAACAAAAGGTAAGATGACCTTTGAAGATGTTTACTATGTTGAGCAGTTAAGGTACAACCTGTTAAGTGTATCACAGGTTTGTGACAAAAAGCATAGTATATTATTCACTGATTCAGAATGCATTATCCTTGCTCCTGGATTCAAGGTAGTTGATGAAAAGATGATACTACTAAGAACTCCTAGAAAGGATAATGTTTATTGTTTGGATATGGAAAATGTTTCAAATGATTCATCCCTAAACTGTCTAGTTTCAAAAGCCTCTTTGGATGAATCATCACTTTGGCACAGAAGGATGTGTCACATGAACTTTAAAACAATGAATAAACTTGTTAAAAACAACCTTGTAAGAGGTCTGCCTTCAAAAGTCTTTTCATGTGATGATCATTGTGTTGCTTGTCTCAAAGGCAAACAACATAAAAATTCTCATAAGTCCAAAGATTTGAACACAATTTCTTCTTCTCTTCAGTTGTTGCATATGGATCTGTTTGGTCCTACAAATGTCATGAGTATAGGTAAGAAATCATACTGCTTGGTTATTGTTGATGATTACTCTACATTTACTTGGGTGTATTTTCTAAGGACTAAGGATGAGACAAGTGGACTGATCAAATCCTTTATTCTAAGAATTGAAAACCAAACAAATCAAAAGGTAAAAGTCATTAGGTCAGATAATGGTACTGAATTTAAAAATCTTGACCTAAACACCTTTTGTGAGGAAAAAGGAATTGAGAGGTAATACAGTGCTCCTAGGACTCCACACCAAAATGGGGTTGCTGAGAGAAGGAATAGGACACTGATTGAGGCTGCTAGATCTTTGTTAGCTGATTCAAAACTTCCAATTACTTTCTGGTCTGAAGCAGTTAATACTGCATGCTATGTCCAAAACAGAGTTCTAGTAGTCAAGCCTAAAAACAAGACACCATATGAACTTTTAAATAAAAGAAAACCATTTATTGGATTTTTCAAACCTTTTGGGTGTCCTTGTACCATTCTCAATACCAAAACTCACTTAGGAAAGTTTGATAGCAAAGCAGATGATGGTTTTCTTGTTGGTTACTCATCTAAGAGTAAGGCCTACAGAGTGTTTAATTCTTCTTCTAGAATATTTGAGGAAAGTGACAATGTCAAATGCAATGAGAACTCACCAAATCCTATTGGTTCAGGTCCTCAGTGGTTATTTGACATTGATTCACTAACTAACTCTTTGGGTTTCAGTAGTGATGATCATGCAGGATCAGAAAGTAGAGGATCAGGGAATGAACAAGTACAAGATATTATTTTTCAGTCTGTGATCTTTCCCATACCTACAATGACCCCTGTTGAAATCTGTGAAAGGGAGACTGTTACTGAACCAAGTCATAGTGAAGAAGAAAGAAAAGATGAGGAGAATTTAGAGCATGAAGATCCAGAAGTAGCTGATGAGATCACCTCAGCTGACTTAAATGATTCCAATTTAGATGTGGGAATTAATGAAGAACCTAGTCATCAGACAAAAACTCAGAAGAATCATCCTCCTGAGCTGGTAATAGAAGACATCTTTTCTCCTATGATGACTAGGAATCAAAGCAGACTTCAAGATTTGCAGGATCAGCAGCATACAGTACTCTCTTGCTTTCTATCTCAGATTGAGCCTAAGAAGGCTTATGATGCAATGAAAGATTCAAGTTGGATAGAAGCCATGCAAGAAGAGTTGCTACAGTTTAAATTGCAAGATGTTTGGGACTTGGTGGACCTTCCAAAAGGTCATAGAGCAATTGGCACCAAGTGGATTTTCAGAAATAATAAGGATGAGAGAGGAATAGTAATCAGGAACAAAGCAAGGCTAGTGGCACAAGGGTACACTCAGGAAGAAGGCATAGACTATGAGGAAGTCTTTGCTCCAGTTGCACGGGTAGAGGCAATTAGGCTGTTTCTAGCCTATGCCTCATATATGCAGTTCAAGGTATATCATATGGATGTGAAGAGTGCCTTTCTATATGGAACAATTGATGAAGAAGTATACGTCTGTCAGCCCCCTGGATTTGAAAATCCATCATATCCTGACAGAGTATACAAACTTAAGAAAGCACTCTATAGCCTACATCAAGCCCCAAGAGCATGGTATGATACTCTGTCTACCTATCTCTTGGAAAATGGGTTTGAAAGGGGAATCATTGATAAGACCCTTTTCATTAAAAGAAGTAAGAAAAACACCCTACTTGTTCAAATCTATGTGGATGACATCATATTTGGATCCACAAAAGATCAGATGTGTAGAGACTTTGAAGAGTTGATGCACAAGAGCTTCAAAATGAGTTCAATGGGTGAACTCACCTTCTTCCTTGGGCTTCAAGTGAGACAGCAGAAAGATGGGATTTTCATAAGTCAATCAAAGTATGTGAAAGACATCCTAGATAAGTATGGTTTATCAGACTCAAAGCCAGCAAGCACACCAATGGAAACACACAAACAGATCACTGTTGATCTCGAGGGGGAGGATGTTGATGTCCATCTTTATAGATCAATGATTGGATGAATCATGTATCTCACAACCTCAAGACCAGATATCATGTTTCCAGTGTGTGTGTGCCAGATTCCAAGTCAAGCCAAAGCAGTCACATCTTCAAGCAGTTAAGAGGAGTTTCAGATACTTAAGAGGGCAACCTAGATTAGGTATTTGGTATCCCCATGAATCTACTTTTGACTTAATTGCATATTCAGACAGTGACTTGGGTGGTGCTAATATGGATAGAAAGTCTACTTCAGGAGGCTGTCAGCTTTTGTGTGCAAGACTAGTTTCTTGGCAGTGTAAGAAGCAAACCACAGTGTCCTTATCCACAACAGAAGCTGAGTACATTGCTGCTGCAAGTTGCTGCTCTCAGGTTCTATGGATTCAGAATCAAATGCTGGACTATGGGGTAACCTTTCTTCACACTCCAATCCTCATTTGACAATAGCAGTGCTATTAGCATTGTTAACAATCCAGTCAAGCACTCCAAAACAAAGCACATTGAAATCAGGTATCACTTTATTAGAGACTGCAATGAAAAGAAACTTATTCAAGTTGCTAAAGTTCATACTGATAACCAGTTTGCTGATCTATTCACTAAAGCTTTTGATGTGGGTAGATTCATTTTCTTGGTCACAGGTGTGGGCATGATCAACTCTGAATGAGCTCATGTTTAAAAAGTGCTTGTATACCTGTTATTTGTTTATTCTTTTTGGTGCTACTAATCATATTTCTCAGGAAGTTTATTGCCTTGCTCAGACTAACACAAGCTTCAACAGTGTAAGTATAGTTAATGCTGCCAATATAGTTTTAATGCTGCCAGTGCACAATTAATACTGCTAGTCAGTTAATACTGCTAGTTGGTTACTACTGCTCTCAGTTAATACTGCAAGTGGGTTAGTACTGCTTTAACTAAAATTAGGGTTAATACTGCTTCTTTCTTGAATGCTATAAATACCCTCTCTTCCCGCCAAAAAGCTGACAACGACTCTTTGCATACTGTTCGTCTTCTCTCTAATTTTTTTTCTCTCAAGCAACCAGAGTGTTTCAGTCAAAAATCCTCAAGTCAGATGGCATCCATGGCGTTTATTGATGAACACAATGAGATCGCAATGCTTCAAAAGCCTAAGCAGGCTGCTGGATTCCATCAAATAGTTGATTTTCTCAGGTCCAGTCATATAGCTCATGCTCTTACAGTGTCACCAACAATTTACATCGAGCACCAGAAGCAATTTTGGGCCAATGCCACCGCTGTTACTGAAAACGGTGTGCAGTTTATCAAGACAAGGGTGTGTGACAAACCCTTGATAGTCTCTGAAGAGGTCATTCGCATCAGTCTACGACTAGACGATGCCTCAGGTATTACCTCTATCTCTCATGAGGATTTGTTTTCCAATCTCACAAGAATGGGGTATGAAGGCCAACCGGGTGTTTTCAAATTTTACAAAGCTAACTTTTTCCCCAATGGCGTTTCTTTGTTTATACTCTTATGCACTGTATTTCTTGAAAAACTACTGGATGGAGTCAGTTCAGTAGTAACATTGCCTATGCTTTGGTCTGCTTGTCTACTGCCAGAAAGTATAATTTCTCAAAAATGATTTTCAATGACCTTGTGTCAAACTTGGAAAATAAAAAGAGTTCCTATATGTATCCAAGATTTTTCCAGGCAGTTATCACCTCTGAATTGACGGATATACCTCAGTTTAATGAAGTATATGTACCTAAAATCCCTAAGGGCAAGGTGTTTTCAAATATGAAAAGATCTGCCAAGGACTCGGAAGGAGTTGACATCCCATTGTTCTCTACAATGATGGTGGTGTCCCACAACCAAGAAGGTATGGCATCAGGGTCAAGGCCCTCACTAGACAATCCCACTGATAGCCAAACCCAACCTTCAATCAGTATATCACTTCCTTCTCGCTATTCCTGATTCAGTAAAGAAAAGAAGCCTTGATTCCAAGACTAGCTGTGGGTTCTTCCTTTTATCCGGACTGACTCAGTCCCTTGTTCTTAAGCCAAATCCAGTTATATCCAAAACTTATACCAAGAGAAAGGTACACAAGGCTCCTTCCCTTGTTGTACCTCCTACAAACCCAGAACCTCAAAGCCCTCTAATGGAGCATTCTCCATTAGAGAATATCTATAGGGAAACCACTGGGGTATCTCCCAACCCCAAGGAGGTGCTCACTAAGGAGATGCCTGAGCATGTGGGTGAGAAGGCTGCCACTACTCCTGCTAGCACAGAGGAGGCCAGTGGTAACATCACTAAGACCTTCCCCATGGAAACTTTGAATGAGCAATCATTCAAAGGTCCCAGGTGCCAAGAAACCAAGGGGGTGGAGGGTGCTTCTGCTAGGCAGAAGACCTCTACTACTAAAAGATCCAATGATCCCTCAAAAGGGGGTAAAACTCCTGGAGAAGGTGAGGACATATATACCTACAATGAATTGATGGAAACTATGGGAAACATTAATCTAGATGTCATCAAGCAAGGCTCAGATATAGAGGAGATGAAATTGATAATTCTGTCTCAACAAGTGCAGATTACCAAATTGAAGAAGATGGTGATGAAGTTGGTACAGAAAAAGAAAAGAAAGCAGTATGTCTTGAAGAAGAGGGGAGATGCTTTCAACAAGGGGGAGAAACACAGTCCCATTGGCATGGAAACTCAGTTTGAGGGGGAGCAGAATACAGAAAAAGAAAGTACAGAAGCAGAAAGTTCAAAAGCAGCAGAAAAGGCACAAGCAGCAGTAACAGAGTCAGCAGCAGTAACAGGGCTATCTGTTGAAGAGATAGAAATTGCAGAAACCTTGGTCAAAGCAAAGAATGATACTCCCAAAGCCACTCAAAAGGCTAAGGGAGTAATAATCAAAGAAGGAGGTTTAGAAAAGAAAGAAAAAGAGGTCAGTATGGAGGATGCAAAGAAGAAGGGAAAGGAGAAAATGGTTGAATCTGAGCAACCTTTAAAGAAAAAGAATCAGATAGAGTTAGATGAAGAAGTGGCCAAACAGCTTCAAGCAGAGTTGGCAAAGGAAGAAGAAATACAATCTGCCAAAGACAGAGAGCTTGCTCTGGATATTGCTAAAAATCTCAATGAAGAATATCAAAAGAGTTTGAAGGATGCAGTTGCTGCCAAGATAATTACAAAGAAGGCTTCAAGGCAAAGGCTGGCATTAAAGCAAAGACAAAGACAACCCTCAAAGACCTTCCTGGCCAATCAAGAAAGGAGGAAGATGATAAACTTCCTGAAAGGAGCTCTTGGAGTTCCTGAAGGAATGTTTACTAACATGGCCTATGGTAAGATAGAGGAGTTGTATTCAAAGGAGATGGCAAAGCTTCAAGGGGATTCCACTTAAAGGGAAGAAGCTGAAAGGAGGATGAAAGAGAGGCATGATCTCAATATCCAACAACCCTTCCCTGAGAGTGAGGAAACCACTCCTTCAAAAGAAAAGGCTGAAGAAAAGAAGGAAGAACCTGTTGTTGTGGAAGTCAAATCTGCAAAGAGAGTGAAAACTCTAGCTTCCAAGAAACAGTCCAAAAAGCCAAGAATTGAAGAAGAAAGAGCAGAAACTAAAGAAGAACCTAATGTTACACCTTCAGCAGAACCAGAGCAGACTCCAGAGCAGTCCAATCTGCAACAAAATGAGCAGTTTGTCTTGTATATGACTGTGACAGATAAAGATCCTGTACAAGCAGATCCCATTTCATTCCAAGCCCCTGAAATCATCCACTAGGATATTCTTGAAGATCAAGGCAAAGAATATTTCAGAATCAAAAGAATGGGTGATCACTTTGAAGTTTACTCTACTTGGGGGAAGATAGTCAGATGTTGTTCCAGGTCAGACTTGGAAGAAATGTTTAAAGTGGGAATGAATCTGTATGGGTATGTGCTGAAGACTCCAGGGATGAACATCAAGAAACTAGCAATGGAGTATCTATGCATGATGTTCAGTCCAGATCTTGTAAAACATGTCATTAAAGATGTATTCAAGACTGTGGAAAATTGGATGCTCATAGAAAGGTGTGGGGTATATATCTTGACAATAGATAAAAGTTTTCATGAATATTATCTGGTGGATAAGATATATGATCACAGCCTAGCTAAGCTTCATGGGATGCTGAAAGCCAAATTAATTTGTCCTCAAGGCTCAGAAATGGCAAGGATTGTGGTTAGCAGGATAATCAATCAAAGTCTGGGACTAGATCCAAACTTGGGTAACTGAGATGAAGTGTTGAAAGCATCTTGAAGACCATATCATGAAGAACTTAACTTCTCCTTCTGAAAAGTTAAGTTAGGGGGAGATTGTTGGGTCTGAATGCGCTAAGTATGGTTTAT
Source organism: Arctium minus (assembly GCA_954870635.1). Classification (NCBI taxonomy): domain Eukaryota; kingdom Viridiplantae; phylum Streptophyta; class Magnoliopsida; order Asterales; family Asteraceae; genus Arctium; species Arctium minus. The sequence continues at coordinate 7,726,659 of OX941080.1, forward strand.
GCTGATGATTAATGTTGCTAAGTGGTTACTACTGCTAGGCTATCAAGATTACTACTGCTAGTAGAATTAATATTGCTTAAAGAGTTAGTGCTGCTACTTGAGTAGTTAGTACTGCTTGGAGAGTTGGTACTGCTAGTAGTTAGTACTGCTGAAGATTAATGCTGCTGAAGATGGTTAATACTTCTGAAGAGAATTAGTGCTGCTTATAAAGATAAAGATGCCTTAGAGATAAAAACAAGCTGGAGATAAGGCTGAAGATAATTATGGGATTGATATTGAAGATCAATTGTATTTTTTGATAATTATCTTGTATTCAGTCTTGTATATATAGTATGGAAGTTTTTAATAGAAAGTGGGAATATAATAATTCAAAAGATTGAGGTTTTGTGTGAAAGCTTGTGACTTTAATCATTCAATAAAGTTTACAAGTTGTGATTTATACTTTACTGTTGCTTTGATATTTGAATATTAAAGTGTTTTCCCACAACTTCTTTAATATTGTTTCTGAGATTTATTATTCTTGTTAAGAATCAGATCCTGACATATTGTGCAACATCTAGATTATTGTTATCCACATTTGTTGTTGGGTTAATTATGCACTTGGATTTCTACTCGTTTGGGACCTTAGAAATCATTTTGCTAGCATTGTAATTTTGTGAAGACACAATTTTTCCTTACAATTGGTATCAGAGCTTCGGATCTAGATTTAGGTTTTTTGTAGAAAATATACATAAACCAGTTTGCACATTTATTTATGGCTGAAGTAGAAAAATCTTTTGGTGTCGGTTCCTCAACCCAGACCCAAAAGCCGTACCAAGAAGGTACATTTAATTTGTCCGGGGTTGGGATTCTTATACAGACTTGGAATGGGGACGGTGACTTTGGTAAATGGCAGTTCACAACATCTGCTGCACGTAGGAAAAATGGAGTCCATCCCGTAGTATTTGCTAAAAGCGAGTTAGACCCTAACATGTCTGAACTTAAGGCTATATAAATGGAAGCATGGGCATTTACTACTTTGCAGATGGCTATGGGAGAAAATGTAATATCTGAGATTGTGTCTGAAAAGACAGCTGCAGGTATCTGGAGCAAGCTTGAGAATTTATATCTCAAGAAAACTTTGACCAACATATTGTTACTGATGCAGTCGTGTCTCTTCTTCAAAATGAAGGAAGGCACAACCATTAAAGATCACATGACCGAATTTGAAGATATCATCATGAAGTTGAAGGCAACGGATGCGCTTCTTGCTAAAGATGAAGAAGCACTTGTTATGATCCTGTTGTATTCACTTCCCGAGAAATATTCCCAATTCACTAACAGTTTTATATATGGAAGATAAAATCTTTCTTTGTCTGATGTGAAAACAGGAATGATTTATGAAGATCAAAGAATTCAGATGAGGACCGGTAAGAATCATAGGGAGAACAATTACAGTCAAGGCCTATTTGCTGACAGAGGCCGAGACGATCATCAATCTTCAAGAGGAAGAAATCGTGGGCGCTCTCAGTCCCGTCGGCCTGGTTCTCGTGGGAAATCAAAGATACATGGCAACTATAACTATTGCCACAAGCCAGGTCATTGGGTGAAAGATTGTTCGAGTCTTAAAAACAAAGACAAGGACAATGCCGAATCATCAGTTGTTGCAGCCGAAGAGGAGCAAAATGGCTTCTCTGCCACAGTTACACCACCGCAAGGTGACAGGCGATGGGTGTTAGATACCGGTGCATCTTGCCATATGACACCATTCCGGGACTGTTTCTCTACCTTCGAAAAAGTTGAAGGTAACAATATTTATATGGGAAATAGTACTTCGTGTGTTACTAAGGGTATCGATACTATGCAGATCAAGATGTTCGATGGGTGTATTCGGACATTGAATAATGTCAAGTTTGTTCCATCCATGACTCGCTCCTTGATCTCTGTTGGACAACTATCCAAACTGGGTTGCAAGATTCGGATTGGCGACGGGAGTTTGTGCATCTCCCGGGGGAGTATTATCGTAATGAAAGGCGAACGGGCGAAAAATAACCTTTTCCACTTGATTGGCGAAACTATTGCTTCTGAATCGTGTGTGGCCGAAAGCTCAAAGAATTTCGATGTTGCTCGCTTATGGAATCTTCGTTTGGGCCACACATCCGAGAAGAACTTGGAGATTTTGCGCAAGCGAAAACTCATTAAAGTCGCCATACCTGCCAACCTGGAGTTTTGTTCGGGATGTGTCAAAGGAAAGCAGACGCGTGTTTCTTTTGGTGTTGGAAAACACAACACTAAAGGAATCCTCGATTATGTTCATACAGACGTCTGGGGACCATCCAGTAATCCATCCTTCAGTGGAGGTAAATACTTTGTTTCATTTATTGATGATTTCTCACATAAGCTTTGGGTGCATGTGTTGAAGTTAAAGTCAGATGTCTTCGATACGTTCAAGACTTGGTTGGCACGAATAGAGGTAGAGACTGACAAGAAGTTGAAAGTGCTGAGATCTGACAACGGTGGAGAATTTTACTAGCGGTAACTTCAAAGACTTTTGTTTGCGTAAAGGCATCCACCGTCACTACACCACACAAGGCGACCCTTAATCAAATGGGGTTGCCGAGCGGATGAATAGGACTTTGCTTGAAAAGGTCCGATGTATTTTTTCGACATCGGTATTCCCCAAATCTTTTTGGGCCGAATCACTTTACACTACAGTGCACATTATTAATAAGTTACCTTGTTCGGCCATCGAGGGAAAGATTCCGGAAGAGGTTTGGAGAGGTAAAAGAAACATCTGTCTAAAATACATACGTGTATTTGGTTGTCCTGTTTATTTTCATATTTCAGGCCAGGACAAATTGAATCCTAAAGCCACCAAAGGATTTTGCTCGTCTATACAGATGGTATCAAGGGTTACCGAATCTGGAACCCCTTGACTCGTAAAGTGATTCATTCTCGACATGTCACATTTGATGAATCAGTTCTATTGAAGTCACAGGATCCTCAGTCCACTCAAGATCCGAAAATCACTACTACTGTTGCTCCTACTGCCGATGACGTGGAGACAATAGACAGTACTTATATTCCCAGTTCATCCACTCCTGATATTAGCTCAGAATCACCCGTTAATGTTGAAGAAGTAATTCCGCCAGTGACTTCTACTAGTGATTCTGAAAAAGAGATTCTGAATAATGGTGGATACGATGGTGACACAATCCCAGTTATTGCAATTACCAGGCATAGTCAAAGGACAATTCGACCGCCTAACAGGTATGGAGATTGGGATTTTGCTAACATGAGTTTTACAGATCAGCTGGAGTTTGCTTTGCATGTGGGGAAAGATGAGTCGTTTAATATAAAGGAGGCGTTGGCCTCAACCCACAGTTCGAAATGGCTTGGAGCCATGCAAGAAGAGATGGAAGCGCTCTCAAAGAACAACACTTGGGACTTATGTCCATTGCCAATGGGCAGTCGTGCTATTGGTTGCAAGTGGGTTTTCAAAGTCAAAGATGACAATCGTTACAAGGATCGTCTCGTTGCTAAAGGCTTTTCACAACGGAAAGGTATCTAGTATGATGATATTTTTGCTCCCGTTGTACGTCATACATCTATTCGTGTTCTTTTAGCGATCGTAGCTATTCACGATTTGGAGCTAGAACAGTTAGATCTAAAGACCGCCTTCCTACACGGAGACTTGGAGGAAACTATCTATATGAAGCAACCTGATGGTTTCGTTTCCGAAAGCAAGCCAAAATATGTATGTAAACTCAAGAAGTCTCTTTATGGACTCAAACAATCGCCTCGTCAGTGGTATAAGTAGTTCGATTTGTTTATGCTCAATCTGGGATTTAAGCGAAGTGAAAAGGACGCTTGTGTCTATCATAGAGAACGCGGTGGCGTTTTCACTTACTTACTTCTTTATGTAGATGACATGCTTATAGCCTGCATGGATCGGTAAGAGATCAAACGTCTGAAAGATAAGTTAAGTTCAAAATTTGAAATGAAAGATCTTGGCGCGGTACAGAAGATTTTGGGCATGGAAATCGTGCGGGACAGGAAGTCTCGAACACTTAGATTGACACAAAGAGCGTATATCCAAAAGATATTGAAGCGGTTTAATCTTGATCGTGTCAAGACGTCTAGCACTCCGCTACTGAAGCACATCAAGATTACAAGTGAAGATTGTCCAAAGGATGACAAGGGAAAGGTCGAAATGTCAAAAGTTCCATATGCAGTGCGGTCGAAAGTCTCATATACGCCATGGTGTGTACTCGTCCCGATCTCGCACATTGTGTCGGAATGGTGAGTCGGTTTCTCGCAAATCTGGGTCGATCACATTGGGCAGCCTTTAAAACGGCATTCCGATATTTGAAGGGAACCGAGACACATGGTCTTATATTTGGTTTGCACAATGACTGTGAAATTGTTGGATTTTGTGATTCTGACTATGCAGGTGATTGAGTTGGTTGGAGATCCACATCCGGTTATGTATTTACCTTAGGTGGAATAGCCGTTAGTTGGAGATCACGTTTACAGTCCATTGTTGCATTGTCAACCACAGAAGCCGAACTTATTGTGGCGGTTGAGTCTGCAAAGGAAACGGTCCATTTAAAAGAATTGATGAATGGCTTAGGCTTCGAGCAACCTTCCGTGCGTATTTTCTGCGATAATCAGAGTGCCATCCATTTGGCTACTAATTTGGCTTTCAGCTCCCGGACAAAGCATATAAATGTGCGTGATGCATATCTTGTGAGATTACATGAAGCGAAGATTGTCTATTTGAAGAAAGTCCTGACAGACGACAATGCCACTGATATGTTCACTAAGTCGCTACCGCCAGCTACGTTTGAGCATTATTCAAACTTGATCCAACTCCGTTTGTGTTAGTGCCGTTGGGCACTTTGCTCGAGAGAGAGAGAAGATATTACCACAGGTGACAAAATGACATCTTTAAAGGAATTACTTTGTTAAGTGCTTAGAGCTTTGCTTATGCTCTACCTTGTTTAAGTGGATTGTGCATTTGTGTAACACCCGGAATTTCAGGTGAGTATTAGGCCTTGTTAATCCTATGTTTGTATTAATTGATGTAGGACTTATATGCTTAAAATGTTTATCTTGCTTAAGGTTTGTTGTTGGTTATGTTGTGGGGTTCTATAGTTTAACTAATGGCAAACAGAGACTTACGCAACTTTCTGCGTGGGTTACTAGTCGCGGCATAAGCCGCGTAAGCTACTGGAGTCGACCCTTTGGGGCATGCGGGCGACTTACGCCGCGGGTTGCAAGTCGCGGCATAAGCCGCGGGAACACCTGCAGGTCTCTAAAACCCTTTTCAGCCAATTTCAAAACAAAAACACCCACACACAATCGTTTTTCAAGAGGGGAATTCTAGGGTTTGAGCATCAAGCCATCATTTACTCCCCTCAAAGCATTTATTGCAACCTTGGGTGGTTAAACATCAATCCTTAGGCATTCAACCTACCTTGGAGTTCATTTATTGGAGAAGATCCTCAAGAATCAAGTCAAAGCATTTCTCCATCTTTAGAGTTCCGTATTTTCTAGGTTTTGGTTCAAAACCTAGATTGTGAGTTTACTCAACCTTTGTTAAAACTAGATACACATTATAATATTCTATTTGTTATTTCATTCTCTATGTGTTCAAGTATTTGGGATTTCTTGACGAAAATAGTTGGAAATATGGATATTGGTGATATGCTATGTTTTATGTTATGTGTACCATTATTTGGGGCTTTTCTCATGGATATATAATATGGGTACCTTGATATGTTAAATGTATGCATATATGTGTGTTATGATGGTTTTAGTTGAAATATCACCTTGGTGACATATTTATATACATGATGAATATAATTGCCATTTGGGTCTTTTGTGTACTTCATGAGGTTAGGATGGTAATATGGTACCCGTAGTTGGTATTGAAATATGTTGGGTTGAAATACACCTAAAGGACCTCCTATATGCGTTATGTGGACGAACCAAGTCAGTACACTAGGAGGATGTAGTCTTGGGCGCCACTGTGATGGTATGTGCCTAGACCTCCGCCATTCGGGAAATTTTCTTAGCGATAGTCTTCGGGTGTGCCAGGCCTTTCGGGTGTTCCTTGTTAAGGTCATCAAGGTATATCGACTCTTGGGTGGGACTTGATTGGTGCTTTGGGTCTCCCCTAATGACTCCACATATATTGAACACTGGTTAACTACTGATAAGAATTGTAACTGTTCATGCATGCTTATTATTGTTCAACTCACTAGGCTTTTTGGCCTAACACTTGTTTGGTGTCGATGTGTATCTCAGGTGTTAGCGGCGCGACTTCTAGGCAAGTTTAGATGCTTTGGGAAAAAGCTTGGGGATTTTGGCACTTGAACTATTTTTGGAAGATTTGGGTTTATAGATGACACCCCTTTTGTAATCTCTTTTCTAGATGAAGAAATTAGATTAGTTGGTTGTTGTTTATTTATCCGTTAAATTATAGAATTGTGATTAAACAGGTTATTGGTATATTTCCCCTTTTTGGGAGGCTCTTGCTATGGCAAACTTTATACCACTTCTCCATTTTTGGAAAGTTTTTGTTATCCCTATTTTTAGGGGGTTACAAGTTGGTATCAGAGCTTTAGTTTAAGTGAACTAAGTATTGTTTAGCATATCTAGACTTAAGCTTTAGACTTTATGACTTCATTGTCCACTGGGTAGCAATCCTAGGTGGGGAGAGCGTTAACATTACGGAATTACTTTAATTGAAAGTTGTGATGATGGTGACAAGAATTCTTGTGTATGGTTAGTTCATAATTTCACTTAGCTACTGCTATTATGAATGCATTGTTACGTGAGCATACTTGGTTTACTATTATTATGATAATTGATGAAGGTAGTAGTACGTACAATGAGTTCAACTCGTTTAATCTTTTCTCAATCTATTTCTCGTACGTGCATGACAGATTTAATGGTAAACACTCGAATTAGGTTTTCGGACATGCCAGAGGGTCAACCAGAGGTGGAATCTGCATTTGTACGACCTCCCGTGGGTGTAACCACCGATGACATTCTTGTACCCAGAATCTTGGGAGGCGGACCTGAGCATATTCCGCGCCGGAACCTCAATACAGGTAACGCCATCATGGAAGAAGTTACCATGGAGACCCGACTTCGGGATAGCATGATGTTGGCCATGAATGTGGCCTTGGCTCAACAACAGTTGGCCATAACTTCGGCCATGACCCAACAGCAAGAGTTTTTCATGAAACTCCTAGAGGATCGAGACGCTAGCCACCGACAACCTGAGACTATGGTTGAAAACATTATTGTGGGGTCGGGTGGACCAAATGTAGTAACGATTGAGAAACCATCCGCTGAAGGGATCCGGGCGAAGACTAAGGAAGGGGTGCACTTACAAAGCATTTATGGGGTGCCACCCTAAGGAGTTTGCGGGTTCAGACAACCCGGTTGCTTGCATGTACTGGCTCAAAGAGGTAGAGATGGCCTTTGAGTCAAGTGAGTATGATCCTTCTCAACGGGTCAAGTTTGCATCTCAACTACTTCGGGGAGAGGCTTTGATTTGGTGGAATCTCACTCGATCAGTCCTCACTCCTTAAGTTCTGGCTAAGTTAACTTGGCAAGTGTTCAAAGAGAAGATCATGGACAAGTATTGTACCGAGCGTTCGATGGACAAGTTGGAACGGGAGTTCCGAGATCTGAAGAAGGGGAATCTGTCTATCGTTGGCTACTCCAGACTCTTTTTGGAGAAACTAAACTTGGTGGGACATCTAGTCCCCGATGAAAGGTCAAAGATTAAGGCCTATCATCAAGGGTTACCGGCCGAGATGCGAACGGCGGTAAGAAATGCTAAGTGTTCGACTTTGCAAGAGGTTATCGAGGGGTCCTTACTCGTTGAGGACGACATCAATGCCGAAAGGGATGAGAAGAGGCATGTTGGTGAGAAACGGAAGTGGGAAGGGCCATCTGGGCCCATTCGACAATCTAGACCCTTTGTAAGCGGGAGAACGGGTGATCAACGCCGTGAAGATCGGTGGTGCCACAAGTGCAGGTCAAAGCACTCAGGGTCGTGCGCTACAAGGACTCACTCTGGTCCAGCCAGGTGTAACAAGTGTGGTAAGAAAAACCACACGACTCGAGAGTGTTCCCTCCATGGGTCGGTATGTTATGAATGCGGAGAGCCGGGTCATATGAAGCGCGAGTGTCCAAGGCTAGTTAGAGGAGGTGGTGGAAATTCCGTGGGTTCAACGGCTAGAGTCGAGCAACCACCAAGGGTGCCCAGTCGAGCTTTCCGGATGACTACCGAGGAGGCAAAGGAGACCGCGGATGTTGTTTCGGGTACGTTTCTAGTAAACTCCTTGCCTGCTCGTGTTTTGTGTGATTCGGGGGCAACATGTTCCTTTGTGTCGGATGCTTTCGGTAAACAATTCACCACTCCTATCAGTGTCCTTCCCGATGTATTAGTAGTAGAAGTAGCTAATGGGGATCAAGTGATCATTCGTGATCGTTTTTGTGATTGCACTCTAGAGATCGATGGGAGTTCTTTTGGAGTGGATTTATTACCTATGGCTATAGGAGGATTTGATGTAGTCATAGGTATGGATTGGTTAGTAAGGCATAGGGCGGACATATTTTGTTCCAAAAAGATGATCCAAGTGCCATTACCGGAAAATGGCGTGGCTACCAATTATGGGGAGAAAGGGAAGAGGAATAATCCTATTATCTCCTCTCTCAAGGCGCGTAAGTTTCTAGCGAAGGGTTACCCTTCGTATCTAGCATATATTGTGGACGCGAAGAAGGAAAAGAAGATGGTGGAAGACGTGAGGATCGTGTGGGATTATCCGGATGTCTTTCCGGAAGACCTTCCCGGATTACCACCGGAACGTCTAGTGGAGTTTCAGATTGACCTCACTCCGGGAGCGGCTCCGATAGCTCGTGCTCCATATCGTTTGGCACCGACAGAAATGAAAGAGATGATGACGCAACTTCAAGAGTTGCTGAAAAAGGGTTTCATTCGACCGAGCTCGTCACCTTGGGGAGCACTGGTACTGTTCGTGAAGAAGAAGGATGGATCCATGCAGATGTGCATAGATTATCGGGAGTTAAACAAGGTCACGGTGAAGAACAATTATCCCTTACCTCGCATCGACGACCTTTTTGATCAACTGCAAGGCGCGGGATGTTTATCGAATATTGATCTTCGGTCCGGTTTTCATCAAGTGAGAGTGAAGAACGAAGATATTCCGAAGACAGCTTTCCGGACGAGATACGGTCATTATGAGTTTTTGGTGATGCCTTTCGGCTTAACCAACGCTCCGGCCGTATTCATGGATCTAATGAACCGTGTGTGTCGCCCATTCTTGGATAAATCCGTGATCGTCTTCATCGACGATATTTTAATATATTCAAAGGATGAGTCCGAGCATGGAAAACACTTACGGGAAGTATTAGAAGTTCTAAGGAGGGAGAAACTGTTCACGAAATTCTCGAAGTGCGAATTCTGGCTTCAAGAGGTGCAATTCTTGGGGCATGTGGTACCAAAGGACGGGGTAAAAGTGGATCCGGCAAAGATCGATGCAATGATGAGTTGGGATCCTCCAACAAGTCCGACGGAGATTCGAAGCCTCTTGGGTTTGGTGGGCTACTAACGGCGTTTCATTCAAGACTTTTCCAAGATAGCTACACCGCTCACTTCTCTTACAAGGAAGAACGTCAAGTTTCTTTGGACTGATGCACAAGAGCAAGCCTTTCAGACGCTCAAGAGGAAGTTGTTCGAAGCTCCGATCTTGTCCTTACCCAAGGGATCGGAAGACTTTGTTGTGTTTAGTGACGCTTCCAAGATGGGGCTTGGGTGTGTCCTAATGAAAAGGGGGAAAGTAATAGCCTACGCGTCGCGACAGTTAAAGGACCATGAGAAGAATTATCCGACTCATGATTTGGAGTTGGCGGCGGTAGTTTTCGCGTTAAAGTTGTGGCGACACTACTTGTATGAGACCAAGTGTACTCTTTTCACGGATCACAAGAGTCTCAAGTACATTTTCAATCAAAAGGAACTCAACATGCGGCAAAGGAGGTGGCTTGAGCTCTTGAAGGATTATGATTGTGATTTACTCTATCATCCCGGTAAGGCCAACGTGGTGGCGGATGCATTGAGTCGAAGGAGTCATGATGGAGGTGTCAAAATGTCCCTTACCAGAATCGATGTGGTGTCGAGTTTGTTGGAGAGTATAAGAGCGAGCCAAGCGGAAGCACTTAAAGAAGAGAACCTCAAGGCCGAGGTTATGTCCAAGCAAAAGGAACTCTTAACAGAAGATGGTCGTAGACTCAAACTCTTCCAAGGGCGAATTTGGGTGCCAAAGATTGGGGGAAATCGTGACTTACTTCTCGAGGAAGCACATAAGTCGAAATATTCTATACATCCCGGTAGCACCAAGATGTATAGAGACTTAAAGTTGAATTATTGGAGGTGGTGTCAAGGCACGGAGTTCCGCAATCGGTAGTATCGGATCGGGATAGTCGTTTCACTTCGAATTTTTGGACTAGCTTGCAAAAGGATTTCGGCACTAGACTGAATCTGAGCACGGCTTATCATCCTCAAACAGATGGACAAAGCGAGAGGACGATCCAGACATTAGAAGATATGTTGAGGTCGTGTGTAATAGACTTCAGGGGAAGTTGGGATTCACATCTACCGTTGGTAGAGTTCGCGTACAACAACAGTTACCATTCTAGTATTGGAATGGCACCGTTCGAGGCATTGTATGGACGGAAGTGCAGAACCCTGGTTTGTTGGCTAGAAGCGGGCGAAAAGCAATTCGCCGGGCCGGAAATAGTGCAGGAGACGGCGGACAAGGTGAAAGAGATTCGAGAAAGACTAAAGGCGGCGCAAGACCGACAAAAGAGCTATGCGAACAAGAAGAGAAGACCGGTTGAGTTTCAAGTGGGTGACCAGGTCATGTTGAAGGTGTCTCCGTGGAAGGGGATCAAACATTTCGGGAAGCGTGGTAAGCTTAGTCCTCGTTTCCTTGGACCATTCGTTATTTTGGAGAAGATTGGTTTGCAAGCCTATCGGTTGGATTTACCACCGGAAATGGATGGGATACATCCTACGTTCCACGTGTGTTATCTTCGGAAGTGTCTAGCCGAGGAGGAAAGCGTGATTCCATTGACGGAGATTCAGGTAGACAATGAGAATCGTTGCGTGGAAGAACCGGAGGCGATTTTAGAATCAAAGGTAAAGAAGTTACGACATAAAGACGTAGTCATATATTGAACACTGGTTAACTGCTGATAAGAATTGTAACTGTTCATGCATGCTTATTATTGTTCAACTCACTAGGCTTTTTGGCCTAACACTTGTTTGGTGTCGATATGTATCTTAGGTGTTAGCGGCGCGACTCCTAGGCAAGTTTAGATGCTTTGGGCAAGAGCTTGGGGATTTTGGCACTTGAACTATTTTTGGAAGATTTGGGTTTATAGATGACACCCCTTTTGTAATCTCTTTTCTAAATGTAGAAATTAGATTAGTTGGTTGTTGTTTATTTATCCGTTAAATTACAGAATTGTGATTAAACAGGTTATTGGTATATTTCCCCTTTTTGGGAGACTCTTGCTATGGCAAACTTTATACCACTTCTCCATTTTTGGAAAGTTTTTGTTATCCCTATTTTTAGGGTGTTACAATTTGAGGTTATTTGTTTGCTTGTAACTTTGACGGGTGATGGCCATGCCGAAACTCGTCACGGTTAGAATGCATTTTGCTACCTCGTGCCAATTTACTTTGTTATCTACTTGCTATGATCAACCATTGGAAAAACTCGTATTTGTTGGATTGGGATTCGTTTCGCTATCGAGGATCACATGCATCATGGTGGAGTGTTATAATATCTAATTATATACTATACATTGGATGCTATAATATTTAATCATATTATATACATTGGATGCTATAATATTTAATTATATTATACATTGGATGCTACATGTGACTAATGTTATAATATTTAATCATATTATACATTGGATGTTATAATATTTAATTATATTATACATTGGATGCTATGACTAAGGCCAAACTCTACTCCACTTCCATCCTATAAATACCCCTTCCCCTCCAACCATTTTCATCATCCCTTTCTCTTAACTTTCACTAGTTAACACTATAATACTCTCTCTAATATATCCTCTCGATATATTTAGTTTATGTGACGTCGAGAGTGTTCTTGATATTCGGTGGTATTCGTGAAGTTTTGTTAGGTGATCGTGGATCTCAAGATCATTATACAAGCACTTTGTAATCTCCCGGTTGGTAATAATATTCTTGCTCTCTCTCCTTGGTGGATGTACACTATCACACCGATAGTGGAACCACGTTAAATCACGGTGTTATCTGTTTTTGAACTTGCTATATTATAGATAATAACTTATTTATTATCATCTATAATTTTGTGGGTTTATTATTCTACGTTGAGAATTATTGTGCAACATCTAGATTATTGTTATCCGCATTTGTTGTTGGATTAATTGTGCACTTGGATTTCTACTCGTTTGGGACCTTAGAAATCATTTTGCTAGCATTGTAATTTTGTGAAGACACAATTTTTCCTTACAATTAGTTCATACATATATAATCATACCTTTGACCCATAGATATTTCTTACAAATCTTAATTCGATTTAAAACAAACCCAAAAACATAACTTCAACACAAAACAAAACCAAAACGTACTCCTGAACAAGTTGGTGATTCAAAGACACTACTTCTTGGGTGTCTTAATATACGCCAAATTCGTTGAGTTCACAACTCTCGTCAACGTCTTCAAATCGTAAGCGATCCAACACCTGGATCGATCCCTATGATAGAAATACCCCATACACTTGCAATCCTTACTACATTTACTCTCACAATCACTTTGTTTCATCCCCCCATCTCCCCTCGTGTACTTGATCGTAAAATGGTCAACCCCTTCGAGCTTATAGTACCCAAACTCACCAATCTTACAAGATGTCACCTTTTTCGACACGCAATCTTTACTCCACCCAATTAGCCCATTTGGGGTCGGGCAAGCCACACACTGGCTATCCTCACACAACCCAAACTTCCCGCATCGTTCTGGTAATTGGCACTCGCCTTCCATTGAACGCCGATCGAAGAACGTGTATATAACCTCCCAAGAATTTTCTTCAACGTTCGGGTTAAACGTCAAGAACCTGAGGTTCCCATCGATTCCTAACCGTAAGTACGAGTAGGTGTTGTTGTATAGCGAATACGCCATGTTGCGATTCGAGTTCGACGACGGGTTCGTTATGAAATACTCGAACGTCAGGTAATAAAGAAACCCCTCGTACGAATCCGCCTCGGATTTAAGAGTTAAATTCGATAAACCACCTTTGTCAATGGTAAACCATTCGGAAGACGTCCAATACACCATCGGACGAACCGAATTCGGGCTCGTGTAATACATTACCAACCCTTTTGGCTCCATCACCAAACTGTATGCTCCATCGACGTTATTCGACTCGGAGAACCGGCTCACGAGCCGACTCGGACCACTGGCTCGGAGAGATTGTCCGACTAAGAGCGTATCAGTTGGTGAATCGAAGCTTTGCCAAATGAAATTACCCTTCCCATCGTGAAGAACCATGTTCCCATTTGGGAGGATCTGCAAACCAACGACACCCTTGTTGGCGGTGTTGGTTTGCCATGCGATCCGGCCGTCGGCGTCGGCTAGGACGAGGTTTCCGTCGGTGGAGAAGGTGAGGGTGGCGTTTTCGCGAACCGGGTTGCCACGGTTGGCTTCCCAGACCCAACGCAGGACGGGATCGGATCGGATCGTGCCCATGCGAAGAGCTAGTGTGAATGCAGTTGGGGTGGTGTTGTAGAAGCAGAGTAGGAATGGGCTATTGGAAAGAGGAAGAGCTTGATAATAGGCGTCGTATTCGACTGTGTAATCGCCGAAATCGCCTTCGTTTACGTACTTGAATGTGTCTGAAGCAGGCACAACAGCTATAGAGATGGTGGAAAGGAGTTGAATGGAGATGAAGAAGAAGAAGAGAAGTGAAATGGAAGCCATTGTTGGTGGTGAGTTTTGAGAGGTGGATAGAAGGGGTATATAATGTAGATGAAAGTGGGGGTTGGATATATAAGGATAAGTGATGGTATTATATCATGAATGAATACTTTATTAATAAATTCACTCAAATACTATGTACGCAATAGCAATATTCAGGTTTGTAATTCACTCAAATACTATGTCCTCAGGTTTGTAATTGTAAACCTAGGTCGAAAATATGAACTTTTTTTATTTTTTTTATTAATAATTTGGGTACCATTTTTAAAGTAAAAAACGTCTAGATTTGATTTTGTTTATATTGTTTAGCGGCAAATATTAAAGAAATAATGTTGTTTGTATAAAATCGAAAAAGAAAATGACCAATTTATTTATCTATTTTAATTATTTAATTGAATTTCCCTACTTCATTTGATATTATTTTGGATCTCTACAACTGGGGCGGCACATTTGAAACAATACCATACAAATCATCTTTGGAAACTATGGTCAATATATATTATTACTTTATTGATTATATATTTTTTAAATTGTGGATTAAATAATAATGTATTTATATAATATGACTACAAGAGTAATGGATTAATCAAAAATAAATAAATATTATTGCAATTTGCACATGGTATCGTGCGTTGGTCGAAGGAAAATTGCAATTTGAAAACAAAAAAAATTAAGCGAAAGGTTTATATACATGGTTGGGTTTCAGTGAAAAAATGAGTTAATGGTGAGAAGTATGAAAAATAGGGACGTTCCAATTTTTTTGGAGGCCCTGTTACACCTAAACCATTTGATTACAACGCAAAGTGAGATAACAAATATACATATATACAAATTACCGAGAAGATGATACAGTATATTGTTTTTGTTTTATGATATAAATTAGTGAGACACTAAGGTGGGCTGTAGATTTACATGCGTTGATTAAAGACTCTAAACAACGTAAAATTAGGCCCCAAAATTGTAACACCCTCAAATTTGGTAAGAGCAACTAATAAAATTTTCGATAAAACATCAGATAAAAGACAACATCTCTTCCCACAAATCAAACTCAATATGCCTCAAATATAATATTCGATAAATAACCTCAATAAATACAAACTCCAATAATACACAAAGACTAAACCACAGTCGGGTGCTACTTAACCCCCAAACGCAAGTTGCTCTAAATGCGGGAGACTTCACTAAGATATCTACTCCTCGAGCACACAACTAGCACTCTTCGCTTCACAGTGTCACTAGGACTATTCCCAACCGAAACATGTTGCACATGCCGACAAATAAAAAGGTTAGGCTAACGCCTAATGAGTACAAGAGTTTTCAGCATGGATAAAGATATCGTTGGAAAGAAGTAATGCAATTCAAATTATAATCTTTCGAAATGATCACTTTAGGTATAACAGGACTCGTTCTCCAACATGATACATTTTACAAAGATGAATACCTCAACAAAAAAACATTCTTTATAAAATAATGCATCTTAAAACTCACTCAAACGGATGTAACATCGACTCCCAATTTGTGAAAACATGAATAATATTTTGTATTACAAAACACCCAAACGCGAATGGGACTCAACACTACACACACCAAATTATGGACAATAATCCACCCATAAAGGACATCACCGAAAAACATAAATATAAAAGACCCAACCCAAAAACAACACCTTTCGGTGACGGGGGATACCCGATTCCATATAATGCAACGGACACGAAGTAAGCCACATATTATGTTAAATTGGTATTAAGTATCGGGATCAACATCTTTCAGCATACACCCTTAGATACTTGCGCGGAGGACTTACACCATACCAAAGATGCCTAACCGCGCCGCAATGGGGAAAACTAAGCGTTCCACCATCGGACAAAGTAATAAAAGTATCGAGCTCAGCATCTTTCAGCGTACACCCATAGATACTTGCACGAAGGACTTATAACCCAATTTGATGTCTAACGTGCCGCGATGTGGAAAACTAGTCGTTCCAACATCGGACAAAATAACAAAAGTGCTCATGGATCCATAGCAGACAGGGCTAAAACATAACATGACTCCACTTGAATGACACACACTCAAAATATGAAATCATCAACAATCTTTCACAATGACCAAAGCTCTACGCTGAGCTATCAAAATGGACAAGTGTCCCCAAAGGCCAAAACCGATCATAATCAAATACTGAGCCACAGGCTCAAACGACCAAATGACACATTGTCAAAAGCAATATAATGCAATAGAACGCACTCTACCAACGTTTATGCAACTCCGTATTCCAAAGTACACGGCTAAACTCTAACACAACTCAAAATAAGGCCGATCATTTTCCAAACAAGGTTATACCATTGACCATTTTCAAAACGTCCCAAAACACGAGCTATGTATATTTTCCAACAAAGACAACAATGCACTTTTACCAAGAAATCTCCATTTATACAATACACTGATAAAAACAAATGACCATTTATAACTCATTTATCGAAATGACCAAAAATCCCAAATATGGTGTTTCACAAGATTTATAAGATCTTATTTGCTCAAATTAAAGAAGATCAACGGTTCAAGTCCACTTCTCACCTGTTAACTCAACTTCTCACACGATCCTTAGCTTATATATATATATATATATATATATATATATATAGAGAGAGAGAGAGAGAGAGAGAGAGAGAGAGAGAGAGGGTTGGGTTCACATGATAATAATATCTATTTGAGAAAACACAAGAACAACTGAGTATATACAAAATAATATATGATTTACGTACAAAATCATATATGATTCACGCGACTTTGCTCACGCCTTTGGGTTGCGCCCAAAGTCGTCCGCGTCCGTTTTTTCGGGTTAAAGTAAAATCTCATATAATTTTGTACTTGATTTGTTGTTTTCATATTTTCATAAATAGTTAACGTTCTCGTTCGAACCTTCTCCTCTCTCTCTATATGTTATTTATCATCGAAAATTTATTCTACACATTGCTGAAGTTATATATTGTTTATATTTTTTAGAGGAAGTTTTGTCGATATTTGAGTATTTTAATTGAATTTCTTTATTTATGTTATTATTACTATTATTAAAAAGTTTTTAAGAGATGCATGTCGATGGTTGATATGGTACGTCATAGCACAAGATTTGTCTCCAACATTAAATTAAGGAGTTGTTTGTTTACCTCTTAATAGTTTCATTAAGAGATAATATCTGAATTGTTAAGAGATTAATTTTGTTTGTTAAAAAAAACATGCCTTTTAATGGTTATAAAACCTTCTGAATGGTTTTATATCTTGGTCTCTCTTAACTATTCAGTGCCCTAATTTCATCCTGAACAATTACCATACAACTATATTTCATTTTAAACTATATCATAAGAGTTTCTTAATCATCCTGTATCAAATCATTCAACAACTGCCAAACAACCCCTAAACGTTGTGGTTCATCATGGCTTGATACTAGGGATGAGAAAATCGAACCGTTTTTCCGAACCAAACCGGGACCGTACCGGAACTGAAAATGGTACCATATATTCGGTCCGGTTTTCGTTTCCAAATAAAATGCAAATTTGGGATTCGGTATTTCGGTATTTGGTACCGGGAATTTCCCGAAAATACCGAAACCGAACCGGGAATGTTAAGGTAGTGCTAAATGGAAATTAATGAATATATTTAGGTTTGCGATTGGTTCGGTACCGGTTCGTTACCGGTCCGGTCTCGTTCTCATCCCTAGTGCTAAATGGAATTTTATGAATGTATTTTGGTTTGTGATTTGTTTTAATACATATTTGATACATTTTAAAATTTTCGATATTAAGTGGTCCAAGTACTGATTTTCCCGTCCCGAAACCGAAACTGAACCGGTACATACAGTTTGGTTTTCGGTACCGGTTTTTAGTCCCAAAAATGTTCGGTACCAACCGGTCCGGTCCCGATCTCATCCTACTTGATTCATGTGTTTTTGTAATATGCTATATGATTTTTTTTATATTTAGTATTTCAATTTCTAGTCTTTACATTTTTGTACGTATATAATCTAAATTTTTGTGTGTGTATATATATATATACTATATTATAAAACAGGGATAAAAACTCTTAAATACAAATTATTAGACACAAGGTATCATCATTTTATGCAAGATTTAAAAATCTCTTAATTTACGAGTATCAAAGCACAAAATACATATTACTACTGCAGACTTCTAACACCCACCAATTTGGTATGTACAAGACCTTCCTTTTATACAGACATTTCCATGTACCACTATTAATTAATATATTATATTACTATAAATTTGTTTTAATTATATTATTAAATATGTAATTGGTTATTTTTTCTAGATGTCATTAAAATATATAAGATTAGCATTGAATTCTAACAAAATACTTAATTTTTTTATATAAAAAACATTATATTATTAAGCCTAAATTAAACAAATTTATAAAAAAAAAACATTATCGCTTTCTCAAAATCATCCAAAATCGTACTGTAAATCGACAAAAAAACTGTAAATCGACAAAAAAACAAAAAATAAAATGAAACATTAAAATCATGATGTATCTCACTGTATTATGTGGGTACGATTCTAGTATATATACATGATATCAATATATTTGATATTCATTTAAATTGTTCAATATTATTGACCCCTTGGAATAATATAGAAAATACATGTATATAATCAATATACACACACAAATTTGTCGTAATAAATCATGCATTAAAAATGTGTGACATGGCCGTAGTTCCTAAGAATTAAGGCTGAACATCGTGAGTTCGTGACCATGCCACATTACCAAGTTTTTTTTTTTTTTTTTTTTTTTTGTTTAAGATAAAGTTGTTTAACACGTTGTGTTTAACATATTACAAATAGTTCATATTGTGAAATCGAACATCATATAACAAAGTTTGTAGCTTTGTATTCACTTGACAACATCAAACTCCGGGAGCGTTCAAAACCAAACAACTGTAAATACACAAAGAATATACGAAGATATAACTAGCATTTGGCCTAATGGTATCCGGTAACGCAACCTTTCTAGAGGTCAAAGTTTCCAAACTTCGTCAAAGATGGAAGTGTAATGTCTTAGTTTCCCATATATAAAGATAAGAAGGAAAAACTTGAATATCAACAATCTTTTTGGGGGATCTCGTTAAAGGTATTATAGACAAAAAATAATTTGTTTTCTTTTTTAAGATAAATGAAATTTGTCGGTTTCAAGATCTTCATCCATAAGAAGGTTAAACAATAGTTCAATTTGGTCTTTGCCCCATTTTTTTTAAAGGTTAATGTTAAGGATGTCTTAGATGAACCTATTTTTACGTTTAATTGGATACAAATTATAAACTAAAATTTCAAAACTCTAATGGTATAAGCATAAGAAGTTTTTTTTATTAAATTTTATTTTACTGAACTTTTCGACTGGTTATCTAGAGTTGTTCCTCCATTTAGAAATTTCGTAAGACTCAAGGATGCAGATTTGTATAGAGTGTGTAGAAAGAGTATGTTTAGGATCGTTGGGATATGGAAGGATTGCATGAAGACATAATCAAAGTGGAGAAGATAGACAAGTTAAGAGGGTACGCCGTATATAAAACAAGAATTGCTTGAAGTAAAAGGATATATGCCGAAAACTTAAAAAAGATCAAATTTTAATATATTCACTAATGAAGATAACTCATATGTATATCATTTATATCTAATTAAAGGACTAAAGAGATGATAAAACATAAGTTTCGACAAAACATGGGTTTTAGTTTTAGAAATCCTATGTAGAGTTTCCGGTTCGAGAAAACATAGAATAATTTATTTGGAATTCCAACACTACTTTGCCCATCAAAACTAATATTACGTACCTGAGTAACACGTTATTAACAGGGTGTTTTGATGTACATTAAGAAATTGATTATCTAATTATTGCGATTTAATGTTGCATAATTAGTTTTTAACGTTTAGATAAAATGATTTTACTTAAGTTCATCTCAATATTTATGGTCAATAATCGACTTTAAGAGAATATATATACAACCAAACCATATAACACAACACAAAATAACGTTTTACTTCCAATAAAATAGTATAATACAAAGCAGTAACAATTTATGTGTGATATTTTGTTTTTTAATTGATAATTTGATTTTAGCCTATAGTTAAATTAAAAAAAAAAACCTAAAATAATAACAATCTATCACAGTTTTAATATTTTATTTTATCAATGTTATGATTGAAATTGGTCTAAATTAAAAGGCAAAAATAAAATTTTTTATCAGAAAATAAATAATGATATAAGTTTGACCAGTAAAAACCAGTGGGTCGCAAAACAAAGTTGTGGTCGCAAGTGGCAACCAACATAACAGTATTTAAATATAAGAGGAAATTGTAATACGAGTATTATTCGATAAACTTTTAAAGGATTATAAAAAGATTTTTTTATATGCGAAACTATATTAACAGGAGCTGCAAAAAGAAATTGATATAATTAAATGAGATTGCCACTCACTTAAATAAAGAAATGAAATTAGGGGTGTAAATGATGCGAGTCGAGCTCGAGTATCATTATACTCGACTCGACTCCTTAGTATATCGAGTCGAGCTCGAGTTCGAGTCGAGCCTATTCAAGTCGAGTGTTGACCAAGTTTTGACCGAATCAATCTCGAGTGAGTCGATCTCGAGTAGCTCGCGAGTTGTCTCATCTCATTTATACTCCTACGTAGGCTCAAGCCATTTAACAAAGGCAAAAGATGTAAAACAAGGGAGAATAAATGTCTATATATAATGGAGATCAAATCATTGGGTTCTATATCCCGCCAATATGGGATGAATTAGACACACCATCAAGAGTTTAACAATGTCTTTTACACCATCGTTTTCCAAAAAAAAATCAAAAAACTTGAGTTTTTTATTATTATTATTACTATTATTATTATTATTAAAATTTTTATTATTATCAATTAAATTAAAATAATATTACTAATTAGTATTATTTTTTTTCTTATCGAGTATCTCACGAGCTTATCGAGTCGAGTATCAGGTCGTTTGACTCGACTCGTTAGTATATCGAGTCGAGCTCGAGTTCGAGTCGAGCCTATTCGAGTCGAGTGTTGACCGAGTCGATCTCGAGTAGCTCGCGAGTTGTCTCGTCTCATTTACACCCCTAATGAAAATCACGTAAGTTGCTAAATAAAAATACAATATAAAAACTATAAGAACATCTCTAATGCAAGATTTTTATAAGCAAAAAGTGTAATAGCTAGTAAAAACTAGCATTGTGAAAAGATCTTATAAGAACCCAAATCCCTCTAGGTTAATAAGAACATTGGTTCTTACCAATGTTCTAAAAAACTCGCCGCACAGCCGCCATGGCGCGTCATGACACCAAGGCTTGTGTGTCACGCCATGTTAAGCCCATGGCACGCCATGGCCTAATGCACGGTTATTGTAATGAGATATTTGATTTTCTTTACGTTTTTAATATCTTATTTGCAAGTTTTTTATATATACAACCTAAGTTAACTTCCCTATTACTATTGACTTACTGAATAACACTACAAAACATACGTTTTTATATATAAATCACGCCTTGAAAACGCCATGGTTTCGTCGTGACTCCTAAGGCTTGAGGCTTGGCCTCGCCGCCACGCCACACCTCACGCCATTTAGAACCTTGGTTCTTACTATAAAATTTGTGAGATGTGACATTATCTTTATTTTTTTTATTTTTTTCTTGACTTTATCATTGTGGACTTTTATGTGAATTTTTAATTTGATGAGGTGGAAATGAGGTGGCACCAAAAAATACAAAAATGAGGTTTTTAGAGCATCCACAATCATGGACCTTGTTAAAGGTTCATAACTTTGCCACATCAGCTTTCTCTCTCTGCCACATCAGTTTTTTTCTTTTCTACACATTTCATAAACCTTTCACACCCAATCATGGATCAGTCCATGATAATTTAATAAAAACTATAATAATATAAAATTATGATGATAAAAGACAATGATTAAAAACTAATTATTAATTAAAAGACAATAATTAATAATTACAATAACAAAAATCATAATAAATTAAAAATTACAATAAGGTGTCGTTTGTTTTTTAATAAGAGGTGGTGTGTAAAAATGTCCGAACGATTCAGACTTAAGAGGTATTAAGAGATTTTTTTAAAAAAACATACAACCCATAACTGTAAGTTACATTAAGTTAAAATAAAAATAGAATTCTAAAATAAATTATAATATTTCATTTTTAATTAATTAAATTTGATAAATATAATTTGGTTTGATAATTAAAAGAAATTTTAAAAAAACCTGAAATCTAATTTTTTATTATTATTTTAAAGATGAGACCCACCATGATTTGAGAAAGAATTGGTCCTCACAGAGGAACCGATTCATGAAACATGGCAAAAACCCTTTCTCTCTCAATGGGATAAACTTTTAGAAGTCCATGAGCATCCACGTGGCCTCATGAACCTGCCGCTGTGGATGCTCTTATAAGAATTTGCATTGAAGATGCTCTAAGAACCTCATTTTTGTACTTTTTAGTGCCACCTCATTTCCACCTCATGTCCTCATCAAATTAAAAAGGGCAATGCTAGTGGCACCCTTACTAATGTCAAAATCAGGTCAATTCATGCATTGTGAATGTAAAAAACAGGTTTTGATGTTGATGTATGTGACGAGAAAATCATTTATAAGAGTATCATTAGCAAAGCATATGGTGCCATTAGCCTCCCCCATTAAAAATTCACATAAAAGTTTACAATGATAGTTGTTATAAGAACCTATTTGTTTGGGTCCCATATATATAATATTAATAATTATTATAAAGTCAAGAAAAAAATAAAGATAATATCACATCTCACAAATTTCATAGTAAGTACCAAGATTTTTATTTAAGAACCTAGAGGGATTTGGGTTCTTATAAGATCTTTCCACAATGCTAGTTTTTACTAGCTATTACACTTTTTACTTATAAGAACTTTGCATTGGAGATGCTCTTATAAGAACTTGCATTGAAGATGCTCTAATTAACAAAAAGAATCTTGTGAGTTAGATCTGGATCTCTAGATGAAGAAATCCATGCCTAGAACGTAGACCAAACCGCCGTACTTTATTTTGAAAATGTTCGGAAACAACAATTGATAACACACTTGAACAATTTAGTAAAATCATGCCATCATAAATAAGTCCAAGTTTAAAAAAATAAACTTCGCATGCTTTCATCATTAAAGGTTTAGTTTGGAAAAACTCACCTGAAGTCCACCGTTAAAATCTCCCGCCTAATTGAATAGTCCGAGCTGAACCTATAAAACGAGACATCACTCGGTGAATTACAACACTTTCTAGTTGAACAAGGTTACTCTTAACACTCTCATCCCAACTCTAACTCCATCTAACCTTTGACCGAAATTTATCCCGCTAAAACTACCTCGAGACGACATACCCAAAATCTTAAATAACTAAAGTAAATTAAATAAATTACAACAAATGTGGGCCGACCACTTAAGGTCCAACCCCATAATTTGTTTTCCACTAAACGGCCCAAGATGAAATAAAATACATGTGGGCTCAAAATGAACACACGTGGGCTTCGACCCACTCTTCTCAATCGTGACCGGGATGGCAACCTCTGACCGGAACAAGGAATTGCGACCGGTATTCATCAACAACATCGACCGGTACTCATCAACAACATCGACCGGTACTCATCAACAACATCGACCGGGGTTGGTTTGGACCGAGATGGTGACCGGATAATCCCATTTATTTACGACCGGGGATTGATTTAACAATCGACCGGGGTTTGAGGAGCGACCGAGGCCTCCCTTCACCGACCGGTATATAATTAGTCGACCGATGTTTGAACATCGACCAGAGCATCAACTGCTCGAACAAAACCCCGAGATACCAGATGCAGAAATCCCACAACAGTTTTCCATGATTTCAATTTCCAATTCTCAAAACAAAAATTAATCCAACCTCTAATCACGCTAACTTTAATTATCCAGGAATTTGGCCCAACGAGCATTACTCTCCTATTTTCCCCAAACCCAGATTCATCAAACTTCCCAAAAATCCAAACTGATAAAAGAATGGCATCAACCAGAGGCATTAATGAGATTTTTAAACAAAAAGGAAGTTTACCTTATAACTCAGATTGGAGCTCAACTTGGAGAGCTGGAAGAATTTTCCTCTCAACCTGGTTTCTTCAAAATCGCCTCAAGAGTTCCCACTTCACCCAAAATAGCAGTCGCCCCTTCTACAACCCTGGCTCTAGGGTTTTTTTAATCTCTTTTTCCCATTTCACAAAATAGACCCTTCTATTTTAACTTTTCCATTTTCTCCCCAAACTTGAATTTTATTACTTTTAACCCGATTATTACAGTTTGCCCCAAAGACCACTGGTTGATTTATTTTTATTTTGGAAATTAAAATGTATTAATTGCATGGGATGTAATTTTAATTTTCTAGATAGGTCCAAATGTAAAATAGATTAGGATATGTTATCTTTCTATTGTAAATCATCCGAAGACGAAATTTCAAGAAATAAAGACGGAGACCCTGGAGTTCACCAAGATGGCGAGGCCAGTGGGAGAAGATTGATGATGTCCTTAGATATTGACCGTGGTTGTTGTGTTGGCTCACAACACCACATTAGGGGCAAATCCATATATTATCTTGTATGTTTATTATGTGTTTGTTTTTTATTTATTGATTTATTATTGTTATGATAATTGCAAACGCTTAAAATAAAAATCAAACGTAAAACAATTTTAAATCGGTAAATAAAATATGATATTTTAAATTGATATGTTTATCAAACTCAAACCGATTTAATAAAATAAACTTTTAAAACAAGATTTTAGAGATAAATTCAAACGTTTTAAAAGAATTAGAATGTTTTCTAAAATTAAACCTTTTTAAAAATGTAAACTTAACGCCACCCATTTAAGGTACTTGTCAAACATACAGGATCCCGGTATGGTCAGTGCTCAGCCAATCATGCCGGTTGAATGTAGTGTAAGACAAGGCGCCAAATTAACGAGATTTAAGTGGACAGTTGCTTGGTCATTCACTTAAATAGTCGTATTTTGGACGACTGATCCTAGTAAACCCTAAGACTAGTATTTAGGTGGGATCACGATACCTTAGTATGGTTTGTTTACTTGAGAATATCATAGACAGTTGCTTGGCCATTTATGAGTATTTTCAAGGCGTTGAAGTGGGATTAAACGTGCCAATTTCAATATATGATATATTGAATAGGATCCCACGACATCTAAGAGTTATGTTGAACATAATTGGATGATGCCTACCTAAATAGCCTAATTTCATAGACAGTTGTTTGGCCATTTATGGAAGTAGGTGAAATATGGATATTAGCTCAAATCAATTTTTTTAAACGGTTAAATTAATTTAAGATTTTAAAAGAATTACTAAAATTGAACTTATTTTGTAGATGGCCGCTAACGCCTCCAACCAAACTGTATGCACAAACGGCTTATCCCAATTTACATTACGATCAATCCTTGACAAGGATAAACTGAACGATACGAATTTCGTGGACTGGTTTCGTTTCTTGAGGGTCGTCCTTAAGCACGAAAAGAAGTTGTACATTCTCGAAAACCCCCCTCCAAACCCTTCTGCCAGAAATGCTTCAGCCGAGGTCAGGGCTGCTTATGATAAGTATCTCAATGACTCACTAGATGTTAGTTGTCTGATGCTAGCATCCATGACTCCCGAGCTACTTAGGGAACATGAAGACATGAATGTTTGGGATATGATATCCTCTCTGAAATCCATGTTTCAGTTACAAGCAAGGCAAGAGAGGTTCGATACAGTCAGGGCATTGCATGCTTGCATGATGACAGAGGGTTCATCAGTCAGTACCCACGTTTTAAGAATGAAAGGGTATATTGACCGATTAACCCGTCTTGGCTACCCACTGGGTCAATAATTGGCAACCGACATGGTTCTGAATTCTTTATCCAAGTCATATGACCAGTTCGTTCTGAACTACAATATGAATGGTTTGGAGAAAACTCTCACGGAGCTTCACGGCAAGCTTAACATGTAACACCCTGGATTTTCATTATATATATCGTTGTATTCTTGCGTTTACCTGTTGTCGTAAACGCCGAGTCTTTATCTGAGAGTTAGTGTTTGGGTTTTGGTTGAAATTGTGGGAAACAGAGAGTTACGCGGGCTATGCCGCGACTTGTAGGCCGCGTAACCCTCTGGAGGATTTCCAGATTGTTGACACGCGCGGGCTATGTCGCGGCTAGTAAGCCGCGAGCTAAGCCGCGTGACTGATGTGCACGCATTTGTTGTGCCATCTAGACCTTTTTAGTAGCTTTTTATAGTCCTTTTTCTTCCATATCCCTACAATTGAGTCTTTTTATTGCGTGTTTTATCCTTTATCTGTTTCTTGGAGCTAGAGCTAGTGGATAATCTGTTTTATTTCTTTGAATGGCTAGTTTTATGTGTTTTGGCAGTTTTTGAGTAAAACAGATCCAGTGCTGCAGCATGTCTGAAGCACCTGCGGCTGTAACAATATTTTGTGGAAAGAAGATGGATGATGGACGATTTTTTACAGGACTTTTGACAACTTTAGAAGCCTCCTCCTGCAGTATTTTTAAGAATGACATCATCTTTTTGATAGCTTGTAACCCTTGGGCATTGAACCCCTTTTTAGTACTAATTGTACCTTAAGTACTATGTGTTGGTTTATTACTCTTTTGCCACTCCCTTTTTGTATATAAAGGGAGGTTGGGGGTTTAGTTTAGGAACCTAACTTTTAACATCTAAGTACATCTCTTTGGAAGTGAAAATCAAAGGTTGGCACCAATAATCTTTGATTTTGATGTACTTTTGAAATTCCAAGTAAACCTTTGAAGTTACCATCTCTTGTCTTTTTACTTATGCTTTATTAATTCTAGTATTCCTAATTTTAGTTGTTTACTTTCCTCGCCATTTATATTTAAGTCATTTATATTTGTTGTAATTTACATTTCCGTCATTTTACTTTCTTGTAATTTATATTTCCGTCATTTACATTCATGTCTTTAATTTATGTAATTTATTGCTTTATGTATTTACATTTTAGTATGAGTAGCTAAATCCATTAGCTTGGGTGTAAGATAAAAGGGTGAGATTTCAAACCAAAAGAAGGTGGACATTGTTTCGCAATAACAATGTTCCATCATTTCATTCAAGTTTTATAAAGCCAATGACACTTCTTGACGAGTTGATCACTTTGAAAGTGTGAAAGTGCTATGGCCTAGAGATAAGCCATAATATGCACGTCAACTTGGATGATATGAGAAGCCGACTTGAGAGAGTGACTGATAAAGAGATTTATCGCCTCTATTTTTCATCTTGATTTATTCTTGACGGGTTGGTCGCTTGTTAAAAGTGTTAAAGTGTAGAGGATTCAGAGATGAACCCCTTCGAACACTCCAACTTGAATGATATGGGAATTAACTCGAGATAGTAGTTTTATACAAAGAGATTTGTAAATTCGTATATTTTGTGGACTCTACCCCTTGCTATCAAGTGTTAAAACTGCATATAGATATGTTCAGTTGGATCTAAACGGTAGCGGGAGTATTGAAGTCCGAGAGGAATACCCTCAAAATAGATGGTGGATCTGGTTATGCGGAACTCATGCTGCAGCATACCTGCAGCATACCTGCAGCATAGTCTGCAGCATAGTCTGCTGGAATTTGTGTTTGAGTCTCACCTAAAAGTCTTACACCCTTGCTACCTTTATTATTTTGTATCGTTATCGACTGTTAACCAACCAAACCAAATCAAAGTCTTCAAGTTCGCCATCTGAAATCATTTCTTTTCTGACACTTTTATTATACTTTTACGACAATCTTTGTGGGACGATATCTGGTACTTTACCGTTTTATTACTTGAAAGACGATATTAGATCTCATTGTATACTTGCTTTGAGGTTTAATTAGCACACGTATATAGGTGTATTCCACGCACTATCAGTGACCCACTGGAGTATTCCAGTTTTGTGGCACGCGCGACTTTTCCCGCGGCTTGAAGACCGCGGTGTAAGCCACGCAACCCTCTGGCCGACTTAAGAGAGTTTCAACCCAAAATATCTGATTATGGATCTCTCTCTCTCTCTCTTTTCTTCTTATCTCTCAATATCAAACTCTCTCAGTTTCTCTCTTTGGTTTCTTCGATCTTTGAAGCTCCGTTGATTTCTAGTATTAAGTGCATTGCTCGAGGTTTCGGTGTAGAAAGCTTCACCCCTTCGTCGTGGTCGATATCTGGTTTTTCGGGTTTTCGTATAAACCTGTTTGGTGAGTTCCTACTATCATTTTAAAAACTGTATACATATCAAAAGCTACCTTTTGGAACTCCTATATATCTCCATGGTCTCAGATCTAAGTTTTCTACATATTTGATATAACTTGAGTTTTGGGAGATTTTAGGGTTCCCGATCATTTTCGATTAAAATGATGGGTTCATCTTATTTGAAGTAAAAGGATGTTTTACTTGCACATTTATGTGGGTTACTTGAAAGAATGTTTAAAGTTCATTTTGATGATTTTCATTCTTACCCGAAGTTAAACTTGAAAAAGCATTTTTGTTTATAAATGCTATTTTATACCATATGTCTATCTATGGTTGATCACATATGTATTTGTGACGAGTCTGTACCTTTACTAATGGATCCCTAGGTTTTGAGTCGACTGATATTATTTGGAGGTTACCAAGTAAAGTAAATATAGAACTACATGTGCATTAAATTATGAGGTTCTGTCCATTTACGAATATAGAACTACATGTGCATTAAATTGTGAGGTTATGGCCATTTACGAATATATAACTACATGTGCATTAAATTGTGAGGTTCTGGCCGTTAACAAATATAGAACTACATGTGCATTAAATTGTGAGGTTCTGTAAGGTAATCAAAGCGAAGAACTACATGTGCATTAAATTGTGAGGTTCTGGAAAGAAGGTTTATGACCTTATTTTAATGGATTTTATTCTTATCAACGGTTAACTTGGAAATGCTTGTTTGAAAGATTTCCGTTTGGATGCAAATGTTTATATTTCTTGAAATTTATAAACTGTATGTTCTCACTAGGCTTTTTAAGCCTAACACTTTTTCTCAAATGATATGTATTCTCGTTAGCGGCAGGTTGCCAAGGGTTTGAGTGTCGGGTCTGATCTCGAGGGCTTTTGTGATGTTTAGTATTGGATTGTTGGGCATTGTTAAGTCCCACATTTTTGGATGATTCTGGATCAACAACTTATGTAATCTAGATAGTATATGTTTAGATTGGTTTGTTGTTGGGATCCTTATCTGTATTCAGATTTTTGTAAAGGTTAAGTACAGTTCCCTTTTTTGGGAGTTTATACCTTTGGATGGTGCTTAATTGTACAGTTTCCGCAGTTTTAAATTTACCCTGTATTTTAGGGTGTTACATAACACTGCTGAGAGAAATATGAAATCCAAGTTGGATTTATCCAAACCAAAACAGGTGTTGATGATCAAAACTAAAGGTGGGATAAACAAGAAGAAAAGGGTGGTTACCAAGGGTAAAAGAAAAGTTGGAAGCTCCAACAAGGAAAAGGGCAAGGGAAAGATTCCTGAAGAAGTAGTTTGCTTCAACTGCAACCAAAAGGGACACTGGAAGAGAAACTGCCTCGCCTTATTGGCAGAAATGAAGAAGCAGAAGGTTAATGGAGCCGGACCTTCTGGTATGTTTACCATTGATTTATTCACTTCTGACTCTGATTCCTGGGTATTGGATACTGGTGTGGTACTCACATTTGTACTACTTTTCAGGGACTAAGAAGTGAAGAGAAAATGAAACCAGGCCAGATGGAGCTTCGAATGGGGAATGGAGCTAAGGTAGCTGCTATTGCTCAGGGGACTTATGACATGAAGCTGGCAAATGGTCTTATTTTAGCACTTAGCAAGTGTTTATATGTACCTAGCATTACTAGGAATATCGTTTCTTTTTCTCGTTTGCAACAAACTGGATTTATGTTTACTTTCAATAATGATTCAATTTCAGCTTATCTTAACAATGTTTTGTATTTTGTGGCCAAACCACACAATGGTATTTATGAAATTGATATGCAAAATAGTTGTAATTATGAATAAATGTATAATGTAAACAATAAACGTATTAAGCGAGGCTTAAATCAGACCTATTTGTGGCATTGTAGTCTTGGACACATAAACAAGAAGCGCATAGTCAAACTCCAGGCGGACGGAGTGTTAGAATCATGTGATGATTCATATGATGTATGCGAATCTTGCTTAATGGGCAAGATAACAAAAGCGCCTTTTAAAGGCAAACCCGAAAGAGCAACAGAACTATTAGGTATTATACATACTGATGTATGTGGACCCTTTAGTTCAACCACAAGAAATGGTCATCGCTACTTCATTACTTTTACTGATTACTTCAGTAGATACGGGTATGTTTACCTAATGAAAAACAAATCTGAAAGCTTTGAGTTTTTTAAAGAGTTTCAGAATGAAGTAGAGAATCAACTTGGCAAAAAGATAAAGACACTTCGATCGGACCGGGGTTGGGAATATCTAAGCCAAGAGTTTATTGACCATCTAAGAGATAACGGGATAGTATCCCAATTAACTCCTCCCGGAACACCGTAACATAACGGTGAATCCAAAAGAAGGAATAGAACCTTGTTGGACATGGTTCGCTCTATGATGAGTCGTACCAATCTGCCTAAAAGTTTCTGGGGTTATGCCCTAGAAACAGCTTCCCGAATACTAAATAGTGCGCCAACCAAAAAGACCGATAAAACCCCTTTCGAACTATGGACTGGGAAGATCCCAAAACTGTCATATATGAGAATATGGGGTTGTGAAGCTTATGTTAAGTGGGAAGCTTGATTCAAGGTCTAAAAAATGCATCTTTGTAGGATATCCAAAAGAGACAGTTGGAAATTACTTCTACAAACCCAGCGAGAACAAAGTTTTGTTGCGCGCCGCGGTGAGTTTCTAGAAAATGATTTTCTATCGAGAACCACAACGGGGGATACAGTAGATCTTGAAGAAATTCAAGAACCACAAGATGAAACAATGGTTGATACTGACAATCAACATGATGTTGAGCCTCAACAAGTTGTCGAAGGTAATGACGAGATATAAACAATCCGAAGATCGAATAGGAGTCGTCAAGAGCCTGAGAGATATGGTTATCTCATTGGCAATGATGATACGGTTCATGATGAACCCGTAACCTATCAGGAAGCCGTATCAGGTTTAGAATCTGATAAATGGCAAGATGCCATGAAGGCTGAAATACAATCCATGTCAGATAACCAAGTTTGGAACTTGGTAGATGCACCTACCGGCTGCAAAGTTGTAGGGTGCAAGTGGGTATTCAAAAAGAAAACTGGCATGGATGGGATTGTACATACCTATAAGGCTAGGTTGGTAGCTAAAGGTTTCACTCAGACTCATGGAGTAGATTATGATGAAACTTTTTCTCCAGTAGCCATGATTAAATCCATCAGGATACTTCTTGCCATAGCTGCATTTCATGATTATGAAATATGGCAAATGAATGTTAAAACCTCGTTCCTTAACGGAACTTTAAGTGAGGACGTGTACATGGTACAACCAGAAGGTTTTAAACATCCAAATTTTTCTGAAAAGGTATGTAAGTTGTAAAAGTCCATTTATGGACTAAAGCAAGCATCTCGTAGTTGGAATCTTCGTTTTGATGAAAAGATTAAAGAATTTGGTTTTTTTAAAGAACGAAGATGAACCTTGTGTATACAAGAAAGTCAGTGGGAGCATAGTAGTATTCCTAATCCTATATGTCGATGATATATTGATCATCGGAAATGACATCTCTACCCTTAAAGGTGTAAAAGCCTGGTTAGGAAAGTGTTTCGCGATGAAGGATCTAGGAGAAGCAGCTTATATCCTTGGTATAAAGATCTATCGTGATAGATCGAAACGCTTAATTGGATTAAGCCAAAGTACATATATTGACAAGATCTTAAGACGCTTCAAGATGGAGGGTTCTAAGAGAGGAAACTTGCCAATGGTACATGGTGTACATCTGAGCAAAACTCAGAGTCCTATGTCTAAAGAGGACATGAACCGCATAAAGGGTGTTCCCTATGCTTCGGCCATCAGTTCAATCATGTATGCCATGTTATGTACTAGACCAGATGTCTCGTATGCCCTAAGCATGACGAGCAGGTATCAGTCAAACCCAGGTGATGCTCACTGGGTAGCAGTAAAGAATATTCTAAAGTATCTGAGAAGAACCAAAGAAATGTTCTTACTGTACGGCGATCAAGAAAGAGATTTGTGTATTCAAGGATACACAGATGCTAGTTTCCAAACCGACCGAGATGACTATAAATCACAGTCGGGATATGTGTTTGTGTTAAACGGGGGTGCTGTGAGTTGGAAGAGCTACAAACAAAGCACAATAGCGGACTCAACTACAGAATCGGAGTACATTGCAGCGTCGGACGCCGCAAAGGAAGTTGTTTGGATGAAGAAATTCATCACAGATCTGGGAGTAGTCCCCAACATATGTGACCCTATCGAGATATATTGCGACCATGAGGGTGCCATTGCTCAGGCAAAGGAACCAAGGACACATCAGCGCTCCAAGCATATCATGAGACGATATCACCTAATTCGAGAGATTATTGAAAGAGGTGACTTAAAGATATGTAAAGTTCGATCAGAAGACAATCCAGCAGATCCTCTTACCAAACCTTTGAGTCAAAGCAAGCATGATGCTCACATTAGCTCAATAGGCTTGAGGTTTTGTAATAATTTAGTCTGATTTGTAAAATTTTAGCAATCTTTTACTTTATGAACATTAAAACAGTTATGTTTTACAGTTATGGCATATTGGATATGAGTATTTAATTAAAACATCTATGTGTTCGTTTTAGCATGTTTAACTATCCTTAAATGAATATGATGATCATATTATTTAAAACTGTCTTTGATCACTTATTACTAGGGGACTAGTAATAAATCAAGATCATTATGAAGTCTGGTCATAGTCCAAGTTGGAAGTGCACTAGGTGTAACCAGAGTCACATGCGCTTGTCGGAGCACAAGGCGTTGGACAAGACCCACGGTCAAGATCACCTCATAGATCGGCGTCATAAGGTGAGTCTTGAAATAGTATAACACTATTTATCCTCAGACCTGAGATGTGCATTGGGATCTAATGCACAAAGAGTGTTATACTTTGATATAGTCTAACGTTACCCTTGACCGGGTAATCATAAGGGCTATATTAGGTATAACATGAATTGTGTAGTTAGTCGTGTACATGCAATATGGGATTTGCTCCTCTCAAGATGAGAGAGATATTTTTGGGCCCCTCGATTACATATTATGATTTACATGCATGAACAAGTGGATTAGTTGGACTAATTACACTTGTATAATCAAATATGTTGGGATCGAGAAACACAATCTTTGAACTATAAATGATAAGATAGATCTATGCCTTAAGTTCAAAATAAAATATCATGAAGCAAAGGATAATGAATGATTATACTATATGATTGATTAGATCAATCAAATTGCTCGAAGGTAAAAGCACATTTACATAGCCTTGGGGGCGGTGACGTGTTGCTAGACGCTTACCGTCGTCTGTGTTACTGTGTATCGTGTACAAGTGGGAGAATGTAAGTTATTATATGCCCACGACACGTGTCACACAGAGATACTGCTGAGGAGTATGTAAACCTATAGGGTCGCACACAAAGAATGCGTTTGTTTCCATTTGTAGAAACCCGAATTTTATGGAAAATATGTGTTAAACTGTAATTATGATAATTATAGTGTGAAAACATAATTATGTTAATTACGGGGAATTATCTGTAATTATATAATTATATTTTAAAGTTTAAAAGGATAATTATATATATACATATATATATATATATATATTTGAATTTGAATATTACAGATAATTACTAAACCTTATTTAATTCTTAATTGAATTATAGTCTAACTATAATTCTTCTGATATAAATAAGGGGCTAGGTTAACCATTTGATATACAATTGAGTTAGAAAAATCTTTCAGAAAATACAGAAAATAAACTCTTTTCTTTTCTGTAAAACACATATAGATCTAGGGTTATTGGGCTAGCACCCGGTGGAATTTCGCGTGTTCGTGTGTGGATACCGCTAGAGGAAACCTCGATTGGTTTCTAAGTGCTCAGCTAGTTCAACCACAAAAGATCTGAAAAGGTACATCTCTAAACACCTTATGGCGTGGTTCTTATTTAATTAAATGCATTATTGGATCCGATTGGGTTTTAAGTTTTAGAAAAGTTTTCTATTTAATTTTGTAACCAAAATTCTTTTTAGTTTCCGCTGCGTATAACGGTTACAATTTATTATAAAACCCAGTATGGTTAAATACAAATATTTTTTCTATATTATTTAAAAACTAACTATTACAAATAGGGTTTCATATGGACACCGTTGAAGTTAGGGGTGTACAAAAAAATGTCAATCCGAGAAATCTGTCCAACCTAAACCGCTAACAACCCAATTAAACCCAACCCGTCCAACCGCCAAACCGTCAACCCGTAAATTAAGAGGGTTAAAATTGGGTTACGCTTTGTTCAACCTGCCAACCCGCCGCTAATATATAACTTTTATAAAATTATTTATTTATATATATATATATAGACAGAGGTTCAAGGGAAAACCTCAAATAAATGAAAAACTAAAAAATATCTTATCAACCGTTAGATTAGATGATCTGATGGATGTGATTAATCAGTCGGTTACAACAATATTTTTTAAATTAAAAAAACCTCCACCCCATATTTTTTATTCGAAAAAATACGAAAATTGAACAAAATTCGAGCGAAATAAATTACACCAAATAAACGATCATATTTTTCTCGTTAATTTGACATTCATATTCATATACTTTTTCATTCGTTTTTTCGTGATTTTTCGGTTTTCCATTTATGTAGAGTTTTCTCCTGAACCTGACCCTATATATATATATATATATATATATATATATATATATATATATATAATACAAGAATAAAAAAACAACTAGTCTATTTAGACAAATTTATAACCCAAAATATATTTTATATATATAATACATTTTACTTAACTGAACTAACTAATGGAGGTTTGTTCGTGTTCGTTCATTAAACTTAACCAAACAAATGAATGAAAACGAACTGTAAAAGAACGAAATTTTTTGTGTTCATATTCGTTCGTTAAGAAAATGTGTTTGTTCTTGTTCATTTACGTTTGTTCGTTAAGATGCTAAATGAACGTAAACAGACGAACATAAACGAACGAACACAAAAAACAAAAAACAAGATCATTAATCATCAATTATTTCAGATTTCTTCGTTCAAATTTCATACTATTGTTTTTGTATGTATTCATATGTATGAAAGTGTGTAAATAATAAAAATTCTTTTTAATTAAATTATTTAAAGATATATATATATATATATATATATATTTGTCATTTATAACTTGTATATGAAATCTAAAATCAACAAACAAGTTTTAGGGAAACTTGTCCAGTCCTGTTCTATCCAGTCATAGTCGTACCAAACACAAGACAGACATTTGTCTTGTCCAGTCCAGTCATGTCCAATTCTATCTTGTCTAGTCCCGTCTAATCATATCCGCGTACCAAACGCTACCTTAGGGGTCGTTTGCCTAAATGCTTACCCAGTCAACGCTTACCAATAAAACGCGACACACTAATTTGCTTTACCGGGTAAGATTTTAATCATCGTGATGGTATCTTATACAACAATTTACCCGATGTTTATGTTGTAGACGTACGTGGTATCGTACGATTAGCCCATAGAACGAAAGGTAATTCTTCCACCCACTTTCCTTTGGCAGCTTTGAGTCCTTTCTTGATTGGATTGATAATAGTTTTATTGCTTGACTCGGCTAGTCCATTCGACTGTGGATATCGAGGTGTAGATGTTACCAACTTGATGTTTCTTTCTTCACAGAATCTTCGCGTCCGACCACTTATAAATTGCGTCCCATTGTCGCACGTTATTTCAGAAGGAATTCCGAACCTTTTGCCCAGGGGCAGGTGGTAATTTCCCAACGACATCCATTCCCCACTTCATAAAGGGCCATGAAATCAATATCGAGTGAAAGAGTTCAAATGGTTTATGAGACATACTTGCGTGTCACTGACATGCGTCGCACGACTGTACATACCTGATCGCATCCTGTCTTAATGTCGGCCAATAGTAACCTTGTCGCGATATCCTGTTGGCTAGACTGCGACTTCCTGAGTGATTTCCACATTCACCATCCTGCATATCTTGTAGGATTTTCTGGACTTGCGTCTTGTTGGTAATACATCGTAGATTCAAACCAGTCGAAGATCTTCGATATAATTGTCCTCTGATCATGACGTACCTTGATGCTTTAAACCTGATCTTTCTTGCTTCCATTCTGTCATCAGGCAATTGATCGTTCTCTATATAATTTTTAATGTCGTCCGACCAGGAGCTTTCTTCCTCAATTGATGCGACCAGAGTATTACCGTCGTCTTTGATTGTTGGTGTTGCAAGGTGGACTATTGGGATATTGTCGAATATCGTTTGACTAAGTGCTGATCCCAAGTTGGCTAATGCATCAGCTTGAGTGTTCTGATCTCTTGGTACCTGTTCGACTATGAAGCGACTGAACTTCTTTGCTTCTTCCTTTACTATTTTATAATAAGCAATCATCCTTGAGTCTTTTGATGCAAATTCTCCATTAACTTTGTTAACAACTAGGGACGAGTCGCTCCGGACATGTAAACATGTTGCCCCCAAGTCATGAGCAATTTTCATTCCAGCAATCAGTGCTTCGTATTCTGCCTCATTATTTGTTGCCTTGAAGTCGCACCGTATGGAGTACACTATTTTTCCCCCTTGTGGGGACTGTAGGACGACACCTAGGCCTGTTCCTCGTATGTTCGACGAACCATCGACGTCGAGCATCCAAGTAGTGTCGTGCAAAGTCGCCACAGTTAACTCGTTGGACGTCATCGCTTCGTCTAATTCCGGACTGTAACACCCTAAATTCCAGGGTAAATTTAAAACTGCGGAAACTAAACAATTAAGCATCAACAATAGGTATAAACCTCCCAAAAAGGGGAACTGTACTTAACATTTACAAAAGTCAGAATACGGATAAGGATTCTAACAACAAATAATCTAAACGTATACTATCTAGATTACATCAGTTGTGAATCCCGAATCATCCAAAAATATGGGACTTAACAAATGCCCAACAATCCAATATTGATCATCTCAAAAACCCTCGAGGTCAAACCCCGACACTCAAGCACTTGGCAACCCGCCGCTAACGAGAACCTGATATACATATCATTTGAGAAAAGTGTTAGGCTTAAAAAGCCTAGTGAGAACATACAGTTTATAAATTTCAAGGGATATAACATTTGCATCCAAAAAGGAAACCTTTCAAACAAGCATTTCCAAGTTAACTGATGTTAGGAATAAAATCCAATAAAATAAGGTCATAAACCTTCTTTCCAGAACCTCACAATTTAATGCACATGTAGTTCTTCGTTTTGATTAGCTTATGGAACCTCACAATTTAATGCACATGTAGTTCCATAATTTATTAACAGCCAGAACCTCACAATTTAATGCACATGTAGCTCTATATTCGTTAACGGCCAGAGCCTCACAATTTAATACACATGTAGCTCTATATTTACTTTACTTGGTAAACTCCAAATATTATCAGTCGACTCAAAACCTAGGGATCCACTAGTAATGGTACAGACATGTCACAACAACAGTGTGACCAACCATAAATAGTCATATGGTATAAAAACATTTTATAAACAAAATGCCTTTTCAAGTTCAACTTCTGGTAAGTATGAAAATCATAAAAAAAAATGAGTTCATAAACATTCTTTCACATAACCCACATAATGTGTAAGTAAAACATCCATTTACTTCAAATAAGATAGAATCCATCATTTTAGTTAAAAATGATCGGGATCCCTAAAATCTCCCAAAACTCAAGTTATATCAAATATGTAGAAAACTTAGATCTGAAACCATGGAGATATATAGGAGTTCCAAAAAGGTATCTTTTGATATGTATACAGTTTAAAATGATAGTAGGAACTCACCCAATAGGTTTATACGAAAACCCGAAGAACCAGATATCAACCCTCTTGACAAGACGAAGCTTTCCACACCGGAACCTCGGATCGAAAGCTAGATAATAATCACCAAACTCTAGAGAGAGAGAGAAATATCTAGAGAGAGGATGAGAGAGTTTGAGAAAAAGTGATGAAAACCCCAAATGAGATATTTGATTGGAAAACCCTTAAGTCGGTCCAGGAAACCTCGCGGGTTATGCCGCGACCTCAACTCGCGGCATAACTCACCCGCTAACACAAAACCCACACAAACAGGGGGTTTCGCGGGTTGTGCCGCGACCTCAAGTCGCGGTGCAACTCGCGTGGTTCACTGTGGTTCGACCAAAACCACCAAAATCCAAACTCAAACTCCTAACCAAACGGGGTGCTAACGACAACACTTAAACACAAGAATAACAAGATTACATAACGAAAATCGGGGTGTTACACGGACTGAAATCTGTAACAAAATCTGCCAAGACCTGTGATTTGATCGCCGTCTTGGGTTTGAAATCCAGATCATAATTGCCGAGGTAGATGCTCCATTTAGCTAATCGTCCTGTTAGTTCAGGTTTTCTTAACACGAACTTTAATGGAAAGTTAGTTACCACAGTTATAGGATGTGATTCAAAATAATGTCGTAGCTTCTTAGCGGCCATGACTAACGAAAGCAAGAGTTTTTCTATAGACGAGTACCTGGTTTCAGCGTCTAGTAGAGTTTTACTTACATAGTAGATTGGCAGTTGTCGTCCGTCGGTTTCTCGTATAAGGACTGCACTTACCGAATTAATGCTGACGGCCAAGTAGAGTTGAAGAGCTTCACCTTTCTCAAGTTTAGAGAGGAAGGGAGGTGATGTCATGTATTTCTTGAGTTGTTGCAACGCCTCCTCGTGCTTATCATTCCACTCGAATCCTTTATTTTTTCCCAGGACG
Source organism: Arctium minus (assembly GCA_954870635.1). Classification (NCBI taxonomy): domain Eukaryota; kingdom Viridiplantae; phylum Streptophyta; class Magnoliopsida; order Asterales; family Asteraceae; genus Arctium; species Arctium minus. Next base: position 7,765,828 of record OX941080.1, read on the forward strand.
TTGTAGAATAGGTGACATCTGTTGGACGACCGAGAGATGAACCTGTTCAATGCTGCTACACGTCCTGTTAGACGTTGGACTTCTTTAAAATTTCTTGGTGATTTTAGCTCGATAATTGCTTTAATTTGGTATGGGTTAGCTTCGATTCCTCGTCGTGTGACCATATAACCAAGAAATTTGCCAGCTCGAACTCCAAAATATCATTTTGTTGGATTCAACTTCATTTTGTACTCACGCAAAATGTCGAACGACTGTTTCAAATGTCCTATATGATCGTCCGTATACTTTGATTTAACAAGCATGTCGTCGATGTATACTTCCATAGTGTCGCCCAAATGTTCTTTGAACATCATATTCACCAATCGTTGATACGTCGAACCTGCATTCTTAAGACCAAAAGGCATTACTTTATAACAATAAATACCTTTATCTGTCATGAAGGCTGTTTTTTCCTGGTCGTCAGGATGCATCAATATCTGGTTATATCCAGAATATGCGTCCATGAAAGTGAGTAATTCATGTCCAGTTGTAGCGTCGACCATAGAATCGATGTGTGGCAATGGAAATGGATCTTTTGGACAAGCCTTGTTAAGGTCTGTGAAATCAATGCAGACTCTCCACTTACCATTTTTCTTTTGGACGACAACAACGTTGGCGAGCCAATCTGGATATTTGACTTCTTGTATCTTTCCTGTTTTAAGCAAATTATCAACTTCGTCGTTGATAACTTTATTTCTTTCAGGATTAGGCAATGGAGGGGGCACGTTCCAAGCACCGGCATAAGCATTCGTAGTCCTCGTCACATTGTTTCCATTCTGGTTTCTTAGATGCTCGATGGTTTCAGCCGCTTGTCGAGCCTGGGCTGTTAGGGCGTCAATACGAGCACGAGCAACAGTCAGCTCCATGTTCATCTGGGCTACAACATGATCTTGGGTTCTTCATCTGGGCCACAACATGATCTTGGGTTCTTTGGAATGCCATTATCCTGAGTAATTACAAAAAAGAGAACACTCGAAGGAAAACGGTAGTACGTCGTAAGATTATTGAGGATTTTCTTTGGATGGGGTCCCACGGATGGCGCCAAACTGTTTATGCCAAAAATCTCCCAAGGAAAATTTAAGGTAAATGTGGAGCTTGATCCAACCAAAGAAAGTAACAACAATAATCGTACGATTATAATAAAAATAAAGTAAATGAGACGAGAGAATTGGTGACGCGGAAAACCTCTAAAATGGGTAAAAACCGCGAACGAGTGTGAGTCGTCGTGCACTATGGACGTCAATCAGGGACGTCGTCCTTGTTAACAAGTATTACAAGTGAAATGTAATGTAAAACAATACAATAAAGTAAAGTTGGTCGTTCGTCGTGTATAATTAGACTTTGGTCGTGCGTCGCGTAACAAATAGTAGTAGGCTTTGTGAATTTCGAGAGAGACTGAGCGAACTGGATAGCGTAATTTGTGAGCTTCTAAGGTCTCAGAATCAGATCCTCGAATATGAGGTTCCACCTTCATATTTATACTCCATTTCTCTGTTGGCAAGTCTTGAATGCTCATTAATAGAATGACCGTTTAATATTGATGATTTCGTCAGTTATGTCCGTTGCTACTGATGATAGTCTTCCGTTATAATCTTTAATCATAAATGTCTTTGAATCCTGCATTAAACATGATATAACGTATGTTGTAGGTTAGTAACTGAAATAAAGTCGTACGACATCGTTTGTCGGACGGATACTTAGTCGCTTTTATCAAGGTAGATCAAAGGAAGGGCGTCAATTATCTCTCTGGTCGTACGACGATGGACTGTTGGAATTTCTACCCAAACACCCGGTAAGCTCTTACCCGGGTAAGAGTTGTCACTCTCTTTTACCGGGTAAGACTCTTCATCCTTATCCTCGCTCTTACCGGGTAATATCCTATCATTTTGTCATGTTCATCCGCTATGGTAAATTATCCGGTAAGCACTTACCGGGTATGCATTTTATAAACGGTTAATCTTTATTTCCCTTACACAATTTTTCTGTTTTCAGTCATGTTTATTGACCTCATTGACATTGTCCAGTTCCATATATAATTCCTTTTTATATTTTGCAAAACCATTTTTTCTTAAAGTATGTATATTGTTATATATATTTTTATGTCATATTTAAGTTGAAACATATTATCATGTATTTTGAATTATATTAAATAACTTGTGTTATTATAAACTTTTGGTTTTCTTGTATTTAGGCATGTTTGTCCTCGACAAAGTACGTCCCGTTTATATGACATGTGAATGAATTGAAACCTGGAAAAAAGAAAAAAACTTAGAGGCTGTTTACTAATCGCTTATCATGTCATTTAACTAACTGGATAAATATGGTAAGAGGCGAAAATCTTATCCGGTAAGAACTATGATAAAGATGACAAAATACTCTTTATATATCTAGTAAACATTTACCGAGTAAATTGTTGCATACAATCTCACCCGATAAAATAATTTAGAGTAATTAATGATAATTGTTTGAATAAACGATCTCTTAGTTTTTTAATACACATGGACTTCATTATTTAATACACACACACAAGGGAATTAAGGGTGAAAATTTAGAAGTGGAACAAAACAAGTGCATTTCTTCATATTTACACCGTCACTTCGATATTCTTGGTATCTGGAGTCGATTATTTGAGAAAAAGTGGATTACTGTTAATTAAACCGGTCACACATAGAACCGGCCTCCAAGACACCAATCAAACAGCCAATTATCATATGGGCGTTTTGATGTATGCCATATGAGTGGAACTCCCAACTCTCGTCAATGTTTTCAGCTCGTGAGCGATCCAGCATCTCGATCGATCTGTGTGATAGAAATACCCCAAGCACTTGCAATCCTTCGTGCATTTGCTCTCACAATCCTTCCGATTCATGGGACCCGTCCCTGCACTGTATTTCACCGTAAAATGGTCCACCCCTTTGAGCTCGTAATAACGAAAACTACTAGCCTGACATCCCGGCAACTTTGCAACACAATCTTTGCTCCACGCAAAAACACCGTTCGGTGTCGGGCATCCAACGCATTGGCTGTCCTCACAAAGCCCAAACTTCCCGCACCGATCGGGCAATTGGCACTCGTCTTCGATCTCCTCCCCCCTCTCGCTCACCCCTCTATCCAACAAAGTGAACAACAGGCTCCACGCGGCTGCATTCGAATTTTGACGATAACTGTACAGTCTTAGGTTCCCGTCGATCCCCAACCGGAGATACGATAACGTGCTGTTGTATCTGAGTATGTCGAGAAGTATAAACGGTTCTCCCCCGTAGGATTGACGGAACCGGATTGCGTTAAAATTGCTATCGGAATATTCAGCTTCCATAATTTCTAACGTTGCATTAACCAAATCCCCATTGGCCTTGTTGACATCGGTAAAGGAGGATGACCAGTAACGCATGTTCTTGTAATACAAAGCCAATCTTTTCGGCTCTAGTACGAAACTATAGACGCCGTTAACATTTTCCGTGGTGGAAGCCCTGCTCACGAGCTTATTCGGACCTCCGACCCGGAGACTCTGGCCGAACAAGAGGGTATCGGTTGGGGAATCAAAGCTTTGCCAGACGAAATTACCCTTAGCGTCACGAAGCACCATGTTACCATTTGGGAGTATGGCGAACCCAACGACGCCCTTATTGGCGGTGTTGGTCTGCCATACGATCCGGCCGTCTACATCGGCCAAGACCAGGTTTCCATCGGTACCGAAGGAGAGAGTGGCGTTTTCGCGAACGGGATCGCCCCGGTTGGCGTCCCAGACCCAACGCATGAGGGATCGGTCACTTCTGACACCCATGCGTAGAGCAAGAGTGTAGGCATTTGGGGCCGTGTTGTAGAAACAGAGGCGGAAAGGGGAAGTGAACAGAGGAAGAGAACGGTAGGTTGGGTAGTATTCGAGCACGATTTCATCGGTGTCTCCGAAGAAGCCGGAGTTTTCGTATCGGAAGGTTTCGGAGGGAGGAACAGTGGCTTGGGAGATGAACAAGAGCAAGCAAAACAAGATCATGAGGAAAAGAGAACAAGAAGAAGAAGTAGTAGCCATGGTTAGTAATTGTGTGTTATGACATTTTGAACCAAAAGTGTGTACATATTTATAGGAAAAATAATGTGATTGCTAAATGCATAATAATAATAATAATGTAAAGGTAATAGGTAAATATGAATATATTTATTATTAATAATATAAAAATGTATTATAAAATCACCTTTTCTATTATATATTTTGAGTTATGGATTTTATCTTTCAATAGTCTTTGATTTGAAAAGCATAAAAAATGGATTTATACAGCTCACAACCACTTGATATTGAGATTCAAAAATCGACATAATCCAAAGGTCCCAATTCGATTATATACACAATATCTATATATATATATTATATTATAAAACATTTATAAAAACTTTTTAAAAACAATTGTTAAAGCCTAATGTACCACTATTTAATATTAACTATTTAAAATTTCTTAAAAATAATCATAAAAGCTTTATTTATTAACTTTTAATCTTAGGCTATGTTTGACAAACTAGCTGATAAGGTAGCTGGTAGCTGATATCACTTCACACTTCAACTCTCTTAAAATCATTCCCCGCATAACTAAATACAGGATAAAAATCAAATTTTAAATATTAAAAATCTAAAATATAATTAAGAAAATCTAACATGATATTTAATGTTTATTTTATAAAAAACATACATTATTAAACCTAAAATAAATTACATTATTGTTAAACTATCAAAGAAACTCTTAAAGATAAGCTTTTATGCATTAAGTACTGTTTATTGATACACATTACTTAAAATTCAAGATTACAAGTCATGATGCATGAACACAAATTTTAAAGTTATATGTTTGAATTCATAACTAGCTGATAAACATAATCAAAACAGGATAAACATCTCAGTTTAAATATAAAGAATTTAAAATATATAAGAAAATCATTGAATTCTAACAAAATACTTAATTTTTTTATATAAAAAACATTATATTATTAAGCCTAAATTAAACAAATTTATAAAAAAAACCATTATCATTCTCTCAAAACCATAAAAAAAATCGTGTTGTAAAACGATAAAAAAACAAAAAACAAAATGAAACGTTAAAATCGTGATGTATCTCGCTGTATTGCGCGAGTACGCTTCTAGTTATATTTTAATAATTATATATGTATGTAGTATAGTAGACTCATTTGCAAGAGGACGGGTGATTGTGAGAGAAAAAAGAGTTGAGGTGAGAAGTAAGAAGGGATTTGGAATATTGACCATTTTTAATCTCAAACTCATCCATGAATCGGGTTTGATACGAAGATTGATGCGTCTCGATGCATCTTATCTCATCCTAATGTGCATCCAAGGGTGGAGATTTTTTTCTTACCCTTCTCAGCGCAACCCAACCCTTTGTAAAAGTGCATGGCCAATACACAACTAAAGCGTCTACATTCCGCTTCCAAGCAATACTACCATTCCCTTCTGGCGACCGAGGCTGCACCTGCAACTCCAACGATCAATACTAGTTACACCACCCCTCCTTTCAATCTCTCTCTTCCCTTTGATCCCTCTCTAAAGCGTACCTTACCTCACCTCAACTCCCCTAACCCTCGATCTCTCTCTAGATCGAATCTCACCTTATCTCTCCTCGATATGTTCTATCCTCTTCTAGAATGAGAAAATCCTCCCCTATGCCTTCCACAATTGAAGCAACTTTTATGCCCGGAAACCTATCTCTATATCTTTGTAAATTGTAATTAGGGTTTGCAACAACTCACACTTTTGTACTGGATTATCGAAGCAAACTTTGTCCAAAAAAAACATCGTCACGCCCTGCACCACCGAAGCACCATCGAAGCAAACTTCGTCGACTTTTGGTTTGATGATAATTTAGGTGTTTTGATTTTACATTAGAGTTTGAAAACAAATCTCAACTTTAGATATAGGTTTGATTATTGTTTTGATTTGAAGGTTCGATTAGCATTTGTGTTTGATTTTGAGTTTGAGGTTTCGATTTTAAGTTTTTGGTATGATTGGACCAATGTGTGTGTGTGTGCCGTAACGTTAGGCCAAAGAAGGGGATAGTAGATGGTGTTGGTAGCAACCGAAGGAGATGATCAATGGTTTTACATGGAAAAAGTCTAAACTACTATTTACAAGTTTTTTTTACGGGCATTAAAAGGAAGAATCAAATACAAAATGCCTTTACAAACAACGATGGCCATATTATATGTCCTAAATGTTAAGACGAAAATTATTATAACCGACAAACTGGAAGTACCAAATAAAAATTTTATAGTATTCTTTAGATATTTATATGATTCCACTAGTCTAAGTTTTCCAGCATAGGTTGTGGATAACATTTCATATGGTAACTATTTTTTAAAAGTATATATAATATATTTAAAATGCAAAATTAAATTCACATACAACATGAACTAACCAACTTGCGTTGCCTTTTTTGACGACCACAAACCATGGCTATATATTAAGAAAGGCCTAGCCCACAATATCCTTCGTTCGTCCGGTATTCATCTAAACCCGTCTAACTTTATATTAATTAATATTTTGATTATTTCATTACAATAATTACTTGATATAATTATTTTATAAATGTTTCAAACGAAAATACTAACTATTTAAGAAAATAAGAAAAATAACAAATAATGTACAAATTCATATGTGATTTTACATTAACTAGTGAAAAACGGACCCGGACAACTTAGGCCGCGACTTAAGTCGCAGGGAAAGTCGCGTGAATCATATATGATTTTGTATTGATTCGACCCTTCTCGTGTTTTCTTAAATAGATACTGTTATCGTATGAACTCACCTCTTTTTTTATATACAACTTGTTAAGTTGTTTATCTATACAATCACGGACATACCCACTCTATAGTATACGTGGTACTGTTTTGTTCCTGCGTCACAATGTAAAAAGTTATAAGGTTGTGAAATGTGTCATCGTATCATTTTATTGTGTACTACGGTAATATTTTGAAACTACAAGATGACATAAAGTAGTCTTGGTAGAGTTGATTTAAATGTCTTTTCTTCCACCTCAAACGTGGGTTCGAATCCTGTTTGGGTCAATTTCATAGTTTTTAACTTTTAATTTCAGATTTATTATTTTTCTACAGATTTTTGTAACAAAGGATCAAATATAGAACCTCATAGTGGAAAAAAAGGAACTAACTAACAAACCAATAATTATTTTATAAAAATATTAATATATTTGTTTTTTATAGTCAAATAGTGTTACCACATAAAAAAAATTCAAACGTCTTCCTCTATATACAATATTTATTAATTTATTTAAATGGAAAAATGGTGAGAACCCATACACCATCATTTTTTTTAATACTTCATAAATTTAATAGTTTTAAGTGGTTTATTTAAATGTTATATAATCCTTCATAGACAAAAATAAGTGAAACCAGAGTTTTATACTGACTTTATAGGCATGTTATATATTTTGTCGTTGGTTATTTACATTTTACTCATTTGAGACAAATGTTCATGTTTTTTAATTAATGCATTATTAATTTATATTTGGTGCTTATATGTTGTATTCGATTTAACACTTAATAATAATAAAAAATATTTAAAAATTTTATAATTGTGTTCAATTTATTTTGTTTTTCATTTTTTATGGGTACGAAAAACTAATTTATTTGTCTTGATAAATAATTGTATGAGTAATTATAGAAATGGTCTTACACTTTCATTTGTTTGATTTTGGTATCTACAGTTCGTTCATTACAACACGAAAAACTATGTGGAATGAGTTTCCGTTTTGTTTTGAATCCTCCCATCAATGGTTGTTAACTTTCAGATATCAAGTTCCCTTACATGATGACAATACGGTCATATTACCCTTGAAACGTGATATAAGACAACGAATGTCTTATTATTATTTTGACTCACCCACACCAACCATTGTCACAAAATCGAATACCCATGCATTTGAAAATCAAGAATTTTAAATCAAAATACAAAATTCATGTAAACTCATTGGAAATTTTCAAACTACAATAAAATATACTAAATCAAACTACAATCAAAACTAATGTTCAACCATTAAGCAGGAGGAGATGCATAAATAGATGCAATTTCAACTACTAATGCAGTGGTTATTTCAAGGCTAGCATAAGTATTATCCAATTTTGTGGTCAGAGAAATCACTAATAGGCTCAAAAAAGATGCAGATTCAACTACCTGCTTTGAACTTCGTTGAGATTGGATGAATCAACGAGGGGGTGAGGGTGGAGGCGGGAGAGATAGAGATAGAAATGGAAGGAGAAATGTGCTTAACGGTAAAAATAAAGAAAATAATCTAAAACGACTATTTTACTCTTGAGTGTCAGCCACGTGGGAAGAGTCAAGAGGAGGAGGGATGGACAAAATTAGCGAGATTGACATATATGAAAAGAAATCTTGTACCACCAAGATCGTATTTTTGTAATAAAATAACTTATAGGAATTAAAACCAAACCAATGGATTATGAATACCGATTTTATAATTTATTCTAATCGCAATCCATTATCTATCGTAGAAAAAACATTTACTCATTATAAGATGGCTAATTATTGACAAACTTTAATTGTTCATTGAATAATCATGTTCGATGATATAAAATTGATTGTACGAAAACAAAATAAGATACTATTTATTTATCTTTTAGCAAAAGACAAAAAAATAAATACTAATTATGGCACCATTTATGGACCAATCCTTATGTAAACGGATCTTTAAAATTTCCATTTTTTATTAAAAGAAATGTAATTTTGATACAAACAATATTTTCTTTGGTAAAAATAATACCATTTTTTACATAATATATTTAAATTATACGAGCGCAAGAAGGATGTGTGCTTTGAGAAACAAAGCTCCGAGGTGGCACCGACAACTGTACATCGGTGCTTGAAATATCAACCGCGAACAACTTCCAGTGAGAAACCCTGTATGATCCTCGAATCGTTAGCTTCTCTAGCTATAAATTCTAAATATCTCGAACCAATTTGTACAAAGATTTATATTCGATTAAATTTCTTGCTTGTTCCTCTTGCATATTTTATTTAACCGATTTCTGACACATCTTCAAATCGATACCATAAACATCTACCGGGTAAATTATTGCATACTCTTAAATATTTGTTGTTAAAATCCAATCTTGACAATCTTATGTTTCTCTTAGGGGGCGTTTGGTTCGCAGAATCATTTCTGAAGGAATGAAATATGTCTAAGGAATTGCAATGGAATATTATCAAGTTTGACCAAGTGTTTGGTTGGCAGGAATGAAATGTAATCAGTCAAATGAATTATGTTTGTTTGGTTTGCAAATGAATTGGAAAGGAACTCTAAAAAATGACAAAAATACCCTTTCTTTTATTTATATTTTTTATTTATATTTTTTTAAATACCGAGAGAGAGGGGGGAGAGAGAGGAGAGAAAGATTGTGAGAGGGAGGGAGAGGGACCAGGTAGAGAGAGAGGAGAGAGATAAAGATAGGAGAGAGAGAGGAGGGAGAGGAGAGAGGAAAGAGAGAGGAGAGAGAGGATAGAGGAGAGAGAGAAGAAACCAAATCCACATTTGATGGGTTTTAATTTTGTTAAGAGAGTATTTTTGTGATTTTTAAAATATTGGATGAAATGGAATTCAATTCCATCACTTTTGTGAAGGATTGAACAAATCCACATTTGAAGGAATTCATAGAATTCAATTCCATTCTATGGATAACTAAACATCATGATGGAATCTGATCAATGGAATTGACCATTTTAATTCCATCAGATTCCGGCGGAATCCAGCGAACCAAACGTCCCCTCTTATTATCTTTGAACTTTGTTGACAAGTTGTAGGTTATAGGGGCTTGAATGTAATTTATATAAAGCTTGAGGGACTAAAGTTGTCAATTGGTGGTTCTTATACAAAGGGTGCTTGATAGACTTTTTTTCAATCGATTTCATTTTTAGGGGTTGTTTGTTTTAAAAAAAACTTTTAATGTCTCTTAAGTCTGAATTGTTAAGACCTTTTAAGATGTAGGGGTCGTTTACAAAATGTTTATCCGATAAGAGTTTTATTAGTAAAGAGAGAGTTTTATTGTATAAGACTGCTTGTTTTTTTTTCAAGTTTTCAGAACCTCTTAACTCTTAAATACGTCTGAAATAAGTAGTGGCGACCTAACTTTTTAAAACCTCTTATCGCCACCTTAGTTCATATGCTCTTCTTTATCTCAAGATGCCTTCGGACGTTACAGAAATATACAGTCTTATTGATTCAGATTTAAGACTTCAGGACCACCTCTTATTAGTCAGAAATAAAATAAGACTTAAGATTTCAGGCCTCTTAAAAAACAAACGGCACCATAGTCTCTCTCTCCTTTACTTTTACTCTTCCTTCTCTCTAGTTCATCTTTACAAGAGTATTTTTTTTTATTTTAGAAAGCAGTTAATTAGTTATATTGATCTTAAAAGTCTTCTTCATCATAAATAAAATCGTTCTATAATTTTCTCTTGATACCGTTTAATGAACTACAATCTCACTTGATAAAATAATTTAGAGTACTAAGGGGTTGTTTGTTTTTTTAAAAAACCCTCTTAATGACTCTTAAGTCTGAATCGTTCAGACATTTTTATACACCACCTCTTATTAATCATAACTAAAATAAGACTTCAGACTTTAGACATCTTAAAAAACAAACGACACCTAAGTCTTACCGATGAATATTTGGGTAAACGGTCTCTTAATTTTTATATTTGGGTAAACGGTTACGGTCTCTTAATTTTTCATATTATGTCCAGTGAGAACAAAAAGGGTAAGGCCCGCCCGAACTCGACCCAAACATGCAATTGATCGCTTTTACATGTGAGACAATCACATGAACTTCATTATTTAATAAACACACAAAGGAATTAAGGGTGAAAATTCAGAAGAGAAACAAAACAAGTGCATTTCTTCAAATCTTCACCTTCAACTCGTTATTCTCGTATCTATGAGCCAATTATCGAATGGGTGTTTTGATGTACGCGGTACGAGTCGAGTTCCCAACTCTCGTCAACGTTTTCAGCTCGTAAGCGATCCAACATCTCGATCGATCCGTGTGATAAAAATACCCCAAACACTTGCAATCCTTCGTGCATTTGCTCTCACAATCCCCCCGATTCACCGGACCCGTCCCAGCACTATATTTCACCGTAAAATGGTCCACCCCTTTGACCTCGTAATAACGAAAACTACTCGCCTCACACCCCGGCAACTTCGCAACGCAATCGTCGCTCCACGCAAACACCCCCTCCGGCGTCGGGCACCCAACGCACTGGCTCTTCTCGCAAACCCCAAACTTCCCGCACCGATCCGGCAATTGGCACTCGTCTTCGATCTCCTCCCCCCTCTCGCTCACCCCTCTATCGAACAAAGTGAACAACAAGCTCCACGCGTTCCCACGGGTATTTTGTCGATAACTGTACAGTCTCAAGTTCCCGTCGATCCCCAACCGGAGATACGATAACGTGCTGTTGTATCGGAGTATGTCGAGATCAAGAGTCGGTTCGACAACGGAGTTGGAGAGACGACACCGGAGCGAATTAAAATAGTTATCGACGTATTCGGTTTCCGCAATCTCTAACGTCGCATTAACCAAATTCCCGTTGGCATTGTTGACTTCGGTAAAGGAGGATGACCAGTAACGCATGGTCGTCTTGTAATACAAACCCAATCTTTTCGGCTCTAATACGAAACTATAAACGCCGTTAACGTTTTCCGTGGTGGAAGCCCTGCTCACGAGCTTATTCGGACCTCCGATCTGGAGGCTCTGACCGAACAAGAGGGTATCGGTTGGGGAATCAAAGCTTTGCCAGATGAAATTACTGTTAGCGTCACGAAGCACGATGTTGCCAGTTGGGAGGATTTCGAAGCCAATGACACCCTTATTGGCGGTGTTGGTCTGCCATACGATCCGGTTGTCTGCATCGGCTAAGACTAGGTTTCCGTCGGAGGCGAAGGAGAGAGTGGCGTTTTCGCGAACCGGGTCGCCCCGGTTGGCTTCCCAGACCCAGGGCATGACGGATCGGTCACGTCGGGTACCCATGCGGAGAGCGAGAGTGTAGGCATTGGGGGTGGTGTTGTAGAAACAGAGCTGGAAAGGGGTGGTGAATGGTGGAAGAGGGCGGTAGTTTGGGTTGTATTCGGAATCGAATTCACCGAAATCGCCGGTGTTGACGTATCGGAAGGTGTCGGCGGCGGGAACGGTGGCGTCGGAGATGAAGAAGAATGGAAAGAGGAAGCAGAAGAGGATAAGCGAGGGGGGAGTAGCCATGGTAATGTGGTGGATATATCGTAACTAAAGTGTATGCATATTTATACAAAATCATATTCCGTTTTTAAAAAATCATATATGAAGAAGAATTTTAGACCTAAGTGAGCGGTTGAAGTTAACAAAAGAGTTTAAACTTAGTTGTCGTGAAATTCGTATTATGTATTTAAACAAAATCATTATAATTTTTTTGAGTTTTGATTTTATGATGGAATAGTGTTTGATTATGAAAGCATAACAAATGGATTTATACAACTCACAACTACTTGATATTGACATTGAAGAATATAACATAATTCAAAGGAACCCAATTCAATTACGCAACGGGTGATATTTATTAAGGGGAAAATATCTTGTTAGGTTTATTTTTAACTTTTTATTGTGGGTTTTTAAAAATCCATATGCATACGTGGCAGTCCATCAAAAAATTAATACCATTGGGTAGGACGGTTTCTCTCTCTTTTTTTTTTTAATTTTAATTCTCAAACTATATTTGATCCTTTATAATAATGTAACTTTAATTATTACAATTATTATTATTATATCTTTATAATAAGGGAATTTAATTAAAATACTCTAACATGAAAAATCAGTACCCAATATGTCCTAAATCTTGTCATTTTTGCCAAAATACCTCATATGTCCGCGTTTTTGGCTGCATTTTAAAAAAAAACGCGGGGTTACATTATTTGGGTCCGCGTGTTGGAAGAAACGCGGGTATGGTCCGCGTTTGGTGCTAAAACGCGGGGTTGTTCACATTTGTTAATTGAATGGTTGAAATTTAATATATATTTACATTTTATACCCCTATAATTATTTAGTTAATTTACTTTATACCTTTTACTTTTTTATTTTTCATTTTTCATTTTTATCATATTCACATAAAATCGTATATTAACTAAAATACGTTTTAATTTTAACAAGTTACACCATTATAATCGTCTCTTCGAAACCTTCGAAATGAGCCCAATATTGAATATTTTTGGATTTAATTATTTAATTATATATCATATGTACTACATAAAACGTATGAAACGTATGCATATGTTATTTTTCTTTTTACCATAAAACATAAAACGTATTATATATCATATATACTACATATTTTTGGACAAATTATTCATAATTTATGTTATTCTTCTTTTTACCATTTTACTAATAACGATATTTTTAGTCCAATGGTAGAATATCGTTATTTTTACTAAAATATCGTTATTAGTCCAATGATAGAATATCGTTATTTTTACTAAAATGGTAGAATAGCGATATTTTTAGTAGAATAACGATATTTTTAGTCCAATGGTAGAATATCGTTATTTTTACTAAAATATTGTTATTAGTAAAATGGTAGAAAGAAAAATAACATTAATTATGAATAACTTGTCCAAAAATATGTAGTATATATGATATATAATGCGTTTTATGTTTTATGGTAAAAAGAAAAATAACATATGCATACGTTTCATACGTTTTATGTAGTACATATGATATATAATCAAATAATTAAATCCAAAAATATTCAATATTGGGTTCGTTTCGAAGGTTTCGAATAGACGATTATAATGGTGTAACTTGTTAAAATTAAAACGTATTTTTTTAAGATGAAAATGAAAAATGAAAAATAGAAAAGTAAAAGGTATAAAGTAAACTAACTAAATAATTATAGGGGTATAAAATGTAAATATATATTAAATTTCAACCATTCAATTAACAAATGTGAACAACCCTGCGGTTTAGCCCCCAAGTCCGCGTTTTAGCACAAAACGCGGACCATACCCGCGTTTCTTCCATGCGGACCCAAATAGTGCAACCCCGTGTTTTTTTAAAAAAACGCGGCCAAAAACGCGGGCATATGGAGTATTTTGGCAAAAATGACAAGATTTGGGACATATTGGACACTGATTTTTCATGTTAGGGTATTTTAATTAAATTCCCTTATAATAATGTAACTTTAATTATTACAACTATTATTATTATAATAATCTTTAATTTTTATCTTTAATTATAATAAATAATTTTTTGTTGTAACTTTAATTATTGTATTTTAATTATAATAAGTAATTCTTAACTATTATATATTTAGATTTTATTCTTTTTATGAAAGGAATTTAATTAAAATGCCCTAACTTGAAAAATTAGTACCCAATATGCCCCAAATTTTGTCATTTTTGCCAAAATACCCCATATGTCCGCATTTTTGTCCTCGTTTTTGAAAAAACACGGGATTAGTGCATTTTGGTCCGCATATGTATGGAAACGAGGGTGTGGTCCGCGTTTGCTCCCCATATGTCCGTGTGTGTAACACCCTGAATTTTAGACCTCATTGTAAAATATTTTCTTTAAGTTTACGTTTAAGAGTTCTTCTTCATGGTTTTTGAATCTGGGCGAAAACAGGTCGAATCGTCGGGTTTCAGCAGCTGGAAGGGGTTTCGGCGACTGTGTCGCATGGGCAATGTCGCAAGAGGGTTTGAGGCCACGGTACGTATGGCGTGATTGTGACCGGCGATAGTGCCATGGTCACAATCGCGATGGCAAGGTCGCGAGAATGGGGGAGGTCTCGGTACAATTGTCGCGACTGTGCCCGTGATTGTGCCAAGGGCACTATCGCGCGCGGTGTCCAAACGACCAAATCTCCATTTAATGCCATTTTTGGGGTTTAGATCATTAAATGAAGTTTCATCTCCTTGAAGACATTTTCACACACTAAAGGTGCGATTTTCACACACACTCTTCCCTTTCTCTCTTCATTAATTGATAGGTGGGTAAATCATTAATGGTTGGTGATTCTTAGGGTTTTGAGTTCATAGGAGTTTACTCTTTCAAGATCAAAGGGTGGAAGTCTCAATCCCATTCATTCATCACTTCTAGGGTTTGTTCATTTAACCTCTAGGTAAGTTTCTTTAACTTATGTACATTCATACTTACACCATTACTTGTTTATATGAAATTTATGAAATGTACGACATTGACCTAAAAACTAGGGTTTTGCTTATCTTCAATAAATGAGATTTTGGGGTTGGTGGAAGTGTTTAAACATATTGTAGAGTGCTTTTTACAAGTCTTATAGAAAAGGGCAAATCATGGTGTAGGTCTACATCTCTACATATTGAAATGTCAAATGCCTAAATTCTTATCAGCAGTTGGAGTTGTTATACTATTTGGGGATTTACATGTGGCTAAATGAGTTGTAGTTTCTTATGGTGATTATGTATCAAGCATGATCATACTATTTGGGCCCATAATATGTTTACATGAAGATTGTCATCTATAATTGTTCATAACTCTTGTTGGGAGTCTTATATCTATTTCCTTGTGCACGAGGATTTAGATGGTATGCATAGTATATTGCATGTTTATTGCCTTGGGCATTGCGAGTAGACAATAGGGGACGCAAGTCCCTTAGTTGGAACTCGGCTAGATTGGATAGGCACCCTTGCCTGTAAGACCTTGAGGTGTAACCCGACGGGGTAAGCGCTAGAGGCAGAGACGGTTTGAGGATTGTGATGTCCGGCGTGGCATGGGAACTAGAACCGGGGCTGGACGGTGAAATCCAATCTACATCGCGGGTTATACCGTTTTATTTGGAAAATATCTATGATATACATGTACAGGAAATTTAAATATCCCAATTGAGAGGTTTTGGCATTGACTTCAATGCATGGGCGCCGGTATCATTTAATTATCGTTCTTATTTACATTATAACTAGTACCGACGCAATAACTGTTAGACTTCGTTCTAACACTGGTGTTCATGTTTAAATGGTTCACAAGTTTCTCTAGTGGTGCGAGTAGGGCCCCTTGATTCGTCGGGATCGCACTTAGGATTCCTCCGTGGACCGGGCTCTTTGGGAAATCGAGAAAGAGCGTTTTGAAGTCATAGTGACACCCACTTTAATCTGGTTGTTAATTGTTCTAGATTGAATAGGTTGTCATGTATATGTCTTATTTATTCCGCTACTTCATTATAGAACTACCCCGGCTCTTTTGGGTTTTAGTCATCATGTTTACAGGTTTTGGATTCGCCTTATTTTAGGCATTATATTGCAGAAATTTTAAGTTTTATTTTACCCAATTTTTAGCGTGTTACAGCGTGTAATAGTAGAAACGCGAGGTTGGTCCGCGTTTGGATTCAATTCACGGGGACGAGGTGTAGGTCCGCGTTTAATAGTGTAGAACGAGGGTTAGGTCCGCGTTTTAGCCTAAAAACGAGGGTTAGGTCTGCGTTTAATAGTGTAGAACGCGGGGTTGATTATTAGGGTTTCGAAAACTAGGGTTTCAGGGCTATTATTTCATGTGTTGTCAACTGTTTTTGACGTATTTTTTTGCGTGATTTTACTGTTTTTTCCACATTTTCGTCTGATTGTCATACAATAAGTGTACCATTGTCATTTAATTTGTGGTTCACATTCATCTTCTCCATTCAATTTTTCCTATAAATATCAGTAAGATTACATGCAAAATCGTTCATCACATCCACTTGAATTGCTTCATTTTTCATACTACTGAAAAAATGAGTTCATCTGTTCAAAAAACTAGGCTCTTATTATGTTTCGATGGTCAATGGGTGCAAAACAACAATGGGTGGGATTATATTGGCTACACAAAGCGTGGTGTAAATATTCCAGTAATGGTTTCGTATAAGACGTTTATCGATTACGTCGTGGGAAAGTGTGGAATCGGAGATTCTGCTGCTTGCAAGTTGGTGTTCAGACGTGCAGATGGCTCACTGATGGAGATAACCAACGATGACGAAATCCTTGGTTTTATGCTACTTGCAGCCGATTCAGAAAGACCTCCACAACTTTTTGTGTATGTCGCACCATTGATGTGCGATGACGAAGATGATGACGGAGGTGATGACGAAATCCATGTCGGTGGTAGTCAACTGGAGCCTGACTCTCAATTTCAGGCATCCTACGACACCACACTTTATTCTGATAATGCATATCGTCCTAACGATTCTTGTTCCGATGTTGTTCCGGAGACGCAACTAGAAGAAGAAGAAGAAGCAGAAGAAGAAGACCCAAAAAGACGGTTTGTTGGAGTTGCTGATCACGAAACACATGTTTTCACAACTGGTATATCTGATCTGGACAGATCAGATACCGATAATGACGAGGACGTAGAAGAAGAAACATATACCTCTAGCAATAAATCATTTGGTGCGTTAAACGATTATTTTGATATGCCCCCTTCCCTTCCTAACTCGGAGACCCATATACCAGCCTACCAACCCGCACCTTACAATCGCAGTACAACTATACATGAAGGTCAAATATTTCATACGTAGGAGGAAATGACCATACAGTTGGGAATGAAGTTCTTGCGAGAGGGTTTCGTGTTTAGAGCGAAGAAATCCGACAAAAGCAGATACAAGGCTGTCTGTGACCAACAAAATTGTGAATGGAGTATGTCCGCGAAGTCCGTGGGCCCTAAAGGAGGGTTGTTTGTCGTTAGAAAGCTGAACGACGTACACACTTGTTCGAGGACGCAACTGAATGCCATCCACCGGCAGGCCAACAAAAGGACTTTGGGCCACATACTGAAAGACAAGTTTCTTGACGCTAGCAGGTCATTTCGGCTGACGGACATCGTCAACGGGCCACATACTATTATATATTTAGATTTTATTCTTTTTATGAATATAGCTTTTATTTTTATAATTAGTTATTATTGTCTTTTAATTATAATAAGTAATTTTTAATTATTATTATTTTTATTATTATTTTTTTAGTATATAAACTATGAATCGGTCCATGATTAGGAGTGAAAGGTTTATAAGATGAGTATGAAAGAGAAAACTGATGTGGCAAAGAGAGAAAGCTGATTTAGAGGTTCATGACTGCAGATGTTCTTATGTTTTTTTTTGATAAGATGTTTAAATATTATATTTTTTTTATTTTTTTTACTGTAATCTAATTTATATACATATTTTTTTTATATTTACATAACCATCATTATGCATTAGTAAACATATTGGCTTTATATTTTTATACATATCAAAATTTAATTGATAGAAAAAGAAAATAATAGAAAAGAAGAGTTTTTTTTCCTTACAATTGTGGAGGAGGACCTAACATCGTATTATTTGGATTATATATTTATATAATAGTTTTGGATAAATATTTTTGAGTTTATGCAAAAAAAAAAAAAAAAAAAAAAAACAACTAGATCTTTACGTTATAAGCTTCAAACCTGCTAAGAACATCTCCAATGAACCTCCAAAATCACAAAAAACACCAAATGTTAATTCCAACCACACTGCAAACTCTAAAAAAATTGGTGATTGAAATGAGAATTCTCCCATGTGGCCGCCAAATTTGACGTGGGACTGTAGCAACACCAATTACTTTGGGTCCACATTTTCATTTTATTACTTATTTAATATTTACTTTAAATAGATTATGTTTAATAATTATTTTTTAATTATTTATATTTAAAATTTTATTTATTTAAAAAATATTTAAGTTTTTTAAAATGTATTTTTTATAATTATATATAAATTTTAAATAAGACAAGAAACACAATAACAAAAAAAACTAATAAAATACAAATTCATAACAAAATTAAACATACATAATATTGGATAAACATAATTTCATACTGAAAAATCTATAAATTAAGACATAAATTAAAACGTCCGTTGGTTTCCGCTAGCCATATAGTGACTAAAGTTTCCTACCACGTTTTGAGATCCATCGCTTGGTCTTGAACTCCTTCTCTGGATCCTTGAAATTTTGCAATGAAACAATAAGCATGTAGAAAAGACGTGGAACGTGCATTTGGCGTATTGCAATCAAGATTTGCAATAGTCGCAGGACATGCACGGTTATGGAGGAAAGAAATATTGCATGATATAATGACTTCATGCATCATTATGCATAATATGATCATTGAAGATGAACGTGATATTAATGCACCAATTGAAGAACGATATGAGGTGCCAGATGTGGGAATTGAGAGGGTGAACGATAACAATGGTGGACTTGAACAATTTATTGCTCAAAACAAAAAGATCAAAGATAAAGACGCTCATTTTGAACTTCGAGATGCGTTAATCGATCATTTGTGGGACGAGTATACTAACTCGGAGAATTAATACTATTTAATTATGTATTTAATTTGTTTTATTTACATTAATGTTATTTTATTGAGTAAACTACGATTTTAGTCCCTGTGGTTTGATGCTTATAACGGTTTTCGTCCCTGGTCTTTCAAAACTGCTTTTTTAGTCCTTAGGGTTTTTATTTGCTTCTATTTTCATCCCTTCCTCCAATTTTATTAATATTAAATGTTAATTCATTTAAAAATTAAATAAACAAATTACATATTTGGTCCTTGTAGTATATAAACTTTTACATTTTTATCTTAATTTATATTTTTTTTACTTTTTCTTTATTTATTGTCTTTCATCAAGACATTTATTTTTCTATTAATTATATTTTATATTTTCATAATTATTATAATTTTAATTATAAAAATAATCAAATAATTTCATTAAAAATATTGATAAATACACTATATTTTTTTCAAAGTTTTAGGTTTAAATCTCCTAAAATTAATATTTTTTTTATCTATTGATTTATTAAAGCTATTTCTTATTTTAAATTATCATTGAAAAAAGTTTAATAAAATTCGAGAAAAAAAATAGTATTATTTTATAACAACCGGTTGTTTTTTGTTAAATGCAATTTACTATTTACTCCACTATTCTAAATTCTCATTTAATCTTTATTTTTTTATTAATTAATCAAATTTGTTTAATATTTAAATAAGACATACACACATAAACACACACACCATTTTAAATTAGGTTATATATTAAAAACAAAAAATAAGAAAATAAAAGGATAAGAAGATTTCAATATGTTGTTATAAAAATCATGCAATGGGTCATGACGTGCCTCAAAATTAACGTGACATCAAACACAAGAATTATTTAAACCTTGATATATATATATATATATATATATATATATATATATATATAGAGAGAGAGAGAGAGAGAGAGAGGATCAAACGAGAACGGTACATATTTAAAATGAACACGGCAACGACAAATCACATACAAAATATAAGTGATTTTACATGTGATTTCCGCGACTTTAAGTCGCGGAAAAAGTCGCCCCAGACTGCGATTTTGTACGACTTCCGCGCTATTGTAAAATCACTTATGATTTTGTATATGATTTATCGTTCTTGTGTTCTTTTAAATAGATGTCGTTCTCGTTTGAACCCGATTCTCTCTCTCTCTCTCTCTCTATATATATATATGTGTGTGTGTGTGTGTGTGTGTGTGTGTGTGTCAGTGTGTGTGTGTGTTTATTTTAAATATTAACAAATTTGATTAATTAATAAAAAATAAAGTTTAGATGAAAATATGAAATAATGGGAGTAAAGTGAATTTACCAATAAACAATCGGTTGTTATAAAATAAGATTTTTTTTCTCGAAATTTATTAAAAAAATTTTAATGGTAATTTAAAATAAATAAAAAGTTTTAATAAATCAACAGAAAAAATATATTAATTTTAAGAGATCTAAATCTAAAGCTTTGAAAAAAAATTCATGTATTTATTAGTATTTTTAATGAAATTATTTGATTGTTTTTATAATTAAAGTAATAATAATTATGAAAATATACAATATAATTAATAGAAAAATAAATGTCTTGATGAAATACAATAAATAAAGAAAAAGTAAAAAAATGTAAATTAAGATAAAAATGTAAAATTTTATATACCACAAGGACCAAATATGTAATTTGTTTATTTAATTTTTAAATGAATTAACATTTAATATTAATAAAATTGGAGGGAGGTATGAAAATAGAAGCAAATAGAAAGCACAAGGACTAAAAAAATAGTTTTGAAAGACCAGGGACAAAAATCGTTATAAACATCAAATCATAGGGACTAAAATCGTAGTTTACTCAATTTTATTTGAATGTAATATTAATTAAAAAATTATCGTTTTTATTTTAATAAATCTTTATTAAATAAATTATTTACTTGGTCTTTATTATTATAATATGTATTAATAAATTTTAATTATTGTTATTAAAAATAATTAATAATAAATAAAATATGTTATTTTAATGTGGGGTCCACAAATTTGGTATTTTTTTAGAGTACGGTTGGAGTTGTATTTTTTTTTGGTGTTGATGCCTGATGGGCCTACCAAATTTGATGTTTTTTGTGTTAAAATTGGTGTTAAGGTTGGAGATGGTCTAAATAGTTTAATCAAATAAAATTCATTTTTGGTTGATTCATTTACTTTTATTATTATGGATTTGGTTCTTGAGGTTTGTTTTGTCATGAAATTGGTGCTTTATTTTCATTATTACAAAAGAACCCTTTATCTATGTAATTTATTGAATTTGGTTCCTCATATTAAATGGTTGTTTGTTTTTTTTTTAAAAATGTTCTTGATGACTTTTAAGTTTGAATCCTTCAGACCTTCTAACATTCAGACTTTTTTTTTCTAGTTGTTAGAACCTCTTAACTCTTAAATACATCTGAAATAAGAAGTGGTGAACTAACTTTTTAAAACTCTTATCGCCGCCTCAGTTCATATACTCTCATTTCTCTTAAAACGCCTCCAAACGTTACAAAAACAAACAATCTTATTGATTCAAATTTCAGACTTCAACACCACCTCTTATTAATCAGAAGTGAAATAAAACTTCAGACTTCTTGAAAAACAAACGCCACCTAACAGTAGTCCAACTTGTCCGTTAGTTATGAGGCAGGATAGTCCTTCGTGCGATGGACCAACTTCAAAACCGTAAAACTCAAATCTTCAAATGAAAAGCCAAAATCAAATCCCTATTATGTAATTGGCTTTAAAACCCACCATCCATCACCACTCCTCCATAGCCACTTCTTTCCTTCGATCGAATCTTTGAGCTTTACAGAAATTTTAAAAATGAAAGGCTTAGAAGACAATAAAGACTCTTGGGCTTCATCATTGATTTTGGCCGAATGATGAAAAGAAAGCGAAAAGAAGGTTATAAACCTTCTGAGATTATCAATGGCGTATCTGAAGGAAATATTTTGAGTCTTTTAGAGATGGGAGAGATGATGTTGAAGAAGGAGAACAGAGGAAAGAAGCAAAACAACAATGAAGAAGATGAAAAAGGACTTCGTTTGATCCATTTGTTACTAGTTTCCTCTCGATGAAATTGGGGACGAGGCTTCTCATAGGCGTTAAGGGGGTTGGGGGTTTAGTCAAAGAAAAAATGAGATAATAGGGGGTTGCTTAGGTTGTGGCTTGATATAAGAGATGGTGGTTTTCTTATCTATCTCTCTATATATATTTATTAATTTCATATACATATATTTTTAAATTTTAATAGCAAATAAGAAAATGTTTAAAATGACTTAGGGGTCGTTTTACAAACGCTTACCCGGGTAAGCGCTTACCAAATCATATTACCTTATGGATGAAGATGATAATGACCAAAAATCTTACTCGGTAAGAGCGAAGGAAAGGACCAAGAGTCTTACCCTGGTAAGTGATGACGAAAACTTTTACCACGGTTAGCGCTTACCGGAAAATTTGTTGCATACGATACTGTTTTGGTGGACTAAAATCTTACCCGGTAAGTAAGTGATAGTGTTAAAATTTACCGGTAAGCGCTTATTGGGAAATTTTTTGCATACGATACCGTTTTGATGGACTAAAATCTTATCCGCTAAGTAAGTGATAGTGTTAAATTTTATTGGTAAACACTTATCCGGGTAAGTGTTTGATAAACAACCCCTTAGATACCTCTTGTTTAATTGGATTTAATGAAAAAAATTAACGGTCGTTAAATAGAAGAACCAAATTCAAAAGAATGAAGTTAAGGGACGATATCCATTAAAAATAATAAACATTAAGGATCAAAAGTGAACTTTACTCTTTAAGTATTATTATAATGTTTTTCTAATTTCAACCAAACCTTGTTTCAACGGTCAAAAAGGTTTAATGATTAGTGTTTAGCCGCATATGTGGCCATGTCAGGTTTTGACTTTATCTTGATTTTTAAGATATTTTAGATGAAAACATGTGTCAACTTTCCACCATAGGTTATGGATAACGTTAGCTTCCGATTGCAAATGGAATATGACTAAGGGGTTGTTTGACGATGTTGGATAGTTTGGTGTAGAATGATTAAATACTCATAATGATTAAAAGACTCTTATGATATAGTACAAAATGAAATATGGTTGTTTGGTAATTGTTCAGAATGAAATCAGGTTACTGAATTGTTAAGGAAGATTCATGATACAAAATCATTCAGAGAGTATTAGAACCATTTAGAGGCAGACCTTTTTTTTTACCAAATAAGATCCATCTTTTAGCGATCAAATATTGTCTCTTAATGAAACTATTAAAAGGTAAACAAACAACTTAAAAAGTTAAATCTTTAAAAAAAATTATACTTAATTTTAAGGAATTCTTTATTTTAACTACTGATAACTCTCAAATTTTGAGAGTTAATTCCTCTCTTGTTATATTTATTTTACCACATTTTCACCCAATTTGCTCCTCATCTCCTTCATTTGGTCTTAATGGTTTAAACATTGTGATGAAATCCCAAAAATGCAAAAAAAACCGGTTTTACTAACTTTTGTGCAGAACGTGGCCACGTTGCATCCACGTTGTCACCACGTTGGGGCGTTGGCAAAAATTGCTTGGATAAGATTTTACCAATTTGGGAAGTCTGCCTTATGAAGAAAGTGAAAGACCCTTCTGCTCATTCATAAGAATAAACAAGGAAGAGGACAAGAGATGTAAGTCAAAGGAAGGTGCTATACTCGAGAGGGGCAGATCCGAAATACGGCTTGAGTGATGCAAAGAATATTTGAGAAAGTCTTTTATAACCACGTAGAGATACGGGTTTTTGCATGATTTTAACTAAGGTTCAAATGTCGGTCGATATGGGTGTCACAAAGAGATTTAGGCATCTACATCTATACTGGTGGAACTGAAATCCTTAGAGGTTTACTTAGTTAAGACGACAAGTCTTGAGTTGGCCAACGTGGTGACAAAGTGGGCACAACGTGGCCACGTTCCGAGGAAACTTATTTTCGAGAGAAAAAGGTTTTTAAGGTTGTCGTGTGTCATTTTGTTTCTGACCAAGTTGTTACTACATCAGTCTTAGTTAATGCTTGTACCCACATCCTATATTTAATACTGTTAATTCCGTTTAATCGTTGTTTAGTTGCTTAAAACTCACGAAATATTGATATTGTTCTAAAAAATCAACCAAGCCCTAGAAGTTCATGAAAAGTTCTCTGATTCTTAGTTGACTAGTCCCTGTGGGAACGATCTCGGTACTCTACCACTTTATTACTTGTAGCGATCATAGTGTCCGGTGTGCACTTGCACCGCCACTGTGGCAACATAGTGGCCACCTTGTGGACCTATACGGTTTTCCACTACCAAGTTTTTGGCGCCGTTGCCGGGGACTAGCGCGATTTTAAATCCTAAGATATTGACTTTTCATTCGAGCCTGAGTTGCTTGTGTCTTTTATTTTTAGTATTTTCCGTGTTGTATGCCAAGGCTACAACACGGTGAACTTGTACCTCTTGACCCCGAAATTGAAAGAACCGTTAAAAGACGAAGAAGAGGTAGAAGAGGTCGGCAAAATCAAAACATGGATGGAAATGGTGGAGATCCTCCACCACCACCTAATGAAACAACCATAAGAATTGCCGACGATAAAGAACGGGGAATACGGGACTATGCAACACCCGAATTTGATCAATTAAAATCTGGTATTCTTAGGCCCAACATGGTAGCACAAACTTTTGAACTAAAACCGGTAATGTTTCAAATGATCCAAGCAATGGGTCAATTTGGAGGGTTACCGTCGGAAGATCCGCACTCACATTTAAAATCATTTTTAGAAATGACGGATCATTTTCGCATTCAAGGTGTTACGACAGAAGCCCTACGGCTTACGCTCTTCTCTTACACATTGAGAGATAGAGCCAAAGCTTGGCCGAAAAATTTCTAAAAAAATATTTTCCTCCAACTAGAAATGTGAAGTTTAGAAATGAAATCTTGATGTTTCGACAAGAGGAGGAAGAAGCGGTTTCAGATGCATGGGAGAGATTCAAAGACTTGATTAGAAAATATCCTCATCATGGAATCCCTCATTGCATCCAATTAGAGACATTTTATAATGGCCTCACTAATTCCGCTAAAATTATTCTTGATGCTACGGCCGGTGGCGCTTTCACCTCTAAAACTTATAACGAAGGATATGACATTTTGGAGAAAGTGGCCAACAATAACACCGATTGGTCAAACCCACACGCTCTTGCTCCCAAGAATGCATCGGGTGTTCAAGAAATTGATGCCATCACCGCCTTAAACGCACAAATTGTAGCTTTAACTAACTTGGTAAAAAATAACATGAACTTAAATGGAGAAAAGAACCAAGTCCAAGCCATAAATGAATCTTGTGTATTTTGTGGTGAGAGCCATGCTTTTGAGTGTTGTCCCGGTAATCCCGCTTCAGTTAACTATGTAGGAAACCATTCTAGGAATAACCCATTTTCTCCAACTTACAACCCAAATTGGAGAAATCACCCGAACTTCTCATGGTCGGGTAATCAAGGACTTCAACCCCCCGGGGCTCATCAAGTCCCAAACCGACCACCAAATCCCCCGGGATTTCAACAGGACCGTCTCATACGTACCAAAGTGGGCAATCCTCATAACCGTATGTACTGAGACAACAAAATGCATCGGAGAGTAATGGTTCACTTGAATCTTTACTCAAAGGTTTTATAAACCAAACCAATGCAACTTTGAGAGGTTTTGAGACTTAATTGGGACAATTTTCCGCCGAGTTGAAAGGAAGACAAGTGGGCACTTTACCTAGTGACACCGAGACCCCTAAGGGTAAGGAACACGTTAAGGTCGTAACTTTAAGAAGTGAAACAAGAGCATCCAAACCCAGTGAGGAAGTCTTAATTGATACCGTTGAGCAAGAAAACACCACACATGCTTTTGACAAAGAAAAATTCCCGTCCTTGTTTCCAACCAACGTGGCTGGAACGTGCCCACCTTCGAGACAGAATATGACAGCCCCTTCACGGACTGTTCTGCCTTCAGATCCACCTCTCCAAGGTGGTGCGCAGGTGCCCACTTCACAGCCCATAAGGGCAAGTTCAAACCAATCAAATTTGGACTTGCGAGACCTCCCTTTTCCCGGTAGAATGAAGAGCAAAAATGAGGATGTGCAATTTAAAAAAAATTTGGACATTTTCAAACAATTGCACATTAACATACCTTTGGTTGAAGCTCTCGAGCAAATGCCAAGTTATGTTAAATTTTTAAAGGACATTCTCAACAAGAAAAGGAGGTTAAGTGAGTACGAAACTGTGGCCTTAACAAAAGAATGTAGTGCTTTGCTCACATGTAAAATTCCTCCCAAACTCAAGGACCCGGGAAGCTTTACCATCCCGTGTTCAATAGGGGGAAAAGAGGTGGATCATGCCCTTTGTGACCTTGGGGCAAGCATAAATCTCATGCCACTTTCGGTTTTTAATAAATTAGGAATTGGAGAAGTCCGACCCACGACCGTTACTTTACAATTAGCGGATCGATCGTTGGCTTATCCCAAAGGAAAAATTGAAGACATTTTGGTTCAAGTTGACAAATTCATCTTCCCGGCCGACTTTTTAGTTTTGGACTATGAAGCCGATAGGAATGTCCCAATCATCTTAGGGCGACCATTTTTAGCAACGGGTAGAACCTTAATTGATGTCCACAAGGGAGAGCTAACCATGAGAGTGAATGACCAGCAAGTGACGTTTAACGTTTTCAAATCACTTAAGTTTCATGGGGAAGTAGAAGATTGTTCAGCCTTAGATACCTTAGAAAGAGAGGTTGGCATCAACACTGTTGAAGGTGGCCACGTTAGTCACCAAAGTGGCCACTTCGGTGCAGAATATTTGGAGGATTTAGACTTTATGAGCGAGGAGGAAATTGAGGAGACCATAGCAGCGTTTGAACAGTTAGATTTCACGGACAGAACGATCCAACAACCATCCATCATTGAACCACCTAAGCTAGACTTAAAGCCCCTACTTGATCATCTTAAGTATGCTTACCTCGTCAAGGAAGAAAAATTGCCCGTCATTATTTCTTCCAAATTAACCCAAGAGCAAGAATTAAGTTTGATTGAGTTGTTGAGGAAATATAAGAACACCTTAGGTTGGACCATAGCCGATATCAAGGGTATAAGTCCGACGGTTTGCCAACATAAGATACTTTTGGAAGATAATAGCATTGGCAAAGTGCAACCGCAAAGGAGACTTAATCCTATCATGAAAGATGTTGTAAAAAAAGAGGTTTTAAAATGGTTGGATGCGGGGATCATTTATCCCATTTCTAGTAGTAGATGGGTGAGCTCGGTACAATGCGTACCAAAGAAAGGTGGCACCACGGTGATCACAAATGACAAAAACGAGCTCATACCAACTAGGACCGTGACGGGATGGAGGATTTGAATGGATTATAGGCAATTAAATCTCGCCACCAAGAAAGACCATTTCTCTCTACCATTCATAGACCAAATGCTTGATAGGTTGGCCGGGAAAGAATTATATTGTTTTTTGGACGTATATTCGGGATACAACCAAATTCATATAGCACCCGAAGATCAAGAGAAGACTACCTTCACTTGTCCCTTTAGAACTTTTGCTTTTCGGCGTATGCCATTTGGGTTGTGTAATGCACCCGCAACTTTTCAAAGATGCATGATGTCAATTTTCTCGGATATGATTGAAGACACCATGGAAGTTTTCATGGATGGTTTTTCGGTAACGGGAACATCTTTTGAAAATTGTTTAAAAAATCTTGAAAAAAGTTTGCAAAGATGTGAAGCCCATGACTTAATTTTAAATTGGGAAAAATGTCATTTTATGGTACAAGAAGGGATAGTCTCGGGTCACATGATTTCAAAGAAAGGATTGAAAGTTGATAAAGTCAAACTTGAGGTAATAATGCAATTACCCGAGCCCACCTCGGTTAAGAGCATTAGGAGTTTTTTGGGGCATGCGGGATTTTATAGGAGGTTTATTAAAGATTTTTCAAAAATCGCAAAACCCCTTTGCAATCTTTTGCACATTGACCAACCCTTTGAATTTACCTCCGAATGTAAAAAGGCTTTTGAGACAATTAAAAATGCTCTCGTTTCAGCACCCATTGGGATTGCACCCGATTGGAATTTACCATTTGAAGTAATGTGTGACGCAAGCGATTGGGCCGTGGGTGCGGTTCTTGGTCAAAAACGAAACAAAATTTTTCACCCAATATATTACGCAAGCAAAACTCTTGTTGAAGCACAAGTTAATTATACAACAACCGAAAAAGAATTGCTTGCGGTAGTATTTGCTTTCGATCGCTTTCGTTCATATTTGATTGGCACCAAGGTTATCATTCATACCGATCATTCCGCTATCAAATACTTATTTAATAAAGCCGATGCTAAACCTAGGCTTATTAGATGGGTTCTTCTTTTGCAAGAATTTGATGTCGAAATTGTTGATAGAAAAGGCATCGATAACCAAGTTGCCGATCATCTTTCTCGAATAGAAGGAATGGTATCTAGTGGGGGTGATCATGAAATTAAGGAGATTTTTCCGGACGAGCATGTTTTGGCCATACATCATCATAAAGAACAACCGCCATGGTATGTGGATTTAGCCAACTATCTTGCATGTGGGCTAAAGCCGTACCATCTTCAAGGGCAACAATGGAAAAAATTTCTTCATGATAGCAAACAATATTTTTGGGACGACCCATTTATTTTTAAAATGGGTGCGGACCAAGTTTTGAGAAGATGTGTTCTGGAGAAGGAAATGTTGGGGATTTTAAAAGAATGTCACGCCTCACCGTATGGTGGCCACTTTGGTGGCCAACGTACGGCGGCCAAGATTTTGCAAAGCGGCTTCTTTTGGCCAACTCTTTTTAAAGATGCATTCGAATTTGTGAAAAAGTGTGATCAATGTCAACGAATGGGAAATTTGTCTCAACGCAATGAGATGCCATTGAACAATATTTTGGAAGTGGAACTTTTTGATGTTTGGGGCATCGATTTTATGGGATCATTTCCCATGTCGTTCAACAACCAATATATTTTGGTTGCGGTCGATTATGTTTCAAAGTGGGTTGAAGCTAAGGCATGCCCGAGGAATGATGCAAAAACAGTGATTGATTTCTTACATAAAAACATTTTTGTCCGTTTTGGAACACCCAGAGCATTGATAAGCGATGAAGGGACTCATTTTGTGAACAGAATGTTGAGCATCGTTCTTGATAAATACAACATCCAACATCGAGTGGCCACGGCTTACCATCCTCAAACTAATGGTCTTGCCGAACTTTCTAATAGGGAAATTAAAAATATTTTGAAAAAAGTTGTTAAACCTACTAGAAAAGATTGGTCTCTCAAGTTGGATGATGCATTATGGGCATATAGAACGGCTTTTAAGACCCCTTTGGGAATGTCTCCTTATCGACTTGTTTTCGGAAAAGCTTGCCACTTACCGCTTGAATTGGAGTATAAAGCTTTTTGGGCCACAAAAGAATTGAATTTAAGTGAGGATTCTGCGGTAAATAAAAGAAAGCTTCAATTAGCCGAGTTGGAAGAGTTGAGATTTCACGCGTACGAAAGTGCCAAATTATACAAAGATAAAACGAAAATGTGGCATGATCGTCGAATAAATCAAAGGAGTTTTGACGTTGGTCAACGAGTACTACTCTTCAACTCGCGGCTAAAATTATTTCCCGGAAAGCTCAAATATCGTTGGTCCGATCCGTTTACCATTGTCAAAATCAGTCAGTATGGAACCGTGGAATTATTGAATCCACAAGACGGAAGTACCTTCAAAGTCAATGGACATAGGGTCAAGCACTATCTTCCGGAAGAGGTGCCCAAACCCTCGGAAATGTCCCTTTGATAAAATCAAGAAAGTCGTTTGTAAATAGTGTAAATAAATGCTCTTTTGCTCTTGGACCAAAGTGGCCACCTTGCAGCCACTTGGGAAGTTTAGCTGTGACAAGTCTGAACGTTGGTTTACAGACAGATTTTCAAATTTTTATGCATGGCCTAAAATATTCCTTTTGTCCCTTGGTTTTTCCATGCAAGGTAAGACATCACAGTTTAATCTGAGCCCATGTTTGGTCCTTTGTTTTTCTGCAAGCCTTGTCCTTTATTATTTTTCAAATCTTTATTTTTAATTCCTTGTGCAGGTCAAGTTCCCGAAGTCAGATATATGCCAAGAGTTTGGAGGATAAACGAGTTGTTTTTCAAAAAGTTGATTTTTGGAAAAAGTGAACATCTTTTCAACTTTCAAACCCCAAGAAACCATCATTACCCTCCTAACCTCTCTCTCTTTCGCGTCATTCCCTAAACCCCTGACCAAACAACCCCTTCAATTCTCTATCTCTCACAACCCATCAAATCTCCCTCTACGCCGGCCACCATCCTCCCGACGTCCTATCACCATCACCATCGCTCACTCCGTCGGTTTCCCCCATCATGGCTCGAACAAAACACCTCGTCAAACCTTTCCCCGATAGTCGACGAGGTCGCCAGTCAGCCGCCGCTAGCGGTTCCTCAAACCCGCCGTCCGATCCCCCTGTGTCCACCGCCCCACCACTCTCAGCAGCGGACGTCGCCACCATTGCACCACCAGTATTTACGGTTCATTATGAAGAGTCGCACGCTGTCATAACCTCTCAGCCCATTCCCAATGTACCACATCCGGTGATTAACCCTAACCCCCAATCTCCCATTCCCCTTTCCCAAAACCTAGTTCTACCACCACTCTCGCCGGAACCTGAAACCCTAATCACCGATCCTCCACCACCACCACCTTCCCCACCCACTCATCGGCCGTTGCTCTCGCTCCTCATCCCACGAAGCACGCTATCGACACCTGCCATCTCGCAAACCCTAGCCTCCACCGAAACTACCACATCACCACCACCGTCGGTTCGACTCTCTCCTTTGCCCCAAGTTCGAACCCTCCGTGACCCTTCTCTTCTCTTTAACCCACAACCCCAAGTTGATGCTTCGGGAAGTTTCCTCAACCCCCTATTCGGTCCACATAGCCCTGTCGGTGTCTTCGACCTCAATCAAGTCGAAGCCGAGTCTACCATTCCAGTCAACCCACTACCCTCGTCGACGAACACTTCGATCCTTGACAGTCCAACTCAACGTGGCAAGGACGTGGCCACGTCGAGCGCCACTTCGTCCGCCATATCTCCTTCGGGTTTTGGCCAGGCTACTCCCTTCCCACCACGCACTATCGAAACTCGTGGGAAGCGGCCTATCTAGCCTTCGGATCAAGAGTATACCCCCGAGCCATAAATTGTTGTCAGGATCTGATTCTTAACAAGAATAAACACTCAGAAACAATATTAAAGGAGTTTGCGGAATAACACTTTAATATTCAGAATATCAATGAAACAGTGAATCAGAAATCACAAATTGTAAACTTTATTGAATGATTTAAAGCTACAAGATTTCACACACAACCTCAATATTGATGAACAGGCTCACCAATACGAATTCTACTTCTCTAGAATTAGGATTATAAACCTTGAGGTTAATTCTCTCTATGAAAACAAAAACTCAGAATCAAAAATTAATTCTAAACTATTCTGACTAAGTCTATACATATACTAAAGATAAAAGATAATTACAAAATATAAAAGATCCTCAGTATAATCTTCCATAGTTATCTCCAAGCTTTCCATGAATATCTTCAATCAATACAGCTGTCTTCATTGCCATACGAAGTCTTCATCTCATAAGCAGTACTAACCATGTTCAAAAGCATTAACCATGTTCAGCAGTATTAATGAAGTTGGCAGTAGTAACCCTTAGCAGTACTAACTACTAGCAGTACTAACTATGCTCAGCAGTAGTAACTTCATCAAGCAGTATTAATCTTGTTTAGCAGTATTAATCTGTCTCAGAAGTATTAACCATGTTGTGCTAGCAGCATTAACCATACTTGTGCAAATTCTGAATTCCCAACAATCTCCCCCTAACTTGACTTTTGAGAAGAGAAGTCAAGTTCTTCAGATGCTCCCAAAACTCCATTATTCATATCCCTGTATCAGCATTCAACCCCAAACTTTGATTAATTGTTCTTTAGATCAAATACCTTGCCATCTCTGAATCTGGTGCACAACCAAGCTTCTTCTTCAACATAGCATGCAACTTTAATCTGCTGTGGTTGTAAACTCTATCCACTAGGAAGTATTCTATGTGATTTGTATCCATAGTCAGTGCATATACTCCACTAGTTTCATATAGAGTCCAGTTGTTAACCTTTTGAAACACATTTCTGATAATATCCTTCACTTCTTCTGGCTTGAACAACATACATAGATACTCCATCACAAGTTTTGTGATTGGTATTCCTGGAGCTTTTAGTTGATCAGCATACAATTTCATTCCTACTTCAAACATCTCCTCTAGATCAGATCTGGAACATGTTTTAGACAATCTTGGCCCAAGTCTGATATACTTCATACTTCTCATCTTTCCTCTTGAGCCTGATATACTCTGTTCCATCAACTTTCAGTGTATCCCAGTAAATGATCTCTAGAGGCTTAACACCAACAGCTTCAGCTGATATAGGCTCAGGCACTTTGTCCATCACTACCATGTACAGATTCACATCAGCAGTACTTGATGGTTCTTCCTGTTCAACAGACTTAGGTGCCCCTTCTTCTTCAGCTCCCCTCTGTTCTTTCTCAGCTTCTTCAACTCTAGGTTTCTTAGCTGGTGTTCTTCTTGCCATCATTTTAGTTCTCTTCAACTTCCTCAAACTGTCACCTAGAGTAGCTTCCTTCCTTGGTGATTCTTGCTCATCAGGGAAAGGTTTTTGAATTTGAAGATCATGTCTTTCTTTCATCTTCTTTTTTGCTTCAACTCTTGCTATGTCATTTCCTTGTAACTTGGTCATCTCAGCTTCATACAAACCTTTGATTTGTTCAAAAGACATATTTGTGAACATTTCCTTTTTAACTCCCACAGCACCTTTGAGAAAAGTAATCATCTTCTTTCTCTCTTGAGTGCCAAGGAAGGTCTGTGAAGGTTGTCTCTTCTTTGCCCCCATTCTGATCATTCCATGCTTCTTTAGAGTTGTAGCTTTCTTCTTTGCTATCTCAGTTGCTAAACTCTTTTGATAAACTTCATTTAACTCTGCAGCTAGAGCCTTAGCCATCTCTCTATCTTTTTCCACTTGAGTTGATTCTGCTTGTTCAAGTTCAACTTGAATCTTCTTAGCCAAAGCTTCATCTGACTCAATCATCTTTTGATTTTTAAGAGGTTGATCAGATTCCACTATCTTAGCTTTGCCTTTGTCCTTGTTGTTTACTTTATCAACACTAACTTTCTTGATAACTTCAACATTGTCTTTGATGACAACTCCTTTGGTCTTTGAAGTGACCTTAGGAGTATCATGTTTAGCTTTGATTAATGCTTCAGCTGTCTCAAGTTCTTGCACATTGCTGCTAAGAAGGTCTGTTAATACCTCTTGAACCATTTCTGCTGCTTCATTCAATTCAGCAGTATTAATAGTTTCTGCTGCTTTGCTTGTTTCAGCAGCATTAACTGTTACTGCTGCTTGTTCTGTTTCAGCTGCTTGTACAAATTCTGATTCTGTTTCTACTGCTTGCTCCCCCTCAAAATCAAATTTCTCCCCCTTATCTTTAGCCTCTTCCATGTTTACATCAGCTTCTGACTCCCCCTTTTTGGGAGCATCATCCACTGGTTTCCTTCTCCTGAGCACAAACTGTCTCCTTTTCTTTTTTCGGAACCAATCTCTTCACCATTTTCTTCATGTTGGTAATATGTACTTGTTGAGACAGAATCACCATTTTCATCTCGTCTATGTCTTTGCCTTGCTTGATTACATCCAGATTGATGTTGACCATAGTTTCCATCAATTCATTATAGTCATATCTGTCCTCACCTTCTCCAGGAGTGTTACCCCCTTTTGAAGGATCATGGGATCTTTTAGTAGTGGAAGTCTTCTGCCTAGCAGAAGCACCCTCCACCCCTTGGTTTCTTGGCACCTGGGACCTTTGGATGATTGCTCACCCAAAGTTGTCATGGGGAAGGTCTTATTGATGTTACCACTGGCCTCCTCTGTGCTAGCAGGAGTAGTGGCAGCCTTTGCACCCATATGCTCATTCATCTCCTCAGTGAGCACCTCCTTGGGGTTGGGAGACACCCCTGTGGTTTCCCTATAGATATTCTCTAATGGAGAATTTTCCATTAGAGGGCTTAAAGGCTCTGTGGGTGAAGGTACAAGAAGGGAAGGAGCCTTCTTTACCTTTTTCCTGATGTAGGTATTGGTGATTGGAGAAGTTGGTTTTTGAATAAGGGATTGTGGGATTGATATGGTGATTGAAGGTTGGGATTGGCTTTCAGTGGGATGGTCTAATGAGGGCCTTGACCCTGAAGCCATACATTCTGGATTGTGGGACACCACCATCATTGTAGAGAACAATGGGATGTCAACTCCTTCCGAGTCCAATGGAGATCTCTTCATATTTGAAAAGACCTTGCCTTTGGGGATTTTAGGTACATATACCTCATCAAATTGAGGCATATCCGTCAATTCATTGGTTATAACTGCCTGGATAAATCTTGGGTACATATAGAAACTCTTTTTATTTCCCAAGTTTGACACAAGGTCATTGAAAATCATTTTAGAAAAATTGTACTTTCTGGCAATGGCCAAGCAAACCAAAGCATAAGCAATGGTACTACTGAACTCACTCCATCCAGTAGTCTTTTTGGAAATACAATGCATAAGGGTATGAACAAGAAAACGCCATTGGGTATAAAATTTAGCTTTTGAGAATTTGAAAACACCCAATTGGCCTCCATACCCCATTCTTGACAGATTGGAGAACAAGTCCTCATTAGGAATAGAGGTAATACCTGCAGCATCGTCTAGTCGTAGACAGATGCGAATCACCTCTTCAGAAACTGACAAGGGTTTGTCACACACCCTTGTCTTGATAACTTGCACACCATTTTCAGTAACAATGGTGGCATTTGCCCAGAATTGTCTCTGATGCTCTATGTAGATTATTGGAGACACTGTAAGAGCATACGCAATATGGCTTGTCTTGAGAAAATCGACTATCTGGTGAAATCCATCAGCCTGCTTCGGCTTTTGTAGCATTGCAATCTCATTATGTTCATCAATGAACGCCATAGTTGCCATCGAGCTTGAGTATTCTGGACTGAAACACTTGGTGCTTGAGAGAAAAGAGTTAGAGAGCAGATGAATAGTAATCAAAGAGTCGTTATGAACTTTTAGGCG
The DNA here is from genome assembly GCA_954870635.1 of Arctium minus. NCBI lineage: Eukaryota > Viridiplantae > Streptophyta > Magnoliopsida > Asterales > Asteraceae > Arctium > Arctium minus. Next base: position 7,801,524 of record OX941080.1, read on the forward strand.
GGCAAAAAGGGTATTTATACAATTCGGGACATAAGCAGTATTAACTCAGAGCAGTATTAACTAACTAGCAGTATTAACTGAGAGCAGTATTAACCACTAGCAGTATTAACGAACTAGCAGTATTAACTGAGAGCAGTATTAACGAACTAGCAGTATTAACTGAGAGCAGTATTAACCACTAGCAGTATTAACGAACTAGCAGTATTAACTGAGAGCAGTATTAACCACTAGCAATATTAACTAACTAGCAGTAGTAACTGAGAGCAGTATTAACTACTAGCAGTATTAACTAACTCTGGCAGTATTAACTACACTTACACTATTGAAGCTTGATTTGGTCTGAACAAGGCAATTTACTTCCTGAGAAAGATGATTAGTAACAACCTAAAACAACCAAATAACAGGTATACAATCACTTTTTAAACATGAGCTCATTCAGAGTTGATCATGCCCACACTTGTGACCAAGAAGGTGAATCTACCCACATCAAAAGCTTTAGTGAATAGATCAGCAAACTGGTTGTCAGTATGAACTTTAGCAACTTGAATAAGCTTCTTTTCATTACAATCTCTAATAAAGTGATACCTGATCTCAATGTGCTTTGTTTTGGAGTACTTCACTGGATTGTTAACAATGCTTATAGCACTGCTATTGTCAATGAAGATTGGAGTGTGAAGAAAGGTTACCCCATAGTCCAACATCTGATTCTGAATCCATAGAACCTGAGAGCAGCAACTTGCAGCAGCAATGTACTCAGCTTCTGTTGTAGATAAGGACACTATGGTTTGCTTCTTACACTGCCAAGATACTAGTCTTGCACCCAAAAGCTGACATCCACCTGAAGTAGACTTTCTATCCATATTAGCACCACCCAAGTCACTGTCTGAATATGCAATCAAGTCAAAGTTGGATTCATAAGGATACCAAAGATCTAATCTAGGTTTCCCTCTTAAGTATCTGAAAATCCTCTTAACAGCTTGAAGATGTGATTGCTTTGGCTTGACTTGGAATCTGGCACACAGACACACTGGAAACATGATGTCTGGTCTTGAGGCTGTGAGATACATGAGAGATCCAATCATTGATCTATATAGATGGACATCAACATCCTCCCCTCAAGATCAACAGTGATCTGTTTATGAGTCTCCATAGGTGTGCTTGCTGGCTTTGAGTCTGTTAAACCATACTTATCCAAGATGTCTTTCACATACTTTGATTGACTTATAAAGATCCCATCTTTCTGCTGTTTCACTTGAAGCCCAAGGAAGAAGGTAAGTTCACCCATTGAACTTATTTTAAAGCTCTTGTGCATCAACTTTTCAAAGTTTCTACACATCTGATCTTGTGTGGATCCAAAGATGATGTCATCCACATAGATCTGAACAAGTAGGATGTCCTTCTTACTCCTTTTAATGAAGAGGGTCTTGTCAATTATTCCCCTTTCAAACTCATTTTCTAAGAGATAAGTAGACAGTGTATCATACCATGCTCTTGGGGCTTGATGTAGACCATAAAGTGCTTTCTTCAGTTTGTATACTCTGTCAGGATATGATGGATTTTCAAATCCAGGGGGCTGACAGACATATACTTCTTCATCAATTGTACCATATAGAAAGGCACTCTTCACATCCATTTGATATACCTTGAACTTCATGTATGAGGCATAGGCTAGAAATAGCCTAATTGCCTCTACCCTTGCAACTGGGGCAAACACTTCTTCATAATCTATGCCTTCTTCCTGAGTGTACCCTCGTACCACAAGCCTTGCTTTGTTCCTGATCACAATTCCTCTCTCATCCTTTTTATTCCTGAAAATCCATTTGGTGCCAATAGCTCTATGACCTTTTGGAAGGTCTACCAAGTCCCAAACTTCTTGCAATTTGAACTGCAGTAACTCTTCTTGCATAGCTTCTATCCAACTGGAGTCTTTCATTGCATCAAAAACCTTCTTAGGCTCATTCTGAGATAGAAAGCAAGAGAGTACTGTGTGTTGCTGATCCTGCAGCTCTTGAAGTCTGCTTTGATTCCTTGTTATCACAGGAGAAGAGATGTCTCCTATGACCAGCTCTGGAGGATGGTTCTTTTGAGTTCTAGTCTGATGACTAGGTTCTTCATTGATTCCCACTTCTAAATTGGACTCATTTAAGTCAGCTGAGGTGATCTCATCAGCTGCTTCTGGATCTTCCTGCACTTGATTCTCCTAATCTCTTCTTTCTTCTTCACTCTGAATTGGTTCAGTCATAGTCTTTTTTTCACAGAAATCAACAGGTTCCATTGTAGGTATGGGAAAGATCACAGGCTGAGGAATAATGTCTTGTACTTGTACATCCCCTGATCCTCCACTTCCTGAACCTGCATGATCATCACTATTGAAACCCAAAGAGTTAGTTAGTGAATCAATGTCAAACAACCACTAAGGACCTGAACCAATAGGATTTGGTGTGTTCTCATTGCATTTGACATTGTCACTTTCCTCAATTATTCTAGAAGAATAATTAAATACTCTGTAAGCCTTACTCTGAGATGAGTAACCAACAAGAAAACCATCATCTGCCTTGCTATCAAACTTTCCTAAGTGAGTTTTGGTATTGAGAATGGTACAAGGACACCCAAAAGGTTTGAAAAATCCAATAAATGGTTTTCTTTTATTTAAAAGCTCATATGGTGTCTTGTTTTAGGCTTGACTACTAGAACTCTGTTCTGTACATAACAAGCAGTATTAACTGCTTCAGCCTAGAAAGTAATTGGAAGTTTTGAATCAGCTAACAGAGATCTAGCAGCCTCAATCAGTGTCCTATTCCTTCTCTCAGCAACACCATTTTGTTGTGGAGTCCTAGGAGCACTGTATTGCCTCTCAATTCCTTTTTCCTCACAAAAGGTGTTTAGGTCATGATTTTTAAATTCAGTACCATTGTCTGACCTAATGACTTTTACCTTTTGATTTGTTTGGTTTTCAATTCTTAGAATAAAGGATTTGATCAGTCCACTTGTCTCATCCTTAGTCCTTAGAAAATATACCCAAGTAAATCTAGAGTAATCATCAACAATAACTAAGCAGTATGATTTCTTGCCTATACTCATAACATTTGTAGGACCAAACAGATCCATATGCAACAACTGAAGAGAATTAGAAATAGTGTTCAACTCTTTGGACTTATGAGAAGTTTTGTGTTGTTTTCCTTTGAGACAGGCAACACAATGATCATCACATGAAAAGACTTTTGAAGGCAAACCTCTTACAAGGTTGTTTTTAACAAGTTTATTCATTGTTTTAAAGTTCATGTGACACATCCTTCTGTGCCAAAGTGATGATTCATCCAAAGATGCTTTTGAAACAAGACAGTTTAGAGATGAATCAGTTGAAACATTTTCCATATCTAAGCAATAGACATTATCCTTTCTGGGAGTTCTTAGTAGTATCATCTTTTCATCAACTACCTTGAATCCAGGAACAAGGATAATGCATTCAGAATCTGTAAATAATATATTATGCTTTTTGTCACAAACCTGTGATACACTTAACAGGTTGTACCTTAATTGCTCAACATAGAATACATCTTCAAAGGTCATTTTACCTTTGGTTACATCACCCTTACCACTGATCTTACCTCCATCTGGAGTATTACCAAAGGCAACATGCCCACCATCAATTTTCTTGAAATTCTTGAGGCAAGACATGTTCCCTGTCATGTGCCTAGAGCAACCACTATCAACATGCCAGATGCTCTTACCCTTGAGCTGTTGATTGCCCTGCACATAAGATAGATCAATTAGTATTGATTGGGAACCCAAGACAAAGTGGTCTTGGGTCTCCCTTTCTCATCAAAGTATTTACATTCCTTTTTGATGAGATTTTTAAACTCAGAGCACTCTTTACTAGAGTACTTTGTCAAGATGATTGGCTTAGCAACACAAACATTAGAAGCAGTACTAACCTTAGAAGTACTAACAGAGTTAGCAGTATTAACATTAGATGAAGTACTAACAATGTTAGTTTTAGCAGTACTAAAACTCTTAGCAGCACTAACATTGGTAGCAGTAGTATTGCTTCTAGCAGCACTATCATTGTCAGCAGTACTATTTGTGGTAGCAGTACTAACAGTTTTAGTGCTTTTAGGAATCCACATCTTGACACTCTCCTCAACAATCTTTTTCTTCATGTGGCTTTTAGATTTATCAGATTTCTTAGCCACATGGTTCCTTTCATTCTTCCTATAACCAAAGGGTTTTTGCACAGATCTTTGAAAACTCATCCTTTGGTTTATAGGATTGAAATAACAGTATTTAGCAATATGATTGATCTTTCCACAAATAAAACAAGGTTTTGGTCTATTGATTTTACTCAGATCAATCCCTTGTTTTTGTGCCCACTGATTATTCTAGTTTCTTTGATTACCCCTCCTTTTATCATGATTTAGGGGCTCAGATTTAGTACAAGCACACTGTTTGCAAGGAACAGGATTCACAACTGTGGTCTGCTTATAATGGACCTTACTAGACTTTCCCTCAGTCTTCTCTATGTCATTAGATTTTACCCAAATCTTTCCACAACCCTCATTGGTAATAATGTGATTCTCTAATGGAATCTCATCACTCACAGTGTTCTCCTTACCCTTACCAGCTTCTTTCTCAGTTTTGTCCTCAACAACTACTTCATCTAAGGGATCTATCTCAGTGGCTCCCTCAGGCAAGTCCTTCCTATCTTTGGTTTCTAGCAAGTCTGATGTAGGAGGGATGTAGTTGTTGTTGTATGGTGGTGGTGTGGTATTGTACCCAATTCCTCTTCTCAGTTTGTCATGAAACTGAGTTTGTAGTAAAGAGTCCATTGCTTTAGAAGCATTGCAAAACTTTTCCACATCTAGCTTAACCTTGGCTAGCTCCCCTCTCAACTTTTCACTCTCCTCTTTAGACTTTGTCAGTTGGAGTTCTAGATCCTTTTTCTCCCACTTCCAGTAGTTTGTGTCATATGAGTGTTGAAGTTCATTGGCTTGGAAACCTTTAATTTGTTCCTCAAACCTCTCAACAATTCTCACATAGTCTTTTATATCTTTTGCTAACCTCTTAAGGTCATCACTCATATTCTGGTTGTGATCCCTGTACCTTTTAACAGTGTCTATGCAAGTTTTAGAACAGAGATTAGAACTTACCTCAGTTGGGAGATCAGATACCTCTGCCATGAGAGCTTGATTTTGAATAGCCTCTTCTGCTTGATCACTCCAGTCAAACCCCATTCCTTGTTGAGAAACAAGGGCTTGAGCAGAGTTTCTGTTCTGGTTGAAGCTACCAGTCTGAGCTTGTTGGTGGTTATTGTGAGACACTCCACTTCTGCATTCCCTGGCAAAGTGTCTCTTCATATGACATTTATAGCATTCTACCTTTGACTTGTCAAAACCTGCTCCATCTTCTCTTCTTTGGGAGAAGTTATTCCTCCCAGTCCTCTTGATGAACTTCTTTACCCTCATGGAAAGCATGGCCATCTGCCATTTAATATCCATCTCTTCAAGATCATCAGGATGAAGTTGTTCCAAGTCATCATTGATTAAAGAAGAGTTTCCATGGCTGGACAGAAAGGCTTCAAAAACAGATTCAGTGCCTTTTTTCTTGATTTGCTCCATTAGCAGCATTAACTGATTCAAGGTTAGCAGTAGAATCAATTGATGCTGATAGGAGTGCAGCATTATGAACATATCCAGAAGGCTTCTTCTTTGCCTCCACCTCAGCTTCAAATACTCTAAGGTCATTGTACAGATCATCAAGTTCTTTTTCTTCTAATTGTTCATTCTGTCTGAATGAAACAATATACATGGTCCATTAATCTCCTAGGGACAAAACTTTCTGTTTACATCATCTTGATCAATCTGTACTCCCATAGTAGCTAGTTCACCAATCAGCTTGTTAAACCTGTCAAAAGTTTGAGTCATGGACTCATTCTCAGTTGACATAAAGTTTTCATACAATTGCTTCAGTATTGCCTTCTGATTTCTCTTGGTACTTTTGGTACCAGAGAATCTTTTCTCTAGAGCATTCCAAAGCATCTATGCATCATTGCAATTGCAGAATTGGTGTTGATATTCATTGGGAATAGCCAAGAGCAGTGTGCTCAAGGCTTTCATCTCTGTCTGCCTTATCTTCTTTTCTGCATCTGTCTTTGGTGGAGTTCTTTTTCCATCTGCACCAATTTTTCCTTCATCAGATGGGTCATTCTCAATGATGTCCCACATAGAGTAATCTGTGAGGATAATGTATTGCTTGATCCTTATCTTCCACATGTCATACTCATTAGATCTGAGCATTGGAACTTTTGAGACAAGAGTACTGTTTGATTCAACTGTGTTTTCCATGATGAATGAAGGTTTCTGAGAATACTAGCTCTGATACCACTTGTCAGGATCTGATTCTTAACAAGAATAAACACTCAGAAACAATATTAAAGGAGTTTGCGGAATAACACATTAATATTCAGAATATCAATGAAACAGTGAATCAGAAATCACAAATTGTAAACTTTATTGAATGATTTAAAGCTACAAGATTTCACACACAACCTCAATATTGATGAACAGGCTCACCAATACGAATTCTACTTCTCTAGAATTAGGATTATAAACCTTGAGGTTAATTCTCTCTATGAAAACAAAAACTCAGAATCAAAAATTAATTCTAAACTATTCTGACTAAGTCTATACATATACTAAAGATAAAAGATAATTACAAAATATAAAAGATCCTCAATATAATCTTCCATAGTTATCTCCAAGCTTTCCATGAATATCTTCAATCAATACAGCTGTCTTCATTGCCATACGAAGTCTTCATCTCATAAGCAGTACTAACCATGTTCAGAAGCATTAACCATGTTCAGCAGTATTAATGAAGTTGGCAGTAGTAACCCTTAGCAGTACTAACTACTAGCAGTACTAACTATGCTCAGTAGTAGTAACTTCATCAAGCAATATTAATCTTGTTTAGCAGTATTAATCTGTCTCAGAAGTACTAACCATGTTGTGCTAGCAGCATTAACCATACTTGTGCAAATTCTGAATTCCCAACAATTGTGCGCCCGAAAAAACGAACCCGGTCCACGTCAGTCACCAAGAAGAAGCGCAAGCCCGCACGTAGCTCATCAGCCCTTGCTCAAAAGCCGCAGACACGCTCTGCAGTCCAACCACCACCCCCAGCCAGGTATAAATCGCAACTTCCTTCTAAATTGCTGATGGAGCGAGATTTTGATCCCGTATTGATCAAAACATTTCCGCATATCCCGCGACTTTTGGCCACATATAAATGGGAAAAGGCAATCCCTTTCCCTGGAAAGGCTAATGCCACCTTGTTACGCGAATTGTATTCGGCGATCGCTAGCGCTAAGGACACCACTATGGTGATCCAGGGTAGGACTGTGAATTTTGGACCTCGCGCTTTGTCCAATACTTTCGGTATGCCTGTGCCACCGACATGTCAGTTCGCTAGCATTTTGGCTTCCCTCACTGTGGATACCACCCGGGAAATTGCCGCAACGTTAGTAATGCCCCAGTTTTTAGAAAAGTTAGATTTGTCGAAATTTTCCATTCAGTCCGGACAATTGACTTTGGAGGCCAGTCTGTGGTTTCAATTTCTCCGGCACAATCTGCTGCCGGCCACGCATGATGCCACGCTCTCCAGGGAAAAATGTGTCCTCCTTTTTTGAATTTTGAAAGAATTACCATTTGATTTCGGACCTGTTGCTCTAAGTGCCATCCGGTATGCTACATCCCGTTCAGGTTCTTGGCTGGTTTTCCCTATATTACTAATAAGATTGCTAAGTACAACTCGTGTTCCCTCGTGGGATAAGGATGAAGTCTGTAAGATCTCCTCCCGTATAGACCAGGGAACGGTCCAGCGCATTAAGCGTTCGGGTCATTTTGCAGCTGAGACCCATCCACAGCCCTCTGTCCGACCGTCACGAGACGCCGCCGCTGACCCTCAAGCAGCTTCAAGTGCTGGCTACAGCTCATCCGAATGGATGCAGGTTTTAGCTGAACAGCGAGAGGAACAGACTATTTTGTTAAAAGATTTGATGACCCTCCAAAAGGAACAGCTGGCCCAGCTCAAGGCCCAGGGCGACAGCATCCGCGCCATCGAGGAAAAGAACGTTCGTTTTTGGGAATATCAGCGCAACTGGAATAGAGTTGTCAGGAGTTTTTACTTCCTGGTTGACCCATCTAAAGCCTCCACCTTGCCGCGTTTCCCGCCGGGTCTGTGCCCTCCACGGGTGATCGTCCCGTTCGCTGCCCGTCCCCGCAATCCGCGGCCCCCACCAACTGCCATTGACCAGAACACCACTGACGACGGTGCGGCTGGCACTTCTGCCGAAGTGGGTAAGCCGTGACCATTTTCGGTATTTCATCACGAATGTTTAAACTCGTTTACTTTAGTTTCTCTTTTGGACTTGTGGTATTTTCTGTTTTGGACTCGTGTCTTTTTGATCTGACGTTACGCTCATTCATGTACATTTGCCTGGTCCACTCATGAGCATTCCTTATTTCTTGCCTTGCTTGTTGTTGATTATCTGTTTTGCAGGCCGCATTCTGGATTGTTACCATTGTTTTCTGACTTTAAAATGATTTAGGTCGTCTTTTTATTTTTAGCCCAAACACTTTCCGCTTGTAACCTAGCCTCTACGGCCTAATAGCCACTTATCTTGCGCTTTTCAATGGGGACATTGAAGGTTTAAGTTTGGGGGGAGGGCTGTTGAAAAACAAAAGCAACATTTTTGATAATCCAAAACCCAAAGTGGCCACGTTGTCACTACTTTGACCGCATTAAACAAAAATTCCAATTGGGATTAATCAAAAGTAAAAAGGTGAAGACAATAAAAAAAAAGTCAAACACCAAAGAGAATGGGAGCCGCGCAAAAAGTCAAGTTTAGGGGTCATTACGAAAATTACGAATCGAAAACCCAAATACACAAACCCAAAGCAAGACCTACTGATTAAAGTCGAATTCATGGGAAGCATGAAAGGAAGCGGTAATTTTTTTCCAAACAAGAAAAGTTCACTTCACTCAAAACAAGGAGCGACGAATTTTTTTCGACATGAGTTTTCCTTTCTAAAGCAAGTTCGTCAGCCCTGTTTGGTCATCGCTCGAGTTCCTTGTTCATTTTCTTTTCTTTTCTTCTTTTACTTGAGGACAAGTAATTACTCAAGTTTGGGGGTGTGATAACTCTCAAATTTTGAGAGTTAATTCCTCTCTTGTTATATTTATTTTACCACATTTTCACCCAATTTGCTCCTCATCTCCTTCATTTGGTCTTAGTGGTTTAAACATTGTGATAAAATCCCAAAAATGCAAAAAAATCCGGTTTTACTAACTTTTGTGCAAAACGTGGCCACATTGCACCCACGTTGTCACCACGTTGGGGAGTTGGCAAAAATTGCTTGGATAAGATTTTACCAATTTGGGAAGTCTGCCTTCTGAAGAAAGTGAAAGACCCTTCTGCTCATTCATAAGAATAAACAAGGAAGAGGACAAGAGATGTAAGTCAAAGGAAGGTGTTATACTCTTCCTAAAAAGCTACTTTTATGTTTGGTCACATCAACATTCTCTTCTTCCTTGGGCTATAAATTGGAGCTTGGAGGAACCATTTCAAGGCATCATTGGCAGGAGCATTAAACACCATCTGGAGTAGCAATATTTAGTTTTTATTCCTTGTAGTTTGTTTGCATTTAATTGTTGTAAGTTTAAATTTCTTGTAATAGCGGCACCAAAGTGGCCACCTTGTCACCACTTTGGCAGCAGCTCTTTAGTTTCTTTTATGCAATTTAAGTTATGTTATCTCCTTCCTCCATCATGTCTTTTACTTTTATTATGAGCTAAACACCCATTTGGGTGTGGGTATGAGCCAAGGCTAAGACTAGTAGGCAACACTTGGGTATTGCCATCGTTTCTAACTCTTAGACTTGGTCATTCAAGTCGGGACTTCAACTCAACGCGGACAAGCCGATCACTTGTTAGTGTTAATATTAGATCTTATACCTCGAGAGGGGCAGATCCGAAATACGGCTTGAGTGATGCAAAGAATATTTGAGAAAGTCTTTTATAACCACGTAGAGATACGGGTTTTTGCATGATTTTAACTAAGGTTCAAATGTCGGTCGATATGGGTGTCACAAAGAGATTTAGGCATCTACATCTATACTGGTGGAACTGAAATCCTTAGAGGTTTACTTAGTTAAGACGACAAGTCTTGAGTTGGCCAACGTGGTGACAAAGTGGGCACAACGTGGCCACGTTCCGAGGAAACTTATTTTCGAGAGAAAAAAGTTTTTAAGGTTGTCGTGTGTCATTTTGTTTCTGACCAAGTTGTTACTACATCAGTCTTAGTTAATGCTTGTACCCACATCCTATCTTTAATACTGTTAATTCCGTTTAATCGTTGTTTAGTTGCTTAAAACTCACGAAATATTGATATTGTTCTAAAAAATCAACCAAGCCCTAGAAGTTCATGAAAAGTTCTCTGATTCTTAGTTGACTAGTCCCTGTGGAAACGATCTCGGTACTCTACCACTTTATTACTTGTAGCGATCATAGTGTCCGGTGTGCACTTGCACCGCCACTGTGGCAACATAGAGGCAGACCTTTTTTTTAGCAAATAAGATCCACCTTTTAACGATCAAAGATTGTCTCTTAATGAAACTATTAAAAGGTAAACAAACAACTTAAAAAGTAAAATCTTTAAAAAAAATTATACTTAATTTTAAGGAATTCTTTATTTTAACTACTTTTAACATCTATCGTATTATTAAATATTTTATAAGTTTATTATCATAATCTATTTTTAGTAAGGATTTACATAAAATAATAATATTTAATAATAGATATGAATAAAAAATAATTTATGTCGAGAACAATATAAAAATATAGAGATCTGTTACCCCATCATTAATATAAAAACATTACTTTATATTTACAAACGTGGTATGGTTTTAACCTTTTTTTTTTCTATTGTTATTTGACAACATAAAAAATAAACATTGATGTTGAATTCTTGAAACAAACCCTTAGGAGGAGGTGTTTGGTTCGCTAGATTCCGCCGGAATCTGATGGAATTGGAATGGAGAATTACATTGACCAAATTTTATCATTATGTTTGGTTAGCCATAGAACGGAATTGAATTCCATGAATTTCTTCAAATTTGGATTTGATCATTCCTTCACAAATGTGATTGAATTGAATTTCATTCCATCCAATATTTTGAAAATGACAAAAATGCCCTCTTAACAAAATTAAAACCCTCTCTCTCCTCTCAATCTCTCTCTCTTCTCTCTCTCCCTCTCTCTCCCATCTCTCCTTTCTCCTCTCTCTCCCCTCTCTATCTCCTCTCTCTCTCCTTTATCTCTCTCCATCTCTCTCCTCTCTCTCTCTCCCATCGCTCCTTTCTTCTCTCTCTCTCTCTCTTCTCTCCATCTCTCTCTCCTCTCTCTCTCTATCCTATCTCTCTCTCTCTTCTCTCTGCCATCTCTCCTTTCTTCTCTCCTCTCTTTCTACCCTCTCTCCTCTCCTCTCTGTCTCTCTCCTCTCCCTCTCTCTACCCTCTCTCTTCTCTCCTCCGTCTCTCTACTCTCTCTCTCTCCTCTCACTAATCTCTCTCCCCCCCTCTCCATCTCTCTCTCACTCTCCTCTCTCTTGGCATTTAATGACTATTTTATTAAAGTAATTTTTATTAAAATAATTAAAAAGAGTATTTTGGTCATTTATCAAAATTCCATTCTAATTCCGAAGCTACAATTTGTGAACCAAACAAAAAATTTTCAATTCATTTAATAGATTTCATTCCAATTCTGTCAACCAAACAGGTGGTCAAATGTAACACCCTCAAATCTGGAAATAGCAACTAAATTAAAATTTTCTATATACATCGATAATCGATTCATCTACAATCACGAATTAAGATTTATCTTCAATCCATATATTTCATTCTATACATACGGTCAATAATAAGGACAGGAGCTACTAAAAAAACCCAATAATTGTCGCTACCTCCAACTGCGGAAGACTTCACCAACTACTTACCCTTGAGCAAAGTTAAGCCTCAACTTTTCATAGAACTGCTAGAATCCAAACCCCAACTGGAACCTGATGCACATGCCGGCAAATAAAAAGGTTAGGCTTACCGCCTAGTGAGCTCAAGAGTTTTCAACATATATAAATAAATCGTTTAAAGAAAGAAGAATGCCATTAAAATCATAATCTTTCAAAATGATATGTTCCGCTTATGAAAATGACTCGTTTACCAATAAATATGCATTTTAAACGAAAGAGACACTGAGTTAATCGTTAACCCAACCAAACTGTTTTACAGACTAAGATCCCAATATAAAACGTTCTTTCATAAACTTAGATTTAACCTAAAACTTGCTCAAAATGAGAATAGAGAGAGGACTCCCAATTTTATAAAACGCGGGTAAAAATGTTATACCTTGAAATACCCAACATGGGTGGAACATGATACACAACTCATAAACCATAGATGAAAAACTATATCAATAAATATTGTCGTGAACACGGACATTAGACTCAAAACTCACATGACCATAAAATGGACGAAATCAAATACCGAAACGTGGAAATGACGCATTCCATTCAAACCTTAATATACGTGGGGAAAACCCAATATTAAGGTCATCATTTATCGTCGACCACACAAACCAAAGTTGGTAAAAATACGACATTAACATTTAAAAAATACCACGGATCTACGACGAAGAGACCTGTATACATTGAGAATAGAGGAACACGCAAGTAAACCGCCCATACAACTTCCTCGCATGTCATCTAAACGTTTCCATCTTGGGTGGCGAGAACACGTGAATGGGGCCACCCGTGATGTTATTGGATTTCACCACATATCCCGGTCCTAGTTCCCATGCCATACCAGACATCACAATCCTCAGACCGTTTGTTGCCTCTTATCGTACTCCATCGAGTTCCACCCCAAGGTCTTACGGACATGGATGTCTATCCAATCTAGACGAGTTTCAACTCAGCGGCTCGAGCCACCTATTGCCTACTCGCTAGCAAACCCAAGCGGTCACTAAATGTAACCAAAATCCCAGGCTTTACAAAACAGATAGACTTACGTACCTATGGATCCATTACAACACTGTCTAACATTACATGACTCCAATTGAAAGACCAAAGTTCCCAAAACATGTAACTCTCCAATGACACGAAATATGCGCCATCATACTCAAAAACCCACAATGGTTATTAATCCGGACAAACGTCCTCAAGACTCAATTTAGTCAAAACCGAGCTAAATGCCCAACAATTTACGTAAATACCCAATGAAAGTCAGTACATCAAATAAAATAAAACCCATTTTATTTTATTTTCCTTTTCCTCCTTTTTTTTATAAATAACTATTTACCCTCACCACGACCAAAAAGGTAATTAACCCAAAACTTCTCATTGGTTGAAACAAAATGTTTTCCAAATGAACTCTTTCTCTTCATGTTGTCAAAACGACCCATAAGTCAATGATATGCACTTTCCAACGGTTTATAAAATCGTATGCACCAAATGGACAATTACATTAAATGACCCCTATTTATATATTACATCGTCAAAGAAATATATCAAAATGTCCAAAAATCACAAAGATGTGTGTTACATAAGTTCATAAAGTTAAATATAACCCAATAACCAAAACTTATCAGCAGTTAAAACTTTAATGTAAAACACAAACACTTTAAAATAAATATTTTGGCAAGTACACCGTTTTCACAAATCAACTTGAACTCACTTTGCTAGATTTACGCTAAATCTACATTTTACCCCAACTTGAGCTTTCTTGAAGAAATCTGAATCCATGAGCAAAAATCTTCCAAAACCTAAATCCACAAATTTCAACCATAAATTTACTTATTCAACCGAATAGAATTGTTCCCCAAAACTTTACATGAAGATCTCATCTATACCCAAAAACCCTAATTTCCAAAAATGAAGAATTAGAATCTTACTTTAACCAATAGTTTGAATCAACCACCAACACACCTCTAGGTTACCAAATACACCACAAATTCGAAATCTACAAAAGGGAGAACAAGGGTGGATGAAACCTTAGATATCTCGATGAAGAAGATGAAGATGAAGATGAGAGATTATGGTTCTAATGTAACACCCATTTTTTTTTTCATAAGTGTTACTTAATCTAAAAACAATTCTCCAAATTACTCCAAAATAATGACTAAATTAAAACTGTTTACAACGGAAGACTTTAAAATAATAAATATGTAACTTAACTGCTAATCCATCCCATACCGGATTGCGTTACAAATTTATCTACCATAGATGCCGCAACATAAATATTGAACTTAAATAGGCTAGACAAGTCTCTATGTGTACCATTTTTCCCTCGTCGAACCTGAAACCTTCAATCCCTGAGATGCATACTATAGTCAGCTTATAAAGCTCAGTGAGTTCATGGTTTGCGTGAGTGAAATTATATATTGTCACACATATCAAACATGCAAACTTCGTATAAAATAACATTCATTTTTTGAAACATGCAACACCAAAATAAACGAGACCTCATAACCGTCTCCTCGAGTAAGGACTGATAAGTTGCAAGCATTCCCTGGGTGTGTACGGTTCACCTATAGCCAATAACCCATTACGGGGTCATGCTTCCATGTCACAGACATTCCCTGGTGTGTACCGCTCACACACCAGGGTCCTCGAGTAAGGACTGATAAGTTGCAAGCATTCCCTGGGTGTGTACGGTTCACCTATAGCCAATAACCCATTACGGGGTCATGCTTCCATGTCACAGACATTCCCTGGTGTGTACCGCTCACACAGAGCCAGTCACCCATTTCGGGGTCGTGCCTCCCCTTAAGTGTGACAAACCAAACCAACATCTCATATTCTAAACCATGCACCATTTGTACCATATAAGCCAACTGAAAATCCAATCATGCTAAATACGTTAAAAAAAAAGGAAAACAATTAGCATGCGTACTCCACAAAACTCCACATACATGTAAACATGTACCGATGACATGTATTTAAATTATTATCATGCATAATATTCACCACCACAAAATCATATAATGCTCGAAAATAAATTTGTACATAGGTATGCATCCCAGTGTAAGTCTCATGAAAACTCACCTGATTACGTGTAGATCGGCTATTGATAGCTCTCATCTGAAAACCTACACATTTCATAACACCATGTCCAATTAATGACTTTATTTCTCCAAATTCAAATATGGTCAACCTGACCAGACCTAAAGTCAAACTCCAACTCCACACACCCTAATATGCCTCAAATAACTCAATACAACCCCAACATTAAAATCCATATGGGTCAAACGAGTCAAAAGTCAACCCTTAGTCAACTAGGTCAATCCCGACAAATTCTAGTCAAAGCACAAGTATATCCACTCGATAACGTCTCAAAACGTCAATTTAACCCTTTTATAATTTTATAAATCTCCACTCCGAATTAAAGTGTCCCAATAGTTATTTTAGTCCGATAACGACACTTTACTCTCATTATTAAAATCACCTAAATATTTAGACGACTTATTATAAACACGTCTCCTTAGGAAATATTTATATAAATCCTAAAAATCAAAGTGTTCGATAAGTATTATCCTTATTACAATACTTTAAATCTTATTTTCTTTTAAATCACTTAAATAAATAAATGATTCATTCCTTTCAAAATAAGACACCAAATTCCAAGTGTAGAATTCTTTCAAATATTTCATAAACCCACAAACGTACGGTATTACTTGAAATATCGGTTGTTTAATCGTAGGGGCATCTTGGTAATTTTGTAAGGATAAATAATTAAAATCGTGTCAAATATGCATTTCATAAACCCAAAGTTATTTATGAAAAATATTCAGAAAACATTGTGGCTGAAATTAAATTTCCAGAACTTTCAAGACTTTAATGAAATTTATTGAAACTTAAATATTTAATACAACTATTAATGAATTATTGTATAAAAAGAAAATGAAGAAAACGATTTGACCTACTGGTTAAGACATGGCCTTTGCAAGCTAAGGGTCTTATGTTCGAACCCCTTCTTTGCATTTCATTTTCCCTTTTTATGTTCGAACCCCTTCTTTGCATTTCATTTTCCTTTTTTTTTATTAATTAAAATAAAAACAAATAAATGTGGTAAAACCCAGCAGCAACCATTGCTGCGTTTTTGAGACATTTCAAGTCCAAATTGGCTCGATTCTTAACCGTTTTAATTCATTCTTTTTGCACCAAACTCTTGGTAATGTTTTTACCAACATTTTGGGATAAAAAAAACACTAATTTTCGTTAAGAAATAAGACAATTTCTCATTTGAAGTTTTGGTTTTTATTTAAAATCAAACAAACTTTAAACTTCAAAATCGACCCTTAAAACCCCAAATCTGAAACATAAAACTACTAGGGTTCGATCGGCCATTTAAAAACGAAGTTATACACATAAAATCACGAGATTTGATTGAGTATTTTACCTTGAATCGAAGAAAAACCGAAATATTCCACTCCATGCTTTCTGGCCCGATATCTCTCTCAAAAATCACTTATTTTTCGAATGGCTTGAACCCAAACGACCTCTAGTCAGTGCTCTTCGTTTATATGAAAAGTATTTTGGCGTATTAGTTGAAGAAATCATCCAAAATCGCGAATTTCCGCTGAGAGGTCGCCATCTCTAACAGAGTTGTACTTTTTTACAAAACAGGTCCTTACACTTTGAAAATGATGATGTTCGCCCCCCTACACTTTTTGATATTTACGTTCAACCCTCTCCTGACGTGATATTTAACATTTTGGCCCAAAGTGAATACAAACCATCTTATTCACTTTATTACCTTCATCAAATGACTTAATTGACTCTTTTCAACTAATTTTCTTTACATTTTTGTCCAATAAAATAAAACCCATTTTATTTTATTTTCCTTTTCCTCCTTTTTTTTATAAATAATTATTTACCCTCACCACGACCAAAAAGGTAATTAACCCAAAACTTCTCATTGGTTGAAACAAAATATTTTCCAAATGAACTCTTTCTCTTCATGTTGTCAAAACGACCCATAGTTCAATGATATGCATTTTCCAACGGTTTATAAAATCGTATGCACCAAATGGACAATTACATTAAATGACCCCCATTTATATATTACATCGTCAAAGAAATATATCAAAATGATTTATTTATCAAAATGCCCAAAAATCACAAAGATGTGTGTTACATATGTTCATAAAGTTAAATATAACCCAATAACCAAAACTTATCAGCAGTTAACAATTTAATGTAAAACACAAACACTTTAAAATAAATATTTTGGCAAGTACACCGTTTTCACAAATCAACTTGAACTCACCTTGCTAGATTTAGGCTAAATCTACATTTTACCCCAACTTGAGCTTTCTTGAAGAAATCTGAATCCATGAGCAAAATTCTTCCAAAACCTAAATCCACAAATTTCAACCATAAATTTACTTATTCAACCGAATAGAATTGTTCCCCAAAACTTTACATGAAGATCTCATCTATACCAAAAAACCCTAATTTCCAAAGATGAAGAATTAGAATCTTACTTTAACCAATAGTTTTAATCCACCACCAACACACCTCTAGGTTACCAAATACACCACAAATTCCAAATTTACAAAAGGGAGAACAAGGGTGGATGAAACCCTAGATATCTCGATGAAGAAGATGAAGATGAGAGATTAGGTTCTAACCTCCAAGCTTGCTAGATGAAGAAGAATCACTTGATTTTAGGAGGAGGACATCCAAAAATGAGTTAGGGTTTGATTTTGGGGTTTAGGGGTCGGTTTGGGAGAGAAATGGGGGAAGGATTTGAGGTTAGGGTGAAAAATGGGGTTTGGGGCCGATTTTTCCCGTTTTTGTGCACCCAGCGGCTCCGCGCGGGTGGCTGCGTGGGTCCATTTGCACGGAGAGCCGCGCGGAGCACTGTCTCCCGAATTTCTTGTCCGAGCACCGTTTTGGTCATAACTTCTTCGTTTTAGCTCCGATTTTGCTCTGGAAAGAACCGTTGGACTCGTAATTGAATCCTTCATCTACCAAGACTATAAAATTTAGGATTCAAATCCAAAATCCTTTATCTTATTTTTCCCTAATATATCGGTTTCAGTATTAACTTGAAATGATACCTTTCGAAAATCGGGGTGTTACATCAAAGTTGACAACATTCCATTCCAATTCAATCAGAGTCAAATTCCTTTGACAGATTCCATTATATCCAAAAACATTTTGCGAACCAAACGCCCCCTTACATTATGAGTTTGGGACATTAGGTTTTCAAACTTGATATCCAGCACGTATATTAATGACTATTATTGAATCACCCAATCTATTAAGGCTATGTTTGGTAAACTAGTTAATAAACTAGTTGATAACTGATAAACTAGTTGGTAACAATAAGCTAGCCAATTAAAAAGTCACGTTGACAAAAACTAACTTATAAACATATAAATTATCAAAAAGGACATCTAAACAAAATAATCAATTACAATATCTCTATATATATATATATAATAAATAAGTAGCTAGAAGGACACGTGTCGCCTTCTGGTGAGCCCATTTTTTCATTTTCCCACCTAAATATGTATCTGGACGCATTTTACATTATAAGTTCATTTAACACATCCACGTTCATTCCTCCTTAAATCTTTTCTTAATTTAATTTTTTTAATTTATACATTACATTTGTTGGTCCCAAATAGCAGTTAGTAAAGAAGAAAAGTATTGTAGAAGGGGGGTTGAATACAATACACACAGTTTTTCACTTACTTTAATTCTTATTGATTTGAAATCAAGAATTACACATAGAAAACTTTTGATTGTTGCGGAAGAGAATAGATGAAATCTATTCAAACAATCTTACACTAAGAGAAATGAAGAACAATTGTAAAACACTTAGAAAACAATAAGAACTTCTTAGAGAGAGAATGCCAGTGCACTTAGAGAGCTTGAATGCTTGAGAGCTGGTGATCTTGCATGTTGAACCATCCTCCATATATGTAGTGCCTTATGCATTAAATGCATGAGACACCTGTTGAGCAAAGGATGGACACAGGTCTTCAGCAAGGTACAGGGTGTACCTTTTGTCTTGAGGTGTTTTGGCTTGAAGTGTTGACCTGCAGAAGGATGGTAGAGACCTTTCCTTAAAATGGTGTAGTAGACAAAACTTACTTGATCTGATCTCCAGATGAGGTCCACGTCAATGCAAGATATCACAATATACTTTGTCAGAAAAGTACAATGTGTTTGAAAGAAATCCTTAAGCATAGACTGCCGAAGACTTGAAAGATCTTCGGCTCCTGAAGATGTGAGAACACCTTCATGTCTTAAGGAGAGATCATTGGCTACCGAAGACTTGAGAAATCTTCGGCTGTTCCTTGAAGATGTGAGAACACCTTCATACTCTAAGGAGAGATGAGATCATCGGCTGCCGAAGACCTGAGAGGTCTTCGACTCCTGAAGATGTGAGGACACCTTCATACTCCTGAGAGAGATGTGATTGACACCATCCTGGCTGATGGTGTTGATCACTTGGGCATGCTTGGCTTTAGGCTGAGGAGACTATCTTCAATCCGCTTTGAGAGATGTACTCCTTCTTTGTCTTCTTCGGCTGATCTTCGACTTCACCGAACATTTGTATAGAAACCAAGCTGCTAACAGAACCTTAAACATATTCTAAGTAGGATGATATAAGATGAAAGATCAGGAGGTCATCTTCAAATCTTCAGATGACCCAACAATCTCCCCCTATTTGATGATGACATCCATACTAAAGAATGAAACAAAGAGTATACTGAATAAATTCATTTTGACCCGTATTTACTCTTTTTGGGTTCTTTTCACATAGATTTTTTTTTTTTTTTTTTTTTTTTTTTTTTTTTGATATAAGGATTTATAAGAATATCCGACATTTACAAAAGAATAAAAGAATGAAGTATATTTGTACAGACTAAATAGAGGAAATGCATTTGTATTAAATATCACTTAGCAAAACAACGGTTACAAGTACATTAGAAAGATAAAAAAAATTTAGAGAAGAACCTCATTCTTTCTTCTGTCTTTTGTGGAGCTCAGCAAGGATATCCCGACGGAAGAGAGAACCTTCAGAACTTATGGGGATAAGAGATAGGATAGCAACCAGAAATTTGGTGTCAGCAATGGGGATCTCCTTATGTCTGAAGAACATGGGAGTTTCCTTTTCATTAAGGAAAAAGACTCCTTTGGTTGGCCTAAACACTACAGTACCAGTAGTGCCTGAAATATGGGTTGGACACGGACCACCTGGAGTCTTCAGATTTAGATTCTTTATATCAGGAATCATTCCCTTAGCAACCATGTCCTTGAAGAGGTTTTGTGTGACAGAAGAGGAGAGTTGTGGAGAGGAGGAGAGACACATCTTTTTGAGACATTGAACTTGAGCTTCTTCTTCAGAAGAATGCTTATAATCTTTTGCAATGTCTTTCATTTTTTCAAGAAGACGATTGATGGTCTTCTTGGCCAAAACTTTGTGCCTACTAAGAGATTTAGATAAGAGTTCAGAGAGTTCGTACCATTCAGAGAGTCCATAGTCTTCAAGATCGCTGAATTTGGTGGAGTGATGACTTTTGTCTTCTCTAATGATTAACATCCGAACCTCATCTGAGCATTTGGTGGTGCCAAGCTTTATTTCAACAATTTTAGACTTCAACTTTCTTTCCATTAAAGTCTTTCTGTACCAAGGGATGTCATGAGTATCAAGCTTAGCTTTAGAAAGGCCAAAGTCAGAGGTGACTTTGTTTGGTGGTTGAAGTTTGAGCCTATCAGCTTCAGAAACAAAAGCCTTTAGAGAATCAGACTTTTGTTGCTGAGATAAAAGGGCCTCTTCATCTGGAGATAGCTTGCTCTTTCCTTTGTCTCTGCTTTGTCTAGAATGCTCCCCCTCAGTTGGAGCATTGGTGATGGGAGTGGGACCCTGACAGCCGCTGTCTGAAGGGATGGGAACCGTCTCTTTCTCCCCCTCAGCGGCTGACGGGGGAGCAACCAGCACAGAATCAACCTTTTGATGAAGAGACTGCAAGGACTCAAGAATTTGAGTAGTGATGGCCCGATGAGACTCTGAAGCCGCTTGAAGCCGACGAACCTCCTTATCACGAGCACTAGAGGCTGCTTGAAGAGCAGTGACCAAGGCTGTGAGGTGCTGATTGGAGGTCTCAAGAGATAACAGCTTGTCACAAGTGACTTTGACAAGAGAGCCCAGAATGGTCTGATGTTCACGAAACTGAGCACCAATGAGGCGGTGCTGTCGGTTGGCTTCCTGAATATCGGCCAGAACCTCTGGGGGAATGATGGGAGCAGAGGTAGGAGCATCCCGCACAGTAGAGGTAGAAGGAAGTGGGGAAGGTGACACCTGCTCGTTTCCCTGTTGCAAATAAGCCAAAAAATGTGAAATACCCTCCACACTGGCCTTTGGTAAGACCCGTGTTTCACCGGGCGGTGCATAAGCATCGACCAAAAATTGGTCGGGTGACAGGCCGTGCAGTGAGAAGGCAGATCCTTGGTCCGGGGAGAAGACCAAGTCATCCTCATCCACCAAGGAGAGAGTGGAAGAGGGTAGTTGAGGGTCCCCAAATATTACAGTTGCATCCTTTTGTGAGGATACAAAGGTGGTGGCAGTGGGTATGTCGGAATCCCCGGGCCCGGATGGGAAAATATCAACATCCATCGATTGTGAAGAATCGGAGGATGGAGTACGTGGGATGGCCCTAGAAACCTTCCTCGTTCTTTTGGGAGAAGAGGGAGGGGAAGAGGTAGAGTGCCGCCGCTTTGAGGTGGTGGGGGAGGCCTGGGTAACCACCGAAGGTCCTTTCAGTGGTATGGCCCTTTGGGCAGGTGCGGCGGTGTCGGTAGCTGATGATGAGATAGTGCTAGCCGACATCACAAGAGGTGAGGGGGAAGGGTCCACTACAGAGGAGGGACCTTTGGACACTGGAGTGTCCTTGGCATCTCCCCACTGTAGATTGGGAGAAGTAAGGAAAGAGATCATACCTGGGAGCAGAGGGTTGTCAGTTGCCAAAGGCCCCTTATGAAGAAGGGGTTTGGTCATAATCGGCGCCTTGTAGTCAAAAGTGATGCTATGAGAGGCATCAATGGCAGTAGCAAACTTCTGATAAATGATGAGCCATATAAACCGAGGAAAAGCGACATGGGGCCGCTTGTGAGGGGTGATGACACTGACTAATTCACGGAAGAAATACCGTGCAAAATCAATCTTTCTTTGAAAGATAAGAGCATGTGCCAGTTGGGTGATGGAAGAGGGAGATTGATCATGTCCAGTAGTTTTCTTGCTAAGACATAAAATAACATGAGAGAAGAAGAAATGCCAGATACCTCCCATGTTTTTGCGAAGCAGAGTGCCCGGACTCCTGTCATGTTCTCCACGGATGTAGTTCAGAGCCGCAACAACTTCCTCATGCTCAGTGCCAAGAGGGAATTTCTCATAGGGTGAGTAGATAGGAAGATGAAGTGCCGAACGAACATCCTCAACCCCGAAAGAGAGATCCGGCGAGGCGGGATCGGAGAGGATGGAAGCCGACACTTTCTCGGATGTAGCGTCATAAATACAAGTAAGCCAAAAATTGCCAATGAGCAATTTGCTTATTTTTGGTGGATTGTATGTCAAGGCATAGTGAAGAGGAGACTTCATGAGGAAGGAAGCAATCGGGTCAAACTCACTATGTTTGGGATCACTTTCCAACCGTGCAACATGATTGCATGGGTTGAAAATTAGATCCGAATGAGAGGTGGGGGAAGTGAACACATTTTTCTTGACAAGGTTGGGGGAAGAGGAGGAAGCCATGAAAAATATAGAAGGAGGAAGAAAGGTGATGAGTGAGAGAAAGATGAGATGGGTGTTTGTTGTGGTGGTGGTGAAAAAAATGAAGGAGGAAGGGTGGTATTTATAGTGAAAATAGGAGGGAAATAGAAATGGAAGGGATTTGAAAAGGGTAGGCTAAGTAGGGAGAAGAGAATAGGGAGAGAGGTGTAAGTATGGTAAGGATGGGAAATGTGATATAGAGAAGGAGGATATGTATGGGGAAAGGAGAGGAGTGTAAGAAAAAGGGAGATATGGAAGGAAAAAGGGGAAAGGTGGGATGGTGGGAAAAGAAAGGATGGGATGGTTGGGTGAAAGGCTTGGAAAAGAAGAAAAAAAAATAAAAAATAAGTATGGAGTGGTAGGATGAGAAGAGAGGTAGGAGGTGTAAGAAAAAAAAAAGGAGGGATGGGATGGGATGGGTAGGTTACTCATGGAAAAGGGAAATAAAAAAAAGAAGAAAAGGAAAAGGAAAAAAATGGGGAAGGGAATAGTGAAAAAAAAATAGGATGTAGGAAAAAGTCAAAGGAAGGAGGGGGGTATGGCCGAAAAAAAATGGAGTGGGGAGGGGGGTTGGATTTCGGCTAGAGGGGAGGGGAGGGGAGGGAAAAGGTTCGGCCGAAGGGGGTGTTTGGTAAGGGGGTGGAGGAGTTCGGCTAAGGAGAGGGGAGGCCGAGAGAAAGAGAGGGGTAGGGAGAAAGAGAGAGAGCCGAAAGAGTGAGAGTGAGAGATAGAGAGAGATAGCCGAAGGAGAGGGAGGAGGGGGGGTTCGGTTACCGAAAAGGGGAGGGAAGGGAGGGGGGTCGGTAGCCGAAGGGGTAGGGAGGGGAGGGGGGTCGGCTAGGGAGAGGGGGAGGGAGCCGAAGTGGGTAGGAAGGGGAGGGGGGTTCGGCTAAGGGGTGGGATTTAGAGAGAAAGAAAGAGAGAGTGTGTGAGATGAGGAGAAAAAATAAGGAAAAAATACTGAGTTTTTTTTTTTTTGTTTTTTTTTTTATTGCTTTTCTTTCTTTCTTTCTTTTTTTTTTTTTTTTTTTTTTTTTTTTTTTGTGTTTCTTTTCTTTCTCTCATTTTTTTTTTTTTTTTTTTTTGTTGATTTCTTTTATTTCTCTCATTTTTTTTTTTTGAGAATAAAACTAAACATCGGCATTTAACATACCGAGTTCGCCAATAAGAAACTTGAACCGAGCTTCGTCAAGAGGCTTGGTGAAGAGATCCGCCAGTTGAAGGTCGGTAGGGATGAAATGGAGTTCGACATCACCTTTGGAGATGTGATCCCGGATGAAATGATACCGGATGTCGATGTGCTTGGAACGAGAGTGCAGCACCGGATTGTTTGCGATTGCGATCGCACTTGAGTTGTCACACAGAATTGGGATATGAGAGTACAGTTGATTGTAGTCTCTCAGTTGGTTCTTCATCCAAAGGATTTGAGCACAACAACTTCCAGCAGCTACGTACTCAGCCTCAGCGGTAGAGGTTGAGACTGAGTTCTGCTTCTTGCTAGACCAACTAACAAGCTTGCCACCAAGGAGTTGACAGCTGCCAGTGGTGCTCTTCCTATCAATCTTAGAGCCTGCAAAATCAGAATCTGAATACCCCATTAGATCAAAACCTGAGTCTTTGGGATACCAAAGACCCAGATTCATGGTACCTTTCAGATACCGAAAAATGCGTTTAACCGCAGCCAAGTGAGATTCCTTCGGATTGGCTTGGTAACGCGCACACAGGCAGGTAGCAAACATAATGTCTGGTCTACTCGCAGTAAGATAAAGAAGAGAGCCGATCATGCCTCGGTAGCTGGTGATATCCACAGATACACCATCCGGATCAGCATGGAGTTTCAAAGGAGGTGCCATGGGAGTTTTCATGGGGGAGGAGTTTTCAAAATTGAACTTCTTCAGAAGGTCACGAATATATTTGCTTTGATTTATAAAGATTCCATCTGAAGATTGTTTAACTTGAAGTCCTAAGAAAAAGGTAAGCTCCCCCATCATACTCATCTCATATTGGCTTTTCATGAGAGAGGCAAACTCATCACACAGTGACTCATCAGTGGCACCAAAGATGATATCATCCACATAGATTTGAACAAGAATAAGATTACCTGAGGTTTGCTTGATGAACAAAGTGTTGTCAATTTTACCTCTTGTATACTTGTTCTTTAGGAGAAAGTCAGCAAGAGTGTCATACCAGGCACGGGGAGCCTGCTTTAGACCATAGAGGGCTTTGTCTAACCTGTACACATAGTCAGGATGGACTGGATCTTCAAAGCCAGGGGGCTGTTTCACATAGACTTCTTCAGCTAGCTCCCCATTCAGAAAGGCACTCTTGACGTCCATCTGGAAGACTCTGAAGTTCTTGTAGGCAGCATGAGCAAGGAAGATTCTGATGGCTTCAAGTCTGGCAACTGGAGCAAATGTTTCATCATAGTCAATTCCTTCCTCTTGCCTATAGCCTTGTGCAACCAGTCGAGCCTTGTTTCTGATCACCGTGCCTTCTTCATCCATTTTGTTCCTAAAGACCCACTTGGTTCCTATGATGGTTTTTCGGGAAGGACGAGGAACCAATCTCCAAACTTTACTCCTTTCGAACTGAGAAAGTTCTTCTTGCATGGCAGTGATCCAACATGGATCAGCTAGAGCTTCGTCAACTTTCTTTGGTTCAATGAGAGAAAGGAAATTCACATAGAGACAAATGTTACCAACGCCTCTTCGAGTCTGTACACCAGCTTGTTGATCACCAATGATTTGATCAATGGGGTGATCTTTTGTCCACTTGAGGGCAGGAGGTAAAGGAGGAGGGTAAGAGATTTGTAGAGGAGAGTTGGAAGGGAAATTTTGAGGAGAGATGGATGAAGGATCGGCTTGTATAGGTGAGGAGTGGATGTTAGATGGAGAGACTGGGATGATTTGGAGTGTATGTTGAGGTTGGGTAGGCTGAGGATCATTCTCTTGATGAGAAGAGGGGTTATGAGATGTAGAGGGTTCATTGTTTTGGTAGAGAGAAGTGGGAACTGTGTAGGGAATGTCTGATGATGTTGGAAGAGGACCATCATCAACACAGGAGGACATCCATCTGTTCAATTCTTCATCATCACAAGAGAGTGATGATATCTTGAGGTCATCAAACTTGACATGGATGGATTCATCAATGCACTTCCGTCGGAGATTGTAGACTCTGAAAGCTTTGGAAGTGAGAGAATATCCCACGAAGATTCCTTCGTCAGCTTTGGGATCAAATTTTCCCAAATTTTCTCTATCATTGAGAATGTAGCAGACACACCCAAAGACATGAAGAAAACCAATGTTGGGTTTTCTACCATAAAAGACTTCATAAGGAGTCTTATTATGTCTTTTTACAATGATAGACCTATTTTGGGTGAAGCATGCAGTGTTGATTGCTTCGGCCCAAAAGTAGGTAGGTAGGTGAGATTCACTCAACATGGATCGGGCAGCTTCACATAGCGTTCTGTTCTTTCTCTCCACTACACCGTTCTGTTGTGGAGTTCTGACGGCAGAGAAGTTCTGAGAGATGCCCTTTTCATTGAAAAAGTCATCCAACATACTGTTCTTGAATTCTGTTCCGTTGTCACTTCTTACAGATCTTACCAGCTGCCCATTCAACACTTCAGACTTTTTGATGAACTTTATAATTTCTTCAGTAGTGTCACTTTTATACCTGAGAAAAAGTACCCAAGTGTAACGAGTGAATTCATCAATAATAACCAGAATGTACCTTCTACCACCAAGGCTTGGAGTACTGACTGGTCCACATAGATCCATGTGGAGCATCTGAAGAGGCTGAGTGATGGAGAAGCATTGCTTGGACTTGAAGGAAGATTTTGTGAGTTTCCCTTTCTCACATGCAGCACACAGCTTTTCTTTTACAAAGGATAACTTTGGCATGCCCGTAACAAGCTCCTGGTTTGAAAGGACATTCAAAGTCTTGAAGTTGAGGTGAGAGAGACGCTTGTGCCAAAGCCAACATCTTTTTGCAGAGTTTTCAGAGACAAAACAGATGTTTGTTCCGAAGGATGAGCTATGTCCCATGTCTATGACATAGACATTTTCTTTGCGGTAGCCAGAGAGTACAGTTTCCATCTTTTCGTTGAAAATGATGCATGAAGATAATTCAAACATCACCTTGTACCCCAGATCACACAGTTGGCTTATGCTTAGGAGATTGTGCATCAAGCCTTCAACATAAGCTACTTTATTAAAGGTGATGGAACCATTTGAGAGTGTTCCATAACCTTTAGTCCTTCCTTTAGAGTTATCACCAAAGGTGACAGAAGGACCTTTGGTAGGCACGAAGTCAACAAGGAGAGATATGTTGCCGGTCATATGTCTTGAGCACCCGCTGTCGAGATACCAGATTTGTTGGTGCCCTAGACCCTGCAATCACAAGAAAATCAGTTCTTTGGTACCCATTTGGAGATGGGTCCTTTTGAGTTAGAAGGAGAAGAAGTATCCTTGGAGGCATTTTTATCAATTCTCTCCAGAGGACAATTCTTAGCAAGGTGAGAGGTATTACCACAGTTATAACATTTTCTATATGTAAAAACCTTTTTGGAGCTTTGACCAGATTCCTTGTGATGACTGGTCACATTGACTTTCATGGCCTTGGAGGTTAGAGGAAAGTCAAGAGGCTTAGGACCCAAGATACCTTTGCCAGATTCAGTTGAAGGAATAGAAGAGGGTGTCTTGGAATTTAGCTTATTTAACATCACAGCTCTGGGGATTGGAAGAGAAGATGGTTTCTTTGAGTTTTTCTTGGGAAGTTTCTTTTGGGGAGGAAGACTGGCAATAGATTTTCCCTTTTTGGAGAAAGAGATTTTGTTTGAAGAAGGCTTAGAAGAAGAAGGTTTGGGTTCAGAAGAGGAAGGCTCATTTATTTTTAAGGAACACATAGACTCAGTAATGGGTTTAGAATGGTCATTTGAGTCTTGGGTTTCCTCACTTTCATTGGGTGAATCAATGCTCTTAGCTTTGATGAACATTCCAAACTTGAGATCTTTAGAGGGATCAGAAGAGTCCAAAGGTTCAGAGTTGTCATAGTTCTCTTCAGATGATTCATAGAATGAGGGAAGAGAGAAAGGAGCATGAGTGTCAGAAGGAGGTTCAAGGTCGTATTTCCCGAAGCCTAGTCCAGACTTGTCATCACAAGATATTTGATCCTGAAAAATCCTTTCTAAATTTTTGGACGAGCTTGTCCACTTTTTCACAGTTTCTTGCTCCTTTTTAAACTTTTTAAGAAGTTTATTTTTCTCTTTAGCAAGAGTAAAATTTATAGTTTTCAAATCCTCAAGCTCAACCTTGATTTTATCAAAGTGTTTTAGTTGAGAAAGACAGATTTGCAGTTGAGAAGAAAGAGATTTTATCTGAGCATTTGCCTTCTTCTTTGCATCCTTGGCTTCATAGAAGTCAATGGTCAAAGAGTCAAAGGCTTCAATTTTCTCAGCATCAGAGAGAGAGAAAAATGGATGTACCTGAGAAGATGATGTGGAGCACTCAGCAGACACAAGAGCCATGGAGGTGGAAGGGGTTTCACCATCATCAGCATCATCTATTTTAGCCATAAAGCAGAGATTGGCCATTTCCTTATCACTTTCGGAAGTTGGTTCATCTGCCCAATCATGAGATTCGGCGAGAAGACCTTTTCCTTTGTTGGCTAGAAGAGCATTCCTTTCCTTCTCTCTCTTGTATTTGGCCTTGTACTTTTCAGCACGGTCAGAGTTTGAAGGAGCAGAAGTTTTTGATTTTTGAAAAGAGGGTTGAAGGGAATCAGACTTGGTTCTGACAAACCTAGAGGATGTACGGTTGGAGGAGGGCAGTCTAGACTTATCAGAGGACCTGCTTCTGCATTCAGAAGCAAAGTGTCCCTTCCTCCCACACCTGTAACATTCCTCATTTGATTTGTCAGAGGAAACATTTTTTGAAAAAGTAGAGGAGGGTTTTCTAGAAAACCTGGGTTTTCTAGAAGGGAAGTGAGGTTTGCCTTTGGAAAAGCCAGCCAGCATGGCAACACCATCTGACAACTGAGCCACAGAGGTCTCCTCTCCTTCATCATCAGCCTCACTGAGATAGGCTTCTGAAGGGTCATTGGGGTCCTCTTGACTATCGTTGTCAGAGTCAGAAGGATAGGTGATCCTAGGGACACACACAGTACTTTTGGAAGATTCACCGACAAGGGCTAGAGAAGAGCCTTTGATGTCTTTTGTGAATGACTTCCTAAGCAGTTTAGACTGTTCATAGTTGAAGAGGGTGCCATACAAGGCAGTGAGAGGCATAGAGTCAAGATCCTTGGTAGACTTGATACAAGTACAGATGTTTTCCCAAAACTCAGGAAGACAGTCCATGAACTTGCACAAGACTTCCTCATTGTCATATATGCGACCCACAAGTTTAAGATCATTGAGAAGACTGTTAAAGCGATTGTAGTAGTCTGAGAGAGACTCACCCTTCTCATGAGAGAAGAGTTCATACTTTCTTACAAGAGCAATCTTTTTGCTCTTTTTCACCTCAGACGTACCTTCATAAAGAACACACAGAGTGGACCACATTTCTTTTGCAGTAGAAAGGTTAACAAAAGAATGATAGACCTCATCAGGCAGAGAGAGGGCAATGATGGCTCTGACTTTAGTATCAAGAGCTATAAGACGTCTGTCTTCATCATTGTATTTAATGGGGTCCTTTAGAATGTATCTCCCATTAGCTGAAGTTCTTTCTTCTTCAGAAGAGTCCTCATCAGCTTTTCCCTTGTCTGCATTATATCGGTCCCAAACTCTAGGAATAAAAGGACCTTCATGTAAAATAGTTGGATATCTGCTGTCAACTCCTTCTAGAAAGAGTATCATACGACTTTTCCACAAGAAAAAGTTATTGGGGTTAAACCTTGGTGGTTTGGCTATAGAGCCATTGTCGTATGAACCAGCATTGAAGTTTTGAGAAGAATCATTTTTTAAAGAAGAAGAAGAGGTTGCCATCACGGATCTAGTTTATTGTGTTAAACTAAACCGCTCTGATACCACTTGTTGGTCCCAAATAGCAGTTAGTAAAGAAGAAAAGTATTGTAGAAGGGGGGTTGAATACAATACACACAGTTTTTCACTTACTTTAATTCTTATTGATTTGAAATCAAGAATTACACATAGAAAACTTTTGATTGTTGCGGAAGAGAATAGATGAAATCTATTCAAACAATCTTACACTAAGAGAAATGAAGAACAATTGTAAAACACTTAGAAAACAATAAGAACTTCTTAGAGAGAGAATGCCAGTGCACTTAGAGAGCTTGAATGCTTGAGAGCTGGTGATCTTGCATGTTGAACCATCCTCCATATATGTAGTGCCTTATGCATTAAATGCATGAGACACCTGTTGAGCAAAGGATGGACACAGGTCTTCAGCAAGGTACAGGGTGTACCTTTTGTCTTGAGGTGTTTTGGCTTGAAGTGTTGACCTGCAGAAGGATGGTAGAGACCTTTCCTTAAAATGGTGTAGTAGACAAAACTTACTTGATCTGATCTCCAGATGAGGTCCACGTCAATGCAAGATATCACAATATACTTTGTCAGAAAAGTACAATATGTTTGAAAGAAATCCTTAAGCATAGACTGCCGAAGACTTGAAAGATCTTCGGCTCCTGAAGATGTGAGAACACCTTCATGTCTTAAGGAGAGATCATTGGATACCGAAGACTTGAGAAATCTTCGGCTGTTCCTTGAAGATGTGAGAACACCTTCATACTCTAAGGAGAGATGAGATCATCGGCTGCCGAAGACCTGAGAGGTCTTCGACTCCTGAAGATGTGAGGACACCTTCATACTCCTGAGAGAGATGTGATTGACACCATCCTGGCTGATGGTGTTGATCACTTGGGCATGCTTGGCTTTAGGCTGAGGAGACTATCTTCAATCCGCTTTGAGAGATGTACTCCTTCTTTGTCTTCTTCGGCTGATCTTCGACTTCACCGAACATTTGTATAGAAACCAAGCTGCTAACAGAACCTTAAACATATTCTAAGTAGGATGATATAAGATGAAAGATCAGGAGGTCATCTTCAAATCTTCAGATGACCCAACAACATTTACTACCCTTATAATTAGGTATGTAGTTTACTTTTAATCCTTTAATTTTTTATTTTTCATTTTAGACTCTTATCATATAAACATAAAAAATGTATATGAACTAAAATGTATTAAAAAAACATTTTTATTTTTTACAAATTATACCATTGAAGAAGCAAGTTTAACCAGTTCTGGTTTTTATCTACGGTTTTTATTTACAACTATGCTGATTTCAAATAGTCTGTCTAGACCTGAATTTGTTTGGCAAAAAACATGGCAATACTTGACAGATTGGATTCTTTACAATCAATGAATTGCACTAAAGTCTCCAGGTATGTTAATTATCTATTTAGGTATTTATACAATTATTATTTAAATACCAACCAATTTATTTTTTAAAGGCTTAGAAGACGATAAAGACTCTTGGACTTCGTCATTGATTTTGGCCGAATGATGAAAAGAAAGCGAAAAGAAGGTTATAAACCTTCTGAGATTATCAATGGCGTATCTGAAGGAAATATTTTGAGTTTTTTAGAGATGGGAGAGATGATGTTGAAGAAGGAGAACAGAGGAAAGAAGCAAAACAACAATGAAGAAGATGAAAAAGGGCTTCGTTTGATCCATTTGTTACTAGTTTCCTCTCGATGAAATTGGGGACGAGGCTTCTCATAGGCGATAAGGGGGTTGGGGGTTTAGTTAAAGAAAAAAAATGAGATAATAGGGTGTTGCTTAGGTTGTGGCTTGATATAAGAGATGGTGGTTTTTTTTTTTGAACGACAAGTTAACACACGCACACGTTCCCGGGGTATCCAGGCTCCCACTTAAGGATGTCACCTGACTAATCCCCGTCGATCACGACCCAACCCAATTAAGGGTACCACTATGTGGCAGACCCATGATCATGTATGTCACAGGATGCTCACTATGGGGTTCGAACCTAGGTAGTCAGGATGGTGGTTTTTTTTATCTGTCTCTCTCTCTATATATTTATTAATTTCATATACATATAGTTTTAATAGCAAATAAGAAAATGTTTAAAATGACTAAAATACCCCTTGTTTTATTGGATTTAATGAAAAAGTTTAACCATCGTTAAATGAAAGGACAAAATCCAAAAAAATGAAGTTAAGGGACGATATTCATTAAAAATAATAAACATTAAGGATCAAAAAGTAAACTTTACTCTTTAAGTATTACTAGTTGTGTACCCGCGCAATGCGGCGGGGTGTAAAATCATATTGTAAAATAAAAAACATAGATCGTTGAGATACATTTAAAATAGGGAAAAGTCCATAATGGAGGCGACCAAACTCGACATTTCTTGAAGACGACCGATGAAAACGAAGAAGCAAGAAACGTCTATGTATAACGAAATCGATAAATGAAGGTGACCAAACTCGACATTTCTTGAAGACCAAGTGAGTTGTAACAGACCGAAATCGAGAATGGAGGCAGCCATTGTAATAACTCGGACCGACACCTCGTTAACTTCCGACCATTACCATTGATCAAACCAACATTCTGTAGTTTCCATCTATTTATTGAACCAACACCTCGTTAAATTCCTGATTTGAATCAGCGCCTCGTTAACTCTTGTTGCAATATCCATCAATTGAGCAAAAACCTAATGCAGACATCAAACAACAAAAAAAATAACGAACAATCAAAATAAATCACCAAATAACCAACGATCAATCAAAATCCATGTGATTTAGAAAACACAATAAATCCATGTGATTCAGAAAAGTTAAAACATACGTAGAAAGATAATATTGAAACACTTATAAACAGTTCTTCTTGGTTACATCAACACCATCGTCTTCTTCTCCCGATGAGAGAAACAACCCTTTTTATCCAATTATATTGCAATATTCATGTTATAATTTGTTTTAATACGAAGTTTCACATATAGGAGCTAGAAATAGCAAGAACAAATATCACAAAAATGTCTTTGAGATATAGTTGAGTTTGTGTACCATTTACAGATGATAGTGGGGCACTCATGATGGCTTTCCAAACACCAAACTTAAAAGATCTTAGGTTTGACTACCACTTTCTGTAATGTTTCTAAAATATGCCACTCACAATGCCTTGCTTATGGTACTCACTTTTTTAGAGTTAATCTATATTTCCTTATGTTTCAAATGTAATTTTGAAAGCCAAAAATGGATATAAAGTATGCATGACAGTAGTAATTTTTGAACAATGGCCAAAATGGCTAGACAATTCTCATGTCTCAACTTCGTAAGATAAGTTTCAATGTAAAATAGGAATTTGTGATGGTTTCCAATGCAAGGTAAGTATTTTATAATATTAAAATTCAAATACATAAATTTAGATAATCACAATTAAACTGAAGGCCATTACTTCATTTAAGAATTGTAACCGACCATACCATGGTGTAGCTGAAGCACAACAAAAACTCAATTCCACATCATCGATGCTCTCATAGATGTTCATTTCTTCACCCGGTCCAACATTCCCATTGTCAAGTTTACTGAGTTGGTAATCAATCTGGTGCTTCTCTGCAACAATTCTTATGACCAGGTCAACTGCTTCAAGAACTTTATATCCCCTGCGAAAGAAATCCAACTGCTCTTGAGAGTAGAGAGGAAAACCAAAATAGAATTCATGTCCACCTCACAAAGAAGGATCAAAGATAATTACGTATAAACCGGTCATATTAATAAATAAAAAGGTGGCACCTGTGCAACATGATGGCGAGTAGCCTATGTCAAAAGGCTACGACACAATCCCTCCTTGAGTGATTTTCCCGGAATGCACATAGTAATGTAACTACGACATCTCAACCTTTCCACTTTTAAACTTCCCCTTCTCTTGTTGTGAAATCATGTATTCGTACGCCTCTCAAAAGTTAATGTATGCAGTAAACAAAGCTTCACTTCAATGACAATAATTCGAATGGGGTGAAAAATAAAATATACCTTTTTCATCACATTGAAATTTCATCTAGTGCATCTGTAACAAAGAAACAAGATAAATGCCCCATTTTCCTGCTTATGCAAGGATAGTGGCATTTAATAAAAGATATGCAATAGTTATATTACTTCCTTCTTAAGCAATGTAGTTCAAGGAACAGTAGGGAAGAACAACTTAAAGGGTTTTACCTCCGTTTATAAAATAAAATATGTGTTTTATCAAGTTCGGAGAGGTCATAGAAGAGAGTATCAAGAATTTGTATCTTGAGACCTTCAACCATCTTCAACAAGCTCTTTAACTCCTCTATAACCATTCACCTGAAAACAATGTTAAACAATCATATACTTATGATTTCAGAGTTAAAAACAAAATGAAAAAACAAACATTTAAAGATGAAATCTACAACTAAATTTGAATGTTTAATAATTCAACCAAAAGAGAGAAAAAAATCAATAGTGCACCCACATTAGAAGCTGTTGCCTCGGCAGTTGAGGCAACCATTCCCCTACTTCTTTGGTTCCTTGGTTGAGGTTTCCTTGGGGTGTTAACACCAATTGTTATTTTCCTTGGGTGTTAACAACAATTGTTATGTATTATTTGATATTTAAGAGAACATATAGTTTAATTAGTTTAGTTGTTATCTAGATGTATTTTTGAAACTGACCATATGTTGATACATTTTTATTTTATTTATTCATTATTCTGGGATTTTATTACTATATTCAGGCACACGTAAGTCATTATGATGATCTGGTTCCAACTTTATCCATCATTATATGATGTTTTAAACACTAAAAACATATTAGGATGGGGTTGACTCTACTTGGCATGGTGATCTGGTTCCAAATTTACCGAATGGTATATCTGGTTCCAACTTCAAATAGTCAACTTCCTACTCCTCGACCCTTCAAGATAAGGTAGTAAAGATTTGAACTTGAAAGGAAAATGAAAGAACAGAAACAAAGATTGTGCAGAATTTGGAAATAAATATTACTTTTTTTCTATCTTTTTCGCTGGTTCAAATCGAAAAACTTGAAAGGAAACTGAAAAAACAGAACAAAATTCTGATGCAACCTCACTCCATCTTAAGGTCATGCTGTCTTGATGGAGCATTTTGAGTATACAACAGATGAATGGCGCAAAAATATGATAGGTGAAATAGTTTCGATTAAGCAGTATAAACCATGAATTTCACTTCATCAGATGCTTGAATCTCAACAAAAAATATCCCTTTAAAAGAACATATAAGAAAACATGAGAGGATGAGATAAGCAACCAAAATGAAGAAGCCTCTTTGAATCCTTTAGAAACCTAAAACTTGAAACATCAATCATTTATTCAAAATATCACTGATATAAAGAAAATCCTTTGAACGTCCTTCTCAAAAGAAGTGTGGATGGGTGCAATGACTCACGACCACAAATAACCTCATGTTTTTCGCAGATTGCAGACTAAACAACGTTCATTAGTTTAAAATGTCTTATCACATAAACACCAAGATTTCTTACACATGTTACGGACTGTAATATAGAACAGTTGGTTTTGAAAATGTGAAACAAACGCCTATCAACCTTCCACTTCTCAAAAAAATGAACTAATATGTAATCAATCATCTCTCACAAAAGCACGGATGGCCGTCTATTAGCAACATAGACCTTGATAAAAACATAAAGAATAATTACATTCACACACGATAACCTACTGAACTTCATGTAACAATGTCGAAACAAGAAGCGATCAATAGATCTACAAATACAGAAAAGTGGAAACTAACTCACAACTCCAGGAGGTGTATAGGTCGTGATAGAGGCAAGAGCACCATTCTTCACTGCAGAAGTCCCAAGGTCTGGATTCAGAAAGCAGATTATATCTTTCAAAAACCTAATTTCAAACACAAATCTCAGTCCTCAAAAAACTAATTTCAAACCCAAATCATAGTCCCCAAAATTCTAATTCTGAAATCAACAAAATGACAAACCCATAAATCGACAACTCACCTTTGATCGATAACAAAAAAATGACCACTACGAAATCAGTAGACATTCCCAACATAGCTATAAGCTATTTATTACATTAATGGTCAGATTTAATGGTAACCCTTGAGCCCAAATTTTGAAAATAGAAACCAGAAACCTATTTGAATCAAATAATACACAATCACATTGTCAATATAATGCAATATATCTTCTTTTAGTAATCCACTTAATAAACCCTTTGACAATCAAATTCCAACAGTAGCAAATCAGTATCAAAAAATCGACAATAACAACAAATTGAAAAGAAAGACGACAGCAAATCGAGAAGAAAACAAAAAAAACTCAAATCAATGGTGAAATCGTACCTATTAATAAAGAAAGAAACCCAAATCTTTGAAGAAACAGAGAAATCAAAGGTGAAACCTTTGAAGAAACCATGAAAGTAAAAAAAAGAAACTGATGAAATCATACCTGAGAAGAATGATTTTAAAACCTTGTGCAAGCAGAAATCGTAACTGGTTTGAAGAATCGATGGTGAGAAATCGATTTGAGAGGAGCATTTAATGATTTGAAGCCTGATATGTATTTATGAGAAGAGCATATTTCTGTCTGCGTCTTGGAGGATAAAACGACGTTTTGGAGGATGAAACGGTGTCTTGGAGAAAGAAAGAAATTATGAATCGGTGCCTTGAAAGAAGAGTTGAAGCTGATACGTATTCAGAGATGGAATTGTGGATTACATGCATTAATGGTGTTGTACCTTAGCAATGAAAATTTATAAAGTTAAAAATTAAGTAATTTGGCATTAGGAGGCAGTACATAAAGCTTAAAAGGTTGTAATTAAGAAAAAACAACCAAAATGCTTTATAAAGTAGTATACATTATAATGTTTTTCTAATTTTAACCAAACCTTGTTTCAACGGTCAAAAAGGTTTCATGATTAGCATTCCGCCGCATATGTCGCCATGTCATGTTTTGACTTTATCTTGACTTAAGATATTTTAGATGAAAACACGTGTCAACTGTTCCAACCATAGGTGTGCTGCAGTTGTTATCCTATGTGCTTTTATCCAAATACTCTCAAATAACCTACTACTACAAACTTCGAGAGATAGAGGAACAACCTAGCATGCACATATTTTCTTACCATATTTAGTCGGGTCTTATTATTTACACCCCACATTGGGTTGGGAACATAAAAAGTTACATTAAGAACATAAAAAGTTAAATATATGGAGTTAAGTATGAGAGGTGGATAGGGTGGGGTGTATATAAGGATTTGGGAGTGTCAATAAGTTTTCCTATTTAGTCTTCTTATTTAAAATATTCTCTGATAAAGAAATCACATTGCATTCACAAAAAAATACATAATAACACACAGATTAAGGAAGGATAAAGATTTAGAGATCTTGATCTTCGTTATACCCATTTTCGAGGAATAGCGGATCTTATTTTTTCCAATTTCTCATGCTTTAACTAGATTTTATTTGCCGGTTGATCTGTTCATCAAATTTAACGAACGGGTGTTTTGATGTACGCCATATGAGTCGAGTTCCCAACTCTCGTCAACGTTTTCAGCTCGTAAGCGATCCAACATCTCGATCGATCCGTGTGATAGAAATACCCCAAACACTTGCAATCCTTGGTGCATTTACTCTCGCAATCCTTCCGATTCACCGGACCCGTCCCCGAACCGTATTTCACCGTGAAATGGTCCACCCCTTTGAGCTCGTAATAACGAAAACCACTCGCCTCACAACCCGGCAACTTTGCAGCACAATCTTTGCTCCACGCAAAAACACCTTTTGGCGACGGGCACCCAACGCATTGGCTATCCTCGCAAAGCCCAAACTCCCCACACCGATACGGCAATTGACACTCGTCTTCGATTTTCACCACGTCATTGCTCACCCCTCTATTGAACCAAGTGAACAACAGGCTCCACGCGGCCGCATTCGAATTTCTACGATAACTGTACAGTCTTATGTTCCCATCGATCCCCAACCGGAGATACGAGAACGTGCTGTTGTATCTGTTCGTGTCGAGATACAGAGTAGGTTCGACATCGGAGTTGGCGACACGACACCGGAGTGCGTTATAATTGCCGTCACTATATTCAGCTTCCGCAATTTCTAACGTTGCATTAACCAAATCCCCAGTGGCCTTGTTCACTTCGGTGAAGGAGGATGACCAGTAACGCATGGTCGTCTTGTAATACAAACTCAATCTTTTAGGCTCTAATACGAAACTATAAACGCCGTTAACGTTTTCCGTAATGGAAGCCCTGCTCACGAGCTTATTCGGACCTCCGATCCGGAGACTCTGGCCGAACAAGATGGTATCGGTTGGGGAATCAAAGCTTTGCCAGACGAAATTACCCTTAGCGTCACGAAGCACGATGTTACCATTTGGGAGTATGGCGAACCCAACGACGCCCTTATTGGCGGTGTTGGTCTGCCATACGATCCGGCCGTCTACATCGGCCAAGACCAGGTTTCCATCGGTACCGAAGGAGAGAGTGGCGTTTTCGCGAACCGGATTTCCGCGGTTGGCGTCCCAGACCCAACGAAAGAGGGATCGGTCACTTCTGACACCCATGCGTAGAGCAAGAGTGTAGGCATTGGGGGTGGTGTTGTAGAAACAGAGGCGGAAAGGGGTGGTGAATAGAGGAAGAGAACGGTAGGTTGGGTCGTATTCGGTCTGGCGTTCTACGGAATCTCCGAAAAAGCCGGAGTTTTCGTATCTGAAAGTGTCGGAGGGAGGAACAGTGGCTTGGGAGATGAACAAGAGGAAGCAAAACAAGATGATGAGGAAAAGAGAACAAGAAGCAGCAGTCGCCATGGTTAGAGGTAACTGTTTGTTATGATATAATTTCCTTGCCAAAAGTAGATACATATTTATACACTAAATACAATCATCGTAAGTTTTCAAAAAGAAGTACTCAGTAATCACATCTCTAACTTTAACTACTAAATCGGAACATTAAAAACACCATCCAAACGATATGCACTTGTGTATACAAATAACTTATAACATGCATATGTGATCAAAGGGCCTTTGGCCTAACGGTATCAGTGTATTTGTCCTCCTAGTAGGTCAAGGGTTCAAACCTCACCAAAGGTGAGGAGGATGTGTGGGTTTATTTGTTGCATTTGCCGTATATAACTATTTCAAAAAAAAAACATGCACATGTGTATTATGTACACACGTGCATAAAAACCATAAAACAACTAAATTACTTGTTTGTACAAGTGCATACGTCCAGATCAAGGGCTACCATGGTGTTCCTCAGTTTTCATTTTTTTGAGGTTTTCCCTTGAATCTCCCTCTATAATATTAAATATTATATATAGTAATTCGTGTAAACTTTGCAAACCAATCTTTAACCGTTCCTCAAGTCTAATATACAAGAGTATATTTAAGCTACCCATTATATAAAATCACATTTTTTATTATTTTGAGTTTGGAGATTATCTTGGAATAGTCTTTGATTTCGAAAGCACAAGAAATGGATTTATACAGCTCAGAACCACTTGATAGGTGATATTGACATTAAATGATCAACATAATCCAAAGGTCCCAATTCGATTATGAAAATTTGGGATTGAAGTGGAGGACCCAACTCGATTTTATATATTTGAGTAAACAATAAATTTGGTATATTTGATTTGTCTGTTATATTTCCCCCCAATAGTTTCAAGAATGCAAGATGGTCGTCATGGTTAATAAAAACGTACGATATTCAATCCCTTCGTCTAACAGTTATTAAAAGACTGTTAATAAGAGGTGTTTTTGACTTTTTCTGATTCTTTTTCTCATTTTTCTTTAAAAGTAAAATAAAATAAATATATATTAGTTATATAATATAACATCCACAAAACATATATACAAGGTTTATCTACCCAACTAAACTACGATGGATCATTAGTTTGTCAATGGAAAAGCCATGTTAATAGTGGCGGATCCATGATTTTTTCCTGGTGGGAGCACCTTTTAAGGTAGATTAAATGTCCGTAAAGTTGTCCGGTGTATTTTAGCCTAAATCCACCGCTTCGAGGAATTTTTAAAGTTTTTTTGGTTGATTTCAATGTATTTTTAAGCTTTTTAGTCGATTATGAGGGACTTTTTCGGTTTTTTTTAATTGATTTCGAGAATGTTTTTTGGTATTTTGGTTGGTTTCGATGCATTTTTTTTGGTTGATGGGGTCTCAGATAAAAAATTACTGGGGGACTGAAGGTATAAAATTAAAAAAAAACATATTTTTACTTAAGAAAATCCTCATTTTTTCTCATTTAATGGGGGACCATCCCCCTACTAATTGCTCACTACATCCGCCCCTGCATGTTAATAAACTTCTATTGAATAACACTATCAGTTCTGTTAGCCGATTAGCAAGTGATACATGAGGAACAAGCTTAGTTAGAGATGCAAAGAGTTAGGGGCCGTGATTCTCCTTAACATAGTCGGAAACACGAATAATATACTATATTATATTCTAATAATTGTATAGAGGGAGGATCTTATGTTACCCTAAGCATTGTTAACTTTACAAATCTTGATTGACCAATAAGAATGCATCTTCAATCATTATTTTGTATGGATGTGCAATTAATGTGTAAGGGTATGCATGAAATTTCATATTAAGTTGTTTTGTAACACCCTTTAATGAGCAGTTACAAAAGTATCACGATCCTTGATTTTAACTCTATTTTTTTTAAATGTAGTACATATTCATGTTGATGGTAGAAAATTAGTGTATGAACGTAGTGTTCATATGTGATCAAGCATTTTGATTATTCATATCCCCATGTACTTCATTTGTAAATTTTTTGTGTTCATATGTTCATAGTTGTTCATGTATCAATGATATATATCATAAAAGTTGTTGGGTCCTAGATGAACCTGACAGTAAGGTATCATATGTATGAACTTAGTGTTTTTTTTAAAATATATAATATTTATATACGACAAATATAACAAAAAAACTCACACACATTCATCACCTTTGGTGAGATTTGAACCCCTGGCCTCCTGGGAGGCCAGAGGTCTCCGATAACGCTAGGCCAAAGATCCTTTGGTGTTATGAACTTATTGTTCATGTGTGTTTATGTGAACACATATGAACACGTGTGATTTAGGTTTTGATTATTTGGAGAGAATTTTTCAGAGAGTTATTAAATGTAAAAGAAATATTTGGGATACTTTCCTCAGTTAACCTAAATCGCTATTTTTGGTATTGATTGGACTAGTGGGTGTGTGTGCTCTCACGCTAGGCCGAAGAAGGGGATAATAAATGGTGTTGGACTGTTGGTAGCAGCCTAAGGTTTTTGGTTGCCGAACGAGAAGGGAAGGGGTGAGGGAAAAGGGTTGAGGTCATTAATAATAAAAAATATTTAATAAAATAAATATAAAAAGACAGTAGAGTTTATCTTTTAAAGAAAACTAACATAAAATGGAAAAAGTCTAAATTGTCATTCACTTAACAAGTTTTTTAACGGTCGTTAGAAGGAAAGACCATATTGTCTTTTCAAAAATGTTGGGAGGAAAAGTGTTATAACCGACAAATTACTAGTACCAATTTGTAGTGTACTCTAGATATTTATATGATGCCACCTGTCAACCTTTCCACCATAGGTTGAGGATAACGTTTCAGACAACAACCGTAAAAGCAAAGTCACACACAACATGAACTAATCAACTTGCATTGCCTTTTTTGACAATCACGAACCATAGATATATGTTAAGAAGGGCCTAGCCCACAATACCTATCAGTTCACCAAGTTACATGACTCATATTTGCGTACATGGTATACTTTTTTATTTTATTTATTGTTATCTGATTTGGTCTAGATTTATTGAAACAAACCCCATATATTTGTGAGTCTGGGACACAAACATTTGTTAGGTGTTTCATCTACTCTAAATTAGTCAAGTTACCATATCTTGTTAATATTTCTAGTTGTAGCAATCTAACACCTCAATCAATCTGTGATAGAAATACCCTTACGCACTTGTTGTCATATGTCTACTTTATGTTGATGCGAAAAATATTGCTTATCAACGAATCACAATGCCCATACCAAACAAGTGTGATGCCATGATATAATGTTTCATAACTAATTATATGACAGCAAAATAAAGAACACAAGCATATAACATGGTACCACAACTATGCAATTGTGTATATGGTGCCTACAAAAACCAAAATGTATCTGAGTTGTTTTAGTTTGTCTTAAAAAGAAATTAGCCATAATTTTCTCTTTACTCCATTTAATGTCGAATACAACTTTGTCAACGAGCAACAATTCGACAAGTGCAACTTGTCCGATCTTCAAACAACTACATGCGACTTCCACTAAACGGCTCGAGATTGCACACACAAGTTACAAGTACATATATTTGTGCGTGTAACTTTTATTTGCTTTGAAAATTCAGATAATTCAAACAAATTGAATTAAAGAAAATCTATTTCTCTAGTCAATGTCCTACCTCTTTATTATTTTCGTTCTTTTGTAATAATTATACCTACTCTTATTTTTATTTAATATTCGTATTAATTTCAAACTAAAAGATATCTTTTAAAAAGATTTCATTGGTTAGCATTTCATCATATGTACCACGTCATGTCTATATTTTAATTCAATTTTAGGTATTTATGTGATATCACTTGTCAACTTTTCCACCACAAGTTAAGGATATTGTTTGCGATCTTCATTTGTGATGATATTTATGGTGCGCTTTGGTACAATACCAAAATTTTTCTTCATATACATGTGCTAATAAATTATATTTGATATATGTAATTTTATTTTGTTTATTAATTAATTGTATTTGATACCAACTCTGTTTGTATTGGTTTTGTATCAATTCAAGTTATATATATATATATATATAGAGAGAGAGAGAGAGGGAAGATCAAACGAGAACAATAACTATTTAAAAGAACACGAAAACTAACAAAATCATTAGTGCTTTTACATTAATGTGCAAAAAAGTCACGCGGGCCTGAAACCGTGGCCAAAGTCCATTTTTTAGTGTGTTTATGTAAAATCACTAATGATTTTGTTAGTTCTTGTATTCTTTTAAATAGTTATTGTTCTCGTTTGAACCCGACTCTCTCTCTCTCTCTCTCTCTCTATATATATATATATATATATATATATATATATGAAAACTTGTTATTTTATTCAAATTTTAATGACATTTTAAGTTTGCAAGTAAGACATATCATGTTTAAGGGTTATTAATTGTAAAGTTAAAGCTTATAAACGTTAAAATACTTAAACTAAAAAAAGAACATATATTATTTAATATTCAATACATCAAAAAGTGAAAAACTAATACAAGCATTTAATAAATAAGGGAGTGTTTCCTAGGATATTTACAAACCGAAGTACCAAACAATGTTATACTTTGGCATATCCTTTTGCTTAGATAAAGATACCTTCTTCTTCTTCTTTTTTTTTTTTGGTTAAATTGCTATTTTCCTTCCTTTTCTTTAGAATTTAAAGTTTTTCATCCATATGGTTTACAATTATCGTTTTTTTATTCCCGTAGTTTATAATTTATTGTTGTTTTTGTTCCTCATACTTAATAGTAAACCACTAACGGAGTTAGCTTCATAGATGAAAACAACAATGAATCACAAACAACATTGACAAAAACCGTAATCTAAAAAGCACAAACACTAAAGTCACGAATTTTAAAAGTCTAAATGGTAACAAATACACTACTTCAAATATCAAGAGAGATGAACAAACAAACTGTATTTGATGCACCCAAAAGCCATGTCATATCTCAATTTAACGTCGCAACAAACGTAAGACAACAAGTTTTTGCTCAAACATTATAAAACTCGTTTTAAACAAGAAATTTTAGAAATTGATGTATTTTCCAAGTTTCCACTCGAAAAGCTTTTATGGAGAAGGTGGAAATGAATTTAAAGTTGTTTTCAAGTAAAAAAAATGTGAAGGTAAAAAAAAAAAAGACAAAAGCTCGGAAAAATTGTAATAGAAATGTTGATACTTATTTTAGAACGATAGAGTACAAAACAATAAATAAATTAACAATGGCTAAAAAATCAGACTTGATCTTCATTATTCCCAGTTTCTCGAAGACTAGTGGATTTTCATTATTTCTAGTTTTCCGATTGTTGCGATCATAATTTTATCACATTTGATGTTGCACAAAATCAAGTTCAAGATTTGAAGGACAATGGCTACAGAGAGTTTGTCATTAGTTTAAAGTCTCCCCAAACTAGCGGTGGTTTCTGTTTTGAAGCTTTCAGTGCAGAGATATCCAGTGACTACCGCGACTTTCATGCTAGTCTAAACTAACGTGAAAGTTGCACGAGATTTTTTAGGCCAACGACTTTGTGAGACCATGCCATCATTTTCCCTGTTTTTGACATACCTCATTTCCTACCATTTGTCCTTTATATTCTAATTTATATAGAAAGCTTGCCATCATCGTCACTAGAGATTTTCTTTGCTTTCTTTATACTCTACACCAATTCTTCTCTCTCTAGAAAACTTTCTTTAGTATATGTGAGTTTGAGATTGTGATATCGGTGTTCTTGGTGTATCTTGAAGATTGGTTGTTGATCTTGATCTAAGGATT
Source organism: Arctium minus (assembly GCA_954870635.1). NCBI lineage: Eukaryota > Viridiplantae > Streptophyta > Magnoliopsida > Asterales > Asteraceae > Arctium > Arctium minus. The sequence goes on from OX941080.1 coordinate 7,846,019, forward strand.
ATTGTACAAGCACTTGTAATCTCTTTGGTGGTAATATAACAATTGCTCTATCTTCTTTGGTGGATGTACACTATTACATCGATAGTGGAACCACGTTAAATCCTTGTGTTATATGTTTGTGATGTTGTTATATGTTTAGATCATATCATATATTGGTTGTTATTTAGTTGGTCAATGTTTTCTCTTTCGATGCAACATCAAGATCATATTATCTGCATTGTTATTTGGGTTTATTGTGCATTTGGATCTCTACAAGCATTAGGACCTTAGAAATTACTTGGTATTAAGTTCCATTACACATATTTTTCCCTACACTGATACCTAGCCTTGATTTGTTGTTTGAGTTGTTAGTGAAAATAGAAGTATTGTTAGAAGTACCTTTGCTCTGCCCCAACCATTTCAGGTTATAAATATAATCAGGGTCAACCCTAGCCACGTGCATCTTGCGCGACCGTACAGGGCATCAAAGCCCGAAGGGGCATTAAGTTGTCATCTATTACCAGTTTTTGGTTTAATAACTTGGGAATTGGACAACTGGAAACTCTAAAAATAGACCAAAGGCCTAGTAGTGATGGATACTGAATGTGCATCTTGAACCGGTGAAAGCCCAACATTTCAACAACTTAAGCTGATTTTTATTTAACTTCTTAACGAACAAACAAATTTTCTTAATGAATGAATTTGATCACAAAAAGTTTCGTTCTTTTACGTTCGTTCATTTAGTATTTTAATGAGCGAACATTAACGAACACATTTTCCTTAAGAATGAACAAGAATACAAAAGATTCCATTTGTTTACTGTTCGTGTTCGTTCGTTTGTTCGGTTAAGTTAAACGAACAAACAAGAAAACAAAAACTTTCATTTGTTTATCATTCGTGCTAGGTTAAGTTAAACAAACAAAAACGAACAAGGCTCCGATTGTGTTTGTTTGGTTCGTTTTGCATATTGAAATTTGCAATGCACATGAGCACATCACTGTATTAGCACAGTTGGAGCACCTTGTACGACAATAACAACATATTGTGATATGCCTCATTGGGCACTTGTTCTTTGCAATGCACAGTAGCATAAATTATGAACTTTATAATTTATTATTGTTCTTTTGACTCTTGTTTAATTTGAGGTTTGACATTACCACATTAGATTTATGCTTTAGTCTTTAGACTGTAACCGTCTGAGTTTTACTCTTTTACTTATTATGACATTAACTTCGATATAATTTACTATTTTAGTTAAAACTAATTATAGTTTTCTTCATCTTTTAGTATTAAGTTCCATATATCGAAGTAAATATTCTATTTTGCTAATTTCAATTTGGAAAAAGGAAAACTTAAAAAGAAGGAAACACGATCTTAATTCATGTTTTATCCTTTTATCATTCCATATTTTGTAATTTGGGATTTTTGGTTTTTATGTTCCCCCTTTTGAATTTTTTTGTAATTATAATTAATAAAAATCAATGTGAGGATGAGTCACCTAGCTTAACTAGGTTTCAAACTATTTAAAAAATCGTATGTTTCTTCGTTTCATTTGCCTAAAAAATAGGTAAGGGCATTTTTTAAATATTTTTTAAGAGGCAACTTTTGAATCGCTAAGAGGTGAATCCTATTTGGCAAAAAAAGTTTGTCTCTTAATGGTTCCAAAACCCTCTGAATGATTTTGTATCTTGGGTCTCCCTTAACCATTAAGCGTCCTGATTTTATTCTGAACAATTACCAAACAATCATATTTCATTTTGCAATATATCATAAGAGCCTCTTAATCATTCTGACTACTTAATCATTCTGCACCAAATTATTCAGCAACTGTCAAACAACCCTAATTCTTTTAGACATGTTGGTTTTGAATATTTTATTATAAAAAAAAATATAGCATTTAAAGGTCTTAAAATTAAAGGGATCCGCTTGAAGCCATGAATCGACAAACTTTCCCGGGCCTTGGACAATTGTTAATAAAGGCCCAACCCATTTCACCCTACAATGGCCCAGTTACTTGACTCGTATTTGCTTACAATTATTAAATCGTTGTAGCTTCGGCAAATTATAATAGTTTTAGAAGGTGTTCGGGATTGCTTATTTAAATGACGTATTTGCTTATTTCATTTTATCATTGCAGATAAATTATTTTTAGTGTTTGGATTGGGGAAAAAATTGTTTATGACTTTTTGTCACTGCAAATAAGTTGTTTTTGATTAGTTAGTCCATTTTGACTTATTAACTTATTTAAAACAACTTATTACTTTTTTGGTTATTTTACATGTATAAGCAATTTCAAACACCACTACACAACAACTTATTAACTTATTACGTTTTTGTACCACAACAATAAGCTAATCCAATTATTTATTTATTTATTATTTTTATTTTTTTTGAAAGGTAGCAGAAAATATATTAAAAACCAAGAGAGTATACAGGTGAAAAAAAACAAGACTGCGAGGTGCAGTAAAAAACAAAACCAAAAAGGCTCAACAGCCAAAACAACCCAAGTAAAACAACAACATAAGGAAAGGTACCGAAAGGAAACGAAGAATCCTTCAACGCGGATTATCCATTAAGTGTGAGAGCGGACGGGTTCTCAATCCACCGTTCCCATGAGATGGAGCCCTTTTTAAACCTTCTCGATACCCACTCGAACCGGGAGTCTTCCATGCATTGTGCGCCAAACGAATACGTTGATCTTGATTGGAATAAGACTGTTCCACATGGTTACTGGACTTGAAGAGTCACCTCCAAGACATCTGTCTTCAATTAAGGCCTTCAGTTTCTTTACTTCAAGACTCCCGTTTTCGGATAGGTTCCACCACCATTTGTCCCTGCGATGAATAAGAGGATAAACATGTTGCAATAATAAGAGAAGATCCGTCAATTCAGTTGTGGCCCGACCCCTAAGTGTTCTCGACAAGTCCCACTCTCACTCCCAATGATCTTGAACCCACACGTCCCTATAAAGAGAAAAGGAGATAATGGATCACCCTGTCTAACTCCTCTCGACATTTGGAATTCCTCAGTAGGAGACCCATTGACAAGGATAAAGATTGAGGCAGATCGTAGGCACTTTTCAATCCACTTGCACCATTTCTCTCCGAAGCCCATAAGTCTCATAGTGGTAAGAAGGAAATCCCAGTTAAGGCTATCAAATGCTTTTTCAAAATCAACCTTGAAAACAAGACATTTTTTCCTACCCTTTTTTAAGAAATCAATTGATTCAATTGCGATCAGCACCCCGTATAGAATATACCGATCCTTGATGAAAGCATTTTGGGATTCTCCAATGACCTTACCGATCACTTTTTTGCAACGTTCGTGTAACACCCCGATTTTCGAAAGGTATCATTTCAAGTTTATACAGAAACCGATATATTGAAGAAAAATAAGATATTTTATTTTGGGCTTGAATCCTTGGTTTTATAGTCTTTATGAATAAAGGATTCAATTACGAGACCAACGGTTCTTTCCGGAGCGAAAACAGAGCTATAACGAAGAAGTTATGACCAAAACAGTTTCGGTACGTGTTAGGCTATAATGCCCGACGATTGTGACAGTGTCACAATCGCCTGTCATGGTCGCCAGAGCCCGAAAACTCTCGGTACAATCTCAGCGATTGCGCCCGGCGATTGTGACATTGTCACTATAGCCTGGCGCAATCGCCTGGGTGTATCAGAGTGTTAAAATCGCGATTTTCAGCCCCAAACTTCATTTCTTCATATCTCTCTCATTTCAACTCCGATTTTGGTGATTCAACTTGCTACGGTTTCGCTTTTGAGAGAGTTTCAAGGATATGGAAACAGATTGGAAGTCTATTGAAGTATACTAGAGTATTTTGTGGTGGTAATATTCTCATCTCTCCCTATTCATCTTCTTCCCCAAAGTTTTCTAAGGTTTCATCCACCCTTTGTTCTCCCTTCCATAGATTGAAGGTTTGTGATCATTTTGGTGAACTAGAGGTATTTTGATTGGAGGATTCAAGTTTGGATTAAGGTAATCTTCTACTCTCTTCATTTATGGAAGTTAGGGTTTTGCACAAAATAGAGATATTAATGTTAAGTGTTTGGGGAACAACTATTTATGGTGGAATATGTATATTTATGGTTGGAACCTTGTGCATCTAGGTTTTTGGAAGATTTGGTTTGAAGAATCAAGTTCTTCAAGGAAAGTTCTAAGTGGGTAAAATCTAGATTTAGTCTAAATCTAGCAAGGTGAGTTACTAAACTTTTGTTAAAACTGGATACACATCATATTTGTTTAATTGTTGTTATTATCACATATTTGCTCAAAATGTTCATCTTTACGGGTTTAAGTATTTGATGGTATTTCCATGGGATTATGTGAGATATATGTATATGAAGTATCATCCCATGATTTACACTATGTTGTGTAATTATTTGGGGATTTACATTATGTGTGCCCACAATGGATATTCGACATGATTAAGGAATATATGTTTGGTATAACATGATGATTTCCATTCGGAATACACTCTTGGTGTTATTGTATCTACAACGTGGCTATGTGGATATTCATGTCATATGATGGATTTACATGCTTAGGATGGTAATATTGTGTTTTTGGTTGATACCCGAATGACTAACGGGTTGAAACACATCTTTGAGACCTCCTATATGCATTATGTGGACGAACCAAGTATGTGATTCACTATAGGAATGTAGGTGGGTGACATTTGGAGAATTTCCTAAGGCGGTAGTCTCCCATGTACCTAGACCTCCGCCGTCGGGGAATTTCCTAAGCGGTAGTCCCCGGTGCGTGTCGGGCCTTTGGGTTGTCAGTGAAAGTGACTTCAAGGTGCATTGCCTCTTTGGGTGAACCGGATTGGAGATATGGGTCGCTCCCGTTGACTCCACATCTACATGATTATTTGGTTATTTGCTGATAAGAGTCATGTATGTTCTACCATGCTATTTCTTGTTCAACTCACTAGGCTTTTTGGCCTAACACTTGTTTGGTGTCGATGTGTATCTCAGGTTTTAGCGGCATCGGTTCTAAGCTGGCTTGGTGCTTGGGTGAGAAATTTGGGAATATTGCATTTGGACTTACTTTTGGTAGGAGAAGCCTTTGGGTTTATAAATGACACCCTTATTTGTAATCTCTTTTCTAGTTATAAAAATTAGATTAGTTGGTGGTTATTTATTGTCCGTTTATTTACGACTGTATTTAAACAGGTTTTTGTATTTTCCCCATTGTTGGGAGGCTCTTGCTTTGACAATTTTATACACCGCATGTCCGTTTTTTCGGATTTTTGTTATCCCTATTTTTAGGGTGTTACAGTTCGGCAAGGATTTTGGCAATTATTTTATAATAGCAACCGATAAGGCTAATTGGCCTATAATCGCGAAGCTCTAAAGGGTTGGTCGATTTGGGGAGTAGAGTTATGAACGAGGAGTTGCATCCATTACTAATCAGCCCCGTCTCCCAAAACCAGTTGATCGCCTTCAAGAGGTCCTCTTTGATGACACCCCAGAAGGATTTGATGAATCTGAAATTAAATCCGTCCGGTCCCGGGGCTTTTGAACAACCACACATATTGATTGCATTCCAAACTTCTGTTTCCGAGAAAGTAATCTCTAGTGAATCAGCTTCCTCACGAGATAACTTCTTAATTTCATCGCTGTAAAAAGATGGTCGGTGGGGAATTTTTTCAGCAAAAATATATGAAAAATAGTTAAGGAAAGCATGTTTTAGAGTCGATGGGTCTTCACACCCTTTGCCATTCACCATCAGACCACGAGTGTTATTTTTATTATGACGACTTCGAAGCGTATAATGAAAGAAACGCGTATTTTCGTCGCCTTCAATGTCCCATCGAACCCGAGATTTTTGCTTCACCATCTGCGATTTTTTGTGCTCTTTCTTGAACCAATTCCTTCTTGCCTCCCTCCACTTTAAAATTTCTCCCTCGTTCAGATCCTTTAGTTCCGCTAAGGTCTCCCACTTACATGCTTCCTTTTTGCTATCTTCAATTTCGCCATCCAGATTGCCCATTTTATTTTTGCTCCATATTTTTAAGGCATTTTTAACATTTTTTAATCGATCTCGGAAGATGAAATCTGGGGTGGTGGATTGAACTTGTGTGTGCCAGGCCTCAATAATGATTTCCTGAACCGTGGAGTCTTCGAGCCAAGTGTCAAAAAAACGGAAAGACTTGGGGTCCAAAATCAACAATGATATCCTTTAAAAGCAACGGGACGTGATCGGAGAATTTTCTTTCAAGAGGAGTGACGCTTAGGTTGTTCCATGTTTTTAGGAACCCTTCAGAAACTAGGAAACGATCTAGTTTGCTTAACTTTAACCCGTCGCCGCTTATCCTCGTGAAAAGTTTTTTCTCCATTGGCACCTCGAACAAAAGAGAATTACGGATAAAGTTATTGAACTCGATTGCCCCTTTTTCTTTAAAAACGGAATTTTTTCATTCTGAGGGTTTTCTAACCTCGTTAAAATCTCCAAAAACACACCATTTCGTCTCTAAATTATCGATCACAGTAGCCAACCAGTTCCACATAACATATTTCTTGTCGTCGGTTTGAGGCCCATAAACATTAATCATACAGATCTCCCCCTCAATTCCTTTCCAATGCCCTTTTATTGCAAGGAAATTGTCGTATCCTACAACTTGATTACCCACGAAAATGGATGAGTCCCAAAATGATAAAATTCCCCCTGATCTGCCTTTTGCGGGAACATAAGCGAACCCAACGTTTTCAGCACCCCAAATTTTTTCTATATCACGATCGATAAAAGAATTGCATTTCGTTTCATGTATTCCGAAGAAAGTAGGTATTTCCTTGTTGCATATACTATGTAACCAACCTATTTTAGCCGCCGAACCCATACCACGAATATTGAGAGACAACATTTTCATAAACATAAGACTAATGGAATCGACGGAAGATACCTGGATATTTATCAGGACCCTCCTACACCTTGCTTGTCTTTCCAAATGAAGCCAATTTGCGCTCCGACTCCTTGTGCTTTCTCCGAATCATGAGCACTTAGCGAGTCGAGGACGTGATTTCGTATGCTTGCTCCTCCCGAACTGACCGATATTGAGGATGAAGCTTTCTGTCCTGAAAACTTGCGAGACCCAAGATCACATTTTGTCGAAGATTTTGAACCGTATTTCTCCCTAGCCATTTCCTTTACCATGCACATACTCAATTTACCTCTTCGGAGATCGTATCCTCTTGAATTTACACCTTTGACTTTGGTGTTGATCTTCGTGTTTTTAAATAAAGAATTATTTTCGAAAGATGTTTTTTCGGAAGAGGAAACACGGTGTTCAGAACAATGACTATGGTTCTTGGGCTTTTCCTTCACGGTCGTATTTTGTTTTGGCCCAACTGAGGTTTGAAACCCATAAATGGTTTCGTCAACGTTATCAATTTTTATTGAATTTTCTGTTGGCCCAACATTAAGTGAGAGTCCGTCAACCGAGTTGATGTTGAGGCATTTGGGGACACCAAATTCTGCAGGAGACTGAGAGTCGGTGACTTTTGAGCTTCCCATGCATGTCTGATCGGCGGGAATCGGAGAAGCTTGATCGGTGGGAGCCGAAGATGAGTGATAATTTTCACTTCTATCTGGATTGTTTTTCAGCTGAACTCCCGGTTGCCCGATCGGTGAATGGGAATCCTGAACATCCTCCAACTTTTTACCCATGCTACCCACCTCAAGATCGTCATCCCAATCTTTTGCGTCGAAACCTCCATTGCCGAATTCGTCCTTTGAATTACATGTTTCACCATCATTATCATATTCGGAGGAGGTTTCCTCCGAACACATTTCCAAGATCTCTTTTGCGTCCTCGGATACTCTAATTTTAAAGGTGCAATTTCCGTGTTTAATTTCGAGAGATTATTCTATTGGATTGGTGTCGATAGCATGAATGCGGACTTTCCCCATTACTAATGATTGAGCTTCTAGAGCCGAGCAATTTCGAGTTTCTATTACAGTACCCCACCATTCCGCGATACTGATGAAAACGCTATTTGTCCAGCATTGGACCGGAACCCCAAGGATATTGATTCAAGTTAGTCTCCCTTCCGACTTGTAACTCGAATCCCATTTCCTTAAATTCCATATCCACTGACGAATTCCATGTTTCGGTACTTCAAGAATGTTGTTTACTGTTTCCTCATTCTCCATGACAAGAAGCACTTCCTTTCCTCCTAAGTACTTGAGATCGAAATTTGATAGGCCCTCCGTCTTACAGAGCTCTGATATATCCTCCATGAATTCCAAATTTTTTACCTCCCCGATAATGCTTCGAGATAGCATCTCCTGTAGATTTGGATCCGTAATAACCTGCAGAGACCTTTCTTCCACGTATGGAAACGATTTATCTCCCGGTACCTGTTTTTCACCGAAGCTACAAGTTGTTGACGCCCCTTTTACCACCTCACTGTACTTCCGAGAGTCCCTTCTACCTTCGATATCTGGTATACGGTTGGGGCGAAAAACATTTTGCTCCTTCTTTCTTGCTGCACCTGCAACTACTTCTTCTCTTGATTTGGCCTTGTAAACCATTAACTTCTCCTTTCCGATGAAGATGGATTTTAACAAATTTTCAAACTCCATTAAGTTTGCAATGTTATTGAACCTTACAAACCCGAATCTTAAACCGTTACGTAATCGTTTTCTTGCCAAGTATACATCCGCTACCAGACCATATCTTTTGAACATCTTCCATAGATCTGCAACACTCCAGTCCTCCGAAAAGTTGAAAAAGAGAAACGAAGTCACTCCATGGTGATTAAACCTGTTATTGATCCTATGTGCAGCCTTCTGATTGTATTCCCTTCTAGTTCCTAATGTCGCCGGTGTTGTCACTCGCCGGAAATCTTTCACCTCCCTCACTCTCCACTCGCCTCTCTCTCTCTCACCATTTTTTATTAAGGGTATAAAATATGGGTCCCAACCAATATTTTTTTTTATTTATAAAACTCTTTTTTGTCACCACATAAGTTAATAAGCACTAAAAAGAACATAAGTTGTTTTAAATAAGCAATTACAAACACCCCCTTAATTGATAGATGGATACTTATTACGTATCTTTATCTAATTCAGATCATATCTAAAGGCACACTCACAAGGTGTCCTTAGAGTATAAAGTTAGAGAGCTCCACGTTACGACTACTAGTTGGGCGTTTTATGTACGCCAAACACCTTGATCCGTCTTTCCGCACTTGGTTAGGGAGAAATTTTCATTTACCCTAACAAGTTATAATGCTCATACCAAACAAGTGTGATGGCTAACAATCAACAATCACAACGAAATTATCAGATTCTAAAGATATAATGTCTCAAGACAAATTAAACTAAATGAAAGAAGGTTAAACTACACAAGCATGTTGTTTGAGTTTTAAAATCATTTATAACCGCAAGTGTACGGTGTCGTAGCATACGAGTCGAACACGGGGAGACAATGGAGTAAACACAGATTTACTCACGATATTAGCAAGTTGTGCGCAATCATTTTCAAAGATTTGATTAACACTAAAAATCGAATAAATACAACTAAATACTTAAGGTACGCTAAACATAACGAAACTAAGAGTCAAGCAAGACTATGCAAACATACGAAAATAGGAAACAAGTAAGACTAGATTAACAACTAGAACAAGAGCCGAATAACAAACTAATTAACATTAGGAACTCAATTTGAAAAACATTAAATTCCACACTAAGCTATCTAAAATGGTGAATATCGGTTTGGACCATTCAAAGTGGGATTTGTCAAATTCAAACATTACTTTTGCCCCTCTTCCAAGGCGACAAAAACTTTTCTTAATTGAAAACCGATTATTTCTATATCGATTAATTCTAAGAAAAAGCTTTAAGCAAGACAAATTATTCCCAAATAATCAAAACATCTATTTTCATGATGTGATAAAAACCACCAATTGATTAACCCAAGTCAAAACCAAATTTCCATTTAGATTTCAACGGTTAAATTCAACAATTATCGATTAGTGATTATTTAACAACCCCTAACCTCCGTTAGTCGGCTAACTAAACAACCATTTTATCGATAAATCATTTACTTAAAAACAATCAATCGATACAAATCAAGTCCTTAGTTACCAATATTCATCCTAAACTATGAATTAACCAAACATAAATTGAAGAAACTTGAAATTACTAAGAATCAAATGAACAAAAATTAAGAAAGCAAGATATTAAACTAATAAGAAGATTAAACAAGAACTATTTTATGAAGAAAACAATTTAGAAATGATAAAACATAAAAACCCTAAATCTAGATTATCAAGAACAATAAATAATGATAAAATCTAATCTAGCAAACATGAACTATAGTTTAAGATTGAAGAAAAACAAGGTAATAAAGCTATATATCGATTGAATAGACTAGACAAGGCCAAAATCAAGGAAAAAGGTAGAAACCATGAAATTACTTGGATAATCTAGATCTATGAACCAAATATGTGCAGGAAATTAAAATCAACAATCCAAACTCAAATATCTAAGCTATAAACACAAATTAAGAAATAAAAGAAAGCATAAAAGGGAGAATGAGATACAATTACTCTCTAATTCATAGATTCATGCTCAAAATCGAGTTCGATCCATGGCCATAACTGCAAATCCAGAGTTTGTAATCTCCCTCTCCATATTAAAGAGGCAAAAAATCTACTCCAATATGTAAAGGAAACCCTAAAATTGGTAGAGAGTATAATGGGGGCTTCATATCTAAAACATAGCACCAAAAACCTTAAATATCCAGGCCCAAATGACCGAAATAGCCCTATCCAAACACAAAAATTCGGGACAGCAGTGCCGTTTGCAAACGCGCTCTTTAATGTTTACGGCCGCGAGCAGTGCAAAATTGACAAGTGACAACATCCATATTTCCTCTAGCTCGCGGCCACGCACCTAAATGCTCGCGGGCGTGAGTAGTTTCCAACTTCTTCTCCATCTTTTCCGCTTTCTACACCGCTTTCACTTCCTTCCTTCTTCTCTTTCTCGAGTCCACACACACCTACACACTGAAAATACTCGCAAAAATATGAATATGCCTGCGACAAAATAATAGGCATCGAAATGAGAAAAACTAAACAAAAAGATAAGAAAAATGCATGAGACACGCTAGAACTGGACACCAAAGCAATGCAATCTATGCTATAAAATGAGAATAAAACGTACAAAACACATGTAACCTGGTTCTACAACCTTGTGATCTGTAGAACGCCTACAAAACCCAATATATGATGGTTACAATGGTAGTAACTCTCTTAATTATTGTTTATTCATTTTTTTAATGAAATAGTATTGACAACCTATCCACTTTTGGTTTATCTATATCTATACTATATTATAAAGACGACATAAAAAACTCTTAAATACATTATTTTATGCATAAAGTACTACTAATTCAAGCCAAATTACTTAATTTACAAATTTTTAATACATTATTTCCCGTTGCAACGCACGGGTACACAACTAGTTATATTATAAAACACGGATAAAAACTCTTAAAAATAATTGTTAATGCTTAATGTACCGTTATTTAATGTTAATTATTTAAAATATTTTAAAAACAATCATTAAAGTTTTATGTACTACATTTAATGATATTTATTAACCTTCAATCCTTATCTCTAACCACTTTAACTCCCCTGCATAATTAAATACATGATAAAAATCAATTTTTAAATATAAAAAATCTAAAATATAATTAAGAAAATCTAACATAATATTTAATGTTTAATTAAAAAAAGCATTATAGTATTAAATCTAAAATACATTATATTATTATTAAACTATCGAAGAAACTTTAAAAACAAATTTTTACACATTAAGTATTGTTTATTGATACACGTTACTTAAAATGCAAGACTACAAGTAATGATGCATTAGTACAAATTTCTAAAACTATATGTTTGAATTAATAATTAACTAATAAACATAATCAAAACAGGATAAAAATCTCAAATTAAATATAAAGAATTTAAAATATATAAAATAATCATTGAATTTTAACAAAATACTTAATTTTTTATATATAAAATATTATACTATTAAGCCTAAATTAAGCAAATTTATATAAAAAAAATCATTATCATTATCTCAAAACCATCCAAAATCGTACCATAAATCGACAAAAAAATAAAAGAAAACATTAAAATCATGATGCATCTCGCTGTATTGTACGAGTACGCTCCTAGTAATTTTTAATTCATTAATAAATTGTATTTAAGGTTGTAAGATTATTAAACTCCGTAAATCTAATAGTTTTAAGTGGTGGTTTACTAAAATATTCATAGATAAAAAAAAAATTATAATATAATGAAACCAAATTAGTTTTATACTCATTTTATGGAAATGATATCCATTTCACCGTTTGATTGTTCTACTTATGTAGTAGGACAAATGTTCGATCATGTTTTTCATAAATACATTATTATTAATTTATACTTAATATTTAAAATATACTAATACAATAAAAACTAATTAATGTCCAACCATTAAGCAGAAGTATATGCACAAACAAATGTAGTTTTAATTCCAATTTTTTAGCATATTTTCAATTACTTGCTTCGAGCTTTTATTGGAGACATAAGAGAAGAGAAGAGGAACAAATTAAACAAGTGTACATGTGCATTTGGTTACTCATTCAGATGGGCGTTTTGATGTACGCCATATGAGTCGAGTTCCCGACTCTCGTCAACGTTTTCAGCTCGTAAGCGATCCAACATCTCGATCGATCCGTGTGATAGAAATACCCCAAACACTTGCAATCCTTGGTGCATTTTCTCTCGCAATCCTTGCGACTCACCCGACCCGTCCCCGAACTGTATTTCACCGTGAAATGGTCCACCCCTTTGAGCTCGTAGTATCGAAAACCACTCGCCTGACATCCCGGCAACTTTGCAGCACAATCTTTACTCCATGCAAACACACCGTTTGGCGACGGGCACCCAACGCATTGGCTGTTCTCGCAAAGCCCAAACTTGCCGCACCGATCGGGCAATTGGCACTCGTCTTCGATGTCCTCTCCCCACTCGCTCACCCCTGAACGGAACAAAGTGAATACGTGGCTCCAAGCGACTGCATTGGCTTCTTGACGATAACTGTACAGTCTGAGGTTCCCATCGATGCCCAACCGGATATACGATAACGTGCTGTTGCATCTGAGTATGTCGAGATGTAGCGAAGGTACCGACTCGTTGGTGAGACGAAACTTGAGTGCGTTAAAATTGCCATCAGAATATTCAGTTTCCCCAATTCCGAATGTTACACTGACCAAATTCTTGTTGGGGGTGGAGAAGGGTGAATAGTAAAGCATGGTCGACTTGTAATACAAACCCAATCGTTGAGGGTCTATTACCAAACTATAGACGCCGTTAACGTTTTCCGTCGTGGAAGCCCTGCTGACAAGCTTATTCGGACCTCCAATCCGGAGGCTCTGACCGAACAAGAGGGTATCGGTTGGGAAATCAAAGCTTTGCCAGATGAAATTACCCTTAGCGTCACGAAGCACCATGTTACCATTTGGGAGGATTTCGAAACCAACGACACCCTTATTGGCGGTGTTGGTCTGCCATACGATCCGGCCGTCTGCATCGGCCAAGACCAGGTTTCCATGGGTGCCGAAGGAGAGAGTGGCGTTTTCGCGAACCGGGTCGCCCCGGTTGGCGTCCCAGACCCAGCGCTTGACGGATCTATCCCTTCTTCTACCCATGCGTAGACCAAGAGTGAAGGCATTGGGGGTGGTGTTGTAGAAAGACAACCCAAAAGGGGAAGTGAATGGATCAAGGACACGGTAGGTTGCGTCGTATTCGGACCAGTATTCATTTGAATCTATGAAAGGGCCGTCGTTGACGTATCGGAAGGTGTCGGAGGGAGGAACAGTGGCTTCGGAGACGAAGCAAAACAAGATCATGAGGAAGCAAAAGAAAGCAGTAGTAGCCACCGCCATGGTTGATTAATTAATTACTACCAACTGTTTGTGTGTTATGTATCAAAAGGAAACCTCTATTTATACAAAATAATGGATGTTAATTAATTGCTAAACAAATGCTACTATTAATTAATTAATTATTACATTCTTCTTTCTTTTCTTTTCATGCTTAAACCAAACACCATCAATAATTTAACGAAAATATTACACTTGATTAAATTTTTGTAGCATTTTCGCCAACACCTTTACTTACTTTATCGGATAATTAACATTTTCGTCTATCAATAATAGATTACTGATTCTGCAAATTAAAAATGATTTCAAGATAAAAATGAAAAATATATTATTTTATTATTTTTATCAATAAACTAAAATCCTTAAAATTTAATGTTTACAAAAATATATTATTTTATGTAAAACTTTAGTCCATCATGTATGCTTCCAAAATGGATGCATGATTATGGGTTTGGACACCTCAGGGAGTGTGTGTATAGTATGAGTGTATCAGCTTAAAGTCAATAATATGGTCAAAATTGGTGGCTATGAAAACAGTGATAAAAATACATATGTTCTAATTGTATATTAACTATTGAGACTTGATAAAATTATTAAGGGAAATTGGCTGAAATAGTCACGTTACTCTGCCAATTACATCTCCTAGCCATTTCTCTTCCAGATTGACCAAACCAGATTGACCAAAATAGACCTAGGTCTGCAATGGTGGACTTGCAGGTCCTCTACCTCCGCCATGGCGGAGCTGTCGTTGAGTGAGATCGTGACACGTGACGAAATGGCGGACCTGAGTCGGGTGGCGGACCTACCGACCCGACCCGTTGCGGACCTGGCTTGGACCAATAATTTTTTTTGTCTTTTTCTGCATGGTAACGGACATCCAGGTCCGCCATTGCGAATCTAGGTCTATTTCGGTAAATCAAAGAGAGAAATGGCTAAAAGATTCAATTGGCTAGGTAATATGGCTATTTCAACCAATTTTCCCAATTATTAATACTGTATAATAGAAAACATGAATTTTAAATTATTTTTTAAGATCACATGGAATATAATTCCTATCAACAAACAAGATTATTTAATTAATTGGTTCACACATAAAACCATAACCTTATATATTTAAATGAAAAAAATACGTGTTTAGAATCTTTTTAAGATTTTGAGAAATGGTTTGTTCTTTATATATTTATTTATATCAACAGATAGACCAATCAAATTAATATGATAATAAAAAAGTTGGAGAATTTTAGAAACCGGTTTTTATTTATTTTATACTAGTTATTTATCCGTGGCGAGAAGCATCTTGAAATCGAAACGGATAACTTAAAACAACAATCATGTTTTATTCTGTGTTCTATTTCCTTCCTTCTCGATTATAACTTTATGGATCTATATGGTTTTATACCGCAAATTGGATAGTGTATAAATTGAAGGTTAATATGGTTGATCTCAAACATGATTTGTGATTAAAAGCGCCAGAGTCCCTGATAGCAAAAGACTAATATCTTTTATTCATTGGGAAGAAATGAGCATTTGAGCAATCCTAAAAGAATTATCACCATAACTGCAATGACTTCATATGAGTACTTAAAGATAATGAATTCAACCATATAACAAAATGATAAGTTTAATCAAGGGAAAGTTGATAAAGAAAATAAGGCAAGTGAAAGAATTAGAATGACTTCTTAAAATGAGATTAAAATAAAAGGATTGTGGAACAAATATCAATCATCTTTGTCCTCTGTCAATGTCATTAACCCAACTTTGACAAAACAACATAATATATAATAGACATTGAAAAATGAAGTTAACATAAAATGATGCAAGCTACGTATCTTCAAAACGACATCCAAATGCATGTATCAGAAACATTTTCTATGCACGATTGATGGTTCAGACACGTCATACTCGGCCAGTCGGCCTTGGCAATCCACATCTGCATTTAAAAAAAAACAAGCAAAATCCCAAAATTAGAGATCTTTCAAGATCAACAGTCGGATAAACATCAAACTTGTCTAGGTTCTTTTGATTTCAGGTCATGAGTTTGATCATAATTGTTTCCTTTACATGTTCACTGTGAACTAAGTTGCAGATTGCATTTTTATCTTAACTCTAGCAAGCACATGCCTAGGTTTCAATCAATTATATCAGTTCCCTATGGATATGTTTGGCACGCAGACAAAACAGGTGAGAATGAGGTAGGCGGGTGAGAGAATTGTTGAAGGTTTTAAGGTTTAATTTGACATGGTTAGTTTAGTAATTTACCAATCTTGTTTCCATCTCCCTGTTTTTCGTTCCATCTTTTTTTTGTAGAACAGAAAAATGCATTTTTGTGCCACTTAGGTCCCTATCATCTCAGTTTAATATTGTGCCAAACGTGGGACAAGTTTTTTGTACCGTCCTTTCTCGTGTGTCAAATGTACCCTACACATTCTTCGGTATCCATTTTGTGACTCCCATCCCAATTGCTCTAAAAGGAACCCCAAAATCACATCTTTAGTCAATTAGCTATTTATCATTTGAACAAAAAAGACATAATAATATTTTGAGACAATTGTTGATTGTTTTTTTCATAAATAATAACAATATCATGGATGTTTAAAAAACAAACCTGCTGGAAGGTGCTCAAAGATGCCATGATGGATCCTCCAGTCTAGACATTATACTTAACTATTAGCTTTCTGATTGCCACAAAATATTAGAGTTACTTGTTTACTTTTCACCATCAAACTCATCCAATCCAAGATCCTCATCCAAGAAGAATCCATAAATGCTTGAACCGCCTCCTTAGTTGGTCCAACCTCTTATGACAAATCTATGTCCATGGTCCTAAATTTTAACAATTCAAAATAATATATCAAAATTAGAGAATCGCCATCATTTCATGTCCATGAAAGTTACCAGAAACTGGTTGTTTGTACATCAGGTTTTTATTTTTTTCAATGATTTTTTTTAAATCAAGCTAAAAAACACCATCCGTAAACTGATTACATGCCTAGCTATAGAAAACATGGAATCTGTCGATTGTTGTTAAGCAAAGCTTAAGATTAAAACAACACATTTATAGCATGGTAAATTCATTAAGAAATCTCAACAACACTTGTCATGTAAAAGCAATTTCAATGGTGTGCCTAGAATGAGTCAATACTGGGCTTCATGGGGGATAAATACAAGATAAATTCAGCTATCCACTGATAAAAAGATCAATCATAAAAAACATACACACCTTGGAAACCTCCTTGACAGGAGCAACTTCCACCGATGTAGCTTGGGCAGCGATACTCACTCCAAAAGCTTGACCAGGGAAACTGCATAATTCAATTGTATACTGTAAGTAAGATATATAACGTAAGCGTCATAAAGAATCAGCAAAACAAACCAAATGAAATGAGTCAAATATATCCCACCCATAGGTGGAGTCTCGGGATGTATGTAGACCAGACCTCTACACAAAATAACCATCATCTCAAGTAAACTAATATATCTCTATACATAGGCACAAACACAACTCCTGTTTCAATCCTATACAGGCCTACAGTAATACCGACAATTAGCTGTAGAATTGCCAGTCAAATTAAACTATCAACAAAGAATAAAATTCAACAATTTAATCATATAGATCACAAGTTAACCATTTAATTACAATGCCGAATGCCTAAATTACTAATAAACACAAACAACATATGAAAAAAGCATACAGAAGGCATATAATATTGAAGTAAACGCATGGATTTCAAACCCTCAATTCTTCTTCGTTTTAAGCATGGCTTCTTTCCATCTAATTCAAGATGCTTTATTTTCCAGTCCTCTTGATTTTATTGGTTTTTGCGGTTTTGAATTGCAAATCAACATATATAAAATTTCAAAGTTAGTATGATTTAGATGGAATGAGATTTTGGAAAACAAATGAGAGCAATAATAGATCCTTACTCATATTAGGCCATGGATGAGGCTCCACATGGTAAAATTTAAAACCATGAAATGAAGAGAATGCTTCTTTTAATGACTTTTCATCACCTGGCCATGATACACCTTCAAAGTCCGCATAAAAATAAGTGTCCTCCCAATTCTGTCAATGTGCAAGTGTAGCAATTTCACAATTTGCTATCAAAAGTGTGTTTGGAACGCTACCATCAGTCTGAACATAGAAGGTTTGAAAGAATGAGAGAGCAAAAATACACATGCATTCTGTAGTTAGGAGAACAAAAATATAACAAAAAACCTAATTTTGTAAATCGAAGAACAAGATCCCAAATCAAATTTAGCTATAAGAATTTAAACACCCATTTGAAGACATTATAAAATTCAAGCTTTTGAAAACACTCACCAGGGCTAGAAATCTTCCAATTTGCAATTGGAGGTGGGGAGGCAGTTTCATCAACCACCGCTGACAATGGAGATCCCGGCGACTTTTGTTGTTCATCAAACCAATTCAAGCTGTAACACCCGGAAAATTAAAGGCAAGTATTTACTCTTGTATTTCAATCTTGTATTATACGGGTGACTGTGGAAATCTTGGGTTTATAAAATGCATGTCTGATGGTAGTTTGTGTTATACCTTTTAGAATGCCTATTTGTACTTGAGAGTCGTGTTGAAAATCAAGTTTTTCGGGGTCTCGGGGGTGTGGCGCAATAGTGCCACGCGACAGTGCCCTGGGCACGGTCGCAGGTCACTATCGCCGAATGTCTACTGAAGGTGGTGTGTGTTGAGCGATTATGACACCGCGATAGTGACATGGGCACTATGTAACACCCCGATTTTCGAAAGGTATCATTTCAAGTTAATACCGAAACCGATATATCAAAGAAAAATAAGATATTTAATCTTGGACTTGAATCCTATATTTTATAGTCTAGATGGATGAAGGATTCAATTACGAGTCCAACGGTTCTTTCCGGAGCGAAAACAGAGCTATAACGAAGAAGTTATGGCCAAAATAGTATCGAGAAGAAAACCAGGGGAAGCGGGCGACTTATGCCGCGATCCAAGGTCGCGAGACAAGTCGCGAAACCCCCTGGACGAGCTTAAAACCGATTTTCAGCACCCAAACTTCATTTCTTCACATCTCCTTCATCCTTGCTCCGATTTGGGTGATTCAAAGTGCTACAGTTTCGTTTTTGAGAGATCTTCAAGGATCTAGCAAGAGATTGGAGGTCTATTGGAGTATACAAGAGTATTTTGTGGTGGTAAGCTCCTCATCTCTCCCACTTCATCTTCTTCACCAAGTTTTCTAGGGTTTCATCCACCCTTTGTGCTTCCTTTCATAGATTGGAGATTTGTGGCCATTTTGGTGAACTAGAAGTATTTTGGTTGGTGGATTCAAGCTTGGGTTAAGGTAATCTTCTATTCTCTTCAGTATGGAAGTTAAGGTTTCGGTATTAGTTAAGGTATTCATGTATATGGTTTGGCAAACGACTCTTTGTGGTTGATTATATTTATTTATGGTTGAATATGTATGGATTTAGGTTTTTGGAAGTTTTGTCTTGAGAATCCAAGTGTTCTTCAAAGGAGCTCTAGTTGGGGAAAATCTAGATTTAGCCTAAATCTAGCAAGATGAGTTCAAGTTGATTTGTGAAAACGGTGTACATGCCAAAATGGTTATTTTAAAGTATTTTTCATTTTACATGAAATTGTTAACTGCTGATCAGTTTGGTTATTTTGAAAGTATTTAACTTTATAAACCTGTATAGCACACATTATTGTGATTTTGGGCATTTTAATAAATGAGTCATAAATGGGTGTGTTTGGTAACTTATTGCATACATGAGATTATTTGGTTAAAAGGCATTTTAGTGTTGTTTGGGGTAAAAGGTTCAATTTTGTGTTATGGAACGTTTTGAAAGGATAAGGAGCCTAAATATGTTTGGAAAACCTTTTGACCCAACTTAAATTGTGTTGGAGTCCATTCGAGTATTTTGGAGCATGTGATTTCATGGTATGGGTTGAGTGAGTTTATTACTTGCAAAACGTAATCTTTGGTCAAAAGAGGTTTTGAGCATTTTGGCTCGATGTTGTTTTAAAGGAGTTTTGAGGACACTTGTCCGGTTTTATATGACTCAATGTAGATTCCGATTATGACGTACGTAGTAATGCGCTGTGTTGCGTATTGAGTTTGGTTACGGGCTCGGGTGCTTTGGTCATTCGTGTGTAGTCCGGTAACGTTAGACAGTGTGTAATGGATCCATAGGCACGTCGGTCGGTCTGTTTTGGGATGGTCAATTGGGTATTTCGGGGTGGGACTTCGGTACCCATGTTTTATGACCGGAAACTTTACAAGTGATCGCTAGGAGGGTTGAGTCTGTAGTGCTATCGGGGAGTGAGCGCTAGGACCTCCGCCGCTTGAAGTAATGCCTGGGAGGTAGTCTTTAAGTGTGTCGGGCCTTCGGGATGAAGTTCTTCGGAATGATCCATCAAGGTCAACTAACTTGGGGTGACACTTGGTAAAGAAGTCGTAGGGACACTTGGGCTGCGATGTCGTGAGGTGTCATGCGATTAACGTTGAATGGGTGGTATGCTTTTGTGTTTCCTCCACTCTCAACGGATACGGGTCTCCCCCGTAGTTGGCTATCTGTATTTCAAATAAAAAAGGATGTCTTATTTTTTTGTCATTGGCTCTTCACGGTTGCGTGAGTATTGGACCTAGTGTCCATGTTTTCGGACGTACGGTGTAAATGATTTTGATAATGAATCATGAGTCGAGCAGTATGTCCTGCCCGCGTTTTGGGTACTTTGGGTTATGAATTGTCATTCATGTTTTACAAATTTGAGTATCGAACTATGACCCTGTTTTGGGTGAGTTACGGGTTGTATCGCTGTATAAGAGTGTGTGTTTGGGAACATTGTCTTTAAAAGCGCATATTAAAGGAAATTGTGTCATTTCTATCTTAAAGTATATTAGTTCGAAAGATCTTGCTTTAAACTGAATTCTTTCTTTTAAAAGATATATTTATTCATGATAAAACTCTTGAGCTCACTAGGCGTTAAGCCTAACCTTTTTATTTGTCGGCATGTGCATCAGGTTTCAAGGTTGGGAGTTGGTTCTAGCAATCCAGTGAAGAGTAGAGCCTTAGCTAGATCTGAAAGTAAGTATTCGGTGAAGTCTTCCGCATTATGGAGATAGTGACTATGCATGTGTATTAGTAGCACCCGCCCTTTTTAGTCCGTTTATATAAGATGGTATATGTGTATTGTAGTTGAACCTACATTGTGGTTGTAGATGATTCAGTTATTGATGTATTTAGAAATTTTTTAATAAGTTGCTATTTCCATATTTGAGAGTGTTACAAGTTGGTATCAGAGCCTAAGTTTGAGAGAATTAGGTATTGATCGTAGGATGCCTAGACTCAAACTAGCGTTCTTATAAGTGATTGTAAGTGAAGTTGCACATTAGGAGCCTTAAGATAAGATATTTTGGAGTTGATAAGGTCGTTAGAAACGGTAAGCTTGTCGAGGGTCGCAAGGATGAGCATGTACGGTACGTTCATAATGGCGTCTAGCCAGCATCATGGTGAACCTACATGCTACATGTGTATACTTGAACTACCTTGGTATGATGACCGTTGGGGTAGTGGGAAAGTTTCTAAGCGAGTAATTTAAGGAAGGATTGATGTTTCTAGCAATATGTCACTTTGGAGTGATAGTTAAGCGCGTTGAATGCACTAAGTTGACCAAATTTAGTCGGAGCTATTGGTCGGATTAGAACCATAAGCGTGTTAATTTGCTCTATTTTGAGGAGAAATTCTAAGAAGAACCGATGAAAGCGTCGATGATCTCCTTAAGATGTTTGAACATCCGGATGATAGTGGTATGACGGAAATTTGAGGAACATGATTTCGGGGTATCGAGTGTCGGTTAAATCCATGCACGACATCTATTTCTAAAATGAGTTTGCATTATTGATTTCTCATGTTTTCAAAGCATAAAGTGAGCTATATTACAAAATCTTGGTAAAGTATTTAGCATTCATCAAATTTTAAACCGTGAGTTTAAACATGCACGAAATTGTTTCGTTGTTCGTGGTTACGATTTTATTTATTGGAAATCTCTTCATCCTTGTTTTGTGTCTAACTCTATTTTTGGATATAATAAGATCCGTATTTTAATGTCATTTTGGGTATTGGACAAGTAACTGTATAATTTTTAACCTTGACATTGGATCTCCTCCACGTATGTTAAGGTTTTAGAGGAAGAGTTGTCCCCATGTTCTTGAGTCGGAGTTTTCTGGAAGATTTGGTTTGTGTGAGTCATGTTTAATTTTATGAGCATAGTTTTGCGGCGTTTTGGGGTGCGTAAGTGTACTTTGAGATTGCGTGGGTTTTAATTTTATTGCGTATAATTTACGAGCTTTTAGGCATCGTGTCTCATAAAAGTGTTGTTGAAAAGAGTCACTTTATCGTACGTTGTGATTTTAGAATTTTAACATTTTTAGACTTGTTGTCGTCTTATACTTTTATGTTGGGAAATGAAAATTTTGACACCGCTTGATTTTTTAGCGGTAACGAGTTTTATGAGAATCCAGTCGGGTCTTATGGCATCTTATGTTATGACAGTTTGAGTCACATAATAAAAAGAAATTTTGGAAACGTGTAGACCTCCATTATTGGGTGCGTCAATTTATGAGTTTTGTTTAATACTTTGTCTCATGCGAGTCTTGCACAGATATTTTTACAACCGTAAGAGGCGTTTTGAAAATCTTAATGTCGCATGACTGCATCTTGAGTTTTACACAAGTATATGTGTATACTGTTTGGGTTGAATTTGATTTACACTCGCGTGAGTAAGTATGTGAAAGATTTATGTTGTCTCGTATTAAACTTTTAATCGATACATGTTCAGTTGTTGGTTTTACTATTATAAATTGTCGTAATGCATTAAAGGAGTTATCGGTATGCACGCCTTTGTAAATGCTATTTTTGGGCGAGTACATTTTATTTGCGAGGCCCGAGGTTTGAACTTGATCTGAAAATTTAATTGTGTTTGACCAAATCATGCACCCCTATCGTTTTACTAAGTCTTGAGGAATAAACTGACGTATATGGGCCTTGTTGGAGATTTTATTCTCGGACGATTTTTTTTTGTTAAGGAGGGAAAATTTTAAAGTTAAAATTGTGAAGTTATCTTTTGGAGTTGTACATACAACTATTTCGCATGTTGTGGTGCATGAATTTGTTTTCATGTTTATAGTGTAAATTTTGCTACACATCTTTTGTTACCGTTTTATTAACGTAAATACTGATCAAACGAATTTTGGAAATGGTTTTATATGTGTAGCGTCGATGATCAATTTTCAACCTATCGAGTGATCGATAGTGGATTTTACCGCACGATTAATTGCTAAAAAGCTTATGTATTTGAAATTTTGTATTGGCATATTAGTTGAAAACCTTGAACTCATTAGGCTTATAGATTTAAACCCCCTTCCATGAAAGGAGTTGTAATTAGGACTAGAGGAGTCTTTGGAAAATGAAGCGTCAGATGAGACGACCTGTGGTCAATCTAAATTTTGGGACTTCGGTTTCACGGATTGTCTCACGCAGAAGTAATGAGGACATAGGCTTGTGCCTTATCCTAGCTAATTAAGTGATGATATTCCCATTTCGTTAAGTCTTTGGGTTAAAACCTTGGGCAGTTGCTTATATGGATTTGGCTTCGAATTTGTGGGTTAATGGTACGTCAACATGCTATGTGTCTATGGTGTGTCACCCTCATGAGTATCTGTGACTAACGATGATATTTGTTGCCTAATAAGGTGGTTCGATTTGGGGTTAAAATTCATGAGTAGGCATCACCTTTATTCGACATGGCAACTCAGGAGCGAAATGTTTGGTGGATTACCCACGTTACAAAATGGACCTTTCGAGGATATGTGTCTACGCACTATTTTGAGGACAATAACTATTGGTGTACTTCAGTGTACTTCCGTTAGATCTGGTGTGTCTGGAGGACAAGCGGTGGCCTTAAGGAAATTAGATGGGGATGATTAAGAATCAATCATGGGTGTTTCGGCAATCGTCAGAACTTTCGTTGATTCGCCGATCAGTGATTGATAGCGGTATGAGAGTTGTGTAACCATGGGGTTTGGGATAATCAGCTATCTGTAGAGCGTAATGACATGTTTCTGAAGGAAATATCGGGTCAATGCTTGGGTCTATGGAAGTTTGGGAGCCCTTGTAGGTCATCGTGTCGGTGTCAACTTGAGGAACGGATCTAAGGTTGTGTTGGATTAGCCCAAACTTCTTGTTAGGAAATTTCATCGAAGGACGATACCTCTTTGGTGGTACTGATTATTGAGGAGACCTTGATGCATCGTAGTTAGAGGTATCAAAAGGGAAAGTTTTCTTTTGGGTAGTCTTGGTGGAAATGACTTAATAAGGTCGTAAGTTACTCTTGAGGTGATATGTTCAATCTAAGGTTGGGAGGAAACCGAAAATTTATTGATGAGGGGAATGAATTGATAAGGACTCGATGCTCTTCCATCACCGGTAAGGTGCATTGAACATTAGAATTTGAGTTTATGGTGGCTTGTTATGTGGAATTCTGTGTCAACGTCAACCGAAATGTGGTCGGGTCCGTACAAGAGGTAAGGTTTCATGAAAGCATTCCTTTCAGATAGAAAATCGATCGATTTATCCAAGTGTCATGTTGGGTGCTTGGTGGTGCGAAATCTCTTTTAAGGTTGGGAGGATTGTAACACCCCGATTTTCGAAAGGTATCATTTCAAGTTAATACCGAAACCGATATATCAAGGAAAAATAAGATATTTAATCTTGGACTTGAATCCTAGATTTTATAGTCTAGATGGATGAAGGATTCAATTACGAGTCCAACGGTTCTTTCCGGAGCGAAAACGGAGCTATAATGAAGAAGTTATGGCCAAAACAGTATCGAGAAGAAAACCAGGGGAAGCGGGCGACTTATGCCGCGACCCAAGGTCGCGAGACAAGTCGCGAAACCCCCTGGACGAGCTTAAAACCGATTTTAAGCACCCAAACTTCATTTCTTCACATCTCCTTCATCCTATCTCCGATTTGGGTAATTCAAAGTGCTACGATTTCGTTTTTGAGAGCTCTTCAAGGATCTAGCAAGAGATTGTAGGTCTATTGGAGTATACAAGAGTATTTTGTGGTGGCAAGCTCCTCATCTCTCCCACTTCATCTTCTTCACCAAGTTTTCTAGGGTTTCATCCACCCTTTGTGCTTCCTTTTATAGATTGGAGATTTGTGGCCATTTTGGTGAACTATAAGTGTTTTGGTTGGTGGATTCAAGCTTGGGTTAAGGTAATCTTCTATTCTCTTCAGTATGGAAGTTAAGGTTTCGGTATTAGTTAAGGTATTCATGTATATGGTTTGGGAAACGACTCTTTGTGGTTGATTATATTTATTTATGGTTGAATATGTATGGATTTAGGTTTTTGGAAGTTTTGTCTTGAGAATCCAAGTGTTCTTCAAAGGAGCTCTAGTTGGGGAAAATCTAGATTTAGCCTAAATCTAGCAAGGTGAGTTCAAGTTGATTTGTGAAAACGGTGTACATGCCAAAATGGTTATTTTAAAGTATTTTACATTTTACATGAAATTGTTAACTGCTGATCAGTTTGGTTATTTTGAAAGTATTTAACTTTATATACCTGTATAGCACACATTATTGTGATTTTGGGCATTTTGATAAATGAGTCATAAATGGGTGTGTTTGGTAACTTATTGCATACATGAGATTATTTGGTTAAAAGGCATTTTAGTGTTGTTTGGGGTAAAAGGTTCAATTTTGTGTTATGGAACGTTTTGAAAGGATAAGGAGCCTAAATATGTTTGGAAAACCTTTTGACCCAACTTAAACTGTGTTGGAGTCCTTTCGAGTATTTTGGAGCATGTGATTTCATGGTATGGGTTGAGTGAGTTTATTACTTGCAAAACGTAATCTTTGGTCAAAAGAGGTTTTGAGCATTTTGGCTCGATGTTGTTTTAAAGGAGTTTTGAGGACACTTGTCCGGTTTTATATGGCTCAATGTAGAGTCCGATTATGACGTACGTACTAATGCGCTGTGTTGCGTATTGAGTTTGGTTACGGGCTCGGGTGCTTTGGTCATTCGTGTGTAGTCCGGTAACGTTAGACAGTGTGTAATGGATCCATAGGCACGTCGGTCGGTCTGTTTTGGGATGGTCAATTGGGTATTTCGGGGTGGGACTTCGGTACCCATGATTTATGACCGGAAACTTTACAAGTGATCGCTAGGAAGGTTGAGTCTGTAGTGCTATCGGGGAGTGAGCGCTAGGACCTCCGCCGCTTGAAGTAATGCCTGGGAGGTAGTATTTAAGTGTGTCGGGCCTTCGGGATGGAGTTCTTCGGAATGATCCATCAAGGTCAACTGACTTGGGGTGACACTTGGTAAAGAAGTCGTAGGGACACTTGGGCTGCGATGTCGTAAGGTGTCATGCGATTAACATGAATGGGTGGTATACTTTTGTGTTTCCTCCACTCTCAACGGATACGGGTCTCCCCCGTAGTTGGCTATCTGTATTTTAAATAAAAAAAGGATGTCTTATTTTATTGTCATTGGCTCTTCACGGTTGCGTGAGTATTGGACCTAGTGTCCATGTTTTCGGACGTACGGTGTAAATGATTTTGATAATGAATCATGAGTCGAGCAGTATGTGTTATTCCCTATTTTCTAGTTTCTAATCACAAACAATGAATCAAACAAACAATTCAATTCAATTACCTGTTTGATTTCTCTTTCAAATTCCACAATTACAACTTTCTCTCTCTAGAACTCTCTTTCTCTCTCTAAACGTATTCTCTCTAAAATTTACTGAGTTCGGTATTTTACTTTGATATCTCTACTAATTACAAAAGGAAATAAACTATTTATACCTACAACTAAAACAAGGAAACTAAAATATAATACAAAGATGTTGACTTTTATTACAAAAGACTTTGACTTTGATGAGATTTGACTTTCTCAGCTTTGACTTCTTGTACTTTGACATCCAGTCTCCTTGATCTTGTATCCAACAGATTTATGCTTTACCAATCTCCCCCTTTTTCTTTGACTGTATTCTTTCCAAAAATATCTTCAAACAATGAACAACCTCCCCAAAACTTCCACAAGATACTTTCAGTCTTTGGAAAGAAATTATCTTCAGAATCAGCTCGAATTGCTTTAGCAAATAATCTTCAAAGAAAATTTCAGCAAATCTTCAGAACTTCTTTGATCTCCTCCAAATCTTGAAATCTTTACTTTGAACATGATATCATCTCCCCCAAGCTTCAAAACTTCAACATTTCTTGATATCATCTCCCCCTTTTTGATGATTTGAGCATCTATATCATCAAAACTTTTCTTTCCAAGAAATGTCTTTGACCAATCTAATCTGTTCAAGAGCCTCTGATTCACCGTCAATCCGAACAACGTATTCATCCAGATCTTTTCAAATCTAGACAAAATATGAACATGTAACTCCTGAATCAACAAATGAATCAGTTAAAATGCCTGTCAGTAACACGAAGTCACTGTGTGTAACAAATACACAATATAAAGGAGCTTTTTGATGTTCACTCCCCTAGGGCTTCCATCCAATCATCGAAACACCACAAAGGCAATTTCTATGAATGTTATGACAAAGAAACAAATTCTTTGTGTGTTCGTGCATGTGTAGAAAGAATTAAGCACGAATGATTGCTTTTAATAAGGCTCAAAGTTGTGTAAACTACTGAGACAACAGTAGATAAACACAGACTCAATGTGCATGATTGAAGTGCGAAGGTGGGACAGACTTCCTTCTTTTTCAATATCCAGATTTTCCAAATGAAAATCAGATAGATTATATGCTGCGTCCCTAGAAAAATATGAAACATTTTCTTTTTGAGAAGAAAATGAGTGGCTAATGGGGTTTTAGCAAGAGTTGGCATGGGCTAGTTGCCTGTTTCAATAACGTTCACCAAAGAGTTGTGAAACACTAGTAATGTGACTGCCCAGCTCAGAAAGTAGTTGGTGCAGAGTTTAATATTATTTTACTCTGTTCTCACACCCTTTTTCTTTTGATCAATAAGCTCACTACTCACCAATCTCTCCTTTACATTTTACCTCATCACACCCACACTCATTTCTTTTAGACTCCTCACACTCAATCTCTAGATTAACTTCTTGGGTAGAAATCACTGGTTAACATGATTTCATTGAAGTTCATTGAAGTCCTAGCACAAAGAACCCATGTAATCCTATAAAAGCATGCGTTGCTCAAAATGGTTTAACTTTATTAGTTAAAGCTCAAAATACAAATGTCAGACGAATGTATGCTTAGAATATAATCATGAAGATATGAAAATTTTAAAAACATTGAAGTATTTTCAAACAAGTATATTGAATGAATGAATATGAATGCAAAAAACTTGTTTGAAAATCTGACATTGTATGAAAAATGATCAGAAATGAATGATATAACAATCAAAGCTTAAGGTCAAGAATAATGGATATTGTCTATACGAAACAAAAATATAGACATTCTTGAAATGACGTTTCGAAATGAAATATCGCTCAAAATTCTTTAAAGTACAAACGGGGTGTCTTACCATCGAAAAATTGGTTACAATATGAGACATGGTAAGATCATTTTGAACAAAGTCAAACCGATGTGTGTGAATACTTGAAAGTATATAGAAAAGACAATACACAAGTATTAATCTTTGGATAACACACGTTTTGTTTATCAATGAAGCACAAAAATAAAATGAAAACATTTAAAATCACACTTCCAATTCATGAAATCTGTTTAAGAATCGGGAAATGGTTTGAACATTTAAGAACATGTTTTCTATATCTGAAAGTTGTCCTTCTTTCAAATACAATTGAGGTTAAGGTAAGAAATTTACCTTTTCGCTCAATCTTAATACTCATAAAGTCAAACTAAAATAAAAAATAATATGATCGTGTCAGCTTCTCTCATCCTGCATAAGTCTCAAAGTCTAGTCAAAGCAAATTTATTCACAAAATTTATTCGAAAATAAAAGACATAAAGCAGTAAAACAATTAAAGAACGAGTTCTGATCAGAAGTAATCAGAAATCATTGTCTTACTCCTTTTGACTTATAAGCTCCCCCTAAAATCATGCATCACAAAAATTTGTCAGTTAAGTAAAATGCAGAAATTAGTTATGCTCCCCCTCAAATGAATGTAGATCATCTAAAACCTTCTCTTACTCCCCCTGAGATCATGAACAAACAGTTAAAGTGCAGATATCCTTTAGGCATAAAAATAAAGAAAAAGATGAAAACTAACAATTCGTAACTTTACATATGTCGGGTCTGCAAGAGAAATCAGGCAATAACAATTTTAGGTACCCATTTAAAAACGGGTCCTAACAAATTAGCACAAGATTTTGGTATTCACTTGAAAATGGATCCGCTTTTGCTCTTTTGAAAACTTTTAAAACCATTTGATCTTGAAGAAATAACATGATAAGAGTCAAACCAATCAGAAGAATTATGAGAATAAGCAAAATCATTTCTCCGATAATGAATAGATGTAGTAGAAATAGGAGATAATTGAATCAATTGCTTTATTGAATACCTCTTGTAAGAAGTTACAAGGTTTTGTTTATTTGAAGCAAATTGATCAACTACATTAGTATCACTACTAACTGATCTATTGCAAGAATTATCAGAAACGGATCCGGCTATTTCATCATCCTTCCTTTTTGGTCTCCATTCGGATCGAGCTTTCAACTTTTTCGTCCTTAAATCTGAAACATAAGATATAGATTTATTAGGAAAAGCAAATTTCCGAGATTGGATGTTCTTTTGTGTACCAGTGTATTTTTGTTTCTGTAATCGCTGTTTCTTATGTTTCTTACCTCGAGCATAATAATCAGCAGTTACAGAAACTAATTCACCAACCTTAGTTGATGATTCATCAATGTTAACACCACTTGGTAACACTTTGTCATTTACAAGACAAATAGAATGATCAGGAAGTATATCATTGGATTCAAACAAATCAATTTCATTTATGCACCCATCATCAGAATTAAGAAAATCATTTGCAGACTCAAATAAGTCATCAGAATTATCAGAGAAAGTTTGAGGTGCCTTTGAAACTTTAGAACACATTGTAGATTTAGATTGAAAAATTGTGTTCTTTAATACTGTAGAAAACACACTTTGTTGAATATCAACCAAAAGTTTTTCATCAGATAAATCATTTTCAAGCTCAACTATTTTGCTTTCAAGAATAAGCGTAGGAACATAAACCTTTGCAATTGCAGGTTTTTCCTTCATCTCAGAAGCAGAATAACTAACAAAATAGTCGTTGGAAAGAACTTTTGGTGTTTCTGAAAGATAACTATCATTTAACTTTACATAGTTAAACGGTAGTTGCATTTTCTTTTTATTCATTCTATTTTCAGTTTCTTTGGCCTCAACTTCTTCTGGTAATTTGGTAACAAATTTGGGTTTTAAATGAGGATGTCTACTAGCACATGCAAGAAAATCATAGTTATAAAGTGCTGGTTGTTTTCTGATGGCTTTCTTAAGATAATGGGGGGTTTTTAAAACCAAGTCCCCATTTCTCTTTAACATCAGCCTCTTCGTTAGGTGGATTAAGAAAAATGGTTTGATCTGTTTTACCTCTTGCATAAAGTTTTGCTTCCAAACCATTTACCTTCTTGTTCAAAAGCTTATTTTCAACCTGCAGTTTATAAACAGTTAGTGCAGATTCTTTCTTCTCAAACTCATACTTAGTAACTTTAACTTCAAAATCAGAAATCTTCTTTTCAAAACAATCTACTTGAAGTTTAGAATCATAATCAGACTTGCGTAAAGAATCAATGAGATCTTTGTTCCCAATAACAGACTTATTAAGCTCAAAGATCTTATCGTTTCTTTTAACAACATTTTCTTTTTCGTTTTTCAATTTATTTTGTAAAACTTGAAGCTCAATCACCATGGTTTCCATTTTAGTAATGAAATCTTTTGCAGATAAGTTTAATACCTCATCAGATGTCTCATCATCGGACTCATCATTCTTTGCTCCTTTGCCCATGAGACAGAGATGAGCTATTTCTTCTTTCTCCTCATCTTCACCTTCGGAATGATCAAGCCAAAATTCATCTTCAGCCATTAAAGCTACACCCGCTTCTTGCTGTTTTGCCAAAAGCAGTTTGTTCTGATAGTACTGAGAGTTGCGAACTTTTGGCTTCCGACAATCTTTAGCAAAATGACCCATCTTGCCACAATTGTAGCATTTGATTGAGTCAGTTGCTGGCTTTTCAGCAGTAGTGTAATCATTCACGAACTTCTTCTTCTCATCGGGTTTCTTCTCCACATATCTGTTCTCTTCATATCTTTTTTCCTTCCACTCTTTCACGGTGCTCATGATTCTTTGAACTTGATGAAGAATATCGTTGAGAATTTGATCCCGGCTTCTTGTAAAATTTCTTTTGAAAGACACGGGTTAGTAAAGTCATGGCTTGTTTCAGACTTTCTCCATCATCACCATCTGATGCAGATTCAGATTCAGAACTTATAAGAACTTTCTTCTTCTTCTTTTCTTTCTCCTTCTCTCCGGCTACCAAAGCAATAGGATCAGAAACTTTTCTTCTTTCTTTTTCTCAGCTCTCTTCTCTTCCACTTCTTCTTCATTCTATCTCAGAGTCTCATACACTTCATGTAACGGTATTTCATTCAGATCCTTCATCTGTTTCATTCTACGTGTATGCTTCTTCCATTCAGGTCGTAGAATGCTAAGGAATTTGACATTGTTTTCCAGCTGCTTCTTTTTCACCTTGTTCTTTGTTAATTCATTCAGAAGCACAGTAAATCGTTCATATGTGTCTTCCAAACTCTCATTCTCTTTGTCTTTGAATTCCTCGTAGCGATTGATGCAGTTAGCCACTTTCATCTGATTCCCGACCTTGGATCCCATCGTCATCTTTTCCAATTGATCCCACATCTTTTTAGCATTATGCTTGTAGCTATCAATCTTGATGTAGATATCATTAGGATGCTTTGTTGTAGAAGAGATCTTGCTTGCTTATCAACTTTATACCGACTCTTCTGTTCTTCAGAATACTGAGATACATCCACTTTAACTGGTTTTGTCTTTTATTCTCTTTCATCATCATCATTTACATTATCAGATTCATCATCAACAGGTACTTGAACCATGATTGGTGCCATGAGACCATTTGTAATTGACTCCAGAATATTCTCCCCATTTGCATGTCGATCTATGAAATCTAGAAATCGATCCTTCCATTGTTCATACTCTCCTTTGAACAGTACAGGAGGCTTGACATCAGTGCCAATGGAAATAGCATCTTTGGAAGTCATCTTGTTTAAACCTGTTTGATAAAATATTTGCAATAAGAAACTAGAACTGATCGTTAGTCCAAAAAATGAAATCACAAGAAAAATCTTGAAATTTAAAAAAAATTAGAAATTATGAATTTTTTTTTGACTAAGTATCAAAACTCGCAAGTCACTATATAACTTGCAAGCGCTGAAACTCACAGACACTGAGAAACACGCAGATCGAGACTTGCGCGTTTGAGAAACTCGCAAACAACTATTCAAAGTGAAACTCGCAGACTTAAGCTTGCGCGTTTGTGAAACTCGCACGCAAAGGATTGCGTGTTCTGATAAACTCGCAGATCAATCAAACTCGCAGGCCGTTGAAACTCGCAAGTCAATAATTCCTTCTGAAACTTGCTAATGCCTAAACACGCAGATTACTATTCACAATGAAACTCGCTAACTGAGGTGTGTGCGTTTCCAAAACTCGCTCGTCAAAGCTTGCGCGTTTTGAACAAACTCGCTAGCTATACTTGCGCGTTCCAACACTTAGAAAATTTTCTTCAAATTTCAAACTCGCAAGTTGAGAGAACTCGCAAATTACTGTTCCTCTTCAAACTCGCACCCTTCGATGAGCGCGTTTGTAGAACTCGCTAACCACTACGTGCGCGTTCTGATCCTTAGAAAAATTTCCCAACTTTTCCAAACTCGCAGACTTCGATCAGCGAGTTTCTAGAACTCGCAGAAAACGCCTTGCGCGTTTGAGACCAAAATCAATCCTTCGACTTGCGTGTTCTTGCGGATGAATCTTGCGCGTTCTTTCGATGAACTTGCGCGTTTTGAAGATCTAGCGCGTTCTTCAGAAAGTCGAACCAAAACTTGATTTTTCCATCTGTTTTCGATCCAAACTTTGTCCAATTTGCTTGAAACTTTGTATGGATGCTCGATTACAATACTAGAACATATTACAATGCAAGAATATCAAAAATCAACACAAAATGATACACTTTCGCTCGATTTATAGTGCATTAAACTCGTGAACAAAACTATCAACTAAATCCAAAAATACAAGTCTATTACAATGCAAATCTGAAAGTAAAGTACATAGACTCGATCAAATATACTCTACGACCATATCCTGACCAAAATCAACATCTAATTCGCACAAAATCTTGAAATTTGATTTTCGGTTCAAGAACACAGTACCGAACACTTTTCTTGATCTGATTTCACTTTTGGATCTGCTCTGATACCAATTGTTATTCCCTATTTTCTAGTTTCTAATCACAAACAATGAATCAAACAAACAATTAAATTCAATTACCTGTTTGATTTCTCTTTCAAATTCCACAATTACAACTTTCTCTCTCTAGAACTCTCTTTCTCTCTCTAAACGTATTCTCTCTAAAATTTACTGAGTTCGGTATTTTACTTTGATATCTCTACTAATTACAAAAGAAAATAAACTATTTATACCTACAACTAAAACAAGGAAACTAAAATACAATACAAAGATGTTGACTTTTATTACAAAAGACTTTGACTTTGATGAGATTTGACTTTCTCAGCTTTGACTTCTTGTACTTTGACCTTCAGTCTTATTGATCTTGTATCCAACAGATTTATGCTCTAATAGTATGTCCTGCCCGCGTTTTGGGTACTTTAGGTTATGAATTGTCATTCATGTTTTACAAATTTGAGTATCGAACTATGACCCCGTTTTGGGTGAGTTACGGGTTGTATCGCTGTATAAAAGTGTGTGTTTGGGAACATTGTCTTTAAAAGCACATATTAAAGGAAATTGTGTCGTTTCTATCTTGAAGTATATTAGTTCGAAACATCTTGCTTTAAATTGAATTCTTTCTTTTAAAAGATATATTTATTCATGATAAAACTCTTGAGCTCACTACGCGTTAAGCCTAACCTTTTTATTTGTCGGCATGTGCATCAGGTTTCAAGGTTGGGAGTTGGTTCTATCAATCCAGTGAAGAGTAGAGCTTTAGCTAGATTTGAAAGTAAGTATTCGGTGAAGTCTTCCGTATTATGGAGATAGTGACTATGCATGGGTATTAGTAGCACCCGCCCTTTTTAGTCCGTTTATATAAGATGGTATATGTGTATTGTAGTTGAACCTAAATTGTGGTTGTAGATGATTCAGTTATTGATGTATTTAGAAATTTTTTAATAAGTTGCTATTTCCAGATTTGAGGGTGTTACACACTATCGCCGGTTACTATCGTTGGGGTTGTACCGAGAGGCCCCTGAGGCTCGCGATTGTGACACCGCGATAGTGCCATTTCACTGTCGCCGTCGAGGCTGTTTTTTTTAAATATCACCCTTTGACCAATTTTGACTTCATTTTCTCACCTCTCTCGTTTTGTTGGACGATTTTGGAGACCTCAAGAACAATTTTCTCCTCTCAAAACCCTAACCCTCATTATTATCAACCTAGTTCTTGTTAGGGTTTTGGGATTGCATTTATTTCTCTCAAAGGAGCATCCATTAGAGTTATCAAGTCAACCAACCACCTCATTCAAGTTCAACCTCTTCAACCTAGGGTTTTCTATTTTCTAGGTTTTAATCAAAAACCTAGATTGTGAGTTTACTAAATCTTTGTTAAAACTAGATACACATCATAATCTATTTCAATTATTATGCATCTTTATTTGAGTTATTCATTCCTAATAATTTATTTGCTTGAGAGCTTTCTTTATGAATATATCCAAGTCCTATTTACCTATGTGGAAGAACTCCCTAATGGTATTATTGGTACTTCTTGGCTCATAAGAGGTGGGAAATATATTTGGTTGAGTTACTTTGGACACCATATCATAAGAGTGGTTTGACCTAACTTTTGGATGGGGGATTAAATGTAGGAAAGAAAAGAAAAGAAAAGACAAAGTATAAGGACTATAAATGTAATTTACTATGTAATCTAATGGTGCGTTTGATACGCAGACTGAATAGGACAGGACGGGACAAAAAAAATAGTCCCATGTTTGGTATGCCATGGGACAAAAATCACATGGGACAACATGGGACAAAAATCAGATTTCATGGGACAAAACTTAGGTTTTTTAGTTCCACCAAAATAGGTGGAACAACATGGGACTACATGTAGGATTACAATATTACCCTCTTTCAAACATATGATTTTAAACCTAAACTAAACATGGGACAGACATTTAGTCCCGTCCTATCCTGTCCCGTCCCGTCCAATCCAATCCAGTCTGCGTACTAAACGTTACCTAATAAAACAAAAGATAAAAAAGACAAATAAAAGATGAAATGACAAAAATACCCTTAATTTAACTAAATTTTTTAAATAAAGTTGGTTAGAAGGACCAAAAGTAAAATAAAATACCAACAACAATGACCAAAATTGTAATTAGTTTGAAAGAAAGACCAAACTTGATAATAGATGGCAACCACATGAACAAAAAATGTAATTTACTCTAATTATTATTACATACATTCTCATTTTCCCACCCTTTTTATTGTAACTCCCCCAACTCAAGGTAGATAACTCGAAAATACTATATTTTGATAAAAAACAAACCTGATAAAATTACCTTATTTTATTGGGTAATCTTTATTTTCTGTTATGAAAATTGTATTGTTGTTAAACATTTTTTACCCGGTGACTCGATAAGAGCATCTCCAATAGATTCTCTGAATATTTTTGTTTCAGTAGATTTTTCAAAACCTAAAAGGAGAGTCGTAAATGAAGAAAATGTCCAAAAACTATTATTTTGGAAACGGAAATGATTCTTTTATTCTTTCTACGAATGAGAATCCTTGAAATTTAATGTTTAGGAGAGAGTAATAATAATATTTTATAAATTTAATTGAATATTTCAGTAATATAAATAATATTCTAATCTAAAAAATGAACACATTGAAGATAGATTTAAGGCTATGTTTGGCAAACTAGCTGATAAGTTAGCTGGTAGCTGATAAGCTAGCTTTTCAAAACGTTACTATGAGTAGCTTTTCAATAAACTAGTTTATGATTATCCAAACATGTACAAAAAAAACTAGTTTTATGATTTTTATAAGCTAGTTTTTTTTTGTCAAACAATGCCTAAATTTTTAAAAATATTTTGAACTTTTTAAAAATGTTTTAAGAGTTTTTCTTCTCACTTGATAATATTATCGATGCTTATTATATATCTCATCGGATAGATTCTAATTTCACTGTTTTCATCAAAAAAGTAAGTTTAAAAAACGTGAGCTTTAAATTGTTTTTTAAGATCACATGGACATATTTAATATAATTCCTATTAATAAACAAGATTATTTAAGTACTTGGTTCATATTAAAATATGCGTGAATACGTGTTTGGAATCTTTTTATGGATTTAAGAGATGTGTTATTCTTTATTTATTTACATCAATATGCGAAATAAAAATCATAAAAAGGGTTAAAGAATTTTGAAAATATGTTTTAATGTATTATTAGTTATGATTCACATATGAACCCGTGTGATTCATAAATTAATTAATTAATTAATCATACAAATTCATATGTGAATTATATAGGTTCACATATGAACTCGATTGCAGTCAATTTGTAAAAGTCACGAAACTAACCCCTTATTTTTTGCATAGCCGCAAGTTTCGACTAATCATAATCGCAAATCTTGACCAACCAAATCCGCAATTCTTAACCAATCTTGACTGTGTGAATGTCTAGGATCACTTCTCTACTTTTCACATATTTATCACTTCTCATTTGAACATCTCCCTATGTATGTGTATATATATATACACATATCCAACGGTTTATATCCACTTCTCACGTTTCTCACGTTAACTTCAGTTATATATATATATATATATATATATATATATATATATATATATATATATATAGGGAGAGGTTCATTTGAGAAATGATAAATGTATGAGAAATAGAGAAGTAATCATATCCATTCATTTGGTCAACATTTGCGGCTTTGACCGTGAACCACCGGATAATTCCTTGTGTGGTCTATAGAAGATAGATGGGTAGTTTCGTAAAATATGCGAGACGAATTCATATATGAACATGTATGATTCGCATATGAACTGTACGTTCATATATGAATCAGTTAATTAGTTCATATGTGAATCATAAAGGTTCATATATAAATCTGTTAATTAACTCAAATGATTTACATATGAACTTACAGTTAATTAGTTCATATATGAATAAGTTAATTAGTTCTTATATGAATCACAAAGATTCATATATGAATCAGTTAAAAAAGTTCATATGTGAATTACACTAGTTCAGATATGAACATAGTTCATATGTAAATCATGCAGGTTCATATATGAATTCAGCCTGTGTATCTTGTACAAATTACGAAAATGTTCTTCTATTTTTGGAATAGCCGCAACTTTTGACCAGTCAAAGTCGTAACTTTTTCCCAGTCAAAGTCGCACGATTTGACCAGTCAAATCCGATCTTGACCGTATGAATAACTAGAATTACTTCTCTATTTCTCATATATTTACCATTTCTCAAATGAACCTAAAGCTATATATATATATATATATATATATATATATATATATAGGGTGCGTTTCTTTTGCAACCTAAACAATTTGTACAAACTATGCAAATCAATCTTAACCGTTCATCAAGTT
Source organism: Arctium minus (assembly GCA_954870635.1). Lineage (NCBI taxonomy): Eukaryota > Viridiplantae > Streptophyta > Magnoliopsida > Asterales > Asteraceae > Arctium > Arctium minus. The sequence goes on from OX941080.1 coordinate 7,883,877, forward strand.
TAATGAATATATGATTTTATTATGTTTCCTAATTTAAAATCATGATTATAATGAATAAACTTAACATTTCATAATTTAAAATCATGATTATAATGAATAAACTTAACATTTTCCATATATATCACAATCATTATTAATGAATCATAATCATTATTCATAAATATATCTATTGTTTCCTAATATAGTGGTTTGTATAGTTTGTACAAATTGTTTGGGTTGCAAAAGAAACGCACCCTATATATATACTAGAAGTGTACTCGCACAATGCAGCTAGATACATCACGATTTTAATGTTTCATTTTATTTTCTGTTTTTTGTCGATTTAAATTACGATTTTGGATGGTTGTGAGAGAGTGATGATGATTTTTTTATATAAATTTGTTTAATTTAGACTTAATAATATAATGTAATTTATTTTGGTTTAATAATATAATTTTTTTTATAAAATATTCTGTAAGATTTTTTAATTATATTTTAGATTTTTTATATCTAAAATATCCTGAGAGTTATTTTAGGGGAGTTAAAGTGGAAAATGATTTTAGGGGAGTTAAAATGGTTAGAGATAATGATTGAAAATTAATGAATAACATTAAATGTAGTACATACAACTTTTATGGCTGTTTTTTAAGTAATTAGCCTTAAATAGCGGTACATTAAGTTTTAAGACTTGTTTTTAAGAGTTTTTTATGTCATCTTTATAATATAGTGTGTGTGTATATATATATATATATATATATATATATATATATATATATATATATATATATGAGTGAATTACATAAATGGTCCCTCGTGAATGCCTGGATTTCACTTTTCGTCCCTCCAGTTCTGAAAGTACATTGGTGGTCCCTAAAGCGAGTTTTGAAGCCCAAATTCGTCCATGTTGCTAACGCCGTTAGTCTGGGCTCTGTTAACCCATCATGTGCACCTCACGTGAGGGGCATTTTGGTCACTTTACATGTCTTCTTCTCCCACCTCCTTCCTCATCAACAACTTCATCCATAGCCACCCTCAACCACAATCACACCACTGCATTCAAACACAAAATTAATAACAAAATCAAATACTTAAATTTAAAACTCAAAACCAATTCCTTAAAATTAGAACCCCAACCTTTGGTTTTAAATACATTCACAAAATCAATTCCTTAAATACATTTCCTTAAACTCAAAATCAATTCCTTAAATAATCAAAGAAAAAATTAATGTCATCAATCAAAATATCAAACCTTTCCCCCTTGGTCTCGTGAATCTCTCCATCTACCTATTAACCTACAAAAATTGGTCCTTCAAATGCTCCCCCAACCCCATGGGCTTCCTTTCTCCAGCAAACCCACAACCTTTTCTTCTGCATCATCTTACTTCTTCTACAAATCGACCATCGTCTCATCCTTCTTCGGCTGCAGATCCAGATTCAAATCCACAAGTACGGTTTCTTCTACAACTCTACAGGCATGGTTTCTTTTGCAAATCCACGAGCATGTTTTCTTCTGCAAATCTACAAGCATGGTTTCTTCTACAAATCCATGAGTATGGTTTCCATGTCTGATTTGAAGGCATTCAAGTATGTCGAAGCATCTGAATCCTCGAGTATGAATTAGGGTTTTTATTTTCTTTTTTTCTTAAGATTTTGATTTTGATTTAAGAATGTTCTTGATTAAAAATTTGGAAGCCAACAACTTTTTTGTGTATAAAGTTGATTTTTTATTGTTTTTGAATGTTTTATATGAATGTTCTTATTATTTGAATGTCTTGTTTTCTTATGAATGTTTTGTCTTTTAATGTGTAAATTTGATTTCATTTGATCTGTATGAATGTGTTCTTGATTTTTCGATCAAGATTGGGTTTTGATTTTTCGATCTGGATGATGGATGTAACGGTGGCTATGTAAATTTGAATCTTGATTTTTCGATCTGGATGATAGATGTGAGGGTGGCTATGTAAATCTTTTAGTGTGTAAATCTAATTTCATTTGATTTGTAAATCTGAATCTTGATTTTTTGATCTGGATGATGGATGTGATGTGAGGGTGTTTATGGATGAAGTTCTTGATGAGGAAGGAGGTGGGAGAAGAAGATAGGTAAAAAGACAAAAATGCCCCTCACGTGAGGGGCAAAGGACCTACTTAACGGAGCATGCCTAACAACGTTAGCGACAGGGATGAAATTGGGCTCCAAAACTCGATTTTAGGGACCACCAATGCACTTTCAGAACTGGAGGGACGAAAAGTGAAATCCAGACATTCACGAGGGACCATTTATGTAATTCACTCTCTCTCTCTCTCTCTCTCTCTCTATATATATATATATATATATATATATATAGGAAAGTTCAAATGAAAACTCATTTTTCATTGTGCACGTGAGGACAAATCTCAGCCACTCGATCTCTTTTGATCCACCAACTCATATTAAATAGATATTTTAATTTTAAAATGCTCAGGGGTAAAAATGGAAGAAAATTTAAACACACGTCTACCATATTTGACTTTTTATTTTCTTTTTTATTTAAAAACATTTTACCCAATTAAAGTTTAAAATAAATTATCTTAAAAACTACTAATATTTTAATCAAACAAATTACATCAAAAAAACGAGAATTTCGTGCTCTTCGATATGACATCCATCTCGATATAGTTTTTTTTTTCGTTTTAACCTTTTTTTTACGTGAAATGCTATATATGTGTTATATTCATTATGAATATTTATGTACGTTCAAGTTTGTACAACGCCTCGACACCGTAAGTATGTAACTCGACATCACCTTCTTCAACACTTTCTTCAACGTCGTAAGGCATCACGTTTCGTCAGCACCGTAACCCAACACCCATTAAGACGAATCGAGAAACTATCGAGTAATTCGGTTGTGAATCGGGGAACAAAAGAGAGTGTGTCACGTTTCCACATCTTCACGGGTCATTCATGTGTTATTCATCATGAATAATGTATCATTCAGAATGAATAATACAACATTCAGGGTGAATAATTCACGATTCATGAATTTGTGTATTATTCGTCATGAATGTTGTGTAATTCATCTTGAATACTATATTATTCATCATGAATAATGAATGAACGTTCACATTTGTTATTTATACTGAATGTGGGACATCTAGGGATGCATATACATATTCATAATGAATTAAACCAAATTTCGGTTGTGAATTGGGAAACAAAAGAGAGTGCGCCATGTGTCTACACTTTCAGGGGTCATTCATATATTATTCATCATGAATAATACATTATTCATGATGAATAATATACGATTCATAATAAATAATACATGAATCATGGATTCGTGTATTATTCATCATGAATATTGTATTATTCATCCTGAATAAGGTATTATTCATCATGAATACTGAATGAACGTTCACCTTATTCATCCTGAATATTGTATTATTTATCATGAATATTGTATTATTCATCATGAATACTGAATGAACATTCACCTTTGTTATGCATACTGAATGTGGACACCCGAGGATGTGCATGTATATTCATAATGAATATAACACATATATAGAATTTTACGTAAAAACAGTTAAAACGAAAAAAAATCTGAATATTGTATTATTCATCCTGCATACGGTATTATTCATCATGAATAGTGAATGAACGTTCACCTTTGTTATTCATACTGAATGTGGACACCCGAAGACGTGCATGCATATTCATAATGAATATAACATGTATATAGAATTTCACGTAAAAAACGATTAAAACGAAAAAAAAGCTATATCAAGATGGATGTCATATCGAAGAGCACGAAATTCTCGTTTTTTTGATGTAATTTGTTTGATTAAAATATTAGTAATTTTTAAGATAAATTATTTTAAAGTTTAAGGGGCTAAATTTTTTTAATTAAAAATAAAAATAAAAAGTCAAAGATGGTAGGCGTTGATTCAAAATTACAATTTTGTCCTTAATCACTTCCTAATTAACCTTATTATATATTAACCATTGATTAGTTTTCTAAGTTTTGATCAATGGTTAAGATTTGTCCTCATGTGCACAATGAAAAATGAGTTTTCATTTGAACCCACCCCTCTATATATAACGGTTGATAACCACATCTCACGTTTCTCATGCTTTTCACGTTAACCTCAACTTCTCACTGGAACCCAACCTTATATAAATGTCATATGTTCAAATGAGAAGAGTTAAATATATGAGAAGTAAAGAAGTAATCTTAGCATTTCATAAGATCAAAATCGGATTGATTGGTCAAAATTTGCGGCTATGCCAAAAATAGAGGGGTAGTTTCGTAACTTTTATAAATAGACGGCAAACAAGTTCATATGTGAACCCACTGATTCACATATGAACCTTTGTGATTCACATATAAATTAATTAACTGATTCACATATGAATCGGTAGATTCATATGTGAATCATATGAACTATTTAACAGATTCACATATGAACCCTTGTAATTAGCCTTTGAACTAATTAACTGATTCTCATATGAACTAATTAACCGACGTTCATATGTGTTAATAGTTCACATGTTAACTAATCAACGGGTTCACATATGATCATATAGTTCATATGTGACTCACATAAGTTCACATATAAACTTGTTTGTCGTTTATTTGTAAAGGTTACGAAGCTACCCCTCTATCGTCTGCAGACCATGCGAGGATTATCCAGTGCTTAACATCAGTCAAAGCCACAAATGTTGACCATATGAAAGGATAGGTTCACTTTTCTACTTCTCATACATTTAACATTTCTTATTATATATATATATATATATATATATATATATATATATAGGGTCAGGTTTACGTGAGACCAAACTGTTTCCGTGAGACCACGTGAGACCAAGCCTTAAAACATGAAACTTCACACCGAAACACTATGAAGGTAAAAAATGTTCGAACCTTCATAATGTAATCACACTATGAAGGTAAAAAAAACCTAAACCACGTTAAAAAAAAATCAAACCTTCACAGATAAAAGACTGTGAAGGTATATCCGAACCTTCACAGTGAAGACGCTGTGAAGGTAAAAAAAACGAACATTCACAGCGAAAAACACCGTGAACGTAACATTTACGGTGTTTTCCCTATGAAAAGTTCGATTTTTTACCTTCACAGTTTTTTGGTGTGATGTTTCATGGTGTCATACTCGCGCCGGTCCGAGGGGTCTCTCGGTACATTTTTGGCGAGAGTGCCAGTGTCACACTCGCGAGGGGTCTTTTTGGGCACGAGGTCGAAAGTTGCGGTACATTCTTAGCGAAAGTGACCGGCGAGAGTGCCATGTCACTCTCGCATGGCACAATCGTGGTCGGGGTAAATAGCATTAAAAACCTGATTTCTTGAGGAAAGTTCATTTATTATTATTTGGGGTTTTGGCAGCCGACTTTTAACTCTCAACCAGGTAAGGTTCTTCCTCTCAATCTTCATCTCTTCCACATTTACTCCTCCCTAGGATCTTGTTGGGTGTATTAAGTGCTAACCTAGGGTTTCTTTTCTTTGGTGGTCAAGTTCTAGCTATCTTGGTAAACCAAGGTTCTCATCACCCACTTCTCATCTCCTTGGACTTTCTAGGGCTTGTTCATCTAACCTCTAGGTAAGCTTTCTTACTTATAAATACTCATACATGCTCCATTACTTGCTTATTTGTGATTTATGTGGTGTAGAATGTTAACCCAACATCTAGGGTTTTGTATGTTTTGGGTTGAATAATCTTGAAGTGAGTGTAAGGGTCTAAACATCTTGTGAGGAATCATTTATGTAAATTAATGGATGAAATATGGATTAGAATAAATGACTACACTTCCAAGGGTTCAATCCAAAGGCATATATTTCTATCAGCAGTTGGAGTCAAATTATTATTTGGGGATTTATATGTGGCTAAATGAACTTTAGTTATTATGAGAAACATGTACCAAGTATGATTGTGCTATTTATCGACAATATGCTTGCATGAAAGGTGTTATCCCTACTTGTTCATGATCTATATGGGAAGTCTTATGTCTACTTCCTTGTGCACGAGGATTTAGATGGTATGCATGGTATATTGCATGTTTATTGTCTTGGGCATTGCGAGTAGACAATAGGGGACGCAAGTCCCTTAGTTGGAACTCGGCTAGATTGGATAGGCACCCTTGCCTGTAAGACCTTGAGGTGTAACCCGACGGGGTAAGCGCTAGAGGCAGAGACGGTTTGAGGATTGTGATGTCCGGCGTGGCATGGGAACTAGAACCGGGGTTGGATGGTGAAATCAAATCTACACCGCGGGTTACCCCGTTTTATTTGGAAGATATCCATGTTATAAATGTACACGAAAATTCAATTGTAACACCCTCAAAGCTGGAAATAGCAACTTATTTAAAATTTTCTAAATACATGCATAAATGAATCATCTACGACCACAAATTCAGATTTTGCTACAACACACACCTTCTATCTATACATACAGTAAACGATAAGGACGGGTGCTACTAAAACCCAAAACATGTCACTATCTCCAACTCGCGGAAAACTTCACCAATTACTTACGTTTGCAAGGCTAAGGCTCAACTCTTCATAGCACCGTTAGAACTGAACCCCCCGCTAGGAACCTGATGCACATGCCGACAAATAAAAAGGTTAGGCTTAACGCCTAGTGAGCTCAAGAGTGTTAACATGAACAAATATATCTTTAAAAGAAAGGAAATCAGTTTAAATCAAGATCCTTTGAAATATTATACTTCAAAATGGAAACGACACATTTTCCATAAAATACACTTTTAAAGACAATGCTCCCACACATGCATTTCTTGTAAAACGATGCAACCCGTAACTCACCCAAAACGGGGTCATAGTTCGATATTCAAATGTGCTAAAATGTAAATAATACTTCTTATCCCCAAAACACCCGAACCCGGGTGGGACATAATACTCGACCCTTAAATACCGGAAACAATCCATATAAATATGATACACCATTAAAACATGGAACTGAAACTTAATACTCACACGACCATAAAAATGGGATGAAATCCAAATATTAAAGCATTGACAATTAAATATCCAAAATACAGCAGGCCGACAACAGGGGATACCCGTATCCGTTGAGAGCGGAGGAACACAAAAGTATGCCACTCAACAACGTTAATCGCATGACACCTCACGACATCGCAGCCCAAGTGTCCCTACGACTCCTTTACCAAGTGTCACCCCAAGTCAGTTGACCTTGATGGATCATTCCGAAGAACTCCATCCCGAAGGCCCGGCACACTTAAAGACTACCTCCCAGGCATTACTTCAAGCGGCGGAGGTCCTAGCGCTCACTCCCCGATAGCACTACAGACTCAACCCTCCTAGCGATCACTTGTAAAGTTTCCGGTCATAAAGCATGGGTACCGAAGTTCAGCCCCGCAATACCCAATTGACCATCCAAAACGGACTGACTCACGTGCCTATGGATCCATTACACACCGTCTAACGTTACCGGACTACACACGAATGACCAAAGCACTCGAGCCCGTAACCAAACTCAATACGCAACACCGCGCATTAGTACGTACGTCATAATCGGACTCTACATTGAGCCATATAAACCGGACAAGTGTCCTCAAGACTGTTTTAAGCCAACACCGAGCTACAATGCTCTAAATTCATGTGACCAATAATTATCGGTCCCCCGAATAATGAAATGTCCTTAAACAACGTTTATGAAAACACATATCCCAAAGATGAGATTAACCCAAAACTCAACACATAATGGACCAAAGGTTTTCCAAAGGGTTTATGAATGCAAATACACCAAGATGTATATAATCATGAAATAGACTTCATTTGTACCAAAATCACCAATATGTATAAGTCATGAAATGGACTCTACTTGTACAAAAATCCCCAAGATGCATAAACCATGATATTACTTATCAAGATGTCCAAATCCCAAATATGAGCATTTTATGAAACTAAAATAAGCCAAGTTTACCCAATATGACAACTCATTAAAATACTCACTCTTTGACAAATACCAAGTAAAATACATGTTTACTTCAAAATCCTCCAAACTTATCAGCAGTTAACCATTTCATGTAAAACACTTTAAAATAACCATTTTGGCATGTACACCGTTTTCACAAATCAACTTGAACTCACCTTGCTAGATTTAGGCTAAATCTAGATTTCACCCAACGAGCTCTTTTGAAGATCAGTTGAATCCTCAAGCCGAGAACTTCCAAAACCTAGATCCAAACAATCCAAACCATAAATAACCATATCCGACCATGTAGAAACATTCCCCTAACAATATACCAAGAAACCCCAAATAATAACAAAACCCTAGTTTCTCCAAAACTACCAAATCTGAGATTTGAGAAACCAAACACTAAGAAACCATCAATGGAGCATTTATAACCTTAATACAAGAAAACTTACCCTTAAAGATGATGAGGCTTCCGAGAACACCCAATCCAACACTTCAACCCAAGCTCCCAACCGTTGAACTTGATGAGGAAGATGAAGATGGAGGTTTTGTGATTCAAGATCCCAAGTAGCTAGATGGTGAATAATCATGTGGTTTGAGGAGGAGAAACCCCCAAAATGGGTTAGGGTTTGGTTTTGGTGTTTAGGAGAGAAAAGGGAAGAAGATGGAAGTGAGAAATGAGAAGAATGGTGAAAATTCGGATATTTAGAGAACCAGACGCCGCGCGCGACCTTGCCACGCGATAGTGACATTGTCACTATCGCGAGGGCACTATCGCGGAGAATGTACCGCGAGTGGTACACCCCTGGCGATTGTGCCATGCGATAGTGACACATGTCACTATCGCGAGTCACAATCGCACCACACGTACCGAGCCCCGAAAAAGGTCGAAACTCAAGATTTTCGCATAGGTTGATTCAAGGTTCGAAAGCACAACATTTACCACTCAAAAGATAGACGGAAGGCGGAGAGATAACCAACGAAGGATGGAACTTGCTTTACGAAAAACCGGGTGTTACAATCCTCCCAACCTTGGAATGATTTCGTCCTCGAAATCTAGGTTCCCATGGAGCCTTGTTCATAGAAGGATTTCTCTTAACCCTTATTTTAACACCTCTAACATGCCATTTGCACTGATACACACGCCAACTGCCCCTCATGGGAACATTACACTCATGATCGAGCGAATACTTAACTCACCCAAGTAGGTTTTACCCACAATGTTACGGTCGTCTCCCAACCTTGGTTGGCAATTACTACCTCCAGGTAGTTAGTGACCCCAAATTCTTGTTGACCAAACTCTCCTTAGGATCTACGGTTCCGAACACAACGTCAAAGATCGCAACCAAACTTCCAAGTTCCTCAGATTTCAACTGATCCATTATTAATATCGATAAAGATATTCTTCTAAGGAGCACCAAAACATCCTTCAGATACTACTTAGCCCAGATTTGGTCAACACTCAACTCCGTTCCAACACCAATCCCTACAACAATCCTTTAACACAAGCTTTACTGCCACGGAAATGCTTAAACACATCGATACTTAATCCTCAACACCCAAACTCCTTCCAAATTCCCTCACGGAAAGGTCAATATTTCTCATGGTTCGACCGGGATACATTCAAACATTCCCAGCTCCACTGACTCCAAGAAAACAAGTCGACACCTAGGGCTAAACGGTGCCCTTGAAAACATGGACATCCTGTCCAAAATCCCATTCTAGACAGAAAGTCGTACCAAGTTTGACACTTAACCGAGTGCTAAAAATCCCAAATCTTACATTCTTAACAAACAGATAGCCCAAAATTTCCTTTTAATCGCGGAACCCACTAATACGGTATACCGACATCATAACCCATGATGTGACACCGACTAGCAATCCATCACAACGAATCCCAAAAGAAGCGCAGATAGTCACATAAGACCTTATCCCGCATGATTACCGAAGTATAACATCACCCCTTAATTAACTGGGAAGACTTAAATCTACTATTTCCAATAATACAAACGCGCGCAGATTCGAAAAACCCAAGTCCAAAATCCACAACTGACCGCAAGTCGGATTATCCGACACTTCAATTCTCAAGGACTCCCCTAGTCCCTTAATTGCAACTCCTTCCCACGACAGGGGTTAAACCTATAGGCCTAATGAGTTCAAGGGTTTTCAAATAATATGCCAATTTAAACTTTTATAAAACTTTCAAATACACAAGTTTTATAACGATTAACCGTACAGTGACAACACACTATCGCCCAACCGATAGATTTTCAAAACTGGCTACCAACACTATGCATATAAAACCATTTCCAAAAAGTCGTTTGATCAGTGATTACGTTAATAAAAACGGTAACAAGAGATGCGCAACAAAATTTTCAAGCGGACTACCATGGTCCTAGTAATGCATCAATTTATACTATGCATATGAGAGATAATTTTCCGCACTATAACATGTGCAATAAAAGTTCGTACACTTCCCAAAAGAGACATTCACAATTAACTTTAAAGTTCTGGCTTCCCAACCCAGAAGTCATTGCGACCTAACATTTTTAACAACTCCATATGCAACAGTTTATTCTCTAAAGTTCGGTGAAATGATAAGAATGCAAATAATTCTCAAATCGAGTTTAAAACTTTAAGTCGCCTCGATAAAACACATTTGACCAAGATGGTAACTACAACGGTATGCAACTCGAAAATTCATTTCATGTATTGCGGAAGATTTATAACAGCAAGGTCAACAAGCGAAACACGTTTAGATTAAAATTAATTTAAGACAACATAAATATTTCGCATATTTACTCACGCGAGTGAAAGTCGGATTCAACCCAAAAGTATGCACATATACTCGTGTGAAACTCAAGATGGAATCATGCGACATTTAGATTTTCAAGGTGCCTCTTACGTTTGCAAAAGTGTAGATGCAAGACTCGCATGAAACAAGGTGTCAAACAAAACTCGTTAATTAATACACACAATAATGCCAATCTACACGTTCCAAAATTTCTTTCTATTACGCGGTTCGAATGGTCATAAAATAAAACGCCATAAACCCAACTAAAATTTCATAATTTTATTGATGGAAAAACCAAGCGGTGTCAAATCTCTGTTTCCCGACATAGAAGCGTAAAACGACAATAAGTCCAGAAAGGTTAAAAATTTTAACACCACCACGTAAGGTAAAGTGACCCTTTTTAACAAAACTCTCATGAGATACGACACTCAAAAGCTCATAAATTATATGACATAAAGTTAAAACTCACGCATCTCAAAATACACTTACGAACCCAAAAAGATCGCAAAACTATACCCCGTAAAATTAAAAACGACTCATACCGACTAAAATTACACAAAAAATCCCGACTCAAGAAACCCCCAAAATGGGTTAGGGTTCGGTTTTGGTGTTTAGGAGAGAAAAGGGAAGAAGATGGAAGTGAGAAATGAGGAGAATGGTGAAAATTCGGACATTTAGAAAACCAGACGCCGCGCGCGACCTTGCCACGCGATAGTGACATTGTCACTATCGCGAGGGCACTATCGCGGAGAATGTACCGCGAGTGGTACACCCCTGGCGATTGTGCCATGCGATAGTGACACATGTCACTATCGCGAGTCACAATCGCGCCACACGTACCGAGCCCCGAAAAAGGTCGAAACTCAAGATTCTCGCATAGGTCGATTCAAGGTTCGAAAGCACAACATTTACCACTCAAAAGATAGACGAAAGGCGGAGAGATAACCAACGAAGGATGGAACTTGCTTTACGAAAAACCGGGTGTTAGATTGGATAGGCACCCTTGCCTGTAAGACCTTGAGGTGTAACCCGATGGGGTAAGCGCTAGAGGCAGAGACGGTTTGAGGATTGTGATATCCGGCGTGGCATGGGAACTAGAACCGGGGCTGGATGGTGAAATCAAATCTACACCGCGGGTTACCCCGTTTTATTTGGAAGATATCCATGTTATAAATGTATAGGAAAATTCAATGTCCCGATTGGGAGGTTTGGCATTGTTCTCAATGCATGGGCGCCGGTAATATTTAACTATTGTTCTTATTTACATTATAATTAGTACCGGCGTAGTAACAGTTAGACTTCGTTCTAACATTTGTGTTCATGTTTAAATGGTTCACAGGTTTCGCTAGTGGTGCGAGTAGGGCACCTTGATTCGCCGGGATCGCATCTAGGATTCCTCCTTAGACCGGGCATTTTTGGGAAATCGAGAAAGAGCATTTTGAAGTCATAGTGACACCCATCTTAATCTAGTTGTTAATTGCTCTAGATTGAATAGGTTGTCATGTATATGTCTTAATTATTCCGCTACTTCATTATAGAACTACCCCAACTCTTTTGGGTTATAGTCATCATGTTTACATGTTTTGGATTCACCTTATTTTAGGCGTTATATTGCAGAAATTTTGAGTTTTATTTTACCCCAATTTTTAGGGTGTTACACTTTTGGAACCGGAACCACTTCGAAACTATCGGTTCCGGAACCTTCTGTGATTGGTTCCGGTTCCTAAAATATGGAACCGATAGGGACTAGTACAAAAAAGGTCTTTAGTGACGGTTAAAAACCGTTACCATAGGTATTTCGTAACGGTTTTCATGGACATAAAAATCGTCACCTTATCTGCCGTCACTTTTGGTACACTTTTGGTTACGTTTAAAAAATGTTACCAAATCACATCAAAAACCGTTACCATAAGCTAAAACCGTCACCTTAGGTGTATAAAAAAACCAAATTTTTTCCTAAAACCGTCACCTTAGCATGACATACGACAATGTTTATTTGTTAAAACCGTCACCGTAGCATGACATACGAAGACTTTATTTTTCAAAAATCGTCACCATAGCATGACATATAGTGACTTTATTTTTCAAAAATTGTCACCTTAGGATGACATACGGTGACATTGATTATTCAAAATCATCACCGTAGCATGATATACGGTGACGTTTATTATTCAAAATCGTCAACGTAGCATGACATACAATGATGTTTATTTTTCAAAACCGTTGTCGCAACATGACAAACAATTACGTTTATTTTTCAAAACAGTCACCGTATCATTACATTAGGTTACGTTTATTTGTCAAAATCATCACCATAACATAATATACAACGACGTTAATTTGTTAAAACTGTCACCACAACATGACATATGGTTACGTTAATTTTTCAAAACTGTCATCATAACATGCATACGGTGACGTTTATTTGTCGAAATCGTCACCGTAGCATGACATTTGGTGATGTATATTTGTCAAAATCGTCACCAAAACATGACATACGGTGACATTTATGTTTCAAAATGTCACTGTAGAATGACATACGATGACGTTTAAATATTCAAACTGTCACCGTAGCATGATACAAAGTGACATTTATATATTCAAAACCATCATCGTAGCATCACATATAATGACATTTATTTTCCAAAACCGTCACTGTAGTATTACATATGGTGATATTTATTCAAAACCATCATCATAGAGTGACATACAATAACATTAATTTTTCAAAACCGTCACTGAATAATAGCTTATGATGACGCTTTCTTTTAAAATCGTCACAATAACATGTCATACAATCACATTTATTTTGAAAGCCGTCATATTAGCTAACCAAATGGTGACGTTTATTTTCTCAAAACTGTCATCATAACTTGACATACTGTGACGTTAAATTATCAAATTAAACTGTTTCCATAAAACATAAACAATCTTTTGGTGACGGTTTTTATCATTTGCCGATAAAATGAAAATGAATTCAAAAACTCAGAATATGAACCAAATGATTAATGAACAATAGGGTAATAATTACATTATAAGAATGATGTATGAGAACACTAATTAGAGAAGTACTATATATCTGAAATAAATATTTTTCTTATCTAAGCTATACTCCCATGCTTCCATCTTCCATCTCTTCACCATCCCGTTAATAATTGCATAATTGTTATTTCCATTTATAACCTTTTGCTTTTAGCCCTTATGATTAGAAGTTGTTTGTGGTACCTGCAAATAGATAAGAAAACAACCGATAAATACAACAAATCACGAGAGAGTGGCGAATTTTTTTACATATGATTAAAGAAAACATAATATGAAAAAAGTTCAGACTTTTAAACATTAAAGCCAAAACTTTAGCCAATAAAAACTTTTACACATTTATACAATAAAAACAGAAGTGGCAACTTACAAATCATCACAGACGGATAGCCATTTGATTAGTCAGAATAGTACATTGATCAAATGCTTACAATGTTTATGGATCGATGAAAAATAATCGGTTAAATGTAACCGTTTAGCATCATGAATTCATAATTAATCAAGGTTTCATAAGGTTAAATCATAAATGGATTATAGGTTGTTTGTTTTATTAAGTAAGCAAGATCAATGTCATAATTGTTGTTTAAACCATGTTTTATGTACCAGAATGTTACTTCATTCTTTTTAACTATTAAGTTTATAAGTATTGAATTTCTTTCAATACAAAATGCCACATTTTTTAGATATGTATCTCACGGGTATGGATTATATAGATGAGAACTTTTTAAGTTTTTCTAAGCAACTTATAGCTAGGTATGCTTCCTTGAAAGTTCATGCAAATCTATAACCTATCCAAAAGGTTATGTAAAAAAGGTAGCTAAAACATATAAAAGTCAAAAGTCAAAAGCAACATTATAAATGAACTTGGCTTCAACATAAGCAGAAACCAAGTTAAAAATAAATATAGAGATGTAGATATCTTAGAAGCAAAATGGTTATTCTCACCTAGTTATAACAGGCACTTTCAGTTCTCTAAGACACAACTTTTCATACCCATATGCGGAAACATAGAAAATCATTCATCCAATGTATCTTTGGATCAACAACAACTAAACTATCATCCAAAACTAAATGAGGTAGGCAATAAAAGGAAGATGGTGTTACAAGTAATTCCTAATCCTTCACTCTTCATTATGATGTTGTTGTATATTTATTCAACAGTTCTATTGTTCAAATTAGTAGGGTGGATGGTCGATTAGAGACCATAAGGTCATCTTGACCAGTAAATTAACAATTTCATTTCAAAATAATAGTAGAAGTAGTCGACATATCAATATGGGGATTTATGCATAACTGTGCAGAAACCATAAAATTCACATTTAGGAAATTCGACAGAAGCTATTAGCTATGAAAGAATCCATTTTCTATGTGGGTATTGTATAAACAAGTAAATTAGTTGACGTTGATGACTGATGAGTAGAAACCGAACCTTCATCTCGCCCCTTTTACAAATCTAGGAGATATATTGCATACCAATATGAGGATTTCCCTTTGTTGTTTTATTCCAGTGTATTTAATTTTCCATCAAATGATCTGCTGCCTGTTCAAATCTGGGGAAAAAACATTCAAAAATAACGAATAAAGTAAATCGAAGGATAAAAAAGACAAGAAAATAACCAAGAAATTCAAGAAAAAAAATGTGAAACTTAAAATAATTGATGATAATCTAGATGTCAAGATTCTAATCAAACACAACATCCAAATTATGAATGATTCCAGAAAATAAAAAGCATCCCATCTAAATAATCAAGAAATAACTAAGAAACTTCAACACTTAAACATCAAAATTGAATATAAATCGATTTAAATATCCAAAAAATCCACTGAATATAAAGAAACCTAAACGTAATGTTGTTTAACAAACCTTGAGTCCTCAAAAATTCATGATGCAGTCCATAAGTGTGGAATTTGAACTCAAATTTATCCATTATACCATAAATTGGGCAAAAAAGCATTGAACATATGTTATCAAAGTCATTAAACTGACTTTTAGATCAATATGCCTCCTCTGATTAGTATTATGACTACGTCATCATGGAGAAGAAATACCTAATGAATCAAGGACCCTAACATCAATTCCAACAAAATTACTTCAAAACTGCAAAAAAGAGTTGTACATAACACAATAATCAACTCTATAATTGCGCATAAACTTTCCAAAAAACACAAATCGTTGATCATTTTTTTTTGTAATAATTAATACAACCATCAACAAACGGATAATCGTACGCATCCAAATCAAACAAAAATCATGAAATCGGATTAAGACGGTGATTAAACGATGAACCACAAATGTTAAAACTCAATCAAACCAAATTCCGACCAAATAATTTCCTCAAAACATGAAACCCTACCATATAATAAATTGAAATTAGCAAAACCAAATCAACAAACACCAAAACTGTAGAAAATCTTCACCTGAACTGAAGAAGAATGAGGCGCTGTGAGAAAGGAGTCAAGCCGATTTGATGAGACAAAGAGGAGTCTGACTGCGGAGGGAGGAGGCATGAGTTACTGATTTAGGGCAGGGTTTTTTTAATATTGGAGAGGGGTACGATTTAAGATATTGTTTTAGGGAAATAAAGAGGGGCTATTTTAGAGGGAAATTAGAATTTTAAGAGAAAATTAAAAGGGAAACTATAAATATTTTTTTTGGATCTAAATATTTAAAACTTTTCTTATAACTAAATACTAGAAGCGTAGTCGCATAATGCAGCGAAATAGATCACGATTTTAATGTTTCATTTTATTTTTTGTTTTTTATCGATTTACAGTATGATTTGGATGATTTTAAGAAAGTGATAATGTTTTTTATAAATTTGTTTAATTTAGACTTAATAATATAATTTTTTTTATGAAAAAAAATTAAGTATTTTGTTAGAATTCAATGATTATCTTATATATTTTAAATTTTTTATATTTCAATTGAGATGTTTATCTTGTTTTGATTATGTTTATCAGTTAGTTATGAATTCAAACATATAGCTTTAGAAATTTGTACTCATACATCATAACTTGTAATCTTAAATTTTAAGTAATATGTATCAATGAACAGTACTTAATACATAAAAACTTGTTTTTAAGTGTTTATTCGATAGTTTAATAATAATGTAATTTATTTTAGGTTTAATAATATATTATTTTTATATAAAATAAACATTAAATATTCTATTATATTTTCTTAATTATATTTTAGATTTTTTAATTTAAATTTTGACTTTTATCCTATATTTAATTATGTGGAGAGTGATTTTAGAAGAGTTAAAGTGGCAAGAGATAAAGATTTAAAGTTAATATATATCACTAAAATGTAATACATAAAGTTTTAATGGTTGTTTTTAAGAGATTTTAAGTAATTACCATTAAATAACGGTACATTAAGCTTTAGTAATTGTTTTTAAGAGATTTTTATAAATGATTTATAATATAGTATAGATAATTATAATTTTTTTATTAAATTTATTATCTCTTTAATTTTAAATTAAATGATCCCTAACAAAATATTTTATCATTATTTTAAAATTACAATTAAACTAAAATAAAATACAATTTTATTATAAATCCAAACTAGACTAAACATTAAATCACGAAATAATAACCAACATATCTCTAGCTTTCTCAAAACTATAAAATAAAATCGAGAAAGACAATTAACATAATGGATTTCAGTGGCCCTTTATGGACTATATTGAGTTTTAATGAACTATATTGGATATTGGGCATTAAGGCCCAATAGAACCGAGTGAAGTGAAGTAGAATTAATTAAAGTCTTATAGATCCATTAAGTCTCAATTAAACCATTTAAAGTCAATATAACTCTTTAAAGCCTAATAGAATCCTTTAAAATCCGATAGATCCATTAAGGCCCAATGAAACCATTTAAGCCCAACCGAACCCTTTAAAGACCGATTGATTCATTAAGGCCCAATGAAACCCTTTAAAAGCCAATTAAACCGATTAAAATCTGGTCGAATTAATTAAACCCAATAGATCCTTTAAGACCTAATGAACCCTTTAAATCCCGATAGATCTATTAAAGCCCAATGAAACCCTTTAAAACCTTATAGAATCCTTTAAATCCCGATAGATCCATTAAGGCCCAATTAAACCCTTTAAAGCCCAATAGTACCCTTTAAATCCCGATAGAACCCTTTGAAGCCCGATAGATCCATTAAGGCCCAATTAAACCCTTTAAAGCCCAATAGAACCCTTTAAAGCCCGATATAACCCTTTAAAGCCCAATAGATCCATTAAGGCCCAATGAAACCCTTTAAGCCTAATCGAAACCTTTAAAGCTCGATAGAACCCTTTAAAGCCTAATAGATTCGTTAAGGCCCAATAAAACCCTTTAAAGGCCGATAGAACCGATTAAAATCCGGGAGAATTAATTAAACCAATAGATCCTTTAAGACCCAATGAAACCATTTAAAGCTCGACAGATCCATTAAGGCCCAATGAAACCCTTTAAAACCTAATAGAACCCTTTAGAGCCCCATAGAACCCTTTAGAGCCCCATAGAACCCTTTAGAGCCCAATAGATCCATTAAGGCCCAATGAAACCTTTAAGCCCAATTGAACCATTTAAAGCCCGATAGATTCGTTAAGGCCCAATGAAACCCTTTAAATCCCGATAGATCCATTAAGGCCCAATGAAATCCTTTAAAACCTAATAGAATCCTTTAAAATTTGATAGACCCATTAAGACCCAATGAAACCTTTTAAAGCCAATTTAACCAAGTAAACCTTCTGGTAAAAACCATGTCAAAATATCATCATACCTTTTTACACGATTTTTAAATCAAAACCCTGTAAAAATGTTCAGATATATTTTTACACGGTTTTTAAGCCAAAACCGTGTAAAATGGTTTGATTTTGTTATATGATTTATTCTATAACCGTGTAAAATTGTCTCCGGGTAGTCTTTTACACGGTTTTTTCCATAACCGTGTAAAAACAGGGCGTGTAAAAATGTTATTTCTGTAGTAGCATTCAAATTTTAAAATAGTTGTTAATAGTCGTAATTTAGATTAGCACTTTTTAAAAAAACAAAGAAAAATATCAAATAGGTAAAAAGAAGAGACCTTAAAAGGTTATAACCAACATATATTTTTACATATGTACATATTTTGGTATGTGCATCCAAACAGATATTTTTTAAATAAAAGTTTAATAAAATTTAAATATAATGTTTGAATTTCATATTATTAAATATTAAAATTTTATTACATCACCATTTTATTTAAAAGTTATTAGTTTAAATAAAAAATTAATAATAAAAATTAAAACGTTAACAGATTGTTATTTATAAAGAGAGATTAAAAAGATGTTAACGAGTTATAAGTCTCAAGTCAATAATAATAAAAGCGATAACAACAATAGAAATTAATTAAATATACTTAATAACACCAAATTCTACAAGATTTAGTTGTATTGTAAAATTTATAGCTATATTGAAATATAAAATATATACGATTTAAAAAATCAGGTGTAATAGATTATTTTGATTATGTTTTAGAATCTTAAGATTAAATCTTGTTATTAAAATAAACTTTTTCAAAGTTGATTTTGTCCCCACCTTTTTTTCCTACTTTCCTAATTTTCTTATCTAAAACTGAATTATAAAGATTTATTTTATTGATTCTACTCTTTTGACTTCCCTCTCCTTTTCATAAAGAAATTAGAGTAAATTATGTTTTTCGTCCCTATGGTTTATTAAATTGTTTGGTCCTATAAACTTAATAACCTATAAAATATTTTATTTGGACACTTCGACATTCTGGCATCCTATTTTACTAAAATGTAATGATGACATACGATGATGTTTACCATAGTATGACATACGATGATGTTTACCATAGTATGACATACGATGACATTTATTATTCAAAACCGCGACTGTAGCATGGACATACGGTAACATTTATTTTTCAAAACCCTCAACGTAGCATGGACATACGGTGACATTTATTTTTCAAAATCGTCAACGTAACACGACATATGGTGCCGTTTATTTTTCAAAACCGTCACTATAACATGAAATATGATGACATTATTAGTTAAAATCGTTACTGTAGCATGACATATGGTAACATTTATTTTTCAAAAACGTCACTGTAGTATGACATACGGTGACATTTATTTTTCAAAAACGTCAACGTAGTATCACATATAGTGACATTTATTTGTCAAAAACATCACCATAGTTAGACATATAGTAACGTTTATTATTCAAAATCGTCACCATAACATAACATACAATGATGTTTATTTTTTCAAAATCGTTGTTGTAGTTGACGTATGGTGACATTTGTAATTCAAAACCGTCACCGTAGCATGATGTACAGTGACATTTATTTTTTAGAGTTGTCATTGTAACATGACATATAATGACATTTATTATTTAAAACCGTCACCGTAGCGTGGTGCTCGTTGACGTTTACTATTCAAAACCGTCATCATAACATGACATATGGTCATGACATATGGTCATGTTTATTATAAAAAACCGTTATCGTAGTATAACGTAAGTTGACGTTTATTATTCAATCAGTCACCATAGCATGATATGTGGTGATAGTAATCGTCATCGTTATGAAATTTATTATTCAAAAACGTCACGGTAACATGACATATTGTGACGTTTATTTTAAAAACCGCTACAATAGAATGACAGATCGTGACGTGATCAAAACCGTCACCATAGCATGACATATGGTGACGTAAATTATTCAAAACCGTAAATGTATCTTGAGATATGGTGACGTAAATGTAGTAATACTGTTACCGTAGCATGATATGTGGTAACGTAAAATTTTCAAAAACCGTTGTCATAAACTACATTTTGGTAACGTAAAATTTGCAAAACTGTTGCAATAGAACCTGGTAACTTTTGGAAACGGGTTTTAAATAAACGTTACTATATATATTTTAGTTTTGGTAACGGTTTTTTTAAAACGTTACAACATAAAACAACGGTTTAGACAAAAACCGTTACTAAATGGTCCTTGATGGCAACGGTTTTTAAAAACCGTCACAACATAAAGCAACGGTTTTTCAAAACTGTCCTAAACCGTTACCTTAGGGGACCTTTTATTAACGTTTTTGCCTAAAACGTTGCTTTATGTTTCTAGTGTTTTGGTAAGTGTAACGTTTTTTTTATAAAAACCATTACTAAAACAATTCTATAACTTTTTCTGTGACTTTTTGTAATGGTTTTTATCAAACCGTTACAAACCTATTTTTTCAAAAGCGTCACAAAAAGTCATTTTTGTACTAGATTCTAACTTCAAAAGTAATCTTTGTATTTTTCTCTCGACTAACTTGCAGTCTGCAATGGTTTTGCCTTCTTGGTAAGTGCCTAAGTGGTAATCTATGAATTTTCTCTACAATGTCATTATATGAAAAACTAGAGTAACTTGGTAGTTGGTAATGTAACAACCGTTTTTTCGTGAGCAAGTTTCCGTCCTCCGTTGGTAATCTCTCCGCTTTCCGCCTATCTTTTTGAGTGGAAAATGTTGTGCTTTCGAACCTTGAGTCGACCCATGCGAGAATCTCGAGTTTTGACCTTTTTCTGGCTTCGGTACGAGTGGCGCGATTGTGACTCGCGATAGTGACATGTGTCACTATCGCGTGGCACAATCGCCGGGGGTGTACCACCCGCGGAACATTCTTCGCGATAGTGCCCTCGCCATAGTGACAATGTCACTATCGCGTGGCAAGGTCGTGCGTGACGTCTGGTCTCTTAAATGTCCGAATTTTCACCCAATTCCCTCATTTTCATTTTCTAATCCTTTCCCTTTTCTCTCCCAAACCTCAAAGTCGAACCCTAACCCATTTTGAGGGTTTTCCCCCTTGAACCACATGATTCTTCATCATCTAACTAGTGGGATCTTGAACCACAAAACCTCTATATTCAACTTCCTCATCATGTCCAACGTGTGGGAACTCGGGTTGAAGAGTTGGAATGGGTGTCCTCGGAAAGTCTCATCACCTAGAATGGTAAGCTTTCTTGAAATAAGTTATAAATGCTCCATTGATGGTTTCTTAGTGTTTGATTTCTCAAATCTCGGATTTGATGGTTTTGGGGAAACTAGGGTTTTGATCTTGTTGGAGATTTTAGTAAATAATGTTTAGGGAATGTTTCTAAATGGTTTGGTATGTATGGATCTAGGTTTTGGAAGTCCTCGGCTTGAGGATTCAAGTGGCCTTTAAAAGAGCTCGTTGGGTGAAATCTAGATTTAGCCTAAATCTAGCAAGGTGAGTTCAAGTTGCTTTCTGAAGACTATGTACATGCCAAAATGAGTATTTTAAAGTAAAAATATGTTTTACATAATATTTGTCAATGTGTTGGGTATTTGATAAGTTTTCGTATTTGATAAACTTGAGTTGTTTCAATCTCATGAAATGCCCATATTTGGGATTTGGATATCTTGAGAGGTATTAGCATGATTTATGCATCTTTGGTGATTTTCGTACAAATGAAGTCTATTTCACGTTATAAGATTTTGGGGTGTATTTGCATTCATGAATCTTTTGAAAACTCTTTGGTCCCAATACGTGTTGAGTTTTGGGTTAATCACGTCTTTGTAGTATGTGTCTTCATAAACGTTGTTTAAAGACATTTCATTATTTGGTGAACGTTAATCGTCGGTCGAATGGATTTTTGAGCATTTCAGCTCTCGGTGCCGACTTAAAGAGTATTGAGGACATTTGTCCGGTTTTAACGACTCGATTTAGAGTCCAAACTTCGATTTACATCTTAATTCATTTTATTGCATATTATTGATAATTACAGGCTCGAGTGCTTTAGTCATTCATGAGTAGTCGTGTAATCTTAGACTGTGTTGCATTGGATCCATAGGTACATGAGTCAGTCTTATTTGATGGTCAATTGGGTGGTACGGGGTTGGACTCTGGGACTCATGTTTTATGACCGAAACTTGACAAGGAGGCACTAGGAGGGTTGAGTCTGGATAGTGCTGCCTGGGAGGTGAGTACTGTGACCTCCGCTTTTGGGGAATTTCCTTAGTTGTAGTCCCCAGTATGCCGGGCCTTTTGGGAAATTTCCTTAGTTGTAGTCCCCGGGGTGTCGGGCCATTTGGGGGATTTCCTTTGTTGTAGTCCCCGGTGTGCCGACCCTTTTGAGGTGGAGTTCTTTGTAATGGCCACCAAGGTCAACTGT
Source organism: Arctium minus (assembly GCA_954870635.1). Classification (NCBI taxonomy): domain Eukaryota; kingdom Viridiplantae; phylum Streptophyta; class Magnoliopsida; order Asterales; family Asteraceae; genus Arctium; species Arctium minus. The sequence goes on from OX941080.1 coordinate 7,906,820, forward strand.
CTCTTTTGGTGAACTTGTCAAGAGGTCGTAGGGGCATTTGGGCTAGCGTGTCGTGAAGTGTCATACGATCAACGTTGTTTGAGTGGCATAATTTTGTGTTCCTCCGCTCTCAACGGATACGGGTATCCCCCGTTGTCGGCCCGCTGTATTTTGGATATTTAATTGTCCATGCTTTAATATTTAGATTTCATTCCATTTTATGGTTGCGTGAGTATTAAGTTTCAGTTCCATGTTTTAATGGCGTATCATATTTATATGGGTTGTTTTCCGTTATTTAAGGGTCGAGTATTATGTCCCACCCGAGTTTTGGGTGTTTTGGGATATGAAGTATTATTTACATTTTTACAAATTTGAGTATCGAACTATGACCCCGTATTGGGTGAGTTACGGGTTGCATCATTTTATAAGAAATGTGCGTTTGGGAGCATTGTCTTTAAAAGTGCATGTTATGGGAAAATGTGTCATTTCCATTTTGAAGTATAATATTTCGAAGGATCTTGCTTTAAACTGAAATCCTTTCTTTTAAAGATATATTCATTCATATTAAAACTCTTGAGCTCACTAGGCGTTAAGCCTAACCTTTTTATTTGTCGGCATGTGCATCAGGTTCCTGTCGGGGGTTCGGTTCTAGCAAGTGCTATGAGGAGTTGAGCCTTAGCTTTATGCAAGAGTGAGTGGTTGGTGAAGTCTTCCGCAGGTTGAAGATAGTAATGTTATTTGGGTATAGTAACACCGTCCTTTTCATAGTTTGTATGTATAGGATGAATGTGTGTGTTGAGGTTAATTCTTAAATTGTGTTTGTGGTCGAAGTAATTATTGATGTATTTAGAAAATTTTTAATAAGTTGCTATCTTAAGATTTTTAGGGTGTTACAGGTAATTTGGTATTTAGTTTTTTTTTTCAGTCTCTTAATCAATAATAATATATTTTTGGATAAGCCATTTAGGTTTATCTTTTTAGTCTCCTAATCCTATTTATTCTTCAGATTTCATATTAAGGTTTTAACTTTGAAGATTCATGAAACGCGGCTAAATCAGGTGTTATTTTTCTATTCTCTATATCATAATGTATCTTTGATCACAAAATTGAACTTGTTAGAAATTTTGAGTATTGAGAGTAAGTTCTTGGCTAATATTAACTATGATAAAATGACTGATATTTTTATTTCAAAAAATGCACAAAGACATTGTTTTATGAATTCTATGTTTTATTATACGGGATTTTGGTCTATGTCCCCCGTTGTATTATGTTTGTTTTATCTAATAAAAATCCGGCGTGGGAATGAGCCGCTTAGCTTGACTAAGTTCCAAACTCCTTTAAATTGTTTTTCATTTACAAGGGGCAATTTTTTTGTCTTCCGCCATGGGCATCCGAAAACTCAAGACCGGTCCTGTTTGTAGTATTTATTTGTTTTGCAAGCACCGTTTGTAATATTTATTTGTTTTGTAAGTATCGTTTGTAGTATTTATTTATTTTTAGTTTTTATCGTATTAGTTTTCGCGTTTGTTGTATTTATTTCTTTACGTTGGGACTTTATAATATATTAATATTTATTTTTTATAATATAAATGATAAAAAAACATTTAAAAAGTTAGACAGCGGGTATCCGGTACCGGAACTGACGGTTCCGGGACTAATTCCCAAATATAAAGAACCGGTATAACCGATTCCGGTTCCTTCATTCTAGAAACATCCGATTCCTATACCAAGAATTTTGGACGAGTACCCGCCTTTGCTCACCCCTAGGTTAAATACATATCTATATATTGTTAAATGTATTTTATTCTCATACATATCAATATTGATATTTACTTTTCAATTTTTAATACATAACTTGACCGATTCTAACGTAAAAAGAGATACAACATTACCCTTTCGAATATAGTTGAAAAGATGAGGCCATGATAGCATCTTTACATAACTTTGAAAAAGTGACTAAAACGAAGGGGAAGCGTTTATTGGCTATTTTGGACAATTTTCGGTTTTTGCAAAAAATATTTGACGTTTAATGATTAGTAGTCCGTTCGCCACATATGACCACGTCAAGTCTTAATGTAACACCCCGGATTTCCGTTATGTAATCTTGTTATTCTTGTGTTTAAGCGTTGTCGTTAGCACCGCGTTTGGTTGGGAGTTTGAGTTTGGATTTTGGTAGTTTTGGATGAACCACAGTGAACCACGCGAGTTGCACCGCGACTTGAGGTCGCGGCACAACTTGCGAAACCCCCTGTTTGTTTAGGGTTTTGTGTTAGCGGGTGAGTTATGCCGCGAGTTGAGGTCGAGGCATAACCCGCGAGGTTGTCTGGCCGACTTAGGTGGATTTCTTCACAAATATCTTCATTTGGTTTTGTTTTCATAATATCTCATACTCTCTCTTTCTCTCTCTCTCAAGTCTCTCTTTCTCTCTGGTTTTCTTGGTTGGTTTCTTCGGTTGTCGTTTGTTGCTAGTATTAAGTACATCTAGCAAGGGTTCGGTATTGAAAGCTTCGTCTTTCCCCAGTGGTCGATATCTGGTTTTTTTGGTTTTCGTATAAACCTATTGGGTGAGTTCCTACTACCTTTTCTAAACTTTATACATGTCAAAACTTACATTTTGAACTTCTATATATCTCCATGGTTTCAGATCTAAGTTTACTACATTTTGATATAACTTGAGTTATGGGAGATTTTAGGGTTCCAGATCATTTTCGATTAAAATGATGGGTTTCATCTTATTTGAAGTAAAATGATGTTTTACTTGCACATTTATGTGGGTTACTTGAAAGAATGTTTAAAGTTCATTTTTGATGATTTTCATTCTTACCAGAAGTTAAACTTGAAAATGCATTTTGTTTATAAATGTTATTTTATACCATATGACTATCTATGGTTGGTCACATATGTTGTTGTGACGAGTCTGTACCATTACTAGTGGATCCTTATGTATTGAGTCGACTTATATTTGGGATGTCTTTTCCCCCTCTTTGTAAAAATGGATGTAAATGATCCTCAAGGGCCATTTGGTACAGTTATGCAAGACCGGTTACTAGCCATGGATCATATTTTCCCTTATTTGTAGCTATGGATGCATATGATCCTCGGGGGCAATTTGGTACGATTATGTGAGATCGGTTACTAACTAAGGGTCATATGGCAGTCCTAGTGAACGAGTTTGACTTGGTTTCCTCGATGGCCCTCCCTCACATCATAGTACGGACCTTTGTAGTTCGTGGCCAAGGATTCCAAGTGTTTCGACTCATAACTCGGATTGTGACCTACTTTGTGTTACGCTACAATCCTTGGTAAAACTGGTTATCTTTGTCATCGTATGATGAGTTTACATTTAAAAGGCCCGGTTGTGGCAAAGGTTTCATTTGAAAATTAAACCTTATTGAAAAGATTTCCTTATGATACAATTGTTTATATCTCTTGAAATTTATAAACTGTATGTTCTCACTAGGCTTTAAGCCTAACACTTTTTCTCAAATGATGTGTATAACAGGTTCCCGTTAGCGGTGGGTTGCTAAGGGCTTGAGTGACGAGCTTGGTCTCGGGGATTTTTGAGATGACTAGTATTGATGTTGGGCAATTGTGTAAGTCCCATTCTTTTGGTGACATTGGATTAGCAACTAATGTAATCTAGATAGTTATGTTTAGATTAGTTTGTTGTTGAGTTCAATATCAGTATTCAGGTTTGTAAAGATTAAGTACATTTCCCCTTTTTGGAAGGTTTATACCTAGTGTTGATGTTTATTTGTCCAGTTTCCGCATTTTAAATTCACTCTGGATTTTAGGGTGTTACAAGTTGGTATTAGAGCCAGGTTTAAGCGAACTAGGCATGAATGTAAGATGTCTAGACTTAGACTGAGTATGTTAGGCAATGATTATGAGATGGGTAGAATTTCTAAGATGGGTTAGTCTTAGAGTCGACGGAAACTATGGTTATCAAGCGTTGTGGCGATGGTAGCGAGAACCTTTATGTATTATATGTTCATAATCTTACCTAGCTAATGTTATTATGAGGATATTTATACGTGATGGTGCTTGAAGTGTCGTTGCTGTGACAATTGGTAATGTAGTAGTACGTTCTCTTGTGCTTGGTTTACAAATGTTATGATATTTGGTAGACGTAGTAGTACGTATCCTTCGTGTTCAATTCTGTTAACCTCCTCCTTATTCATTCTTGTGTTTACGTGAACTGCCTTGGTATGTCGACCGTTGGGGAGGTAAGAAAGTTTCTGAATGGGTAACTATTAGAAAAAGTTAATGATTTTATTATTCGTTACTTGGAGTGACGGTAAGTATGGTGATTGCATTAAGTGGACAGTTTCGAGTCGGATTATAACCATAGACTTTTTGAATCGATGTATTCGAGGAGAAATTGTGAAGTGAACCTATGAAGTCTGTGATCTTTGCCTTAAGATATTGAGCATCTGGATGACGATAGTTTAACTAGAGAAATCAAGGAGCATGAGTTCAAGCTGATTTGTGAAAACGGTGTTCATGCCAAAATGTCTATTTTAAAGTGTTTACATGTTTTATATGAAAATTGTTAACTGTTAATCATCTGATAAGTTTTGGTTAATTGAAAGTATTCAGCTTTATAAACTTATGAAACACCCACATTTAGGATTTTGAGCATTTTGATAAATAAATCATATAATTTGGGTATTTAAACGATTTATTGTATGAAGCATATTTTGAGTATAAATGCATTTTATTGGGTGTCATGGGATGATTTGAAAGGATAAAAGGTATAAACCCACTTGGAAAATGTTTTGTTTGGAAAATGTTTTGTTCCAATCTAAATCATGTTGGAGTTATTCGTGTGTGTTGAAGCATGTGTTGCATTATTTCGGGTCATTTACATTTGATTTAAGTTTATGATTTTCAACGTTGGGTCTTTGGATTTTGTTGGGTCTTGGGGACACTTGTCCTGTTTTGATAGCTCATTGTAGAGCGTTTGGTTATGATTTGTATTTATTGCATCTTATTTGGGAATTTCATGTTTTAGAATGCGTTAGTTCATTCGTTTTGAGTCTGAGTTATCTCTCTTATGCTATAATTTTATAAACTTGAGTTTACTCATATTTTGGTGTTTATTTTATAAAGCTTACTCGAATTTCATTATTCTAGCATCACCAATATTCTCATTTTGAATAAGTGTGGGATTTCATTATTCCATGAAAGATTATTTTGGCGTTGAGGCATCCATTTATAAAATGCATATTATTAGTAAATGAGTTGTTATCTTATTTTGTTAAATAAATTAATTTGATATATTTCTTTGACGATGTAATACATAAATGGAGGTCATTTATATAATTGTCCATTTGGTGCATACGATTTTATAAACCATTGGAAAATGCATGTCATTGAACTATGAGTCGTTTTGGAAATATGAAGAGAAAGAGTTCATTTGGAAAAAATTTTGTTTCAACCAATGAGAAGCTTTGGGTTAATTACCTTTTGGGTTGTGGTGTTTGCATACTTGTTGGTCAAACGTATTTCGATGTCTCTACTGGCTTTTATTAGGTATTTATGTAAAATGTTGGGTCTTTGGCTCGGTTTTAACTAAATGGAGTCTTGAGGAAATTTGTCCGGTTTAAAAACAGTGGTGGAAATTTTATTAGCGTCCAGTGGTATTGTTTCCCCTTTGAGTTAGTGGGAGCAGTTCAGTTGCACATATCATGTGTGCATATTTTATTGGAAATTTCCGTCATGGTATTTCAGCCAATGTTTTAGAACAATGAGAGCATGTTTATATTTGGCTTCGAACTCGAAACCGACATAAATTATTTCATGTTTTAACCGGGTGCATACGCATATCAATCTACTAGCTTTGTGAAATAAACGGTTGCATGCAAGTTTTGTTGTGAAATCTTATTTCGTGCCGCATTGTGACTAAAAGAGAGAAAACTTTAAGAGTTCGATATCATGAGCATGTTGTCTTGGGTTTTGCAAACATTTTATTTATACAGTTTAGAATTAAACTAAATTACTCTTACAATTGCTCAAATCGCATGCATATGTCTTTACTAAATTTTGGGGAATAAACCGATGTATGCGAGTCACGTTGGGAAGTTTTATTTCATGACATTTCATGGTTAATTGCAGAAATTTTGGGGTTCGATTTTGTGAATTTCCCTTCTGTAGTTTTGTACGAACGTCTTGTTATGCACTATTTTAGTACGTAAAACTATTTCTCATTCATTACATAAATTATATTGTTGGTGTGAGTAACCGTATGAAAGATTTATGGTATTTCGGATAGAATTTTTGCCCAGAACATATTTCAGTTATTGATTTTACTTATAGGAGTTTTCCGCAATGTATGAAATGAATTTCCGGTTTGCATGTCGTAGTAGATACAATTTTGGGTAAGTACGTTTTATCGGTGCGGCCCAAATTTGAAACGCGAATATATATATATATATATATATATATATATATATATATATATATATATATATATATATATATTTACGTTCCTATTGTGTTGCTACTTTTGGGAAATGATCGGAAGTATATAGGTCTTGTTGGAAATTTTATCTTCCGACGTTTTGTGTTAAAGTAGAAGATTTTAAAGTTGAAGTTGTGAAATCCTCTTTTGGGAGTTGTACAAACTTTTATTGCACATGTTATAGGACGGAAAGTTATTTTCATATGCATAGGATAAATTGATGCATACTAAGACCCTGGTAGTCCGTGTGAAAATTTTGTTACGCATCTTTCGTTACCGTTTTATTAACGTAAGTACTGATCAAATGAGTTTTGAAAATGGTTTTATATGCGTGGCATTGGTGATCAATTTTGAAACCTATTGAATGCACGATAGTGTATTTTCACCGCACGTTTAATTTATAAAACTTATGCATTTGAGAGTTTTATAAATTAAATTGGCATAGTAGTGTGAAAAACCTTGAACTCATTGGGCTATAGGTGTAAGCCCCCTCGTATTAGAAGTCGATATTAAGGATTAAAAGAGTCCTCGGAGTTTGAGGCGTTAGATATATGTTTCCTCCCAGTTAGTTAAGTAACGACCTTTATGTTTTGTTAAACCTTCGGATTAAAATCGTATTCGGTTGTTTGGGTATGGTTGGTTTTGGAATTGTGGGAATTTGGTATGACGGCATGATATGTGTCGGTGGTGTACTATATTGTTGGGTATTCGTGAATAATGATGATGTTATGGTTGACTGGTAAGGATGTTGGATTTGGGTGACTACTTCCAAGAGTAGGTGTCAACTTTGAATCGACGTTGCTAATCGGGAATGAAATATTTGGTAGTATACCCACGTTTGCAGAATGGTCATTCCGAGGATAGGTGTCGACACTCTATTTTGATGACAATAACTGTTGGTGTGCTTCAATGTATTTCCGTTAGATCTGTCGCGTCTGCAGGACGAGCGGTTAACTTAAGGAAATTAGATGTTGATAATTAAGAATCAATCATTGGTATGTTGATGATTGTCAGGACTTTCGCTGATTTGGAAATCGATGCTTGAGCGCATGGTGGGAGCGTGGTGGTATTGGTTATTGGATACATTTAGTGAGAATTTCGAGGTGGACTTTAAGTATAAATCGAGTATCGAGGAGACTTTGACGCGTTGCACTTAGAGATATCTAAGGGAAAGGTTTGCTTTGGGGTATGCTTGGTGGAAATGACTGGATAAGGTCGTAAATTACTCTTGAGGTAATACGAGCAATCTAAGGTTGGGAGGCAACCGAGATTTAATGATTAATCAAGGATTCAACGTTCATCCTAACGTCGATGAAATATATCGAACGTTGAGATTTAGTTTGTAACGACACTTTATGAGAAACTCAGCGAAAACCTCAATCGAAATGTAATCGGGTCCGTTTATGAGGTGAGGTTTCATGAAGGCATCCCTTTGGGATAGGAAATCAATCGATCTTTCCAAGTGTGATGTTGGGTGCTTGGTGGTTCCAGATTTCGAGGACGAAATCTCTTTTAAGGTTGGGAGGGTTGTAACACCCCAGATTTCCGTTATGTAATCTTGTTATTCTTGTGTTTAAGTGTTGTCGTTAGCACCGCGTTTGGTTGGGAGTTTGAGTTTGGATTTTGGTGGTTTTGAACGAACCACAGTGAACCACGCAAGTTGCACCGCGACTTGAGGTCGCGGCACAACCCGCGAAACCCCCTGTTTGTTTAGGGTTTTGTGTTAGCAGACGAGTTATGCCGCGAGTTGAGGTCACGGCATAACCCGCGAGGTTGCCTGGCCGACTTAGGTGGATTTCATCACAAATATCTTCATTTGGTTTTGTTTTCATAATATTTCATACTCTCTCTCTCTCTCTCTCAAGTCTCTCTCCCTCTCTGATTTTCTTGGTTGGTTTCTTTGGTTGTCGTTTGTTGCTAGTATTAAGTACATCTAGCAAGGGTTCGGTATTGAAAGCTTCGTCTTTCCCTGGTGGTCGATATCTGGTTTTTTTGGTTTTCGTATAAACCTATTGGGTGAGTTCCTACTACCTTTTCTAAACTTTATACATGTCAAAACTTACATTTTGAACTTCTATATATCTCCATGGTTTCAGATCTAAGTTTACTACATTTTGATATAACTTGAGTTTTGGGAGATTTTAGGGTTCCAAATCATTTTCGATTAAAATGATGGGTTTCATCTTATTTGAAGTAAAATGATGTTTTACTTGCACATTTATGTGGGTTACTTGAAAGAATGTTTAAAGTTCATTTTTGATGATTTTCATTCTTACCAGAAGTTAAACTTGAAAATGCATTTTGTTTATAAATGTTATTTTATACCATATGACTATCTATGGTTGGTCACATATGTTGTTGTGACGAGTCTGTACCATTACTAGTGGATCCCTAGGTATTGAGTCGACTTATATTTGGGATGTATTTTCCCCTCTTTGTAAAAATGGATGTATATGATCCTCGAGGGCCATTTGGTACAGTTATGCAAGACCAGTTACTAGCCATGGATCATATTTTCCCTTATTTGTAGCTATGGATGCATATGATCCTCGGGGGAAATTTGGTACGATTATGTGAGATCGGTTACTAGCTAAGGGTCATATGGCAGTCCTAGTGAACGAGTTTGACTTGATTTCCTCGAGGGCCCTCCCTCACATCGTAGTACGGACCTTTGTAGTTCGTGGCCAAGGATTCCAAGTGTTTCGACTCATAACTCGGATTGTGACCTACTTTGTGTTACGCTACAATCCTTGGTAAAACTGGTTATCTTTGTCATCGTATGATGAGTTTACATCTAAAAGGCCCGGTTGTGGCAAAGGTTTCATTTGAAAATTAAACCTTATTGAAAAGATTTCCTTATGATACAATTGTTTATATCTCTTGAAATTTATAAACTGTATGTTCTCACTAGGCTTTAAGCCTAACACTTTTTCTCAAATGATGTGTATAACAGGTTCCCGTTAGCGGTGGGTTGCTAAGGGCTTGAGTGACGAGCTTGGTCTCGGGGATTTTTGAGATGACTAGTATTGATGTTGGGCAATTGTTTAAGTCCCATTCTTTTGGTGACATTGGATTAGCAACTAATGTAATCTAGATAGTTATGTTTAGATTAGTTTGTTGTCGAGTTCAATATCAGTATTCAGGTTTGTAAATATTAAGTACATTTCCCCTTTTTGGGAGGTTTATACCTAGTGTTGATGTTTATTTGTCCAGTTTCCGCGTTTTAAATTCACTCTGGATTTTAGGTGTTACACTTAACATTAACTGGATTTTGGATATTTATGTGACGTGACATGTCAATTGTAACACCCCGAATTTCGTTTAGCCATTTTGCGAGGTTGTTTAGAGGAAAAGGAAGTTTTTGGGGCTGTCTACAGGACGCACGGGTCGTGCGCCCTCCTTCAAAGAAAACGCACGGGTCGTGCGTAGGATCCAGGGTCGAGGCACAGTGCTAGCGCACGGGTCGTGCGCATTTCCTTCTTTGAGGGCACACGCTGTCAGAATGCTTTTTGTGATTCTCTTAAATATCTAGAGTTAGAGATATTTTCATAAATATCTCAAACTCAGTTCTCTCTCTCTTCTCTTTTTCTCTTTTTCTCTTTTTCTTCATTTCTTCTTTTGATCTTCAAAGTCTCATTTAGTTCCTAGTTTGCGGTGTTTCTAGCAAGGGGTCGGTGTTTTAAGCTTCACCTCTTCGTCGTGATCGATATCTGGTTTTCCGGGTTTTATTCTAAAAACCTACTTGTGAGTTCCTACTACCATTTTACAAACTTTATACATGTCAAAACTCTTATTTGCGAAATCCGAAGTATTTCTACGGTATGATTTCATGTTCTCTACATTTTGATATAAATGAAGTTTTTGGTGATTTTCGAGGTTCCCGATCAGTTTTGACTAAAATGACGGGTTCTGCCTTATCGAAGTAAAATGATGTTTTACTTGCACCTTATGTGGATATGTGAAAAGAATGTTTATGAACTCATTTTAATGATTTTCATTCTTACCAGAAGTTGAACTGGAAATGACATTTTGTTTATAAAATGTGTTAATACCATATGTTTATTTATGGTTGGTCACATATGTTGTTGTGACGAGTCTGTACCATTACTAGTGGATCCCTAGGTTTTGAGTCGACTGTTTTGTTGGGATGTTATATTCCCCAAATTTGTAGCTATGGATCATATGTTCCTCGGGGGCAACTTGGTATGGTTATGTGAGGCCGGATACTAGCCATGGTTCATAGTGATCCTAGCGAAGGAGTATACATTGGTTTTGCGCTTGGGGCTTGATCTCACGTTGAAGCACGGACTTTTGTGTTCGTATCCGCGGATTCCAATTGTTTAGCTCATAACTCGGATTTGTGGTCTACTTTGTGTTACACCACAATCCTTGGTAAAATGGTCCTTTTGTCATCGTTTAACGAGTTTTGAACCGAAAAGGCCCGGTTGTGGCGAAATGTTATCTTTTATAAACTAAACCTTTATGAAAAGATTTCCTTATGATACTGATGTTTATATCTCTGATTTTGAATAAACTGTATGTTCTCACTAGGCTTTAAGCCTAACACTTTTTCTCAAATGATGTGTATAACAGGTTTCCCTTAGCGGTGGGTTGCACAGGGTTTTTGAGAGTCGAGCGTGGACTCGAGGCATATTTTGAGATGTCTAGTATTTTGGTGTTGGGCATTGTTTAAGTCCCATCTTTTAGTGAATTTTGGATTGTCAAATGTTGTAGTCTAGACGGTTATGTTTAGATTAGTATTGTTGATAAATTCTATATCCGTATGAGTTTTGTATAGTCTTAAGGACTGATCCCCTTTATGGGAAGTGTATATCATTACGGATGTCTCGTTGCCATATTTCCAGGTTTTATTTTACTCTGAAATTTTAGAGGGTTACAAGTTGGTATCAAAGCTCTAGTTTAAGCGAACTAGGCATGAATGTAAGATGTCTAGACTTAGACTGAGTTTGATAGGCATTGATTGTGAGATTGGGTAGAACTTCTAAGATGGGTTAGTCTTAGAATCGACGGAGGTTATGTTAATCAAGCGTTGTGATGATGGTAACAAGAACCCTTATGTGTTATATGTTCATAATCTCACTTAGCTAATGTGATTATGAAGATATTTTACGTGAGTGTAATTGGTTTGCTAATGTTGTGACAATTGGTAGACGTAGCGGTACGTTTCTTTCATGCGTGTTTCAGTTAAACTCTTCCTTGCCATTTCTCGTGATTGTGTTTATCTGCTCTACCTTAGTATGTTGACCGTTAGAGTAGTGCGAAAGTTTCTAAGCGAGTAAGCTAAGGAATGATTGTTGTTTATAGCAATGTCTCTTTGGGATGATAGTAAGTGCGTTGAACGCATTAAGTTAATCATCTTGAACCAGATTTGTTAGTGGAATTAGAACTATATCTTGTTAGATTGATTCTATTCGATGAGATTGTAAGTTAATTTATGGGATGGTTGCCCTATGATGCTTGGAGATGTTCTTAGTTAAAGGGAGACTAATTGCCCTCTATATATTGATAAATACGTCTCTATCAAGTAATTTTCTCTTCACACACATTAACATCAAAATTTATTTTTTATATTTTCAATGTATGACTTGACTTGATTTTGATATTTAAGGGATGTAAATAGCACTGCCCCTTAGTTAAGACGTGAGCATGAATGATGAATTGACAAACTATTAATAAATGGTAAATGAAGCTAAGAGCATCTCTAGTAGCTATGCTTAACTAGAGATTTTGGAGATTAACTAATTTTTTCTTCTAACAACTATGTTAAAGCAGAAAAAAAAGAAAAGAAAGAAGGTGAAAATATCCAGATTTGGAAAACTTTCTAAAACTCTATATATGGGTAAGAATTAATATTTTAATCATTTTCCACCAATAAGAGATATTGAAAGCAAATGTTTATTACAGATGAATAATATTTTATTAAATGTATTGAATATTTATTTCAACAATATATTTAATGGTACAATTTTTAAAATAAAGCAACTGTTGGAGTTTGATGTAATGTTTTTAGAGATTTTGACTTTTAATACTCTGTATTTATAATATATATATATATATATATATATATATATATATAAGGGACCATTCAAGGGAGAACTCGGTTATCTGTGGTAACCGTGAGATACAATCTTAACCACAAATCAGAGTATAAATTAGGAAAACAATAATTTTGGTAATTTTAATTAAAATTTTAATTAAAGGGTATGTTAGGTATTTTAGAAAACTTCTCTCTCCTCTCTCCGACGAACATTAATTCGGTGACCACATGATACACAGTGTGATACCTTATGTAAACATCCAAAATAAAGAAAACAAATAAGATACCTAATGTGATACAAAATGTTATGATACCTATTGTGATACAAAATAAGAAATAAGAAATGTTGTGATACCTACTGTAGTACAAAAAAAATTGTGATACCTACTGTGATACAAAATACACTAAATGTAGTAGCACACCCACCTAATCCTTAAGCTACTATGATATTAAAATTTGTGATACATTGTGATTGTATATCACATAAACCAGAAACACACAACCAATAACCATCAGATAGCTATATATGCATCCCTAAAGGTAGTATCACACCCACCTAATCCTTGAGCTAAAGACAATGAGCTATACATATGCAGAACCTGCAACTTACGTGCAAGATGGTTCATTGTGCTCTTTTGAAGAACATGTGTTATCCCAGTTTAATCTAGTTGATAATTAACAATCATAGAAATACAATAATAATCAAGAGATATAAAGATCAGATAAACATACCAATCCCTTGAATAATCAATGTAAACCTTGAGTGTTCTTGATACCCTTGAATACAAAGAATACGTACGGCTATTAACTAGAATATTATCAGAGTTAAACCTAAAAACTAATTAAACAAAACTTTAAATACCTAGGCCATATGGGCTTTAACCTTAATGGGCTTTCTAACAGGCTTTAGGTCCATTTACAAATAACTATTAACATATTACAGTTTAAACCCTGAACTGTAACTATCAAAGAAATACAGTTTAAACCCTTTAATCTTGAATACAATTATTTGATCCAACAACATGATCAGGGATGATATGAATGTTAAACCCATAACATGGTGTTCGGTAAGAGCCTCCGGATCAGAGGTCCGAATAAGCTCGTCAGCAGGGCTTCCACCACGGAAAATGTTAACGGCGTTTATAGTTTCGTATTAGAGCCGAAAAGATTGGGTTTGTATTACAAGACGATCATGCGTTACTGGTCATCCTCCTTTATCGAAGTCAACAATGCCAACGGGAATTTGGTTAATGCGACATTAGAGATTGTGGAAACCACCAATTGACACCTTCAGTCCCTCAAGCTTTATACAAATTACATTAAAGCACTGTAACCTACAACTTGTCAACAAAGTTCAAAGATAATAAGAGAAACATAAGGGGGTGTTTGGTTCGCTGGATTCCGTCGGAATCTGATGGAATTTGAATGGTCAATTCCATTGACCAAATTCCATCATGATGTTTGGTTACCCATGGAATGGAATTGAATTCCATGAATTCTTTTATATGTGGATTTGGTCATTCCTTCACAAAAGTGATGGAATTGAATTCCATTCCATCCAATATTTTGAAAATGACAAAAATACCCTTTTAACAAAATTAAAACCCATCAGATGTGGATTTGGTCTCCTCTCTTCTCTCTCTCCTCTCCTCTCCTCTCTCTCTCCCCTCTCCCCTCCCTCTCTCTCCTCTCTCTCTCAATCCTCTCTCATCTCTCATCTCTCTCTCCTCTCTCTACCCTCTCTCCTCTCCTCTCCTCTCCTCTCTCTCCTCTCTCTCCATCTCCCTCCTCTCTCTCTCCTCTCTCTCCATCTCCCTCCCTCTTTCTCTCCTCTCTCTCTCTCCCTCCCCCTCCCTCCATCTCTCTCTCTCGACATTAAATGACTATTTTATTAAAGTAATTTTTGTTTAAAAAAATTAAAATAATTAAAAATGGTATTTTGATCATTTATCAAAATTCCATTCCAATTCTGAAGCTACAATTTGTAAACCAAACAGAAAAATTTCAATTAATTTAACAGATTCCATTCCAATTCTGTCAACCAAACATGTGGTCAAACCTGACAACATTTCATTCCAATTCCATCAAAGTCAAATTTTTTTGACATATTCCATTCCATCAAAAAATATTCTGTGAACCAAACTCCCCCTAAGATTATCAAGATTGGATTTTAATAACAGATATTTAACAGTATGCAATAATTTACCAGGTAAATGCTTATGATATCGATTTGAAGATGTGTCAGAAATCGGTTAAATAAAATGTGCAAGAGGAACAAGCAAGGAATTTAATCGAATATAAACCTTTGTACAAATTGGTTCGAGATATTTGGAATTTACAGAGAAGCTAACGATTCGAGGATCATACAGGGTTTCTCACCGGAAGTTGTTCGCGGATGAAATTTCAAGCACCAATGTACAGGTGTCGATGCCACCTTGGAGCTTTGTTTCTGAAAGCACACATATCCTTCTTGTGGTCGTATAATTTAAATATATCATGTAAAAAATGGTATTATTTTTATCAAAGAAAATACTGTTAGTAACAAAATTACATTTCTTTTAAGCAAAAATGTAAAAAAATTTAAAGATCCGTTTACATAAGGATTGGTCCATAAATGGTGCCATAATTAGTATTTATTTCTTTATCTTTTGCTAAAAATTAATACATAATATCTTATTTTTGTTTTCGTACAATCATTTTTATATCATCGAACATGATTATTCATTGAATGATTAAAGTTTGTCAATAATTAGCCATTTAGCCATCTTATAATAAATAAATGTTTTTTCTACGATAGATAATGGATTGCGATTAGAATAAATTATTAAAACGGTATTCATAATCCATTGGTTTGGTTTTGATTCCTATAAGTTATATTATTACAAAAATACGATCTTGGTGGTACAAGATTTCTTTTCATATATGTCAATCCCGCTAATTTTGTTCATCCCTCCTCCTCTTAACTCTTCCCACGTGGCTGACACTCAAGAGTAAAATAGTCGTTTTAGATTATTTTCTTTATTTTCACCGTTAAACACATTTCTCCTTCCATTTCTATCTCTATCTCTCCCGCCCCAACCCCTCTTTGATTCATCCAATCTCAACGAAGTTCAAAGTGGGTAGTTGAATATGCATCTTTTTTGAGCCTATTAGTGATTTCTTTGACCAAAATATTGGATAATACTTATGCTCGCCTTGAAATCACAACTGCACTAGTAGTTGAAATTGCATCTATTTGTGCATCTCCTTCTGCTTAGGCATTGTATGGCAAAAAAAAAAAAACTAGCTTATAAGCTAGGTTTTTTTATGGTACATGTTTGGATGACCATAAACTAACTTATAAACTAGCTTATTGAAAAATTACTCATAGTAGCGTTTTGAAAAGTTAGCTTATTAGATACCAACTAGCTTATCAGTTAGTTTGCCAAACATAATGGTTGAACACTAGTTTTGATTGTGGTTTGATTTAGTATATTTTATTGTGGTTTGAAAATTTCCAATGAGTTTACATGAATTATGAATTTTGTATTTTGATTTAAAATTCTTGATTTTCAAATGAATGGGTATTGGATTTTGTGACGATAGTTGGTGTTGGTGAGTCAAAATAATAATAAGTCATTCGTTGTCAGCTATCATGTTTCTAGGGTAATATGTCCGTATTGACATCATTTAAGGGGACTTTATGTCTAAGAAAGTTAACAACCATTGATGGGAAGATACAAAACAAACACGAAACTCATTCCATATGGTTTTTCGTGTTGTAACAAACGAATTGTAGATACCAAAATCAAACTAATGAACCTGTAAGACCATTTCTATAATTACTCCTAAAATTTGTTTGTCAAGACAAACAAATTAGTTTTTCATACCCATAAAAAATGAAAGACAAAATAAATTGAACAACAATTATAAATTTTTTAAATATATTTTTTTATTATTAATAAGTGTTAAATCAAATACAACATTTAAGCATTAAATATATATTAATAATGCATTAATTAAAAAACATGAACATTTGTCTCACATAAGTAAAGTAACCAACGATAAAATAGATATCATGCTGCACTTCTTTTTATCTATGAAGGAGTATATAGCATTTTAGTAAACCACTTAAAACTATTAAATTTATGAAGTATTAAAAATTAAAAACTAATGGTGCATGGGTTCTCACCATTTTTCCATTTAAAAAAATTAATAAATATAATTGAGAGAATATATATATATATATATATATACATATATATTTACCAATTTATGTATAAATATATATTAAAGATTCTAGTAGTTTCTAATTTACTCTATCACAAATTTCATATTTTTTATAAATAAATAACTTTATTAGTTTTCAATTTTTTGCAGAAAAAGTCTCAAAAAACCCAATGGACTTTAGTGTTTAGAATGATTAAGTCATTGAATAATTTTTTGGAACAAATAAGTCCTTAGAAATTTCAAAACACACTAAATAAATCCTTGGACTTTTCTAAACCTGTTAAATACATCCTTATTACTTAAAAATATAACTTGCAACCTACATAACAGATAAAACTACAAATTAAAAAAAAAACAAAAAAGATGTTTCCTACTTTATCCCCCGACAGATTAAAAAATGGGAAAATTAATTAAAATAATCAATCTTATCAACCAAATTCATTTTTTAAACACTTTTCAAAATCTCTTTTTAAAATAGTATAAGTTTGTGCATAATTTTTTTTTGCCTTAAGAATTGTTTTTGGCAAAAAAAAAATATAATAATAAAAAATATAAAACATCTTTATAATTTGTTATTTAATTTACTTTATATTTTCTGTTTTTTTAATTTCAGTTAACGCTTTATTATATTAACACATAATCGTATATTAACTAAAATATGTTTTTTTTTCATATTACATGACTATAATTGTCTCGTCAATGCGTTTAAAATGAGCTTAATATTGAATTTTTTGGATTTAATTTCATATTATTAAATATTATAAATACGTACGAATTATATTTAATATTTACACTTTCTATCCTTTTAGTGTTATTTATTTAATAATATAAGATAAATCTGTAACTATAAGTATTAAAATAGTTCGTACGTATTTGTGATATTGAATAATATAAGATTAAATCAAAAACAATATTGAGTTCATTTTGAACATATTGACCAAACGATTATAATGATATAATTTGTAAAAGAAGAAACCAATTTTTTTTATATATTTTAGTTAATATACGATTATGTGTTAACATAATAAAAACGTAAAATGAAAAAGTCATGCATATAAAATAAATCAAATAACTAATTATAGCTTTATAAGGATGAAAAGTGTATTTTTTTTCTAAAACTATAAGCAAAGTGAATATTTATGCATAAAATTTTCTATGTTTATTTTATTTTTTGGAAAAAAACAATCCTTACACAGAAAAAAAAACATTATGTGCAAACTTTAACTATTTTAGAATTTTTTTTTGAAAAGTGGTTAAAAAAAGAACTTGGTTGATGAGATTGACTTATTTCAGTTAATTTTCTCATTTTTAGTTTGTAGGTGGATAAAGTATATGACATTTCCTTTTTAATTTGTAGTTTTACCTGTTATATAGGTTGCAAGTTACATTTTTTAAGTAATAAGAATGTATTCAACAGGTTATCAAAAGTCCAAGGATTTATTTAACGGGTTTTGAAATGTCCAAAGATTTATTTGTTCGAAAAAATTGTCTAAGGACTTAATCATTCCAAACCCTAAAGTCTGTTGGGTTTTTTTGAACTTTTTCCATTTTTTGCTTACAAACTTATTTACATTACATTATATTGTGTCTAGGGAAGACATAATTTTTTTTTTATGTGGTAATATAATTTGACTATAAAAATCAAATATATGGATATTTTCATAAAATCATTATTGATCTGTTGGTTAGTTTTTTGTTTTTCCATTATGAGGGTTTGTGTTCTATCCATTATTACAAATATTTCTAGAAAAATAATAAATATGAAATTAAAAGCTAAAAACTAAAAACTAAGAAATTGACCCAAATAGGATTCAAACCCACGTCTTCCGTGGAAGAAAGAACATTCAAACCAACTCTACAAAGAGAACTTTATGTCATCATTGTAGTTTTAAAATATCACCTTAGTACACAATAAAATGATACGGTGACACATTTCACAACCTTATAACTTGTTACATTGTGACGGAGGAACAAAACAGTACTATTGAGTGGGTACGTCCTTGATTGTATAGGTAAACAACTTAACAAGTTGTATATAAAAGAAGAGGTGGATTCATACGAGAACAATATCTATTTAAGAAAACACGAGAACGGCCAAATCAATACAAAATCATATATGATTCACGTACAAAATTAAGTCGCTCACGTTCGTTTTTTCCTGGTTAATGTAAAATCACATATAATTTTATACATGATTTATCCTTTTTTTTTTTAATTTTCTTAAATAATTATCGTTTTCGTTTGAATTTTCCTTTATAAAACAACTAGTGTTGGGCCCGTGTATTGCACGGGAGGATAAATTTTTTGTTGGAATATTGAACCGAGTTAAAGTGAAACGTAATTTCTTTGTTAACAATTAATGAAATACAATGTGAAAAACTAATGTATTTTCATAAGTGGTTAACTTGCATATATTCTTAATCGTTTGTTGTTATGAGTTTGTGCAATAATATTGGTAATAGTTTTGTATTATATTATTTAAAACTCAAACGACATGTCTCACAACATATTTATCTGACTATTGACTTCAAGACATCATAGTATTAATCGATAAAAATAAAGATATGTATATATATATCTTATTCCTCTACTTCGAAAAATATGATTGTGTGTTTTGAAAAATATAAACAAATCCTCAGTAAATAAAATAAAATATAATATAAAAAAGTAGCTTTTCAAAGAAACAAAAATATAGTGAAATATCTTTTGTTCAGTTGCAGGTTCCGCCATTGACACCCGATCGTTTGTCTTCTTCTTGTACTCGGATGATACATAGAGAAGCTATATATATTTATAGTGAATGTAGAGAATATTTTAAAATATTTTATTTTCATTTTCGATTTTACATTTAACTGTAAATATATTTAAAATATGGACGAATATTTTTATATCTACATCGTTTTTATTTTATTTTCTTTACACTTGGTTAATTTGGAAAGTTGCGGAATATTTTTATTTTAAAGAATACGATAATTTATTAGTGTATCTCGTTATTTTTTATTTTTAATTCATATCAATCTTCTTTTTTCTTCTTTTAATACTTGTGAAAAAAAATACGTTTAGATTTTATATCATCAAAAAAATACGTGTAGATTTTATATTATGCTAATATCAAATACGTGTAGATTTTATAAAATAAAATAGATTTTATATTAGCAAAAAAATTACGGAAGAAAAAAGAGTTTATATTACAACTCATTATGTAAAAAGATGTAACATCCCCCGTTCCCGTGGTCCGGAACGGGTGATGTCACATACGAGACTTAACATAATTACACAACTAAATCAGAGCTACTAATAAACTCTAAACATATATTACAATCCAAAATCTTATACTTCAAAAGATTTTATAAACTTAGAACGTTTATATAATAATGCGATTCTAAGAACTCCAAAATAACACGCTCGATCTCAATTTCCGTCCCCGTAAACGTCACTTCGAACCTGCCGTGTCAGAAAACAAAAACACGGCTGAGCACAGGGCTCAGTGAATGGATTATAATATAAATTCGTAAATAATAATAAAAACATCGATAACGAAGCGGAAGACTTAAAAATTCAATTCGAAGAAAGTTCTTGAGACTGAAGTTCATAGTTCATTTAAATCAAAAGAAACGTTCGGTAATATAATCAAAAACAATAATCTCAAGAACAGTTCACACTTTAACTTCAAAATGTAATATAAATAAAATCCGTCAATTCCAGTCGTTGTGTTCGTGGGGTGGCCAAACCACACGAACTGGGTCGGCATGCGGGCACACACAACGGATCCCCCGTGAATTTAACCACGGTCACATATTCTGTGGGTAAAGTTCTAGAATCGATTCATCCGCCCTGGAGCCAACAAAGTCAGCCAAGTCCTCCCAGAGTGGGTTCACGTAAGCCACATAGGCTTAACTCTGGTGGACCGTCATCTGCAGGACGCTATGACAACAAAGCCGCCATAGAAGGCATCCCAAATAATGTGCCCATTTATTGGGTTCTTCTAAAATCAATGAAAACTAAACATATGCCACTTACCCAAATGGCGATCACAGAAATTATAATCTATATACTTCATATTTTTCATAAACAATCTCATACTAGACACATTTTAATAAAACATCAAAATGTTCAAACAATTGATTCAATAAACCAAATCAATGTGTATGTGTGTGTGTATAATTCCACATTTGTTGATCACGTTCGATTGATCAATCACAAGGTGGTGAACCACCTTTAGGAAGGGTCAACTACAACAACTAGTTGCCCACGATTCAAAAGAAATGAAATCCATACCTTAACCAAATTGAGACGTAACACGCGAGACTGAAGACGAACTTTAACCCGTTCGATTGCCTATTTAAACCACCAATTATTAATAATCGCATAACCTAAAACTCAATGGTTATATTATAAGCTTAAGCACGGATTTTGTTCACGTAGACATTAAACCGATCACTTGGTGTGCGGTTAAACATCTAGATACAAATATCACCATTTTGATTCTAAACTTTACCCGTTTGTAATTTTGACAAAAACAAACATTCCTATACAGATACATGATTATAACTTTGTATTATATAATCATAATCTACCAACCAACTTTAACTACCCTAACTTACCAACTTAAATAACTTAAGAAGAAATTTATACCTCTAAGAAGGGTTCGTCGCGTAGATTCCGAATATGTAGTTATTTCGTCGATTACTTCAACGGATCGTAAGATAATCTAGAGAGAAGTTATTTGAAATTTTAGAGAGAGAGAGAGATGAGAGAGAGACGGTGCACAGGGACGATATGTAATTTACTCTTATGAAATTTTTTTTTTTTTTTTTTATATATATAATTATATAGTTTGGTTAATTGACGGTTTTAATCCCTCAACTATCTTTAGTTGCTATATTTAATTACGGTTCAATTCGGGTAAGAAAAAAAATATACGTTTTATTTTAAAACCGGGTCTTACAATTATTCCCCCCTTAAAAAAAAAGATTTCGTCCCCGAAATCGAATTTAGATAGGAAACTTACATCGATTAAGGAACTCGGGGTACTCCCGTCGCATGTGCTCCTCAGTTTCCCATGTCGCCTCACGTTCAGAATGATTTTTCCATAGAACTTTTACGAAAGGAATCACTCTCTTTCGTGTACCTCTCTCATCACGATCAATAATCGCTTCAGGTTCCTCGCGATAAGAAAGATCAGGTTCTATGTGTTCCAAGGGATATTCAATGACGTGTAAGGGATGATAGTTGTACCCTCGAAGTGAAGATACATGGAACACATTATGTATTTGGGATAATTGCGGCGGTAGGGCTAACCGGTAAGCCACAACGCCAACCCTTTCCAGAATTTCGAAGGGACCAATATATCTCGGGCTCAACTTTCCTTTTAGACCGAAACGTCTGATACCGCGAGTTGGGGAAACTTTCAAGAAAACTTTATCTCCCGGTTGGAACTCGATAGGTCGTCGTCGCTTGTCGGCGTAGCTCTTTTGACGAGCCTGAGCCTCTTTCATCATTTGACGCGCAATTTCGACCTTCTCGGTAGTAACTTGTACCAGTTCTGGGCCTTCAAGAATACGTTCTCCAACTTCATTCCAACAAGTCGGTGTTCGACATTTTCGGCCATAAAGTGCTTCATACGGGGCCATGTCGATACTTGACTGCCAACTATTATTATAGGAGAACTCTATTAAGTACAAATAACTATCCCAACTTCCATGCCATTCCATCGCACATGCTCGGAGCATATCCTCCAGTGTTTGAATCGTACGTTCAGATTGCCCATCAGTTTGCGGATGAAAGGCTGTACTAAAATTCAAACGTGTGCCCCAAGCTTTATGTAAACCTTCCCAAAATCGAGATGTAAAACGTGGGTCTCGATCGGAGGTAATTGATACAGGAGTTCCATGGAGACGTACAATCTCACGTTGGAATACTTCTGTCAATTTATCAATTGACCATGTTTGTCGGATAGGAAGAAAATGAGCCGATTTTGTCAGTCGATCAACCACTACCCAAATTGCATCGTGTTTCAAGGTCGTGCGGGGTAGTCCGACTACAAAATCCATAGTTACGTGTTCCCATTTCCATATCGGGATGTTCAACGATTGAAGAAGACCACCCGGACGTTGATGTTCACTTTTAACTTGTTGACAAGTGAGACAACGAGCTACAAAATCGGTGATATCTCGTTTCATTCCAACCCACCAGTAATGGGTCTGTAAGTCGCGATACATTTTTGTTGTACCCGGGTGAACGGAAAACATAGATTTATGAGCTTCGGTCAGAATCTGATCTTTAAGCTCCGAGTTATTTGGAACACAAAGACGATCCCGAAACCACAACACGTGATCATCATCGATCCTGAATTCCGAACTAACATTCTTTTTTACTTGCTGGAAGTTCACCCACAATTCAACATCGTCTTGTTGGGCTTCTTTTATCCGAGAAATTAGAGTCGGTTCTACCATCAGATTCGATAGAATTTCTGTTTGTGAACTCGGATAGATTTCTAGTCCGAACCGTTCAATCTCCAAAGCTAACTCTGTAGGAACAAGTAATGAGGAAACCTGTCCCACAACTTTACGACTTAAAGCGTCGGCGACTACATTAGCCTTACCCGGATGATACTGTATATGAACATCGTAATCCTTTAGAAGTTCGAGCCACCTCCGTTGACGCATATTTAACTCTTTTTGAGTAAATATAATAATAAAAAATATAAAACATCTTTATAATTTGTTATTTAATTTACTTTATATTTTCTGTTTTTTTAATTTCAGTTAACGCTTTATTATATTAACACATAATCGTATATTAACTAAAATACATTAAAAAAATATGTTTTTTTTTCATATTACATGACTATAATTTGTCTCGTCAATACGTTTAAAATGAGCTTAATATTGAATTTTTTGGATTTAATTTCATATTATTAAATATTATAAATACGTACGAATTATATTTAATATTTATATTTTCTATCCTTTTAGTGTTATTTATTTAATAATATAAGATAAATCTGTAACTATGAGTATTAAAATTAGTTCGTACGTATTTGTGATATTGAATAATATAAGATTAAATCAAAAACAATATTGAGTTCATTTTGAACATATTGACCAAACGATTATAATGATATAATTTGTAAAAGAAGAAACCAATTTTTTTTATATATTTTAGTTAATATACGATTATGTGTTAACATAATAAAAACGTAAAATGAAAAAGTAATGCATATAAAATAAATCAAATAACTAATTATAGCTTTATAAGGATGAAAAGTGTATTTTTTTCTAAAACTATAAGCAAAGTGAATATTTATGCATAAAATTTTCTATGTTTATTTTATTTTTTGGAAAAAAACAATCCTTACACAGAAAAAAAAAACATTATGTGCAAACTTTAACTATTTTAGAATTTTTTTTTTGAAAAGTGGTTAAAAAATGAACTTGGTTGATGAGATTGACTTATTTCAGTTAATTTCCTCATTTTTAGTTTGTAGGTGGATAAAGTATATGACATTTCTTTTTTAATTTGTAGTTTTACATATATGTAGGTTGCAAGTTACATTTTTTAAGTAATAAGAATGTATTCAACAGGTTATCAAATAAAAAAGAGTTTATATTACATCTCATTATGTAAAAAGATTTTATAAAATAAAATATAGAAAAATCATTATGAGATGTAATATAAAAAAATACGGAAGAAAAACGATTTTATATTACATCTCATTAATATAGATATAAATGTAAAATCTACATTTAAAATAGATTATTCTAATATAAAATATATTTTATAAAATTCTCCACCAAAAAAACAAATAGTTATATTAATAAATGAGTATCAATTCCACAAATAGATGATTATGTGAGATACTGTGTTTGAAAAATTTGTACCAAAGCATTAAGAAATTGTAAATTAAGTAATTGACTTTAATTAGTTGTAACTTATGTTTAAAATGTTGTAATTAAGAGTGTTTTATACCATTTTTATAATATAGTATAGATTATATCAAGTAATTATTGAATGATGGCCTTTCTTAATATATAGCCATGGTTTGTGATCGTCAAAAAAATAGTAATAATCACATGAAATGTTATCCCTAACCTATGCTAGAAAAGTTGACTAGTGGAATCATATAAAAATCTAGAGAAAACTAAAAATTTTATCTCGGTGGATCTCATCCTAATATGTATTCATTTCTCATCCAATGGTTGATAATTACTTCTCATCCTTAACTCAACTTTTCATCGGAACCCAACTATATATATATATGTATAATTATTAAATTATAATGTTGTATATAATCGAATTGGGACCTTTGAATTATGTCGATCTTTTAATCTCAATATCAAGTGGGCTTTTAATTATTAATAATAAATATATTCATATTTACCTATTACCTTTACATTATTATTATTATTAATAATAAATATATTCATATTTACCTATTACCTTTACATTATTATTATTATGCATTTAGCAATCACATTATTTTTTCTATAAATATATGTAAACACCTTATCTTACAAAATATCATAACACACACACACACACACTTACCAATAACCATGACGATGCCTGCTACTGCTTTCTTTTGCTTCCTCATGATCTTCTTTTGCTTCATCTCCGAAGCCACTGTTCCTCCCTCCGACACCTTCCGATACAAAAACTCCGGCGGATACGGAGATTCCGATGAAGTCCAGACCGAATACGACCCAACCTACCGTCCTCTTCCTCAATTCACTTCCCCTTTCCAGCTCTGTTTCTACAACTCCACCCCCAATTCGTACACTCTTGGTCTACGCATGGGGATCCGACGTTCCAGATCCCTCATGCGTTGGGTCTGGGACGCCAACCGGGGCAATCCGGTTCGCGAAAACGCAACTCTCTCCTTCGGCACCGAAGGAAACCTGGTCTTGGCCGATGTAGACGGCCGGATCGTATGGCAGACCAACACCGCCAATAAGGGCGTCGTTGGGTTCGCCATACTCCCAAATGGTAACATCGTGCTTCGTGACGCTAAGGGTAATTTCGTCTGGCAAAGCTTTGATTCCCCAACCGATACCCTCTTGTTCGGCCAGAGCCTCCGGATCGGAGGTCCGAATAAGCTCGTGAGCAGGGCTTCCACCACGGAAAACGTTAACGGCGTCTATAGTTTCGTATTAGAGCCGAAAAGATTGGCTTTGTATTACAAGAACATGCGTTACTGGTCATCCTCCTTTACCGATGTCAACAAGGCCAATGGGAATTTGGTTAATGCAACGTTAGAAATTGTGGAAGCTGAATATTCCGATAGCAATTATAACGCAATCCTGTGCCGTCAATCCAACGGGGGAACACCGTTTATACTTCTCGACATACTCAGCTACAACAGCACGTTATCGTATCTCCGGTTGGGGATCGATGGGAACCTAAGACTGTACAGTTATCGTCAAAATTCGAATGCAGCCGCATGGAGCCTGTTGTTCACTTTGTTGGATAGAGGGGGGAGCGAGAGGGGGGAGGAGATCGAAGACGAGTGCCAATTGCCCGATCGGTGCGGTAAGTTTGGGCTTTGTGAGGACAGCCAATGCGTTGGATGCCCAACACCGAACGGTGTTTTTGCATGGAGCAAAGATTGCATTGCAAAGTTACCGGGATGTCAGGCGAGTAGTTTTCGTTATTACGAGCTCAAAGGGGTGGACCATTTCACGGTGAAATACAGTGCAGGGACGGGTCCGGTGAATCGGAAGGATTGCGAGAGCAAATGCACCAAGGATTGCAAGTGCTTGGGGTATTTCTATCACACAGATCGATCGAGATGCTGGATCGCCTACGAGTTGAAAACGTTGACGAGAGTTGGGAATTCGACTCATGTGGCATACATCAAAACGCCCATATGATAATTGGCTGCTTGATTGGTGTTTTGGAGGCGAGTTCTATGTGGGACCGGTTTAATTTACGGTAATCAACTTTTTGCTCAAATAATCAAGACTCCAGATGCCAAGAATATCCAAGTGACGGTGTAAATTTGAAGAAATGCACTTGTTTTGTTCTCACTTCTAAATTTTCACCCTTAATTCCTTTGTGTGTGTGTGTATTAAATAACGAAGTCCATGTGATGTCTCACATGTATAGGCGATCATTTGCGCCTTTTTTTTTCAACGGACACAATATAAAAATCTAAGAGACCGTTCTAAATTATTTTATAGTGTGAGATTGTGATTCATAAATGTCTGTCTTATGTTTGATACGACTATGACCGGATAGAACACGACTGGACTTTCCCTATAACTTGTTTGTTGATTTTAGATTTCATATACAAGTTATAAATGACAAAAAAATATATATATCTTTAAATAATTTAATTAAAAAACATTTTTATTATTTACACACTTTCATACATATGAATACATACAAAAACAATAGTATGAAATTTGAACGAAGAAATCTGAAATAATTGATAATAGTTCGAAAAAATTCGATTCATACAAAGAAAATATAATGTTTGATTCAATTTAGAAGATCATTATGGTTTGGAGGAAGAATAGTTGCAGCGACAGGTAAAGATAGAGGCGATGGATGGTTGGTGAATGATGGTACATTTGAAAGACGTGATAGTGGATAGTGGTGGTGCAGCAGGTAGTTGTGGTTGATATGGCAGAGGTATCGGTGGTCGACCATGGTAGTGGACAGTGGTAAAAGAGGTTATAATGGAGGAAGAGGTGGAGGTGGCCAACGATGGTTAGGGGGAGATAGGAAAAAAGGATTTTCCATGGGAACGACAGTAAGTGTCATTGAATATTCCCACTCTGTCTCATTTTGATCCTCAAAACTTCACAACGTAATGTTGAAGTCAAACGAATCAGACTCGATACCTGATACGTTTAATGTTATTCCAAAAGTGACAAGATCAAATATACGAGCTGCAAATATACTCACAAGGTTCAAAAGTCCCCAACAGGGGCACAACGCCATTGGAAAGTGCGTTGCAATCACACATAGTGGAGGTGTGATTGAGGTCGTAGCTACCAAATGGAAGTGGTGGAAGCTAATTGGTTCGATGGATACTATTCTAAAGGAAGAGAATAGTTAGGCACATCCATTTATCATCAATACACAAAACTCTCATGAGATTGTCTCTAATTATAATTATGTCCATGAATCGTCACTGGAGGACGCTCCGAAGTTAATATTGTTTATAGAGATGAATCTTAATTTCAAATGAACCATGAGAGTACATATGAGTCGATAGAAAGATCATATATAATCATTGATGAATTCGCATATACGATGGCTCATAAGATGATCGAGCACGACGACATCGAACCAGGCTCAGTTGAATAATATCAACAAAGAGCATATTGACCTAAATGTAAAGAAACAATCCAGAAATAATTATATTCTTTGACAAATGA
Source organism: Arctium minus (assembly GCA_954870635.1). Taxonomy (NCBI): domain Eukaryota; kingdom Viridiplantae; phylum Streptophyta; class Magnoliopsida; order Asterales; family Asteraceae; genus Arctium; species Arctium minus. The sequence continues at coordinate 7,934,916 of OX941080.1, forward strand.
TCGGGTATTTGGTCTGGTAGTGTTACCTACCAAGTGTAAAGCCCATAGGACATAACTCAGTCTTTGTCAGAAAGCATAACGAGAATAATGAAGTCCTAATATGTAAGGCTCTTCTTTGGCGCAAGGTATCTCACAACACACTAGATTGACCACGAGGAGACTTACTCTCTCATGATGGATGTTTTGACAACCGAATAATTTGTTAGCCTAGTAGTTTCCGAAGGACTGGAAATGCAGCTCATGAATGTGGTTACCACATATATCTACGGAGATATAGATTTAGAGATATATAAAAGTGCTTGATGATATTACATTACCAAAATCAAGTAACTTTAAACCACGAAATGCGTTTGCAATAAAATTGAAACGCACACTTTATAGATTAAAACAATATAAGCGGATGTGGTATACCCGCCTAATGGAATACTTGATTGGAAAATGATATATAAGAACGATGAACTGTTCCCTTGCGTATTTATTATGTAAAACAAGTTCCAGATTTTCAAAGTAGTTCTATATGTCAATGTTATAAACATAATAGACACTATTGATGAAATAAGAGAAACCACAAGCTACTTGAAATCTAATTTTGAGAGGAAATATCTTGGGAAAACTTGGTTTTGTCTAGATATTTGAGCTAGGACACCGAGTTTGTAAAATATTAATTCACCGATCGCACATGTCCAGAAAATAATCAGACAATTTAATATGGACAAAGCGCATCCGGTTAGCACTCCCATGATCGGTCGAAGTGTCGGATATAAGGAAATTTCCATTTCGTCTAAAGGATGATGACGAAAAATGATAGGAGCTGGAATTCCCTATATAAGTACAATATGCGCATTATCGTACTTAGCATAATACACTTGACCATATATTATATTTCTCAATGAACTTGCTAGCTAGATTTAGCTCAGCGCCAACGCAAAGTCATTTGAATGATATCAAAATTAATCTTTTGGAACCATTGACATGGGCTTATACTTTCCCTATAGAAAGAAAAATGGGATTGATAATGGAACTTCAATACCTACTTAAATATAAGCAACAAAAGTACTAACTCTTATAGAAAAACACCAAACAATGTCTTGGTATGTGTTTGTTGATATTAGGTATATGTCTGACTCATAGAAAGGTTGTTCTCAAACTGGATAAGGAATTACCACAATGAACACTCAGATTGGTTGAAAGTAAGCTAAGCAAACCCTTGTAACTACCTCCATGAACTATTCCAAGAATATTACTCTCCATGAGATAATTAAAGAAAGTATATGATTAAGGACTCTCATACATATATTAGAGGAGCTAGTAATTTTGGGTTCAACCAGTATTCTACTTGCATATATGGAAATAATGCATCATGTATCAAATAAATGAACATAAGATACATCAAGGGTGATAACACAAAGCATATTTTGTTTAAGTTTCTATACAATCAGCAATAAAAGACTCTCCTTTAGATTCAAGTGAATCAAGTAAGGTGTCAAAAGAATGTGACATATTTTACCAAGTCATTACCTAAAACCATATATTGGGAAACATGTAGAAAGTAAATGCAAATGTTTTCCAAACTCCCTTGATTAATGCACGAATCAGGGGGGGTAGTAGACAAAAGGGGGGGGGGTCCTACTATATTTGTAATATTGGTATGTTGCACTCTTTTCTTCAACCAATGTTTTATTTTTCCCATTAGGTTTTGTTCCTTCGTGTAAGGTTTTAGTGAGGCAACGGTTTATATAGCATCATGTTTTCCTAACTCATGATTAATGTATGAATCTAAGAGAAAACTAGACTGAAGGATTAGTCTATGTATTGCAAAGAAATTGGTGCGTTGTACACTTTTCTTCGTCAGACTTTTATTTTTTGCCACTGGATTTTTATTTTGGCGCAAGGTTTTAACGAGGCAACAACTATGCACCGTCACTCCTTTAACTCGGCACAAGAGGAGTGTTGTAGGATAAGTGTGTCATCGTCTAAATGATATAACGATAGAGATAAGTATATCAGAGTTAGATTAGAACTGAAATATCTCATAACTATCTACTTGTAACTCATCCCTATTTAAAGGGCTTTTGATTAATGAGAATCACAGATTCATTCTCTCCATATATTATTGTTCTGTTTGGATTTTCCTTTAACATACTCATTAATTTAGGTAAACTACAAAAAAAAAAATTTACATTTAATTCTAAAATGTTTGAAAAACAACTTGTTGTTAGGATGAAGTAATATCCATTATTCAAAATCCAATACTTGTTTAACCTTTTGATAGCTTCTTCGAGTTCCTTATAACGGACAGATGCCAATATATTTTTGGACAAAGAAGTTATTATTGATAACTTCAACTAGCGGTGTACGTGGGTTGGGTTGGGCGTTTTGAGACATTTTTACAACTCAACCCAATTATAACGGTTTGGAAAAACTCAACCCAGCCTAACCCATTCAAAAGTATAACCCAACCCAACCCTTGTGGGTTATGGCCGGTTGGACGGGTTGGGCGGTTTAGTAATTTACATAAAATTGTAGAATAATGATGATTAATGATCTTGTTTTTTGTTCTTTGTGTTCGTTTGTTTATGTTCGTCTGTTTGCGTTCATTTAGCATCTTGACGAACAAACGAATATGAACACAAAATATTCCGTTCTTTTACCGTTCGTTTTCATTCATTTGTTTGGTTAAGTTTAATGAACGAACACGAACAAGCCTCCATTAGTTTGTTCGGTTAAGTAAAATGTATTTTATATGTGTATATATATATATAGGGGAGCGATCAATTGGAAACCAATATTATATTGGAAACCGAAATCAACCAATCAGTGAATTTCTTTTTTTTATTTTTATTTTTAGTTGAAAATGTTATTTTTGTCTTTTACATTATTTCATAATATATATGGTAACTGTTATTATTATTATATAAATAATTTGAGCATTTTACAGTATCCCTATCACTTGGTTCTACTTCAATTGTCAGTCTTTTGCACCGCACCGTTATTTTGTTTAGGTTGTCTAATGTTAAAAATATTTAGGACATCTCTTTGAGGAATGTTTTCCATTACAGTAATATAGTCAGTAGTCAATACTCAAGTCATTTGTGTTTTGAGCTGCAGGGTAAACCATCTTTCATATCACACTGGGGCTATATATTCTAATTAGGAAATGATGTTTCACTTGTCTTGGAGAAGGTAAGGTTATATTTTCCTTCCACCTCGGTGAACCTGTAATGGCTCAGTCTTTTGCACCGCACCGTTATTTTGTTTAGGTTGTCTAATGTTAAAAGAAAACTATACAAGGTACATAGAACCAATCCATACAAGGTTTTGAAAAAAGCAAATGATTCATTTCTTAACCATTCAGAACAAACATATCAAAACATCATGCCATAGAATTAAAACAAACAACGTAACTTCCTTGAAGTATTTTTGTTTAAATCTCGCAAGTGATAATAAACTATCCAAGTACTTGTACTATCGCAAAACTACCAAGTAAATTGTTTCATCTAAGAAGGCACAAGATATAAATTATTAAGACCTTTCTTTAGCCAAGAACCAAGTTGCCTCCAGAAAATAATATCCCACGTCCTAGAAAGAGAGCTACACACAACATTTTAATGTCAACCTAACACTATTCATGTCAAATTTAACACCGAGTCATTTTATCAGTTGCTGTTGTGGAAGTACAATGTATCAATTTTGATGTTGTCATGTTGCACAGAACCATGGTTTTGTTGGGTTTAAGTGTATATGTTAATTTATCAACAAAAAAAGTGTTTATGTAAAAGTTGAGTTTGATTTATTCAAACTTTAATTAATAAACTAAGTAGGATTTGACTCTTTCTGTAACTGGATACCACGTTCTTAGTGCAAAACATAGGATTTTTTTTTCTTGTTTTCTTGTCTTGTAAGGCTTTATAAGCCATTAGTTGGCCTTCAATCAAGTGGGCGAAAATTGCTCCCAAACACTAAGAGTTTATTTCTTTGAATTTCAGTTCACAACAACTCTGGCATCAGAGCTTGGGTTTATTTACAACCATGACAATGGTATAGTTACGATAAAAATTCTACCATTCATTGCAGAAATATGAAATTTTAAACTTTCTTACATTGACTGAAAGAAAATTTTCCTTACTACATTAAATAGGAACAAACAAACTTCATTGCATTTGACCTGGAACTCAATTTCACAGGCCAACACACTTCATCCAACCATCAAAACTCATGTTTTTGCATTGCCAAAATTTTGAACGTCCCCCAAATTTGAAGAAACAACTATAGATAATAATCAATAACTACAATAGATTAAATTAGGGCAAAATCGATAAAAACAGTACCAACAATTAAAGTAAAATTAACTGTAAACAGAAGAATCTGCAATAGAGAATCTGCAAGTAAGCCAAAACTTAAGAAGAAGAAGAAGAAGAAGAAGAAGGATAAACCCAATGCGATGCATAATCAAAACTGAAGAAGAAGAAAAAACCCAACAAAAAAACCTGATTTAGAAATCCCAAACGCCTGACAACCGAATTTTCTACACATTGATCCAGAATTTCAAACGCTAAAACAAATGGGAAACCCAAATCGATGCAGAAAGAATACTTAAGAAGAAGAAGAAGAAGAAGAAGAAACCATAATCGATGCATAATCAAAACTGAGGAAGAAGGAAAGCGTACCTTGGAAAAGCAGAGCGGCCGATTGCATCGTTGGAGGATGGTTTCATTGGTACTGTATAGCAAAGAGAGGAGGGTCGTGCAGGACGTGGGGGGAAGAAGACCGACAAACCTGGATTTCCAAAAACCGATTTCCAAAAACCATCTTTTTCAAGAACGGTAATAGAACTTTAATAATATAGTATAGATAAAAAATAATTTGCATTTAAACATTTTTATCATTTTTCCTTCCCATCCACTACATATTAAATTATTAATATTAATTATATGTAAAAATTAGTTTTTAACTAAGATAAAGAAATCATGTTTATGTTGGTGTATAGTGTCATATTACTAATCTAAAGGGTTGCTTTTATTAGTTCATATAGTTCAAAAGCATAACAAATTTGTAGTATTATTGTTTGGTTAATAATTTGAATGTTCAGAGTTTTAGTCTTACATAACCATTTTTTTTCCTAAAATTTAATATTAGATCATAGCAAAAAAAAAAAAAAAAAAAAAAAACGCAGTTACAATGTAATATTATATTTCAATGTAAGAGAGCATTATTTGATTCACTCAACAACTGAGACGGAAAATGTGATGGGTTCAAACTTGGAACCTACCTTGTATTCGGACAAATTCACCTTACACCTTTGCTTACAAGAAGCTTTGTTTCTAGAATATATATCTTTAAACCAACTACTTTCTTATATCTTATGAAAAGAGACATAAGAAAAAGGTTGCAACCCTTGCAACCCACATCTTAACCGTCGGATTCATGATCGGCGGTTACAATAGATATGAGACCCAATATTTTTAATTAAAAAAAACAGAAAAATAAAAATAAAATAACCGTCGATCATGAATCCAACGGTTAAGATGTGGGTTGCAAGGGTTGCAACCTTTTTCAGGGTTGTAAAATATCCTTCCAATATATATATATATATATATATATATATATATATATATATATATATTATAATAAGAATGATAACCAAAAGTATTTTGATGCCCTTTTGTTATTAAATTCCCATTTTTATCAAGTGGCTTGGCAATCATAAAAGGTGTTATATCCGTTTTCGATTCCTAAATTCTCTTACCTCCTTAGCGCCGCCCCATTAAAATAATAATACCAATTAATTACTCTGCATTGCATGGTACAAGTGGATAATATTTTTCATTTCCATTTATCTATATACGAATAAAGATCTCTTATGCTAAATTATCATGATCTATCCATGTCCAACAATCACATGAATACATATTATCTGAAAAAGAATATAAACTTGAGTTAAATAAAATTAAAAATATATAAATTCTGATGTGTCTTAATTTCACTTGCGGTTTGGTTTGTGGTCTGAGGGGTTAAACCGCCTAAACCGAACCGCGAACACCCCTACCCTTGTGTACGAACGTGGAGAGTCTTTCCTTCGGATAAAAATCTTTTGTCCTAAATTATCATGTCACATTCATGTCCACCAATCACATGAATACACGTCATCGTAGAGAGAATATAAATTTGAATTAAGTAAAATAAAAAATATATAAAATCTGATGTGTCTTAATTTCATTGGTCGGATAGGAATGAGACATGGGATTTTGGGACAGAAGATTTTTATTCATACAGTCGACAAGTCTTACTCCATCCAACCATGGAATCAATTATAAACCCACAAAAGTTTCATTTTTCCACGACTATGAGAAACAGAAACCCTTTTGTATTTCCCACTCCCCAACACCTATCCTTTACTCATTATTTTGTTGATCAATTTCTCTATACGTGTTGAATGTCAAAATGAAGCTTTCACTAAGGACTACACAGACTCAAAAATATCTTTCCATTTCAAGCACGAGTTCAATTATATTTTTAGATCTAAACGGATATAAAATCCTATAATTTATAGAAGCCCCATGGACCGGATAATTGTTCTTTTAAATAAACTAGAAGCGTACCCTCGCAATGCAGCAATATACATCATGATTTTAATGTTTTCTTTTATTTTTTGTCAATTTACGGTACGATTTTGAATGATTTTAAGAAAGTGATAATGAGTTTTTTTTTTTATAAATATCTTAATTTAGGCTTAATAATATAATGTTTTTTATATAAAAAAATTAAGTATTTTTTTAGAATTCAATGATTATCTTATATATTTTAAATTCTTTATATTTAAATTAAAATTTTTATCCTGTTTCAATTATGTTTATTAGTTAGTTATGAATTCAAACATATAGCTTTAGAAAATTGTACTCATGCATCATTCTTGTAATCTTGAATTTTAAGTATGTGTATCAATAAACAGTACTTAATGCATAAAAGTTTGTTTTTAAGAGTTTTCTTCGATAGTTTAATAATAATGTAATTTATTTTAGATTTAATACTATAATGTTTTTTTATATAAACATTAAATATTCTGTTAGATTTTCTTAATTATATTTTAGATTTTTTATACTTAAAATTTGATTTTTATCATTATTTAATTATGCAGGGGGTGATTTTAGGAATTGAAGTGAGGAGTGATTTTAGGGAAGTTAAAATAGTAAGAGATAATGATTGAAAGTTAATAAATAATATTAAATGTAGTACATAAAGCTTTAATGGTTGTTTTTAAGAGGTTTTAAGTAATTAGTATTAAATAACGGTATATTAAGCTTTAACAATTGTTTTTAAGAGTTTTTTATCTGTGCTTTATAATATAATATAGATATAGATATAGATAAATGAATGAAATTATAAAAAAATATAGAGAATAAAAGCAACCCAAGATTCACAATATTTGCGACGATGAAAGCTTGACTGTTTTTGACTCATATAAATCTTTTATTTGAATAAAATTTTATAAAAGAATATGAATAAATATATTAAAGAGATGTATATGAAGTCCCAAACTGGGGATCGAGTATTGCCACCATGGAATCCGTCAGTTGACATTTCCGACCACAACTTTTACTCAGCATTTATAAACTTAACATGTCCATTGGCCACGACTCAAGTGGTCAAACTTGTCCCTTTACATTTTTTTTGCCTCATGATTGAAGTTTTAAGATTTGTTTTCGATTTTTCAATTTGTATAGCCATTTTATTGTTTTTTAATGCTACTCATAAGTTAATTGTTAGATTATAAGCTTGTTGTTGATTAATATGATATTGTAAGTGATATATAGAGGATTGCAACCGAAGCTCTAAAACAACAGCCCAAGAAAAAAGAAAAGAAAATCGAAGACCACATGCTCAAAACATCAACCAAAACACACTGAGCCATTAAAAGGTTGCACAACACCACTTCGACCAAGAGAAACCAAAATATTTTAGCTGATTCGAAGCCTACAAAAATGATTGCAATTGGACCTCAAAACCCAAGTCCTGAACTGGAGTGATCGAAACAGAAAAGGCCTTCACATTCTTCGATCGCCAAATGATGTATAATGTTGTCCTAATAATCGTCATCCTGATTAACGTTCCGATTTTCCTATCTTGAATATTTGAAGAAAAGGAGAGGATCTCGTCAAGAGAACTCCAAGAAAACCGCGTTTCTTAATGGATATTTACATGAAGATGTTTATATGACTCAACCGGAAGGTTTTAAGGCTAAAGGTCAAGAACATCTTGTTTGTAAACTTAAAAAGTCAATTTATGGTCTTAAACAAGCATCCCGTCAATGGTACTTAAAATTTGATGAAGTCATGAAGAAAAATGACTTCAATAAAAATCAAGTGGATCAATGTATATACGTCAAGATGAGTGGGAGGAACTTTGCTATACTTGTTCTTTATGTTGATGACATTCTATTGGCAAGTAATAATATTGATTTGTTGCATGAATCAAAACGTTTTCTTTCACGTCACTTTGACATGAAAGATCTCGGAGAAGCGTCTTATGTTATTGGAATAGAAATCCACCAAGACCGTACCATAGGGACATTAGGATTGTCCCAAAATGGGTACATTGAGCGTGTACTTAGTCGGTACAATATGCAACATTGTTCTCCCTTAATAGCTAGGAGATGTTTTTGGGTCATTTCAAAGTCCTAAAACAGAGGTAGAAAAGGAACAAATGAGAATAATACCTTACGCTTTTGTAGTTGGAAGTTTGATGTATGCTCAAGTTTGTACACATCCCGACATCCCTTATATAGTTGGTATGCTAGGCAGGTATCAATCTAATCCTGGCCTAGATCATTGGAAAGCCGCTAAAAAGGTGTTGCGATATCTTTAAGGGACTAAAGTGTCACAACCCATTTTCAGGATATGCGACAACATAAGAATAATAACATAATCCAATTAAAACATAACCTAAAATCTTAATCATAACAGCGGAAGTCTTAACGTTAATACTTAATGTACTAAAATAGATAAACATCGTATAATGGTACTCAATATGAAAAGAAAAAAAACGAACAAGATCCAACTATATCTTCTCCTTTCCTCTTGAGCCTTCAGCCTTATCAGATCCTGAGACACATGCTTGGGTCATCTTTACGCTTAGTGAATTCATGGTTTACACAAAGCATCATAAAAAATATTTTAAAAACATAATGCAAAGATTTACATAAGTACGTCATAAAACATGCATGCATAATAAACAGTTATGAGATCTCAACAAGTACTATATGGGTCAACATCATAACATCAAATCTCCAATACAGAGGTATACCTCACGATACATGTATTGGCTTACATAAAACGACTCGTTATAGAGGTATTTCACAACATATACCCGTCCATACATATTTTGCGGTTTCCAGCCATATATACCGGCGTCCCGGCTAATGACCCATTAGTACATAAAATATTTCATGCGTTTCATAATACGTATGCTTAAAATAAAACATCGAGTATGCATTTGGATACATCACCATGAAATATAAATAAACCGTAAAACAGTTTGCAACACATTTAAATTGTAAGCATGTATCCCATTTTTAAAATCACATGAAACTCACCTGAGTGCGTAAGCTTTCCTGAATCGTCCAAAATCTCACCTACACAAATCATAATTCCACCTAAGTGCCTTTACTAACCAAACGATTTAATCGGTCAATAAATCTCTTTTTGCGATTGATCTAAGACTAACTCAATTAACCACTTAAGATTTTACTAAACTTACTGTCATATTATTATCCTACTTACGAAATCATGTGATCCATTATCTGAATCAATATTTAAATAATAAAATTTATCAGTTTTCCTATTCGAAATCAATTAGACAAATAATAAATATTTTGTAAAACAAACTTTTAAATTAAAATTTTTTACTTAAGTAAAATAGTTGTATATATATTTTTAATAATAAAAAAAAGGTGTAGGCACGTGGGTCTCTAACCCCATGCCATGCCTTCACATAATTTACAATTTAAAACAATTGCCATACATTTAATAAAAGAAGAATGAGTCATAACAGTTAGAAACAAGAGATCAAGATTTAATTTAATAATTTATGGACTTCCAGGTCATGAATGTTATCCCAGACCCAAAACTTAGCCCAAGTCTCATAGCTTTATCATCTTCTTTCTCAAATCATAAAACTGCAGCACCGCGGCAATGGATATATATATATATATATTCCCTTTCCTTCTAAATACCCAAAAATCCGTTTTTTCCCTCTTTCCTTTGTTTTAAACCTTTAGTAACACATTACTCAATTCATTGGAACAAAATCAAGTTTCAAATCGAACTAGGAGCTCTAATTTTTTTTTAAAAGAATTTCAAGTTTTACGCCCTTACACGCCGTTACCGACGATTTGGCCAACACCGATGCCATTAGGCCATTGCTGTGACCAAAAACTAACTCCCAAAAATTTACAATACAAGACGATCACCAAAAGAACTATAAGACGAAACGTCAATGCATTACTAACCTCGAATATGACGAAAAAGCCTCGAAAAGCCCTAGCCCTTTGATGATAGAAATTTCTGTAGCCTTTTCTCTCTTCTTGTTAATTTCTTAGGGTATTCAAGAGAGTTTTATTGTAGAGAATATATTAAGGGGTGATCCTTGCTTAATATTTGCATAATTTGATTTTCATGGACTTATCCCTAGAAAAGAGGAACTAATCCCAATCCAACTCAAAGACCCATTTTCTAATTTTACAATTAGGCCCCCCTCACTTCTTTATAATAATCAACCAAGACTTACCAATTCTCTATCTCTCTCTTTTCTTTTCTACCACAATTTCTATTAAAAGATAAAGACTATATATATATATATATATATATATATATATATATATATATATTTCTTCCTATCAAAACATACACACTCACACACATGCACGTACATATATATAGGGAGAGATATATACATATTTTCAAGTATTAAAAAAAACTCCTATTATAAAAAAAATTCCCAAAGAAATTGGGTGTTACAATTCTTCCCTACTAAAAAAATTTTCGTCCTCGAAATTTAAAATAATTGCGGATACTTGGCTCTCATCTCAGCTTCGGGTTCCCAAGTTTCTTCAGAACCTTTATGGAATCGGCATTGCACCCTTACGAGAGAAATATCTTTATTTCTTAACCTCTTAATCTTTCTATCAGTCACCCGTAGCGGTTCTTCTTCAAAATTTAGTCTTTCGTCCACTTTCACATCTTCTAATGATATTACCGTGGATTCATTTGCTAGGCATTTCCTCAAGTTAGATACATGGAAGGTATCATGTATTCCACGCAACTCTTCCGGTAGCTTAAGACGATACGCTACCTCACCGACTTTGGCTACTATCTCGAAAGGCCCAACATATCTTGGGCTTAGCTTTCCTCTTTTACCAAACCGAACTATGCCTTTCCATGGTGAGATTTTCAGCATTACTCGATCCCCAACTTGAAACTCTAGCGGTTTCCTTCTTTTGTTGGCATAGTTTCTTTGTCTGTCTTGAGCAGTTTTCAACCTCTCCTTGATTTGCATTATCTTGTCAGACGTTTCTTGCACAACCTCCGGTCCAGTTAACTGCTTTTCTCCAACGTCAGTCCAACATACAGGTGTTCGACATTTCCTACCGTATAATGCTTCAAAAGGTGCAACTTGAATGCTTGAGTGGTAACTGTTATTATACGCAAACTCTACCAATGGTAGGTGATTGTCCCAGTTACCACCAAAGTCTATGACACAAGCTCGAAGCATATCCTCTAATGTTTGTATGGTTCGTTCACTTTGGCCATCTGTTTGGGGATGATATGCCGTACTTAGATTCAGACGGGTACCCAACTCTTGTTGAAAACTTCTCCAAAACCTTGAAGTAAACCTACTATCTCTATCAGATACAATTGATAGTGGTACTCCATGTCTTGCCACAATCTCATTCACATATAATTGTGCAAGTTTCTCCATTGCATATGACTCTTTGATTGGAAGGAAATGTGCAGACTTCGTCAATCTATCAACTATCACCCAAATCGCGTCATGCCCTCGAAGTGTTCTTGGTAGCTTAGTGATAAAATCCATGGTCACTCGATCCCATTTCCACACCGGAATCTCTAACTGTTGCAACTCTCCTGACGGTCTTTGATGTTCGGCCTTAACTTGCAAACATGTCAAACACTTTTCCACATATTGACCAATCGATCTCTTCATTCCTGGCCACCAATATTTTTCTCTCAAGTCTCTATACATCTTGTCATTACAAGGATGTATCGAATATCTCGAATATCTGGTTTTGTGAGCTTCGTCTAGTATCATCTCTCTTATGTTCCCTTGTTGGGGAATCCATATTATACCATTGCATCTTCGAATCCCATCGGTACCTTCTGTTAGCAACTTCACCTGCCCGACCATTCTTTCCCTCCTAATATTTTCTTCTTGAAGAGCATTCTGTTGCACAGTCTGAATACGTTCCAATAGATCAACCTTAACATCTATTCTCATTGCACGAACCCGAATTGGTTCAAATCTTTCTTTTCTTCTAAGGGCATTTGCAACTACGTTAGTTTTGCCAGGATGATAATGTATATCACAATCATAGTCTTTTAGTAACTCCATCCATCTTCGCTGACGCATGTTTAACTCCTTTTGATCAAACAAATATTTCAGGCTCTTATGATCAGTGTATAATACACATTTAGTGCCATATAGATATTGTCTCCATATCTTCAGTGCAAACACTACCGCAACAATCTCCAAATCATGAGTCGGATACCTTTTCTCGTGTTCCTTCAGTTGGCGTGACGCATATGCTATTACCTTGACACGTTGCATCAATACGCATCCTAATCCTTGCTTTGACGCGTCACTATAAAAAACAAAGTCTTCTGTCCCTTCTGGCAATGACAAAATTGGTGCACTCACTAACCTTTCTTTCAAAATTTTAAACGCCTCCTCTTGCTTCGAACCCCATTCGAACTTACAAGATTTTCTTGTTAGTGTTGTTAACGGTGAAGCTATTCTTGAGAAGTCTTGTATAAACCTTCTGTAGTACCCAGCCAACCCTAGGAAACTTCGTATTTCTGAAGGTGTCTTTGGAGGTTCCCACCTTAACACAACTTCAACCTTAGCCGGATCTACTTTTATTCCGTCTGCATTTACGACATGGCCTAGAAACTGCACTTCTCGTAACCAAAACTCACACTTTGAGAACTTCGCGTATAACTTCTCTCTTCTTAGCAATTGTAGTACCGCTCTTAAATGTTGCTCATGTTCAGTTTGGCTCTTAGAGTAAATTAAAATGTCATCAATAAAAACAATGACGAATTTGTCCAAGTACGGATTGCAAACCCTATTCATTAGATCCATAAATGATGTTGGTGCATTGGTTAACCCAAATGGCATGACCAAAAATTCGTAGTGACCGTATCTCGTTCTAAAAGCTGTTTTTAACACATCCTCTTCTCGGACTTTCAATTGGTGATACCCATACCTTAAATCAATCTTTGAAAAGTAATTTGCCCCTTGAAGTTGATCAAATAGGTCATCAATTCTCGGCAATGGGTACCGATTCTTAATAGTAACTTTGTTCAGCTCCCGATAGTCAATGCACATCCGCATCGTCCCATCTTTCTTTTTCACAAACAAGATAGGGGCTCCCCAGGGTGAAGAACTTGGGCGTATAAATCCTTTGTTCATTAACTCCTGAAGTTGTTTCATTAGCTCCTCCATTTCTGTTGGAGCTAAGCGATAGGGAGTCCTAGCAATTGGCGCCGCACCTGGCATAAGATCTATTCGGAATTCCACACTGCGGTCTGGTGGAAGTCCTGGTAAATCTTCTGGGAAAACATCGGGATACTCATTCACTATTGGCACGTCTTCTATCTTTGCCTCTTTTTTCGTAGTCATTGCATACGCCAAGTAGGCAATACAACCCTTCCTTAGGTATTTACTTGCTTTTATCACTGAGATAATGTTAATCCCATCGTTCTTTCTATCCCCGTATATGTGAATCAACTCACCGCTCGGAGTTTGAATTCTGATTTTCTTTTTATTACATAGAATATGGGCTTGATTTTCTGCTAACCAGTCCATCCCTAGAACAACGTCAAATTCCCCTAATTGCATAGGCATCAACTTAACAGGAAGCTCTATGTCGTTTAATTTGATCGTGCAACCTTTAATAATTTCATCAATTCTCATTTATCCCCCATTAGCTGTTTCTACCACAAAGGTTCTATCTAGCTTTTTAGCCTCTCTATTCAGATAGTGACAAAATGTAGTAGAAACGAAACTTCTATTTGCACCTGAATCAAATAGAACATGCGCATAAACATTATTGATGGGAAACATACCTGATACCACGTCTGGAATCCCTTTTGCCTCATCCACAGTCATTGTATATGCTCTAGCTCTTGCTCGGGGTATCTCTTTCCTTTTGTCACCACTCTTTTCTGTGCTTCCTCCTGTCAATCTGAGATTATCAGTCGAACCTTTTTGTAGCTTTGGACAGTTAGTCCTTACGTGCCCTGACATCCCGCATTCGTAACAAGATCGACTCTCAGTGCAATCTTTAATTGTATGCCCCGGTTTTCCGCATCGATAACAAGTCATGCTGCCATACCTACACTCTCCCAGATGCTTCTTGTTACACTTGTTGCATGTGGGGTAGCTTCTTTCATCCCCCCTCTTTTTAAGACTAGGACCAGATTTCTCATGCTTAGTTCCTTTGCTTGAGCTTTCCCATTTCCTCTTCACTTCAATCCTGGTCTCGGCAGCTTTGATGCTACTCTTCTCTGCTATTTTAGCCATCTCGACATCTTGCACAAAGGTTGTAGGGTTGGTCATCTCTACATATCTTCTGATGTCTAACTTTAGGCCATCCACAAAACGGTCGACTTTTCGTTGCTCAGTTGATACTTGATGAGTCGCAAATCTTGATTTCTCAGTGAATTTATTAACATACTCTTGCACCGAATCATTTCCTTGCTCCAATTTCAGAAATTCACCTTCTAATCTTTTTACCTCAGTTCTTGAGCAATATTTTTCTGTCAACAGTTCTTTAAGTTGCTCCCACGACATTGCTATTGTATTTGTGTTGCCTCGTATAGCTTTCTCGGTATTCCACCAATCTAAGGCTGCCTCGGTGAATGTAGTAGTTGCAAATTTCACTTGTTGATCCGGAGTGCATTCACAAATCTCAAAGCAGCTTTCCATTTTGTTGATCCAGTTTATCAAAGCAATTGGGCCTTCGTCTCCTTTGAATTCCTTGGGGCGTGTACTATTGAACGTCTTAAAGCTGCATCCCTTCTTTCCCGAACTCCCAACATTGATTTCATTTTCGTTATGAGGGATCTCTTCATGATGACCATGGTTTTGTGCGGCTATAGCATTTGCCAGAATTGTTGGCAAGGTGTCCTGCAAAACCTAAGCTACCTTGTCTGCCAGCTCGCCCTCAGTTATCGGTCTGTCACCTTGTCTCGTGCCTCGTCCCCCACCTGGAGCTAAGCTTTCTTGTACTGATGGGGCATCCCCTCTACCTCTTCCTCGACCTCGACCTCGGCCTCGGCCTCGGCTAGTGGCAGTGCTCGGCTGTACAGCAGGATTTGGTTCCACGCTTTCAGTGTCCATTCTTATTGTGCGTCTCGACATCTTACTGAGATGGTAATCAAGGTTATATCTTATTACATAATTACATTACCATCATACTTTTGAACCAGTACAATCATTTATCTTATAAACCAAATAATTATTCACGTATGACTAAATCAATCAAGGATAATGTATGTTGAATTGGAAAATAAGACCCAAATAGTCTCTTACTAGAAGTCAAAGTAAATTCTTATATATATACTCACACATGAACAGGGAACCAAATAAATAATTTCTTCAAATCAAACATGTGGCATGCTTCGTAAATATCACTGCATTTAGAATTTTCTCTTGATTTAATTCATGCTACTGTCATAAAATATATATATAATATCCTTAAAATCACTTTTATATATATATATATATATATATATATATATATATATAATATCCTTAAAATCACCCTCTTATCACTAAGTATCAATATTTAATCTTACTTCTATGAACACCAAACATCATATATTTACAGTTTAAGTTTAGGCTACTACTAACCTAATTCACTTAAACCTAGGCTCTGATACCAACTTGTCACAACCCATTTTCAGGATATGCGACGACATAAGAATAATAACATAATCCAATTAAAACATAACCTAAAATCTTAATCATAACAACGGAAGTCTTAACGTTAATACTTAATGTACTAAAATAGATAAACATCGTATAATGGTACTCAATATGAAAAGAAAAAAAACGAACAAGATCCAACTATATCTTCTCCTTTCCTCTTGAGCCTTCAGCCTTATCAGATCCTGAGACACATGCTTGGGTCATCTTTACGCTTAGTGAATTCATGGTTTACACAAAGCATCATAAAAAATATTTTAAAAACATAATGCAAAGATTTACATAAGTACGTCATAAAACATGCATGCATAATAAACAGTTATGAGATCTCAACAAGTACTATATGGGTCAACATCATAACATCAAATCTCCAATACAGAGGTATACCTCACGATACATGTATTGGCTTACATAAAACGACTCGGTATAGAGGTATTTCACAACATATACCCGTCCATACATATTTTGCGGTTTCCCGCCATATATACCGGCGTCCCGGCTAATGACCCATTAGTACATAAAATATTTCATGCGTTTCATAATACGTATGCTTAAAATAAAACATCGAGTATGCATTTGGATACATCACCATGAAATATAAATAAACCGTAAAACAGTTTGCAACACATTTAAATTGTAAGCATGTATCCCATTTTTAAAATCACATGAAACTCACCTGAGTGCGTAAGCTTTCCTGAATCGTCCAAAATCTCACCTACACAAATCATAATTCCACCTAAGTGCCTTTACTAACCAAACGATTTAATCGGTCAATAAATCTCTTTTTGCGATTGATCTAACACTAAGGGGTTGTTTGTTTTTTCAATTTCAGGACTTATTTACCTCTTATAACTTATTCGGTCAGAGGTTACCCAATTAAGTGTGTTTGTTTTTTTTCATAAATTAAGTCCACTTAACACTTATTTTGCACTTAACCAAAAAGTGACAAACCTATCACTTTTTTTTCACTTATTTCTTCACCCACTTGTTTCTTTGACTTTTTCACCTTTTTCATAATTTTGTCTATATGACTTTTTCACTCCTCCTTTATTCATCATCGTCTTCATCATCTTCAAACCATCCGTTGGTTTTTTCTTGAAGCTAATTGCTTTTGGTTGAGTTTTTGTTGGGGATGAGTTTGGTTGAAATGGGTTTTGTGAAATTAAACTTGTCGAAATATGTTTTGTGGAATTAAGGTTTGGAAGTGGGTTTTATGGTTGTTGATGGGTTATAGGATGAACCGACGGTGAAATGGGTTTTATGGTTGCAGATGGGTTTTATGGTTGTAGATGGGTTATAGGATGAACCGACTGGTGGTGGGGTTTTTTGGGTTTTCCATCATCAACAATGGGGAAGAAGATAATTTAATTAAAAACGATTAAAATATAATTCAATTATTTTTGGATTGATTTTGGGTTTTATTATAATTTGATTAAAATTAACTGATTCATATTTCAGACGTTTATCAGTTTACAAAAACAAACAGTCTTATTGTTTCAGATTTCAGACTTCAGCACCACCTCTTAAAAATCAGAAGTGAAATCAGACTTCAGACTTCAGCACCTCTTAAAAAACAAACGCCACCTAACTCAATTAACCACTTAAGATTTTACTAAACTTACTGTCATATTATTATCCTACTTACGAAATCATGTGATCCATTATCTGAATCAATATTTAAATAATAAAATTTATCAGTTTTCCTATTCGAAATCAATTAGACAAATAATAAATATTTTGTAAAACAAACTTTTAAATTAAAATTATTTACTTAAGTAAAATAGTTGTATATATATTTTTAATAAAAAAAAGGTGTAGGCACGTGGGTCTCTAACCCCATGCCATGCCTTCACATAATTTACAATTTAAAACAATTGCCATACATTTAATAAAAGAAGAATGAGTCATAACAGTTGAAACAAGAGATCAAGATTTAATTTAATAATTTATGGACTTCCAGGTCATGAATGTTATCCCAGACCCAAAACTTAGCCCAAGTCTCATAGCTTTATCATCTTCTTTCTCAAATCATAAAACTGCAGCACCGCGGCAATGGATATATATATATATATTCCCTTTCCTTCTAAATACCCAAAAATCCGTTTTTCCCCTCTTTCCTTTGTTTTAAACCTTTAGTAACACATTACTCAATTCATTGGAACCAGGCTCAGTTGAATAATATCAACAAAGAGCATATTGACCTAAATGTAAAGAAATAATCTAGAAAGAATTATATTCTTTGACAAAGGATCGGGTATTTGGTCAGGTAGTGCTAACCTACCAAGTGTAAAGCCCGTAGGACATAACTGAGTCTTTGTCAAAAAGCGTAACGAGAATAATGAAGTCCTAATATGTAAGGTTCTCCTTTGGCACAAGGTTTCTCACAATGCCCTGGATTGACCACAAGGAGACTTACTCTCTCATGATGTATGTTATGACATCCGAATAGTTTGTTAGCCTAGTAGTTTCCGAAGGAATGGAAATGCAGCTCATGAATTTGGTTACCATATATCTCTACGGGCATCTAGATTTAGATATATATAAAAGTGCTTGATGATATTACAATACTAAAATCAAGTAACTCTAAACCACGGAATGCGTTTGCAATAAAATTGAAACGCCCACTTTATAGATTAAAACAATCTAAGCGGATGTGGTATACCCGCTTAATGGAATACTTGATTGGGAAATGATATATAAGAACGATGAATTGTTCCTTTGCATATTTATTATGGAAAACAAGTTCCAGATTTTCAAAGTAGCTCTATATGTCAATGTTGTGAACATAATAGGCACTCATGATGAAATAATAGGAACCACAAGCTATTTGAAATCTGATTTTGAGAGGAAATATCTTGAGAAAACTTGGTCCTGTCTAGATATTTGAGCTAGGACACCGAGTTTGTGAAATATTAATTCACCGATCGCATATGTCCAGAAAATAATCAGGAAATTTAATATGGACAAAGCGCATCCGGTTAGCACTCCCATGATCGGTCGAAGTGTCGGATATAAGGAAAGATCCATTTCGTTTAAAAGGATGATGACGAAAAAATGTTGGGAGTTGGAATTCCCTATCTAAGTACAATATGCGCATTATTGTACTTAGCACAATACACTTGACCGTATATTGTATTTCTCAATGAACTTGTTAGCTAGATTTAGCTCAGCGCCAACGCAAAGTCTTTGGAATGATATCAAATTAATCTTTTGGAACCATTGACACGGGTTTATACTTTCCCTATAGAAATAAAAACGGGATTGATAATGGAACTTCAATACCTACTTAGAATGTAAGCAGCAAAAGTACCAACTCTTATAGAAAACACCAAACAATGTCTTGGTATATGTTTGTTGATATTAGGTATATGTCTGACTTATAAAAGGTTGTTCTCAAACTGGATAAGGAATTACCATAGTGAACACCCAGATTGCTTGAAACAAAGCTAAGCAAACCTTTGTAACTACCTCCTTGAACTATTCCAAGAATATTACTGTCCATGAGATAATTAAAGAATGTATATGATTAAGGACTATCATTACATATATTAGAGGAGCTAATAATTTTGGGTTCAACCAATATCCTACGCATATATGAAAATAATACATCATGTATCGAAGAAATGTACATAAGATACACCAAGGGTGATAACACAAAGCATGCTTAAGTTTCTATACAATCAACAATAAAAGACTTTCTTTTAGATTCATGTGAATCAAGTAAGGTGTCAAAAGAATGTGACATATTTTACCAAGTCATTACCTAAAACCATATATTGGGAAATATGTAGAAAGTAAATGAAAATGTTTTCTAAACTCCCTTGATTAATGCACGAATCAGGGGGAGTAGTAGACAAAAGGGGGAGTCTATTATATTTGTGATATTGGCATGTTGTGCTCTTTCATTCAACCAAGGTTTTATTTTTCCCATTGGGTTTTGTTCCTTGGTGTAAGGTTTTAGTGAGACAACTGTTTATATACTATCATGTTTTCCTATCTCTCATGATTAATGTACGAATCTAAGAGAAAACTAGACTGAAGGAAAAGTCTATGTATTGCAAAGAAACTGGTGTGTTGTACTCTTTCCTTCGTCCTATTTTTTATCCCACTGGGTTTTTGGCGTAAGGTTTTAACGAGGCAACAACTGTGCACCATCACTCCTTTGACTTGGCACAAGGGGGAGTGTTGTAGGATTATGTGTCATCATCAAAAGGAAGTGATAGACATAATATTTTTCTAGTATTAGAATTTACCATAATGAATGTTTCCTTTTCTTTGTAAACTCCTCCCTATTTAAAGGGCTTATGATTAATGAGAATTACAGATTTCATTGTATCTCTATTCTGTTGTCATTTTGTTTGGATTTTCCTTTAACAAACAGAATATTTATAAAAAAAAACATTATATTATTAAACCAAAATAAATTACATTATATTTTATAGCTAAGTTTGTAATTGAGTTCAATTATTATGTTTTACTATCTTATACATCCCTATTCGATTATTATTGATGTATTTTTAAATTTATAATTTATTGTAATAAGTTATGGTCGTCGGTTTTGTACTTTTATGTATTGAGTATTGTTTATTGATATACATTACCTAAAATTCAAGAATACAAGTCATGATGATAAGTACAAATTTTTAAAGCTATATGTTTGAATTAATAACTAACTCATACATTGAATTCCAACAAAATACTTATTTTTTTATAAAAAAAACATTATATTATTAAGTCTAAATTAAACAAATTTATATAAAAAAAATCATTATCACTCTCTCACAACCATCTAAAATCGTAATGTAAATCGACAAAAAACATAAAATAAAATGAAACATTAAAATCATGATGTATCTAGCTGCATTGCGCGAGTATGCTTCTAGTTTTTCATAAATAAATAATTGTATTAATTTTCAATTTTTTGCTTACAATTTTTTTTGTATTACATTATATGGTATATACAATTTTTTTTGTGTATAAAACAATTATATCAAGTAATTGTTGTAATGCAAAATTAAAATATCAATATAAATAAAGTTCGTACAATTAATATCTTATTAATAATAAAAAGTATATAATTATAAAACCAATGCAAATAAAAATAATTGAAACAACATGTAAAAGGGGACAAAGGCATTATTAATACACTAAAGTGATACTAATTATTTGCCACATACGAGTCGGTGCAAGTACAATAATTACATTTTCATTTAGGTTAAATTAGGGGTGAGCATCGAAAATGGGTATCCGCTTTTGGAATCGGAACCGCTTCAAAACTATCGGTTCCAGAACCGATGTGATTGGTTCCGGTTCCTAAAATATGGAATCAATCAGGACCGGTTCCGGTTCTCATTTTTCTGGAACCGTTAACCGTTGGGTACCCGTCGGGACCGGGTACCCGGTCCTGCTGGGTACCCAGAACAGGAACCGATGGGTAACCGCTATTTTTATAATAAAATACATTTTATTTATTTAAAAAAACTGAATCAACTACCTTTTAGGGAAGCACCATTTGTAATATTTATTAGCATCAACTAATTTTAATGACGTAAAATGTTTTGGAAGCATCGTTTGTAGC
The DNA here is from genome assembly GCA_954870635.1 of Arctium minus. Classification (NCBI taxonomy): domain Eukaryota; kingdom Viridiplantae; phylum Streptophyta; class Magnoliopsida; order Asterales; family Asteraceae; genus Arctium; species Arctium minus. The sequence goes on from OX941080.1 coordinate 7,956,715, forward strand.
ATTTATTTGTTTTGTAAGTATCGTTTGCAGTATTTATTTATTTATTTTAAGTTTTTATCGTATTATTTTTCGCGTTTGTGGTATTTACTTATTTACGTTGGAACTTTATAATATATTAATATTTACTTTTTTATAATATGAATGATAAAAAATATTTAAAAAAATTAGACAACGGGTACCCGTACCGAAACCGGAACCGACGTTTCTGGGACCGGTTCCCAAATATAAAGAACCGGTATAACCGGTTCCAGTTCCTTCATTCCAGAAACCGCCGGTTCCGATTCCAAGAATTTTGGACAGGTACCCACCTTTGCTCACCCCTAGGTTAAATACATATCTATATAATTTTGAAGTTTTCGGAGATATATAAAACAACTTAAAAAAAACAACCCTACAGGGAAAAAAAACAAAAATTAAACCTATAAAAAGACTTAAGGTCGAAGACACGTGACATAGCTCCCCCTCGAAGGTTTACCAAGAGGAGGTCCAAACACAGAACCATCTTACCTGCTCCCCCTCGAATGGAGGACTCGTGAGACTTACCACCCATCTGACGCTAGTGCTCCCCCTGAACACAGTATGGGGTTGTAGATCAATCACTAACAACTTACTCTTCAAGGAACAAAGAAAGGAACTGCACACAAGATCACGAAAAACACCACGAAGACAAAACCAAGAACACAATAGAAACTAGAAAAACACGAAATCTATTTTGTTGATACAGAAATTTGTAACTATCACAGAACTTGTACGAGTAAAATGCAATAACCAAGGAGTGTGGAAAATAGCAACCAGAGACAGGTCACTGGTGCAGTTTGTCACAGTTATTCGTTATTGAACGAAACTCGTAGAGAGCTGCGAACGGATCAAACTTTCAGATTTAGCATACCTAGCTTGGACACAAGGTAATTAAATTGTTTTTCGTCCAAGGCTTTGGTAAATAGGTCTGCTAACTGATGCTCTGAATTAATAAAATAGAGTTCGATAGTACCTTTTTCCACGTGATCTTTTATAAAGTGATAGCGCACATCAATGTGCTTTGTCTTCGTGTGCTGGACGGGATTGCTTGATATGGCAATAGCGCTCTTCGAATCGCAGTAGATGGGGATCCGGAAGTAATTAAAGCCATAATCTTTGAGCTGGGTGCGCATCCAGAGGACTTGAGAGCAGCAACTGGCGGCTGCTACATACTCCGCCTCGGCGGTGGAGGTGGACACACAGTTTTGCTTCTTGGAGGCCCAGCTGACAAGACGATCGCCCAAGAACTGAACATGACCCGACGTGCTTTTCCGGTCCAGCATGTTTCCAGCATGGTCAGCGTCCGAGTATGCTGTCAATTCAAAACCTGTCTCTTTTGGGTACCACAAACCAAGATCAGCAGTACCTTTTAAATATCGAAAGATTCGCTTAACCGCAGCTAAGTGAGACTCTTTAGGTTTCGACTGAAATCTTGCACACAAGAATGTCGAAAACATAATGTCAGGCCGACTAGCTGTCAAGTACATCAGAGAGCCAATCATACCTCTATAAATAGTAGCATTCACATCCTTACCATCAGGATCGGAGTGAAGCTTTAGAGTAGTGGACATGGGGGTTTTCATAGAAGAGGATTGTTCCATCTGGTATTTCCGAAGAATATCCGAGATGTACTTAGATTGATTAATGAAAATTCCTGTTTGTAATTGTTTTACTTGAAGACCCAGGAAAAAATTCATTTGCCCCATCATGCTCATTTGAAAATGTTTACTCATTAAGGCAGAAAAGTTCTGACAATACTTGGGGTTCGTGGAGCCGAAGATTATATCATCAACATAAATTTGTACAAGAATGATATCTTTCTTCTTTCTTTTAATAAATAAAGTAGCATCAATTTTACCTTTAGAGAATCCAGACTTGACTAAGAAGGATGAGAGTGCATCATACCAGGCTCGTGGCGCTTGCTTAAGACCGTAGAGGGCCTTGTCAAGAAAGTAGACGTAATGCGGATTTTCAGTACTCACGAAGCCTTCGGGTTGCGAGACATAGACTTCCTCCTTGAGCACGCCGTTGAGGAACGCATATTTGACGTCCATTTGAAAGACGATGAAATTCTTGTGAGCGGCGTATGCGAGGAACATGCGGATCGCTTCAATGCGGGCAACCGGTGCAAACGTCTCATCGTAATCAATTCCTTCTTGCTGGCGATATCCTTTAGCCACTAGACGCGCTTTGTTCCGAACAATGATGCCGTTTTCGTCCTTCTTGTTCTTAAAAATCCATTTAGTCCCTATCACCGTCTTGTTCTTAGGACGGGGAACTAGGCGCCATACTTTGAGGATCTCAAATTGGTTGAGTTCCTCTTGCATAGCAATTACCCAGTCCGGATCATGCAGCACTTCAGAGACGGTTGAAGGTTCGATACGGCTGAGGAACGAGGAAAATAAGCAGTCGTTCGCGGTGGTGGATCGAGTTTGAACTGGTGTGGATGGATCGCCGATGATCTGATGAAGGGGGTGTGCTCGAGTCCACTTGGTGGTGTGTGGATGGGGTTGATATGTCTGGTGAGAAGTGTCGACATCCATATACCCACCGGGGGGTACATCCTGAACTGCCTCGAGGGATGATGGCCTGTGAGGTGGAAGCTTCGTAGTGGGAGTCGAAAAAGGAGTAGAGGACGACTCAGCTGGAGATGAAACGAAGGGAGGTTCCGGGATTGCCGGAGAGGAAGCTTCGAGAGCACCTTCAACAGAAGTCGGTGCAGGAAGTTGAACAGAAATAGGAGTCGGTGCAGGAGCACCGTCATCAAGAACTTGAGCAAGAGGATGTCTAGAACTTGAGCTTGGGGAAGCTTGATCATTGGCAGTAGAGGATGGAGCACCAGGCGAGGATGGACCACCGGAGTCGGTAGGGCCAGTGACTTGTGTCACTTCTGGTGCTGGAGCAGTATTCCTGTCACATGACGTAGTATTAAACTGAACATTAAATAAGTCATTATAAAAGAATTCAAACAGTAAATCCAAATCAGAAAGATGTGCTCTTGACGTAGACGCATGAGTTGGATCCACTGGAGATTTTGTAGCTTCCGAACGGAATTGTCCGGAAGCTAACACACCAGTAAGCGCGGGTTCTGAACTGAGATGTTCAGAAACCATGTCAGGGGCCTCGTCAAAAGTCACGTTTACGCTCTCAACGACGGTCTTCGTCCGTTTGTTGTAGACACGGTAGGCTTTTGCTTGTTGAGAGTAGCCGATAAACACTCCTTCATCCGCTTTGGGACTGAATTTGCCAAGATCATCCTTATCATTTAAGACAAAGCAGGTGCATCCGAAAGAATGAAAGTAGTTGATGTTCGGAATACGCTTGTTGATGATTTCGTACGGAGTCTTGTTGAACCGCTTGTTGATGATAGACCGATTTTGAGTATAGCAAGCGGTAGCAACAGCTTCTGCCCAAAGAAATAGTGGTAGCTTGGAATGAGATAACATCATGCGTTCTGCTTCAACTAGAGTTCTGTTTCGACGCTCTACCACCCCATTCTGCTGAGGAGTACGAGCGGCGGAAAAAGTATGCGAGATACCCACTGAAGTGAGATAACCGGTGAGGATTTGATTCTTGAACTCAGTGTCGTTGTCCGTCCTGATGGTCTGAACTACTTGGTTGAGACTGACTTGAACGCTCTTCAGAAGAGAGATTAGCAACTCGGGAGTTTCGTCCTTTGAACGGAGAAATCGGACCCAAGTGTAACGAGAGAAATCGTCAACCATCACCAGGACATACTTCTTGTGATTTATGCTTTGAACGCGCATCGGTCCACATAAGTCCATGTGGATTAGCTCAAGGGACCGAGAAGTACTCGGAACGGCTTTCGGCTTGTGAGACGCCTTTTTCATCTTGCCCTTTTCGCAGGCAGCGCACAGATGATCTTTTGCAAACTTGAGGTCTGGCATACCTTTGACATGTCCACCGAGCACCAACTTGTTGATATTCTTGAAGTTCAAGTGCGAGAGACGACGGTGCCATAGCCAGCTTTGTTCAGCAGATGCTTTGGTCAACAAACAGACTTCCTTGTCGGGTTTCAAGGACGAGAGGTCAATCGTATAGAGGTTGGTGCGTCGCGTTCCAGCAAGTATTTCTTTACCATCCTCAGTTCGAACGCTACACCTTTTAGCCTTGAAAGTAACCTCGAGATTCTTGTCGCAGAATTGACCGATACTGAAGAGATTGTGACCGAGACCTTCGACATAGGAGACTTTCTTGATCGTGATATTATCTTTGACAATATCGCCGTAACCCCTGATGGGAGAGGAGTGATCATTCCCGAACCGTACATTCCCACAAAACCTCTCGGTGAAGTTTGTGAGAAGCTCCCTTCTTCCGGTCATGTGCTTGGAGCAACCTGAATCTAGATACCACACATGACCGTCCTGCAAAACAGGTTATTTCTTTTTAGGTATCCATTCGTAAATGGGTCCTTTGGGGTTAGATTTAACACCCGACTTAGAGACCCGTTTAGATTTGGGTCTTTGTCTTTCACGGGAAACATCACAATGAGAATGATTATGAGCAATATGATATGAGCCAAACCAATCAGATGCATAACGACTATCAACAAAATCATTTGATCCACAATAAGAACAACACAGACAATCATGAGACAGTTGAAGTAATTGCGGAATTGAATAAACTTTTAAAGGGAGAGTTCCATTACATTCAACTAGAGGTTTAGAAATAAAGACATCATGATTGTTATTGTTCTTTCTAGACTTTAAGACAGGATCAACTAATTCTGATGTTGCCGAGCTCTCTTTTGACTTCTTAGCTACCCAAGCATATTTCACTTCTTCCCGCCGACCATACGTATCTGAAATGACGTTAAACCCATAGTCAGAGGATTTGAAAATTGACGATTGTGACCTTTGAGAGCGACCGGTCTTTTTCTTCTTCTGTGAACGCCTTTTAGATTTAGACTTGGAAGATTTTGAAGCATTGTTCACAGAAGGTTTTTGCGGGGCAGATGTAGAACATTCGCCCTTATAAAATTTAACTGGAGGCTCACATGACTCATTTAAAAAATCGACATGGCTAGGTAGAGAAGGATTAAAATCAAATTGGTTCAAATTGCTATCTAAACGCACCTCAGAATTCAAGAATGCGGAAAATTCTAGTTCCTCATCAGAAAGGACCTTATCATATGAGGACTTCAGAACAGTGGAAGAGTTTGTTGAGAGTAGATCATATGCGGAAGCATTTTTACAATCAGAACACTGATCTGATTCAAAACGTTGAGGCTCTTTTCCTTTATTTGAAATGATTGGTGACGAGTCACCCATAAAAGCTTTGCAGGAAGATGTGTCAGAAGAAGGATAAGAGTTTTCAGACAGATGAGATATCTCTCTTTGGAGAATGGAAGGCTGAGCTTGAGGGTCAACCTTGTGAAGTTGCACTTTCAGATGATCTGCTGCCATAGCAGCCAGTTGTGAGTGCAATTTCTTTATTTCCGTCTGGTAATATTCTTTTTCCTCATCTGACATAGTCTCCTTTTTGTTGGAACCGAGACACTCAATTTGAGATAAAAGACCTTGTTTTTCCTTTTGAAAATTTTCCCTTTCTAGTGCATACGATTCTTCTAGTTGAACAAGTTTCTTTTCTAAAATCAGAGTTGGAACATAAACTTTGGGAGCTAGAGATTCCTCCTCAGTTTTAACGGTTTTAGTATCTAGTTCAGCTTGGGAGTAACTATAAAAATAATCGGATGACAGGAAACGGGGTTTGTCAGTATTATAAGTAGCATTTAATGAATCATAAACAAAATGAACTGTCCTTTTAGAAAGAACAGAGTTTTCTCTTCTCAACTTATCTTCCAATTCTTCCTCCTCGGTGGGTGTGGTCCATTGTATCTTATATTCTGGAAAGATTTTGTCTAATCCAAAAAATTCAGATGCATATAAACTAAGAACTTTGGATAAAGCCTTGTTTAAATAATTAGGGTTATCGTACCCGATACCCGCATTTCCGTACTTTGGTTCTTTTGGTGCGATTAGCTTTAGCGTTTGATCAGATTGACCAAATTTATAAAGTTTCTTTTCAAGCTCTTCTAACTGATTTGATAACCTTATGTTCTCATTTTTGTAAGCCACGTTTTGATTTAACAAATCAATTTTCTCGGTCTCAGACGTACGTAGCTTATCGGTCAGGTCATCTACTTTGATCATTAGTTTTTGTGACTCTGTTGAACAACTCACATTCTCTTCTCTTAAATTAGAAATCGTGCACAGGTAGCTAGAAATTTCTAAGCTTTTTTTTTCCATAAAGTCAGACTGTTTAGTGACACGGTGTTCCAGAGATGAGAGAAGTTGTTCTTTTTCTTTTAAAAGACGCTTGTAAGAGTCAAGTTTGTTCATTGAAAGTTGCATCTGATCAAGTAAAGCTTCATGAAAAGGGGCACATACCTGGCAAGGAGCATTGTGATCTTCTTCATCAGTATCGGATGGTGATGAATGGTTGCCCATGAAACACAAATGAGCTTCAGCATCCTCAGGTTCTTCATCCAACACTTGTAACCAGTAATCGTCTTCAGCCATTAGAGCTTTACCGGCTTCCTTTTCTTTGGCAAGAAGCAGCTTGGCTCGGTAGTAGTCGGCGTTGCACACAATTTTCTTGCGACAATCTTTGGCGAAATGACCTAACCGACCACAGTTGTAACATTTGATCGGTTCGTCTTTCGGCTTTTCTTCATTTCTCTTGTCAGGCTTCTTACCAGCTTCAAAACGACTATTACCTTCATACTTTTCTCGATGATCACGTCGAGTAGAGACTCTTTGCTTGTTGGAAGTCTTGTTAAAAAACTTCCTCTTTTGAAATGCTTGAGTGAGAAAAACCATTGCTTCTTTCATCTTGGCAAGTTCTGGATCCGAGTCGCTATCGGGATCTTCAGGTTCAGAATCACTCAACACGGGCTCTTTTCCAGATGATCGGCTGACGGACTTGCCTCTTCTCTCAGATACGAGTGCTATTTGATCAATTGCTGGCTTTTCCTCTACTTTCCCAATAAGTTCCATCACTTCTTCTTCGTCTTGGAGCAGCATTTCATAGAGTTCGTGAAGATACAGCTTCTCCAAGGTCTGAGTGTGGCGTATATGGGAGACGAACGGTTTCCACTCAGGCTGTAAGTTGTTCATAAACTTTATGTTGTTTTCCGTGTTCGTCTTTGTGATCTTATTTTTCTGAAGATCATTCAGAAGCATATTAAACCTTTCGTAGGTTTCCGTCAGCGTTTCACCCTTTCGTGCTTTAAACCCATCATATCTGGTGATACAGTTGGTCACCTTTAGCTGGTTATTGATGTGGCTTCCCATCATCATCTTCTCTATTTGGTCCCACATCTTTTTCGATGAATCCTTGAAGCTATCTATACAAGCATAGATGTCATTTGGTAGACTTTGAAGAAGGTACGATTTTGCCAGCTTTTCTGCCTCGTACATTTCCTTTTCCTCCTTAGTAAAATCACCAACAGATTTCCGAATCTGACGCTCTGGCCTTCCTTCAGCTGGGTTTCCCGGTACCACTTTCATTGGCCAATCTTGTGGACCCTCAGTCAGGCATTTGTATATATATCTTCATAGTTGGATTTTGCTTCTATGAAGTTCATAAATCGGTCATGCCACTGAGGGTACTCTCCCCGAAAGAGCACCGGGGGCTTTTGGTCAGAACCGATGGCTAGAGCATCCATTGAGTTCATCTTTACTTCTTAACTTAAGAGCACTGTAATGATCGTTAGGCAAGCAGAATGATCCAAATACAATAAAATAGAAGAAACACAGAAACACTTGGTCTAATCAGAAAATCAGGTCAAACAATATCCGGTCGAAGGTATGCCCGGAGGAAGCAGGTATCCGGTCGAATGATACGGCCGGGGATACACTTATCCGGTCGAAGGTGAAAGACCGGGATACAAGTATCCGGTCGAAGATGTTTGACCGGATGTTACAACCACCCGGTCGAAGGCAAGACCGGAGTAAACAAGTATCCGGTCTAAAGAGCAAGACCGGAGTACAAGTGTCCGGTCAAATGGGTAAGACCGGGAAAGCTCTTATTCGGTCGAAGGTGTTAGATCGGAGGAAATCTTATTCGGTCGAAAGGACAAGACCGGAGCACAAGTGTCCGGTCGAATACTTAGGTCGAAAGACTTCAATTACGATAACCACAAATAAGGATAATATCGAAAAACCAACAACGACCGAAGAACTCGAAGAGTTTGACCGAAGAACTCGAAGAATTCGACCGAAGAACCCGAAGAATATCTGGGATTCGACCGAAATCAAAACCAGATTTTCTCCTTCGATCGAAGGAAACAAACAATTATCACCAAAAAAATTCTTCGACCGAACAGAAATCGATTCAACCAAAAAATCAACAGTAACCAAAAACGACCGAACAACCCTATTAACAATCGACCGGACTAAGAATTTCCAGAAAAAAAATATTCGACCGAACTATACTGTTTTCAGAAAATCGATCGACTAAAAAAACAGAAATCTATCAATCAAACAATCAATTAATGCATGTAAATCAATTAACACAAGAAATTGATCTTAGGGTTTCAGACAAACCTTTTTACTGGATCAAACCTTTTTGCCTATCTGCTCTGATACCAATTGTAAATCCCAGTGCAATGCAATCACAAGTAATATGAATAATGATGAACATAATATAGGCCACAGCAACTAGTCATATGATTGATATAACTTCAAAGGGTTAAGGTTTACAGAGAGAATTTCTGATAAGGATATGTAAACCTAATGACTAGAAAATTGAATAATAATTTTCTTCTCTAAACTAATGAAATAGAAATAACTTTAAATACGTGGGCTCGCAGACCTAATGGGCTTATGGGCTTTAAGGCCCAACAAGCTTACAACATTAGTAACTTGTCATAATCTACCCTGAACTTCTATTTAACTAACAAAGTAGCCCTAACAATAAGGTTTTAGTGAGACAACTGTTTATATACCATCATGCTTTCCTATCTCTCATGATTAATGTACGAATCTAAGAGAAAACTAGACTGAAGGAAAAGTCTATGTATTGCAAAGAAACTGGTGTGTTGTACTCTTTCCTTCGTCCTATTTTTTATCCCACTGGGTTTTTGGCGTAAGGTTTTAACGAGGCAACAACTGTGCACCATCACTCCTTTGACTTGGCACAAGGGGGAGTGTTGTAGGATTATGTGCCATCATCAAAAGGAAGTGATTGACATAATATTTTCCTAGTATTAGAATTTACCATAATGAATGTTTCCTTTTCTTTGTAAACTCCTCCCTATTTAAAGGGCTTATGATTAATGAGAATTACAGATTTCATTGTATCTCTATTCTGTTGTTATTTTGTTTGGATTTTCCTTTAACAAACAGAATATTTTATAAAAAAAACATTATATTATTAAACCAAAATAAATTACATTATATTTTGTAGCTAAGTTTGTAATTGAGTTCAATTATTATGTTTTACTATCTTATACATCCCTATTCGATTATTATTGATGTATTTTTAAATTTATAATTTATTGTAATAAGTTATGGTCGTCGGTTTTGTACTTTTATGCATTGAGTATTGTTTATTGATATACATTACCTAAAATTCAAGAATACAAGTCATAATGATAAGTACAAATTTTTAAAGCTATATGTTTGAATTAATAACTAACTCATACATTGAATTCCAACAAAATACTTATTTTTTTATAAAAAAAACATTATATTATTAAGTCTAAATTAAACAAATTTATATAAAAAAAATCATTATCACTCTCTCACAACCATCTAAAATCGTAATGTAAATCGACAAAAAACATAAAATAAAATGAAACATTAAAATCATGATGTATCTAGCTGCATTGCGCGAGTATGCTTCTAGTTTTTCATAAATAAATAATTGTATTAATTTTCAATTTTTTGCTTACAATTTTTTTTGTATTACATTATATGGTATATACAATTTTTTTTGTGTATAAAACAATTATATCAAGTAATTGTTGTAATGCAAAATTAAAATATCAATATAAATAAAGTTCGTACAATTAATATCTTATTAATAATAAAAAGTATATAATTATAAAACCAATGCAAATAAAAATAATTGAAACAACATGTAAAAGGGGACAAAGGCATTATTAATACACTAAAGTGATACTAATTATTTGCCACATACGAGTCGGTGCAAGTACAATAATTACATTTTCATTTAGGTTAAATTAGGGGTGAGCATCGAAAATGGGTATCCGCTTTTGGAATCGGAACCGCTTCAAAACTATCGGTTCCAGAACCGATGTGATTGGTTCCGGTTCCTAAAATATGGAATCAATCAGGACCGGTTCCGGTTCTCATTTTTCTGGAACCGTTAACCGAACAGGAACCGATGGGTAACCGCTATTTTTATAATAAAATACATTTTATTTATTTAAAAAAACTGAATCAACTACCTTTTAGGGAAGCACCATTTGTAATATTTATTAGCATCAACTAATTTTAATGACGTAAAATGTTTTGGAAGCATCGTTTGTAGCATTTATTTGTTTTGTAAGTATCGTTTGCAGTATTTATTTATTTATTTTAAGTTTTTATCGTATTATTTTTCGCGTTTGTGGTATTTACTTATTTACGTTGGAACTTTATAATATATTAATATTTACTTTTTTATAATATGAATGATAAAAAATATTTAAAAAATTAGACAGCGGGTTCCCGTACCGAAACCGGAACCGACGTTTCTGGGACCGGTTCCCAAATATAAAGAACCGGTATAACCGGTTCCAGTTCCTTCATTCCAGAAACCGCCGGTTCCGATTCCAAGAATTTTGGACGGGTACCCACCTTTGCTCACCCCTAGGTTAAATACATATCTATATATTGTTAAATATATTTTATTGTCATGCATATCAATATTGATATTTACTTTTTAATTTTTAATACATAATTTGACTGATTCTAATGTAAAAAGAGATACAACATTACCCTTTCGAATATAGTTGAAAAGATGAGGCCATGATAGCATCTTTACATAACTTTGAAAATGTGACAAAAACGAAGGGGGAAGCGTTTATTGGCTATTTTGGACAATTTTCGGTTTTTGCAAAAAATATTTGACGTTTAATGATTAGTAGTCCGTTCGCCACATATGACCACGTCAAGTCTTAACATTAATTGGATTTTGGATATTTATGTGATGTGACATGTCAATGTTTTATGTGATGTGACAAGTCAATGTTTCCACCACAACATTGCGACTGGTCTTAAAAGAATCTCCAACAGAGTGCTAAAATAGAAAAAAAATGACTTTTATTTTGCTATTCTTCTTCAACAACTTTGCTAAAATAGAGAATCATCAAAAAATCTCTAAATATAGAGAATTCTATATAATCTCTAAATAGAAGAGAGAAAACATTATTTTAATGATTTCCCATGAAAATTAGAGAGAAATTTATTAGTTTAATGATTTCCCACCAAAAATTTGTTGAAATATTAAATATATTGAATATTTTAATAAATAAGTAATGATTGATTCTCTAAAATAGAAAACTTGTTAGAGTTGAAGGAAAATGTTTTTAGAGATTTTGACTTTTTATTCATTATTTTAAAGAAATTTTAGCAATGCTGTTGGAGATGCTCTTAGTTAAAGGGAGACTAATTGCCCTCTATATATTGATAAATACGTCTCTATCAAGTAATTTTCTCTTCACACACATTAACATCAAAATTTATTTTTTATATTTTTAATGTATGACTTGACTTGATTTTGATATTTAAGGGATGCAAATAGCATTGCCCCTTAGTTAAGACTTGAGCATGAATGATGAATTGACAAACTATTAATAAATGGTAAATGAAGCTAAGAGCATCTCTAGTAGCTATGGTTAACTAGAGATTTTGGAGATTAATAATTTTTTTCTAATAGCTATGTTAAAGCAGAAAAAAGAAAAAGAAAGAAGGTGAAAATATCTATATTTGGAAAACTTTCTAAAACTCTATATAGGGGTAAGAATTAATATTTTAATCATTTTCCATCAATAAGAGATATTGAAAGAAAATGTTTATTAGAGATGAATAATATTTTATTAAATGTATTGAATATTTATTTCAACAATATATTTAATGGTACAATTTTTAAAATAGAGCAACTGTTGGAGTTTGATGTAATGTTTTTAGAGATTTTGACTTTTAATACTCTGTATTTATAATATATATATATATATATATATATATATATATATATATATATATAGGGGACCATTCAAAGGAGAACTCGGTTATCTGTGGTAACCGTGAGATCCAATCTTAACCACAAATCAGAGTATAAATTAGGAAAACAATAATTTTGGTAATTTTAATTAAAGGGTATTTAGGTATTTTAGAAAACTTCTCTCTCCTCTCTCCGACGAACATTAATTCAGTGACCACATGATACACAGTGTGATACCTTGTGTAAACATCCAAAATAAAGAAAACAAATAAGATACCTACTGTGATACAAAATGTTATGGTACCTATTGTGATACAAAATAAGAAATAAGAAATGTTGTGATACCTACTGTAGTACAAAATAAAAAAAATTGTGATACCTACTGTGATACAAAATACACTAAGTGTAGTAGCACACCCACCTAATCCTTAAGCTACTATGATATAAAAATTTGTGATACACTGTGATTGTATATCACAGAAACCAGAAACACACAACCAATAACCATCAGATAGTTATATATGCGTCCCTAAAGGTAGTATCACACCCACCTAATCCTTGAGCTAAAGACAATGAGCTATACATATGCAGAACCTGCAACTTACGTGCAAGATGGTTCATTGTGCTCTTTTGAAGAACATGATCAGGGATGATATGAATGTTAAACCCATAACATGGTGTTCGGTCAGAGCCTCCGGATCGGAGGTCCGAATAAGCTCGTCAGCAGGGCTTCCACCACGGAAAATGTTAACGGCATTTATAGTTTCGTATTAGAGCCGAAAAGATTGGGTTTGTATTACAAGACGATCATGCGTTACTGGTCATCCTCCTTTATCGAAGTCAACAATGCCAACGGGAATTTGGTTAATGCGACGTTAGAGATTGTGGAAACCGAATACGTTGATAACTATTTTAATTCGCTCCGGTGTCATCTCTCCAACTCCGATGTCGAATCGACTCTTGATCTCGACATACTCCGATACAACAGCACGTTGTCGTTTCTCCGGTTGGGGATCGACGGGAACTTGAGACTGTATAGTTATCGTCAAAATACCCGGGGAAGCGCGTGGAACTTGTTGTTCACTTTGTTGGATACAGGGGTGAGCGAGAGGGGGGGGGGGAGATCGAAGACGACTGTCAATTGCCGGATCGGTGCGGGAAGTTTAGACTTTGCGAGAAGAGCCAGTGCGTTGGTTTCCCGACGCCGTAGGGGGTGTTTGCGTGGAGCGACGATTACGTTGCGAAGTTGCCGGGGTGTGAGGCGAGGCGAGTAGTTTTTGTTATTACGAGCTCAAAGGGGTGGACCATTTCACGGTGAAATATAGTGTTGGGACGGGTCCGGTGAATCGGGGGGATTGTGAAAGCAAATGGACGAAGGATTGCAAGTGCTTAAGGTATTTTTATCACACGGATCGATCGAGATGTTGGATCACTTACGAGCTGAAAACGTTGATGAGAGTTGAGAACTCGACTCGTACCACGTACATCAAAACCCCCATTCGATAATTGGCTCATAGATATGAGAATAACGAGTTGAAGGTAAAGATTTGAAGAAATGCACTTGTTTTGTTCCTCTTCTGAATTTTCACCCTTAATTCCTTGGTGTGTTAATAATGAAGTACATGTGATGTCTCACATGTAAAGGTGATCATTTGCATGTTTGGTCGAGTTCGGGGCGGGCATTACCCTTTTCGTTTTCACTGGACATAATATGAAAAATTAAGAGACCGTTTACCTAAATATTCATCAATAAGACTTAGTACTCTAAATCTATATCTTTTATATATATAAAAAGTAGAAACCATAGGAATGATGTGACAAATTGTTGGATGAGGATTCTTTGTAGGAATTTTCTCTCTTTTTTTTATTTTTCTAAAAGACTTAATATGTTAAAGACATAAAAGTCCCCATATGAAAACTATGCATGTGTTTATAAGTGGGTTCTTTTTGTAATTTTGTATATTGTCATTTATGTTTTTAGGTTTAACTCCAAACTTTTCATTTGTCATATATGCCTTTCGGCTTCCTCAACCTCCATCATAATAAATCAGTTTGCCCACAACCTCACTCATAAATCAGTTTGGCTACAAGTTCTTCAATCACAAATCAAATCTTCCATATCTCATTCATATTTACCTTTAATAATAACACAATTACACCTTCTTTCTTAAGAAATGGCGTAATTTAGGAACATTGTGAAGAAGTTTCTCGCTAAAGTCACTCTCTCTATGCCATTTACCATTTCACATCCTTCTCCCAACGTATATAGGTGTGACAACTATAAATTCCAGTTTATGGAGTTTTCATCAGATCGTCTATGCTTTTATATTTCATCGCTCTATTAAAGAACCAAGTTTTCTTTTTCATTATTGAGAACTCATCGAGTGAGATATGATAATTACTTGACGATATTTTTTTGTATATATTTGTTTCAATATCTGCAAATTGATGTTAAAGAGTTTGCTATTGAGATCTAGATGCTATCAATAGTTATTTAGAGACATGATGGTGTTGATATCTATGAAGATCGATGTTATAGTTGAAGTTGTGGTTGTTATTTTTGCCCATATTTTTGTCTTCCCCATGAATGAAGTTCATGATGAGATATTGTTGGTTTTTTAGCAAATTAACTACGTTGATCGAAGAGGCCTCAAGGCCCTCAAATGATGGTGTAAATGAGTCTGGTACTGAATTATAAAAATATTAGGTATTGGTTTTTTTGTTGTGTTAGGGGTGTTGTTGCTTTGGATGTTGTTTTATTGATGTCAGTTGATGCTTTAGTTGTTGCAAAAGTTGATGTATCGGTTGTTGTTGGTGATGTGGTTCTGGCCGTCGATGATTAGATTGCTAAAGCTATATACATGTACAAGTCTTTTTGCAACACAACAATTAATACATAAAAGTGCCCTAAGATATTTTTTCACGTTTTGAAATACATTCAAATGAAATGACAACAAACCTAAGAATAGGAACAAATAAAACATGGGATATTTTTTCACATTCCTAAGCATATACAAATAAAAATACGGAAAGAATAGAAAAAAGTAAAACGTGGAAAAACAAAAGAAAACATGCATCGCGATATAAATATGATCGGTGATATTGTATATGATCTCTATGGCCCTGCTTTGAGAAATGTTAAAACTGTGGATTAGACCTTCATGATGGGGTGACAAAATATTAGATCAATGGTGCATATTGGGTTATTAAAGTTTGGTTATGAAAGGATCAACAATAGAATTGTATATGTTCTATTTTTTTTCCATTCATTAGTTACATATAGGGATATGATTTTGGGGTAATTAGATACAAAAAGTAGATCGTTATGGTTCGTTGTTAATGTTCTTCCCATGCAATTAATTTTTTTGTTTTAAGTAAAATTTGTTTTCTAAGACTTCAAGTTGAGTTCCAGAAAATTTCCATTGTAATTTGTATGAATTAGATCAATTATGACTATTTAACCAAAATATATGAGATTAGAGAACTATCTAGGTTGTATTCTGTCAAAATAATTTACATCGAAAACATCTTCATTGTATTACATTGCATTTGATTGGTTATCAATTAACGCATATCGTATCGCCTTAACACAATACATATTTACTAAAAAAATTATTTGTCACCACGCAACACGCGGTACAACACACTAGTATATATTAAAAGAAGAACCAAAAGGTGGTTCAATGAGAATCCTTTAACAACATTTATCTTTTTTCTCATTTTTTTGATTTATTTTTTAATATTAATTCAACACATTAATTGTCAAACCTTTCATTTTTTTTTAATTTCATTTTTCTATAATTGAAATTAGAATCCACAAATATATAAAACTACATATATTATTATTTACATCAATATATATTATATATTACATGCCAATCGAAAACGTAAATCATCAAAAATCAATATATATGTATATATATAAGAAATAATCACAGGTGACTAATAGATTTTAGAAGATGTTAGATTGCAAGGAGATGTGTATAAGAAAAACTGATAGAGTTGTGTTATTTTTAGTGACACTCTTTTTGCAAAGAAAAAAAAAGTCAATTAAAAAAATAAAGCATAAAAAATAATTATTATATATCAAAATCTTAATATATAAATATATATATATATATATATATATATATATATAGAGAGAGAGAGAGAGAGAGAGGGGGTTCAATTGGAAACCATATTAGATTGGAAACTTTGGAAATCGTCAATTTCATTTGTTAAATTAATGAAATTGGTTCATAAAGTTGTTTAATATGATCAAGTTGTTTCATATAATTCTTTTGTTAATGAAATTGTTTCATATATTTATGTTTTTTATATAGTTTCATCTATTTTTCTCATTCTGATGAATTGTTTCATGTATTTTCGCAATCTAATGAAACTTTTTTATTTTTCCATAAAAAACACAAATATATGTAACGATTTCATCAATAAAAGAATTATATGAAATAATTTCATCAAATTAAACAATTTCATTAACTTAACCAATGAAATCGAGGGTTTCCACGGTTTTCAAAATTAAAATGGTTTCCATTTGATCGCTCCCATATATATATATAGGAACGACGTAGATAATGAGGTAGATTTTATAAGATGATAGTTTGGAAAATGTTTATATATAAGAATAAAGGAATGAATATAAAAGGCTAAAGCATTCCATGAGTATTTCATGGCTATATTATTTAATTTACATGATAAAACAATTCATTGTATAATAAAACATTTTTAAATAATGTAATCTATCTATTATCTATTATCTATACTATATTATAAAGAAGACATAAAAAACTTTTAAAAACAAGTCTTAAAGCTTATTGTACCGTCATTTAATGTTAATTACTTAAAAAACAACCATTAAAGCTATATGTATTACATTTAATGTTATTTATTAATTTTCAATCATTATCTCTAACCATTTTAACTCCCCTAAAATCATTTCCCACTTTAACTTCCATAAAATAATTCTCAACATAATTAAATATAGAATAAAAATCAAATTTTAAATATAAAATATATAAAATATAATTAAAAAAATCTAACATAATATTTTATAAAAAAAATTATATTATCCTAAAATTATTTCCCACTTTAACTTCCCTAAAATAACTCTCAGCATATTTTAAAAATCATATTTTAAACTAGTGGTTGTGTATTTTTGCTTGGAGGAGATGTCATCTCTTGGGCATCTAAAAAGCAAAATTGTATTACAAACTCAACAATGGAATCTGAGTTTGTTACACTAGCCGCCGCCGATAATGAGGCGGAGTGGCTAAAGAATTTAGTTCATGAGATTCCATTGTGGCCGAATCCAATTGAACCTATTTCAATCCATTGTGACAGTACGACCACTTTAGCTAAGGCTTATAGCCAAGTTTACAATGGTAAGTCTAGACACCTGGGTGTTAGACATAGTATGATTAGATAATTAATCATGAATGGTGTAATCTCCGTTGAGTTTATTAGAACGCAACAAAATTTGGCAGATCATTTAACTAAAGGTCTGACAAGAGACTTAGTGCACAAGTCTGCGATTGGGATGTGATTAAAGTCCTTATAAATTTATAAAGGTGAGACACCCAATTCCCTTCTAATATGACATTAGAAGTTGAATTCAATGTGGAAAGCTCACACTTATAAATTGGAACACAAGTTGAATCATCCCAGGTATGTGTTCAGTCCTGCAGTGATTAGGGTGAAGTTTATCTTCTTAATAATTCCTTTGATAAAGTGTATTTGCAGGTACACGAAGTAAAGGAATTACCTATGTGATTGTGAAGTGTAGCCACATTTCAAAAGGTTGGGACTTGGCCTTTATACAATCATGAGAGGATTAGGACACACGACTTTATAATTATGTCAAGTTTAATTTGCTAGACATATAAGAAATTTGTATGTATTTTATCTTCAAGTATTCAAATGAGTTGATGGGTTCAATCCTTGGGACACCTTGATTCTCGAATATTTGCAATGTGTAAAATACTAATGTGGAAATTCAATCGTTTCGATATTTTCATTTATGTGCAAGTTTGGTTTGTTTAATTTAAATGTGTTATTTCATGGGTTACACTAAAATGGGGGAGGATTGTTGGTGATTTTATTGTCATCAGGCATTTAAGTGTAATTGGTTATAACACGAGTACTAATGGGTTTCAAACTATGATCTAATACAAGCTAGGTGGTGCGGAATGCACACTTGTTATAAGACGAGTTTGATCCCGGACACGATGAAATGGCGGGAGGTCAAGGGGCAACGCCCCTAGCGGTGATCCAAGTGGCAGAGCCTCTGAAGGCACGACAGAGCCTCTGAAGGCACGTCAGAGCCTCTGAAGGCACGTCAGAGCCTCGTTGCCACGACAGAGCCTCTTAAGGCACGACAGAGCCTCTGAGCCTCTTTGGCACATCAGAGCCTCTTAAGGCACATCAGAGCCTCTGAGCCTCTTTGGCACGACAGAGCCTTTGATGGACGTCTCTGGACCAGAAGCTCTTGGTGTCTATTTTTGGACTAAATCTGCATTTACTGAACATTTAATGGTCAGTTATTTTCTGCCCTTAATTTTAGCTAAATTGATTGTAATCGACTATAATGATAGTGATTTACAACCATTGCCATTTTTTAGCTAAATTGATTGTAATCGACTATAATTGATAGTGATTTACAATCCTTGCCATTTTCCGTTATTCCCTATTTTACGAACGGGACTAGTATATATACCGTATATACTTATGTTTTAGACTAACGATTTTAAACAATCATATATATACTCTCCAACAAATTTGCTCTCGTTTTTGTGCCTAAAAACATGAGTGTTCTTGAGTCTTATCCCATATTGGATTTCGTGCAACCCAGGCATAGGGTCGAAATACCAATTCGGAAAGTGACTTATACGATTCTCAAGAAATCCGGTCAACTGATCGACTACTTTTCCCCTGATCCCTAACACTTTTCATATATGTCAATCCCGCTAATTTTGTTCATCCTTCCTCCTCTTAACTCTTCCCACGTGGCTGACACTCATGAAATTTGTTTGATTTTGATTATCCCATATGGCTACATTAGTTGAAATATGAAAGATTAGAGGAATAAAGTGGTATGTCAAAGGAGAGAATTTCTTTTTATGAACTCATAGGACTGACTCATTTTAGTTCCTCTTTTTGCCAAAATATCTATTTTAAAAGGGTTAACTCATTTAAGTTGTCCCTCTTTCTGAAAAAAAAAATCTATTGACTTATATCTTTATATATATGTAAAGTATAAACCACAAGAATGATATATTATCATAATAATTGAGTATTCAAAAATATTGAAATGTGGTGTTAGGTTTGGTTATTTTACATTGGTAAGAAGATGTTAAATTGAAGAAAGACATGAGTATGTATTGATAAAAGTACACACACACGAAGGATCATGTAAGAATAAGAGTTAAGGTAAAAAACGTAAGAATATATTTAGCGTTGATCTTTAATTAAGATTGATCCAATGATGGAGATCTCTTTTTACCATTCTCGTCATAACTTTCATTCTCACTGGACCCAACCTTATATATATACATATATATATACATACATATATATATACATATATATATTAAAAGAAGAACAAAGGGTCTTGAGGCACCACCTAGAATTCAATATTCTCAAATGATGAATTATAGTTGAGTTTTAGTTATCCCAAATTGGTAAAAATATTGGAATAGAAAAGTGTGTATAAAATAAGTGGATTGGATGATGTGGCATCATAATAATTGATTATTCTTAAATATTAAAATGTGGCGTTGGTTTTGGTTATCCCGAGTTGATAAGAAAATGTTAAATTTAAAGAAAGATCTGAATATGTATATATATATATATATATATATATATATAAAAGAGGAGATAATGCATTTTTGACAACTCATAGAGTTGATAACCTTATTTTTTTTAAGCGGTAACATTTACTATAATAGCTTAAGATGAAAGATGCATTCGTGACAAATTATAGAGTTGATATTAATCCTATTTTTATAGGAAAAAAGTTACTATATAGCTTCCTATTGGGATTTTTAGTGGGATATGTCTTACATGTTGATTAACTAATTTGTATATTTATAATTATTTCAATAATAGTGATATGTTGTGAGACATGTCGTTTGAGTTTTAAATAATATAATACAAAACTACTACCAATATTATTACACGAACTCATAACAACAAACGATTAAGAATATATGCAAGTTAACCACTTATGAAAATACATTCGTTTTTCACATTGTATTTTATTAACTATTAACAGAGAAATTACGTGTTATTTTAACTCGATTCAATACTCCAACAAAAATTTTATCGTCCCGTGCAATGCACGGGCCCAACACTGGTTATTTTATCAAGTGAGATTGTAGTTCATTAAACGGTATCAAGAGAAAAATATAGAACGATTTTATTTATGATGAAGAAGACTTTTAAGAACAATATAACTAATTAACTACTTTCTAAAATAAAAAAATACTCTCGTAAAGATGAACTAGAGACAAGAAAAGTAAATGAGAGAGAGACTAAAAATGAAATCGATTGAAAAAACTCTTCCGTTGGAATCTGATGGAATTGGAATGGTCAATTTCATTGACCAAATTCCATCATGATGTTTGGTTACCCATGGAATGGAATTGAATTCCATGAATTCTTTTAAATGTGGATTTGGTCATCCCTTCACAAAAGTGATGGAATTGAATTCCATTCCATCCAATATTTTGAAAATGACAAAAATACCCTCTTAACAAAATTAAAACCCATCAGATGTGGATTTGTTCTCCTCTCTCCTCTCTCTCCTCTCCTCTCTCTCTCCCCTCCCTCTCTCTCTCTCTCCTCTTTCTCTCAATCTTCTCTCATCTCTCATCTCTCTCTCCTCTCTCTCTCCTCTCTCCTCTCTCCTCTCCTCTCCTCTCTCTCTCTCTCCATCTCCCTCCCTCTTTCTCTCCTATCTCTCTCTCCCTCCCCCTCTCGCCATCTATCTCTCTCTCTTTCTCGGCATTAAATGACTACTTTATTAAAGTAATTTTTGTTTAAAAAAATTAAAATAATTAAAAAGGGTATTTTGGCCATTTATCAAAATTTCATTCCAATTCTGAAGCTACAATTTGTAAACCAAACAGAAAATTTTCAATTCATTTAACAGGTTTCATTCCAATTCTGTCAACCAAACAGGTGGTCAAACCTGACAACATTCCATTCCAATTCCATCAGGGGGCGTTTGGTTCACAGATTCTGATGGAATCTGATGGAATTGGAATGTCCAATTCCTTTGACCAAATTCAATTCCCTTGTTTGGTTCAATCTTTTCTATGGAAGGAATGTGTGAATTCCACCAAATTCCACAAATGAAGGATTTGAACATTCCATCCTAAAACCCAAGGATTTTAATGGAATGGAATCTTATATTTACATAATTCCAAATTTACCATTTACTCCAAACTAAACCCTACTAATATTGATTATCACCAAACACCAACTATCTCTCTCATCTCTATCTCCCTCTCTCTCCTCTCTCTACTCTCGCTATCTCTCTCCTCCCTCTCTCTCCTCCCTCTCTCTCCTCTCTCCTCTCTCTCCTCTCTCTCTCCTCTCTATCTCTCTCCTCTCTTTATCTCTCCTCTCTCACCCCTCTCTCTCTCCTCTTTCCTCTCCTCTCTCTCTTTCCTCTCTCTATCTCTCTCTCCTCTCCCTCCCTCTATCCTCTCTCTCCTCTCTCTATCTCTATCTCCCTTTATCCTTTATCTCTCCACTCTCTCCTCTCTCTCACCTCCTCTCTCTTTCTCTTTCCTCTCTTCCCTCTCTCTTTATCTCTCCTCTCTCTCTCCCTCTCTTCTCCTCCTCTCTCTCTCCTCTCTCTCACCTTCTCTCTCTCCCTCTCTCTCTCCCTCTCTCCTCTCTCTCTCCCTCTCTCCTCCATTCTCTCCTCTCTCTCTCTCTCCCTCTCTCCTCTCTCTCTCCTCTCTCTCCTCACTCTCTCGGCATCATTCATGTGCTAAAATAATAAAAACAATTTTTGTTAAAAATTAAACTATTTAATGACTATTTATTAAAGTAATTTTTGTTTAAAAAATTAAAATAATCAAAAAGGATATTTTGGTAATTTACCAAAATTCCATTCCAATTCCGAAGCTACAATCTGTGAACCAAACAGAAAAATTCCAATTCATTTAACAGATTCCATTTCAATTCTGTCAACCAAACAGGTGGTCAAACCTGACAACATTCCATTCCAATTCCATCAAAGTCAAATTCCTTTGACAGATTCCATTCCATCCAAAAACATTCTACGAACCAAACGCCCAATTTTTTTGACATATTCCATTCCATCAAAAAATATTCTGCGAACCAAACTCCCCCTACGATTATCAAGATTGGATTTTAATAACAGATATTTAACAGTATGCAATAATTTACCAGGTAAATGCTTATGATATCGATTTGAAGATGTGTCAGAAATCGGTTAAATAAAATGTGCAAGAGGAACAAGCAAGGAATTTAATCGAATATAAACCTTTGTACAAATTGGTTCGAGATATTTGGAATTTACAGAGAAGCTAACGATTCGAGGATCATACAGGGTTTCTCACCGGAAGTTGTTCGCGGATGAAATTTCAAGCACCAATGTACAGGTGTCGATGCCACCTTGGAGCTTTGTTTCTGAAAGCACACATATCCTTCTTGTGGTCGTATAATTTAAATATATCATGCAAAAATGGTATTATTTTTATCAAAGAAAATACTGTTAGTAACAAAATTACATTTCTTTTAGGGAAATTAATTAAAATGCCCGTATTTGGACATCGTATTACCGAAATGCCCCAAATCTCGTCGACTTTGCCGAAATACCCTTTAAGTCCGGGAATCCCGGGGTTATGTCCGGGAAACCCATATATATGTATCTCACACACACCCATATATGCATCCACACACATGTACACGATCCTGGCCCCCAACCCCGGGATTCCCGGACATAACCCCGGGATTCCCGGACATAACCCCGGGATCGGTCCTTTCCCGGCCGAAACACAACAACCCCGGGAATGATGCTCATCCCGGCCACGTTTCCCGGACTTAAAGGGTATTTC
Source organism: Arctium minus (assembly GCA_954870635.1). NCBI lineage: Eukaryota > Viridiplantae > Streptophyta > Magnoliopsida > Asterales > Asteraceae > Arctium > Arctium minus. Next base: position 7,980,018 of record OX941080.1, read on the forward strand.
GGCAAAGTCGACGAGATTTGGGGCATTTCGGTAATACGATGTTCAAATACGGGCATTTTAATTAATTTCCCTTTCTTTTAAGCAAAAATGTAAAAAAATTTAAAGATCCGTTTACATAAGGATTGGTCCATAAATGGTGCCATAATTAGTATTTATTTCTTTATCTTTTGCTAAAAATTAATACATAATATCTTATTTTGTTTTCGTACAATCATTTTTATATCATCGAACATGATTATTCGTTGAATGATTAAAGTTTGTCAATAATTAGCCATTTAGCCATCTTATAATAAATAAATGTTTTTTCTACGATAGATAATGGATTGCGATTAGAATAAATTATTAAAACGGTATTCATAATCCATTGGTTTGGTTTTAATTCCTATAAGTTATTTTATTACAAAAATACGATCTTGGTGGTACAAGATTTCTTTTCATATATGTCAATCCCGCTAATTTTGTTCATCCTTCCTCCTCTTAACTCTTCCCACGTGGCTGACACTCAAGAGTAAAATAGTCGTTTTAGATTATTATCTTTATTTTCACCGTTAAACACATTTCTCCTTCCATTTCTATCTCTATCTCTCCCGCCCCCACCCCCTCGTTGATTCATCCAATCCCAACGAAGTTCAAAGTGGGTAGTTGAATCTGCATCTTTTTTGAGCCTATTAGTGATTTCTTTGACCAAAATATTGGATAATACTTATGCTCGCCTTGAAATCACCACTGCACTAGTAGTTGAAATTGCATCTATTTGTGCATCTCCTTCTGCTTAGGCATTGTTTGGCAAAAAAAAAAAACTAACTTATAAGCTAGCTTTTTTATGGTACATGTTTGGATGAACATAAACTAACTTATAAGCTAGCTTATTGAAAAACTACTCATACTAGTGTTTTGAAAAGCTAGCTTATTAGATACCAGCTAGCTTATCAGTTAGTTAGTTTGCCAAACATAGCCTTAATGGTTGATCACTAGTTTTGATTGTAGTTTGATTTAGTATATTTTATTGTGGTTTGAAAATTTCCAATGAGTTTACATGAATTATGAGTTTTGTATTTTGATTTAAAATTCTTGATTTTCAAATGCATGGGTATTGGATTTTGTGACGGTAGTTGGTGTTGGTGAGTCAAAATAATAATAAGTCATTCGTTGTCAGCTAATCATGTTTCTAGGGTAATATGACCGTATTGACATCATTTAAGGGGACTTTATGTCTGAGAAAGTTAACAACCATTGATGGGAAGATCCAAAACAAACACGAAACTCATTCCATATGTTTTTTCGTGTTGTAAGGAACGAATTGTAGATACCAAAATCAAACTAATGAACCTGTAAGACCATTTCTATATTACTCCTAAAATTTGTTTGTCAAGACAAATAAATTAGTTTTTCATACCCATAAAAAATGAAAGACAAAATAAATTGAACAACGATTATAAATTTTTTAAATATATTTTATTATTATTAATAAGTGTTAAATCAAATACAACATTAAAGCATTAAATATAAATTAATAATGCATTAATTAAAAAACATGAACATTTGTCTCACATAAGTAAAGTAACCAACGATAAAATAGATATCATGCTGCACTTCTTTTTATCTATGAAGGAGTATATAGCATTTTAGTAAACCACTTAAAACTATTAAATTTATGAAGTATTAAAAATTAAAAACTAATGGTGCATGGGTTCTCACCATTTTTCCATTTAAAAAAATTAATAAATATAATTGAGAGAAAAAAAAAAAATATATATATATATATATATATATATTTACCAATTTATGTATAAATATATATTAAAGATTGTAGTAGTTTTTAATTTTTTTTAAACGACAAGTTAACACACGCACACGTTTCCGGGGTATCTGGGCTCCCACTTAAGGGTGCTATCCGACTAATCCCCGTCGATCACGATCCAGCCCAATTAAGGGTACCACTATGTGGCAAGCCCATGATCATGGATGTCATAGGATGTTTACCACGAGGTTCGAACCTGGGTAGTAAGGGATACCATCCACTGACCCCCTCGGGATGTTACCTTACCACTGGGATACAACATGAAGGACAGTTTCTAATTTACTCTATCACAAATTTCATATTTTTTATAAATAAATAACTTTATTAGTTTTCAATTTTTTGCTTACAAACTTCTTTACATTACATTATATTGTGTCTAGGGAAGACATAAGATTTTTTTTTATGTGGTAATATAATTTTACTATAAAAATCAAATATATGGATATTTTCATAAAATCATTATTGATCTGTTGGTTAATTTCTTGTTTTTCCATTATGAGGGTTTGTGTTCTATCCATTATTACAAATATTTCTAGAAAAATAATAAATATAAAAGTAAAAGCTAAAAACTAAAAACTAAAAACTAAGAAATTGACCCAAATAGGATTCAAACACAGTCTTCGGTGGAAGAAAGAACATTCAAACCAACTCTACCAAGAGAACTTTATGTCATCATTGTAGTTTTAAAATATCACCTTAGTATACAATAAAATGATACGGTGACACATTTCACAACCTTATAACTTGTTACATTGTGACGGAGGAACAAAACAGTACTATTGAGTGGGTACCTCCTTGATTGTATAGGTAAACAACTTAACAAGTTGTATATAAAAGAAGAGGTGGATTCATACGAGAACAATATCTATTTAAGAAAACACGAGAACGACCAAATCAATACAAAATCATATATGATTCACGTACAAAATTAACTCGCTCACGTTTGTTTTTTTCTGGTTAATGTAAAATCACATATGATTTTATACATGATTTATTGTTTTTTTATTTTCTTAAATAATTATTGTTTTGGTTTGAATTTTCCTTTATAAAACAATTATATCAAACCAAAGGGGTGTTAGCCTAGTGGTAAGACATGTGGACTTGCTAGTAGCGGTCTCATGTTCGAACCCTGGGGGACGCATCCTGGAGGTACGGGGGCTTCGACCCCGGGCTGCATGCTTTAGCAGTCGGGCTTCGGCCCAAATTGCCAGGGATTAGTCTGGGCCCAATGTGGTCTGGGATACCCTCTCCAAAAAAAAAACAATTATATCAAGTAATTATTGAATGAAGCCTTTCTTAATATATAGCCATGGTTTGTGATCGTCAAAAAAGGCAACGCAAGTTGATTAATTCATGTTGTGTGTGAATTTTATTTTGCATTATATATACTTTTAAAAAATAGTAATAATCACATGAAATGTTATCCCCAACCTATGCTGGAAAAGTTGACTAGTGGAATCATATAAAAATCTAGAGAAAACTATAAATCTTATTTTGGTGGATATCATCCTAATGTTTATTCATTTCTCTTTCAATGGTTGATAACTACTTCTCATTCTTAACTCAACTTTTCATCGGAACCCAACTATATATATGTATAATTATTAAATTATAATGTTGTATATAATCGAATTGGGACCTTTGAATTATGTCGATCTTTTAATCTCAATATCAAGTGGTTGTGAGCTGTATAAATCCATTTTTTATGCATTTCAAATCAAAGACTATTATTCCAAGATAAAATCCATACTCAAAATATAATAGAAAAAGTGATTTTATAATACATTTTTATATTATTAATAATAAATATATTCATATTTACCTATTACCTTTACATTATTATTATTATTATGCATTTAGCAATCACATTATTTTTTCTATAAATATATGTATACACCTTATCTTACAAAATATCATAACACACACACTTACCAATAACCATGACGATGGCTGCTACTGCTTTCTTTTGCTTCCTCATGATCTTCTTTTGCTTCATCTCCGAAGCCACTGTTCCTCCCTCCGACACCTTCCGATACGAAAACTCCGGCGGATACGGAGATTCCGATGAAGTCCAGACCGAATACGACCCAACCTACCGTCCTCTTCCTCAATTCACTTCCCCTTTCCAGCTCTGTTTCTACAACACCACCCCCAATTCGTACACTCTTGGTCTACGCATGGGGACCCGACGTTCCAGATCCCTCATGCGTTGGGTCTGGGACGCCAACCGGGGCAATCCGGTTCGCGAAAACGCGACTCTCTCCTTTGGCACCGAAGGAAACCTGGTCTTGGCCGATGTAGACGGCCGGATCGTATGGCAGACCAACACCGCCAATAAGGGCGTCGTTGGGTTCGCCATACTCCCAAATGGTAACATCGTGCTTCGTGACGCTAAGGGTAATTTCGTCTGGCAAAGCTTTGATTCCCCAACCGATACCCTCTTGTTCGGCCAGAGCCTCCGGATCGGAGGTCCGAATAAGCTCGTGAGCAGGGCTTCCACCACGGAAAACGTTAACGGCGTCTATAGTTTCGTATTAGAGCCGAAAAGATTGGCTTTGTATTACAAGAACATGCGTTACTGGTCATCCTCCTTTACCGATGTCAACAAGGCCAATGGGAATTTGGTTAATGCAACGTTAGAAATTGTGGAAGCTGAATATTCCGATAGCAATTATAACGCAATCCTGTGCCGTCAATCCAACGGGGGAACACCGTTTATACTTCTCGACATACTCAGCTACAACAGCACGTTATCGTATCTCCGGTTGGGGATCGATGGGAACCTAAGACTGTACAGTTATCGTCAAAATTCGAATGCAGCCGCGTGGAGCCTGTTGTTCACTTTGTTGGATAGAGGGGTGAGCGAGAGGGGGGAGGAGATCGAAGACGAGTGCCAATTGCCCGATCGATGCGGTAAGTTTGGGCTTTGTGAGGACAGCCAATGCGTTGGATGCCCAACACCGAACGGTGTTTTTGCATGGAGCAAAGATTGCATTGCAAAGTTACCGGGATGTCAGGCGAGTAGTTTTCGTTATTACGAGCTCAAAGGGGTGGACCATTTCACGGTGAAATACAGTGCAGGGACGGGTCCGGTGAATCGGAAGGATTGCGAGAGCAAATGCACCAAGGATTGCAAGTGCTTGGGGTATTTCTATCACACAGATCGATCGAGATGCTGGATCGCCAACGAGTTGAAAACGTTGACGAGAGTTGGGAATTCGACTCATGTGGCATACATCAAAAAGCCCATATGATAACTGGCTGCTTGATTGGTGTTTTGCCGCGAATTCTACGTGGGACCGGTTTAATTTACGGTAATCAACTTTTTGCTCAAATAATCAAGACTCCAGATGCCAAGAATATCGAAGTGACGGTGTAAATTTGAAGAAATGCACTTGTTTTGTTCTCACTTCTAAATTTTCACCCTTAATTCCTTTGTGTGTGTGTATTAAATAACGAAGTCCATGTGATGTCTCACATGTATAGGCGATCATTTGCGCCTTTTTTTTTCAACGGACACAATATAAAAATCTAAGAGACCGTTCTAAGTTATTTTATCGGGTGAGATTGTGATTCATAAAAAGGTGTTGTATACAATAATTTATCTGGTAAATATTTACTAGATATATAAAGAGTACTTTGTCATCTTTATCATAGTTCTTATCGGATAAGATTTTCGCCTCTTACTGTTTGGGTAAAAATTCCAACAGTCTATCGTCGTACGACCAGCGATAACTGACGCCCTTCCTTTAAGGCGACCTCGATTAAATGAACAAATATCCGTCCGACAAAGTTAGTTGTACGACATGATTTCAGTTACTAACCTGTTACATACGTTATGTCATGTTTAATGCAGGATTCAAGAGACATTCATGACCAAAGATTGTAACGGTTGTCATCATCAAAAAACAACGAACGTAACGGACTCTATCATCAATATCAAACGGTTATTCTATTAAAAATACGCATTCAAGACTTGTCAACGGAAAATTAGAGTATAAATACGAAGATGGAACCTCACATTCGGACATCTGACTCTCAGACCTTACAAGCTCACAAATTACCTTCTTAAGCTCACTCAGTTTCTCTCGAAGTTCAGAAGATCCACTGTCGTTTATCGCGTGATGCACGACCGAAGTCTAATTATACACGACGTACAACCGACTTTACTCTATTTTATTGTTTTACATTGTATTACACTTGTAACATTTGTTGTCAAGGACGACGTCCCTGATTGACGTCCATAGTGCACGACGACTCATACTCGTCCGCGGTTTTTACCCATTTTTAGGGTTTTCCGCGTCACCAATTCTCTCGTCTCATTTACTTTATTTTTGTTATAGTCGTACGATTATTGTTGTTACTTTCTTTGGTTGGATCAAGCTCCACATTTACCTTAAATTTTCTTTGGGAAATTTTTGGCATAAATAGTTTGGCGTCCACCGTGGGGCCCATCCAAAGAAAATCTTCGATAATCCTACGACGTACTAACGTTTTCCTTCGAGTGTTTTTCTTTTTTATTCATTCAGGACAATGTCATTCCAAGGAACTCAATATCATGTTGTGGCCCAAATGAACATGGAGTTGAATGCTGCTCGTGCCCGTATTGACGCCCTAACAGCCCAGGCTCAACAGACGGCTGAAACCATTGAGCATCTAAGAAACCAGGGTGGAAACAATGTGATGGGGACTACAAATACTTATACCGGTACTTGGAACGTACCCCCTCCATTACCTACTTGTCCTCGTCCACCACTAGTTAATCCTGCGACCTTCATAATCCCAACTATGCCTATGACTTCTATGACATTCAATGGATATGCCTCTGATTCTTCACAGCCAACTAACTTCAACGGATCAGGTTATGTTCCACTGGGTGTCTCTGGGGGTATCCCAATAGATCCCGTTGCGCGTCATCTTCGGGATGTGTTGGAAATCTTAAGAAAGGAGAAACTCTATGCAAAGTTTTCCAAGTGCGAGTTTTGGTTGAAGGAAGTGCAGTTCTTGGGGCACGTAGTTTCGAAAGATGGAGTGAAGGTGGATCCGACCAAGATTGAAGCTATGACGAATTGGGAACCTCCCAAAAGCCCCTCCGAGATTCGAAGTTTTCTAGGCTTGGCGGGGTATTACCGAAGATTCATTCAAGATTTCTCCAAGATTGCTTCTTCGTTGACAATGTTGACCAAGAAGAATGTAAAGTTTGTGTGGACTGAAGACCAAGAGAAAGCATTTCGGACTTTGCAAAGGAAATTATGTGAAGCTCCGATCTTATCCTTGCCGGAAGGATTGGAGGATTTTGTGGTCTTTAGCGATGCATCCAAAATGGGGCTTGGCTGTGTACTAATGCAAAGAGGGAAGGTGATCGCGTACGCATCTAGGCAATTGAAAGTGCACGAGAAAAACTACCCCACTCATGACTTGGAGTTGGAGGCGGTAGTGTTCGCATTAAATTTATGGCGACATTATCTATATGGTACAAAGTGTACCTTGTACATGGATCACAAGAGCTTGAAGTATGTCTTCGATCAGAAAGAACTCAACATGAGGCAACGAAGGTGGTTGGAGCTACTCAAGGATTACGACTGCGAATTACTCTATCACCCGGGTAAGGCAAACGTGGTGGCCGACGCTTTGAGTCGGAAAGAGTATAGCGGGAGACTTCAAACAAGACTGACAAGAATCGAATTGGTGTCGAGTCTCATGGATAAGATTAAAGAGGCACAAACCGAAGCATTAAAGGAAGAAAATCTCAAGGAGGAAGTGATGACCAAGCAACGTTTATTGTTGACCGAAGATAGTCGAGGGATAAAATGCTTCAATGGGCGAGTTTGGGTGCCAAAGTTTGGTGGTTGCCGAGAGCTACTTTTGGAGGACGCGCATAAATCCAAGTACTCTATCCACCCGGGAAGCACCAAGATGTACCGGGATTTGAAACTACATTTTTGGTGGCCAATTATGAAATTGGACGTCGCTCATTATGTAGAGCATTGCGTAACTTGTTCGCAAGTGAAGGACGAGCATCAACGGCCCTATGGGAGCCTTCAGTCACTCGAAATCCTCGAGTGGAAATGGGATAAGATCACCATGGACTTTGTGACCAAACTACCGAAGACCTTGAGAGGGAACGACACTATTTGGGTTATTGTCGACCGCTTGACTAAGAGTGCTCACTTTCTAGCGATGCGGGAAACCTTGGCAATGGATAAGTTGGCAAAGCTCTATATAGACGAGGTAGTCTCTAGGCACGGTATACCTTTGTCGATAGTTTCCGATCGTGATAGTCGGTTCACGTCGAGATTTTGGGGAGCTTTACACCAAGAGTTGGGCACGCGGGTAAACTTAAGCACGACTTATCACCCACAAACGGACGGACAAAGTGAAAGGACCATTCAAACGCTTGAAGACATGATTAGATCTTGTGTGATCGATTTCGGCGGTAGTTGGGATACCCACCTACCTTTGGTGGAATTTACGTACAACAACAGTTACCACTCCAGTCTTGGGATGGAACCTTTTGAAGCCTTGTATGGGCGGAAGTGTAGAACCCCCATGTGTTGGTTAGAAATGGGGGAGAAGCAGTTTGTTGGTCCATAAATAGTACAAGAGACGGCTGACAAGGTTAAATCGATTCGAGAGCGGTTGAAAGCGGCGCAAGATCGTCAGAAAAGTTACGCCGACAAAAAGAGGAGACCGGTAGAGTTTCAAGTGGGAGACCGTGTGATGTTAAAGGTGTCTCCTTGGAAGGGATTGATTCGATTTGGGAAACGCGGGAAGCTAAGTCCCCGTTTCCTTGGACCGTTTACCATTCTTGAGCGTATCGGACTACAAGCCTACAAGTTGGACTTACCGCCGGAGATGGACGGTATTCATCCCACGTTCCACGTGTGTTGTTTACGGAAGTGCTTAGCGGAAGAAGAAAGTGTCATTCCATTATCCGAGATACGTGTAGAAGATAATCGTTGTGTTGAAGAGCCCGAAACTATTCTGGAAAGAGTGGTCAAGAAGCTACGGCACAAAGAGGTGGCAATGGCGAAGATTCAATGGAAGCATCGTCGTGGCACCAATGTGACTTGGGAAGCGGAAGAAGACATGAGGCGTAGGTATCCTCACTTATTTAGTTAGTAGGATTTCGGGGACGAAATCATTTCCAAGTTGGGGAGGATTGTAACACCCCGAATTTCTGAGAACCCATGTATTAATCTTTCTCGTTTTGGAACCTTATCATTGTTGGGAATTGTTAGTTAATATCGTTTTTTTATCAGTTTTAAGCATCGTGGGTTGAAGATGCTAATGTCCAGAAATTTCGGGTTGACCGCGACTATGCCCGCGACTATGACAGGGTGTCATTGTCATGAGGGCAATGTCGCTGAAGTTTGGGGGCTCTCGGTACGAGCCCGTCGATTGTGCCCTGCGACTATGACATGTTCACTGTCGCTGGGCATTGTCGCCAAAGGTGTACCGTGAGGGGTTGGACCCTCGCGACTATGACCCGCGACAATGACAATGTCATTGTCGTCGTGGCAATGTCGCCAACGGGTGCTGATGGTTTAAAAACCCCATTTCGGGATTTTATCATTTGGAACTGATTTTGGGAAGCTTTGGAGGGTTTTGCTCCTACGATTTTGGTAAGTCTTTGTGCCCTAGTTTCCACCAACAACATTTAATGTTCTTGGATGAGTATTAATGGTGGAGTAAATGCATCCTTAGGTGCGGTCTTGTAAGGATTCTACCTTGTGGCAACTTCTCAAGCCTCCAACTCTCCATCCTCCTTTTCTAGGGTTTGATTTCTTGTGAGAATCAACAATGTGAGTGTACTTCTTAACTCTCCTACTCTTATATCTATGCTTAAATAACGTGCTAGTATTGATATAGATTATGTATTTACTCACTTGATTTGTGGAGTTGACCTAATACCCCACTTGTGGGTAAAGTTACACAAGGAGAGTATAAGAGATGTTATGTGGTCTAGACATGTAGAAATATGTCGTGTATGAATAAAGAGTTATATGTTATGTCATTTTGGAGTATGATGTTGACTCATAAGTCTCGGTTATTATTGCTATTGTAAATGAACTAAAGACCCAGTTTGGGTTGAGGTTGTAAATGAACTAAAGACCCGGTTTGGGTTGAGGTTCTAAATGAACTAAAGACCCGGTTTGGGTTGAGGTTGTAGATGAACTAAAGACCCGGTTTGGGTTGAGGTCATAATTAGACTAAAGACTCGGTTTGAGTTGATTGTCGGATTGGCTAAAGACTTGGTTTGAGTTGATGTCATGGGATGGCTAAAGACCCGGTTTGGGTTGAGTGCTTAATTAGCTAAAGATCTCGTTTGGATTGATGCTACTCAAGTTAATTGACTACGGGGAAATTATAAGTGCATTGGCGATGTCATATTGGGTTTTCCTGTTTTAATGTCAGGTGGAGCACCATGGTAGAGCGCTGCGAAAGTATCATGTTATTGTATTGAAACTTTATTCTACTTTAAATATTGTGATTATAATTCTCACTAGGCTTTAGCCTAACACTTGTTCTTTGGTTGTCATGTATGACAGGAAACCCTAGTGGCGGGAACCTTCGGGAATGAGTGGTCGATCGTGTGATCGAGAGCGGTCTTTTTGGGAGATCTAGAGACCGGTATAGATGGTGAATAGTTTACGCTTTTGGAAGAATAGCGACACCTGACTGTAATCTATTAGAGCATCTTAGATTATTTAAGTTGTCGTTTATTTATTCTTCATTCGTTGGGTTGTACACATAATTTTATATTCCTCGGTTGGGATGATACTTTGGGAATCCTTGGCAGGTTTTGTTCATTCAGGTTTTTATCAATTTACAGCCGTTATATTGCCGAAATTTTAAGTTTAAATTTCCCCAGTTTTTAGGGTGTTACAGAAGCAGACAATATAGCAATTACAGAACCAAGACATTCCTGGAACTGACGACGATTATCGCTTGGAAGTTGTCGTCCTAAACCAGGATAAGCCTGATCAGATAGTCTACATAGGTTCGACACTTGATCCATCCTTCAAAGATAGGCTAATTTCTTTTTTGCAGGATCATTATGATTGCTTCGCATGGACGCACGAAGACATGGTGGGTATCGATCCGAGTATTATTTCTCATAAACTCAACGTCGATCCATCCTTCAAACCCGTTCAACAGAAAAGACGAAAATTTGCTTCTGAAAGAAATAAAGTTATCAACGACGAAGTTGATAATTTGCTTAAAACAGGAAAGATACGAGAAGTCAAATATCCAGATTGGCTCGCCAATGTTGTTGTTGTCCAAAAGAAGAATGGCAAATGGAGAGTATGCATTGATTTCACAGACCTTAACAAGGTCTGTCCAAAAGATCCATTTCCGTTACCACACATTGATTCTATGGTCGACGCTACAGCTGGAAATGAATTGCTCACCTTCATGGATGCATATTCTGGATATAATCAGATATTGATGCATTCCGATGATCAGAAAAAAACGGCTTTCATGACAGATAAAGGTATTTATTGTTATAAAGTAATGCCTTTTGGTTTTAAGAATGCAAGTTCGACGTATCAACGGTTAGTGAATATGATGTTCAAAGAACATTTGGGCGACACTATGGAGGTATACATCGATGACATGCTCGTTAAATCGAAACATATGGACGATCATATAGGACATTTGAAGCAGTCGTTCGACATTTTGCGTAAATACAAAATGAAGTTGAATCCGACAAAATGTTCTTTTGGAGTCCGAGTTGGCAAATTTCTCGGTTATATGGTCACACGACGAGGAATTGATGCTAATCCAGATAAAATTAAAGCGATTATCGAGCTAAAATCGCCCAGAAATTTTAAAGAAGTCCAACGTCTAACAGGACGTATAGCAGCTTTAAACAGATTCATCTCTCGGTCGTCCGACAGATGTCACCTCTTCTACAATGTCCTGCGAAAAAACAAAGGATTCGATTGGACTGATAAGCACGAGGAGGCGCTGAAACAACTCAGGAGTACATGACATCACCTCCCTTCCTCTCCAAACCTGAGAAAGGTGAAATCCTTCAACTTTATCTAGCCGTCAGTACTAATTAGGTGAGTGCAGTCCTTGTACGAGAAACCGACGGACGACAATTTCCAATCTACTATGTAAGTAAAACTCTATTAGACGCTGAAACCAGGTACTCGTCTATAGAAAAACTTTTGCTTTCGTTAGTTATGGCTGCTAAGAAGTTACGGCATTACTTTGAATCGCATCCTATAACTGTTGTAACTAACTTTCCATTGAAATCTGTGTTAAGAAAACCCGAGTTAACAGGACGATTAGCTAAATGGAGCATTTACCTTAGTAATTACGATCTGGATTTGAAGCCTAAACCGGCAATCAAATCACAAGTCTTGGCAGATTTTGTTACAGATTTCAGTCCAGAACTAGAAGAAGCGACGACATCCAATGAATTAATTATGGCGACTTTGCACGACACTACTTGGACGCTCGATGTTGATGGTTCGTCGAACATACGAGGAACAGGCCTGGGTGTCGTCCTACAGTCCCCACAAGGGGGCAAGATAGTGTACTCCATACGGTGGGACTTCAAAGCAACAAATAATGAGGTAGAGTATGAAGCACTGATTGTGGGAATCAAAATTGCTCATGACTTGGGGGCAACACATCTGCATGTCCGAAGCGACTCGTCTTTAGTCGTTAACCAAATTAATGGAGAGTTTGCAGCAAAAGATTCAAGGATGATCACCTATTATAAAATAGTAAAAGAAGAGGCAAAGAAGTTCAGTCGCTTCATAATCGAGCAGATACCAAGAGATCAGAACACTCAAGCTGACACACTAGCCAATTTGGGGTCAGCTCTTAATCAAACGATATTCGACAGTATCCCAATAGTCCATCTTGCAACACTATCTATCAAAAACGACGATAATACTTTGGTCGCGCCAATTGAAGAAGAAAATTCTTGGTCAAACGACATTAAAAATTATCTAGAGAACGATCAATTGCCTGATGACAGAATGGAAGCAAGAAAGGTCAGGTTTAAAGCATCAAGGTACGTCGTGATAAGAGGACAATTATATCGAAGATCTTCAACTGGTTTGAATCTACGATGTATTACCAACAAGACGTAAGTCCAGAAAATCTTACAAGACATGCACGACGGTGAATGCGGAAATCACCCAGGAAGTCGCAGTCTAGCCAACAGGATATCACGACAAGGTTATTATTGGCCGACACTAAGGCAAGATGCAATCAGGTATGTACAGTCGTGTGACGCATGTCAACGACACGCAGGTATGTCCCATAAACCATCTGAACCCTTACACTCGACTTTAGTCCCATGGCCCTTTATGAAATGGGGAATGGATATCGTCGGAAAACTACCACCTGCCCCCGGGCAAAAGGTATTTCTTCTAGTTTTAACAGATTATTTCTCTAAATGGATAGAAGCAGCAACTTTTTCCCAGGTTCGGGATAAAGAAGTCGTTTCTTTTATCCAAACTAACATCATTTGCAGGTTTGGAATTCCGTCCGAAATAACGTGCGACAATGGGTCACAATTCATCAGTGATCGGACGCGAAAATTCTGTGAAGAAAGGAACATTAAGTTGGTAACGTCGACACCTCGATACCCACAGTCGAATGGCCTTGCTGAGTCAAGTAATAAAACTATCATCAATTCGATCAAGAAAAGACTCAAAGCTGCCAAAGGAAAGTGGGTAGAAGAATTACCCTCCGTTTTATGGGCCAATCGTACGACACCACGTACGTCCACAGGACAAACTCTCTTTTCATTAGTCTATGAATGTGAAAGTCGTGTTACCTATTAAAGTACGACTACCGACTTCGATACATACGTCCGTCGAGCATAACTTGGTCGACCTGAGCTATGACCTCGACGCTTTAGAGGAACTTAGAGAAACAGAACACATCCGCATGGCATCGCAGAAACAAGCGATCGAGCGACATTTCAACAAACATGTCAAAATCAAAGTTTTCCAAGAAGGCGACTATGTCTTACGTCGAGTGTTCCAAAACACTCAAGAACTCAACGCAGGTAAACTTTCCACTAAGTGGGAAGGCCCTTATCAAATCTCTGGCGTCGTGGGTAAAGGAGCTTATAAGATCCAAACCCTTGATGGTCGAGATATCCCACGAAGTTGGAATGCAGTTCATTTAAATAGGTATTTCTTTTAAATTCTGAATTCGTTTCCTTGGATTATTTCTTAAAAAGATTACTAACTTAAGCATCGGAGGGTCGTTGGTCAAACCAACGACCACCACGCTAACGATGATCTTCGCAGGGACGCACGACTTGACTAAGATTTTCATGTCAAGTAATACTCATACGATCGCATGTATATGGTTGGTCGCAGTTATTGTTAAAGGTTAATTTTTTACACTTGACTCCCAGTATATATATGCGAAAACCATTATTACGATTGCACTTGTTCGATCGCAAAATTCAGTTGATTTCATTATAGCATGTTAATGAGTGATGGTTTGGTCAAATGTATAATATATAGTGGCTTTGTATCTTCTTAAACTTACTTGACGTACATTTGAAAAAACAAAGCAAGTGACAAGCATTGATAAACAAAAAGAAACTTTTTTCATTTCCAAAAGGAAAAATTACAAGTATAAGAGACGACCACAGACGGCCGACCCTTAATGGTAAAACTAAAGGAAAATGAGCTAAGAAGGAGGAACGTCAAGTTGTTCCTGCACGACGTCGGTCTCTACTGTTGCTGCTTCTTTTCCGTCGTCGCTCCCCTCCAGATCATCATCCTCATCGAGGTCCCTTTCGGTTCCCACGGTGTCAAGATAAGTTTTGAGCTCTTCAGCGGCCAACGCCATAGGATTTTTCCCAGTCAAATAACGCCTCATCAAGGCAGCCCGAGCCGTGAAGCGAGAAAAGGCTTCAATTTGCCTATTCTCAGTCTCCAGGTCCTTGACGTCGCCTTCCAGCTCATCGACCCTCTTTTTGAGGGACGCGACTTCATCAGCAGAAGTAGCAGCAGCAGTGGTGGCTTTAATCTTCTCGACCTCCAATTTGGTCGACGACGCCTCAAGCTCAAGGATATGATCCCTAAGCTTAACCTTCTCACGATCCAAAATCTCTAGTAGACTTCGGGTATCGGAGAGCTCAGATTTAAGGCCCTCGACCTTTGCCTTCTCGGACTCGACCGCCTTCAGGGCAATCATCTCCCTTTCAAGAGCCTCGTCAGCCCTTTTCTTGACCTCAGGGAAGGACGTCCTGAGACCTTCCATCTGAGCGAAGAACCTCAGACAGGCCTGAAAAGCCTGCACGACAGCAAAGAAAGGGTTAACAAAAAGAAATATAATGAAGGGAGTAAGGAATAAGTAAGACATACCATGAAGGAAAGACCAGCAGCATGCGCCCCCGTGTCCTCGACCCGAGACTCCTTGTATCGGTCGTAGAAGGTCGGGAGAAGGAATTTTCCCAAGTGTGGAAAAATGACGTCCCTCTCGAGGACGTCATTTGCCATAAAGTCAGAAGGGAGAGTGACTTTAAAAGTCGTCTCTTCCACTTTTTCCTTGTTCTTCTCCTCACCCTTGGAGGAGGAAGAAGGTGCAAGGAAAGGCTTATTAACGCCCGACACCCCTGACATTAGAGTGTCCTTCGTCACCTGAGTCGAGCCTCCAAGCTCGACCCCAACAACGGTTCCTTCTACCGGTGTCGTCCCTGCAGAAGACGACAAATCACCCGTCTTCTTGAGTGAAGACCGAGGTTTGCCTCGGACACGTCTAAAGTCTACCCCCGTAGAAGGAGCAGATCTCTTCCTCGATTTTTCCCTGCCTTGAAAAGCAAGCTCCAATTGCTCAGCTCGCTTAAGGGCAGATGACTTTACAGATGCGTCCTCTGAATGAAAAGAGCAAGTTAAAAAAAAGGAAATGACATACGATATAAAGGTAAAAAGTATTGTCGAACGACTTACCGGTCATTTCCTCTTCCCTCTCTTCTTCCCTTTCTTCCTCTCTTCTCCTATCTTCTTCCTGACGATAACCCCCAACAGACGTCTCTTCAGCTACGAAAACGACCTCGTCCTCCTCGTCGTTCGACCGAACAGAAAACGAACGATCGGCAATACTCCTCTCCAAGATCTTTTGAATCTTGTTTAGAGAATCTCTATTTGGCTTCACTTTAGTGAAGTCAATTGCTGCCAAAGAAAGAAAGACATCATTAGTATAATCGCACGACAAAAACGCACGACAAAAACGCACGACAAAGCAGTTAGCCTACCCGATTCGTTCCATCCGGACGACAACCATTGGCTGTCTTCATCGCTCACAGACGCCACTTGGAGGAAAACGTATTGACGTTTCCAACCACGATCATTCACCGCGGTATTATGCACCAATACGTTATCTCCCTTCGATCGAGGGAATAGGCTGTACCGGTGATAATTATCCGGTCGAATGCTATAAGCAGTCAGGAGGTCGTTCACATTGAACGGAACCTCCTAATCGGTCGTAAGACGCCCGATAACATGGACAATCCACCATAATTGAGGCATTAACTGTTCAGGCGTCAAGTCGAACGCATCTAAAAACGCTCTGACCAAAGGGATAAATGGCCAAGTAAAATCTATCTTGAAGGGATACTCGTATAAAACACAGTACCCCTTCGGAACCTCATCCGGCCTTAAGTCTTCCGGAGTCATCAGATTGATTCCATCTGGAATCCTGGCTAATTTTTGAAAATAATCTAGGTTTTCTTCTTCCTTATATATACTTACAGGCTCGCTCGACATCTGGAAATCAGGGATATTTAGAGTCGCACGCCAATAACTAAGAATATCCCAAGCTTTCCTAGGATTTCTAGCTATGGATTTCCTATGCATATAACCGACACAAAAGGAGAATAAGAAGTTGTACCTTAAATAGACTTCTAAACCTCGAAATTAGAATGGAGATGATTCTGATTGCTCGAAAAGTAAATCTCGCCGGAGGTATAAGGTATTAAAGAAGGTAAGCGTAAAGAAGGAAAGGATTGAAGACAATCCTTATTTATACTGGAAATTGGAAACTGAATCGCCAGGAAATCAAATCGCCAATCGTCAATTGACACGTGTCGTCCGTGTCAGGCGAACCACTTGAGTACATCCCTCGAATGCATGACACCTGTCCAATATTAGCTGTCTAACCGTTTATTTTGCAGAAAATGACGTCATTGTCCAGCTAGAAACAAACTAATTCGGTTCTATTCGAACTACCCGCGTTTCTTTTATAAACACGTGTCCTGATTTTAAACTTTAAATTTCAAAAAGTTTCCGCTTGAATTTTAAATTTGGGGGCAAACTGTTTGGGTAAAAATTCCAACAGTCTATCGTCGTACGACCAGCGATAACTGACGTCCTTCCTTTAAGGCGACCTCGATTAAATGAACAAATATCCGTCCGACAAAGTTAGTCGTACGACATGATTTCAGTTACTAACATGTGACATACGTTATGTCATGTTTAATGCAGGATTCAAGAGACATTCATGACCAAATATTGTAACGGTTGCCATCATCAAAAAACAACGAACGTAACGGACGCTATCATCAATATCAAACGGTTATTCTATTAAAAATACGCATTCAAGACTTGTCAATGGAAAATTAGAGTATAAATACGAAGATGGAACCTCACATTCGGACATCTGACTCTCAGACCTTACAAGCTCACAAATTACATTCTTAAGCTCACTCAGTTTGTCTCGAAGTTCATAAGATCCACTGTCGTTTATCGCGTGACGCACGACCAAAGTCTAATTATACACGACGCACAACCGACTTTACTCTATTGTATTGTTTTACATTGTATTACACTTGTAACATTTGTTGTCAAGGACGACGTCCCTGATTGACGTCCATAGTGCACGACGACTCATACTCGTCCGCGGTTTTTACCCATTTTTAGGGTTTTCCGCGTCATCAATTCTCTCGTCTCATTTACTTTATTTTTGTTATAGTCGTACGATTATTGTTGTTACTTTCTTTGGTTGGATCAAGCTCCACATTTACCTTAAATTTTCCTTGGGAAATTTTTGGCATAAACACTTACCATGTTTATCCAGTTAGTTAAATGACATGATAAGCGATCAGTAAACAACCTCTAAGTTTTTTTCTTTTTTCCAGGTTTCATTCACATGTCATATAAACGGGACGTACTTTGTCGAGGACAAACATGCCTAAATACAAGAAAACCAAAAGTTTATAATAACACAAGTTGTTTAATATAATTCAAAATACATGATAATATGCTTCAACTTAAATATGACATAAAAATATAACAATATACATACTTTAAGAAAAAATGGTTTTGCAAAATATAAAAAGGAATTATATATGGAACTGGACAATGTCAATGAGGTCAATAAACATGACTGAAAACAGAAAAATTGTATAAGGGAAATAAAGATTAACCGTTTACAAAATGCATACCCAGTAAGTGCTTACCGAGGAATTTACCATAGCGGATGAACATGACAAAAGGATAGGATATTACCCGGTAAGAGCGAGGATAAGGATGAAGAGTCTTACCCGGTAAAAGAGAGTGACAACTCTTACCCGGGTAAGAGCTTACCGGGTAAATTGTTGTATAAGATACCATCGCGATGATTAAAATCTTACCCGATAAAGCAAGTTAGTGTGTCGCGTTTTATTGGTAAGCGTTGACTGGGTAAGCATTTAGGCAAACGGCCCCTAAGGTAGTGTTTGGTACGCGGATATGATTAGACGGTACTAGACAAGATAGAATTGGACATGACTGGACTGGACAAGACAAATGTCTGTCTTGTGTTTGGTACGACTATGACTGGATAGAACAAAACTAGACAAGTTTCCCTAAAACTTGTTTGTTGATTTTAGATTTCATATACAAGTTATAAATGACAAAAAAAATATATATCTTTAAATAATTTAATTAAAAAGAATTTTTATTATTTACACACTTTCATACATATGAATACATACAAAAACAATAGTATGAAATTAGAACGAAGAAATCTGAAATAATTGATAATAGTTCGAAAAAATTCGATTCATACAAAGAAAATATAATATTTGATTCAATTTAGAAGATCTTTATTGTTTGGAGGAAGCATAGTTGCAGCGACAGGTAAAGATAGAGGCGATGGATGGTTGGTGAATGATGGCACCTTTGAAAGACGTGATAGTGGATAGTGGTGGTGCGGCAGGTAGTTGTGGTTGATATGGCAGAGGTATCGGTGGTCGACCATGGTAGTGGACAGTGGTAAAAGAGGTTATAATGGAGGAAGAGGCGGAGGTGGCCAACGATGGTTAGGGGGAGATAGGAAAAAGGATTTTTCATGGGAACGACAGTAAGTGTCATTGAATATTCTCACTCTGTCTCATTTTGATCCTCAAAACTTCACAACGTAATGTTGAAAGTCAAACGAATCAGACTCGATATCTGATACGTTTAATGTTATTCCAAAAGTGACAAGATCACATATACGAGCTGCAAATATACTCGCAAGGTTAAAAAGTCCCCAACAGGGGCACAACGCCATTGGAAAGTGTGTTGCAATCACACATAGTGGAGGTGTGGCTGAGGTCGTAGCTACCAAATGGAAGTGGTGGAAGCTAATTGGTTCGATGGATACTATTCTAAAGGAAGATAATAGTTAGGCACATCCATTTATCATCAATACACAAAACTCTCATGAGATTGTCTCTAATTATAATTATGTCCATGAATCGTCACTGGAGGACGCTCTGAAGTTAATATTGTTTATAGAGATGAATCTTAATCTCAAATGAATTATGAGAGTACATATGAGTCGATAGACATATCATATATAATCATTGATGAATTCGCATATACGATGGCTCATAAGATGATCGAGCAAGAAGACATCGAACCAGACCCAGTTGAATAATATCAACAAAGAGCATATTGACCTAAATGTAAAGAAACAATCCAAAAAGAATTATATTCTTTGACAAATGATCGGGTATTTGGTCTGGTAGTGTTACCTACCAAGTGTAAAGCCCATAGGACATAACTCAGTCTTTGTCAGAAAGCATAACGAGAATAATGAAGTCCTAATATGTAAGGCTCTCCTTTGGCGCAAGGTTTCCCACAACACACTAGATTGACCACGAGGAGACTTACTCTATCATGATGGATGTTATGACAAACGAATAATTTGTTAGCCTAGTAGTTTCCGAAGGACTGGAAATGCAGCTCATGAATGTGGTTACCACATATATCTACGGATATATAGATTTAGAGATATATAAAAGTGCTTGATGATATTACATTACCAAAATCAAGTAACTCTAAACCACGAAATGCGTTTGCAATAAAATTGAAACGCACACTTTATAGATTAAAACAATATAAGCGGATGTGGTATACCCGCCTAATGGAACACTTGATTGGGAAATGATATATAAGAACGATGAACTGTTCCCTTGCGTATTTATTATGAAAAACAAGTTCCAGATTTTCAAAGTAGCTCTATATGTCAATGTTATAAACATAATAGACACTATTAATGAAATAAGAGAAACCACAAGCTACTTGAAATCTAATTTTGAGAGGAAATATCTTGGGAAAACTTGGTTTTGTCTAGATATTTGAGCTAGGACACCGAGTTTGTAAAATATTAATTCACCGATCGCATATGTCCAGAAAATAATCAGACAATTTAATATGGACAAAGCGCATCCGGTTAGCACTCCCATGATCGGTCGAAGTGTCAGATATAAGGAAAGATCCATTTCGTCTAAAGGATGATGACGAAAAATGATAGGAGTTGGAATTCCCTATATAAGTACAATATGCGCATTATCGTACTTAGCATAATACACTTGACCATATATTATATTTCTCAATGAACTTGCTAGCTAGATTTAGCTCAGCGCCAACGCAAAATCATTTGAATGATATCAAAATTAATCTTTTGGAACCATTGACATGGGCTTATACTTTCCCTATAGAAAGAAAAATGGGATTGATAATGGAACTTCAATACCTACTTAAATATAAGCAACAAAAGTACTAGCTCTTATAGAAAAACACCAAACAATGTCTTGGTATGTGTTTGTTGATATTAGGTATATGTTTGACTCATAGAAAGGTTGTTCTCAAACTGGATAAGGAATTACCACAATGAACACTCAGATTGGTTGAAAGTAAGCTAAGCAAACCCTTGTAACTACCTCCATGAACTATTCCAAGAATATTACTCTCCATGAGATAATTAAAGAAAGTATATGATTAAGGACTCTCATTACATATATTAGAGGAGCTAGTAATTTTGGGTTCAACCAGTATCCTACTTGCATATATGGAAATAATGCATCATGTATCAAAGAAATGAACATAAGATACATCAAGGGTGATAACACAAAGCATATTCTGTTTAAGTTTCTATACAATCAGCAATAAAAGACTCTCCTTTAGATTCAAGTGAATCAAGTAAGGTGTCAAAAGAATGTGATATATTTTACCAAGTCATTACCTAAAACCATATATTGGGAAACATGTAGAAAGTAAATGTAAATGTTTTCCAAACTCCCTTGATTAATGCACGAATCAGGGGGGGTAGTAGACAAAAGGGGGAGTCTATTATATTTGTAATATTGGTATGTTGCGCTCTTTTCTTCAACCAAGGTTTTATTTTTCCCATTAGGTTTTGTTCCTTGGTGTAAGGTTTTAGTGAGGCAACGGTTTATATAGCATCATGTTTTCCTAACTCATGATTAATGTATGAATCTAAGAGAAAACTAGACTGAAGGATAAGTCTATGTATTGCAAAGAAATTGGTGCGTTGTACTCTTTCCTTCGTCAAGCTTTTATTTTTTGCCACTGAATTTTTATTTTGGCGTAAGGTTTTAACGAGGCAACAACTATGCATTGTCACTCCTTTAACTCGGCACAAGGGGGAGTGTTGTAGGATAAATGTGTCATCGTCTAAATGATATAACGATAGAGATAAGTATATCAGAGTTAGATTAGAACTGAAATATCTCATAACTATCTAGTTGTAACTCATCCTTATTTAAAGGGCTTTTGATTAATGAGAATCACAGATTCATTCTCTCCATATATTATTGTTCTGTTTGGATTTTCCTTTAACATACTCATTAATTTAGGTAAACTACAAAAAAAAAACAAATTTACATTTAATTCTAAAATGTTTGAAAAACAGCTTGTTGTTAGGATGAAGTAATATCCATTGTTCAAAATCCAATACTTGTTTAACCTTTTGATAGCTTCTTCGAGTTCCTTATAACGGACAAATGCCAATATATTTTTGGACAAAGAAGTTATTATTGATAACTTCAACTAGCGGTGTACGTGGGTTGAGTTGGCCGTTTTGAGACATTTTTACAACCCAACCCAATTATAACGGTTTGGAAAAACTCAACTCAGCCTAACCCATTCAAAAGTATAACCCAACCCAACCCTTGTGGGTTATGGCCGGTTGAACGGGTTGGGCGGTTTAGTAGTTTACATAAAATTGTAGAATAATGATGATTAATGATCTTGTTTTTTGTTCTTTGTGTTCGTTCGTTTATGTTCGTCTGTTTACGTTCATTTAGCATCTTGACGAACAAACGTAAATGAACACGAACAAACACATTTTCTTAACGAACGAATATGAACACAAAAAAATTTGTTCTTTTACTGTTCGTTTTCATTCATTTGTTTGGTTAAGTTTAATGAACGAACACGAACAAGCCTCCATTAGTTTGTTCGGTTAAGTAAAATGTATTTTATATGTATATATATATATATATATAATATTTTGGGTTATAAATTCGTCTAAATAGACTAGTTTTTTATTCTTGTTTTATAAATAAATATATATATATATATATATATATATAATTTTATAAAAGTTATATATTAGCGACGGGTTGGCGGGTTGAACAAAGTGTAACCCAATTTCAACCCTCTTAACTTGCGGGTTGACGGTTTAGCAGGTGGACGGTTAGACGGGTTAGGTTTAATTGAGTTGTTAGCGGTTTGGGTTAGACGAGTTTAACAGATTGACAGTTTTTTATATACCCCTAACTTCAACGTTCTCCATATGAAACCCTATTTCAAGGACCCCCTCCCCCCAATTTTTGACACAAATACCATATATGACATACTAAGAATATATGTGATGCAGTAGCTTAGTGGTCACTTTTTTTTCTCTCCATTACATATCTCCACTACACATTAATTTAATTATATTTAATAGTTAGTTTTTAAATAATATAGAAAAAATATTTGTATTTAACCATTTTTTCTTTCCATCCACTACATTTATTAAAAATTAGTAGTTTTCAAATAATATAAAAAAATAATTTGCATTTAAACATTTTTATCATTTTTCCTTCCCATCCACTACATATTAAATTATTAATATTAATTATATGTAAAAATTAGTTTTTAACTAATATAAAGAAATCATGTTTATGTTGGTGTATAGTGTCATATTACTAATCTGAAGGGTTGTTTTTATTAGTTCATATAGTTCAAAAGCATAACAAATTTGTAGTATTATTTTTTGGTTAATAATTTGAATGTTTAGAGTTTTAGTCTTACATAACCATTTTTTTTCTTAAAATTTAATATTAGATCATAGCAAAAAAAAAAACCCAGTTACAATGTAATATTATATTTCGGCCCCCGAAACTACAATGATCGTGTTCCGATCCTGAAAGACATCAATGTAAGAGAGCATTATTTGATTCACTCAACAACTGAGACAAGCGGGAAATGTGATGGGTTCAAACTTGGAACCTACCTTGTATTCGGACAAATTCACCTTACACCTTTGCTTACAAGAAGCTTTGTTTCTAGAATATATATCTTTAAACCAACTACTTTCTTATATCTTATGAAAAGAGACATATAGACTATATATATATATATGTATATTATAATAAGAATGATAACCAAAAGTATTTTGATGCCCTTTTGTTATTAAATTTCCATTTTTATCAAGTGACTTGGCAATCATAAGAGGTGTTATATCCGTTTTCGATTCCTAAATTCTCTTACCTTATTGTTTCCTTAGCGCCGCCCCATAAAATAATAATACCAATTAATTACTCTGCATTGCCTGGTACAAGTGGATAATATTTTTCATTTCCATTTATCTATATACGAATAAAGATCTCTTATGCTAAATTATCATGTTCTATCCATGTCCAACAATCACATAAATACATATTATCTGAAAAAGAATATAAACTTGAGTTAAATAAAATTAAAAATATATAAATTCTGATGTGTCTTAATTTCATTGATAAGACATGAAATTTTAGGACAACAAGTTTTTATCCATCTATATATACCTCTTCTTCCATAGTCTCAAATCACCACCCAAAATGCCTTCTCCCCTTTCCATTTTTGCAACTTCATTTCTCTTCTTCTTCATCTCCTTTCAACTCCTTTCTTCCATCTCTTTAGCTATTGTCCCTGCTTCAGACACATTCACCTACGTAAATCAAGGCGATTTTGGCGATTACGTAGTAGAATACGACTCCAATTATCGACAGGGGCGGACCTATGCTTTCCCGGGGGGGGGGGGGGGGGTCATGCACCCGCTCAAGTCCGTCGCGTAACTGTGAAAAACAATTTGGTTCGTAAGGTGCATCCGCTCAACTACAGGGGGTGCTCCTATATACAATTTGGTTCGTAAGGTGCACCCGCTCACCTTTATTTTCGCATTATGTGTACGTTGGGAAGAAACATTATTATTTAAAACGAATATTTTTCCAATCAACGTCCCTAACTATTTATCATGTTAGAACCGTTGTCACCGATCAATTTAATCTAAGTAAAAGACTGAACTTTCGTTCATATCTAAAACTAATCGAATTTAACTAAAGACGTTTTATAAAAATTGGTTAATCAAACATTAACTTTCGTTATATGAAAAATCAACCAATTAAAACTCAAAAGTTTATTATAAAAACAATTGATCAATACCACAATGTTTATCCAAAGTGACGATTACCCAAAAGAACGATAACTAAACTACGAAACAAAACATAATATAAATCTAAACAAAACAATCAAATTAATCTACGAAAGCTGTAAAGATCGATCCAAGGAGTGTCACTCTCCAAGAATCGTTTTTAGCCTACGAAAGCGATAAATAAATTAAGAAGCCGTGCAAGAAATTAAAAAGGGATAAATACATATAAATTCAAACATAAATATAAAATATGGAGAAAACGAAACGTTACAACGGATGTTGAATGTGGATGAAAATCTGTTACATAACCATCTTCATTTTCGATCCATCAAAACACCATATCTTCTTCACATATCGAAAGACTCAAAGAACGAGAGATTACAGGTAAATAAAAACTAAACTAAACTTAAAATCTAAAATCTAAACTAAAAAACTTATAAGAAAAATTAAAACCTAATAATTCATCCATCAACCAAAAACAAAAGATTAAAACTAAAAAAACTAAAAAATAAAATAAAAACGGCGCAAGCCGTGAGGTTGAGAAAGAGATAGATCATCACAAAACCTAAATCTATTTTCCACTTATAAAACACAATTTTTAAAAACAGCCCCTCAAGTTTGCATCTCTTTCATAAACGCCTCACTTGATTTCTATTATTTCAAAAGCTTCCCTCATGTTTTCATTCTTTAAGATTTTGTCCAACTTTTGTCATATTTCTTGAATTTCTCCACCATATAAATGATTGATCAAATACTTCAAAAGGCATCTTCATCCATGTTCATGCTTTCAACGTAAATTACCTGTCAAAGCCCGAGAAAACCACAAAAATGCCAATGTAATATCCCCAATCGATTATTAAACGAAAATTAACTAAAAATATAATAAAATCTACATGCAAACTATTAAGCTAAATGCAAAATGCAATTATAAACTAATATGAATGCATGCACAAAATGCACTTAACACACTCTTACTTCGGAGGTCGAGACTGATAAGGGTTTTCTTTATTACTTGACATTTGAGTACTTCATGACAAACCCGTCATCTGATTCGAATCGAAACATGGCGTATTCGCTATACAATAACACCTACTCGTACCTTCTATTAGGGATCGATGGAAATCTTAGGTTCTTGACGTATAACCGCAACGTGTAAGGCGTTTCGTGGGAGGTTGTGTACACGTTTCTCGACAGGGACTCGAGGCAAGACGAATGCCAGTTGCCGAAACGATGTGGGAAGTTTGGTTTGTATGAGGATATCTAGTGGGTGGCTTGTCCGACACTGAATAGGCTGAGTGGGTGGAGTAAAGATTGCGAGTCGAAAAAGGTGACATCTTGTAAGAGTGGTGAGTTTGGGTACTATAAGCTCGAAGGGGTGGACCATTTTATGATCAAGTACACAAGGGGAGATGGGGGGTGAAGCAAAGTGCTAGTGAGAGTAAATGTAGTAAGGATTGTAAGTGTATGGGGGTATTTCTATCATACGGATCGATCAAGGTGTTGGATTACTTATGATTGGAAGACGTTGACGAGAGTTGGGAACTCGACGAATTTGGCGTATATTAAGACACCCAAGAAGTAGTGTCTTTGAATCACCAACTTATATTAAGACACCCAAGAAGTAGTGTCTTTGAATCACCAACTTCCTCTACCAGCAGTACGTTTTGGTTTTGATTTTGATTTTGTTTTGTATTGATGTTATGTGTTTGGGTTTGATTTAAATCGAATTAAGATTTGTAGGAAATAACTATGGGTGAAAGATATGATTATATGTATGTAGAACTAATGTATTCGAAATCAAAAATTAGAATGATAGAGGTAGTTGCGGAACATGTTTGACACGTTTTCCATAAAAAAAAAGATTCACCCTCACACGGTGCGTCTGTTTCCCGGGATAGAACGGGCAAAAACGGGTTGTGGAAAGCAGCGACGTAGCGAACACGGTTACGTAGGAACGCAATACTCTGTCCAGTTTTGCAACCCCTGTGTACGAACGTGGAGAGTCTTTCCTTCGGATAAAAATCTCCTGTCCTAAATTATCATGTCACATTCATGTCCACCAATCACATGAATACACGTCATCGTAGAGAGAATATAAATTTGAATTAAGTAAAATAAAAAATATATAAAATCTGATGTGTCTTAATTTCATTGGTCGGATAGGAATGAGACATGGGATTTTGGGACAGAAGATTTTTATTCATACAGTCGACAAGTCTTACTCCATCCAACCATGGAATCAATTATAAACCCACAAAAGTTTCATTTTTCCACGACTATGAGAAACAGAAACCCATTTGTATTTCCCACTCCCCAACACCTATCCTTTACTCATTATTTTGTTGATCAATTTCTTATTATATCAACTTCGTTCTATACGTGTTTAATGTCAAAATGAAGCTTTCACTAAGGACTACACAGGCTCATAAATATCTTTCCATTTCAAGCACGGGTTCAATTACATTTTTAGATCTAAACGGATATAAAATCCTATAATTTATAGAAGCCCCATGGATCGGATAATTGTTCTTTTAAATAAACTAGAAGCGTACTCTCGCAATGCAGCGAGATACATCATGATTTTAATGTTTTATTTTATTTTTTGTCGATTTACGGTACGATTTTGAATGGTTTTAAGAAAGTGATAATGAGTTTTTTTTATAAATTTTTTAATTTAGGCTTAATAATATAATGTTTTTTATATAAAAAAATTAAGTATTTTGTTAGAATTCAATGATTATCTTATATATTTTAAATTCTTTATATTTAAATTGAGATTTTTATCCTGTTTCAATTATGTTTATTAGTTAGTTATGAATTCAAACATATAGCTTTAGAAAATTGTACTCATGCATCATTCTTGTAATCTTGAATTTTAAGTATGTGTATCAATAAACAGTACTTAATGCATAAAAACTTGTTTTTAAGAGTTTTCTTCGATAGTTTAATAATAATGTAATTTATTTTAGATTTAATACTATAATGTTTTTTTAAAATAAACATTAAATATTCTGTTAGATTTTCTTAATTATATTTTAGATTTTTTATATTTAAAATTTGATTTTTATAATTATTTAATTATGCAGGGGTGATTTTAGGAATTGAAGTGAGGAGTGATTTTAGGGAAGTTAAAATGGTAAGAGATAATGATTGAAAATTAATAAATAATATTAAATGTAGTACATAAAGCTTTAATGGTTGTTTTTAAGAGGTTTTAAGTAATTAGTATTAAATAACGGTATATTAAGCTTTAACAATTGTTTTTAAGAGTTTTTTATCTGTGCTTTATAATATAACTAGCAGTGTACCCGTGCAATGCATCGGGGTGAGCAATTGTAAATGAAAATAAAAAATTAATGTAATAGCTTATCAGAAAAAAGATATATATGGAGTAAATCATATATTTATAATTTATGTAGCATTAGTAGTGATAAACGCATAACTTGAGTTTTTTCAATCATGAAGCATTAAGAAATTATATTAAAGTAATCGTTAAATGTATATTTGAATTTTAAAAACATGTATTAATCAGCGATATCTAATGAATGATAATATTTTTTCAAAATACTGAAATATAGAATAGGTAAAAATAACAAATATAATGTTGGATAGTATTATTTTATATCTAAACGTATATATAGGTTCATTATTAGTTAGTTTTATAGAATTCAAAAGGCTTTAAAAACTTGTATACATGAAGAAAATACATGTACCATCATAATTAAAGAAATATGTTAATTTGAGCAAGTAAATAACTTTTCTTCTTTTGGAGAAACCCCAAATGGAAGAGAAAAAACTTGAATATGGAAGGTAGTGAAAAAGTAAAGTTTGAATTTTTTTCAAATGAGTTGTACCTTATGCATACTAAATTGTGATTAAGAGATTTTTGAAATGTATGCATAAAATGGTAGTACTTTATGTTTTATAAGTAGTAATTAAGAGTTTTTTATTCCGTCTTTATAATATAGTATAGATATAGATATAGATATAGATAAATATAAATGGATGAAATTATAAAAAAAAATATAGAGAATAAAAGCAACCCAAGATTCACAATATTTGCGACCATGAATGCTTGACTGTTTTTGACTCATATAAATCTTTTATTTGAATAAAATTTTATAAAAGAATATGAATAAATATATTAAAGAGATATATATGAAGTCCCAAACTGGGGATCGAGTATTGCCACCATAGAATCCGTCAGTCGTCATTTCCGACCACAACTTTTACTCAACATTTATAAACTTAACATGTCTATTGGCCACGACTCAAGTGGTCAAACTTGTCTTTTTACGTTTTTTTTGCCTCATGATTGAAGTTTTAAGATTTGTTTTCGCTTTTTCAATTTGTATAGCCATTTTATTGTTTTTTAATGCTACTCATAAGTTAATTGTTAGATTATAAGCTTGTTGTTGATTAATATGATATTGTAAGTGATATATAGAGGATTGCAACCGAAGCTCTAAAACAACAACCCCCAAAAAAAAAAAAATCGAAGACCACATGCTCAAAACATCAACCAAAACACACTGAGCCATTAAAAGGTTGCACAACACCACTCCTACCAAGAGAAACCAAAATCTTTTAGCTCATTCGAAGCCTACAAAAATGATTGCAATTGGACCTCAAAACCCAAGTCCTGAACTGGAGTGATCGAAACTGAAAAGGCCTTCACATTCTTCGATCGCCAAATGATGTATAGTGTTGTCCTAATAATCGTCATCCTGATTAACGTTCCGATTTTCCTATCTTGAATATTTGAAGAAAAGGAGAAGATCTCGTCAAGAGAACTCCAAGAAAACCGCGTTTCTTAATGGAGATTTACATGAAGATGTTTATATGACTCAACCGGAAGGTTTTAAGGCTAAAGGTCAAGAACATCTTGTTTGTAAACTTAAAAAGTCAATTTATGGTCTTAAACAAGCATCCCGTCAATGGTACTTAAAACTTGATGAAGTCATGAAGAAAAATGACTTCAATAAGAATCAAGTGGATCAATGTATATACCTCAAGATGAGTGGGAGGAACTTTGCTATACTTGTTCTTTATGTTGATGACATTCTATTAGCAAGTAATAATATTGATTTGTTGCATGAATCAAAACGTTTTCTTTCACGTCACTTTGACATGAAAGATCTCGGAGAAGCGTCTTATGTTATTGGAATAGAAATCCACCAAGACCGTACCATAGGGACATTAGGATTGTCCCAAAATGGGTACATTGAGCGTGTACTTAGTCAGTACAATATGCAACATTGCTCTCCCTTAATAGCTCCTATAGTAAAAGGAGATGTTTTTGGGTCATTTCAAAGTCCTAAAACAGAAGTAGAAAAGGAACAAATGAGATTAATACCTTAAGCTTCTGTAGTTGGAAGTTTGATGTATGCTCAAGTTTGTACACATCCCGACATCGGTTATATAGTTGGTATGCTAGGCAGGTATCAATCTAATCCTGGCCTAGATCATTGGAAAGCCACTAAAAAGGTGTTGCGATATCTTCAAGGGACTAAAGATTACAAACTAACTTATAAAAGAATGAATGATCTAGAAGTGGTTGGATTTTCCGACTCTGACTTTGCAAAATGCAAAGATGATAAAAAGTCCACTTCGGGATATATTTTTATGCTGTCAGGTGGGCCTATTTCATGGAGGAGTCTTAAGCAACAATTGACGACAACCTCAACTATGATGACATAGTATGTTGTTGTTTATAATGTAACGTGTCATGGAATGTTATTGAGAAATCTTATAGGAGGACTCAAAATCGTGAACTCCATATCGAGGCCATTGAAGATATATTGTGATAATTCTGCCGTCGTGAGCTTTTCGAATAGTAATAGTTCAAGTGGGGTTGGATTATATCTCGATACAAAGTACTTATTTGTACGAGAACGAGTAGAGGAAAACAACCTTTGTATTGAGTATATTAGCACTCACTATATGCTAGCGGATCCAATGACGAAAGGTCTTCCACCCAAAGTATTTCAAGAACACGTCGTCAAAATGGGTTTAAGTCGAGATCTTGTATAAATTTATTTCTAGCATGTTGCTTTACTATAATTTATGTTAACAAGGCAAGCACTTGATTATAATTTCCTCTTATGTTATTCAAAGTTTGTCTATAATTATGAATTGTGCGCACTTATGTTATTTCATGGACAACTGTATATTTACCACATTATGTTTTTGGAGATTTTGGCTTGATATAATCATGATGCTCTGTATAAATGTTTTAGTATGATTGATGGGATTCTCGTGTCGATATTGACACGTACGAATGTATCTTTCTGCTATGGTATAAGTACAAAGTATCATGAGTATAAACTCAACCAAACTTATGTTGAACCTAATCATAAATGGTCACTAGTCCAAGTGGGAGAATGTTGGAATATTTCCTATTTCATTGTGGCCTAAGGACCATTTATATAATAAATAGTGGGAATTTATATATTTTACAATTTATATCCTAAACTATACCATCATGACAAAATCGGTTACTTGATGGAAGTAACCGTCATTATAGGTCTAATTTCTTTTCTCTTTAAATGCTTCAAAATATTCATACGAGACTTCTCTCATGGGAGACAATTCTTTCTCCCAAAACACCATAATTTGTCCTCTCAATCAATCCATCAAGAAGGAAGCATTATAACGAGAATAAAGATTTCGGAATCACACTACTACAATGGCTTCATCTTCATCAACAAACAATCCAATCAAGATTGGATTTCCAAGTAAGTCTTTATTTCTCAAATCAATTATGATTGATGAAATTGATTAGTGATTATGAGATTAAATCTTGTGATTATGTTTAATTTGATTAACATGTGGTATCAATCAAAGCATGGTTTTGATTTATGTAAAAACCCTAATTTTTGAATCACATGCGTAGAAATAATCATCATTCATATATTCTTGAAACTGCACTTCGGTGAAAATCGGATTTCCAAAGCATGGTCTAAATAATCTTATTTGGATAATATCATTTTCTGCCGTGATACTCTAAGTGCACGATAAACTTTGAATCGCAATTCTTGAAATCTGGAATGACATCGGAGTATTCTCTTGTGAACATGATAATATTAACCCACTTCTTCTTTTGATAAAGAATATATAAAAAGTTGGTAATAGATTAAACAAATTTTTATTTGGTTCGTTGGTTTCTGTGATTTTGTTGACTACATCACAGATTCTTAGATTCCTATTATATGTATACATTTTGTCTGTATGCTTTGCAATAATATACTTTAAACAAAAACATATATGAATTCATTTGTGGTTTTCATTCTGAGTGTATAATAAAATAGCAAGAAGCAAAAATGTTATGTTTTCTTTTAATGCTTCTTCGTTCACACAACAAACCAGAGTAATCACAGATTATTGGGTTTTTTTCTTTCCCTTTAAATATACGGTATGCTATACTAATTCTGTGATATACATAACCATTTAATGTCATACAAATATTTATTTTCTAGATTTTATAAAATTATATATATATATATAATTTGTTCAAAACGTTTATTGTCGACTTGAGTAATCGGTCCAACGGAAGATTACTTAAAACAAAGTTTAATGATGCCATACTATAAATTGCTTAAATTGTCACTCAATGAACCCAACGGCGACTTGATTGGTGATTTAATTGATGAACTTTCAGCATAATTTGCTTTTATTACATCTCTGCCCAAAGGTGATATGTGATAATCGTGCATGCTTAGTTTAATTAAGGATATCTAATTGTTTGGTTGTCAACCAAACCAACGTAAGGTTGATAACCGGACAAGATATCTTATAAACCTATTATTTTGGTGTTTATAATAGGTTATATGTTTGTACTGATATGCTTCATGTTATTATTATATCCTAATTAGATCATTTACTTTCATCTATGCATACATCTGATACCCCTATCATTTCAGCATCCACTTTAACTCCTAGTTATGGGATTGAACCATTGACCAGTACAAAATTTTCAACTTGGAGGGATTGTGTGAAATTAACCTTAGGAGTGATGGATCTTGATCATGCATTACGTACTGATGCTCCTCCCGCACTTAATGATAAAAGTACGGCGGAGCAAAAGCGTGTGTATGATCAGTGGGAGCGATCAAATCGCATGTCCCTCATGATAATCAAAAATCCCATCTCTGTAGCTATTCACGAGCCATCCCTGACTCGAACAACGCGAAAACCTACTTAGAATCCATGGAGGAACAGTTTAAGGTACCTCTAAGGCTCATGCAAGTACTCTAATTCTCAAAATGTTGACTACTAAATATGATGGTATTAGTAGTGTGCGTGAGCACATCATGATGATGAGTGATATGGCAAATAAGCTCAAAGGCATGGATATGGAGATTAGTGAAGGCTTTTTGGTTCACTTCATAATGACTTCTCTTCCTGTACAGTTTGGTCCTTTTAAGATCAACTATAACACACAAAAAGAGAAGTGGAAGATGAGTGAACTAATTGCCATGTGTGTGCAAGAAGAAGAGCACCTTAAAATTGAAAAACCTGATTTTGCTCATGTCACCACTACAACTCCATTTAAGAGGAAGGGTAAAAGTCTAGAAGGGGAAAGTTCTAAGGTCCGAAAAACAGGTGCAAGTACA
This sequence comes from Arctium minus, assembly GCA_954870635.1. Taxonomy (NCBI): domain Eukaryota; kingdom Viridiplantae; phylum Streptophyta; class Magnoliopsida; order Asterales; family Asteraceae; genus Arctium; species Arctium minus. Next base: position 8,013,381 of record OX941080.1, read on the forward strand.
ATCTCAAGTATAAGTAAATTTAAGGGTACTCCTCGTTGCAAGTTTTGCCACAAGAAAGGGCACTTCCAACGGGATTGCCCTAAATTTAAAGAATGGTTAGCGAAAAAAGGTATTGTTTATAATTATATGATTTATGAATCTCTTAATATTAATGTTCCTTTAAATACATGATGGATTGATTCTAGTTCCATGGTACACATTTCAAATTCCGTACAATCCGAAGATTGGAAAGAAACCTGTCAGGATCGAATTCTTAACAAGAATAAATTCTCAGAAACTAATATCAAAGAAGTTGCGGAATAACACTTTGATATTCAATAAAACAGTATACCAAAACAGTATATAATCAACAACTTGTAAACTTGTATTGAATGCTTGAAGTTACAAGATTGAACACACAACCTCAATATTGATGAACAGACTCACCAATACGAATTCTACTTCTCTAGAATTAGGATCTATGCCTTGAGGTTGATTTTCTCTAAAAACTTAGAATGTATGAATTAATCTCTATCTAAAACTATTCTATCAAATTTGTACATATACTGAATAAAAAGATAATTACAATAAATAAAATATCTTCAGTATATCTTCCATCATTATCTTCAAGCCTTCCATGAATATCTTGATTCTTTCCAGCTGTCATTCTTTCCATCCGGTTCTTTAAGTCATAAGCAGTACTAACTATGCTCAGCAGCATTAATTTCTTCTAGCAGCATTAACTTGGTCTTAGCAGTATTAACCAACCAAGCAGCACTAACCACTAGCAGTACTAACTAGCTAAGCAGTACTAACTTTGTTCAAGCAGCACTAACTTTGACTAGCAGTATTAATTCTACTAGCAGTAGTAATACTCAGCAGTATTAACTTTGAAGTCCTCTGGCAGTATTAATTCTGAACTAGCAGCATTAACCATACTTGAAGAATTCTTCAGTTCCCAACAATCTCCCCCTAACTTGACTTTTAAGAAAAGAAGTCAAGTTCTTCAAATTTTCTTCAAGATGCTCCCAAAACTCTAACATGGCCTAAATTCCAGTGTTTGCATCCAATCCCAAACTCTGATTAATTGTTCTTTGAATCAAGTATTTAGCCATTTCTGAATCTGGAACACATCCTAGCTTCTTCTTCAGCATGGCATGAAGCTTTAATCTGCTATGGTTATATACTCTATCCACTAGAAAGTATTCAGTGTGATTTAAATCCAAAGTCACTGCATATACTCCACTTGTTTCATATAGAGTCCACTTGTTGACTGATTTGAACACATTCTTGATCACATGCTCTACTTCATCAGGCTTGAACATCATATACAGATACTCCATTACCAGTTTTGTAATTGAAATCCTTGAAGCCTTCAGTATATCTGCATACAACTTCATTCCTATCTCAAACATTTCTTCAAGATCTGACCTAGAGCATGTTCTGACAATCTTGACCCAAGTGTTGAATACCTCATACTTATCATCCTTCCTCTTGAGTCTAATGTACTCCTTTCCATCCAATGTCAATGTATCCCAGTGAATAACTTCAGGAGGCTTTACACCAACAGGTTCTGCTGAAATTGGTTCAGGAACTTTGTCCATCATTACCATATACATCTTTAAATCATCAGTACTTGAGAATTCTTTCTTTTCAGATGACTCAGGCTCCCCTTCTTCTTCAGCAACCTTCTCATCATTTCCTTCAGCTATTCTAGGCTTCTTGATTGACTTTCTCCTTGCCATCATCTTGGTTCTCTTTAAAGTCCTTAGACTTTCACCAAGAGTGGCTTCTTTCTTTGATGGTGCTTCCTGCTCATCTGGAAAGGGCTTTTGTATCAAAAAATCATTACTTTCTTTCATCCTCTTCTCCATCTCCACTCTTGCAGTTTCATTCCCCTAAAGCTTTAACATCTCTGAATCATACAACTCTTTAATCTTCTCAAAAGACATTTTGGAGAACATCTCCTTTTTAACTCCTACAGCACCTTTGAGAAATATAATCATCTTGTTTCTCTCTTGGGTACCTAGGAATGTCTTTGAGGGTTTTCTCTTCTTTGCAGCTGTTTTTACTACCACTGATTTATTCAGAATTTCAGCTTTCTTCTGTGCAATTTCAGTTGCCAGGCTTTGTTGATAGGCTTCATTTAGTTCAGCAGCTAGAGCCTTTGCCATTTCCCTGTCCTTTTCAACCTGAACTCTTTCTTCCTTTTCAATGTCATCCTGCATCTTCCTGGCTAGGGCTTCATCTGATTCAACCAACCTTTGCTTTTTGACTGTTTGATTAGATTCCACCATCTTTGCCTTTCCTTTGTCTTTGTTCATTGCCTTCTTACTGTTATCTTTCTTGATCACTTCACCTTGATCTTTGATGATTACTCCTTTGGTCTTTGAAGTGACCTTGGGAGTATCATTCTTGGCTTTAAGTAAGGTTTCTGCAATCTCAAGATCTGTTAATACTTCTTTCACTATCTCTGCTGCTTTACTTGAACTAGCAGTATTAATGATTTCTACTGCTTGCTCTGTTGTTACTGCTGCTTCTTGTGTTTCTATTTGCACTGGTTCTCTTTCTGTTTCTACTTCCTGCTCCCCCTCAACATCAAATTTCTCCCCCTCACCACCATATTTCATACCATCAAGCTCCAGCTCCCTCTTTTCTGTAGTTTCTTCCATGTTGATCTCCCCCTTTATGGGATCATCATTCCTAGATTTCCTTCTCCTTAGCACAAATTGTCTCTTCTTCTTTTTCTGGACAAGCTTCATCACCAATTTCTTGAGTTTGGTAATTTGCACTTGTTGGGACAAGATTACCAATTTCATTTCCTCTATCTCTTTGCCTTGTTTGAGAACATCTTGGTTGATGTTGCCCATTGTTTCCATCAATTCATAGTAAGTATATCTGTCCTCACCCTCTCCAGAAGTGTTACCCTCTTTTGAAGGATCATTGGATCTTTTTGTAGTGGAAGTCTTCTGCCTAGCAGAAGCACTATCCACCCCCTTGGTTTCTTGGCACCGGGGACCTTTGAATGATTGCTCATTCAAAGTTGCCATAGGTAAGGTCTTATGGATGTTACCACTGACCTCCTCTGAGCTAGCAGGAGTAGTGGCAGCCTTCTCTCCCATATGCTCTTCCTCCTCCTCAGAGAGCACCTCCTTTGGGTTGGGAGACACCCTAGTGGATTCCCTTTGGATATTCTCTACTGGAGAATGCTCCAATAGAGGGCTTTGAGGCTCTTGGTTAATAGTAGGTACACCAAGGGAAGGAGCCTTGTGTACCTTTCTCTTGACATAGGTTTTGGATATTATGGGAGTGGGTTTAGCAGCAAAGGACTGAGGGAAAATTTGAGAGATGGAAGGTTGGGATTGGCTAGCAGTGGGTTGGTCTAATGGGGGCCTTGACCCTGCTACCATACCTTCATTAGTTTGGGACACCACCATCATTGTAGAGAACAATGGGGTGTCTACTCCTTCCGAGTCCCCAGCAGATCTTCTCATATTTGAGAAAACCTTGCCTTTAGGGGGTTTTGGTACATATATTCCATCAGAATGAGGAATATCCGTCAATTCATGGTTGATTACTGCTTGAACAAACCTGGGATACATATAAAAGCTCTTTTTGTTTCCCATGTTTGAGACAAGATCATTGAAAATCATTTTTGAAAAATTGTACCTTCTGGCAGTGGCCAAACAGACCAAAGCATAAGCAATGGGACTGCTAAACTCACTCCAACCAGTGGTCTTTTTAGAAATGCAGTGCATCAAGGTATGAACAAGAAAACGCCATTGGGGTGAGAATTTAGCTTTAGAGAACTTAAAAATACCCAATGGGCCTCCATACCCCATTCTTGTAAGAGTAGAAAATAGTTCATCATTAGGGATAGAAGTTATACCAGAGGCATCGTCTAGACGTAGACAGATGCGAATAACTTCTTCAGTAACTGTCAATGGCTTGCTACATATTGTTGTCTTGATCATTTGCACACCATCCTCAGTTACAATGGTGGCATGTGCCCAGAATTGCCTCTGATGCTCTATGAAGATAGTAGGAGACATTGTGAGAGCATGGGCAATGTGGCTAGACTTCAGAAAGTCGACTATCTGATGAAAACCTTCAGCTTGTTTTGGCTTTTGGAGCATCGCGATTTCATTGTGCTCGTCGATGAACGCCATGGATGCCATTGACCTTGAAGATTCTTGCCTGAAAACTTTGAGCTTTGAGAGAGAAGGGGTTTAGAGCGCAAGTGAACAGTATGCAAAGAGTCGTTATGAGCTTTTAGGAGGGCAAAGAGTATTTATAGTATTCGGAACATAAGCAGTATTAACCTAGAGCAGTATTAACCACTAGCAGTATTAACTGAAAGCAGTATTAACCACTAGCAGTATTAACTGAAAGCAGTATTAACTGAAAGCAGTATTAACTGAAAGCAGTATTAACTACTAGTAGTATTAACTGAAAGCAGTATTAACTACGAGCAGTATTAACTGAGAGCAGTATTAACTACTAGCAGTATTAACTGAGAGCAGTATTAACTACTAGCAGTATTAACTAACTAGCAGTATTAACTATACTTACTCCTTTAATCTTGCGAAATACTGAGTACTGCTATACATATCCTGAAAAAGAAGATTAGTAACACCAAGAATAAACAATATACAGGTATAGAACCACTTTTTGAGAAGGGGCTTATTCAGAGTTGATCATTCCCACACTTGTTACCAAGAAAGTGAATCTACCCACATCAAAAGCTTTAGTGAATAGATCAGCAAACTGATTATCAGTGTGAACTTTTACAACTTGAATAAGTTTCTTTTCATTACAGTCTCTTATGAAGTGATACCTGATTTCAATGTGCTTTGTCTTTGAGTGCTTGACATGATTATTCACAATGCTAATAGCACTGCTGTTATCAATAAAGATTGGAGAGTGTAGAAAGGTTACCCCATAATCCAACATTTGATTCTGAATCCATAAGACTTGAGAACAGCAACTTGCAGCTGCTATGTACTCTGCCTCTGTTGTAGATGTGGATACTGTGGTTTGTTTCTTGCACTGCCAAGACACTAGTCTTGCACCCAAAAACTGACATCCTCCAGAAGTAGATTTTCTGTCCAAGTTTGCTCCACCTAGATCACTATCTGAGTATGCAAGTAGGTCAAAGGATGAGTCATGAGGATACCAAAGTCCCAATCTGGGTTGCCCTTTGAGATATCTGAATATCCTCTTAACAGCTTGATAGTGAGATTGCTTTGGCCTAACTTGGAATCTTGCACACACACAGACTGGAAACATTATATCTGGCCTAGAGGCAGTAAGATACATGAGAGAGCCAATCATGGATCTATAATGATGAACATCCATATCCTCCCCCTCAAGATCTGTTGTTATCTGCTTGTGTGTCTCCATAGGTGTGCTAGCAGGTTTTGAATCTGAGAAACCAAACTTGGTTAGAATGTCCTGCACATACTTGGACTGACATATGAAGATTCCATCTGTCTTCTGTTGAACTTGGAGTCCAAGGAAGAAAGTAAGTTCCCCCATGGAACTCATTTTGAACCTTTGATGCATTAGTTCCTCAAACTCCTTGCACATGTTGTCTCTTGTTGATCCAAAGATAATATCATCAACATAGATTTGGACCAGCAAGATATCCTTCTTCTTTCTCTTGATAAATAGAGTCTTATCAATAAATCCTCTTTCAAAGCCATTTTCCAAGAGATAGGATGACAGAGTGTCATACCATGCTCTTGGAGCTTGATGTAGTCCATAAAGTGCTTTCTTCAATTTGTATACTCTGTCTGGATAGCTTGGGTTTTCAAACCCTGGTGGTTGACAGACATATACTTATTCTTCAATTGAACCATAAAGAAATGCACTTTTCACATCCATCTGATAGACTTTGAATTTCATGTAGGAAGCATAAGCCAGGAATAATCTAATTGCTTCTATCCTGGCCACAGGTGCAAATACTTCTTCATAGTCTATTCCTTCTTCTTGTGTATACCCTTGAGCCACCAGCCTTGCTTTATTCCTTATCACTATACCTCTTTCATCTCTCTTATTCCTGAAGACCCATTTAGTTCCTATTGCCCTTTGTCCTTTAGGAAGGTCTACCAGATCCCAAACATCTTGCAGCTTGAACTGCAGTAGCTCTTCTTGCATGGCTTCTATCCAACTGGATTCTTTCATAGCATCATGTGCCTTTTTAGGCTCAAGCTGGGATAAAAAGCAAGAAAGCACTGTGTGTTGTTGATCTTGGATTTCTTGAAGTTTACTTTGATTTCTAGTCATCATAGGAGATGATATATCTCCTATTACCAGCTGTGGAGGATGATTCTTTTGTATTCTGGTGTGATGACTAGGTTCTTCATTAAGTCCCAACTCTAGATTAGAGTCATTCAGCCCAACTGAAGTGTTTTCAGTAGCCACTTCTGGTTCTTTATTCTCTTGAGTCTCCTCATCTCTACTTTCTTCTTCACCTTGACTTGGTCCAGTAGATGGTTCCTTTTCACAGTCTGCAACAGGATTCACTGTGGGTATGGGAAATATCACAGATTGAGATATACTTTCTGAGACTTGTGTAGTCCCTGATTCTCCACTCCCTGTAACTGCATAATCAGTATTACTGAAACCAAAAGAGTTAGTTAGTGAGTCAATGTCAAATAGCCACTGAGGACCAGACCCAATTGGATTTGGTGTGTTCTCATTGCATTTGACATTGTCACTTTCTTCAATTATTCTGGAAGAAGAGTTAAAGACTCTGTAAGCCTTACTCTGAGATGAGTAGCCAACAAGAAATCCAGCATCTGCTTTGCTATCAAACTTACCTAAGTAAGATTTGGTATTGAGAATAGTACAAGGACACCCAAAAGGTTTGAAAAATCCAATAAATGGTTTTCTTTTATTTAAAAGCTCATATGGGGTCTTGTTCTTTTGCTTGACCACTAGAACTCTGTTTTGGACATAACAAGCAGTATTAACTGCTTCAGCCCAGAAGGTAATTGGCAATTTTGAATCAGCCAACAGAGATCTAGCAGCCTCTATTAGTGTCCTATTTCTCCTTTCAGCAACTCCATTCTGTTGAGGAGTCCTAGGAGCACTATATTGTCTCTCAATACCTTTCTCTTCACAAAAGGTGTTTAGATCATGATTTTTAAACTCAGTTCCATTATCTGATCTAATGACTTTTACTCTTTGATTAGTTTGGTTTTCAATTCTTAGAATAAAGGATTTGATAAGTCCACTTGTCTCATCCTTAGTCCTTAGAAAATATACCCAAGTAAATCTGGAGTAATCATCAACAATAACCAAGCAGTAAGATTTCTTGCCTATACTCATAACATTTGTAGGACCAAACAGATCCATATGCAGTAACTGGAGACAAGAAGAAATAGAATTTAACTCTTTGGTCTTATGAGAAGTTTTGTGTTGTTTGCCTTTAAGACAAGCAACACAATGATCATCACATGAAAAGACTTTTGAAGGTAAACCTCTTACAAGGTTGTTTTTAACAAGTTTGTTCATAGTCTTGAAATTCATGTGACACATCCTTCTGTGCCATAGAGAGGATTCATCCACAGAAGCTTTTGAAACAAGACAGTTCAGGGATGAATCACTATTAACATTGTCCATATCTAGACAATAAACATTTTCCTTTCTTGGAGTTCTAAGTAGTATCATGCTTTCATCAACTACTTTGAACCCTGGAGCAAGGATCATACACTCTGTGTTTGTAAATAATATGCTATGTTGTTTGTCACAAACCTGTGATACACTTAACAGGTTGTACTTCAATTGATCAACATAGTAGACATCCTCAAATGTCATCTTACCTTTTGTGACATTACCTTTGCCACTTATTTTACCACCAATAAGATCATTTCCAAAAGCAACATGTCCTCCTTTGATATGCTTGAAATCCTGAAGGCATGACATGTTACCTGTCATGTGCCTAGAGCAACCACTATCAACATGCCAAATGCTCTTTGCTTTGAGCTGTTGGTTACCCTGCACATAAGATGAATCAGTTAGTTTGAATAAGGAACCCAAGCCAAAGTGGTCTTGGGTACCCCTTTCTCATCAAAATACTTGCATTCTTTCTTGACAAGATTTTTAAACTTTGACTCCTCATGCTTGGAGTATTTTGTCACAATAATAGGCTTGGAAACATTTTTGCTAGAAGCAATACTGATTTTAGAAGTACTAACTGTGTTAGCAGCATTAATATTTTCAGCAGTACTAATACTGTTAGCAGTAGTAACTGTGTTAGCAGTACTAATATTTTTAGCAGTACTAACACTGTTAGCAGTACTAATATTTTTAGCAGTACTAACACTGTTAGCAGTAGTAACTGTGTTAGCAGTACTAATATTTTTAGCAGTACTAACACTGTTAGTACTTCTAGGTACCCATAGTAAAATACTTTCTTTTAAAACCTTATTTTTCATAGGGCCTTTACTTTCAACAGATTTCTTCATCACATGTTTCTTTCCAGCCTTCCTATAACCAACAGGTTTTTGCACAAATCTTTGAAAGTTTATCTGTTGATTAATAGGGTTAAAGAAGCAATACTTAGCTAAATGATTCAACTTGCCACATATGAAACAAGGTTTTGGTCTATTGATTTTATTCAGATCAACTCCTTGTTTCTGAGCCCATTGATTATTCCAGTTTCTTTGATTACCTCTTTTTATACCAGAATTTAGGCTCTTAGCTTTATTGCAAGCACACTGTTTACAAGATCCAGGATTCACAACCGTGGTTTGTTTGTAATGGACCTTGTTATCCTTTTCTTTGGTCTTCTCTATCTCCTTGGACTTGATCCAGATTTTCCCACATCCCTCATTGGTGATAATATTGTTTTCTAATGGTATCTTTTTACTCACAGTATTATCCCTATTCTTACTAGCTTCTTTCTCAGTCAAATCCTTAACTACTACCTCATCTAAAGGATCTATCTTAAGAGCTTCCTCAGACAAGTCCTTTTTCTCCTTGTTTTCTAACAAGTCTGAAGTAGGAGAGATATAGTTGTTGTTGTAAGGAGGAGGTGTATTGTTGTATCCAATACCAGGCTTCATCTTATCATGAATCTAAGCCTTTAGAAGAGAATCCATTGCTTTTGAATCATATGAAAACTTTTCTATGTCAAGTTTAACTTTAGACAGTTCCTCTTTCAGCCTATCATTCTCTTCTAAGGACTTAGACAGTTTGGTCTCTAACTCATTCTTTTCCCACTTACAATACTTTGTGTCATAAGAGTGTTGAAGTTCATTAGCTTGAAAGCCTTTGATTTGCTCTTCAAATCTCTCTACTATCAACACATAATCTCTTCTGTCCTTTTCTAATCTTTTGAGGTCATCACACATACTTTGATTGTGATCCCTGTATCTTTTGACAGTGTCTATGCAAGATTTAGTGCAAAGATTAGAAATTACCTCAGAGGGGAGATCAGACACTTCTGCCATAAGAGCTTGATTCTGAATGGCTTCCTCAGCTTGATCACTCCAGTCAAATCCCATTCCTTGTTGGGAAACAAGGGCTTGAGCAGGATTCTTGTTTTGATTGTAGCCTCCATTCTGAGCTTGTTGGTGGTTGTTGTTTGGAATAACACTCCTGCATTCTCTAGCAAAGTGTCCTTTCATGTGACACTTATAGCATTCCACCTTAGTCTTGTCAAAACCAACTCCATCTTCTCTTCTTTGAGAGAAGTTGTTTCTTCCTGTTCTTTTAATAAACTTCTTCACTCTCATAGATAACATGGCCATCTTCCATTTAATGTCCATCTCCTCCAGGTCATCAGGGTGAAATTGATCTAGATCATCATTAATCAATGAATTGTTGCTATGACTGGACAAAAAGGCTTCAAAGATAGTTCCAGTGCCTTTTTCTGAATTTACTCCACTGGCAGTACTAACTGCTTCAGGGTTAGCAGTAGTATCAGTAGATGTTGAAAGAAGTGCAGCATTGTGGATATAGCCAGTGGGATTCTTCTTGGATTCTACCTCAGTTTCAAAAACTCTTAGATCATTATATAGATCATCAAGTTCCTTCTCTTCCAGATTGTCACTTTGTCTATATGAGACAGTGTACATAGTCCATTCATCCCCAAGAGATCTGAGGAACTTTCTGTTGATATCATCTTGTTCCATCTTCACTCCTACAGTAGCCAGTTCACCAATGAGCTTGTTGAATCTATCAAAAGTTTGAGTCATAGACTCATTCTTTGAAGAAGTGAAATTCTCATACTGCTGCTTTAGAACATCTCTTTGATTTCTTTTGATACTTTTAGTTCCAGCAAATCTTTTCTCTAGAGCATTCCAGAGAATCTGAGCATCAGTGCAGTTGCAAAATTGATGCTGATATTCATTGGGAATAGCCAAGAGCAGAGTGCTCAAGGCCTTCATCTCTGTCTGTCTGATCTTCCTCTCACCATCTGTCTTTGGTGGAGGTCTTTTCCCATCTGGTCCTATCTTTCCTGCTTCAGAAGGACCATTCTCAATGATATCCCACATTGAGTAGTCAGTGAGAAGAATGAATTGTCTAATTCTGATCTTCCACATGTCAAACTCACTGGGTTTGAGCATTGGAACCTTAGAGACCAGAGTACTGTTTGATTCTGCAAGGTTTTCCATGATGAATGAAAAGATGTTTCTGAGGGAGTTAGGCTCTGATACCACTTGTCAGGATCGAATTCTTAACAAGAATAAATTCTCAGAAACTAATATCAAAGAAGTTGCGGAATAACACTTTGATATTCAATAAAATAGTATACCAAAACAGTATATAATCAACAACTTGTAAACTTGTATTGAATGCTTGAAGTTACAAGATTGAACACACAACCTCAATATTGATGAACAGACTCACCAATACGAATTCTACTTCTCTAGAATTAGGATCTATGCCTTGAGGTTGATTTTCTCTAAAAACTTAGAATGTATGAATTAATCTCTATCTAAAACTATTCTATCAAATCTGTACATATACTGAATAAAAAGATAATTACAATAAATAAAATATCTTCAGTATATCTTCCATCATTATCTTCAAGCCTTCCATGAATATCTTGATTCTTTCCAGCTGTCATTCTTTCCATCCGGTTCTTTAAGTCATAAGCAGTACTAACTATGCTCAGCAGCATTAATTTCTTCTAGCAGCATTAACTTGGTCTTAGCAGTATTAACTACCAAGCAGCACTAACCACTAGCAGTACTAACTAGCTAAGCAGTACTAACTTTGTTCAAGCAGCACTAACTTTGACTAGCAGTATTAATTCTACTAGCAGTAGTAATACTCAGCAGTATTAACTTTGAAGTCCTCTGTCAGTATTAATTCTGAACTAGCAGCATTAACCATACTTGAAGAATTCTTCAGTTCCCAACAAAACCAAAGAACGATTAAAGTCGGGAATGGAGCTGATTTAAACGTGGAAGTTGTAGGAACCTTACCTTTATTACTAGAAGGAGGTTTCTGTTTAAATCTGTATGACACTCTATATGTACCGAGCATTACTCGGAATCTAGTATTTGTACCTAAGTTAAATGATTGTGGATATGCTTTAACTTTTAATGATGGTAAAGTTACTATTTACTTAAATTCCGACATTGTTGGTTATGGTTGTTTAGAGGGAAACCTATTTAGATTATGTTTAGACGACCAATTTTCGAAATCCCTATTATCATTTAATGTGAATGATAATTTGAATAAGAGAAAGCGAGATATTGAAAATTCATCTATGTTATGGCATAAACGCTTAGGTCATATATCACGAGATAGAATGTTAAGACTCGTGAAAGATCAAGTATTGCCAAATCTCAATTTCTCATATTTTGATAAATGTGTTAAGTGCATTAAAGGAAAAATGATAAAAGGGAATAAGAAAGGTTCCACGAGGAGTTCTGGATTATTGGAACTAATACACACCAACATTTGTGGACCTTTTCCCGCGGACATAAATCATTTATTACCTTTATTGATGACTATTCTCGCTATATGTATTTGTACCTGATTAAAGAGAAATCCGAATCACTTGAAATGTTTAAAACATTTAAGGCCGAAGTTGAAAATCAACTTGACCGTAAAATTAAAATAGTAAGATCGGATAGAGGGGGCGAGTTTTATGGTAGACATATGGATGTGGGTCAAGTTCCCGGGTCTTTCTTTGATTTTTGCAAAGATCACAGGATAGTGAACCAATATACCATGTCGGGCACACCTCAGCAGAACGGTGTGGCTAAGAGGAGAAATAGAACTCTTATGGACATGGTACAAAGTATGTTGGCAAACACAAATCTACCTCAATTCTTATGGACCAAGGCATTAAAAACAGCAGTTCACATCCTAAATAGAGTTCCTTCTAAATCTGTTCCTAAAACTCCTTTTGAAATATGGACAGGAAGGAAACCTAGCTTAAGGTATCTAAGGGTGGGGGGTTGTCTGGCCGAAGCTAAAGTGTATAATCCCCTATTAAGAAAGCTTGATATGAAAACTATAAGTTGCTTCTTCATTGGTTATCCTAAACGGTCAAAGGGATACAAATTCTATTGTCCGTCACACACTACCCGAATAGTAGAAACACGACATGCTGAATTTCTTGAGAATTATAATAATAATGAGAGTATCAAAAATCATGGTATAGATCTTCAAGAGATTCGTGAAGAAGAACCTATAATACATGTGTCTGTTTCGATACATACACCACTTGAAGACTCCAATGTTAAACCTATGTCTCATAACGAAAGTGCAACAAACTTAGAGACAAATGTTGAAATGCCATATAATGAGAATACTCAAGAAATTAATAATGAGCCTCAAGAAACGCAACAACCATTAAAGAGATCACAAAGATCAAGACGACCCACGGATTTTGACGATTATATTACCTACTTAAATGAGGTCGATCTTGACTTAGGAAAATGTGACGATCCCATATCCTATAATGATGCCATGAATAGAAATAAATCTTCTCATTGGAATGAATCCATGATTGATGAACTTGATTCCATGTGTAAAAACGGTGTTTGGGAACTTGCTGAATTACCAAAGGGTGCTAAACTTGTAGGATGCAAGTGGGTCTTTAAGACTAAACTCGATCCAAAAGGAAACATCGAACGTTATAAAGCCCGATTGGTTGCTAAAGGATATACTCAAAAGGAAGGTATAGATTATCAAGAAACATTTTCTCCTGTTTCAAGAAAAGATTCCTTACGGATCGTGATGGCCCTTGTAGCTCATTTTGACTTAGAGTTACATCAAATGGACGTCAAAACCGCGTTTCTTAATAGAGATTTACATGAAGATGTTTATATGACTCAACCGGAAGGTTTTAAGGCTAAAGGTTAAGAACATCTTGTTTATAAACTTAAAAGGTCAATTTATGGTCTTAAACAAGCATCCCGTCAATTGTACTTAAAATTTGATGAAGTCATGAAGAAAAATGGCTTCAATAAGAATCAAGTGGATCAATGTATATACCTCAAGATGAGTGGGAGGAACTTTGCTATACTTGTTCTTTATGTTGATGACATTCTATTGGCAAGTAATATTGATAAACTTGGGTTAATCACATCTTTGAAGTGTGTGTCTACATAAACGTCGTCTAGGTGCGTTTTATTATTTGGAGAAACGTTATTTGTTGGTCAAATGGATTTTGAGCATTTTAGCTCGATTTCGACTTAAGAGAGTCCCGTGGACATTTGTCCAAGTTTTAATGGCTCTTGGTAGGGCCCATGTTCAATATACATCTTAATGCACTTTATTGCATATTTATGATAATTACAAGCTCGAGTGCATTGGTCATTTATGTGTAGTCATGTAATGTTAGACTGTGTTGCATTGGATCCAAAGGCACGTAAGTCATTCTGTATTTATGGTCAATTAGGTATTACGGGGTTGGACTTCGGGACCTATGTTTTATGACCTTAACCTTTCAAGTGTACAGTAGGAGGGTTGAGTCCGGTTGTGCTATTATGATGATGGGCGTTTTGGACCTCCGTCATTCGGGGTAATGCATTGCCTTTGATTCTGGCTTTAGATTAGGGTCTTGCTTACAATAGGAGATCCATCTTTCATTCTCTTTCCCTTCTTCTTTTTCCTAGACCGACTGCCCATGCTCACATCTCAGAACTCAGAAAACCGCATCCAGACAACTCTTATCTCTTTCTTCCGTATGATAAAATGGTTGTAGTCCTCAAATGTTGTCGGGCCTTTGGTGGTATTCATGGTAATATTTACTAAGGTCAGCTGTCTCTTTTGGTGTAGCTTGAAGGGAGTCGTAGGGGCACTTGGGCTTGCGTGTCGTGAAGTGTCATACGATTAACGTTGTATGAGTGGCATACTTTTGTGTTCCTCCACTCTCAACGGATACGGGTCCCCCCCCCCTTCGTCAGCCAACAGTATTTTGGATATTTAATTGTCCATGCTTAATGCTTTAATGTTTGGATTTCGTCCCATTTTATGGTCGTGTGAGTATCGAATCTTAGTCACATGTTTTCAATGGCATATTATATCATATGGGTTGTTTTCCCATGATTTTTATGAGTTGAGTATTATGCCCCTCCCGTGTTTTGGTTGTTTCGGGATATAAAATTTTATCCGCGTCTTATTATTGGGAGTCCGTTTTCTATTCACGTTTGAGTGAGCCTTGGGCAGCATCATGTTATAAAGAATGTTTTGTATTGGGTCATTCGTCCTTAAAACGTATGTTATGGGAAAATGAGTCATTTTCATAATTAAGTTAAATCATTTTGAATATCATGATTAAAATTGCATTCTTTCCTTTAACGAAATATTTATCCATGTTGAAAACTCTTGAACTCACTAGGCGTTAGGCTAACCTTTTTATTTTTCGGCATGTGCATCAGGTTTCATTTGGGGGTTTGGTCCTAGCAATGCTATGAAGAGATGAGCCTTAGCTTTACATAAGGGTAAGTAGTTGGTGAAGTCTTCTGTCGTTTGGAGATAGTGTTTGCTATTGGGATTTAGTAGCACCCGTTCTTATTATAGACTATATGCATGGAATGAAAGGTGTGTATTGAGGTTAAACCTTAAATTGTGATTGTAGATGAATCAATTATCGATGTATATAGAAAAGTTTAAATTAGTTGTTATTATCATATTTGAGGGTGTTATAGTATCATTCTCAGTATGATATCATTTGGTGGATTAACTCAAACAATATTCGGTGGTTAGTATGATATGATTTGATGGGTTGGATGTATGAACAATTAAGTAGGTTTTTTTTGTTGAACAATACTCATAGTTTATGGTTGAACAATAGTAGTATATTTTGGTTTGTTGGATGGGTTATTTAAATGGATTGGATTATTAAACAATGTTTGTTTTGATGGATTGTAGAAATATAGCAATGTTCATATTGGTTTTGATTGATTATAAACTGTTAATGATGTATTGTTTGTAATAGAAAAATATTCAAAATGAATATAACTTGTTAGGATTGAATAGAGATATATATTAATGGTGAATAAATCTATTAAATTTAAAATGCAAAAAATGTAATTTTATTCATTCTGGATAATAAATATACCCCTTTATTCATAATGGATAAACTTATTACTTTGATAGTGAAAAAACATGTAATTTTATTCACTCTGAATATTAGTTAATATTCAGAGTGAATAAAGCTTGTTAGTTAATATTCAGACTTTTCAGAGTGAATAAAATTTACAATGGAAAAACATGTAATTTTACAAATACTGAAAACTAAATATACAATTTTATTCATACTGAAAAAACAAGTAATTTTATTAACTCTGAATAGTACTTAATATTCAAAGTGAATAAAGCTTCTTCTAAATGTTGCATTCTATTTCATTCACACTGAATAAAAAGTGATTATTAAAAATTCATAGTGAATAAATATCATCACAATGATAAATAAAAATTTGAAATGAATAAAAAGATAATATATGTCAAAAATATTATTGAAATTCAAAAAATATCATCATATGATTTGTTTTATTATTCAATATCCAAAATGAATATAAAAGAGAACTAATTATGAATATCACTACTAGAAAGTAAAAAGAACTCTATTTACTAACATCTTTTCTCGATGGACGATTGTGTGAGTT
Organism: Arctium minus; assembly: GCA_954870635.1. Lineage (NCBI taxonomy): Eukaryota > Viridiplantae > Streptophyta > Magnoliopsida > Asterales > Asteraceae > Arctium > Arctium minus. The sequence continues at coordinate 8,029,448 of OX941080.1, forward strand.
ATGGTTACACATTTTATTACACAACCTACACAATCTCTCTGCTTTTTGCCTCTTTTCAATTGCTTTTTCTTTACCACTCTTCAACCTCTTGTTTGTACCACAACCTTTGTTTCTTATTGATTTAGGATTATGAATATCAACAACTTCTGGTTTTAACACACCAAGCAACGACTCCATAACCTTTTCCCTATGGCGATGAGGAAGACTACATCCACTGGCCTCCAAATTACTCTTCAACTCTTGTATTTTCAAAACAAAGTCTTCAAACTTCTCCATATCATCAACTACTAGACCAATGCAATAATCAAACGCAGCTTGAGCATCATTTTCAAGTTTCTCACGACGCTCATTTCTTTCTCCATACCAATGACGTTTCTTCAACAATTCAGAAGAAATGAGATCTTTTCTCCAACGGTTCACTATATATTACAATGGTATCTCTTCAATGCACATATTCTTTAATACACAAAAAATATGACGACAAAAAAACCGTAATGATGATAAAACAAGTAACTACAATCCAAAGAACCAGTGGACTTATTATTCACAACCTGCAAAAAATTTAAATAAATTCATTATTCAAAATGAATAATAAATTGTATTAATTATTCACAATGAATAAATAAATATAATTTAAAAACTAAATGAACCTTGTGATGAGACTCTTTTACATATATTTCTAGATTTGAAGTCCATTCACCATCTTTCCTTTTATGTTGAACCTTATTCTTCTCAACAACAACAATAACATCATAACCATCTACCAAACTCACAGATGATTGGAAACACGACCAAACAGATTCATTTATCTCATTCTGAACATCTCTGAATATAGCATGAGTATATATCTTAGAAGCATGAACCTCAATTAGAAGGGGTGTGCTAAACTTTGGTACCGTTGTTCTTGTCTGATGATTAAGCAATCTATGATTATTCCGTTGTTTGTCCATAGCAGAATCAAATGAGTCAATAAAGGCCATAAGGTTTGCACCATAATAAAAAAAAATAGGGAAAAGAATGAATTTTTACTCTCAGATCTTGATGTCGTTCTCATAAGACGAGTCATAGGAATATCCCTATAAAATAATGGAATCCATCTATACCTATTATCATACATATAACTCAACCACTTGTGACCAACAAGATCAAACTCAACAACTAAAGAATTCCATTTCTCTTCAAATTGAATAGCATCAATGTGTTCATCCCATATAAGAGCATGAAACCGTTTCTTGAAATCAGTATTTGAAATAATATTTGAAGAAATCTGAAGAAAAAAAATAATATCAGAATATATTAAAAATGAATACATTGAATATTCATGTTAACTTATATAAAATGAAAAATTGAAGATGGGATGTATTGTTCAGTATGAATAAACTTACTATTCAGTATGAATATACTTATTAACTATGAATAAAGATGATATTCATTATTCAGTATAAATGATAATATTCATACTGAATAAAAAAGATGAAATGTGATTGTTTATGGTTGCTAAAAAAATTGGGCTCATGCTCTGCAGATGTTATATTCACACTGAATAAAATATTCACACTGAATATGTAGTTTTATTCAGTTTGAATAAAGGTATATATTCAGTAGGAATACCACTTCAAACAGTGAACTAAACATTTTATTCAAAGTGAATAAAACATATGAAATCTGATTGTTTATGGATAATAAAAATAAAAGAAATACCATCGAAGACAATTTTGTACTAATGTGCCATATACAAAATTGGTGCATTGAATCCGGAAAAACCTCAGAAACAACTTGCTTAATTGCAGGACACTAATCAGTAACAACCAATTTTGGTTGCCTCCCAAAAGATTTCAAGAAAGAATGAAACAACCATTTATATGCTTCAATATTTTCACTATCAAGAAGAATAACACAATTCTTGTGATTGTCAATTCCAGTGAATGGAACAAATACCATACAATACCTAAAACAAATTTAATTAATGCAAGATAGAAAGAAAAAAAATACTAAAAGATATTTTTTTTGAAAGGCAAAAATACTAAAAGATATTATAAAACAAAAAAGAATGCTTACTTATTTGTTCGAAAGGTTGCATCAAATAAAACAATGTCACCAAACTCTTCAAAGTTGCATTTAGCTGTCTGATCGGCCCAAAATACATAATTCAATACACCTTCATCGCATTTATATTCAAATGAATAATTTGGAACATACAACTTCCTATTATTCATTTTCCTCACGAATAAATTTGCATCAGTATCACCAATGAAACAATTACGATCCCGCTGAAAATTCTTATACTCAACCTTAGTACCACCTACCATTTCATACCCACCCTTCAACTGACAAAGAATGTTATGGGCTTGCGTAGCACCAATATTTGCATTAGACATCTTAAGAATCCACCTTTGTTGAGAATAGTCTAATTTGCGACTACTTTTCAGCAAGTGCTTCGAATCTTCATCAAATAAACAATGGTTATGTTTCTCTTCAAATGCATATAATCTAAAAGGCCTCGCTCCGGGAATAACTTTGAACTTCACACAAGTTTCACAACCAGTTCTATGAATGTTACTACTTCTTATCTTCTTCTTTGATACATCCAATGTATCTGCCTGAACATAATCTGGAAATTCAGCTCTATTGCATACAACATACCTCAAAACAATCATTGAATATGCATTTCTTTTCACATAAGATAGTCTAACATCAAATCCTGCTGTAGCAGCATAATTCTTATATATTTCAATACATTTCTCCAATGATTCATAAACTTTCCCCACAACAGACTTCAAATCATCAGCAACAACAGGGATCCAAAACTTCACTCCATCACTACCATCAATTCCAATACTTGAAGGACCGCCTTGACCTCCGCTATAAATTTGATCTACAAAACATATTCATAATGAATAAAAATTAAAATAACAAAATAACAAAATACATGTAGAAAGAAAATTACAAAAAGATGATTATACATACACTTTATTCATCATGAATACAATATATCAATCAACATATGAAAGATATTCAAAATAAATAAACAATTAACAAGAAATATATTAATGAACTATTCAGTAACTGTTCAATATGAATAAAGATGATATGCATTTATATAATTTCAATATTCAATATGAATAAAGATGATACGCTAATTAAATTTGTTCACTATTCAATATAACTAAAGAGGACAAATATAACTACACATATTCAAACTGAATATTATTGAACTATTCACTATGAATAAAGAATAAATGTCAATCAAATAACACAAAAGCAGAACATGAATATTTTAACTATTCAATATGAATAAAGATAATATAATATGTATTGACCTAATTACAATATTCAGTATGAATAAAGATGATACGCTGCTTAAAAATTTCACTATTCAATATAACTAAAGAGGACAAATATAACAACACATATTCAAAGTGAATATTAATAAGAAACAGATTAAAACAAAATCCAACTACAACATGAACAAAATTAATATCAAAAAACAGAAACATCAAAAAGAGCTAATTTAAAGAGAAATAATAACTTTAAAACTAAGAACTAATACAAAAGAACATTCACTTACACATTAATCAGATTATATTACAAGAAAAAATAATCTAACATAATATTTTATAAAAAAAAATTATATTATTAAACCAAAATAAATTACATTATATTTTGTAGCTAAGTTTGTAATTGAGTTCAATTATTATGTTTTACTATCTTATATATCCCTATTCGATTATTATTGATATATTATTAAATTTATAGTTTATTGTAATAAGTTATGGTTTTATATTTTTAGAACCAATTTAATTTTTTGGTCGTCGGTTTTGTACTTTTATGCATTGAGTATTGTTTATTGATATACATTACCTAAAATTCAAGAATACAAGTCATGATGATAAGTACAAATTTCTAAAGCTATATGTTTGAATTAATAACTAACCCATACATTGAATTCTAACAAAATACTTATTTTTTTTTATAAAAAATATTATATTATTAAGTCTAAATTAAACAAATTTATATAAAAAAATCATTATCACTCTCTCACAACCATCTAAAATCGTAATGTAAATCAACAAAAAACATAAAATAAAATGAAATATTAAAATCGTGATGTATCTAGCTGCATTGAACGAGTATGCTTCTAGTTTTTCATAAATAAATAATTGTATTAATTTTCAATTTTTTGCTTACAAATTTTTTTTGTATTACATTATATGGTATATATAAACAACTTAACAACTTGTGTATAAAATAATTATATCAAGTAATTGTTGTAATGCAAAATTAAAATATCAATATAAATAAAGTTCGTACAATTAATATCTTATTAATAATAAAAGTATATAATTATAAAACCAATGCAAATAAAAATAATTGAAACAACATGTAAAGGGGGACAAAGGCATTATTAATACACTAAAGTGATACTAATTATTTGCCACATACGAGTCGGTGCAAGTACAATAATTACATTTTCATTTAGGTTAAATTAGGGGTGAGCATCGGAAGTGGGTATCCGCTTTTGGAATCGGAACCGTTTCAAAACGATCGGTTCCAGAACCGATGTGATTGGTTCTGGTTCCTAAAATATGGAACCGATCGGGACCGGTTCCAGTTCTCATTTTTCTGGAACCGTTAACCGCTGGGAACCCGCCGGGACCGGGTACCTGGTCCTGCTAGGTACCCAGAACAGGAACCGACGGGTAACCGCTATTTTTATAATAAAATACATTTTATTTATTTAAAAAAAACTGAATCAACTACCTTTTAGGGAAGCATCATTTGTAATATTTATTAGCATCAACTAATTTTAATGACGTAAAATGTTTTGAAAGCATCGTTTGTAGCATTTATTTGTTTTGTAAGTATCGTTTGCAGTATTTATTTATTTATTTTAAGTTTTTATCATATTAGTTTTCGCGTTTGTGGTATTTATTTATTTACGTTGGAACTTTATAATATATTAATAATATGAATGATAAAAAATAGAGTAAATTACGTTTTTCGTCCCCATGGTTTATTAAAAATTTCGGATTTCGTCCATGTGGTTTCAAATTTCAGTTTTTGTCCCTATGGTTTGCAATTCATTTCTATTTTCGTCCTTGAGGCCAAAACACTAGTTTTAAGTATGAAGGACTAAAATGGAAATTAATTGTAAACCATAGGGATGTAAAAAGCAATAAAATGTAAATCATAAGGACGAAAGAGGTAAAGATTATAAACCATAGAGATGAAAATTGTAATTGCAAAACCATAAGGACGAAACTAGAAATTTTCAACAAACCATAGGGACTAAAAATGTAATTTACTCTAAAAAATATTTAAAAAATTAGACCGCGGGTACCCGGTACCAAAACCGGAACCGACGATTCTGGGACCGGTTCCCAAATATAAAGAACCGGTATAACCGGTTTCGGTTCCTTCATTCCAGAAACCGTCGGTTCTGATTCCAAGAATTTTGGACGGGTACCCACCTTTGCTCACCCCTAGGTTAAATACATATCTATATATTGTTAAATATATTTTATTGTCATACATATCAATATTGATATTTACTTTTCAATTTTTAATACATAATTTGACCGATTCTAACGTAAAAAGAGATACAACATTACCCTTTCGAATATAGTTGAAAAGATGAGGCTATGATAGCATCTTTACATAACTTTGAAAATGCGACTAAAACGAAGGGGGAAGCGTTTATTGACTATTTTGGACAATTTCCGGTTTTTGCAAGAAATATTTGACGTTTAATGACCAAGTCAAGTCTTTAACATTAACTGGATTTTGGATATTTATGTGATGTGACATGTCAATGTTTCCACCACAACATAGCGACTGTGATGATTTTTTTTGACTAATTCCACCCCTATATATTGATAAATATCCCTCTATCAAGTAATTTTCTCCTTATATACATTAATATCAAAATTTATTTTTTACATTTTCAATGTATGACTTGACTTGATTTTGATATTTAAGGGGTGCAAATAGCATTACCCCTTAGTGAAGACGTGAGCATGAATGATGAATTGACAAACTATAAATAAATGGTAAATGAAGCTTAGAACATCTTCAGTAGCTATGCTTAACTAGAGATTTTGGAGATTAATAAATTTTTATGTTTAAACTTTAAAGCCCACTAAAAGGCCTAAACCGCCTAAATCGGTCAACCAAACCGCCTAAACCGCGGTCCGACTTCACCGGTCTGGGCACTTGATGTCAGACCGCTCGGATTGAAAAATCAATAAACCGCCACTAGTAGTTTAGTTTGTGGTTTGAGGGGTTAAAGCGTCCAAACCGGACCGCGAACACCCCTAATGGTAATTATATTTTTCAATTGGGAGTGTTGGAAACTACTTATACCTGCCCATACACGTTGTAATAATTCAAGTGTTTATTTGATGTATGTATATTCTCGAGTGAGAATCTTATATACAAAAATAGAGAAAGCAAGGTATGTGTGGTCAAGAAACCAAACATAAAGAGACTTATCTTTGGTGAGTGTACACTTGTGTCAACAAAGTAGGCTAATTATGTAAGGCATAAATGTATGGTACAACTTTGATGAGGTTGAGAGTCATACTTGGACTATAAAGGACCGGACAATTGCATAATAGTGTTAATAGTAGGAACAACCAGGTGTATGATCCTTTGAAACCTAGTTCCATTAGATGGTTACTTCATTGATGAGATTTGTTGTTTGATTCTGATCTATAAGGTTTGAAGTTAGAGTTATATGGAAGGATATTAATTTTATTGTAATTTAATAAATTACATGAATTATTTGTCATGGGCATTTGTTAAACATTCGATTTTGTTTAGATCTTCATGGTTTATGTAATGTGTTTGAACAAATTGATGTTGATCGAAAAAACAACCCCTATTTCTATAATGTGTTTGTATTTCTTGTGTGCTAACTAGTGATGGATGAGAACGTTCAACATGTAAGGTGGACAAATGAAGCCATCAAATGTTTTTTAGAGAGTTGTATAGAAGAGATCAGTAAAGTCGGTCGAAATGGGGGTAGTCTTCGAAAAGAATCGTGGGTAAATGTGGCAGGAAAAATTGAGCAAGTGTGTCACATAAAGCTGACGCAAAAACAACTGAAAAATCACTATGATTACTTAAAAGGGAAGTACGCGGGATGGGTATACTTAAGGAATAAAACAGGGAATATTTCTGACCCAGTTCTGAATATGTTCAACTTATCTAATCAAGAATGGGAAGATTTTTTCAAGGTTAGTTTTCTTTTTTTATAACAATTTTAGATAGTAATCCAAGTAGCACAAGTTTATATAAACAATGATTTGAATTCGGATACAGGGACATCCAAAGGCAAAAACTTTAAAGACATCACCATTGTTATTTCCTGAACTGTGTATTGCTTTATTCGAGGGGACTTCTGCAACCGGATCTCGTGCTTATGCCCCTAGTTCAACTCGTGAGAGGACTTATATGGTTTCATCGTCATCATTTACATCTCATATCCACAATGTTCAAAATGTGGGGGATGAAGATGATGATGATGTGGAGGAAATAGCAAATGTCAATAAATTGAGTGTAAATCCTTCAAATGTCTAAGTACCAAGTCAATCTTCATCTAGACCATCTAAGAAGAGTAAAGTCAAGCTCGACATGGATAAATTGGTTGTGGATTTGATGGGTGTACTTCACACACTTGTGTCACGAGAACCCACAATTGTTGTACAACCCGCAGTTGTTGAACAACCCACCTCAACCCTTGATGCTTGTGTTGAACGGTTAAACACGCTTGGACTTGATCAAAGTGATCCTCTTTACAATGCGGCCATTGACATTTTCGGCCACACAACTTTGTTAAGAGAGACATGGTTGATCAACCCTCCAGACCCTAATATATTAAAAAACTGGATTTTAAGGACGGCAACAAGATTGGGATTTATGTAGTAGTTTTTGGACAAGTTAGTTGGTTTATGTGTTGGCATTTGAACAAGTTTATGTTTATGTTATTTGGACAAGTTTATGTTATCTAGATTATGTTTTATGGTTTGGACAAGTTTATGTTATTTGGATTATGTTTTATGGTTTGGACAAGTTTATGTGATTTGGTTAATGTTTTATGGTTTGGACAAGTTTATGTGATTTGGATGATGTTTTATTATTTGAACAATTTTATATTCTTTGTAACAGGTTCATCATGGATCATGAAAAGGCTATACTTGTCATTGTTATATTCTTGTATATGTATTACTTGTGATCAATGCGTTTGAAAAGGAAAAGAGATAATACGTCTGCAATGACTGGACGTCAATTTACGGATGAGCTACTTGAAGGTAACGATCGACAATGTATTGACTTGTTACGAATGTCCCGTGATGCTTTTGTTCAACTATGTGCTCACTTTAAAGCGAAGGGTTGGTTAACGACTTAACGGATAGTAAGCATATATTGGTCGAAGAAAAGATGGTTATCTTCTTGATGATTATTGGTCACAATCAACGTTATAGAGTGTTGAAAAACAGGTTCCAACACTCAACACAAACAATACATAAAATTTTTCATGAAGTGTTGGATAAAATGATTGAGTTTGCTAAAGAGATCATAGTTCCTACATCATTCAATCCTAATCCAGACATCCCAGGGAATAATAGGGAATAATAGGAGGTTACGGCGAATCTTTAAGGTAACTAATAATTATTGTCTATACATTTTCTTACTGAATTTATTTTGACTACTAGCTTTAATGTAGGGAGCAATTGGCGCCCTTGATGGGACTTTGATACATGTCGTTGTCCCTATCCAAGAACAACATTTATATAGAGGACGAGGAAAGGGTGAATGCTATCAAAATGTTTTGGCAATTTGTGACTTCAACATGGTTTTTACATTTGTTGTTGCGGGGTGGGAAGGGGTTGCGCATGATTATAGAGTTCTCTCCGAAGCTTTAACAGATGGTGCTATTGGATTTCCATTTCCTCCTCCAGGTATACTAACGATTTAGAGGTAATATATTTGCTATATTTATATTAATAACTATTTTATTTATTGTTTTCAGATAAGTATTATCTATGTGATGTTGCATATACAAATACTCGAGGATTTATGTCACTGTATTGTAGTGTTAGATATTGGCTTGGAGATTTCTGTCGTCGACGTGCAATGAACAAGTATGAAAAGTTTAACCATTCTCACGCAAAACTTAGAATTGTTATTGAACTTTCTTATGGCGTCTTGAAAGCACGTTCCGATATTGAAAAGAATGGCGCCGTTTTCACTTGAGGTTCAAAGAGACGTTGTTATTGCATGTTTTGCGGTTCACAACTTTATACGAAAGGAAGGTTTAAGTGACGAGTTGTTTTCTGAGTATGATCAAACCAATGACCAAGGGGACGATGGCGGTGATGAGGCTGAAGAGGTTCAAGTGCATGGGAGTATCGCTGACCAAATATATATGGCTAGTTTAAGAGAAGAAATTGCGACACAATTGATGCAAAACAGAGATTGATTTTAGTTGTTATAAGACTTTGTTCATGTTTTCTATTGTATCCGAACCAATTAATGTATTTCAGTTGATTTTAGTTGTTATGAAGACTGATTTTAGTTGTATAATTTAATTAAATTCGATAGTATCACATTTTCAGGGATAAAATAGACAATAGTATATATTCAGACGTTTTCAGCTTACAAAAACAAACAGTTTTTTTTATTCAGATTTCAGACTTCAACACCAAAAAAACAAACAGTTTTTTTTATTCAAATTTCAGACTTCAGCACCATCACTTAAAAATCAGAAGTGAAATCAGACTTCAAACTTCAGCACCACTTAAAAAACAAACGCCACCTTAAAGTGGTTCATCAATGGACTACATCGATTTTTCTCCGGCACACCTTGACACACACTCATCCATTAATATATTCTTTATAGGGTTGTAAATGAACCGAACATTCAATGAACCATTCGTGAACCGTTCAATGGGAAGTTTGTTTACGTTCGTTTATTTAATATATGAACGAACATGAACACATTTTTTTTGTTCGTTTAGTTAAATGAACGAACATGAACAATTGTCTCGTTCGTTCATTTATTTTCGTTCATCTATGTTCGTTTACGTTTGTTTATATAGGGTTGGGGTTCCGGTAAGAAGTCGAGTTAATGGTGAGAAGCGTGAGAATTGATTATCAACTGTTGAATGAGAAATGGACACGCATTAGGATGAGATGCACCGAAATAAAATGCACTGAGATGCACCAGTTCAATTCCCTTCTAAGCCGCAATTCATGGAAGAGCTTGAGATTAAAAAGACATCAACGGTTGAAATCCACTTCTCACACTTCTCACCCGATTCTTCGCCTGTTTACATATATATATATATATATATATATATATATATATATATATATATATATATTATGAATTTAATATGTAAAATCATTAACTAAATTAAATTTTTTGAATTCTTTTTTATCCCTTTTCACTAGTTATAAGTTAACCCGAGTTTTCATTTTATTATGTTACATTTTAGAAATGAGTAATGTTGTTTATTTTTTGTTCATTTGTATTTGTTCGTTTATATTCATTTATGTTCGTTTAACATCTTAACAAACAAACATAAACAAACACGAACAAACACATTTTTCTTAATGAACGAACATGAACACAAAAAATTCCGCTTGTTTACCATTCGTGTCCGTTCGTTTATTCGTGTTTGTTCGATTCATTTACGGCCCTAATTCTTTATGAAAACAAAAAAAAAATTGTAAAATGTCAATTGTTTCACCAAATGTTTTTGTTGGAGACAAATGTCCTCAAATCAAATCACTTACAAAAGAATACGAGGATCAAATATTTAACACAAATGATTCGAGTTTGCTTTAGATAAAGCAAGAGTTTCTATAGGGTTAAACAAAACACTATTTATAGTCGCAAATTAAAAAAAGTTGGCATCGTCCGCAGAAGTCCGACAGCCCTTCATACAAAGTACAAACATCCGGATTTTGGTTTTCTGAAAAACAACGATTTTTGTCCGTTGAACAGTACAGTGAGTCAGACTCAGACTGCGATCATCGACCCACCGAGATCTAGAGTGTGATACAAAACACCATCTTCTGCAAATTTTCAAGGAACTCCAAAGTTATGCCATTTGACAGCTATTCATAAACTCCAAATGTTTTTACTTTTTACTTTGGTCGAATTAAATTTGAATAGATAGCGCTCAACAAGGTTTACACTCGGCTACACGTAATCTCGTTCACATATATACATCACTGCTTCCGAATGTAAAACATGCCCTATAACTCAAATTCGATAAGTGCAGCAAATTAAGAGGGCTTAACCATAAGACGAGAATGTTAACGTACCATCACTCGCATGCAAGCTTTGTTCCAAAACTAGTGAGGCAAATGGCAAATGCGTGAAAGGCCGACAACGGCTGTCGGAAGTCCATTGTGAACACATCGTCACCGACCTTTCCAAACTGGAGCAGCACCGTTTCTCCATCACCTTTCCCTCCTGGCTGGCTTTGATCCAGTGTCGCCACTAACTGAAAGTTCTTCACCGACGCTACAGTCACCCGACCATGAAAATTCAAGCACCAACACTGCAAGTGTTCATGCCACCTTGGAGCTTTGTTTCTCAAAAGGGTTTGACTTTGACCACACCCAACAGATTCCGACCTTAACACGGCTTCTTCGTGGGGCTGGTTATCGACGGTGGATGTGCACCTTAACGAACATACCATTCTTCTTGGACCCCTTGATTTCAAGAGGTTGAACTTGTATGATACCTCTCCAATCTCAAAATTACCGGCTGGAACTTGAGGGCTTATTTGTTTGCTTGCAAAACGCCGCCCAGATCTGCTGCTCGAGGGCTTTGCCCCATTGTGTGGGGGCTGGCTATCGAATATTGTGAACTTTGTTCCAAGAAAATCTGAGCTGCAGATTGATTTATGCAAATAAATTATCACCAGAAACAGAAAGTACACAAGAGGAAATACATCTTCACCACAAAGGGATAAAACAAAAAAGGAACAAAATTGGATTTCCAAAAAGAGATAACAGTGGATAAGAATATGGAGCTGGAATCCTATTCCCCAACCAACTTTGGCATGGCATATATATTTGCCATGTCAGCAATATATGTTTCACGTGGACAATGACATCGCATAAAAACCTGTGCCCGTTCATCTAAATCAAATTAATAGGTTACTCAATGCTATAATGGGGTAGTTTTTTCGAAGTACAATGCCTTGATAAGAAATAATCTGAAAGTGCAATGCCGTTAATAAGAAGAAATGAAAGTACAATGCTATTTCTTGCATTTAGCCCATCTTTTTACTACATTCCCTTCATGCAAGACCACTTTTTCTTGACTTAATTTAACTTTTGTCTGCGTTGTTGTTGGGGGGGGGGGGGGGGGGGGGGGGTTGAGAATGCAGGATGCTTTTAACTATAAATTATCTCATATAGAAAGTCTAATGTATAAATCCTATGACTTCAATCACAAACCAGATTTACCAGTGCCACAGTACCCACGAAGGAAAACGGTATATATGGGGGTAGCAGTATCTCCATAACTGTTGGGCATCTAAAGGTAATGTACAGCCAGATAGACAGAGTACTAAATACTAAACTGGCTGTGATTGATTGCACTTGAAAAGAAAAGCTACAATATGATGAAACATGATCATGCTTTCTCGTCAATTGAATGACTCACCGTAATTTCCCAACATAGGCATTGCTTCCTTGAGATGAATCGTCTGGATCAAGTGAAATTAAATACTCTGTGTGAGCACCATGTCTATATCTCCGTGCTGCCAAGAGAAACTTGCCCTTGTTTGTAAATGCTGCCAAAAATAGAATCAAAATTATTAACACTTCAATTAGAAGTTACCCAGAATGACACTCGTAAATTATTCTCTCTGGGTGGCCCAAAATAACTTGAATCCATGAAGTCCAAGCTGGAACCTTTACATTTGCCACCATGAAAATATAAATGTATTGTTTAGACTTGTGACTTTTAAACCTATTTCCCATACCATGAAGCATTAAACTTCACAGCACTCACACTTAGGGGCCGTTTACCAAATTCTTACCGAGTAAGCGCTTACCGGCAAGAGATTCATCTTTATTTACCTTATTGTGTAACATCCTTGGCCTTATGGATTGTTGATAAGCATTTAAAACCCGGTAAATGCTTACCGGGTAAGAGTCATTTCTCACACTTACCGGGTAAGACTCTCGGTCCTTCCCTGGTCTCTTACCTGGTAAGCTTTTTGGTCCTTGCCATACTCAATCAATAAGGTAAATGATATTGGTAAGCGCTTACCCGATAAGCGTTTATTAAACGGCCCCTTACTCATCTATGTCATTTGGATTCTCTATACTTGGCCCTCATAGAAGAGAAATGAAACTCAGGATGTGTTTAAAAGCAAGATTGTTCAAGGAACATGAATAAAAGAGAAGAAAAGTGAAATTCCAATAGAAAATCTCATGCCAACATCAGAAAGGAGGTTGTGCAAAAAAACGCCATACAAAAAAAGTTTTCATGTTGATGACCTATGTTTAAGGAATGCCCAGTTTAAGCAAATGCATATTTTGACTTAACAAACAACATTGTATTCAAATTTGGAAGAAGATTCATGCTTCTATTCATAATACTGGTATAAATCCTATGTGAAATTTGATAAGCACACTGGCTCAATTAGATTCACCTATCTCACCGGAGTGTTACAGCATCTCCCTAAATATTTTGAAACAACAGCGATGGAAGCTAATGGCAGTTCCATGACGTGGATATGACATTCTATGTTTGTGACTGAGAAAAATAGAAGAGCCTGCTGTTTAGACAGAAATTACAAAAACCCAACAATGAACACGAATCCTCACTTCTCATCACACCAAATACTCCTTGTCCTACCACCAAAGCTGATCCTCGTACTGTCAGGTTTTTCACCTCTTTCTAGTCATATGGTGCCCTTATTCGAGACTTCGAATTGAATAGGTTAGGACATTTGCTCTTCTGGTCAAGTCTTTTGTTCCCTTATTATGTGTTCAATCATGATGGCGCTGATGATTTAATGATCAGATGATGCATTGACAAATTTCAGAGTAGGCAAGTGGTTACCATCTTAAGAAACATGTCTCTGTACGAAGTCGAGAGTACTATAGCTGTTTCTTTTAACTTTGCATCCTATATCTACTAGGTCTAGACTTCTAGTCTTCGAAGAGTATCATGGGATGTATACAACGTTTTTCCACTAAGACAAGTGAAGTATAAGTCATCTACCTTTCAGTCCCAATCTCTTCCACCACTAGTAATTACGCAGTCAATATGAAACTTAGAAGTGTCTCACCTTCTTGCATCTCTGGATCTACACATATCATTCATTAAGATGTTTAAAACAATGCGAATACTTACATGGGCTAGCAGCAAGATAAAGGTAAAACACTGAGTTCTTGTTTCTTTTGATGACGCATTGAATTGGAGAATCACGCGAGCCAGGCTGCAACGACAATGGAATTCGTTAGACAATCAAGCATCCACCACAAGACTCTTGGCTTGTTCATCCATTAACAACATTGAAAAAAGTATTTATCAAAACGTTATAATGACAAACGACTTATATCCATCCTCTTCTAACACACTCCAAATCTCCTGGTCCGGGAACACAAATCAACACAGTTCGATAGAAAGACATATAAAGCATCATATGTGTGTATAATTCATTCTCCCTTTCCAGTCAAAAATAGCATCAACCATTAAGAAGTTCATAGGTGTTCTTCAAATCAACTGATCCCTATTTACCCTTGGAATGCACAGCTTTAATTTAAAAACCTTGCAGTTCTTGTAGACGAGATCCAGCGTGCACATAAGTAAAATTTGGTTATTTTCCCTACGAAAACTATGACTCTAACATTTTGCGGAGATTAGATATAAAGCATCATTCCATATATCTTCCCTAACTTATAGTACTATATATTCAAAGACGAGCTACACAGTATTCTAAATAAGCAACGAGATTATTCTATAAAACTTCAAAATAAGTCCTAGTCAACATTGTCAATCAGGAACAGATGTTAGCATCTATCAAACTGCTCTAATCATTTCCACAAAACAATTTTGACTTTATCGAGTTTTGACTTCTGTTGCAGCTGTCTGTGATCAAAAACTTCCCCTTTTATTACACAACCTGATAATCTTCTCACTAAAGAAAATAACTTAGAGTAATCATACAAGCAAAATACTGAAAACTAAATTGCGAGTAATTTACTCAAGTCTCTAAGGAATCAACGACATAAAAATCAAAAAATTCTTACAACAAACAAAATAAAATCACATAAAAACAAAATCGTACCTGCTTAAGGCAAGAAGGAAAGGTTATCCTCCCACCGCGAAGTGGAGGCTTCACGATCTCTCTCGTAACCTCTCTCCACCTCTTACACACGCATCCACAAGCGACCAGGTTTCGCCGGAGCGGCCACCGGTCATCGCTCGCTTCCACTCGCTTGATTATCTCTCCTAGAAGCTCCGGTAACATATTAGACCAAGAACCTCCTCCATTCTCTCCACCGTCCGGTTCACCAGAGCCGCCGACGTCGTCGTCTCCACAAAACGCAGCATTAGCAATGCTGATTTCCGGCGGTATTGACGGTGTTCTGAATTCCTTAAGAGAATTGGATCGACCGCTGGTTCGTCGTGATAGGAACGAAGACCTTCGCAATGACATCGTGTAGAGAGAGAAAATACGTGATGAGAGAGAAAGGAGAACCAGAAGAAGAAGAAACGACGAATTCACGATCAAACAAAATGAGAGACTTGTGGTGCGGCATGTGCTTACGTGTCCGTCAGCAGATCGATTTTGACGGAAGGATTCAAACGCTTTTATTATTGTAGTGCTTGATAAAAATAAATGTTAACAAAAAATTAAAGATTACTATATCTATACTACCTTATAATAAATGGAATTTAATTAAAATGTCCTCTATTGAAAAATCAGTATCCAATATGCCCTAAATCTTGTTATTTTTGCCAAAATACCCCCTAGGTCCGCGTTTTTCACTGTTACACGCGGACCTGGTCCGCGTTTTGTCCGCGTTCACTATTACACGCGGACTTGGGCCGCGTTTTGGCCGCGTTCGAGAGTTACACGCGGACTTGGACCGCGTTTGGCTTCATTGCACGGGGACGAGGGTTGACCCCGCGTTTTTCACTGTTACACGCGAGTTGGGGCCGCGTTTTTTGTTAAAAAACGAGGGTTAGGTCCGCGTTTAATAGTGTAAAGCGTATTAGGGTTTGGAAAATTAGGGTTTCAGGCCTATGATTTCATGTGTGGTCAACTGTTTGTGACGTATTTTTTGAATGATTTTACTGTTTTTTTCCACATTTTAGTCTGATTCTCATACAATAAGTGTACCATTGTCATTGAATATGTGGTTCACATTCATTTTCTCCATTCAATTTTTCCTATAAAGATTAGTAAGATTAGATGCAAAATCGTTCATCACATCCACTTGAATTGCTTCATTTTTCATACTACTGAAAAAATAAGTTCATCTGTTCAAAAACTAGAGTCTTATTATGTTTCGATGGTCAATGGGTGCAAAACAACAATGGGTGGGATTATATTGGCTACACAAAGCGTGGTGTATATATTCCAATAATGGTTTCGTATAAGACGTTTATCGATTACGTCGTGGGAAAGTGTGGAATCGGAGATCATGCTGCTTGCAAGTTGGTGTTCAGACGTGCAGATGGCTCACTGATGGAGATAACCAACGATGACGAAATCCTTGGTTTTATGCTACTTGTAGCCGATTCAGAAATACCTCCACAACTTTTTGTGTATGTCGCACCATTGATGGGCGATGACGAAGATGATGACGAAGGTGATGACGAAGATGATGACGAAATCCATGTCGGTGGTAGTCAACTGGAGCCTGACTCTCAATTTCAGGCATCCTACGACACCACACTTTATTCTGATCATGCATATCGTCCTAACGAATCTTATCCCGAAGTTGTTCCGGAGACGCAACTAGAAGAAGAAGAAGAAGAAGAAGAAGAAGAAGCAGACCCAAAAAGACGATTTGTTGGAGTTGCTGATGACGAAACACATGTTTTCACAACTGGTATATCTGATCTGGACAGATCAGATACCGATAATGACGAGGACGAAGAAACATATACCCCTAGCAATAAATCATTTGGTGCGTTAAACGATTATTTTGATATGCCCCCTTCCCTTCCTAACCCGGAGACCCATATACCAGCCTACCAACCCGCACCTTACAATCGTAGTACAACTATACATGAAGGTCAAATATTTCATACGAAGGAGGAAATGACCGTACAGTTGGGAATGAAGTTCTTGCGAGAGGGTTTCGTGTTTAGAGCGAAGAAATCCGACAAACGCAGATACAAGGCTGTCTGTGACCAACAAAATTGTGAATGGAGTATGTCCGCGAAGTCCGTGGGCCCTAAAGGAGGGTTGTTTGTCGTTAGAAAGTTGAACGACGTACACACATGTTCGAGGACACAACTAAATGCCAGCCACCGGCAGGCCAACAAAAGGACTTTGGGCCACATACTGAAAGACAAGTTTCTTGACGCTAGCAGGTCATTTCGGCCGAAGGACATCGTCAACGATATAAATCAGCAGTACGGGATCAACATTGGTTACCACCAAGGATGGCGTGCGCGATGCAAGGCACTACTAATGGTGAGAGGCACTCCCGAGGAGTCGTACGAACGACTCCCTGCGTATTTATATAACTTGGAGCTGAAGAATCCGGGTACACGCACCAGAATAAGGACGGATTCAAACGGACGTTTCGAATTGTGTTTCGCTGCACTTGGATGTGCGGTAAGTATATTAAATCGTCGTAGCTTTACATATTATGAATTTTAACATTTACAAATAATAACCATGTACGTTTATTGCAGATCCGGACATTTTTGACAAATCTGCGTCCTGTCCTTGTAATAGACGCTGCCCATTTAAAGGGGCATTACCTGGGTATGATGTTCTTGGCGGTTGCCATGGACGGAAATAACAACATTGTGCCCTTGGATTTCGGAGTAGGCAAGTCCGAGACGGGGGAGGAGTGGGGTTGGTTTCTGAACATGTTGCGGGAATGTATCGGAGCCCCGGAAGGGTTGGTGTTTATGTCCGATAGGGCTCCTTCCATAAGCGCGGCAATTTCTGCCGTGTACCCCTCCACCCCTCACGCCCTATGTTGTCGACATTTGGAGATGAACATGAAAAGCGCGGACAAACGTATCAGAACAAACAAGACCACCTACTGGAAGGCGTGCAAAGCATATACTATTAGGGAGTTCGAGACCTACATGAATGCACTACGATATGAAGTACCTCGTGGAGCACAAGTTATGGACGAGGCTGGTAAAGAGAGGTGGTCAAGGGCCCATTTACCTGCACAACGGTATAACATAATGACCTCTAATAGTGTAGAGTCGGTGAATGCACTGTCCCGTTTTGCACGCAGGTTACCCATTGTCGGCCTTATAGAGTACTTCCGAGATTTTCAACAAGAGTGGTACCAACTTCGACGACGATAGGGAGTTTGATAAACTCTAAAATCTTTAACTTATATGTTTGTTGCATTTTTCGTCTTCCGTATAAATCGTAACACAATTAACACATATTTGTAGATGAAATGCGTAATCATCTCACACCAATGGCGGAGGAGATAATTAGCAGAAGGTCGGGAAAGTCTGCGACATGGAGGGTAAGTCAGATTGGACATGGTAAGTTCAACGTTCGGGATATCCGTTATCACGCGACTGTCGATATGGTCAACGGTGTTTGTGAATGTAACCAATGGCAATATTTTGGTTTACCGTGCGGTCATGCCATCGCTGCTGCAAGGTCAATGAATCGTAGAGATTGCAGCGATCTGGCTATATCTTACTACACGTCCAGTACTTATCGGTCAACATATCATGAGCTGATCTATCCTGTTGGACCCCCTCAATCATGGGTTTTGCCACACGTCCCCCTTCCGCCATGCTATCCACCGTTAATAACCAAGAGACGTGCGGGGAGACCAAGAAAGAACGATCGGCGTCCATCTCGTGGTGAGGATCCGATACAGAGAACGTGTACTAGGTGTGGAGCAGTAGGACATACTCGTGGTGAATGTCCAACTCCTTCCCCTTCAACCGTGCCCAGGAGAGCTTCTACTAGCCAAAGATTTCGCTCTCAAGGGTCATCGAACCTAGAACCACATGGAACTTTAAGGCATGATAGCATTGACCTTAACATTGACTTCCCTTGATTGTAACCACCTCATCTTCTATGCTAAGTGATATTGTTATTATGTTAATTGTTGATTTTATCTACCTTATCGTGGTTGTGAAATTATATTATGTGTAAATAAAAGTTAAAACATAAAAGCATCGTTTTATTGAAATTAAAGAAAACGAAATGGTGCATCCATACAACATTCAAGCATCGATAAAGTAAAAATTAATGCATAAAATAAAACTTAGGTTAAACGTTAAAGTGCATCCATACAACAACCACCCTTTGAGAAACCTACTACGGGTAGATTTCCCAGCACTTCGTAACCCAGCCAACCTTTGCCTTCATATGCTCCTCCATGACGGTGTAGTTTTCTTTTATGTCTACCAGTTCATCTTCTAACTTTCTAATCTCCCTGACATCGCGCTTCATATTCTCCAGGAGCTCCTTCTGCTCCGCAATAGTTGCTTCTTTCTCCTTCTGAAGTTCCATGTTTTGTAGCCACGTCCTGCCTGTATTTCGTATCTCTTCATTTGCCTCATCACATGACCTTTTCAACCTGGTAGGCAGTACCTGAGACATTGGTAGACCTGGCCCCTGGTTGGATTGATACGTAGGTGGGGGCATTCCTCCATGAGCAGCGTAGTATGCGGCTTGGGCATTGTTAAACTGCTCCCACTCCTGAGGCGTTATCGGTTCATCGTAAGCAGTTAACCCAAACTGCGCCCAATCCTCCGTTGTATCTGGTGCATTCCAGTCAATCCTTAAAGCTCCATCATTTAATTGGTCGATGTCCACAGAGTGTGAAGTGTCAGCCCCATTCGCTGACCTTTTCCCCCTACCGCGTGAACCTCCAGCCATCAAGTAATGAAAATGTAGATAATGTATAGAATGTAGATAATATTTGTAATTGAAAGTGAGGGTAGAAAGGATAGATATGAAGTTGTGAAATACTACTTCACCGGAGCATCTACTTATAGTCCATGCGAAGATCGGTTCATGATAGTTTCAAAGGCATGGTCAAACGATTCCTCTGCAAAGCCTGAAATGATTTGTTTTTGTGCCATGGTCAAACGATTCCCTTGCAAAGCCTGAAACGCGGACTAACCCCGCGTTACACCACTAAAACGCGGACTAACCCCGCGTTTTGTTACTAAAACGCGGACTAACCCCGCGTTTTACCACTAAAACGCGGACTAACCCCGCGTTACACCACTAAAACGCGGACTAACCCCACGTTACACCAGGTCGGTTTGTACTTTTACTTTCTATGGTTTTGTTTCATTAATAAAATCGTCCAATGTATTTTGTGGTTTGATGCGTTTATATTTTTATACTACAAAATTATACCGTCATTGAAGTGTACAACAAGAAAGTTGAGCTTAACACTTCCAAAATTGTATCACCAGAGCATATAAGAAGTCGTTGGGGATTCCAGAAAAACCAAGTGTCATGTAGCCATAGTTTGACATTTCAATGACCGACAATGTTACCTACTCACTTCATTTAATGACGTCGTTTCAATGTTTGTTTAGATGAACTTGTACCGGTTGTTTTCGAACCCTACCAGTTTGTCATTAATAATTGGTAAGTTTAAATAATATTTTGTTTTTTATTTACCAAAAGAACTTTTTCATGTACTACCCTTTTCATATCAATTTGTGATCTTGGGAGTTAACGAATTCTATTTTTATATAAAATAAAACATCCGATCCAATAGAGTTATCTAAGTAAAAAAGGGTTTTAATATTTAAAATGACTTTAAAAAAAAAGAATTATATTTGCTATTTCAAGAGGCCCATCACAACTCACAAGTAACATAAAAAGTATCCCCAACCTAATCGTTTATTTGGACAGCCAATGAGAAAAGGGTCTCCGCCATGTAATTACGCCATTCCCTTGCCACATGCTCAGTTGCATCTGGTGCAACTGTTGGGTGCAGACCTTCAATAAACTTGGATATGTTACGACACACCCACACACCGCAATCCCCAAGGCCCCCTGTCTGTTGAGGTGCATCAGAATCATAGATAACCTCTAATTTCTTGCTGGCCTTGATACGATCCGGCGTGTCGTGTATCTTTTTTAACAACTTCGGCAATTGTTTTTTAAAGATCCCAAGGCGTTCTTCCAAGGGCAAAGTGTACCTTCTTGCTCGTAAACTGTCAAATAAGACCAGCCTCATTTCACGGAGGTACAGAACACCGAGCACCCAATGTTTGTCCACGACGCATATGGGGATGTATACCTGAGATTTTACAATAACACAATAATAGTTAGTAACATACAAGTTGAACAAAAATTATGTAAATCGATTTCCATACCTCGTCGATGTCCATCCAAGCTGGATGAGTTCTATGGCCCAGTCCATTACATGTTTCGAACACAGACCTGTATCCTTGTCCCGGCCGTGTAAGCCACTCAAAGAAGTTGGAGTCCATGACCGTCCATCTGGCATGTGGAGAGCGGGATTCTTGGATCATTCTAACCCAAGCGTCGATTTGCTATACACAAAACATAGATTGTTAGACCTGTCATTAGAAATGTAGTTGTTTATATGACTATATTTAAATACTAACCAGATCCTCGAAATCCCCACTACCACCTACACACAACAATAGCATGAAAAAACCGGCATTCATTTGACGGCCGCCGTAAAATGGACACATCAGGTGGGGGAGCTGATCACTGATACATAATTCCCTGATCTGTGCCGCCGAAACAAACACCGATTGCCCCGCGTCAGTCATCGTAGTGTCTCCCCCAACCTTTCCCTTACCCTTTGCCTTCACCCTTGCCTTGGTTTTTTTCTTAGGTACTGCTGTGGTTGAAGGTTGTTGGACATATGGGGAACAAAGGGCTGGCCCCACAACAGCGACCCGTCTCGCCCTCTCATGTGCTGCCTGATCTGGCTCATGTATGGCCATGTCATCATCCTCGAAGTGGTCATCGATGATATTATCATCCATCGGAGTACTCACCCGCGCCTGGGTGGTGTCAACCCCCGACTCCGACCCCATCGAATAAGGGATGGAAGTTCCCAAAAAATCTTCCACCAACCCTCTTATGACGGACAACCCCGGCCCCGGCTCGATCATCTGGGGTCTGTAATAGTCCCCCGCTGGCATCCCAAACTGGTGACGTAGGTCATTATAAGAATCTTCAAACGTAATAACAAAAAAAGAACAACAATGAGCACTCGTCGTAACTTACATTTTGCTGGAATGATGGGGTCGAGAAAGGGTAGTTTCCTCCAGTTGCCGCCTGTGTGTACCCCGGCGACGTGTAGGCTGGCCTCGTACTTGTCATCCCAAACTGGTGATATGGATTATGATGAGCACTCTTAATAAGAATCTTCAAACGTAATAACAAAAAAAGAACAACAATGAGCACTCGTCGTAACTTACATTTTGCTGGAATGATGGGGTCGAAAAAGGGTAGTTTCCTCCTGCTACCGCCTGTGTGTACCCCGGTGACGTGTAGGATGGCGTCATACTTGTCATCCCAACCTGGTGACATGGATTATAATGAGCACTCTTAATAATTACTTTCAAACGTAATAACAAAAAAATAACCTACATTTTGCTGGGATGATGTGGTCGCATATGCCGCACCCGTGTACCCATGCATTTGCTCAGGTGACATGTAAGTGGGAGCCATGTTCGTCGACACCTAATACAATCATGGAACATAATATCAATACACAAACTAATATTAAAGTATTGGGCGTAATATCCCCAAATTAAGTTAAACACTAACGCGAGTGTGGCAAAGGTGTGCGGTGAGGGCCTCGAGATCTCTTATGCGTCTGTCCATATCGAGGGCCTCGAGGTCTCTTACGCGTCTGTCCACGGAGGTCATGTACTCCCACTTATCTTGGTATGGGTCTATATCAGGCATCCTATGATGGGTGGGGCTAGGGGGAGCTTGATAGGTGGGGCTAGGAGGAGCCTGATAGCTAGAGCTAGGGGGAGCTTGATAGCTAGAGCTAGGGGGAGCCTGACGTCGCGTGCCATCATCGTCATCTTCATCATCATCGTCATCATCGTCATCATTGTCATCGGGATCAGGATCTCTACGTCGGGACCTCTTTGTCGGTCGCCTGCCCGCCGAACTTTCAAGAAAGGCGATGCTCCGTCGAAACCAACTCGACTGCTGCTCAGTCTGAGTAGGCCTCAGTTCCGCATATGGCGCATTTCCAACCTAAAAAAATTATAAGACATATAAATCACAAATAGTTTTTTAATTACTACAATTAAAAATATAGTAAGAGGGCGTACGCTCAAAGCTGAGTTGAAGATCCCAATGCATGCAGACTTACTAAGGACAGCATCTCGATCCCATTTGGTTCCCCTAATCAACCTGTCGGAGCGCTTGGTGAAATTTTGCCGGCAGGCAGAAAACATCTCCAAGATCCATATCTGGAATTACATAAATTGAACAAGTACGTTAGAATAAATCCAAATTTAGCAAAATTAGTTAATGAATTGATATTTATGTTATTGTACTTATCTAACCTTTAGGGCGTGTGCAAACCCGTTCAACGTCATCTTGTTGTTTTGCTGGTTCTTCTGCTTGCGTCTAGCAATGGCACCGTGGAGTCCTTTGTATGAGTGACTCCAGATGTAGCTACCCCACGGATAGCGGTTAAACCTCTCCAAGTCATCGACAGCGATAAGTACAGTAGAGGAAACCGGCAGCCTTGGATCACGACCCATGAACATCAACTCCGCCATCACCACCAAGCAAACACGCACAACATCCTCATCAGATATCGCACCCAGACCAGTTCTCATCGTCTGGAGGACGGTTCTCAGCGTCAAGATACCTGGTGCAAGTCCGGGCCAAACCCTACTAACGAAGGACTCATCTGTCAAGGTAGGAAGGTCGGGTATTTGTCCGAAAAGGAGTCCTGTTACAATACATAACTCACGACGACCAAAGTGCATGCGAGTCCCACACACGTGGAAATACAATTCCTCCGGCTGTGGTCTCGCAACCTCGACCTCCATCTGTAAAAACATGTGTACTAGAAGGGGGTCCTGTCCAATATTGGTAAGCTCGAGCCATGGCCCGAAAGATGTGCGGCTAAACATTTCGTGTAAACGTTGTGCCCGTTCAGGTGGACACGCTTCAAAAGCATCTCTAATTTCCTTTACCATGGCGATGCGGAATTTGAACGAAAGATCGACGTTATCAAAATCATCCTACATAGTAATGCAAGGATGTTGTCAACGCACCTAACTTATAACTAACGATGTACATTTTGTTTATTTTGTCTATTGGTTATTTTTATAAAAAATAAACCACTGAATCTATTGGATTTCCAAGTAGTAGGGGAATCACGTGGATTTCTTAAATCCCTAAAAACCTTAGGGCTATTTACACCCGTTTGACAAAATCCAAATCGATATGTTGCGGTTTTTTTTATTTCGGTTTTAGGCAACTAAAATTAACGCAATCTCTACAATAATTTTATACAATGAACGCAACCCCTAAAAAAACGCAATCTCTACAATATTTTTATAAAAAAAACGCAATGTCTAAGATTAACGCAATCTCTACTATATTTTTATAAAATTAACGCAATCTCTAAAATTAACGCAATTTCTACATTAATTTTATAAAATGAACGCAATCCCTAAAACAAACCCAATCTCTACAGTTTTTATACAAAAAAAAAACGCAATCTCTAAAATTAACGCAATCTCTACAATAATTTTATAAAATGAACGCAATCCCTAAAACAAGCTCAATCTCTAAAATTGACGCATAATCTACAATTTTTTTATTAAAAAAACGCAATCTCTAAAATTAACGCAATCTCTACATTAATTTTATAAAATGAACGCAATCCCTAAAACAAACCCAATCTCTACAGTTTTTATACAAAAAAAAACGCAATCTCTAAAATTAACGCAATCTCTACAATTATTTTATAAAATGAGCGCAATCCCTAAAACAAACCAAATCTCTACACTTTTTTATACAAAAAAAAAACGCAATCTCTAAAATTAATGCAATCTCTACAATTGTTTTATAAAATGAGCGCAATCCCTAAAACAAACCCAATCTCTACAGTTTTTATACAAAAAAAAAACGCAATCTCTAAAATTAACGCAATCTCTACAATAATTTTATAAAATGAACGCAATCCCTAAAACAAGCCCAATCTCTAAAATTGACGCATAATCTACAATTTTTTTATTAAAAAAACGCATTCTCTAAAATTAACGCAATATCTACATTAATTTTATAAAATTAACGCAATCCCTAAAACAAACCCAATCTCTACAGTTTTTATACAAAAAAAAAAACGCAATCTCTAAAATTAACGCAATCTCTACAATTATTTTATAAAATGAGCGCAATCCCTAAAACAAACCCAATCTCTACACTTTTTTATACAAAAAAAACGTAATCTCTAAAATTAACGCAATCTCTACAATTATTTTATAAAATGAGCGCAATCCCTAAAACAAACCCAATCTCTACAGTTTTTATACAAAAAAAAAACGCAATCTCTAAAATTAACGCAATCTCTACAATAATTTTATAAAATGAACGCAATCCCTAAAACAAACCCAATCTCTACAGTTTTTATACAAAAAAAAACGCAATCTCTAAAACAAACCCAATCTCTACAGTTTTTTTATACAAAAAAAAAACGCAATCTCTAAGATTAACGCAATCTCTACAATATTTTTATAAAATTAACGCAATCCTAAAATTAACGCAATCTCTAAAATCAACGTAATATGTAAAACTAAAATTAACGCAACCTCTAACATATTATCAACATAAACGCAACACTCTAAAATTAACACATAATCACTAAAATAAATATAAAATTAAAACGCGGTTAAAGAAAACTTACCGAAGAAAGTGGTCGACCCATATCCGACTTTTATAAATGCTAACCAACCGAGCCGAGATCCGAACGTGTGTAATACACGATATATTTGAGAGAGTGAAAGAGATGGGATCCATTTGAGAGTGATGGTGGTGGGGTTATGGGGGGGGGGGACCTCACTTATTTATATTTATAGGAGGTATCATATAAAACCCTAATAAATTAATCAATCCACACCGTTGATCTGTTACTAAACCCTAAACAATGTTATGGACCGGCCCCCAAGTACGCGTTGAACAGTAAAAAACGCAGCCCAGATCCGCGTTTCACAGTGAATGCCGTTTCTCGGTTAATGGAAGCCAAACGCGGACCAAATACTCGTTTATAGGGTGAAACACGGACAAAACGCGAACCAAGTCCGCGTGTAACAGTGAAAAACGCGGCCCAAACACTCGTCCCCGTGCATTGAAGCCAAACGCGTACCAAGTCCGCGTGTAATAGTAGAACGCGGACAAAACGCGGACCAGGTCCGCGTGTAACAGTGAAAATCGCGGAACTAGGGGGTATTTTGGCAAAAATAACAAGATTTAGGGCATATTGGGTACTGATTTTTCAATGGAGGACATTTTAATTAAATTCCCTATAATAAATATACATCAAAAGTTTTAAAAACAAATTATAAAGCATAATGTACAACCATTTTATACATAAAATTCAAAAAACTATAAATTACATCTAACAAAGCATAATGTACAACTTCTTAATACTACACCATCTAAATTAAAATTTTCATGATCACTTTCTTCCTTAAGACCATCTCCAACCATAACACCAATTTTAACACCAAAAACACCAATTTTAGTGGGCCCATCAACACCAAAAAAAAAACAAATCCAACCACACTCTAAAAAAACACCAAATTTGTAAACCCCACATTAAAATACCATATTTTATTTATTTAATAACAAATTTATGTCTTAATTTATAGATTTTTATTTATGAAACTATGTTTATTCAGTATTATGTCTTAAAATAACATATTTTCAAAAAAATTAATTTTTTAAAAAAAATTTAAATATAAATAATAATATAATGAATTATTAAACATAATATATGTTAAAGTAAATATTAAATGTAAACATAATTGTATTTTAGATTAAATAAATAATAAAATTAAAAAAAAACTGGCCCAATAAATATAGAGGGTGAATAGTGCCCCTCCAAATTTGGAGGCCAAGCCTCTTTCTCTCACCTTCAACACCAAATTTATTTGGTGTTTGGAGGTCGGTTGGAGTTCAAAATTGGTGTTTTTTGGGTTTTTAGAGGTCGATTGGAGATGCTTTAGCCTTAATACCAAAAACACAAATATGGTGGGCCCATCAACACCAAAAAAAAAAACTCAACTCCAATCATTCTATAAAAAAACACCAAATTTGTGGACCCCATATTAAAATAACATATTTTCTATTAATTTATATATAAAAAACAAAACTTGTATTAAAATACTAATAAAGGGTATAAAATTGTGGACCTCAAGAATTTGCCGGTCAAAAACCACACAGCATATTTGCCGTTCACTTTTCTCGGCCGGCAAAAAAAAAGAGATATATCGGCCGGTTGGAGGCCTTTCACCGGCAAATTAACCCTTTTGCCGATCCCTTGGAGATGCTCTTAGAGCTTTCTATCTCCCCTTTTTACAGCTTTCTTTTCCCCATTTAAGTAACTTCAAACCTTTCTTTATTATATACAACTTTTATTTCTCTTATTCAGGCTCTCACCTGCAAAGCAAAACAGAGGTCTCTACTCTCTACATTTGCATCCATCCCCTCTCTCTCGATCACATTATTAAAGGACAAAACTTAAAAATCTCTACATTTGCTTTTCTGGTGCGTCACTTTCATTTTTCAGACCGAATTCAAATTTTGGAATCATCTCCATCTACGGCTCTCCGTCATCTTCTACCTTCTTCTTGTGGTAAGTAACTTTTGTTAGTGCTTCTTGATCTTCATATGTGGTTTTGTAAAGATTTCCCCATGTCTTATAAGGTTTTCTTTCTCCTGCTTCTTGATCACCGTCTGTGTAGGTTTTATTTTATATACGTGATATGCAGGCTGTGTTTTTCTTTTTCTAGGTATCGCTTCTTGTCGTCCTCTTCATCTCTTAATATTTGCACTGGGGTTTTTTATTTTTTACTTATCGCTTTTGTTTTTCATGACTTAATGATGCTTCTATGATGGTGGATAACTACACAAAATCTCATTGATGGTGGTTAACCTTCTACTTAGTTTGATAGGTACATCACATTATGATTGATTTTCTTCTTATTTTGGTTTTCATGTAAGTCAACAGTTTCCTCTAATTATGGGTATCATATGAATTTCAGTTTTGGTGGTTGGAGTTTCTGCAATTAAATGAACTTATATTTAGCTTTTTTTAAGTGTCATTTCTAAATTGGCTTGGAATATATATTGTTTTCAGGCCCTTGATCTTGTAGTAGAACCAATGACTAAAAGTACCTCTAAGCCTGCAAAGTCATCAGCACCATCATCATCATCTACAAGCGAACATAGGTCATCTCACAACTCAGGTAGAATACCACATATACAGTTTCCTGATTCAAAATGAATTCACCCAAAACCGATTTCAAAATTTTGAATCACTGGCTCTTTTGTATTCAACTCTGTTGTTTCCCCTTTCTCCGTTCCTTTCCACCTCATTCTTTCGAGACCCTATGCATCTTCATTTTTTCTTTGTATCTCCCTTCTTTTTATCTTATATTGTGTGGATGTTTTCCATCATAGGAACCTTCCTTGGGGATGATAGTTCTTTTTGCAAAGAGACCTTGTTTAGCATCAGGAAAGTGATGCTGGTGGAACAAGATCGTACATGACCGTAAGTCTTCTATCATTCACTCCATCTATTTAGATTGTTATTATTTGGTTATGGTGCTTTCTTGATATTCATATTGGTTATTTCTTGGCTAATAATTATAAGTTGTCTCTTTTGGTCGTTTCCAATTATATGGGGCTACAGTATTGTTTAGATTTTGTTAAAATGTTGGCTACCAGTTTCTGGACAGACTCTCTTTTTTTTTTTTTTTTTTTTGGGGGGGGGGGGATTTGATGTCTTTTGTTTATTTCTGGTCTTAATAGTTTGGTTAAGGGTCTAATATGTTGCCCCATTTTTCTTTTTCGTTGTGTGTGGCCCTTTTCAGATATGGGGTCTTATTAACATCCATCTATTGGTTACAAATCTTATTTGGATTGAGTAGTCTACCTTAAACATATGGTTACTTGGATTATTTTGATCAATGGTCTGGGGTCTCAAGTGTTTATTTTATCTTAAGATTTGGGGTTGCTGGTTTGCTCAATTTTCTGCCCAATTTTTGCGTCTGATGGGTCTCTTTGAATTTCATATGGTGGTTGTTGGTTTTTGGATTATTTGCTTCCGGATTAAACTTGTATGAGGGTTCGTCAACTGTTGCTCTTGAACGTGTATATGTTTGATCAGCCTCTGTATTACGGACAAGTTCAATCTATTGTGCAAAGGCTA
Organism: Arctium minus; assembly: GCA_954870635.1. NCBI lineage: Eukaryota > Viridiplantae > Streptophyta > Magnoliopsida > Asterales > Asteraceae > Arctium > Arctium minus. Next base: position 8,059,094 of record OX941080.1, read on the forward strand.
CTGACAACAGACAAGAGAAGGTCTAAGCCACTTAGAAGCTTAGGGAAGGTGTACTTTTAGCTGTGGGAGTTGTACTTTCTGTTGCAACCTTCATTTAGAATAAAACAAAGTAAGATTGAGGGTTCAAAATTGATTTGTTGTGGAGTCAAAATTGATCTAAGTGATTTATGCAAGTTGGGGACGTGACCTAAAATCTTACCCGGTAAGTTAAATAAAATTGTCGACTTCAAAGAAGGGACATGTAAAAAGGTAAATAATAAACAGATAGCCAAGGTATACAATACTTATATATGGTCTTTGTATTCTGGTTGGATTTATTTGTTTACTTTGTGTTTCATTTTAGATATACAGGGTTCTCCTATAAATCAAGTTGCACCCCATTGCATCTGGTATCTTATTGTGCCTCAACATGGGTTCTTAGTACAAGTTTGGAGTTTCTACTGGATGCTACTTTCGATAGTTTAAGTTAGAAAATATGGTTTATATGGGTGAGAAGTTGAGTTAACGGTGAGAAGTAGTTATCAATTGTTAGATGAAAAATGGACGCACATTAGGATGAGATGCATCGTTAACTCAACTTCTCACAATCCTTTCCATATATATATATATGTGTGTGTGTGTGTGTGTGTGTGTGTATGTATAATGAGATGTTTATTGATATGTCTTGAGAAATCAATGCATATTCACTCTTTTTCTCTCTTTTAGATAGCTATTTTATTTTTAATATCCCTAATTTGAGTCTTTTTCTATGTTATTTTCCAAAATCTTTTTATGAGGCTTAATGTGGTAGTGAAACTTATCTTTATGTTAAATAATAGCTTATTTTGTCTTTAATGTTTAAAATATTGCAGCAGTAACTCACAGCATTCCCGCAGCATTGGTGGACAACAAGCTTATGGAGTGGCTTATTGGATCCAGCTGTCACATTTAATGGGTCAGGCTTTTTGAAGAAAAATGTGGGCTGCTATTTTTTATGGAAGAATAATATTTTCTTTTATTTTGGGAAAGATGACAAAAAAACACTTTATTGATTCTCTCCTTGTCTTTTGTGTAAACTTGGGCTCCAAGCTTGTCTTTATCCAATGGTTATTACCCATTTTCTTTTGTATAAATAGATGGGCTTAAGTGCTTGTTTAGAAAAATTTAATTTAAGTCTTCCAAGCTTTAAGTAAGCAAGTAGTAGAAGCTAGCAAGTATTTTTCCAAGTAGTTGGTAAAACTTTTGGGCATCAAGATCCAATCGGTTCCACAACCGATTGTTAAATTTTCGTTAGTCGTTTTAATACAAGTCTCGCATTTACTTTATTTATCGCTTTCTCGTATTTATTTATTTACGCTTATCGCATTTACATTCCGTCAATTTATTATCGTTATTTACTTTACGCAATTTACTTTATGTCTTTAATTTTCGCTCTTTATATTTTTCGCAATTTAATTTCTGTCATGAGTAGCTAATTTCATTAGCTTGGGTGTGAGGTAAATGGTGAGTTTTTAAATCAAAAGAAAGTGGACGTCGTTTCTCAATAACGATGTTTCACCGCTTCATTCTAAGTTTTATAAATCTAAACGCACTTCCCGACGAATTGATCGCTTTGAATGTGGTAAAGTGTAGTGGACTCAGAGATGAGCCACATTAATACACGTCAATTCGAATGACATAGGAAGTATACTTGGAAAAGTTGCTTAACAAGAAATTTGGCAACTATGTTTTTCTAATCGATATATTCTCGACGAGTTGATCACGAGTCAAAGTGTTAAAGTGTAGTGGACTCAAAGATGAGCCACTTAGAACACGTCAACTTGGATGATATGGGAATCGGCTCGAGAGAGTGATTTTTAACAAACAACTTTGTTTATCCATATATTTTGAGAACACCGGTTAATGCTATCACTAGTTCTGATACTGCACAGAGATGTGCCTGGTAGAAGCTAAATACAAGTGTTACGGTAGAATCTGAGAGGATCGTTCTCAAAGTAGGTGGTGAAACTAGTTGTTGAGAGACACAATGTTGTAGCATCCCTACAACATTGGTCCACAGAAACTTGCGTTTAATACTCACCACAAGTCTTACACCCTTGCTATCTTTATTCTCTGTTATCTTAATTAACTGTCAACACAACCCAAACAAAGTCTTCAAATTCGCCATCTGAAATCATTTCTTCTATTACACTTTTATTGCACTTTTACAACAATCTCTGTGGGACGATATTCTGTATTTTACCACTTTATTACTTGAGAGGCGATATTGGATCTCATTGTATACTTGCTTTGAGATTTGATTATGTCTTAGAGGTGTGCAAACATCCGCTACCATTTATCACAATTATGAACATGGATGAAAACTTTCAAATTAATATACTCTTAAAGAAATGGTTGGTGCAGAGAGCGAAGCAGAGAACAGAGAGCACCAAAAGTGGTGTTTATTGAGATTAGATAATTTTGATACTTTAAATGAGTGAGTGATCCCCAAATTAGATATGAGTATTGATTGCAATATGAGTGTTGAATTATGATTTGAGTTTGTAATTAATTAATGATATGGTTGAATAATTTAGGACAAATTAATATACTCTTAAGGAAATGGTGAGTGAAGTTTGGGCGTTTTACATTTCATTCATGGCACGACAATCTTGTGTTATCTCCTTTTTATTAAAATCCTTGTATTTGGAAAAATATTACTCCCCACGTTGCATACTTGCAAGTAAGTAACACCTCCATAATCAACTTGAATCTGATTGGTGAGTAGACTAAAGAGTCGTTTACCCAACGCTTACCCGTAATAGTCAACACTTTTGCTTAACTTACCGGGTAAGATTTTAGTCCATTGAAACAGGATTAATGCAACATTTTTATCCGGTAAGCTTACCGGGTAAGGGTCATCACTCACACTTACCGAGTAAGATTCTTGGTAATTTTAGTATATAATTTGTTGAAGTTATTAAACAGGTGAAACGACTTGAAAAACTAGGTTTCTATGTGCATAATGATAAGCGAAAAACAAGTCGAGATCCTGAAATAAAGAAATACATCGAGAAGGCAAGGGAAATATCTGGCGTTTATGTTGATCCTAAGGTTGGTCATTTGTGATTGAATCTAGATCTTGTGCAATAGTAGTAGTGTTGTTCCTATTATATCTATTAACCTGGGAGGTGTTTTGAATCTAGATCCTTCCAACTGCTTTCAAAGTTGTAACATTTAGTTTATAAGCATACAGATGAGTGTTTCTTCATTGATGTTTATGTTTTTGTGTTTGTTATTCATGTTATTGACGATTTATTGTTCAATCTATGTCGTTTGGCTTTGCTATGACAATCATTAAAGTTCATAGATTGTAATCGGTATTCTCGCTTACATTTACTCAAGTTTTACATCCCGCCGCATTGCGCGGGTACACTGCTAGTATATATATATATATATATATATAGTGTTGGGTATTATGTGAAGGTAACCTTCACATGTTTTTCCTATGAAGATTCGATTTTTTTTTAACTTCACAATGTTTTGCTGTGAAGTTTCAATGTTATTTTGTGGTTTCAACGGTCTCACGAAAACATCATGGTCTCGCATTATCCCAAGTCTATATATTTTTGTACATAAGAGAGGTCTTAAAGAAATAATGTAGCATATTTTAATACTTAGAATCTCTTATCTTTTTTTCTCAAATTTTTGATTTTTTAAAATGTTGAATATGTTAAAGACTTCTCTATGTTCATACGTAACTTATATTTTCAGTAAAAGCGAGGGGATTTTTAGTAATTTACATATCTATTGCAATTTATGTTAATTAACCATTTCCAAATATAGAATACGTGCAAGTCCATGTACAATACTTTAATTTAAATAAATATTGGTTTTGAGTCTATTCAATTAATAGAGTTATGAAATATGTTGGATGTGTGATTGAAAATTATTAATAACAAATATAGTTTAAATCTTTATATATAACATTTATTGACGTCGTTTAAAATAAACTGATACAAAAATAACATAAAAATAAAAAATAAGCCAAAACCCTACAACATAGTGAAAGATTTAGAATAAACATAACTCTAACACCACAATAGCTAAAAAGAAAATTATAAATATATAGATTTAGAATAAATAAAAACAATAGATAAACAAAATATATCAATAATTACTTAATAAACCTATATTATCAAATATATTATTATTATTATTATTCAAATATGTAGTTTAAATAATCTTCATACTTAAAAACCAAATATTATAATCTTTTTTAAAATTATAATCATCTTTAATAAAATAACATAATACATGATTAAATGCTCGAACTCAACCACTTCAGTTGTGCTAAGTACTTTATTCCTAATTGAATCTCTGAACCCAAAGGAAAACATTTAATCTATCGATAACTTTCCGCTTTCATAACGTCCACACAAGATGGTAAGGCGTCAGACCAGATACACTCTTCCCCCAAATGGTCTCAACCACTTTTGAACAACTTAACGACAACCAAAACACATTTACTCCTTCATACGCACTATAACCACTTGGACTTCCACAATCCTCAAAGGCCCCATACTTACTTGATACCAAATCTAACCACAAGGCTACCCCAGACTTTTGTTCCCGACGATATCATTTCATCAGAACACCACAAATTTTACTCTTTAACCAGTTACCTTTAGAAGCATCTAAACAAATTCGAACTTCCACTCACCAGCAACCCCTTCTCTGGTTACCGAACCAAAGATAATTTACCATAAGACTGGCCCTATGCCGAAGACTGAGACTTCCGTCATTCACTTTCATTATTCACAATCCTTCCCTAGGGAATACCAAGGTCATGAATCGACCATCAACGGTTCGAATGCCACCCTTCTACTCTCAAACCTTCCCTCATCCCTAATTGCAACATCTTTTACGACTTAGAGAGTTCATAGCCTTCATGCCGGACGACACAGTAATTTAAACGACTGACATTTGAAATTTCAGAAATTATTACATTATAAAACAAGTTTGAGTATGCACGATACTGCACTGCATAATGGATTAGCCATACGCAACGATCTCGAGGATCGCTCCGCCTCAACTCCAAAATAAAATAACTCTCGCTCAACCAAAATCGGTGTTGACACAATTGAAAATATTTTCAACAACTTTACTCGTGCGATTTATAAAATACAACAAAATTGCTTAAACTGGGCGATTTGAACGACTCTCACTTTCCTTGGTATGACAACATATGTCCGTAACAATTTCACTTACAAAATTATGTGATCAAATGTTGTTATGATTTCTGTAATATTCGGGTCCGAAATTTTTATTAATTTTGGAAGTTGGGTGAAAAGTTAAGCGAGACCCAAAGTTCAGGGGGTTATTTGAAACTTTGGTTATATATATTGTGTGTTGATTCTAAGAGTTGATTTCATAACTCATACTGAATCTTGAGAACCGACTGAAAGAGATCAGAAAACGAGAGCAAGAGAACGAAGGCTAGGTCTTGAAGAATTGTTCGGTTTCTTTGCAAATAGAGGTATGATTCTAGCTTAATACTTCTATCTAAGTGTTATAGTCGGTAAATAGTCTTATTAATTAAGCTTTTATCCGTGTTTCAATCGATTCATAGATCTGGGTTTTCTGAAAAGTTGTCGACTCTGTTTGAATGTCGACCGGATCGGACCGGACCGGAGGTACCGACCGGTATTGACCGGACTCAGGTTGACCGGTATGTTGTCGACCGGTGTAATGTCGACCGAGGTGGTGCGACCAGTGTCGACCGACCGGTGTAGTGACCGGACCGGTGTCGGCCGGTGTATGTACTCGACCGGTATAATGTTAACAGGTATAAGTGGTGTTGACCGGAGTGGTCTCGACCGGGGTAGTAGCAGTATATTGTATTTGATTTATTTAGAGAAGGAAAGAATGTTAACTGCGAGTTAGCTTACCTTTGTATTTCGATACCATCGTAGGTGGTGTTAATCTTTAGAAGACAGAGTTTAAGCAAGAAGAATCAGATGTGAGTCTTTCAAACTAAATCTTTTACGATTTTGACAGTTATTAGATAAATGTGAGTTTTATAAACTGCACATTTATAGTATTGAAAGTTATGAAGATTTATTGAAAAAGGTTGATTTAATTATGTTGGCATGTTTATGCTAAGTTTATATAAACTTGTTTTATATATAGTAAAGACTAAGTGTATGCATACATTTGAGTCAGAAGTCTGGCCTAAGTCGGGAAGTGTGACCCGCCTGCTCGTACCGGGGAGTGTGGTCCGTTTATGCCATTAGGGTGTATCCCTAAAATAAGGCAGTACGAGACAGACATACCGTCTTTGACGGCAGTGTTGGTCAGTAGCTTAAGTTACGCTTGCGAAGCGTAAAGAGTGGTCAGTGATGGCCAGTAGATTGAGTTACGCTTGCGAAGCGTAAAGTATGATTAACGTTTTATTAAAAAAGAGAGTTACGTTTTGAGATATAAAGCTTTGTTTAAATGTTTTAAATAATATTTGAACTATTACAGTAGTGCTTGGAGGGGATTCACTAGACCATTGGTCTAACCCTCGCTCTTTCAAAATTATAATCCTCTTTCAGGTTATCGCAAGATAGGAGGTACAGATAAGGGTAAAGAGAAGATGTGAGCTATTTCTAGGAGCTAGAAGACTTCCTGCAATAGTTTACTTTTTGACTCAGTTGTGTAATAGGTGATAGTTGTAAACCTTATACTCTGAAATGTAAGCCTGGGGTTGTTTTTAGACAGAAATGTTATTTTGTTGTAATTAGTAAGGTACAAGTTGTTACAATTGGTATCAGAGCATTAGTTTAAGGGATCTAGGTGACCAGATGGGCCTAGACTTAAACTGAGAAAGTAGAAGCACAACTGAGAAGTAGGAAGACCGTAGGAAGATAACATTAGGGTAGTAAGGACTAGCATGTAAGGTAAATTTAGAATTTCATCTGGCCAGTGTAATTGTGAATTTACAAGTACATGCTTGTGCTTAAACTGCCGTAATGTGTAGCATGTTAGATTGAATGTCTTATGTTTCTTCTTATCAGATAATTATGTCTGAGCGAGTAACAAGGAGTAGGTCTATGTCGAATCCTGAAATTGATCCAGTTAATGAAGTCGTTGCCGAAGAGCGAACGACTGCTGTCAACCCGACTGCTAATCGAGGAAAGAGTCGTGGTCAACCTAGAGGTAAGACGGTTCAGAAGGTGACTACTCAGGCGAGGGTTTCCACTGTGGGAACTCGAGGTGGGAAGAATACTCGTGGTATTCATCAAGTTGGAAGTGTAGAGGTAAGATCCGAACAAGAAACTTCTCATCAGGAAAGTTCAGCTTCTGTGAGGGGTCGAAAGCAGACAGGAAACCGTGGTGGAGGTCGAACTCAGGGTTTTGTTACCCAAGAAACCTTCACTACAGAAATGGGAAAATTACAAGAAACGTTGAACGCTTTATTGGCTCAGCACACTAATGAGGTTTCGTCAAGCAAAGAAAAGAGTGAAGAAAGAGTAGGGACCGAGGTAGCGGAATCACCAGTAACTATAGGGGGTAGCCACCCTCAGTCAAACCCCATTGTGACCACTAAAGCGGTGGTTGGGAGAGGATGTAGTTTTAAGGAGTTTGTTGCCTGCAAACCTCCTACTTACAAAGGAGAATGTGATTCAGTGATAACGCTAAGATGGGTAAAGGGGATGGAGCTAGCATTTGATACTAGTAAGTGTGATGAGGAAGATAAAGTAGTTTATGCATTGTTAATGTTGAAAGATGAAGCTGTAATGTGGTGGGATGTTGAAGCAGGAGGACAAAGTTCGACGGTAGCCAAAGAAATGTCTTGGGGTGAGTTTGTAAAAAGATTTAAAGCGTAGTTTTTCCCTCTGGCGACAGTTAAAAAGTTGGAAGAAGAGTTTCTAAGTTTGGAGCAAAAGGGGATGTCAGTTCGAGAATATACTACAAAGTTTATAGAAAAATTTCGATTTGCATAAATTTACGTGCCTAATGAAGGAAGACGAGTAGAACGTTTCGTCTTCGGGCTGAGAAGTGATATTCGAGGATTTGTCTCGAACAAGGAACCGTCTACTTTCAAGTGGCAGTAAATGCAGCTGAAATGAGGGAGAAGGAAAAGAATCGGCAAGCTACTAAAAGAAGTGGAGATAAAAGAAAATGGGACGGAACGGTTCGTGATTCTAAAACGTTTAAATCTGCCAAATTTGATCAACGGTTTGTTAATAAGTTTGAAAGTAAGCCATGTAGCAAGTGTAACCGAAGACATAAAGGAGAATGTAAGATTGAACAAGAGGGCTGTTATAAATGTGGAAAGATTGGGCATATAGCTCGGGATTGCCAGGGTTCAAGGTCTTGTTATCAGTGTGGATCTCCTGATCATATCAGGACTAATTGTCCACAATTGAAAAAGGGATCGGTCGGAGGGTATGTAGATAAAGGAGGTGAGAAAAAGGTGGAGCCAGCTAAGGCGAGGGCTAGAGTTTTTAATATGACGGCAGAAGAAGTGGCGGAGATACCGGATGTAGTGGCAGGTACTTTCTTTATAGATTCGAATTTTGCTAAAGTACTGTTTGATTCAGGCGCAAACCGTTCGTTTGTGTCTCCAAATTTCGTGCATAAATTACATGAGAAACCCAAGAAGCTTAGGCATGGATTTTAAGTAGAAGTGGCCGATAATAGTCAAATCTTAGTGGAGGAGGTGTATGATGGGTGTAGTATTGTCATCAATGGGCAGTCACTTCCACTTCGATTGTACCCGATGGGTATGGGAGAATTTGATGTCATTGTGGGAATGGACTGGTTGGCGTCTAATGATGCTCATATAGTATGCAATAAGAAATTAATTCGTATAGCGCAGCCAGGTAAAGAAGAGATAGTATTGTTTGGAGATCGGAGGGATAGAAAGTCGTGCTTGATTTCAATGATTAAGGCTAAGCGGTGTCTAGAAAAAGGGTGTGTGGGGTTCTTAGCTTATGTAATAGATGCTAAGAAGGAGAAAAAGAGATTAGAGTCCGTTCCGGTGGTAAGTGAATATCCAGAAGTATTTCGGGAAGATTTAACCACTCTGCCTCCTGATCGGCAAGTGGAATTTCGTATTGATTTAGTACCCGGAGCGGCGCCGATAGCAAGAGCACCTTATAGATTGGCACCGGAAGAAATGAAAGAAATGATGAATCAACTGCAGGAGTTACTCGACAAGGGGTTTATTCGTCCTAGTACCTCACCATGGGGAGCGCCGGTGTTGTTTGTTAAGAAGAAAGACGGGTCTATGAGAATGTGCATAGACTATCGTGAGCTCAATAAGGTGACTGTCAAAAATAAGTATCCGCTTCCCAGAATTGACGATCTTTTTGATCAACTTCAAGGAGCGAGTTACTTTTCGAAAATAGATCTACGATCAGGTTATCATCAATTGAAGGTGAGGGAGGAGGATGTACCTAAGACTGCCTTTCGTACGAGGTACGGACACTATGAGTATCCAATTATGCCATTTGGACTGACCAATGCACCAGCAGCTTTCATGGACCTGATGAATAGAGTGTGTAGTCCGTTTTTAGACAAGTATGTCATAGTATTTATAGATGATATACTGATTTATTCACGGTCCAAAGAAGATCATGAAACTCATTTACGAGCGATATTAGAATTGCTTAAACGCGAGAAATTGTACGCCAAGTTCTCAAAATGTGAAATTTGGCAGAAAGAAGTTCAGTTTCTAGGTCATGTGGTGTCGAAAGATGGGATTAAGGTTGACCCGGCTAAGATAGAAGCCATTAAAGGGTGGGAAGCGCCGAAAATACCATCAGAAGTAAGGAGTTTTCTAGGATTGGCGGGTTATTATAGAAAGTTCATCCAGGACTTTTCAAGGATAACCACACCACTAACAGCATTAACCAGAAAGAATGTCAAGTTTATATGGGCGGAAGCTCAGGAAGAAGTGTTCAGTAAATTGAAAGACAGTCTAAGTAGTGCTCCTGTCTTGTCTCTACCCAACGGAACAGAAGGATTCGTAATCTATAGTGATGCTTCAAATTTGGGTCTGGGATGTGTGTTAATGTAAGAAGGCAAGGTGATTGCTTATGCATCTCTTCAGTTGAAAGAACATGAAAAGAATTACCCAACACATGATTTAGAGTTGGCAGTGGTAGTCTTTGCTTTGAAAATTTGGAGGCATTATCTGTACGGGATCAAGTATCAGATTTACACGGATCACAAGAGCCTTCAATATCTTTTCAATCAGAAGGAGCTTAATATGAGGCAGCGTAGGTGGATGGAGTTGCTGAGTGATTACGACTGTGATATCCTGTACCATCCGGGCAAGGCCAATGTGGTGGCGGATGCTTTAAGTCGTAAGGAGCATGGAAAAATAACAAAAGTGGTGGCATATCGAGTTGATGTCGTTTCCAATTTCTTGGAAGAAGTCATAAAGTACCAAGAAGAAGCAGTGTTAAAGGAAAACTGGAAAAGTGAAATAATAGTTGGAATTGTTAATTCGTTAGTTGTTGACAATCGCGGAGTGAAGTGCTTCAATAAGAGAGTGTAGATTCCAAAAGCAAGAGAACTGCGAAAGAGAGTATTGGAAGAAGCGCATAAATCACGTTACTCAGTACATCCGGGAACCAACAAGATGTATAGAGATCTGAAACAAAGCTATTGGTGGACAGGTTTAAAGAAAGATATTGCTCACTTCTTTGAGCGATGCCTGACATGTTTGAAAGTTAAAGTTGAGCATCAGAGACCTCATGGGGAGCTTCAATCATTAGAAATTCCAGTTTGGAAGTGGGACGAGATTACGATGGATCTTGTTACCGGGTTACCGCGATCACCTAAGGGGCATGATGCCATTTGGGTGATAGTGGATCGACTCACAAAGTTAGCCCACTTTCTACCAATTAAGGAGATGTACTCACTAGAGAAATTGGCTTGATTATATATAGATGAGATAGTAACCAGACATGGAGTACCGTCGTCAATTGTGTCAGACAGGGATGCTCGTTTTATATCAGCTTTCTGGAGAAGTTTGCAAAGGGAGTTAGGCTCTCAACTTAAGCTGAGTACGACCTATCATCCACAAACTGATGGCCAGAGTGAGAGAACCATACAGACATTGGAAGATATGCTTCGTGCATGTGTCATTGATTTCAAGGGTTCGTGAGAAATTCATTTACCGTTGATTGAATTTTCTTACAACAATAGTTATCATGCTAGCATTCAAGCGGCCCCGTTCGAAGCATTGTATGGACGTAAATGTAGAACACCTTTATGTTGGAATGAAGTGGGTGAAAGACAACTAGCGGGACCAGAAATCGTACAGGTGACAGCTGATAAAGTCAATCAGATTCGAGAAAGATTAAAGATAGCTCAAGATCGTCAGAAAATGTATGCAGATAAACGGAGGAAACCGATAGAGTTTCAGGTAGGAGACACAGTAATGTTGAAAGTCTCGCACTGGAAAGGGGTATTTTGCTTCGGGAAGAAAGGGAAATTAAGACCAAGGTTCGTTGGACCATTTACCATCACGGAACGTGTTGGTGAAGTGGCCTACGAACTTGATCTACCAGAAAGTTTGTGTGGGATTCATCCCACATTTCATGTGTCAAACATGAAAAAGTGTTTGGCAGATGCAGATGTAGTAGTTCCCTTAGAAGACATTCGGATAGATGAAAAATTAAGTTATATTGAGGATCCCGTAGTAATTTCGGACCTCAAAGTAAAGAAGTTGAGAAACAAGGAGACCCGTTTAGTCCAGTGGAAATTTCACAAAGGACAAGAGTCAACATGGGAAGTAGAGGTGGACATGAGATCTCAGTATCCCCATTTGTTTAGCGATGGAATTCCGGGGACGAAATTCTCTTAAGGGGGGTAGATTGTAATATCCGGGTCCGAAATTTTTATTAATTTTGGAAGTTGGGTGAAAAGTTAAGTGAGACCCAAAGTTCAGGGGGTTATTTGAAACTTTGGTTATATATATTGTGTGTTGATTCTAAGAGTTGATTTCATAACTCATACTGAATCTTGAGAACCGACTAAAAGAGAGTAGAAAACGAGAGCAAGAGAACGAAGGCTAGGTCTTGAAGAATTGTTCGGTTTCTTTGCAAATAGAGGTATGATTCTAGCTTAATACTTCTATCTAAGTGTTATAGTAGGTAAATAGTCTTATTAATTAAGCTTTTATCCGTATTTCAATCGATTCATGGATCTGGGTTTTCTGTAAAGTTGCCGACTCTGTTTGAATGTCGACCGGATCGGACCGGACCGGAGGTACTGACCGGTATCGACCGGACTCAGGTTGACCGGTATGTTGTCGACCGGTGTAATGTCGACCGAGGTGGTGCGACCAGTGTCGACCGACCGGTGTAGTGACCGGACCGGCGTCGACCGGTGTATGTACTCGAGCGGTATAATGTTAACCGGTATAAGTGGTGTTGACCGGAGTGGTCTCGACCGGGGCAGTAGCAGTATATTGTATTTGATTTGTTTAGAGAAGGAAAGAATGCTAACTGTGAGTTAGCTTACCTTTGTATTTCGATACCATCGTAGATGGTGTTAATCTTTAGAAGACAGAGTTTAAGCAAGAAGAATCAGAGGTGAGTCTTTCAAACTAAATCTTTTACGATTTTGACAGTTATTAGATAAATTTGAGTTTTATAAACTGCACGTTTATAGTATTGAAAGTTATGAAGATTTATTGAAAAAGGTTGATTTAATTATGTTGGCATGTTTATGCTAAGTTTATATAAACTTGTTTTATATATAGTAAAGACTAAGTGTATGCATACATTTGAGTCAGAAGTCTGACCTAAGTCGGGAAGTGTGACCCGCCTGCTCGTACCGGGGAGTGTGGCCCGTTTATGTCATTAGGGTGTGTCCCTAAAATAAGGCAGTACGAGACAGACATACCGTCTTTGATGGCAATGTTGGTCAGTAGCTTAAGTTACGCTTGCGAAGCGTAAAGAGTGGTCAGTGATGGCCAGTAGATTGAGTTACGCTTGTGAAGCGTAAAGTATGATTAACGTTTGATTAAAAGAGCGAGTTACGTTTTGAGATATAAAGCTTTGTTTAAATGTTTTGAATAATATTTGAACTGTTACAGTAGTGCTTGGAGGGGATTCACTAGACCATTGGTCTAACCCTCGCTCTTTCAAAATTATAATCCTCTTTCAGGTTATCGCAAGATAGGAGGTACAAATAAGGGTAAGGAGAAGATGTGAGCTATTTCCAGGAGCTAGAAGACTTCCTGCAATAGTTTACTTTTTGACTCAGTTGTGTAATAGGTGATAGTTGTAAACCTTATACTCTGAAATGTAAGTCTTGGGTTGTTTTTAGACAGAAATTTTATTTTGTTGTAATTAGTAAGGTACATGTTGTTACAATTTCCACAACTGAGGTTAACTCATTTATAAAAGTGAAATAGATTTCCACTATGGTACAATGCAAAAATAACCTTTTCTCTTTAATCCAAACACGCGTTTGTGTGTGTGTCAACTCATTTTCAAAACCAAAACTCTAAAGGTGCACACACATACATATGCAAATTACGCCACGAGGGACTCCTGTGACCTGTTCGAAAACACAATGCATGATACTCAAATTACATGAAGGCTATTTCACTTTAGCAAGGTCAACCGGTGCACTTACCACAATTATCACTGACTACTTCTCTTCGACCATCCGGTCCAAATTTTCACATTTGCCACCACTTTAGGCATCGACACTTCCCAACATCCTTATATGACCAACTATCAGGTACCACCATGACTGATGATTCGCAATACATGCGTCTACACTTTGACAACAATAGCTCGTCACCATCATTTCCTTACTCCATAATATCAACCAACACTGTTATTATCCCCAACCTTCTTTGCCACTCCCCAAGTAACTTCAGATTAAAAAGACTCACTTCCCCTATTAAATTCTTGACTTGATACTCTCTTGATCTCCCATTGATCGACATAGCAGCTACCATAAAAGAGACACACTTGAAGCGAACAGTTCACCTCCAAAAAGGTTCTTCCCTTTAGACCCAAGAAGTTCTCCCTCAACCGAAATATCTATACCCCAACTAAAACACACCCTAAAAGGTGCTAATCTTAGTAACATAAACAAGATCACAAAACATACCGAAATCAACGCTATCATTTCCATGATAGGTCTCACTACCTATACTACCCCCATCGATCGCCCCAACGATAGTAATCGATTGTACCCATGCACCTGTAAATTCATACTGGCATTGGCGAGATGCAATTTTGAATTTACCTTACATGAGAGTTCTCACTACCGTTAACATAACTCCCGATGATCAAGATTTCCTTAAGAGCTTCCTATATCTCAGTTGTGTTCCCCTACTCCACAGTTTAAGTTTAGGCCCATCCGGTCACCTAAATCCCTTAAACTATGGCTCTGATACCAATTGTAACAACCCAACTCATAACATAGAGCAAAACTAAGGATGATTAACTAAAAACGCCAAACGGCCCAAAACAAACATCTACATTACAAAGTTTGCGGAAAATCAACCTATTACACAACTGAGATTATGAAGAAAGATAAACTAGAATGACATTCTTCTAGCTAATTCCAGCTTACACCTCCTCTATGACCGCATCTGCTCTTCCTACCTCATGACTGCCTGAAAAGGGTTTTAGTTTTGAAAGAGCGAGGGTTAGACCAACGGTCTAGTGAGTCCCCTCTAATAACAGTTTAAAACTCAACAAACAATCAAAAGTTTTATCAATAAATAAACCATTTTCAGATTTACAGAAACAGTCACACTTTCAATAAACCTCTCAGCTCACACTACCGTCACCCTAAGGTGACAGCGTGTCTGTGACTCACACTGCCTTATTGGGACACACCCCCAATGACATAAACGGAACACACCCTCCAATATGAGCACAGGCGGGCCACACCCCCCGACTTTGAGCTTAACACACTTCTAACTATGTATGCATACATATCCACTTAAGCAACAGTAACAGAAACATCTTGAACATTTAAATAAAACTCGCAGGTAATTAATAACCAAAATCATTTCAAAATTTGCAGATAACTTTGTAAACATAACTTCTTCGTCATAAAAGACATTAGTTTAGAAAACTCACCTGGTGTCCTTGATTAATCTTTGCGTCTAACCTTACGACCCGAAATGAATCCTATAAGAAAAGTAAACCGATAAACTCTCGGTATCTTCTAATTCACTACGCAAACCGACCTCAACATTGGACCAATTTAAATTAATGGAACCCGACCCACAAAACCTACCCGTCCAAACATACTAACAGAATACAATTGGGCCTGATACTAAAAGCCCAAAACCCACAGAAACAGACCATGGGCCACGGCCCAACTTTCGCGCCCGGACCGGGGCCGACCGGGGCTTCAACGCCTGGTGTGGACCAACCTGCCCCAGGATCGACCGGGGTCTCACTCGCCCGGACTCCTTTGACCGGTGTCGATCGGGATTCCTTTCCCCAGTATCGACCGGGATTCCTCAACCCCGGGTTCGTTCGAAAACTCTCTGCGACGATTTATCGATCCACAGGCTCATTTCTAGAAAAACATTGAAATCAAATGCCCTCACTAAGGATTAATTACAACATTACTAATTTTAACTTAAATCTCCTAAATCCAGAAATCCAAATACAGATTAATCAAATGAATCCCAACTTCCCCAAAACTAAACCCATCAGATTACTTCCAAAAAACCCAAACCCAAGGATTTAAAACTGATATTAAAGTCTCTAGCAGTGAAGATAATGATTAAGATAAAGATTACCTTAAGGAAGAACCAATGAAACTTGAAATCTCGATCGAGAGCCCTCTTCCTTGCTTGATTCACCGAAATCGCCCTCACCTCTATTCTTTCTCAGCCGCCACATGAAAATAAGAGGTTTTAGGGTTAAATCCCTTTTTAATTCAATGTTACCTCTTACCCCCTTTATCTCTGAGTCTTGGTCAAATAAACCCCCAACTTTACATTTTTAAGATTTATACTCGGTTATTACAAAAACTTTTTTTTGTAATCTAGGTCAAAATTTTGATTGAGGCATGTGCCACTTAAACACGATTACATAGCATTGTCAAACACGTCAGTTTTTTCACTTTTCTTGTGTGTAGGTGATTCATCAGTTTCATTTTCTAAATTGATAGTCTCGGATAACATATGGTTGACAATGGTATAAATGTCATTAAATTGTAGCAAAGTTTCATGGTTGAAACTCTTAAATTATATGAAGCAAAAAAGTAAATTCATAAATGAAAATTAGTCTAGTTTTAAAAATGATTCAATCATTGAAGGTCAAGAAAAAAAAACTTTGGATAATATTAGTCGATTTACATTCTAATAAAACTTCAATTTCTCAAATGTAGCACTAAAAATCTATTAGTATATACATCAAACAATAAGTGAATATAAAAATGTAGATTTACAACCCTTTTGCGAGTACAATGTAATATTTGAATAAACAATTCACAAATATTCTTTTAGCATCGTGTGTTATGCTCCTTAGAAAAAAATATAGAAATAAGAATTAAGGCAATAATACATCATGAAATTCTAAAATAGACAAAATCAAGAATATATTGAAATTGAATGAGTAGTTGAATGAAAGACTTACATGTAGTAACGTATATGTGTACCATGGTGATGAGGCTTTGATGCTCTTTCAGATATTTGGCGATCTTAAGAGCTTGTTTCTACTTGTATCACTTACTACAAGAAAACACAACATAAATATCATATGAAATCAACATAATGACAAAGAACTTGAATATAACAAAAGTCCATAGCTTAGATTGATCTTCTAGTAAGAGAAAATGTGAAGGAAATAATTGGTGGTAGGTTGTTTGTATGACAAAGAAGTGAAAAAACCAATAACATACCCAACAAAAACAAAAAAAACCATTTATGTTTAAATAAGGGGAAATGGATGATTAATTAAAATAAATGAAAGAAAATGAATGGTTAATAACATAAAAAGGTGAAAACAAATGATTAATTAACATAAATTGCAATAAAACAAATGATTAATATAAGAAGATGGATGGTTTATGTATTGAAAGCTAATCAAAGTGGTGCCAAAATTACCAAAGTAGCCTCCTTGCAACAAAGAATACATTTTCATAGAGGGGTATTAAAGTCTTTAATATATTTAACATTTTAAAAAAAATCAAAAAAACCATAAAATTTCTAGCTAAGAATTCTACTCTAAGAGAGTGACACATCACTAATGCGCAGTAGTAATATTTTTTTAATGAGTAATTTGATGGTGCTATGTTAAGGTCTTCTTATATATATATTTTGATGTTAGCTTACCAAAAATAATAATAATTAGGTTTATATATTGATTGTTTAATTGTTTAATTTATATATTGATGTTAAAATCATTAAACTACGATTGAAATCATTTTAAATAAACAAAAAAAGACTAATATAAAATTAAGTTAATCATTAAACTTGGGTTTAATGACATCTTCTTTTTCCAAATTTTCATCTTCGTACCATTGTAGGATAATCTAAACAACATTAATGTTTCATCTTTTCACCAAAGCCAACATTTTAAAAAAATCAAAATTAGAAAAAAATTAGATAAATAGTAATGGAAACCTCTCATTGTCCCATGTCAGCATGTTAAGGTCTTCATTAATATTACATAGAAATATTACAAAAAAGTTACATTCGAAAATTTGGATCATTAATGATACATATGAATTTGAAAATACATATAGATTAATGTAATAAGTTTTTTACATTAATAAAAAATGATAGGTTTTATTAATTAAGGAGAAGTTTTATAATACAATCATTTAATTTTTGCTAAAAAAACTACATTTACATAGATACCAATTTGAATAGTAAAATTAAAACTTTTAAATTCAATGAGAAGTTAAATAAAGATATAATAGTGTTCTATACATAAAAAAAAGTAATAAAATAAAACTTAACACAAATTTATTTAAAAAAAGTATTGATTTATAATAATTTTTATCTTACAATTAACAATTTAAATTGTTTGTAACCATTGATTTAAGTTATTCATTATAATAAAGTAAAACTAAATAAAATAAATACTATTGATTTATAAACATTTGTTACCTTAATTAAAAAAAATGATATACTCATTTAACAAAACTTTTGATATGAGCATTGTTAGCTTACAAAAAAAATAATTATTAGGTTTATTATTAATTGTTTAATTGCTTACTTTATATATTGATGTTAAAATCATTAAACTTTATCAAAATCATTTTAAAATAAATGAAAATGATTAATATAAATTTAACTCAATCATTAAACTTGGGTTTAACTATATTTAGCTAAACACCATTTCATATTATTTCAACATTAAACTACCCCTTATATACACATCTTCATTTTTTAATTTGCTATCTTTCAACCAATGTGGGACACCCTTAACAACATAATGTTTCATCTATTGACTAAGGTCAAACTTTTTAAGTAAAATAAATTTCAAAATTATGAGAATTTAGATAAATAAAAATGAATACCTCTCATGGTGCCACCTCATCACTTTTGGGTTTTCCTTTTATATATATAAAAATATAAAGATGATTTATAATTATTGTTATCTTACAATTAACAATTTAAATTATTTGTAACCATTGATTTAAGTTATTCATTATAGTAAAGTAAAAATAATAAAAATAAAAAGTATTGATTTATAAACATTTATTATCTTACTAAATATATATATATATATATATATATATATACATACACACACACATTTAACAAAACTTTTGATATGAGCATTGTTAGCTTACAAAAAAAAACTATTAGGATTATTATTAATTGTTTAACGATTCAATTTATATGTTGATGTTAAAGTCAATAAACTTTATCAAAATCATTTTAAAATAAATGAAAATGATTAATATGAATTTAACTCAATCATTAAAATGGGGTTTAGTTATATTTAGCTAAACACCATTTCAAATTATTTCAACATTACCCCTTATATACACATTTTCATCTTTCAATTTGCTATCTTTCAACCAATGTGGGACAACCTTAACAACATAATGTTTCATCTATTGACTAAGGTCAAACTTTTTAAGTAAAATAAATTTCAAAATTATGAGAATTTAGATAAATAAAAATGAATACCTCTCATGGTGTTACCTCATCACTTTTGGGTTTTCCTTTTATATATATAAAAATTTAGATAAATAAAAATGAATACCTCTCATGGTGCCACCTCATCACTTTTGGGTTTTCCTTTTATATATATAAAAATATAAAGATGATTTATAATTATTTTTATCTTACAATTAACAATTTAAATTATTTGTAACCATTGATTTAAGTTATTCATTATAGTAAAGTAAAAATAATAAAAAAAAAAGTATTAATTTATAAACATTTATTACCTTACTAAAAAAAATATATATATATATACACACACACACATTTAACAAAACTTTTGATATGAACATTGTTAGCTTACAAAAAAAAACTATTAGGTTTATTATTAATTGTTTAACGATTCAATTTATATGTTGATGTTAAAATCAATAAACTTTATCAAAATCATTTTAAAATAAATGAAAATGATTAATATGAATTTAACTCAATCATTAAAATGGGGTTTAGTTATATTTAGCTAAACACCATTTCAAATTATTTCAACATTACCCCTTATATACACATATTTATCTTTCAATTTGCTATCTTTCAACCAATGTGGGACAACCTTAACAACATAATGTTTCATCTATTGACTAAGGTCAAACTTTTTAAGTAAAATAAATTTCAAAATTATGAGAATTTAGATAAATAAAAATGAATACCTCTCATGGTTTCACCTCATCACTTTTGGGTTTTCCTTTTATATATATAAAAATATAAAGATGATTTATAATCATTGTTATCTTACAATTAACAATTTAAATTATTTGTAACCATTGACTTAAGTTATTCATTATAGTAAAGTAAAAATAATAAAAATAAAAAGTATTGATTTATAAACATTTATTACCTTACTAAATATATATATATATATATATATATATATATATACACACACACACATTTAACAAAACTTTTGATATGAGCATTGTTAGCTTACAAAAAAAAACTATTAGGTTTATTATTAATTGTTTAACGATTCAATTTATATGTTGATGTTAAAGTCAATAAACTTTATCAAAATCATTTTAAAATAAATGAAAATGATTAATATGAATTTAACCCAATCATTAAAATGGGGTTTAGTTATATTTAGCTAAATACCATTTCAAATTATTTCAACATTAAAGTACCTCTTATATACACATCTTCATCTTTCAATTTTCTATCTTTCAACCAATGTGGGACAACCTTAACAACATAATGTTTCATCTCTTCACCAATGCCAACCTTTTTAAGTAAAAAAAAAATCAAAATTATGAGAATTTAGATAAATAAAAATGAAGACCTCTCATGGTGCCACCTCATCACTTATGGTTTTCTTTTTATATATTATTATTATATTATATTATAATTACTAGTGGCAAACCCGTGCGTTGCACGGTAGCGATAATTTTTTTAAAGAAGTACTTGACCGAGTTAAGATATAACATAATTTCTTGCTTAATAATTAATGAGATACAATTTAAAATGAAGAATGTATTTACATAAGTGGTTTATTTTCACGTATTGATAACATTTTATTGTTACGAAGAGTTTGACATGTATTGACATTAACTTTTTTGTTATGTTATTATTTAGAATGAAACAACATGTCATACACCCATATCATTATTGTTGTTACGAAAGTTTTGAGGAATCACCGTCTGACTCAAATTTGAGTTTGATAATTTTGAAGTTTGAATTTAAAAAATGTTGCTTATTATTTTAACGACTCAAACTTGTAATGCGCTAATATGATATCCAACTTGATTCGTTCCAAAAGTTCGTTTAATGCTCTTGAGTTTATATATAAGGTGACATATAATAAAAACACTCTAACAAACATGTTGACATTAAGTTTTAAACTTAAGGCCTAAAGTAGATGTATAGATTTTTTGAAAAAATATTGTTGGCCAATATATTTAGTCAAACCTATTTTTAAATTTTTCAAGCCAACTTTTACTCATATATAACCATCTATTTTTAAATTTTATCATCTTCATAGTAATGTGGGATAATTTAACCAAACCATAATTTAACGTTTAATAATACTCAAACTTGGTTAATTAGGCCACATCATCAGTTGTGGCGATAATTATTTCAGGAAATATATGTATCGAGATAAGATATATAAAACATAATTCCTCAGTTAACAGTTAATTGAATACAATATAAAATAAGTAATGTGTTTCAATGAGTGGTTAATTTGTATATATATATAATTTTTTTTTGGAAAATGAGAGTTGACAGCCAATATCAACCCTCTCTTCCAAATCCTACTTTCTTGCTAATTTATTATAGGATTCCAATCGTGAGCTAAAACATATTTATCCAACTAAAATTTTGATTATCAAAATCAACCCTTGTTTTTACAGTCATCTTCATTCTCCAATCTTGCACCTCGCATCAAGGTGGGATAATTGAACTACAACACAATGCAATATTTTAGAATACTGAAATCTCACAATGTCATCTCATTATGTATGGTTGTTCTTTTTATATAAATAAAGTCATATAAAGATTATAAAATTTGATTTTTAGTGAAAGAGGTCGACTAAAAATGAGACAACCACATAGGTTGTCACAAACTTTTAAACTTGTAAGTCATCTTATCCCCCTTTTCTTTTGTTTACCTCATCTTCCAAATTTATTATCTTTGCGTTGATGTGGATTAACCAAATAAGACAGCTCATGCACCTTTTATATACTAACCTCTTCTTTCAAATCTATCTTTTTTTACCGATGTGGGATAAATAAATAAGACATTTCATCCAACTTTTATATACTAACATCTTCTTCCAAATCTATTGTCTTTATGTCGATGTGGGACAATCAAATAAGACATCTCATTCAACTTTTACATACTCATCAATTCTTTCAAAATTTATTTTCTTTCTATCAATGTGGGATAACCAAATAACATCACAATTTAAGATTTGAGAATACTTAAATCTTCTTGTGACTTGTGAGATAATAAAAAGACATCAAGGTTCAACATTGATAATATTATATAAATTGATGAAATATGATGATTTGTATACATTTGTCTATCGATTTATTTGCTTATATAAATGAGTACTTTTAACAAAAATAGGGGTCGACCAAAAAGAATATTTAGCCAAGTAATCCTTTAATTTATCAAAATCTAAATATCTGTGTTTCTACAATCTTATTCTCCAATCTTATATTCACTCATCAATGTGAATATAGTAGTATTTGAGAATACTCGTATCTCATATCAAATCCAAATGTCCTCGTTTCTTATATGTACTTACATTACTCAAATCTCACAATGTCATATCATTCTCTATTGTTCTTTCTTTTATATATATATATATATATATATATATATATATTGATGATTCTTATTTGAGGCGTGTGATTTCTCTTGGGTAATTTTACTTTTATATGTATATATTAGATTTCTTAATCCACATCATGACATGTCATTTTGTCTTGTTTTTCATTTTATGTATACAAAGACAAAAAGATGTAAAAATAAACAAATTAAATGAAATAAGTGTATCTTATTAGTTGTAATACAATATATATCAACACCAACAAATTTGTAACTAAAAATCAACTCTTTAATCCAAAATGGATTAAAACAAATCATAAATCATGTAAAAAAAAGTTGGCATCCTTTTCCTTTTATAATCATCTTCATGTTCCAACATTTCATCTTTCTATCAATGTAGGATAGCCAAAGTCAACAACAATCAAATATTTTACAATTTTCAATCCACATTGTACCGTGTCATTCATCTTGGTTTTTGCTTTTATATATATAAAGATAAAGATAGTTGCAATACAATATATAATATATATTCAACATCAACAAATTTGTAACTAAAAATAAACTCTTTAATCCAAAATGGGTTAAAACAAATCATAGGCCATGTCAAAAAAGTTGGCATTCTTCTCTTTTTATAATCAACTTCATGTTCCAACATTTCATTATTCTATCAATGTGGCATGGTCAAAGTTAACCACAATCCAATATTTTAAAATTCTCAATCCACATTGTGCCATGTCATTTCTCTTGGTTTTTGCTTTTATATATATAAAGACTAGTGTTGAGCCCGCACATTTACACGATGACGATAATTTTTTTCAAGGGAGTACTTAACCGAGTTAAAATGAAACGTAATTCCTTAGTTAACAATTATTGAAATACAATATAAAATTATTTGATCAATTTTGTTAATTTGCATATATTTATTATCGTTTACTGTTACGATGAGTTTGTGATACACACATAATAATTTTGTTATTGTTTATTTAAAACTCAAACGACATGTCCTACAACCATATACTATTATTAAAAATATAAAAATATCCAAATTATTTGATCAATATGCAAGCATGGATTCAGGCCCGTTTCTTACATTTTTAGGCCCTGGACGAGATGTAAAACTGGGTCCTCGATAACTACTAAATTATTTTCAATATATTGTTTATATCATAAAAAATAACATTGAATTCAAGAAATATTAATAATTCATATAAAACTGTTTTTTCCGGTATTCATAGCGCAAGATCAATCAATAATCATTTCTAAATTACTATTATCTACCATATCAATTTTACATAAAATCGTCAATCAATTCTACCATCAAAGACATCTTATGATATACTTTTAATATATAGATTGAAATCATTTGAGATCACTATGTTGACCATTCAGAGTAACACTATAAGTAAATCAACATAAATCATTTGATATTTCATATGTTACCTAATGTTAATGTTTTTCATCCTCATTTTAAACTTTTATGGATGAAACAAACTTTTTAAGAATCCATCAATCTTAGAATCAAAAGTCCATGTTGGTTATAGTTTTGAAATCTTATTTTTGTTTTAAAGATAGGAGAGTATTTAAAATTCATTCACGCAATATTAGATAATAAAAAGTCAATAATGTATTAAAAAGGAAGTATAATTGAAATCCTAAATATAGATATATGTTGGGTCGTCTAATATAGTTTGGTAATCGTTTTCAAAATGTAGGAGTTTTCTTAGTTAATAACAAGAAATCTACTATATTGTAACACAATAATATAATTCATGTTGATGGAATAATGAAAATAGTATGTAGAAGATGAGTAATACTAAGGATTATAGACAAAGAGTATGTAGAAGATGAATAATGAAAAGAGTATGTAAAATTCATGGGGATGGAATAACAAAATTCAAGGATTATAGGCAAAATTAGTTTTTAGATATTAGTGCTAGGTAAAAAATAAAAAAAAAACATAGAGAAACAATAAACAATACTATAAAATGAAAGGGTAAATAAGTTTTTATATATTTTCTTGTCCAATGTTATTTATTAATACATCTTTGGGCCCTTAATATAATGTTAAATTCTTTTTGGGTCATATTATATATACTAATTTTATTTTGTCTTTTTTATGTACAATTTTTTTAACTACTAAGATATAGTATATACTAAAAAATTTGGGCCCCTATTTTTTTGAGTCTTGGATGTGCGCCCGGCCCACCCTTCCCAGGGACGGCCCTGATGGATTGCATTAAGAATACCAATAGCAATTTATTATAGTAACTTTTTCATCATAAAAATATAATTAATATCAACTATATGATTTTATCACGAATAAATCCCCTCTTCTTTAGCTATTATAGCAACTCTTATCCCAAAATATATATATTACTATTAGGGCATTGCTATTCCTACCCCCTCCTCACTCACAATCACTCACATATCCCCTCCTACCTCACTCACATACTCCCCATAGGAGGGGGTATGTTTAGAATTCACCTACTATTATTATCTTCTCTTATCCACATATACTCACATCATTCTTTCAATTTAACATCTTACCAAAGTGGGATAACCAATGCCACATTCTAATGTTTAAGAACACTCAATTTTTATGCCATATTATCCAATCCACTTATTTTGTACACATTTTTTTTAATATTTTAACTTTTCACAACTGTGGGATAACTAAAACTCAACCATAATTCATCATTTGAGAATATTCAATTCATGATACCACCTCAAAACGCTTATTTATATATATATGTATATATATAGGGTGTGGTTCAAATGCAACTCATTTACATGGTGCAACCCCATACAACCCCTCTATCCGCCACATATTTTATATAATTAAAAAAAAGGAAAAAAAGGTAAAAATAAAATGTGTGGTGGATAAAGAGGTTGCATGGGTTGCACCATGTAAAGAGGATATATATATATATATATATATATATATATATATATATATATATATATATAATGGGGTAGTTTAATTTGTAACCCATGAAAATCTTACAACCCGTACAACCCAAATCTTAACCATTGGATTAATAATCGACGGTTACAATACATGTGGGTCCAATATTTTCAATTAAAAAAAACAAAAAAAGTAAAAACAAAATAACCGCTTATTATGAATCTAGCGGTTAAGATCTGAGTTACATGGGTTGTAAATTAACCTTGGCCTATAATTATATATTTTAATATTTTTCTTTGTAGTACTATCATATATATATATATATATATGTATAATTTATTTTTTATATTTGTCGAGTAAAATAGTTCAAGATAATTAAATGATAAACAACATGGGGTTGATAAAATAAATACAACGAAAAATGTTTGTCTTTCATTTTTTTTTAATTATTTTCAAAATATATTATATTATAAATATATTTAGAAATAATATTAGAGATTTAATTTACAACCCATGTAACCCAGATCTTAAACGCTGGATTCATGATAAGTGGTTATTTTGTTTTTACTTTTTTTTAATTGAAAATATTTGACCCACATGTATTGTAATCGTCGATCATTAATCCAATAGTTAAGATTTGGGTTGTACGGGTTGTAAGCTTTTCATGGGGTGCAAATTAAACTACCTCTATAATTATATATCGTAACAGGTAACGCGATAATGAAAAACCGTTTATCCATATCCTATTCCTACCTTCTAAAATGTCGGGTAATCGGGTAATAGATAAGTACATAAATGAATATAAATTTTTGACCCGTATACTTATCCAACGGGTCAAAACATAACACGTAACGTGTTTACCCTTATGGCCTTACCCATTGTCAACCCTATTAAGCGTAGAAGGAACATTTTGTCATAAAAGAGGTCGAAATAAAAATAAAAGATTTATATAGACCTTGCAAGAGAACCTCACAAATTCAAAGTTACTACAGATGGAATGATTTTAAAGAAAAATTGTTGTTTCTCGAATAGATCATATATAATTACAATTTTTGAGTTATATGCACTTGGTTTACTTTAAAAAGTTGAAAAAACAATTAACTTATGTGCCATTCGGTGGACCACTTGGATCCACATCAGTTGTTGAAGTACCAATTTCAAGTTGCAACCAAGAAGACGAACTCTTACCGATGTTATTCATGCCTTCTATATCACTGAGTGTTGCTAGTTTCACCTTACTATCAGCTTCATCATCCTCTACTTTTTCACACATGCTTGTGCTTTAGTGGTCATCATGTTCATCACCAGTTCTGTTATGATCATCTCCATCTCCGTCTCCGTCTCCATCTGTTTGGTTTTCATGATCTACATTCCATGAATGTAGATTGATCTCTGTTGAAACATCGAAGCTCAATAGATATTGTGGATCCCTTCTTAAGACCATATCTTATTAGATATCCAGGACCTTCCATTTCAATTTAGTGGATTTACTGTATGGTTCATCAAAGTTACATAAATAATATTATAACAGAATCTACATGACTTGGCACACACAAAAAAGTTTTGAGATACAATGGACATAAGTCAAACAATTGAGAAGGAACATGATATGCATATAAGATCGATTAAGTGCACCTATTAACATCATGATATTGGCATTTGCACAATAAACATTTTAAAAATAATATGCAATTATTGACATTATTTTTCTAAAATGTTGTATTATCTATAATAAGCATGTAAAATCTGGATTAATGGATTTACATGCACAAAGGCTTCATCAAGGTTATAAGCATTGCACATTGAAGGGTTAGTTACAAAAACCAAAACCCTTTACGGTTTCCCAAATCATTGCACATTGAAGGGTTAGTTTACGAAAACCACAACGCTTTTTATGATTGCCCAACTCTTGCTCCCAACTTGTATTGGGCTTAAACAACATATGCACATCATATACTACAATCAGATTACATTAAGCCAATTTCCTACGCGGATCCGAAACAACCCAAGCTCATTTGCATAATACATTTGGAAGAACTCCCAAGGCCTCAAAATGATTTGTAGAAACAAAAAAGTCAAGTGTTTGCTATAAGTATTAGCACTTATGTTTACTCAACAACGTGTTACATGTTACATTGTTGAAAGCATATCCATGTAGAAAGCTAGCTCGTGACTATTTGCAAGCTCAATCATTATTATATATGTAACAACCCAACAATTTCAACCTAAGAAACATAGATAAAGTAACCACCAAATATAACAATGGTTTTCAAATCCGGAATGGATATTCAAATATTTAAGTCATGTAGAAGTTTAAGTCTATTACAACCAAGAATCTCTACGAATAAGAAAAGAGTATCTATGTTGCTCTAAGGCCAAAGCTCCCGCACTTGAGTCCTTAACACTTCTCTTTTCCTTTAACGGACCCGGAAGCCGCTAACTTACCTGAAAATGGGTTATAAAGAAAAAGAAAACGAGGGTTAGACCAAGAGGTCTAGTGAATTCCCAACCTCGTCTTTTTTTATTATTATTAAGAATAATTAACACAATCAATTAAGTAAATGGAAATAACATTTCACCACCACGAGTTACAGATCTTTCGCAAGTTTCGGACTACTCGTCCTCGGGGTCCCCCATGTCGATCCCCATACGCCCCCCATGTCGATGTCGTATCCGTGTATAAGGAAACGAATTCCATATACACCTTCCTTCCGTAAACGCTCCTACCTGGGGTTCCCTTACCAGGGTTCGAATCCGGGGTGAGACAGGATGTCTTTTCCGGTGCAAGTCTATGAGGTAGGGCTTGTAGGGTCCACAAAAGTGGACCACGGGGCCTTGGGTCCCCGCCAATAAACCTTAACGGTTGTTACAACACTTTCCCCCTTCAGAGGGATTCCGTCCTCGGAATCTCTTTATTGAACAATTCCGGGTATTTGGATCTCATAATCGTTTCCAATTCCCACGTCGCTTCCCTCCCTTTGTGGAACCTTCATTGAACTTTCACTAGAATGATATCCTTTGATCTCAACCGTTTAACCTTACGATCCACTATAGACTCAGGTTCTTCGATGAAATTTAACTTTTCATCCACCCGTATATCTTGTAGAGGCACAGACATATCAACATTTGCTAAACACTTCCTCAGATTAGAAACATGGAAGATGTTGTGAATGCCCCTCAACTCCTCACGTAGATCCAACTTATATGCCACTACGCCGACGCGTTCAATAATTTTAAACGGACCAATAAATCGAGGGCTTAACTTTCCCTTCTTTCCAAAGCGAATTACACCCTTCCAAGGTGATACTTTCAAGATTACAGTATCGCCGACCTGGAACTCTAAGTCCTTTCGACGTTTATCAGCGTAACTCTTTTGACGGTCACGCGCCACTTTCAACCTTTCCCGCACCTGAACAATTTTATCTGCAGTTTGCTGCACTAATTCTGGCCCAGTCAACTGCTTTTCCCCAACTTCATTCCAACATAGGGGAGTCCGACACTTTCTACCATAGAGCATTTCGTACGGGGCAGCTTTGATGCTCGCATGATAGCTATTATTGTAAGCGAACTCGATCAACGGTAGATGATTTTCCCACAACCTTGGAAATCTAAAACGCATGCCCTCAGTATATCCTCTAAAGTTTGAATAGTCCGCTCGCTCTGTCCGTCGATTTGCGGATGGTATGCCGTGCTCAGCTTGATCTTCGACCCCATCTCTTGCTGGAAACTCTTCTAGAATGTTGAGGTGAACCTGCTATCCCGGTCGGACACGATCAATAGGGGAACACCATGTCGAACGACGATCTCATCGATGTACAACTTCGCAAGCCTTTCCATAGAGTAGGTTTCCCTAATGGGTAGAAAATGTGCTGATTTGGTCAATCGATCCACAATGACCCAAATTGCATCATAACCTTTCGGAGTTCGGGGTAACTTAGTCACGAAATCCATCGTGATCTGTTCCCACTTCCATACGGGGATTTCTAAAGGTTGAAGCTTCCCATACGGTTGCTGATCCTCTGCTTTAACATGCAAACACGTCAGGCACCTCTCCACATAATGAGTTATATCCTTTAGTCCCGACCACCAATACTCTAGTCTCAAATCTCCGTACATCTTGTTCGCCCCAGGGTGGATCGAATATTTAGACTTATGAGCTTCCGCTAAAATGATCCTCCTTAAATCCCTAAGTTTCGAAATCCAAATCCTCCCTCGGTAGCATTTCAGTCCCCGACTGTCTGCTAGAAGTGTGTTTGCAGTACCCACTATTCTATCAGCTTTCAGGTTTTCTTGTCTCAGAGCCTCCACTTGAAACCTCTTAATCTCTTCCAGCAACGTTGGAGCCACTTCAGTTCTTGTAGCAACCATCCTTAAACTCTCACTCCTTTCCTTCCGACTCAGAGCATCTGCTACCACGTTAGCCTTACTGGGATGATACTCGATCCTACAATCATAATCTGATAGTAGCTCCATCCATTTTCGCTGGCGCATGTTCAACTCCTTCTGATCGAACAGATGGCAGAGACTTTTGTGGTCCGTGAATATCTGGCACTTCGCTTCGTAAAGGTAGTGTCTCCAGATTTTTAGCGCGAAGACCACTGCGGCTAGCTCTAAATCATGAGTAGGGTATCTCGACTCGTGATCCTTCAATTGGCGCGAAGCATAAGCGATTACCTTTCCTCGCTGCATTAAGACACAACCCAAGCCCAACCTTGACACATCTGCATACACTACGAAGTCTTCCGTACCCTACGGTAGTGTCAGAATCGGAGCGCTACTTAACAAATCTTTGAGTTTCTGGAACGCTTCCCTCTGATCTTCCATCCAGATAAACTTTACATTTTTCTTTGTTAACCCCGTTAATGGAGTTGCTATTCTAGAGAAGTCTTTTATGAACTTTCGATAATATCCGGCTAGTCCTAAGAAACTTCGGACTTATGACGGGTTTGGCGTGCCTCCCAACTCCGAATCGCTTTTACCTTGGCCGGATCCACCTTAATTCCGTCTTGAGACACGACGTGGCCAAGAAATTGTACTTCTCGTAACCAAAATTCGCATTTCGAGAATTTTGCGTACAGTCTCTCTCTTTTCAACAATTCTAACACCGATCGCAAATGATTACCGTGATCCTCCTCGGTCTTCGAATACACCAAAATACCATCAATAAATATGATCACGAACTTGTCTAAATAAGGTTGACACACCCTATTCATCAAATCTATGAAGGCAGTAGGGGCGTTGGTCAACCCGAAAGGCATTACGAGGAACTCGTAATGTCCATACCTCGAACGGAAAGCCGTTTTTGATATATCTTCATCCCTCACCTTGAGTTGATGGTACCCCGACCTTAAATCAATATTGGAGAAGAAATTGGCTCCCTGAAGCTGATCGAATAAGTCGTCTATCCTTGGGATCGGATACTTATTCTTGATTGTCAACTTGTTAAGCTCTCGGCAATCTATGCACATTCGCATAGATCCATCTTTCTTTTTCACAAAGAGCACTGGCGCTTCCCACGGTGAGGTACTAGGTCTGATGAAACCCTTATCTAACAATTCTTGCAGTTGTGACATCATTTCTTTCATTTCTGAGGGTGCTAATCGATACGGGGCACATGCTACCGGAGCGGCACCAGGCATCAGATCTATCCAAAATTCTACTTGACGATCCGGAGGTAGATCGGTCAAGTCTTCTGGAAATACTTATGGATAATCACTCACTACTCGCACTTCCTACATTCTACTCTTCTCTTTCTTAGCATCTATCACATATGCTAAGAATCCCCTGCACCCTTTCCTCAGACTCCTACTTGCTTTGATCATAGAAATCAAGCTAGAATTCCTCTCCCGCCTATCCCCATATATCACTACCACCCCTTTTTCCGGTAACACCATACGAATCATCTTCTTATTACAGATAATACTATCATCATTCTTAGTCAACCAATCCATCCCAAGGACTACATCAAACTCTCTCATTGGCATAGGATATAGGATCACCGGTACAAAACTTCCTTCTATGTCTATCACACATCCCTCAAACACTTCCCTAATCGCCACTGGATTAGCATCGGCGGTTTCTACCTCAAACCCCCTCCCCAACCGTCTAGCCTTTAGCCCCAAACATCGTGCAAACGCAGGGGATATAAAAGAGCAAGTCGCTCCTGAGTCAAACAATACTCTAGCACAAGTAGAGTTTACCAGAAACGTACCTGCTACTACATCCGAAACCTCCTCCGCTTCCGTAGCCGACATATTACCTCCCTTTCGGGTGAGCCTCTTCCCACTTCCTTTCTTCCTCCCCCACGATCCCCAGTTTGAACCGCTCCACCTCACTTGACTTGCAGGCACTCAGACCGGAAATGATCTGGAGACCCACACTGGTAGCAACTTTTCTTATTCGGACAATCTCTTGACATATGCCCTGGCATTCCACACTGAAAGCATGATCTGTCTCCCGAGCTACAATCCTCTTTGTGCACCCGATGACACTTTCCACACGGCTTTTCCCCAAATCCACGACCCCTTTTGGCTCTGACCTGAAATTTTTACTCTTTCTCGGATCTGCCGCCGGCCCTCCCACTTCCTTTTGTCACCTACTCTGTCAGTTAGCTGTCGATTCTTTTCTTTCTCTGTCATCTCAGATGCGTGCACGACAACCTGAAAGGTTGTTGGTTCCCTGGCAGAGACCCATTCGCACAAATTGCTCTTCAGTCCGAAAATAAACCTTTCCACCCTACTCTCTTCGTCCGACAAATATGATCCAGCAAAACGAGACTTCTCGATAAACTTATTAGTATACTCCCTCACTGACAAACTTCCTTGTTCTAAGCCCAGAAATTCCTCCTGCAATTTATTCACTGCCGCTAGAGGGCAGAATTGAGCCTTAAACTTTCCCACAAAGGTCTCCCAGGACATCCCTTCAGCTGCAGCTACTCCCAATCCGCCTGTCTCGACGTCCCACCATAATGTAGCCTTGGACCTTAGCATAGACAAGGCGTAGGTTACCTTATCTCCCTCGACACACTTACTTGTAGCAAACACTAGCTCCATTTCTTTGACCCACTTCAATACCAGCACTGGGTCACATTCCCCTCTGTATGTAGGAGGTTTGCAGGCTGCAAACTCCTTATAACTACAACCCTTAGTGAGCACTTTGGTTGATGTCACATTCATCGACGAAGAATTTCCCCCGACTTCAGTTGCTGGTGGGCTTGACAGTTCAGTCACTTCTCTGTTCTCGCTCTTTTCTTTACTTCCCGAGGCTGATTTCTCCTGGTTGGCCACAGCGCCTGCAAGGTCTCTTGTAGTTTTCCCATTTCCGCCGCAAACGCTTCGTGAGTCACAAAGGCTTAATTTCGCCCCCGACCACGAGCCCTTGCAGCTCCCCGTCCTCTTACAGTGGCTGAGCTCTCTTGTTGTGACACTTCTCTCTCTCCATGAACCTCAACGATTCTCGCTCTCCGAGGGGTTCGGGTGTTAGCTCCTCCCCGATTTCTAGCATTACCTCCTTCCACTTGAGTCGTATCCCTTCGGGTAGTCCTCACCGGACCACGCCCTCGACCACGAGCCCTTCCCCGAATTGTCGGCCTTCCAGAAAGACCCCTTGGTAACTCAGCCTGAACCTCTTCTGCCAGTATATCTTCTCTAACCGGTCCAGTCTTACTTCGCAAAACTCGATACGCCATACCGAAAGCTGAATCAATACAACGATAAACTTAAATTACAGTCCTATATGTAACAAGATTTTTATAGATACACGCATGTACCTGTAAATTTGCAATTACATTGGCCAATTGTAATCCCAAATTTACCTTACATGTTAGTCCCTATCTCTCGTTACACAACTCCTAATGCGGCAGTCCTATAATATCCTATTTCTCGGTTGTGTCTCACCTACAGTTTAAGTTTAGGTCTAACAAGGCCACCTATTTCGCTTAAACTTAGGCTCTGATACCAAATGTAACAACCCAACAATTTCAACCTAAGAAACATAGATAAAGTAACCACCAAATATAACAATGGTTTTCAAATCCAGAATGGATATTCAAATATTTAAGTCATCTAGAAGTTTAAGTCTATTACAACCGAGAATCTCTACGAATAAGAAAAGAGTATCTATGCCGCTCTAAGGCCAAAGCTTCCGCACTTGAGTCCTTAACACTTCTCTTTTCCCTTAACGGACCTGGAAGCCGCTAACTTACCTGAAAATGGGTTATAAAGAAAAAGAAAACGAGGGTTAGACCGAGAGGTCTAGTGAATTCCCAACCTCGTCTTTTTTTTTTTATTAAGAATAATTAACACAATCAATTAAGTAAATGGAAATAACATTTCATCACCACGAGTTACAGATCTTTCGCAAGTTTCGGACTACTCGTCCTCGGGGCCCCCCATGTCGATCCCCATACGCCCCCCATGTCGATGTCGTATCCGTGTATAAGGAAACGAATTCCATATACACGACTCAACCATCCCCGATGGTTAAACGCATATAATTTTAGTCAAGACATGAATGAATAACATGCTACATTTAAACTCGCTCACGTATGAAATACAAATAACCACCTTCAATTGACATCAAAGTTTTGTTTGATCAATAAAAGCGACAATCATAATAGATAATGAAATATAGCCCACTTCCGGTGCTCATACAAGTCACAGTTTGAAAAGAATTAGGGAACTCACCTGATTTTGAGGACCTCGGCTCACACACTCAACACTAGATTGGAAAGAATATCGAGTCCTACAAACCAAAATAAAACAGCAGGAATTAAACATTTGAAAAATGTCCCCAAAGGCTTCCTATGATTATTGGAATAAGCTTCTGGGCCTCCGGTCGCTGCAGCCCGGGCGCGACCCCGGTCGAAGGGATACCGGTCGCGGCCCCGGTCGAAGGGATACCGGTCGGGGCCCCGGTCGAAGGGATATCGGTCGGGGCCCCGGTCTAAGGGATACCGGGCACTCGAACCACTCCGGTCGAATGCCACACCGGTCGATGACTGGAAGCAGTTCCTCATGTCGAACAAAACCCACGATAAAAACCCTGAGCCGACTATAATCTCTCCCTACCCCATTTAATTGCTTTATCATTAACAAAACAATCCCAAAACTAACGATACGATTCCTTAGTTATAGGACCAAACCTTCGGTCCCTACCCAATCGATACTCAGAGACGATTCCTCATCTCCTTTCTCCCAACTTCAATATCAATAAATCCTAATCAATAAAAACGGGATTCAGAGTTGGGTTGAACACAATACCTCTAGATGATGGATTCCTCTCGCGATTACGATTTCCGTTCTCCAAACCTAGCTTCGATCGATCTCCCTTCTTCTTTCCTTGAATCGCCGCCCGCACACACAAAATCACCTCACACACACACACACAGAGCATCTGATAAAAAATAAATGGGAGGATACTGGACTCTCTAGGGTTTTGGGCCATTTTATATTCTATTAGCCAAAAAGCCCCTTAACTCCTTTATTTCCCACCTTCACCCCAAAATATAAAATTTCCACTTAACTCTATAATTTAACGGTTGTTACAATATACAATCTCACACTTATTTGGCTGTAAATGTTTAAACTCATATAATAATAAATATTATATGAGCTCAATATTACACCCTTTAGAGATGGGGTTGTACTCTATAAATATGTCTCCCTAGTTTATGTATTTTTATGTAATTTGGTCATATGGTTATAGTCATAACAAATAATGAACACAATATATTAGCAATCTTCAAGCTGCTGAAGTTGTTTTTATCATAGTTGATAGCTCAATTTAATCTGTATATACATTCGTATAATGGGAGAAAATAATAGTCCCCTCGAGCATTTGAAAAAAATTATATAATAATTAGAACTTATATGAATGTGATATGCTTCGACTAATAGCAACTTGTTCCCTTATTATTTGCATCTGTGTTGACATGTCTCCCAAATCTCTGCATATGCTCTAGATTATAAGTGAAGCAGCAAGCCTTCAAAAAGGTAAAGGACAATCCCAAGAAATAATATACAAAAATATTAGGCAGGTAGGGTTTTATCTAAACCATAAGGCTAGTTTCTTTTGATGTACAAACCGAGCTAAAATGCCCCCGACCCATAAGCTTCAAGTCTTGAGGGGCCGTTAACCAAACACTTGCCGGGTAAGCGCTTACCATGAAGAGTGTCACCCTTAATCCTCACTTACCTTATCGGATAATTTTTTTGGCTATCAAACTTGGTTGTTGGTAAGCAACTTTTAGCCTGTAAGCGTTTACTGGGTAACAATCTTCTCCTAAGCGTTTACCGGGTAACAGTCTTCTCCCTCACTTACCGAGTAACAATCTTCTCCCTCACTTACGGAGTAAGGTCTCAGTCCCTGCTATGTCTCTTACGGGGTAAGGTTTTAGATCCTTGTCATGCTCACCCGAAAGGTAAGTGACACTTGATAAGCACTTACCCGGTAAGAATTTGGTAAACGACCCCTTAGTCAAGGCTATTGAATATCCGAAGATCCCATCTCATCCAAATACATGTGTTTCTAGTTGCAATTAGGATCATTGACCTTAAAATGTGAATTGCTAAGGATTAAAGTCCTTTTTACAAATACCAACAATTCCATTGGAGGATCAAATTCAAAGTTTGTCGTATATCCACCCCCCATTAACTTACTAGTACCTAGCCCTTATAGATGACTTCCAAAATGTGAGTTTTGTTCATTTAAGATGGTTCATTAGAAGTTGTGTTTGGTTTAATGTGCATATGTAATTAGACCTCTTAATCATATTTAATTTACCATATATTATTATTGATAGCAGCAAAGGAGTACATAGAATGAAAAGTTATAGTATCATCACAACAAAACGAAATTATTTTCCCATAATGCACTTTGTACAATAGAACCAGATAATAACAATCGAAAACATGGAGTGGATTCAAGAGGACTTACCAAATCATGCTTCAAGTATGTGTCAAACTAACCACATAAATGCCAGCAAATTCAACCAAAATATGTGCATTTAGTTTCGAACACTAAAAAGCCCAATCAAAAATCCAATTTAACAGTGAAACGAAGCATATCTTCTTTCATAGAGGGTGGATCTAGGCTAATTGTGAGAATGCAACGAATTTAAAACCTAGAGCATAAATTGTTATGTGGAAATTTACCAAAAAGCCCCGGTCAACGTAAGACACATTTTTTATATGAGAACTAAACTGTCTTTTGAGCACATCAAATATTTTTTGAACAAATTGAAATTTTCAGAAAATTTATAGAAAGAATTGCCTCAAGAACGTGCCACGTCGCAATTTTTAACAAACCAAATGAACTAATTATAAACATAATTTACTCTATAAATTATCACCAAAACAAAAGGGTTGAAACATTAAAAAACAAAGCAAATTTATAGTTTTTTATACAACAATGTGAGCAAATTGGAAAGACACTTTCATTTATTTTTCCATCATCTGTGTGTATATATGAAGGTACCAAAACTAACACTTTAATTGATAGAGATGGAAACTCAGGAAGTCGAAAAATCTCGGTTTAAGCCAGAAGACCATCTACATCTTAACCACTTGCTATCACATTTGATCCCTAGACTTTATTAGGTACCACATTTGAACAAAAATAATAGAATCAGTCCTTTCCAAGTGAATAATAATCTATAAGACAAAAATAAATAATTTAAAATATTTTTGGCAAGTACATAATTTGCTTAAAAGTAGATACCTGACAAATCAATCGTGGGTAAATTGGTCCAAGTATTTGGTCAACTCATGTTTCTAGGGAAAATGGATTTATGTTGAAGATGATTTTCACTGGAGCTCTTTAAGCAAGTCATGTCCGCTTCAAGTTTGCATTCTTTGTCTTTTGATCTGTATAAACACCAATGTTAGACTGCATAAATCACAATCCAGAAAAAAATGTAGAACATATGAATTAAAAAAAACGCTAAATCTAGGAAGGCAAAAGAAACCATCAGAAGTAAAAAAAAAGGGGGGGGGTACACTACTAAGGGATGGCGAGAAATAGATGAACACAACATTAATATGTAAGATATTCATAAGAGAAACAATTAACCTGATAGATTACATCAAACAAATGATATTGAGCCATTGAGCAAGAGAGACTGAACCTAAAACCGAGAAGAATCATAATCGAATACATATATGATAGAGAAGATTCCTTTAATTGGTGGATTAATTAAAGGGATCATTAAAAATTGCAAAGCACAAAACCCTGATGTTGGAAAGAATAATAGAGAAAATTCCTTTAATTGATGAGGGATCATTCAAAATTGTAAAGCCCAAAGCCCTAACGTTGGAAAGAATAATAGAAACAACTAACCTGGACTATCAATTGAGCCCTTGAGCAAGGGAGATGGAAACTGAAGCAAAGAGGAATCACGACTATTCACTATTGAAGAAGAAACCATAGGAAATAGCAAGAGCTCTCATTTCCAACTCCATTTGGTATGAAGCTTCGAGGGAAACCTCTCCTTTGGACTGTAGTCTGTCTAGATGAAGGATTAAACGGAAAATGAAGAGGTTCGGGAGGAGAGAAACATAACTGAAAAGACAGCTCTAATCGGTTTTGGAAGATGGGAGGACAAATGAAAGGAGAACAATAAATATTGAGATGGAGATGCTTGAGAAAAGGAGAAAAAGGATGGAGATTTTTCTTGCTTTGAGAGGAGGTCACGTCAATAGATGTGGTTTCTCCTTTAATATAAATATAGATATAGATAAATAAAAATAAAGACCTCTCATGGTGCCACCTCATCACTTTTAGATTTTCGTTTTATATATACAAAAATATAAAAATGATTTATAATCATTGTTATCTTACAATTAACAATTTAAATTATTTGTAACCATTGATTTAAGTTATTCATTATAGTAAAGTAAAAATAATAAAAATAAAAAGTATTGATTTATAAACATTTATTACCTTACTAAAATATATATATATATATATATATATATATATATACACACACATTTAATAAAACTTTTGATATGAGCATTGGTTAGCTTACAAAAAAAATAACTATTAGGTTTATTATTAATTGTTTAATGATTCAATTTATATGTTGATGTTAAAGTCAATAAACTTTATCAAAACCAATTTAAAATAAATGAAAATGATTAATATGAACTTAACTCAATCATTAAACTTGAGTTTAGCTATATTTAGCTAAACGCCATTTCACATTATTTTAACATTAAAGTACCTCTTATATACACATCTTCATCTTTCAATTTTTTATCTTTCAACCAATGTGGGACAACCTTAACAACATAATGTTTCATCTCTTCACCAATGCCAACCTTTTTAAGTAAAAAAAAAATCAAAATTATGAGAATTTAGATAAATAAAAATGAAGACCTCTCATGGTGCCAACTCATCACTTTTGGTTTTCCTTTTATATATATAAAGATAAAGATTATTATTATTATTAGATTGAGTTCATACGAGAACAATATCTATTTAAAAAAACTTAAGTATGGTAAGTACACCTAAAATCACATATGATTCTCGTATAAAATCATATATGATTTACGCGACTTTGTTGCGACCGCGAGCAAAGTCGTCATGTCCATTTTTTGGGCTGTTAGTACCGAATCATATATAATTTTCTACATGATTTATTATTTTCTTGTTTCTTAAATAGTTAGCATTTTTGTTTGAAGATTCTTCTTTATTATTAATATTATTATATTTTTATTATTTATTCCCAATAAAAATATACACCCATATGTAAAAGGAAAAAAATATTTTATTACCATCTTTTTTTAATTTACTCTTGATTTTAAAAAACTAAAATCGAATATTTTGAAATATTATTAAAAAAACGCAAGTACAAACGAAATTAAATTATTTATATGATAATTTTTTGAAAATTATAATTCAAATAAAATATATCAATTATGTTTATTCAAGAGTAGAATATCAGGATAAATGTATGTGGATATGATTTCTAATCAAAAGAGTAGAGGATTATTTTCATAAATATTTCCAGTTTCTACAAGTAAATATAGAGAAAGTATGAACATATAAGAATAGTGCAACAAATTAAACATAAACTTTATCTATCCTAATTTTTTGAAAACATATCTATACATATAATAATATAATAAATAAGTAACTAAAAGGACACGTGTCACCTTCTGGTGAGCTCATTTTTCCATTTTCCCGTCTAAACATGTATCTGGACGCATTTTACATTATAAGTTCATTTAGCACATTCACATTCATTCCTCCTTAAATCTTTCCTTAATTCAATTTTTTTTAATTCATACCTTATATTTACTACCCTTGTAATTAGGTATGTAGTTACTTTTAATCTCTTACTTTTTTATTTTTATTTTAGACTCTTATCACATAAACATAAATAATATATATGAACTAAAATGCATTAAAAACATTTTTATTTTTTACAAATTATACCATTGTAATCGATTCGTCAATACATTCGAAATGAGTCCAATATTGAATACATTTTTGGATTTAATTATATTATTAAATATCATAAATATATACGAATTAATGTGTCGTGATTAGTATGAGATTTGTTAAAATTAGTATGAGATTTGATATAAATAATCACTAAATTGTCGTGATTTTCTTTTTACAATTTCATATCAATTTTAACTATGTACTTTTCCATAATTTAATTTACGTTCTATTATAAATTTTGTTTTATAAATTCTTAATATTTATTCATATTTTTTATTAATTTTTTGCAAAACATCATTTGTGAAAACTGCCTAAACAAGAACATTTTGTAACCAACTGCAAAAAAACAACTCTGAAGGGGAAAAAACTTGGAAAAGTAGCATCGTACTTTCGATGATCATTCGTATCTGTAAGATAAGTTTTCTGACATGATTTAATTTTTTAAACTAACCCATGTAATACACGGGATCGAACCTAGTTATAATAATATAACGGCTTGGGCGGGCTTGTCCGAGTTCTTTTTCCATTGCACAAGCCCGCCCATTAGTTTTAGCGGTCCAGCCCGAGCCTGCCCATTTTTTTGAGAATGATTGCCCAAACCCACTTTTATAACGGGTCGTATAAATGTTTACAAATAAGTCTATTTGAAACATAAATTTTATAAAAGAAAGTTAATAAATGTAATTTTATTTAAAATGTAAAAAAAAAAAATTAAAATCCGGTTAATAGGAGCAGAGCCTGAAAAACTCCTGAAAAACTTATGAATTGATTAAACAAAGTTACTTTTTTTTTTTTCCAAATTAAACCTAAACATTCAACTCATCATTGATCAAAAATAACAAATCTCGATTCATTGATCAAAAAACTTTTCAAAGTTTCATAAAATGGAACAGACCTCAATTCATGATTCATCATAAGAACAAACAACCCACTTTGTGAAATCTAAAAAAATATAAGAATTCCAGAATAGATAATACATTTGTTTTTATAAATGTTGTTGAAGTTGTAGCATGTAGTGACAAAATCATTTGAAACTGCAACATGAAACTTGCTCTCAAGTATGAATTCAACTTGATCATAGCCCTATATAACATATATGCATATAATACAAACAATGGCGGAGCCAACTAATGCCTACCGTTAGCTTATGCTAACACTGGATTTTAAAAGAGAATAATTTTATGTAGGCCAAAGTCCACTAATTCATGAAGGCCCATTTAACCAATTAAATATTCAGCTTAGTGGCTAACCCATTCACCAAATATTATATTGTTGTTGGCCCACTTTAATATGAAAATAGGAATAAGATTTTACTTATCAGACTCTCATCTGACGCTCACGACCACACGCACTGATGCATTCAAGCCTGTTTCACACCTCACGATTTTGATTCAAGCTCAGGCCTCGCGATTTTGGTTCATGCCTCACGCGGTTCGGTGGTTGACTCTTATATTGTCTTTGTTTCATGGGCAAGAGCATCTCTTAACCTCATTTTCGAATTAAGGTAAAACCTCACCTAATAGTTTAAATATTAATTAAGAATTATTACTTCAGTTTTTGTTTAATGCTAATTATTTGAAACTTGAAAGTATTAAATGTTTGATTATTGCTATTTGTTTAACTTGAAAGTGTTAATATTTTTAGGGTTTAAATATTAAGATTTTAATTGTTACATGTTAAAACTTGCAAATTGTGTAGATATTTATTTAAGATGTTGAAATTATTGGGATATTTGACAAATATGGATAAATTCTTAACCAAAAGACAAACAATTGTTGATTCGTCTGAGCCAACCAATAATGAAAGTTCAAAACAAAGTCGTGTGGAAATAAACTTGGTCGAACTTCCCTCAGATCTTGGAATGCGGATTAGGATTTTGGATTATAATCATAATATTCGAGACGATTATTTTTTCGTTAAATTAAAGAGGATCACCCCAGTTGATTTTTCTGGCTCCGCCCCTGAATACAAACACGTAAACATATATTTGTACAACACCAAACTACTTTTTAAATAAACAAAGTTACAATATTGTAGGCAAACAATGTACTTTCAAATCTTCAACTATAGAAAAAAAATCAGACACAAACTCTTAATACAAACTTGGAGCAATTTTATAATAAAAAATAATATTAATTTTTTTGGCAATACTTCTACGACCATATCGTGAATGTTTTTAAAATCCTAATAAAACCCATGTTGGGTTAGAAAGAAATTTATTTTAAGTTACAAAAAATACAAAATTTAAGACACAAAACATTACGATTTGTATAGATCGTTGCATGATAGCTGTTTGGGTAGAAATTCCAACAGTCCATCGTCGTACGACCAACGATAACCAACGCCCTTCCTTTTGACGACCTTGACTAAACGACTGATAACCCGTCTAACAAATTCTGTCGTACATTATATCATGTTTAATGCAGGATTCAAAGACATTTATGACCAAAGATTGTAACGGAAGCCATCATCAATAAAAACGCACATAACGGAAGCCATCATCAATAACAACGGACATAACGGATGCTATCATCAATATCAAACGGTCATTCTATTAATGAGCAAGATACACATTCAAGACATGTAATCGGAGAAATAGATTATAAATATGAAGATAGAACTTCATATTCGGGACATCTGATTTTCAGACCTTACAAGCTCACGAATTACGTTCTCAAGCTCGTTCAGTCTCTCTCGAAATTCATAAAGCCTACTGCCGTTTGTCGCGCGACGCACGACCGAAGTCTAATTACACACGACGCACGACCGACTTACTTTATCGTATTGTTTTACATTGTATAACACTTGTAACACTTGTTATAAAGGACGACGTCCCTGATTGACGTCCATAGTGCACGACGACTCACACTCGTCCGCGGTTTTTACCCATTTCAGGGGTTTTCCGCGTCACCAATTCTCTCGTCTCATTTACTTTATTTTTATTGTAATCGTACGATTATCAGTGTTACTTTCTTTGGTTGGATCAAGC
Organism: Arctium minus; assembly: GCA_954870635.1. Classification (NCBI taxonomy): domain Eukaryota; kingdom Viridiplantae; phylum Streptophyta; class Magnoliopsida; order Asterales; family Asteraceae; genus Arctium; species Arctium minus. The sequence goes on from OX941080.1 coordinate 8,101,839, forward strand.
TTCACGTTTACCTTAAATTTTCCTTGAGAGATTTTTGGCATAAACAGTTTGGCGCCCACCGTGGGGCCCCATCCAAAGCAAATCTTCGATAATCTTACGACGTACTAACGTTTTCCTTTGAGTGTTTCTCTTTTGCATACATTCAGGACAATGGCATTCCAAGGAACTCAAGATCATGTTGTGGCCCAGATGAACATAGAGCTGACTGCTGCCCGTGCCCGTATTGACGCCCTAACAGCCCAGGCTCGACAAGCGGCTGAAACCATCGAGCATCTAAGAAAGCAAAGTGGAAACAATGTGGCAGGGGCTACGAATGCTTATGCCGGTACTTGGAACGTGCCCCCTCCATTGCCTAATTATCCTCGTCCACCACCAGTTAATCCTGCGACCTTCGTAATCCCAACCATGCCTATGGCCTCTATGCCATTCAATAGATATGCCTCTGATTCCTCGCAACAGACTAGCTTCAACGGATCAGGTTATGTTCCATTGGGTGTCCCAGGAGGTATCCCGATAGATCCCGTTGCGTAATGATTGAAGCTCCTGGAAGAGAAGAATGAGCGTGTCTTGTCGATGCTGGCCAAATTGCCGGGGGCAGTAGTCCCAGTTAATGTCGAGCCACGTACAAGATTTCAAGCATTGCCGTTTGTTGATGAGATCGCGTTGGTGGACGTCCCAAAGAAGTATAGCATCCCGACCTTCACCCCAAAATATTCAGGTGTCACTGATCCGACAGAACACGTCGCCCAATATAAACAGCTTATGTGGACTGTCTCGATACCGCATCAGTTTCAAGAAGTCTGCATGTGTAAGAGTTTTGGAGCGACCTTGACTGGAGCAGCGTTACAATGGTTGATCAATCTCAAACCCAAAACCATCGGGTCTTTTGCAGAGTTAGTGAACCAATTTTTCCAACAATTCGCCAGCAGCCGAAAAATGGAAAAACAGACGAGCGACCTTTACTATGTCGTACAGAAAAATGGAGAGTCCATCCGGGACTATTTTAACCGATTTAACGTGGAGATGATCGGTATCCGAAATTGCGACGTAAAAACAACCATTGAAGCATACAAACGGGGTTTGGACGATAGTTCAGGGTTGTATCTTGATCTTACGAAATATCCTCCAGAAACCTTTGAAGACGTACGAGCAAGGACGCTCGCCCATATGAGGGTCGAGGATGACCTCGCCTTCAGAAATAAACACTCGAGCGATAGGAAAGGCCTAGGTGTTAAAAAGCCAGACTTCAAACCAAAGCCGACCGGTCGATCAGAGCCTGCCAGACATATTTCAAATGTCAGATTTGAAAAGAAAGGGCTGACGACTTCCAAATTTGTCCAGTATCCTAAGGAATCATCTTATGGCTTCCGTGGATCAGCCAAGGAAGTCTTCGAGTCCCTGAAACAGCTCCAACAAAATATTCGATGGCCAAAGAAAAGCGATAAGGACAGTGATAAGAAAGATAAAAAAAATGGTGCGATTTCCATAATGACTTTGGTCATGTAACGGATGATTGCATCGCCCTGAAGAAAGAACTGTCCTGGCTTAACTCGAAAGGTTATTTACAAGAATTGACGGGAAAGAAGGATGTGCGTCCCACATCCCCAAAGCATGCCAAGGTGATTAATTGTATCACCGGATATTCTGATGTCTGTGGGACCACATATTCACCTGCTAAGAGACATGCTAGTCGCGGTCCCGACGACCGACCAATTCCAAAGGAGGCAAGACCCAAGGAGGACGCAGAATTAGAAGCTATGCCCTTGACGTACGACCAAGCAGATCTCGACAACGTATACTAGAAACATCATGACGGGCTAATTATCCAATTGAGCATTGGAAATTGCCTGACAAAGAGGATACTCGTCGACGGATGTAGTTTCGCTAACATTATCTTTTTTGATGCAGTGAAAGCTATGGGGATCGACAAATCCGAGATTACCCGACGCTCAACTACACTCGTTGGATTTAACGGAGGAGCGACAAATACCATGGGGGAAATCACCCTACCAGTATATGCTAAAGGAATCAATAGGCAGACGAAGTTCAACGTCGTCGACTGCTCATCGGCTTATAACGTTATCCTTGGGCGACCATGGATCCACGATATGAAAGCCGTACCCTCGACGTACCACCAAACCTTGAAATTCCCCACGCAATAGGGAGTACAGGAGATCAAAGGCGAAAGAAAAGTTGTTAGGGAATGTTACAAAGTCTCTTTGAAGCCCCCGAAGCAGACAATATAGCAATTACAGAGCTAGGACGTTCCTGGGACTGATGACGATTATCGCTTGGAAGTTGTCGTCCTAAACCAGGATAAGCCTGATCAAATGGTCTACATAGGTTCGACACTCGATCCATCCTTTAAAAAGAGACTAATTTCTTTTTTTGCAGGACCACTATGATTGCTTCGCATGGACGCACGAAGACATGGTGGGTATTGATCCGAGTATTATTTTCCATAAACTCAACGTTGATCCATCATTCAAACCCGTTCAGCAGAAAAGACGAAAATTTGCTCCTGAAAGAAATAGAGTTATCAACGACGAAGTTGATAATCTACTTAAAACAGGAAAAATACGAGAAGTCAAATATCCAGATTGGCTCGCCAACGTTGTTGTCGTCCAAAAGAAAATTGGCAAATGGAGAGTGTGCATTGATTTCACAGACCTTAACAAGGCCTGTCCAAAAGATCCATTTCCGTTGCCACACATTGATTCTATGGTTGACGCTATAGCTGGACACGAATTGCTCACCTTCATGGACGCATATTCTGGATATAACCAGATATTGATGCATTCCGACGATCAGGAAAAAAACGGTCTTCATGACAGATACAGGTATTTATTGTTATAAGGTAATGCCTTTTGGTCTTAAGAATGCAGGTTCGACGTACCAGCGGTTAGTGAATATGATGTTCAAAGAACATTTGGGAGACACTATGGAGGTATACATCGACGACATGCTCGTCAAATCGAAACATACGGACGATCATATAAAACATTTGAAGCTGTCGTTCGACATTTTGCGTGAATACAAAATGAAGTTAAATCCGACAAAGTGTTCTTTTGGAGTTCGAGTTGGCAAATTCCTTGGTTACATGGTCACACGACGAGGAATCGAAGCTAACCCAGATCAAATCAAAGCAATTATCGAGCTAAAATCGCCCAAAAAATTTATAGAAGTCCAACGCCTAACAGGACGTGTAGCAGCATTAAACAGATTCATCTCTCGGTCGTCCGACAGATGTCACCTATTCTACAACGTCCTGCGAAAAAACAAAGTATTCGAATGGACTGATAAGCATGAGGAGGCGTTGCAGCAACTCAAGAAATACATGACATCACCTCCCTTCCTCTCCAAACCCGAGAAAGATGAAATTCTTCAACTATATCTAGCCGTCAGTGCTAATTCAGTGAGTGCAGTCCTTACACGAGAAACCGACGGACGACAATTCCCGAACTACTATGTAAGTAAAAATCTATTAGACTCTGAAACCAGGTATTCGTCTATGGAAAAACTCTTGCTTTCGTTAGTTATGGCCGCTAAGAAGTTACGACATTATTTCGAATCGCATCCTATAACTGTTGTAACTAACTTCCATTGAAGTCTGTGTTAAGAAAACCCGAACTAACAGAACGACTAGCTAAATGGAGCATCTACCTTAGTAGTTATGATCTGGATTTTAAGCCTAAAACGGCGATCAAATCACAGGTCTTGGCAGATTTTGTTACAGATTTCAGTCCAGGACTAGAAGAAGCGACGACGTCCAACGAGTTAATTGTGGCGACTTTGCACGACACCATTTGGACGCTCGACGTCGATGGTTCGTCGAACATACGAGGAACAGGCTTGGATGTCATCCTACAGTCCCCACAAGGGGGCAAGATAGTGTACTCCATACGGTGCGACTTCAATGCAACAAATAATGAGGCAGAGTACGAATCACTGATTGCGGGAATCAAAATTGCTCATGATTTGGGGGCAACATATCTGCATGTCCGAAGCGACTCGTCCCTAGTTGTTAACCAAATCAATGGAGAGTTCGCAGCAAAAGATTCGAGGATGATTGCCTATTATAAAATAGTAAAAGAAGAAGCAAAGAAGTTCAGTCGCTTCGTAATCGAGCAGATACCAAGAGATCAGAACACTCAAGCTGATGCACTAGCCAATTTGGGGTCAACACTTAATCAAATGACATTCGACAGTATCCCAATAGTCCACCTTGCAACACCATCCATCAAAGACGACGGTAATACTTGGTCGCACCAATTGAGGAAGAAAACTCTTGGACGGATGACATTAAAAATTATCTAGAGAACGATCAACTGCCTGATGACAGAATGGAAGCAAGAAATGTCAGATTTAAAGCATCAAGGTATGTCATGATCAGAGGACAATTATATCGAAGATCTTCGACTGGTTTGAATCTACGATGTATTACCAACAAAACGCAAGTCCAGAAAATCTTACAATATATGCACGATGGTGAATGCGGAAATCACTCAGGAAGTCGCAGTCTAGCCAACAGGATATCACGACAAGGTTACTATAGGTCGACATTAAGGCAAGATGCGATCAGGTATGTACAGTCGTGCGACGCATGTCAGCGACACGCAGGTATGTCTCATAAACCGTCTGAACCCTTGCACTCGACTTTGATCCCATGGCCCTTTATGAAATGGGGAATGGACATCGTTGGGAAACTACCACCTGCCCCCGGGCAAAAGGTATTCCTTCTAGTTTTAACAGATTATTTCTCTAAGTGGATAGAAGCAACGACTTTCTCCCAGGTTCGGGACAAAGAAGTCGTTTCTTTCATCCAAACTAACATCATTTGCAGATTTGGAATTCCATCCGAAATAACATGCGACAATGGGACACAATTCATCAGTGATCGGACGCGAAGATTTTGTGAAGAAAGGAACATCAAGTTGGTGACATCGACACCTCGATATCCACAGTCGAATGGCCTAGCCGAATCAAGTAATAAAACTATCATCAATTCGATCAAGAAAAGACTCAAAGCTGCCAAAGGAAAGTGGGTGGAAGAATTACCTTCCGTTCTATGGGCTAATCGTACGACACCACGTACGTCCACAGGACAAACTCTTTTTCCTTAGTCTATGGATGCGAAGTTGTGTTACCTATTGAGGTACGACTACCGACTTCAAGACATACGTCCGTTGAGCATAACTTGGTCGACCTGAGCTATGACCTCGACGCCTTAGAGGAACTTAGAGAAGCAGCACACATCCACATGGCGTCACAGAAACAAGCGGTCGAGCGACATTTCAACAAAAATGTCCAAATCAAATTTTTCCAAGAAGGCAACTACGTCCTACGTTGAGTGTTTCAAAACACTCAAGAGATCAAAGTAGATAAACTTTCCACTAAGTTGGAAGGTCCTTACCAAATCTTTGGCGTCGTGGGTAAGGGAGCTTATAAAATCCAAACCCTCGACGGTCGAGATATCCCACGAAGTTGGAATGCAGTTCATTTAAAGATGTATTTCTTTTAATTTCCGAATTCATTTCCTTTGATTGTTTTTTAAGAAAGATTACTGACTTAAACATCGGAGGGTCTTTGGTCAAACCAACGACCACCCCACTAACGTTGTTTTTCGCAGGGACGCACGACTTAGTTAAAACCTTTATGTCAGTTAATATTCATACGACCGGTCGTAATTGTTGAAAAGGGTTAATTTTTGCACTTGATGTTCGATATTTAGATCCGAGAACCATTATTACAATTGCACTTGGTCGATCGTAAATCTCAGTTGATTTCATTATAGCACGTTAATGAATGATGGTTTGGTCAAACGTATGATATATCGTGATTATATATCCTTTTAAATTACTCAACGTGCGATAAGAAAAGCAAGTAACAAACATTGACGGACAAAAGAAACTTTTATATTAGATATTTAAAAGAAAATTACAAAGACAAGAGACGACCACAGACGACCGACTCCTAATAGTAAATTCAAAAGAAACTAAGCTAAGAAGGAGGAACGTCAGATTGTTCCTGCACGACATCAGTTACTACAGTCTCTGCTGCCGCCGCCTCTTCTCCCCCATCGCTCCCCTCCAATTCATCATCTTCATCAAGGTTCCTTTCGGTCCCCATGGTGTCGAGGTAGGTTTTGAGCTTCTCAGCGGCCGATACCATGGGATTCTTCCCATTCAGATGATGCCTCATCAAAGCGGCTCGGGCCGTGAAACGAGAGAAGACCTCGATTTGCTTATTCTCCGTATCCAGGTCCTTGATGTCACCCTCCAGCTCCTCGACCCTCTTCTTGAGGGGCGCGATTTCGTCAGCAGAAGTAGCAGCAGCAGTGACGGCCTTGATCTTCTCGACCTCCAGTTTCGTCGACGACGCCTCAAGCTCAAGGAGACGATCCCTGAGCTTAACTTTCTCATGATCCAAAATCTCTAGTAGACTCTGGGCATCAGAGAGCTCAGTTTTGAGGCCCTCGACCTTTGCCTTCTCAGCCTCGACCGCCTCCAGGGAGACCTTCTCCTTTCCAAGAGCCTCATCGGCCCTTTTTTCGACGTCAGGGAAGGCCGCCCTAAGACCTTCCATCTGAGCGAAGAAGCTCAGACTGGATTGGAAAGCCTATACGACAGAAGGGAAAGAGTTAATAATAAGAAAAATGAGTAACAGAGAAAGTATAAAATGGGTAAGACTTACCATAAAAGAGAGACCAGCGGCATGCGCCCAAGTGTCCTCGACCCGAGACTCCTTGTATCGTTCATAGAAGGCCGGGAGGAGGAATCTCCCCAGGTATGGAAAAATGACGTCCCTCTCAAGGACGTCATTGACCATGAAGTCAGATGGGAGATTGACTTTAAACGCCGTCTCTCCCACTTTCTCCTTGTTCTTCTCCTCACTCTTGGAGGAGGAAGAAGGTGCAAGGAAGGGCTTATCAACGCCCGACACCCACGACGTTGGGACGTCCTTCGTCGCCTTGGTCGAGCCTCCGAGCTCGACCCCAACAACAGTTCCCTTCAAGGGTGTCGTCCCTGCAAGGGACGACAGAGTAGCATCACCCGTCTTCTTGGGAGAGAATCGAGGTTTGCCTCAGACGCGTCTTGTGTTTACCCCCGCAGAAGGGGCAAATCTCTTCTTCGTTTTTTCCCTGCCTTGGCGGGCAAGCTCTAGTAGCTCGTCTCGGCTAGGGGCGGACGATTTTGCAGCTGCGTCCCCTGGATAAAATAAGCAAGTTAGAAAAGAAATGACATACGATACAAAAATAAACATTGTCGAACGACATACCAGACATCTCTTCTTCTCTTTCTTCTTCCCTTTCGTCTTCTCTCTCTTCTTCCCTTTTTTCCTCTTCTCTCCTCACTTCTTCCTCTTCTTTTCTATCTTCTTCTCTTCTCCTCTCTTCTTCTCGACGAGAACCCTTGACGAACGTCGCTTCAGAAACGACCTCGTCTTCTTCGTCGTTCGACCGAGCAGAAAACGGACAATCAACGATACTTCTTTCCAAGATCCTCTGAATCTTGTCGCGGGAATCGCTATTTGGCTTCACCTTAGTGAAGTCGATTGCTGTCAAACGGAAAAAGAAACCATCAATATAGATATTATAAAGAATAAAAAATAAATAAACGCACGACAAAGCGGCAAACCTACCCGATTCATTCCATCCGGACGACAACCATTGGCTGTCCTCATCGTTCACGGACGCCACTTGGATAAAAACGTACTGGCGTTTCCAACCCCGGTCGTTCACCGCAGTATTGTGCAACAGTACATTGTCTCCCTTCGTTCGAGGGAATAGACTATACCGGTGATAGTTATCCGGTCGAACGCTGTAAGCAGTCAGGAGGTCGTTCAAGTTGAACGAAACCTCCCAATCGGCCATGAGACGCTCGATAACCTGGACAATTCGCCAGAACTGAGGCATTAACTGTCCAGGCGTCAAATCGAATGCATACAAAAATGCCTTGTCCAAAGGACTAAATGGCCAAGTAAATCCTATCTTGAAGGGATACTCGTACAGAACACAGTACCCCTTCGGAACCTCGTCCGGCCTTAAGTCCTCCGGCGTCATCAGATTAATTTCATCTGGAATCCTGGCCAATTTTTTAAAGTAATCTAAGTTTTCCTCTTCCCTATACACACTCACGGCTTCGGTCGACATCTGAAAATCTGGGATATTCAGGGTCGCACGCCAGTAACTAAGGATGTCCCAAGCTTTCCTAGGCTTTCTAGCTATGGACTTCTTACGCATATAATCGACAAAGAGGGAAAACGGGAAGTCGTACCTTAAGTAGAACTCTAAACCTCGAACTTAGAATGGAAAGGATTCTGATCGCTCGGAAAGTGTATCTCGCCGGAGGTATATGATCTCTAAAAAAGGTAAGCGTAAAAAAAGGACAATCCCTATTTATACTTGTTTATGCCAAAAATCTCCCAAGGAAAATTTAAGGTAAATGTGGAGTTTGATCCAACCAAAGAAAGTAACAACAATAATCGTATGACTACAGTAAAAATAAAGTAAATGAGACAAGGGAATTGGTGACGTAGAAACCCCCTAAAATGGGTAAAAACCGCGGACAAGTGTGAGTCGTCGTGCACTATGGACGTCAATTCGGGACGTCGTCCTTTATAACAAGTGTTAGAAATGTAAAACAATACGATAAAGTAAAGTCGGTCGTGCGTCATGTATAATTAGACTTCGGTCGTGCGTCACACGAAAAACGGCAGTGGATCTTATGAACTTCGAGAGAAACTGAGCGAGCTTGAGAACGTAATTTGTGAGCTTGTAAGGTCTGAGAATCAGATGTCCGAATGTGAGGTTCCATCTTCATATTTATACTCCATTTCTCCGTTGATACGTCTTGAATTCTCATCAATAGAATGGCCGTTTAATATTGATGATTTCGTCAGTTATGTCCGTTGCTATTGATGATAGTCTTCCGTTATAATCTTTTAATCATAAATGTCTTTGAATCCTGCATTAAACATGATATAATGTATGTTGTAGGTTAGTAACTGAAATCAAGTCGTACGACAGTATTTATCGGATGAATATTTTAGTCGTGGTCGCCCCAAAGGAAGGGCGTCGGTTATCTCTCTGATCGTGTGACGATGAACTGATGGACTGTTGGAATTTCTACCTGACGGTTATCGCTGGTCGTACGACAATGGACTATTGGTATTTTTACCCAAACAGTTTGCCCCCAAATTTAAAATTCAAGCGGCAACTTTTTGAAATTTAAATTTTAAAATCATGACACGTGTCATAAAGGAAACGCGGATAGTTGAAATAAAACCGAATTGGTTTGTTTCCAACTGAACCATGACGTCAACCCTGCAGAGTAAATGGTTAGACAGCTAACATTGGACAGGTGTCATGCATTCGACGAATGCACTTGAGTGATTTTCCTGACATTGACGACACGTATCAATTGGCGATTGGCGATATAATTTTCTGGCGATTCGTGTTTCTGATTTTTCAGTATAAATAGGGATTGTCTTCATTCCTTTCCTTCTTTACGCTTACCTTTTTGAATACATTATACCTCCGGCGAGATTTACTTTCCAAGCAATCAAAATCCTTTCCATTCTAAATTCGAGGTTTAGAAGTCTATTTAAGGTACAACTTCTCGATCTCCTTCTGTGTCGGTTATATGCATAGGAAGTCCATAGCTAGAAAGCCTAGGAAAGCTTGGGATATTCTTAGTTATTGGCATGCGACTCTAAATATCCCTGATTTCTAGATGTCGAGCGAGCCTGTGAGTATATATAGGGAAGAAGAAAACCTAGATTATTTTCAAAAATTGGCCAGGATTCCAGATTGAATCAATCTGATGACTCCGGAAGACTTAAGGCCGGATGAGGTTCCGAAGGGGTATTATGTTTTATACGAGTATCCCTTCAAGATTGGTTTTACTTGGCCATTTAGCCCTTTGGTCAGGGCGTTTTTGGATGCGTTCGAATTGACGCCTGGACAGTTAATGCCTCAATTCTGGCGGATTGTCTATGTTATCGGGCGTCTTACAGCCGATTGGGAGGTTCCGTTCAATGTGAACGACCTCCTGACTGCTTATAGCGTTCGACCGGATAATTATCATCGGTACAGTCTATTCCCTCGATCGAAGGGAGATAACGTATTGGTTCATAATACCGCGGTGAATGATCGTGGTTGGAAACGTCAATACGTTTTCCTCCAAGTGGCGTCTGTGCGCGATGAAGACAGCCAATGGTTGTCGTCCGGGTGGAACGAATCGGGTAGGCTAACTGCTTTGTCGTGCATTTATAATATATACTAATGATGTCTTTCTTTGTTTGGCAGCAATTGACTTCACTAAAGTGAAGCCAAATAGAGATTCTTTCAACAAGATTCAAAGGATCTTGTAGAGGAATATTGTCGATCGTTCGTTTTCTGTTCGGTCGACCGACGAAGAGGACGAGGTCATTTTTGTAGCCGAAGAGACGTCCGTTGAGGGTTCTCGTCAGGAAGAAGAGAGGAAGAAAAGGAAGAAGAGAGGGAAGAAGAGAGAGAATAAGAAATGACCGGTAAGTCGTTCGACAATACTTTTTACTTTTATATCGTATGTCAGTTCTTTTTTTAACTTGCTCTCTTCATTCAGAGGACGCAGCTGTAAAGTCATCTGCCCTTAAGCGAGTCGAGCAACTGGAGCTTGCTCGTCAAGGCAGGGAAAAGTCGAAGAAGAGATCTGCCCCTTCTACGGGGGTAGACCTCAGACGTGTCCGAGGCAAACCTCGGTCTTCACCCAAGAAGACGGGTGACGTTACTTTGTCGTCCTCTGTAGGGACGACACCGGTGGAAGGAACCATTGCTGGGGTCGAGCTCGGAGGCTCGACTCAGGGGACGAAGGACACTCTAACGTCGGGGGTGTCGGGCGTTAATAAGCCTTTCCTTGCACCTTCTTCCTCCTCCAAGGGTGAGGAGTAGAACAAGGAAAACGTGGGAGAGACGACCTTTAAAGTCACTCTCCCTTCTGACTTTATGGCTAATGACGTCCTCGAGAGGGACGTCATTTTTCCACACCTTGGAAAATTTCTTCTTCCGACCTTCTATGACCGATATAAGGAGTCTCGGGTCGAGGATACTGGGGCGCACGCCGCTGGTCTCTCCTTTATGGTACGTCTTACTTATTCGTTATTCCCTTCATTATTTTTCTTATTATTAACTCTTTCTTTGTTGTCGTGCAGGCTTTCCAAGCCTGTCTGAGCTTCTTCGCTCAGATGGAAGGTCTTAGGACGTCCTTCCCAGACGTCAAGAAAAGGGCCCCCGAGGCTCTTGAGAGGGAGATGGTCGCCCTGAAGGTGGTTGAAGCTGAGAAGGCAAAGGTCGAGGGCCTTAAGTCTGAGCTCTCTGATGCCCGAAGTCTACTAGAGATTTCGGATCGTGAGAAGGTTAAGCTTAGGGATCATCTCATTGAGCTTGAGGCATCGTCGACCAAATTGGAGGTCGAGAAGATTAAAGCTGTTACTGCTGCTGCTACTTCTGCTGATGAAGTCGCGTCCCTCAAAAAGAGGGTCGATGAGCTGGAAGGCAACGTCAAGGACCTGGAGACTGAGAATAGGCAAATCGAATCCTTCTCTTGCTTCACGGCCCGGGCTGCCTTGATGAGGCATCATCTGACTGGTAAAAATCCTATGGCGTCGACCGCTGAGGAGCTCAAGACCTACCTTGACACCGTGGGGACTGAAAGGGACCTTGACGAAGACGATGAATTAGAGGGAAGTGATGGTGGAGAAGAGGCGGCAACAACAGAGACTGATGTCGTGCAGGAACAGTCTGACGTTCCTTCTTCTTAGCTCTTTAGATTTATTATCTAGGGGTCGGCCGTCTGTGGTCGTCCCTTAACTTTGTAATTTTCTCTTCTAGTGACAAAGTTTCTTTTGTACATCGATGTTTGTTATTTGCTTTTCTTTGTCAAACCTATTTCTTATCACACGTCGAGTAATTTTAAAATATAAACAGAGTATATCATATGTTCGACCAAACCATCATTCATTAACATGCTATAATGAAATCGATCGAGATTTACGATCGAACAAGTGCAATGGTAATAATGGTTTTCGAATATAAGTATCAGGAGTCAAGTGTAAAAAATTAACCTTTATCAATAATTACAACCAACCATATACACGCGATCGTATTAGTATTACTCGACATGAAAACCTTAACTAAGTCGTGCGTTCCTGCGAAGAACAACGTTAGCAGGGTGGTCGTTGGTTTGACCAACGACCCTCCGATGCTTAAGTTAGTAATCTTTTTGAGAAATAATCCAAGGAAACGAATTCGGAATTTAAAAGAAATACCTCTTTAAATGAACTGCATTCCAACTTCGTGGGATATCTCGACCGTCAAGGGTTTGGATTTTATAAGCTCCTTTACCCACGACGCCGGAGATTTGATAAGGGCCTTCCCACTTAGTGGAAAGTTTACTAGCGTTGAGTTCTTGAGTGTTTTGGAACACTCGACGTAAGACATAGTTGCCTTCTTGGAAAACTTTGATTTGGACATTTTTGTTGAAATGTCGCTCGACCGCTTGTTTCTGCGATGCCATGCGGATGTGTGCTGTTTCTATAAGTTCCTCCAAAGCGTCGAGGTCATAGCTCAGGTCGACCAAGTTATGTTCGACGGACTTATGTCTCGAAGTCGGTAGTCGTACCTCAATAGGTAACACAGCTTCACATCCATAGACTAATGAAAAGGGGGTTTGTCCTATGGACGTACGTGGTGTCGTACGATTGGCCCATAGAACGGAGGGTAATTCTTCTACCCACTTTCCTTTGGCAGATTTGAGTCTTTTCTTGATCGAATTGATGATAGTTTTATTACTAGACTCGACAAGGCCATTCGACTGTGGGTATCGAGGTGTCGACGTTACCAACTTAATGTTCCTTTCTTCACAGAATTTTCGCGTCCGATCATTGATGAATTGTGACCCATTGTCACACGTTATTTCGGACGGAATTCTAAACCTGCAAATGATGTTAGTTTGGATAAAAGAAACGAATTCTTTGTCCCGAACCTGGGAGAAAGCCGTTGCTTCTATCCATTTAGAGAAATAATCTGTTAAAACTAGAAGAAATACCTTTTGCCCAGGGGTAGGTGGTAGTTTTCCAACGATATCCATTCCCCATTTCATAAAGGGTCATGGGATTAAATTCAAATGTAAGGGTTTAGATGGTTTATGAGACATACCTGCGTGTCGTTGACATGCGTCGCATGACTGTACATACCTGATCGCATCTTGCCTTAGTGTTGGCCAATAATAACCTTGTCGTGATATCCTGTTGGCTAGACTGCGACTTCCTGAATGATTTCTGCATTCACCGTCGTGCATGTCTTGTAAGATTTTATGGACTTGCATCTTGTTGGTAATACATCGTAGATTCAAACCAGTTGAAGATCTTCGATATAATTGTCCTCTGATCATAATGTACCTCGATGCTTTAAATCTAACCTTTCTTGCTTCCATCTTGTCATCAGGCAGTTGATCGTTCTCTAGATAATTTTTAATGTCGTCCGACCAAGAATTTTCTTCTTCAATTGGCGCGACCAAAGTATTATTGTCGTCTTTGATAGATGGTGTTGCAAGGTGGACTATTGGGATATTGTCGAACGTCGTTTGATTAAGTGCTGACCCCAAATTGGCTGGTGTGTCAGCTTGAGTGTTCTGATCTCTTGGTATCTGCTCGATTATGAAGCGACTGAACTTCTTTGCCTCTTCTTTTACTAATTTATATTAGGCAATCATCCTCGAATCTTTTGCTGCGAACTCTCCATTAATTTGGTTAACGACTAAAGACGAGTCGCTTCGGACGTGCAGATGTGTTGCCCCCAAGTCATGAGCAATTTTGATTCCCACAATCAGTGCTTCGTACTCTGCCTCATTATTTGTTGCCTTGAAGTCACACCGTATGGAGTATACTATCTTGCCCCCTTGTGGGGACTGTAGGACGACACCGAGGCCTATTCCTCGTATGTTCGATGAACCATCAACGTCGAGCGTCCAAGTGGTGTCGTGGAAAGTCGCCACAATTAACTCATTGGACGTCGGTGCTTCTTCTAGTTGTGGACTGAAATCTATAACAAAATCTGCCAAGACTTGTGATTTGATCGCCATTTTGGGCTTGAAATCGAGATCATAATTACTGAGGTAGATGCTCCATTTAGCTAATCGTCCTGTTAGTTCGGGTTTTCTTAACACAGACTTCAATGGAAAGTTAGTTACAACAGTTATAGGATGCGATTCAAAATAATGCCGTAACTTCTTAGCAGCCATAACTAACGAAAGCAAAAGTTTTTCTATAGACGAGTACCTGGTTTCAGCGTCTAATAGAGTTTTACTTACATAGTAGATTGGCAATTGTCATCTGTCGGTTTCTCGTATAAGGACTGCACTCACCGAATTAGTACTGACGGCTAGATAAAGTTGAAGAACTTCACCTTTCTCAGGTTTGGAGAGGAAGGGAGGTGATGTCATGTATTCCTTGAGTTGTTGCAACGCCTCCTCGTGCTTATCAGTCCACTCGAATCCTTTGTTTTTTCGCAGGACATTGTAGAAGAGGTGACATTTGTCGGACGACCGATAGATGAATCTGTTTAAGGCTGCTATACATCCTGTTAGGCGTTGGACTTTTTTAAAATTTCTGGGCGATTTTATCTCGATAATTGTCAGGATCTAATTCTTAACAAGAATAATGAACTCAGAAACAATATTAAAGGAGTTGCGGAATAACAGTTTAATATTCAACAATCAATGTAACAGTGAATCAGAAATCACAACTTGTAGACTTTATTGAATGCTTAAAGTTACACGATTTCAAACAAAACCTCAATATTGATGAACAGGATCACTAATACGAATTCTACTTATCTAGAACTAGGGTTCTAAACCTTGAGGTTAATTCTCTCTATGAAAACAAAAGTTCAAAAGTTAATTCTATCATAGACTTCTATACTATTTATACAAGACATATTACAAGATAATTATCAAAATAAACTTGATCTTCAATCCATAATTATCTTTTTTTACTTTAGCAAGTCTTCTATACAGCTGTCTTCATTCCATACTGACTCTTCATCTCATAAGCAGCACTAACCATCTTCAGCAGCATTAAAATCCTCAGCAGTAGTAATTGTGTTCAGCAGTATTAACTTTGATCTGACAGTACTAACTTCAGCAGTACTAACTACTAGCAGTACTAACTCTCCAAGCAGTACTAACTTTTGAAATAGCAGTACTAACTTGTCAAGCAGTATTAAATCTACTAGCAGTAGTAATCAGTTGTGCTAGCAGCATTAACCATACTTAAGCAATTCTTTAATTCCCAACAATCTCCCCCTAACTTGACTTTTAAGAAGAGAAGTCAAGTTCTTCAATTATGATCGTTAAGATGCTTTCAACACTACAACTTAGTTGCCCAAATTTGGATTCAGACCAGACTTTGATTGATTGTCCTTCTTACCACAATTCTGGCCATTTCTGATTCCTTTGCACACACTAGCTTAGCTTTCAGCATCCCATTCAGCTTCTCCTTGCTATGATCATATACTTTGTCCACCAGGTAGTAATCATGATAACAGTTATCTATTGTGATCATGTATACACCACAGTTTTCAAAAATTATCCACTTATCAATCTTCTTAAACACATACCCATGATGTAGATCCTTTATCCTGTGCACCACTTTTTCTGGTTCAAACATCATACACAAGTAATCCATTGCAATCTTGAGTAGACTTTCTTCAGTTCCTTTCAAAACATGCTTATATAACTTCATTCCCACTTTATGCATTTCTTCTAGGTCAGCCCTGGAACAACTTCTTATCACTTTGCCCCAAGTTGAGTAGACTTCAAACACATCACCAACTCTTTTAAGTATGAAGTACTCCTTTCTGTTGTCCCTCAGAATATCCCAAAATATAACTTCTGGTGCTTTCACAGAAATGGGAACAACCTGTACTGGTTCTATTACAGTCATGAACAAATCAACCTGCTCATTTGATTGCATATTGGATGGTTCTGGATTCTGCTCTGGTTCTGCTGAAGGTGGAACAGAAGATTCTGCCTCTCTTTCTGATTCTTCAATCCTTGGCTTATTGGACTGTTTCTTGGAAGCTATAGTCTTTACTCTATTTGCAGATTTCATTTCCATTCCAACATTCTCTTGCTCTTCCTTCTTTTCTTCAACCTTTTCCTTTGAAGGTGTGGTTTCCTCAGGGAATGGTTGTTGGATGTTGAGATCATGCCTCTCTTTCATCCTTCTTTCTGCTTCTTCCCTTTGAGAGGAATCCCCTTGAAGCTTTGTCATTTCCTTCTTATAAAGCTCCTCAACCTTGTTGTATGCCATGTTAGTGAACATCTCTCCTTTGACACCAATTGAGCCTTTCAGAAAGTTGATCATTTTTCTCCTTTCTTGATTGGCCAAAAAGGTCTTGGAAGGTTGTCTTTTCTGCTTCTTGACTGGCATTCTTTGCTTGGTTGCTTTTGCTACACTTTTCTTGGCCTCAGCTGCAGTTTGCATGTTCTTTTGATACTCCTCATTAAGCTTTTTAGCCATCTCCAGTGCAAGCTCTTTGTTTTTTTCAGATTGGAGTTGTTCTTCCTTTTCCATCTCAGCTTGAAGCTGCTTTGCCACTTCTTCATCTAACTCCAACTGGTTCTTCTTCTTTAAGGGTTGTTCAGATTCAACCATCTTAGCTTTTCCCTTTGCCTCCTTCAAATTTGCCTCACTCATTTCTTTTTTTTTCTTTTCAAGGCCTCCTTCTTTAATGACCACTCCCTTGGCCTTTTGAGTAGCCTTAGGAGTGTCATTCTTGGCTTTTACCAACGTTTCTGCAATTTCCAATTCTTCAACAGATAGCCCTGTTACTGCTGCTACTTGTTCTGTTACTGCTGCTTGTGATTTTGTTTCTACTGCTGCTTGAACCTCATCTGTTTCTGCTGCTTGTGGTTCTGTTTCTGCAGCTTTCTCCCCCTCAAAATCAAATCCCATCTCAGATGTACTTTCCTTTTCTGCTTCAGCCTCTTGATTCTCCCCCTTGTTGAAAACATCATTAGCACTTGTTCTCTTCTTCAAAACAAACTGTCGTCTCCTCTTCTTGTGCACCAATCTTGTCACCATTTTCTTTAATTTGGTAATCTGTACTTGTTGAGACAGAATTACCAATTTCATCTCTTCTATGTCTTTGCCTTGTTTGATGACATCCAGATTAATGTTGCCCATAGTTTCCATCAATTCATTGTAGTCATATCTGTCCTCACCTCCTTTGGGTGTGTTTACCACCTTTGGAGGATCATTGGATCTTTTTGTAGTGGAAGTCTTCTGCCTAGCAGAAGCACCCTCCACCCCCTTGGTCTCTTGGCACCTGGGACCTTTCGATGATTGCTCATCCAAAGTTGCCATGGGGGAGGTCTTATTGATGTTACCACTGTCCTCCTCTGTGCTAGCAGGAGTAGTGGCAGCCTTCTCACCCATATGCTCATTCATCTCCTCAGTGAGCACCTCCTTGGGGTTGGGAGACACCCCTGTGGTTTCCCTATAGATATTCTCTAATGGAATATTCTCCATTAGAGGGCTTAAAGGCTTTGTGGGTGAAGGTACAAGAAGGGAAGGAGCCTTATTTACCTTTTTCCTTATGTATGTATTGGTGATGGGTGAAGTTGGTTTTTGAAGAAGGGACTGAGGGATTGATATACTGATTGAAGGTTGGGATTGGCTTTCAGTGGGATGGTCTAGTGAGGGCCTTGACCCTGAAGCCATACCTTCTTGATTGTGGGACACCACCATCATTGTAGAGAACAATGGAGTGTCAACTCCTTCCGAGTCCATGGGAGATCTCTTCATATTTGAAAAGACCTTGCCCTTGGGGATTTTAGGTACATATACCTCATCAAATTGAGGCATATCCATCAATTCAGTGGTTATAACTGCCTGGACAAATCTTGGGTACATATAACAACTCTTTTTGTTTCCCAAGTTTGACACAAGGTCATTGAAAATCATATTTGAAAAATTATACTTTCTGGCAGTGGCCAAGCAGACCAAAGCATAAGCAATGGTACTGCTGAACTCACTCCATCCAGTAGTTTTTCTAGAGATACAATGCATAAGGGTATGGACAAAGAAACGCCATTGGGGAGAAAATTTGGCTTTTGAGAACTTGAAAACACCCAATGGGCCTCCATACCCCATTCTAGTTAGAGTGAAAAACAGATCATCATTAGAGATAGATGTTATACCTGAGGCATCGTCTAGACGTAGACTGATGCAAATTACCTCTTCAGAAACTGTCAAGGGTTTGTCACACACCCTTGTCTTGATAACCTTCACACCATTTTCAGTAATAGCAGTGGCATTGGCCCAAAATTGCTTCTGGTGCTCAATGTAGATTGATGGTGACACTGTAAGCGCATGAGCGATATGGCTGGACTTGAGAAAATCCACTATTTGATGGAATCCAGCAGCTTGCTTTGGCTTTTGAAGCATTGCGATTTCATTGTGTTCATCAATAAACGCCATTGATGCCATTGAGCTTGAGTAGTCTTGACTAAAACTCACTAGGTGCTTGAGAGAAAACAATTAGAGAGAAGATGAATAGTATTCAAAGAGTCGTTATGAGCTTTTAGGCGGGCAAACGGGTATTTATATGCTTCGGGAAAGAAGCAGTATTAACTGAGAGCAGTATTAACCACTAGCAGTATTAACTAACTAGCAGTATTAACTGAGAGCAGTATTAACTAACTAGCAGTATTAACTATACTTACACTTTTTGAAGCTTGAGCAAGGCAATACACTTCCTGAGAAAGATGTTTAGTAGCACCAAAAATAACCAAATAACAGGTATACAATCACTTTTTAAACATGAGTTTATTCAGAGTTAATCATGCCCACACTTGTGACCAAGAAAGTGAATCTACCCACATCAAAAGTTTTAGTGAATAGATCAGCAAACTGGTTATCAGTATGTACTTTAGTAACTTGAATAAGCTTCTTTTCATTGCAGTCTCTAATAAAGTGATACCTGATCTCAATGTGCTTTGTTTTGGAGTGTTTGACTGGATTGTTGACAATGCTGATAGCACTGCTATTGTCAATGAAGATTGGAGTATGAAGAAAGGTTACCCCATAGTCCAGCATTTGATTCCGAATCCATAGAACCTGAGAGCAGCAACTTGCAGCAGCAATGTACTCAACTTCTGTTGTTGATAAGGACACTGTGGTTTGCTTCTTACACTGCCAAGATACTAGTCTTGCACCCAAAAGTTGACATCCCCCTGAAGTAGACTTTCTATCCATATTAGCACCACCCAAGTCACTGTCTGAATATGCAATCAAGTCAAAGTTGGATTCATAAGGATACCAAAGACCTAATCTAGGTTGCCCTCTTAAGTATCTAAAAATCCTTTTAACTGCTTGAAGATGTGACTGCTTTGGCTTGACTTGGAATCTGGCACAAACACACACTGGAAACATGATATCTGGTCTTAAGTCTGTGAGATACATGAGAGATCCAATCATTGATCTGTAAAGATGGACATCAACATCCTCCCCCTCAAGATCAGCAGTGATCTGTTTATGAGTCTCCATTGGTGTGCTTGCTGGCTTTGAGTCTGTTAAACCATACTTATCCAGGATGTCTTTCACATACTTAGATTGACTTATGAAGATCCCATCTTTCTGCTGTTTCACTTGAAGCCCAAGGAAGAAAGTAAGTTCACCCATTGAACTCATTTTGAAGCTCTTGTGCATTAACTCTTCAAAGTCTCTACACATCTGATCTTTTGTGGACCCAAAGATGATGTCATCCACATAGATCTGAACAAGTAGGATGTCCTTCTTTCTTCTTTTGATGAATAGGGTCTTGTCAATTATTCCCCTTTCAAACCCATTTTCTAAGAGATAGGTAGACAATGTATCATACCATGCTCTTGGGGCTTGATGTAGACCATAAAGTGCTTTTTTCAGTTTGTATACTCTGTCAGGATATGTTGGATTTTCAAATCCAGGGGGATGACAGACATATACTTCTTCATCAACTGTACCATATAGAAATGCACTATTCACATCCATTTGATATACCTTGAACTGCATATATGAAGCATAGGCTAGAAACAGCCTAATTGCCTTTACCCTTGCAACTGGAGCAAAGACTTCCTCATAGTTTATGCCTTCTTACTGAGTGTACCCTTGTGCCACTAGCCTTGCTTTGTTTCTGATTACTATTCCTCTCTCATCCTTTTTATTTCTGAAGATCCACTTGGTACCAATAGCTCTATGACCTTTTGGAAGGTCCACCAAGTCCCAAACATCTTGCAATTTGAACTATAGTAACTCTTCTTGCATGGCTTCTATCCAACTTGAATCTTTCAATGCATCATAAGCCTTCTTAGGCTCAATATGAGATAGAAAGCAAGAGAGTACTGTATTCTGCTGATCCTGCATGTCTTGAAGTCTACTTTGTTTCCTAGTCATCATAGGAGAAGAGATGTCTCCTATTACCAGCTCTGGAGGATGGTTCTTTTGTGTTCTAGTCTGATGACTAGGTTCTTCATTGATTCCCACTTCTAGATTGGAATCATTTAAGTCAGCTGAGGGGATCTCATCAGCTACTTCTGGTTCTTCATGTTCTGAATTCTCCTTATCTCTTCTTTCTTCTTCTCTCTGAATTGGTTCAGTAACAGTCTCCTTTTCACAGATTGCAACAGGTTCCATTGTAGGTATGGGAAAGATCACAGACTGAGGAATAATGTCTTGTACTTGTACATCCCCTGATCCTACACTTCCTGAACCTGCATGATCATCACTACTGAAACCCAAAGAGTTAGTTAGTGAATCAATGTCAAACAACCACTGAGGACCTGAACCAATAGGATTTAGTGTGTTCTCATTGCATTTGACATTGTCACTTTCCTCAATTATTCTAGAAGAAGAATTAAATACTCTGTAGGCCTTACTCTGAGATGAGTAACCAACAAGAAAATCATCATCTGCCTTGCTATCAAACTTTCCTAAGTGAGTTTTGGTATTGAGAATGGTACAAGGACACCCAAAAGGTTTGAAAAATCCAATAAATGGTTTTCTTTTATTTAAAAGCTCATATGGTGTCTTGTTTTTAGGCTTGAGTACTAGAACTCTATTTTGGACATAACAAGCAGTATTAACTGCTTCAACCCAGAAAGTAATTGGAAGTTTTGAATCAGCTAACAGAGATCTAGCAGCTTCAATCAGTGTCCTATTCCTTCTCTCAGCAACATCATTTTGTTGTGGAGTCCTAGGAGCACTGTATTGCCTCTCAATTCCTTTATCCTCACAAAAGGTGTTTAGGTCAAGATTTTTAAATTCAGTACCATTGTCTGACCTAATGACTTTTACCTTTTGATTTGTTTGGTTTTCAATTCTTAGAATAAAGGATTTGATCAGTCCACTTGTCTCATCCTTAGTCCTTAGAAAATATACCCAAGTAAATCTGGAGTAATCATCAACAATAACTAAACAGTATGATTTCTTACCTATACTCATAACATTTGTAGGACCAAACAGATCCATATGCAACAACTGAAGAGAAGAAGAAATTGTGTTCACTTCTTTGGACTTATGAGAAGTTTTGTGTTGTTTGCCTTTGAGACAAGCAACACAGTGATCATCACATGAAAATACTTTTGAAGGCAAACCTCTTACAAGGTTGTTTTTAACAAGTTTATTCATTGTTTTAAAGTTCATGTGACACATACTTCTGTGCCAAAGTGATGATTCATCCAAAGATGCTTTTGAAACAAGACAGTTTAGGGATGAATCAATTGACACATTTTCCATATCCAAACAATAGACATTATCCTTTCTGGGAGTTCTTAGTAGTATCATCTTTTCATCAACTACCTTGAATCCAAGAGCAAGGATAATGCATTATGAATTAGTGAATAATATACTATGTTGTTTGTCACAAACATGTGATACACTTAACAGGTTGTACCTTAACTGCTCAACATAGAAAACATCCTCAAAGGTCATTTTACCTTTTGTTACATCACCCTTACCACTGATCTTACCTCCATCTGGATTATTACCAAAGGCAACATGCCCTCCATCAATTTTCTTGAAATTCTTGAGGCAAGCCATATTCCCTGTCATGTGCCTAGAGCAACCACTATCAACATGCCAGATGCTCTTCCCCTTGAGCTGCTGGTTGCCCTGCACATAAGATAAAACAATTAGTATTGATTGGGAACCCAAGCCAAAGTGGTCTTGGGTATCCCTTTCTCATCAAAGTATTTACATTCATTTTTGATGAGATTTTTAAAATTAGAGCACTCTTTACTGGAGTACTTTGTCAAGATGATTGTTCTAGCAGCACAAACACTAGAAGCAGTACTAATTTTGGAAGTACTAACAGAGTTAGCAGCACTAACAGGCTTAGCAGTACTAACCTTGTTAGAAGCACTAACAGAGTTAGCAGTATTAACATTTAAAGAAGTACAAACAATGTTAGCAACACTAACATTGATAGTAGTAGTATTGCTTCTAGCAGCACTAACTTTGTCAGCAGCACTATTTGTAGTAGCAGTACTAATAGTTTCAGTGCTTTTAGGAATCCACATCTTGACACTTTCTTTCACAGTCTTTTTCTTCATGTGGCTTTTAGATTTAACATGTTT
This sequence comes from Arctium minus, assembly GCA_954870635.1. Lineage (NCBI taxonomy): Eukaryota > Viridiplantae > Streptophyta > Magnoliopsida > Asterales > Asteraceae > Arctium > Arctium minus. Next base: position 8,124,497 of record OX941080.1, read on the forward strand.
CTTAGCCATATGTTTCCTTTCATCCTTCCTATAACCAAAGGGTTTTTGCATAGCTCTTTGAAAATTCATCCTTTGGTTAATAGGATTAAAGTAACAGTATTTGGCAAGATGATTCAATTTGCCACATATGAAACAAGGTTTTGGTCTGATGATTCTACTCAGATCAACTCCTTGTTTCTGAGCCCACTGATTATTCCAATTCCTTTGATTGCCCCTCTTTTTATCATGTTTTAGGGGCTCATCCTTATTACATGCACACTGTTTGCAAGTAACATGATTCACAACTGTAGTCTGTTTGTAATGGACCTTATTATACATTCCCTCAGTCTTCTCTATGTCCTTAGATTTGACCCAGTTCCTTCCACAATCCTCATTGGTGATAATATTATTCTCTAAAGGAATCTCACCACTCACAGTATTATCATTACTCTTACTAGCCTCTTTCTCAGTCTTGTCCTCAACAACTACTTCATCTAAGGGATCTATCTTAGTGGTCCCTCATTCAAGTCCTTCCTATCCTTGGTCTCTAGTAAGTCTGAAGTAGGAGGGATGTAGTTGTTGTTGTATGATGGTGGTGTGGTATTGTAACCAATTCCTCTTCTCAGTTTGTCATGAAACTGGGTTTGTAGTAAAGAGTCCATTGCTTTAGAAGCATTGGAAAACTTTTCCACATCCAGCTTAACTTTGGCTAGCTCTCCTCTCAACTTTTCATTCTCCTCCTTGGACTTTGTCAGTTGGATTTCTAGATCATTCTTCTCCCACTTCCAGTAATCGGTATCATATGTGTGTTGCAGTTCATTGGCTTGGAAACTTTTAATTTGTTCCTCAAACCTCTCAACAATTTTCACATAGTCTTTTATATCTTTTTCTAATCTCCTAAGGTCATCACTCATCTTCTGGTTGTGATCCCTGTACCTTTTAACATTGTCTATGCAAGTTTGAGAACAGAGATTAGAAAGTACCTCAGTTGGGAGATCTGATACTTCTGCCATGAGAACTTGATTTTGAATAGCCTCTTCTGCTTGATCACTCCAGTTAAACCCCATTCCTTGTTGAGAAACAAGGGCTTGAGCAGAGTTTCTATTTTGATTGAAGCTTCCAGTCTGAGCTTGTTGATGGTTGTTGTGAGACACTCCACTTCTGCATTCCCTGGCAAAGTGTCCCTTTAGATGACACTTATAGCACTCCACCTTTGACTTATCAAAGCCTGCTCCATCTTCTCTTCTTTGGGAGAAGTTGTTCCTCCCAGTCCTCTTGATGAACTTCTTCACCCTCATAGAAAGCATGGCCATCTTCCATTTAATATCCATCTCTTCAAGATCATCAGGATGAAGTTGTTCCAAGTCATCATTGATTAAAGAAGAGTTTCCATGGCTGGAAAGAAAGGCTTCAAAAACAGATTCAGTGCCTTTTTCTTGATTTACTTCATTAGCAGCATTAACTGATTCAGGGTTAGCAGTAGAATCAATTGATGCTGATAGGAATGCAGCATTATGAACATATCCTTTAGGCTTCTTCTTTGCCTCAACCTCAGATTCAAACACTCTCAGATCATTGTACAGATCATCCAGTTCCTTTTCTTCCAATTGATCATTCTGTCTGAATGAAACAGTATACATGGTCCATTCATCTCCAAGGGACCTTAAGAACTTTCTGTTTACATCATCTTGATCAATCTGTACTCCCATAGTAGCTAGTTCACCCATCAGCTTGTTAAACCTGTCAAAAGTTTGAGTCATGGACTCATTCTTAGTTGACATAAAGTTTTCATACAGTTGCTTCAATATTGTCTTCTGATTTCTCTTGGTACTTTTGGTACCAGACAATCTCCTCTCTAGAGTATTCCAAAGCATCTGTGCATCAGTGCAATTGCAGAATTGGTGTTGATACTCATTGGGAATAGCCAAGAGCAGTGTACTCAAGGCTTTCATCTCTGTCTGCCTTGTCTTCCTTTCTGCATCCGTCTTTGGTGGGATTCTTTTTCCATCTGTACCAATCTTTCCTTCATCAGATGGTCCATTCTCAATGATGTCTCACATAGAGTAATATGTGAGGAGAATGTATTGCTTGATCCTAATCTTCCACATGTCAAACTCATTAGATCTGAGCATTGGAACCTTTGAGACAAGAGTACTGTTTGATTCAACTGTGTTTTCCATGATGAATGAAGGTTTCTGAGAATACTAGCTCTGATACCACTTGTCAGGATCTAATTCTTAACAAGAATAATGAACTCATAAACAATATTAAAGGAGTTGCGGAATAACAGTTTAATATTCAACAATCAATGTAACAGTGAATCAGAAATCACAACTTGTAAACTTTATTGAATGCTTAAAGTTACAAGATTTCAAACAAAACCTCAATATTGATGAACAGGCTCACCAATACGAATTCTACTTCTCTAGAACTAGGGTTCTAAACCTTGAGGTTAATTCTCTCTATGAAAACAAAAATTCAAAAGTTAATTCTATCATAGACTTCTATACTATTTATACAAGACATATTACAAGATAATTATCAAAATAAACTTGATCTTCAATCCATAATTATCTTTTTGTTACTTTAGCAAGTCTTCTATACAACTGTCTTCATTCCATACCGAGTCTTCATCTCATAAGCAGCATTAACCATCTTCACCAGCATTAAAATCCTCAACAGTAGTAATTGTGTTCAGTAGTATTAACTTTGATCTGACAGTACTAACTTCAGCAGTACTAACTTCAGCAGTACTAACTACTAGCAGTACTAACTCTCCAAGCAGTACTAATTTTTGAAATAGCAGTACTAACTTGTCAAGCAGTATTAAATCTACTAGCAGTAGTAATCAGTTGTGCTAGCAGCATTAACCATACTTAAGCAATTCTTTAATTCTCAACAATAATCGCTTTAATTTGATCTGGGTTAGCTTCAATTCCTCGTCATGTAACCATATAACTGAGAAATTTGCCAGCTCGAACTCCAAAAGAACATTTTGTCGGATTCAACTTCATTTTGTATTTACGCAAAATGTCGAACGACTGCTTCAAATGTCCTATATGATCGTCCGTATGTTTCGATTTAACGAGCATGTCGTCGATGTATACCTCCATAGTGTCGTCCAAATGTTCTTTGAACATCATATTCACTAACCGTTGATACGTCAAACCTGTATTCTTAAGACCAAAAGGCATTACTTTATAACAATAAATACCTTTATCTGTCATGAAGGTTGTTTTTTCCTGATCATCGGAATGCATCAATATCTGGTTATATCCAGAATATGCATCCATGAAGGTGAGCAATTCATGTCCAGCTGTAGCGTCGACCATAGAATCGATGTGTGGTAATGGAAATGGATCTTTTGGACAGGCCTTGTTAAGGTATGTGAAATCAATGCATACTCTCCATTTGCCATTTTTCTTTTGGACGACAACAACGTTGGCGAGCCAATCTGGATATTTGACTTCTCGTATCTTTCCTGTTTTAAGCAAATTATCAACTTCGTCGTTGATAACTTTATTTCTTTCAGGAGCAAATTTTCGTATTTTCTGTTGAACAGGTTTGAAGGATGGATCGACGTTGAGTTTATGAGAAATAATACTCGGATCAATACCCACCATGTCTTCGTGCGTCCATGCGAAGCAATCATAATGGTCCTGCAAAAAAGAGATTAATCTATTTTTGAAGGGTGGATCAAGTGTCGAACCTATGTAGACCATCTGATCAGGCTTATCCTGGTTTAGGACGACAACTTCCAAGCGATAATCGTCGTCAGTTCCAGGAATGTCCTGGTTCTGTAATTGCTATACTGTCTGCTTCGGGGGCTTCAAAGAGACTTTGTAACATTCCCTAGCGACTTTTTGTTTCGCCTTTGATCTCATGTACTCCCCATTGCATAGGGAATTTCAAGGTTTGGTGGTACGTCGAGGGTACGACTTTTATATCATGGATCCATGGTCGCCCAAGGATAACGTTATAAGCTGATGAACAGTCGACGACGTTGAACTTTGTCTGCCTGTTGATTCCTTTAGCATATACTGGTAGTGTGATTTCTCCCATGGTATTTGTCGCTCCTCCATTAAATCCAACGAGTGTAGTCGAGCGTCGGGTAATCTCAGATTTGTCGATCCCCATAGCTTTCACTTCATCAAAAAAGATAATGTTAGCGGAACTACCTCCGTTGACGAGTATCCTCTTTGTCAGGCAATTTGCAATGCTCAATTGGATAATTAGTCCGTCATGATGTTTCTGGTGTACGTTGTCGAGATCTGATTGGTCGAACGTCAAGGGCATAGCTTCTAATTCTGCGTCTTCCTTGGGTCTTGCCTCCTTTGGAATTGGTCGGTCATTGGGACCGCGACTAGCATGTCTCTTAGCAGCTGAATATGTGGTCCCACAGACGTTAGAACCTCCGGTGATACAATTAATCACCTTGGCATGCTCTGGGGATGTGGGACGCACGTCCTTCTTTTCCGTCAATTCTTACAAATAGCCTTTCGAGTTAAGCCAGGACAATTCTTTCTTCAGGGCGATGCAATCATCCGTTTCGTGACCGAAGTCATAATGGAAATCGTACCATTTTGTTTTGTCTTTCTTATCACTGTCCTTATCGTTTTTCTTTGGCCATCGAATGTTCTGCTGGAGCTGTTTCAGGGACGCGACGACGTCTTTGGCTGATCCAGGGAAACCATAAGATGACACCTTAGGATACTGGACGGATTTAGAAGTCGTCGGTCCTTTCTTTTCGAATCTGACGTTTGAAATCTGTCTGGCAGGCTCTGATCGTCCGATCAACTTCGGTTTGAAGTCTAACTTTTTAACACCTAGGCTTTTCCGGTCGCTCGAGTGTTTATTTCTGAAAGCGAGGTCATCCTCGACCCTCATGTGAGCGAGCGTCCTTGCTCGTACGTCTTCAAAGGTTTCTGGCGGATACTTCGAAAGGTCGAGATACAACCCTGAACTATCATCCAGACCCCGTTTGTAAGCTTCAATTGTTGTTTTCACGTCGCAATTTCGGATACTAATCATCTTCGCGTTGAATCGGTTAAAGTAGTCCCTGATGGACTCTCCATTCTCTTGTACGACATAGTAAAGGTCGCTCGTCTGTTTTTCCATTTTTCGGCTGCTGGCGAATTGTTGAGAAAATTGGTTCACCAATTCTGCAAAAGACCCGATGGTTTTGGGTTTGAGATTGATCAACCATTGTAACGCTGCTCCCGTCAAAGTTGCTCCAAAACTCTTGCACATGTAGACTTCTTGAAACTGATGCGGTATCGAGATAGTCCACATAAGCTGTTTGTATTGGGCGACGTGTTCTGCCGAATCAGTGACGCCTGAATATTTTGGTGTAAAGGTCGGGATGCTATACTTTTTTGGGACGTCCACCAACGCGATCTCATCGACGAACGACGACGCCTGAAATCCTGTGCGTGGCTCGACATTAACTGGGACTGCCGCCCCTGGCAATTTGGCCAGTATCGACAAGACACGCTCATTCTGCTCTTCCAGAAGCTTCAACCGTTGTGCAACGGGATGTACTGGAATACCCCCGGAGACACCCAATGGAATATAACCAGATCCATTGAAGTTAGTTGGCTGTGAAGAGTCAGAGGCATATCCATTGAATGGCATAGAAGTCATAGGCATGGTTGGGATTACAAAGGTCGCAGGATTAACTGGTGGTGGATGAGGATAATTAGACAATGGATGGGGTACGTTCCAAGCACCGGCATAAGCATTTGTAGTCCCTGTCACATTATTTCCGTTCTGGTTTCTTAGATGCTCGATGTCTTCAGCCGCCTGTCGAGCCTGGGCTGTTAGGGCGTCAATACGAGCACGAGCAGCAGTCAGCTCCATGTTCATCTGGGCCACAACATGATCTTGGGTTCCTTGGAATGCCATTGTCCTGAATGGATGCAAAAAGAGAACACTCGAAGGAAAATGTTAGTACGTCGTAAGATTATCGAAGATTTTCTTTGGATGGGGCCCCACGGTGGGCGCCAAACTGTTTATGCCAAAAATCTCTCAAGGAAAATTTAAGGTAAATGTGGAGTTTGATCCAACCAAAGAAAGTAACAACAATAATCGTATGACTACAGTAAAAATAAACTAAATGAGACAAGGGAATTGGTGACGCGGAAAACCCCTAAAATGGGTAAAAACCGCGGACGAGTGTGAGTCGTCGTGCACTATGGACGTCAATTAGGGACGTCGTCCTTTATAACAAGTGTTATAAATGTAAAACAATACGATAAAGTAAAGTCGGTCGTGCGTCATGTATAATTAGACTTCGGTCGTGCGTCACACGAAAAACGGCAGTGGATCTTATGAACTTCGAGAGAAACTGAGCGAGCTTGAGAACGTAATTTGTGAGCTTGTAAGGCCTGAGAATCAGATGTCCGAATGTGAGGTTCCATCTTCATATTTATACTCCATTTCTCCGTTGATACGTCTTGAATGCTCATTAATAGAATGACCGTTTAATATTGATGATTTCGTCAGTTATGTCCGTTGCTATTGATGATAGTCTTCCGTTATAATCTTTTAATCATAAATGTCTTTGAATCCTGCATTAAACATGATATAATGTATGTTGTAGGTTAGTAATTGAAATCGAGTCGTACGACAGTATTTATCGGACGAATATTTTAGTCGTGGTCGCCCCAAAGGAAGGGCGTCGGTTATCTCTCTGATCGTGTGACGATGAACTGATGGATTGTTGGAATTTCTACCTGACGGTTATCGTTGGTCGTACGACAATGGACTATTGGTATTTTTACCCAAACAATACTGAAAATCGGAAAGCGAATCGCCAAAAAATCTAATCGCCAGTCGATAAAATCGCCACGTGTCGTCCATGTCAGAGCACATCCATCGAATGCATGACACCTGTCCAATATTAGCAGTCTAACCGTTTATTCTGCAGGAAATGACGTCATTGTTCAATTGGAAACAAACCCATTCGGTTCCATGCGAACTCCCCGCGTTCTTTTATGACACGTGTCCTGATTTTAAATTTAAATTTCAAGAAGTTGCCGCTTGAATTTTAAATTTGGGGGAAAACTGTTTGGGTAGAAATTCCAACAGTCCATCGTCGTACGACCAGCAATAACCGACGCCCTTCCTTTTGACGACCTCGACTAAACGACTGATAACCCGTCTAACAAATTCTGTCGTACATTATATCATGTTTAATGCAGGATTCAAAGACATTTATGACCAAAGATTGTAACAGAAGCCATCATCAATAACAACGGACATAGCGGAAGTCATCATCAATAACAATGGACATAACGGACGCTATCATCAATATCAAACGGTCATTCTATTAATGAGCAAGATACACATTCAAGACACGTAATCGGAGAAATAGATTATAAATATGAAGATAGAACTTCATATTCGGGACATCTGATTTTCAGACCTTACAAGCTCACGAATTACGTTCTCAAGCTCGTTCAGTCTCTCTCAAAATTCATAAATCCTACTGCCGAAGTCTAATTACACACGACGCACGACCAAAGTCTAATTACACACGACGCACGGCCGAAGTCTAATTACACACGACGCACGACCGACTTTACTTTATCGTATTGTTTTACATTGTATTACACTTGTAACACTTGTTATAAAGGACGACGTCCCTGATTGACGTCCATAGTGCACGACGACTCACACTCGTCCGCGGTTTTTACCCATTTCAGAGGTTTTCCGCGTCACCAATTCTCTCGTCTCATTTACTTTATTTTTATTATAATCGTACGATTATCGGTGTTACTTTCTTTGGTTGGATCAAGCTTCACGTTTACCTTAAATTTTCCTTGGGAGATTTTTGGCATAAACATTAAACAATAGCATAGTAGAGATGAAGAAGTTTCATCGCATGAACGCGGTTGAGGCAAACATAGAGGAGGAATTTTGGATCTTTATCTTTTCTTGTAGGGATAGACAAAGATGCTAGTCTGTATATATATATATATATATATATATATATATATATATATATATATATATATATATATATATATATATATATATATCGATTCTCCATCTCTCCCCATATGTTATTATACCTTCATGGACGGATCTATAGTGTTAGATATGGTGGCACGTGCCACCATATGATTTCTTCAACTAAGGGTAAAAAAATTTAGGTTCGTTAAAGGTGCAACCGTATCGTTTTGAAAAGTGCTATCGTATTATTTTGGAAGCTTCAATAAGGTGCAACCGTACCTCGTAATCAACCAAAAAACAAAAAAAAACTCTTGAAATCAACCAAAAACCCGAAGAAAACTCTTATTAATCAACCAAAAAAACCGAAAAAATCATCGAAATCGATAAAAAAAATTAAAAATCCGTCGAAATCAAGCAAAAACCTTTAAAAATCCCTCGAAATGGTGGAATTAGGCTAAAATACACGAGACAATATTAAACGTCGGTAAAAAGATGAAGTCACGTCGATAAAAACCGTGTTTTTTATAATTATTTTTTCTCTATATTATATGGTGCCACCGTATGAAAAAATTTATGGATCCGTCCCTGATACCTTCTACCCTTTCAAAAAATTTCCCTCCCAATCATGTTATTTGGTATCTATAGTCTTCTACGTTGGTCATGCGTCTTCAAAAGATTATGTTCTCGAAAATACCTAAGGTTGTCTTGTACAGACTCAGTTAGGGGTGAGCAAAACCCGCCCAACCCGAAAAAACCGACCCGACCCGAATAAACAAGGAAATCCGAAACCCGAAAACCCGTAAACCCCAATCCGTTTATATTATCGAATACTATAGGGTCGGGCTGGGTATCCAAAACCAAACCCGGCCCGGCCCGAAAATCCGAAAACCCATTATTAATCTAAAATACCTAAATCCTAATTTCGAAATCAGATTCATCATTTCCATCGACGAACGACGAAGACGAAAGAGTGGAACGACTCTCGATCTCGCCGACTCGACCTGTGATTCCATCGACGAACGACTCTCTTGAGTCTCGACGAAGACGAACGACTCTCTCGAGTCTCGACGAAGACGAACGACTCTCTCGAGGCTCGACCTGTGATTCCATCGAGGCATCGACGGAGGCGAACGACTCTCGACTCTCGAGTCTCGAGTCTCGACCTGTCGAGTATCGACGAAGACGAAGACCATATACATTCCATCGAGTCGACGGTCGACCATCGTCTTCGGTCTCTCCATTCCATCGTCTCTCCATCGCCATCGCCATCTGAGTCTCCTCCAGCGACTCTCTGTAAGTGTTAAACTCGTCTCGACATCGAAATTGTATGACTTTGGTATATTTTAGTTGATGTTCTTATTATATGACTTGGGTATATTTTAGTTGACTTACTCTCTGTAAGTGGTATTTTTTGTTTTTTTACTGATATTTTCAGTGTGTTGTTTGAATAAAGACAGTAAAATAGTGCTAATTTATCACCATTTTGATGTTCTTATTGATGTTTGGCAAACTAAAATAATAATTTATCAGCTAGTTTTATGATCTTATTGATGCAGAATAATAATTTTTTTTAGGGTTGAAGAGGGTCTAAAAATTAAGACTTGGGTAGATTTTATTTGAACTTATAAACTACTTTGAACCATTTTCAATATAAAGATAATGGTTTGGTTTTGGGACTAAATGTGATGGGGTAACAAAGTAGATTGATCATTGACTCATTGGTGGGTGGGTTCAACATTTAGTTCTATCTACTTTCATTTACTTTGTATACATGATTGATCATTGACTCATTGATTGGAATTCGTTAAATCAAGTATTTGATAATACTCGGCTTGCTTATGATTATATAAACGACTGATGTCATGATACTTTGTCTCTTATTGATGAATATTGTAAAAGAAAGATGTATGAATAAGTTTCAATTGATGTAAGTAATGGTACTTTTGACATTTTGGTATGGTTGTTTACTTGTTCCGTTCTTTTTGTTCAAACTTTCAATTGAATTAGTTGTTTGTTTAAGTTTTTTAAGTTGTAACAGGCCCAAAAAAAAAGCAGCCCAAAGCCGGCCCAGACCCGATCCACCCGACCCCCCGACCCGATCCACCCTAACCCGAACTGCCCCGAACCCGAACCACCCGAATTGTTTTCGGTTGGGGTTCGGGGGTTTTGATCTCAACCGAATATCCGATCGGGTTTCGGGGTTTTGGGCCCGACCCGACCTGACCCGTCCGATGCTCAGGCCTAGACTCAGTTGTTTATCTCAAGTCCTTTTTGGTCTGTCTAGCCTCCTCCTTAACCCCTTCGACTATCATGTTTTCTACCCTTCTTATTGGTGTCGTATGTATCATGTGAATATGCCTAACCATTGCAATATTGTGTCCCTCAGTTTCTTAGTGATAGATGCAAGTCAAACATTTCCTAAAAGACTTCACTGGAGATCATGTCCAACATGGTTCGACCAGGCCCATCTGAGCATCCCTTTTTTGCTACTTCCAAGTTCCAACTTCCTCTTATGGGCCTTTTTTTTGTCGTCCAACACTCTTGACATGTATAACATACTTTGTCTTATGTTTTGCCTAGTAGAGTTTGTCTTCAATTTTAGCGAAAACTTTCTTTTCACACAACTTTCTCATAGCACCCCTCCACTTTAACCACGTGTTTTATGTGATGTGTTATGTCATCGTCCACCATTTTTTTCGGAATAACGGATCATATATACTTGAAACTATCCTTTTGTGGTATCTTTTGATCCCCAATATGGACTTCTACCTCCTCTTTAATATGTTCACCATTGAATTTGACGCATAAGTATTCAATTTTGAAACAACTAATGTGCACGCCTTGTGTCTACAATATTGCCCTCCATTGTTCCAACCTCTCCTTCATCTTTGTCTTCGACTTTGTTACCAACGCAATATCATCAACATAAAACATATACCATGGTTCTTATAGCTACTTTTGAAAACTAACTAATTCTATATTGGTTTTTCAAAATCATGTGGTTTTGCCATTTTGATAAAGCTTTTCTAAGTTAAATGAGAAGATAGAAAGTGAACTGAAAATTGTGTCACTAATTACTACAATTTGCCCCTCATTTCAATTATTTTTCTAAAAATTCATCTAATTGATAATTCTTATAATTTTATGATATTTTAATCTTCGTATGTAGTCCATATTAGAGATACACAATTATCATCCTTGGAAGCCTGATCCAAGCTAGCTCAAATTAAAATCGATCCTTTTATTTAACCATTATATGTAGTCCATATTGGAGACACACAACTACTAGTTATTGGATGTCGGTCAAAATTAGCTCAAACAAAATCGAGTCATTTTTAAGGAGTGATGTGTCTTTAATCGACCCTGGACTTAAAAAGCGGGCCCGATCAATTTGGTCCTATTTATTTTATTCTTTTTTGTATTCAATAATATGGATTGTTTGTTAAGGTTACAACCTTCAAGTATAAGAATTCCTTAAAAATAAAATTCATTCATTACTTTTTCGATTATTTAATTATTTATATATCTTTTTCAAATCTTTGATATGCTAGCTTCAATCATCAATGGGATCAAGAAATACAATCCAATATAGATATCAGTCAATAATATATGTCGGATTCCGTTTGTTGTCATCAAAATCAATATGAATATGAAATGTACATTTTTATAAAATTATTTCTGTACTCTTGCAACAACAATAATTTAACGATTGTAAAAGACAGTTCCAAACTCCTCCTCCTTTTGTCAAATTAGAAATGCACGAAAGCGGAAAGGAGAGAATGAAAGTGCTCTCTTGTATCAAATTGAGGACATATAACAAGATATTGAAATATATTGCATATTGTATGAGCATGAATGTTAATCAAGTTATCTAATATACTTATTTGTACCGATCATTTTACAAAATATATAGCTACCGAATTATTTTGCTTAATTCTTTGATCATAAATTTTATTCACTTGTTGAACACGAAGCACCACCATTGTGCATATCACTTCAATATATATTGGAGGTGGTAATGAATGGGCATAAGACAAGTCCATGTTGTTAGAGTTTTGATCTGATGTCATGGTTGAGAATATGAAGAAAAAAAAAACTTAAGTAAGAGAGAAATTTGAGAAAAAGAAAAGTAGGATTAAAAATTATGATACTCAGGTATGTGATTACAACTTACGTTATTAGAATTTTTAATATTAGGAAATATTATATTCAGATGTTACAGATTGAAATAAATTATAATTTTGATTATGGGTTTAAAGACATCCAATAGATTCTCCAAAATAGATATCTTAGGGATTTTTGCTCCGACAGATTCTCTAAAATGAATGAAGTAGGAGAGAGAGAGGATAAATTCTCCAAATTTGGAGAACTCTCCAAAAATGACTAATTATGAAAGAGAAATTACTTTGTATTTTTCCCAACAATGAGAATCATTGAAATAAAATGTATATTAGAGAAATAATATTTTATGAAATGTATTGAATATTTTAATAATATAATATTCATATTGCATTCTGAGAAGCTGTTAGAGATATACATAAATTTTATTTGGAAATTTTGACTTTTGATTCTCCATTTTTGAGAATCTGTTGGAGAGGTTATAAGAGGGTATGACCCTTAACATGAAGACCGTTTATTTCTTATTCATGTAGGGGCATAATCAAATGACAACCATAAAAGTCAAAACAAGTTGAGAGCCATAAAAAAAACCACTGATCATGTATTATTTTACAGTGATGAAATAATGCATACGATGTTGTTTACATTAAGGTATCGTTTGTTTTTTAAGAGGTCTAAAGTCTGAAGTCTTATTTTAGTTATGATTAATAAGAGGTGGTGTGTAAAAAAGTCTGAATGATTCAGACTTAAGAGCCATTAAAATGTTTTTAAAAAAAAAACAAACAACCCCTAAGTAAGAAAATATATATGAAAAATAATTGTATTATAAAACAACACTATATTTCAATATACATTGTTTCAAAATATAAAATAACACATAAAAATTAGGGGGCGTTTGGTTCATCGGATTCCACCAGAATTGGATGGAATTGGAATAGTCAATTCCGTTGACCAAATTCCATTCCAACGTTTGGTTACTTAAGGAATAGAATTGAATTCCAAAGATTCCTTCAAATATGGATTTCACTATTCCTTCACAAAATAGATGAAATTGAAATCCATTCCAACCCAAATTTAAAAAATGACAAATATACCCTCATTAAACATAAGTCGATCGTTTGCTACTCTGGTTTCTCGAGAGTTTCTTCCTATGGTTTATCAATCACGATCGTTTCCTTCTATGGTTTCTGGATTGAACTGATCGTTTCTTTCTTTGGTTTCTTGATCGAACTGAGGGTTTTCTTCTCTGTCTCCATCGATCGTTCCTCCTCTGGTTTCTCTCAATCGATCGGCTGCAGAAACGTTTTCTTCCAATCGTTTCCTTCTCTGGTTTCTCGATGGAACCGATCGTTTCCTCCTCTGTCTCCACCGATAGTTTCCTCCTCTAGTTCCTCTTGTTTCTCTCAATCGGTGTTGTGATGGGGATAGACTGCAGAAAATGTTTTTAAGCATTCTAGGTATAAAAAAAAAAGGGGGAGTGTCGAAGGGGATAAAGGAAAAATAGGGTAGTTTTTTTTTAACCAAAGGAAAGAGAGGGTAAGAAATTTATTTACCAAAATTAAAAACAAATTCGTAGAAACAATAATAATTTGTCTTTTTTTGGTAATTAAATGTTAATTTTATAATTATTTATAATTAAAAAGAATTAAAATCAAAATCAAAAAAAGGGTATTTTTGTCATCTTTTAGAATTCCATTCTAATTCCTTTGCAAACCAAACACACAGATTCCAATTCATTTGACTTATTACATTTCATTTCTGCCAACCAATTCCTTAGACAAATTTCATTCATTCAGAAATCATTCTGCGAACCAAACGCCCCCTTAGTTTTCAAAAGATAATTAAAAAAAATATAAATCTTATTTGATTGGTCCTCTATTCATGTAAAAAAGTTAAAGAATAAAACATTTCCTAAATCGATAAAAGATTCCAAACACGTATTTCTTTAATTAAATAGGTTATGGTTTTATGCGTGGGCATATTTTAATATGAGCCAATTAATTGAATAATCTTGTTTATTCATAGGAATTATTTTATATAAGTTTAGGGGTGAACATGAGTCGGGTCGGATCGGTTCCCGGAGCAAAACGGAAAATCCGATCAGGTTTCGGGTAGGGTATCAAGGCCCCGAATATTTTAAACGGGTGATTCGGGTGGCGGTGGCGGGCCTAATCGGGTTTCGGAGAAAATCAGTTTGGATCGGTGAAATGCCATGTTTTTAGTCGTGACTCCTGCATAGTGATCAAAATGAATTCACGTGCTTAATAGTTGATACCCATATTTTTTAGTCTATTGTTATATCACATATTTCCAATAAACCTAAAATCGAAAGAAATTTAATTTAGTATAAAAATCACAACATCATATAATAATTAATAACATAAAACCAAAAGAAATTCAACCGAATTCGGAAAAAAAAAAGAACTTAACTTCAAGCGTACCAAAAGATATTGAGTAAGATTCAAAATCATATCGAGTAATTGTATTTTGATTGACATCCAAAATACATACTAACATCCAAAAAATAACAATTTTAAATTATAAACCTAGTTAGGAAATAGAAAATTATGAATTACCAATTTAGTTTAAATAAATAATATATCAAATATTAATTAAAATATAAAACGGGGACGGGGCGGGGCGGGGAGTGCGATACCCGTCCCCGTTCCCATCCCCGGTTTAGCGGGGAATCCCCATCCCCGATCGGGGCGGGTGGACCGGGTTTGTAACACCCTAAGAATAGGGATAACAAAAATCCGAAAAACGGACATGCGGTATTTAAAATTGCCAAAGCAAGAGCCTCCCAAAAATGGAGAAAATACACAAACCTGTTTAAATACAGTCGTAATTAAACGGACAATAAATAATAACCAACTAATCTAACTAGAAAAGAGATTACAAACAAGGGTGTCATTTATAAACCCAAAAGTTCTCCTACCGAAAGTAAGTCCAAATGCAATATTCCCAAATCTCTCTCCCAAGCACTATGCCAGCTTAGAACCGATGCCGCTAAAACCTGAGATACACATCGACACCAAACAAGTGTTAGGCCAAAAAGCCTAGTGAGTTGAACAATAATAAACATGCATGAACAATCACAATTCTTATCAGCAGTTAACCAGAGTTCAATATATGTGGAGTCATTAGGGGAGACCCAAAGCACCAATCAAGTCTCACCCAAGAGTCGATATACCTTGATGCCCTTAACAAGGAACACCCGAAAGGCCCGGCACACTCGAAGACTATCGCTAAGAAAATTCCCCGAATGGCGGAGGTCTAGGCACATACCATCACAGTGGCGCCCAAGACTACATCCTCCTAGTGTACTGACTTGGTTCGTCCAACATAACGCATATAGGAGGTCCTTTTGGTGTATTTCAACCCAACATATTTTCATACCGACTACGGGTATAATATTACCATCCTATCCTCATGAAGTCCAACAAAAGACCCAAATGACAATTATATTCATCATGCATATAAATATGTCACCAAAGTGGTATTCCAACTAGAACCATCATAATACCCATACATGCATACATTTAACATAACAAGGTACCCACATTATGTATCCATGAGAAAAGCCCCAAATAATGATACATGTAACATACTTCATGGCATATCATCAATATCCACTTCTCCAACTATTTCCACAAAGAAAACCCAAATACTTGAACACATAGAGATAAGATAACAAATAGAAGATTATGATGTGTATCTAGTTTTAACAAAGATTTAGTAAACTCACCTTGCTAGATTTAGACTAAATCTATATTTTACCCACTTAGAGCTTTCCTTGAAGAAACTTGGTTCTTCAAACCAAATCTTCCAAAACCTAGTTTCACAAGGTTCCAACCATGAATATACATATTCCACCATAAATAATTGTTCCCCAAACACTTAACATCAATATCTCTATTTTGGGCAAAAACCCCAATTTTGACCTAAAACTCCCAAAATCAACCAAACCGAAATTTATAGAAATCAAACACTAGGAAACCATCAATGGATCATTTATAACTTACTTCATGGTTTATAAATGGAAGGGATACACTTACCACTTAGGTTTTGATGAAAACCTAGAAAACCCAAAATAAGCTTGAGGTTGAAGATGAAGATGGAGATGGCGAATCCTTGACCATAGCTTTCAACCCTACCGCTTGATGATGTTTTACCTCCACAAAATCCAAAGATTTGAGCCAAAATAAGTTAGGGTTTGAAGGAAATCGGTTTGGGAGAGAGTAGAAGAAGTTTGGATGAGGAGAAATGAGAAAAAGGGCTGAATTTCATGATTTAACAGGTTCTGGACATTTTGGGCGACATTGCCCAGGGCAATGTCGCTGGTCACAGTCGTTGGTCACAGTCGCAGCTTCTTCCAGTTTCCTTCTCGTTCACTGTTTTGGCCGTAACTTCTTCGTAATAGCTCCGTTTTCGCTCCGGAAAGAACCGTTAGACTCGTAATTGAATCATTCATCTATCAAGACTATAAAATCAAGGATTCAAGTCCAAAATCAAATACCTTACTTTTCCTTAATATATCGATTTCTGTATTAACTTGAAATGATACATTTCGAAGAATCGGGGTGTTACAGGGTTCCCCGACAGGTCGGGGCCAATTTCCATGCCTAATCATATTTCTCAACGGGGATGGGGACGGGGATGAAGATGAGGGATTAGGGACGGGGATGGGGATTGAGGTCCCCGCCCCATTTCCGTGCCTATCTATTGTTGCTAGTGTGCTAGAGCTAGGTCACTAGGGTGGTGTTTGTGCATGGTTATGCAACACCCAAAAAATTTCATCTTTATTCATTTTTTTATGTTGTGTAGGTATGGCTATTGTGCAAAAAAATAACTAAAACAATGAAATTATGAAAGTTGAGATTAATGTAAATTCAAAGTTTCAATTTCAAACTCTAAAATTTATAAACATAAAGTCATATATATATAGAGGGGTGTTCAAATTCAATCCATTTACATGGTGCAACCTTTGCAATCCTTCTATCCACCACACATTTTATGTATTTAAAAAAAAAGGAAAAAAATTAAAAGTAAAATGTCTGGTGGATAAAGGGACCTACCTACCTCTCTCTCTCTCTCTCTCTCTCTCTATATATATATATATATATATATATATATTCCAAACTTCGAAAAAATAGTATATATATATATATATATATATAATTACTTACCTTAATTCGGGTTTCGGGTTGGATCGGGTGACATAGAGTAAGACCCTACCCGAACCTATATACCGGGCCTAAATTTTGGACTTCGGATATTGGGTACGATCGGGTGGTTAGGGTCGGGCTATTCGGGGTTTTTTCGGTTCGGTTTTTCGAGTTTTTCGGGTAAGGTCGGGTTTTGCTCACCCTTAGATAAGTCCATGTGATTTTAAAATAAAATTAAATTCTTGTAGATATTTTCGAGTTAGTCGATTTTTTTATTACAGTAATTGATTTATTAAACATAGTATTTTTCAAATTATCTAACCTTGAGTTGGGGGTATTAAAGGGTGGGAAATGAGGATGACAATTATTGATAATGTTTGATTTAAATATGAAATGCAATTAATCATTAACTTATATGAGGTAATGAACTCTCTCTTCCTAAATTAGGGGGAATGAAAAATTACCATCCCCCCCCCCCTTCTACTTCATCTTCTTCCGTTGGTGACCTCAGTTGGCACTTCGAAATCCTTAACATATACTCAAATCCTCATAGCATCTCGATGTTAGTCTGTAGCCGATGTTAAGGATTTTCTGTTAATCACATATGTCGTTATTGATAAAGTGGGTGGGTATCCCCTTTTTGCAATTCATTGCTTTGTTTTTTGCTATGGAGACCTAGCATTTTACATTGGAGAAACAACATCGGGATGGGAAGTGGGTCATTAGAGAAAGCATTCAACGAGGTGGAAAAAAGGGGAGTGCTACATCAGAGAAAGCATCAACGAGATGGGAAAATGGGAGTGGGACATTAGAGAGAGCATCAACGGGGTATGGAAGGGGAGTGGGACATGAGAGAAGCAGTGACGTAGTGGCGATGACTGGATGGGGAACAATGGTCGGGGAAGCGTTGACAACCACCACCTAGTTTGATTTTGCAAGAGGGGAAGCCATGATTATTTCCAACATTAACAATGCAATTTTTTCATCCCTATGGTTTACAATTCATTTTCATTTTAGTCCTTCATACTTAAACCTAGTGTTTATTGTATAAAATATTATTCCATATATATAGATATATGTGGTTTAAAGGCTGCTGTCTCTCTCCACCGGAATTTGCTTTCAAATTGCTCTTTTTCTCAGTTTTCCAAACTCGTAGGTTTTATTATGTCTCCTTTTTATATATATAAAAAGACAAATTTATTTATCAAACCAGATAAAGGCCATTTTTTTTTTTAATTTCTTTTTGGTTAAACTTTGAGTTTTCAAGATAGTTTACACCTACCGATTAATTTATCAGCTCACCATGAATATTTTAGGATGCGCGTAAACCTCTATGACTATAATTAAGGACTTTAAGGTGGCGTTTTTTTAAGAGGTCTGAAGTCTGAAGTATTATGTCACTTCTGATTAATAAGAGATGGTGCTGATGTCTGAAATCTGATTTAATAAGACTGTTTGTTTTTGTAACGTCTGGAGGCGTCTTGAGATAAAGAAAATAATATGAAACGAGCTAGGCAACGATAAGTGGTTTTAAGGAAGTTAGGTCACTACTTATTCCAGATGTATTTAAGAGTTACGAAATTCTGAAAACTGGAAAAAACCAAACATTCTGAATGTAAAAAGATCTGAACGATTAAGACTTAAGAGTCATTAAGAGGTATTAAAAAAAAAAAATCGAAGAGAGCATGGATTAATTTGTTAATAAAAATGCAAATAAATCTAATATATATACATATATATATATATGGTGGTTTATTTTGCAACCTAGTAAAAGATTATAATCCTCCAACCCTCTAAATCATTCATATAGTCCGTTCGTACCGAATGATTACTAGTTTCAAACAATAATCTTATCTACTATACATAGTATTTCATTAAATGCGTACACTAACATGAAATTACCACATTCATCTTATACATCGCATGAACCGTTATGTGCATCGACATCTGCGGCAAAAATTCGAAAAAATTAGGTAAATTCATTTAGAGAATCAATGAGTATTCAAATGCAATGGGCTAAATGAATGGTTAAAATTAGGGTTGCACGGGATTGTAATCTTTACTGAGTTGCAAAATAATTGTGGCATATATATATATATATATATGAGGAAGGATCATGACGTTAAATATTTTACGAGAAGACGAGAAGTCTCAATATATATCATATATGATTACACGCCATGTGGTGTGTTTAATCATATATGATTAAACTTGTGTATCATATATGATATCACACTTCTCACTTTTTTGCAAAATGTTTAGTTTTTCGTTTAAATTGTCCTATATAATATATATATAAAGACAAAGTATTTTATTAAAAGAAGGAAACCCTGCAGAGTCAAAATATCTCAAGCAAACATTTCTTCAAGGTGAAGAAATTAAACAAAGGAAAACACATTACGGAATAAAAATTCAACAAGCAAGATAACCGACCGTACGAAGAAGAAAATAATATAAAATATTGTGGAAGAAGACGATGGAGTTATGGGTGAAGGAATAGGGCATTGGAAAGCCAACTGGGAAACGTCTAGGTAGGGGTATTCGTGGTGCGGTTTAGGGTTAATATGCGGTTTGAAGATTTTTCTAAACCATAAAGCAATACTGCATATGTCTTAAATCACAAAAAACCGCACCAAGAATTGGGGGTGCGGTTTATGTGGTTTATACCTAAAGCATTTCAATCAAATAATTATAAGATCACATCATCAAAATAAATTCAACAAAGACGTGTCCAAATTTCATATAATAAGTTGCAATACGTCAGAAATGTATAATTAAAAATAATGTAAAACAAACTAAAGATTGTTGGATATAGTCTCCAATGGTGTCCCACATAGGAAGAAGAATGAAAGTGTGGTTACCTTATAAGTTTTAGCTTACTTGATTATCAAATAAGCAATAATGGGTCCCCTTCATTTGTTAACCACCACATTGGTGTTAACCGTGCTAACCAAATTTCGACCAATCAGAAGCTTTCATTTGTTTATGTTAATCGATCAAGGCTATTAAATATCGAAGGGCATTATTGGAATTCTATAAAATCGCCTAATTTAATAATGCATACCATATTTTAAGGAGGTTTTTAAATTTGGTATTTATCTAAACAATAAATGTATTAATTCAAATTTAAAGTTTGATTTGCATGTGTTTATGAATGAAATTTGTCTTTTTCCTTAATTTTAGCATTTGATATATTTCTCACGCCATAGCCAATTTCACCAATTTGGTTTTTTTTTGTTTTACTAAGATTCAAAATGAACAACTATAGACAATATACATAAACACTGTGCACATGATGCCCACGATTGAGAAAGGGTTGTGGGGATTGAGATGGAGAAAAGATGAAAGCAATGTCCATGATGCCCACGATTTTGGGGATCAAATCCCTAATTATTTGGGATTTTAATTTAGTAGGTGTATATTCCCCAAATTAAAAGGAATCATATTTTGACCGAAATACCCCTGTGCATACATGCATTGTATTTTTTTAACCATTTTTAATATTTTATTTTAATAAAAAATCAATTAATTGTGGACCATTGATCTCATTAATCTACGGTTGAGATTGGTTAACACGGTTAGCACCAATGTCACGAAATATATATATATATATATATATATATATATATATATTTAATTTAATGGGTCAAAAGATAGCATTTCTTAGATAATTAACAATTTTTCTGGTTGTTGATTTCTTGACAGTTTTTACAGTGAATACCTGTTAACTATCTGTGTCTATATATACAAACCAAGTTTGTTGAAAGCATTTAATTTTTCTTCTTCTATTTTCTCTCTTCATTTGTTACAGAAAATGATGTTCATGGAGATGAAAAGGTTGCTGTATTTTTCATCTTAGATTGGGTAAATCCTGGAGGTAAATTGGCCTTAACCCAACAGCATTTGTGGGGGCTAATATTATCCTAAGGATAGTGATTAACATCACATCCTAATCTGTAGGTCCCAGTACAGTGCAATCAGCAGCAAATTATATCAAAGATGAACAGAATATGAGTCACAGCAACTAGTCATATGATTGATATTGAATCAAAGGGTTACAGGTTTACAGAAAGGATTTCTGATCAGAGAGAGTAACCTATAAACTAGTTGTTTGTAAAATAATAATGAGACTCAACTTTCTAACCTGTCTAAACTGTTCAACCTAATTATGAACCAAATAATGCCTTTATATACTTAGGCTTACAGGCCTAATGGGCTAATGGGCTTGGGCCCATCTAACTAATTAACTATTAAAGAATTACATTTCGAACCCTTATAAATACTTTATTCCACTTTCAACACATAGGACTTTCAGTCCTAACAATCTCCCCCTAAAGTTGAATAAAGCATTTATCTTCTTGAAAAACTTCAGACCTTGATCTTCTTTCCCTCTTGAATCTTTGAAGAACTTTGGTGTTGCATGTCTTCATGACTTTCCACGCTCCCCCTTGAATAAAGCTCTTGATCTTCATAGTATCAACTTTGTAACCAGATTCAATGTACAGTAGCCTCGACTGAACGCACTATCAAGCAGCTTTCAGCTGTAAAAACTCAATCACATCGGATCAGCACACAAGAAAGATAATGTGAGAGTTACTTGACATTCCACGATGCATCTTCAGTTTAAAACAAAGAATTTGTCTTTGAACCGCGAGTTGAATAGGCTTTCAGTTTAAGAACTTGTTTCAATCAGTGCGTAGGAGGAACAATAAACAAATTTGTAGTAGACACCACATGATATGGGAAAGAAGAAATAAAATCTTTGAAATCTTCATCTTTGAATATTAAAACAACATCTTCATCTCTTTGATCTCTAGACTGTCTTCAGAAATAACTTTCTTTCTTTAAAACTTTGAAATTGAACTTGTCCTCCCCCTTTTTGATGATTGTGAGCAGCATGATCATCAAAACTTCTTCAATTTCAGCACTTTCTTTGATCTCCCCTTTTTGATAAATTAACATTCTCCCACCTGTGATCTGAGTAGCCGTCAATTCATGAAATGTATATATCCGAATCTTTTCAAATTCAGATATATTAGGAATGGTAAACCTGAATCAACAAATGATACAGTTAGTATGCCTGTAAGTAGCACGGAGCCACTTTGTACAACGGATGTACATTGGAAAGGAGTTTTTGTGATGTTCACTCCCCCAGGGCTTCCATTCAATCATCGAAAAACCACAAAGGAATTTTCTATGAATGTTATGACAAGAAAACTCATTCCTTGTGTGCTCGTGAAAGTGTAGAAATGATTGAAGCTACTTAGCTATATCAGGCTCAAATTGTGTAAATTGTTGAGACAGCAACAAATATTACATGGACTCAATGTGCATGAAAGAAGTGCAAAGGTGGGGCAACTTTCCTTCTTTTTCAATATCTAAATCTTCCGAATGAAGACTAGATAGCAGATATGCTGCGTCCCCAAAGAAAATGAAACATTTCTTTGTTAAGAAAGAAACGAGTGGCTGGTGGGGTTAATGCAAGAGTTGGCATGGGCTCACTGCCTGTTTCAATGATGGTTACCAAAGAATGTGAACCAATCAGAATATGTGGTAGCCCGGCTCAGAAAGTGGTTGGTGCAGAGTTCTGATATTCTTTTAACTCTGTTCTCACACCCTCTTTCTTTTTAACATTAAAGCTCACTTCTAACCAAACTCTCTTTTTCATTTTTCCGCTCAGCACAATGAGAAAAACTCAATCCAATGAGTTATCTCCCCCACTCTTTGATTTAAGACCCCTCACCCCTCAATTACTCTAGGATAACTTCCGGGGTAGGAAACACTGGTTTACGTGAATCCATGGAAGTTCTGTTTAAGTGCTCACACAAATCCCATGTAAGTCCTAAACAAAAAAAATAGTAGCTCAGCAGTTTATCTTTAACATTTAAGCTCAAATAAGATAACACTGTCAAAATGTATGCTCATTAGATTTGAGCAATTAAACTTTGAAGATTTCTCAAAACAAGAATATTGAATGAATGAAATGAAATCACGAGATTTGTTTTGAGAATCTGACAATGTATCAATCAGATCAACTAAACTGGTTAGGGTATCAAAGAATTGGATATTATGTTTATATGAACAAATATAAACAATTTAGCAATGAAAGCACAAATTTCGAATAATGATAGATGCTCAACAACATTGAATATCAAATGGGGGTATTACCATCGAAAAATTGTTTTGCTATGAGACATGGTAATAACAAATACAAATGAAGTACTGAACCTGTGTGTGTAAATACGTTACAGTATAAGAATAAGATAATACGCAAGTATTGATCTTTAGAAACACACAGTCAGTTAAACATTAATGCGCAAAAAGTGAAAAACATTTAAATTTACACTTCTAGATTCATGAAACCTTTTAAAAATCAGAAGTGGTTTGAACATTTCAGAAACTGTTTTTCATGCTGGAAAGTTGTTCGTCTTCCAAACAATCAGAGGTCTAGAGTTAGAAGATACTTACTTTTAAGCTCCCCCTCAAATCATGATATAATGATTTAGGCCTTTTAAGCTCCCCCTGGATAGTTGCAAAATATCCAGGTCTGAACGTTGAAGAACGGGTCCTGATCTGTCATGTGATCAGAAGCCAAACTTCGTTGAAGTCCGGGTTCTAAGTTGGTTTACTTAGAAGCCATTTTTCTTATACTCCCCCTTGACAGTAGGTGCCTGCAACAAAGAATCGGTTTTCAGCTTTGGTACCCACTGGTATTTGGGTCCTCGAATGTTAGTTGCAGTTCTTGCGGGGGAAATAGAATAAGAACCATACCAGAAATGATCACTGGTTTTGTGAATATGATCATGTGTACGACAATAAGAACAATAATTTTTCTTACCTGATAACCTGATTAATTGATCTCTCGTATAGATATGATCAGGTTTCCCTTTACGCACATTGTTCCTTTTGGCATTAAACGCATGTACACATGATCCTCTTTCTTTCAGCTCATCTTTCACTGGTTTCTTCTTCCAGACCAGTTCCTCATCTTTGTATCTCCTCGTTCTATGACGTGTACCTGAACCATCTATATTTCTATCATAGAAAAGGTTAGTCTTACGAATCTGATCAAAAGATTTAACTGACCTTTGTGAAGAGACAGACTTCTGATTTGAACTTGATACAGACTTGTCAAGCACTTTAATCGTCGAAGCAAAGTTGTCTCTTTCTTTAACAAGCAGGTCAATCTTCTTCGTGAACTCAGACTTCGTTTTCTGCTCTTTTAGTACCTTCTCAGATAGTTCAGATAGCTTGGCAGTCAGCTTTTTAATCTCAGTCTCAAAGATGCTTCGTTCTTCTTCAAATCCCTGCTCAGCATCATTTCTTTGGCCGGATATTTCCTTGAAGAATCCAACATTCTTCTGTTCAATGGCCTTCTTTTCTTTTGCAAACTTTTCTCTTTCAAGAATGATTACTTTCTCGAAAGCAGACACTTGCTGAGAAAGTTTTATGCATTTCAGCTCCACTTCCTTCTTCTCATCAGCACATTTTCTCGAGAATTCTGAGAACTTCTTTGCGAAAGATTTCTCTTTAGTCTCAAAATCAGATTTGTGTTTAGCAAGCAGTTGCTCCAAATCAGATAAACGCTTTTGAAGTTCTGCATTTACATCTTTCAGATCAGAGATCTTTTCCTCATAGCTTTCAGCGGAGACTGGTTGCTGAGGTTTAGCTTCCAAAATAGAAATCTTTCCTTTTAGCTCAGAGTTCTCAGCTTCCAATTTTCTTCCTTTTAAAATCTCATTTGGCCCTAACACCAACCATTCAGTACAATCCCACAACTCTTTTCCTGTCATTTTGTAGGTATTTATTTGATCAATAAGTTCACTAAAAATGTCACGAAAAAATTCACAAGTAATACTATCAGTCATATAATTTCGAGCTATATTGTTAGCCCTTTCTCTTTTCTCCTTTTCCACAAGAGAAGCTTCTGTCTGAATTTGGGATTGCATTTCTCCTTTCGTCAAAGATAATCTGATGTAGGGACCCACCTCATGCTCATCTACACAAGACAGAAAATCAGCTTTCCACTGTTCATAATCTCTTTTGGACCGCAAACTTGGTGTGTACACCATTTTGATCGATCCGAATAGAATGTAATTCGATCCGGCTTTGAAAGGCTTGATATCCAGGGACTGAACTTGACAAGAGATGAATCTTGAAAGTGCAAGGACCAAAAGTAACAAATTGTGAAACTTGAAAGTTTCGGGTCACAAATGACACACTACTGAAACCTTGAAGTACGGGGGCTAAAAGAAATGCACTGCAAAAAGATCGTGAGACAAAAAATTTGAACAAGGGTATCGGTCAAAGCAATCTACCGGTAAAGGCAATGTATCGGTCAAACAAAGGACCGGTATTGACAGAGTACGGGTCAAACAAAGGACCGGTATTGACAACGTATCGGTCGAACCAAAAGGACCGGTATCAACAATGTACCGGTCTAATCTTATTACCGGTCAAAACAAATTCGGTCGAACCAAAGGACCGGAAGAGACAAAATATCGGTCAAAGGACAAAGACCGGTAATCAGGGTACCGATCGAAGGAATGAGTCGGTCGAACAACGGACCGATAAAGTAAGGTACCGGTCGAATAAACGACCGATAATGACAATACACCGGTCGAACCAAAAGACCGGTATAGACAATGTACCGGTCGAGCAAAGGACCGATATAATCAACGTACCGGTCAAGCAAAGGACCGGTATAGACAGACTATCGGTCGAATCCAAATGACCGATAAACACAATGTACCGGTCAAAGGACAATACTTATATCGGTCAAACAGAAGGACCGGTAAAGCAGGGTACCGGTCGAACACAATGACCGATAAACAGATAAGCCCTATAAAATCAGATAAATACCGATAATCGCGAAGAACAGTCCGAAGAAATCGATGAATCTGAAATTCGATCAAGATCAAACCCAGAAGATCGATAAAGCTTATGATGATTTGCAGATTTGAAGATCAATTAGCAAATATACTCAATCAAAACTCCAAATAACAGATCGATAAAGAAAAACTAGAACAGTCTGACCGACAACCCAAAAATCGATTTCCAAAACAAATACAGATAAACCGATAATAAACTCAGAAACAGTAAACGATAAGAAACAATCAACCCAGATTGACAAAAATCTAATCGATCAACAGAAGCAGATAATCACTTAAAACAGATAAAAGCAATTAACACAGATTATTGAATATAGGGTTTTAGACAAACCTTTTTCTGGATCAAACCTTTAGTCTCTTTGCTCTGATACCAATTGTAGATCCCAGTACAGTGCAATCAGCAGCAAATTATATCAAAGATGAACAGAATATGAGTCACATCAACTAGTCATATGATTGATATTGAATCAAAGGGTTACAAGTTTACAGAAAGGATTTCTGATCAGAGAGAGTAAACCTATAAACTAGTTGTTTGTAAAATAATAATGAGACTCAACTTTCTAACCTGTCTAAACTGTTCAACCTAATTATGAACCAAATAATGCCTTTATATACTTAGGCTTACAGGCCTAATGGGCTTGGACCCATCTAACTAATTAACTATTAAAGAATTACATTTCGAACCCTTATAAATACTTTATTCCACTTTCAACACATAGGACTTTCAGTCCTAACATAATATATCCTCAATTCTTGTTTTCTGCGATAAATTCTCTAACAATCTTAGGATAATATTAACTGATGGGTTCTCTTCGAAACACAATCAAGTTACTTGGTCAAGACTCGGTGAAACTTGACCGATTCGATGGCACGAATTTCTTGTGATGGAAGGAAAAGATGCAGTTCTATCTTACTGCAATGAAGGTTGTCTATATCCTTGATCCAGAACTTCCGGACTTGCCAGAGCATACATATAATGATACAGTTGCATGACTTGCTGAAAGAAAGAAGCGTGGAGAAGATGAATTGATGTGTAGAGGCTACATACTCAACTCTTTAACGGATCGGTTGTATGATTTATATACACCGATGAAATCTGCAAAAGAAATATGGAAGGCTTTGGAGTATATATAAGTATGACACCGAAAAACAAGGGGCAGATAAGTTTATCACTTTCAAATTCTTTGAGTTTACTATGACTGATAACTTATCTATACTTGATCAAGTCCATGAATTTCTGATCTTTTAGTGTATTTGATTGACCAAATTATAATAAAAACATATATGTTTGTATATTTGATTTACCAAATTTTCCAAAAAATATTTTATATACACTAAAAATCAAATTTAAAAAAAAAAATTGAAGTGGGGCCGATTTGGGTCCAACTCGGGTTCGTTTCTCATACCGGGCCTTGTAAAGCTTAGTTGGGCCGAAGTTTTGTGGTTAGGACCAAGATCGAGACCGATTATGAAAATACTCCGAGACTGATTTTTGGCATTCTCTACATTCGATTAAACTTATTTACAGCATCTCCAACAACTATGTTAAAATAAATACTTTAAAATTTTAAATATATCTTTACTTCAATAACTATACTATATTGTATGCTAAAATATAATGAATTAGAGAGATAAAGTGAAAATCTCTTAATTTATAAAAAATTTAAAACTCCATATTCAAGAAAGAGAAATAATATTTAATTATTTCCACTAGTAGGAGGCAATGAAACTAAATGTTTAGAGAGAAATAATATTTTTTTAAACATATTAAATATGTTAATAATATAATTACTAGTGTCATTTTTTTTAAATTGAGTAGCGGTTAAGAGTTTGATTGTATTTTTTTTAACTTTGACTTTCAATACTCTATTTTATAAAAATTATAGAATATATGTTATAGATGCTATTGTATATTTATAACATGTTAGGAGAGTCTGCTTTAGGACAGCGGGTCAAACCACCAAAAATAAGCTAAAAAACAAAACTCAATTTTTGTTAACCCAACCCCTTGCTCTCCCGCCTCCGCCCCGCTGTGCCATGCTTGTCCTATGATCCGCCAGTTCCCCTGCCCCTCTGCACATTTGGCACAATATCAATCAAAGAACATTGTAAAAGTTTAGAGTTGATATACAGGATTGATCTTCTTTTGATAGAACATTTATCTCATACACTTAAAAATAAATTTGAAATTCAAGTCTACAACATTTTATTGTAGCCCTTCATATGGAGAAAACCTAAAAAAACGAAAAATTGAGGAACACCCTGGTAGCCCTTCATCTGGACGGTATGCACCTGTGCATACAATAATTTGTAACATGCACACATGCATAAAAACCAAAAAACAACTTAATTTACTTGCAGGCACAAGTACATACAGTCTAGATCAAAGGCTATCAAGGTGTTCCACAGTTTTTCATTTTTTTGAGATTTTCACTTGAACCTCTCTCTTTCTCTCTCTCTCTCTCTCTCTATATATATATATATATATATATATATATATATGATTAGGTTCATTTGAGAAATGCTAAAAATATGAGAAATAAAGAAATGATACTAGCCATTTATATGATCAACATTTGGGGCTTTGACCGTGAAGCACCGAATAATTCCTTGTATGGTCTATAGAAGATAGAGGGGTAGTGTAACACCGTAATTTTCGGTAAGTAAAGGTCACCCGAATGTTTTTATGTCTAGTAAATGACGAGATTTTGTTGGGAAACCTTTATGAAATGTCCCTAAGAGTGTAGAGGGACTTGGTATTGGAAAAGTCGGGTTTTGGGGCTCGAAACAGGCCCGACGACTATTCCAAGCGACTATGACAGTGTCATTGTCGCCTAGCAATGTCACAGGAAGAGGGGCACACGCGGTACAGTCTATGCGACTATGCCATGCGACTTTGACATGGTCATTGTCGCATGGCAATGTCGCCTGCGGGGACTGAGAGGTTGTTTAAGTCTTAATTTTCACTCGTTCTCCTTATTTCTCACTTCTAACCCCTTTCCACTCTCTCCCAAATCATTTCCTCCTTCCCCCTCTTGAACCCTAGCCGATTTTGAGGCTTTTCCATGAAGATCAAAGCGTTTCCCTTCCATATTATGATAATGACTTCACCTCTTGATGCAAGATTATGTTCCCACCTCCAATACTAGAGATTTTTGGGGTTTATTAGGTTTTGCTCAAAACCTATGTGATAAGTTTATCCTTTCCATTTCTAAACCTTATTAGGTGACATATATGCTTCATTGATGATATTCTAGTGTTTTATTACTTCAATTTCGGTTTGGAAGATTTTGGAGAGATTTAGGTCAAAATTAGGGTTTTGACCAAAATGGAGATTTTGATGTAAAATGTTTGGGGAATGTTTCTATATGGTTGAATATGGTTATTTACGATTGAAAATGTTTGGATCTAGGTTTTGGAGGTTTTGGCTTGGAGGATTCAAGTTTCGTCAAGAAAGCTCAAAGTGGGGTAAAATCTAGATTTAGCCTAAATCTAGCAAGGTTAGTTCAAGTTGATTTGTGAAAACGGTGTACATGCCAAAATGTTCATTTTAAGTGTTTTGTGTTTTACATGAAATTGTTAACTGCTGATCACCTGATAAGTTTTGGTTATTTGAAAATGTTTAGTTTTATAAACATGGTGAAACACCCATTTTGGGATCTTTGGGAATTTTGGTAAATAAATCATGTTGAAAAGTTTCTTGGATGATTTTACATATAACTAGGGTTCAATTGACGTAAGTGTCATTTTGTGTATTTGATCTTATAAACCTTTTTGGAAAATGCGTAATATCGTGTTATGAGGCATTTTGAAAATATAAGAGTATGAGTCCATTTGGAAAATGGCTTGCCTCAACCAATGATGAGATTTGAGTTAATCATACTTTTGGTCGTTGTGTTTGCATGATAGTTGGTCAGTCGTGTTTCAATGTTTATTACTGGTTTTCATTTGGGGTTTACGTAAATTGTTGGGCCTTTGACTCGGTTTTGACTAAATGGAGTCTTGAGGACATTTGTCCGGTTTAAAAACAGTTGTGGAGTTTTGAGTATGATGGCGTATGTTTCGTGTCATTTGATAGTTACATGTTTTGGGAGCTTTGGTCTTTCAATTGGAGTCATGTAATGTTAGACAGTGTTGTAATTGATCCATAGGCACGTAAGTCTGTCTGTTTTGGTAAAGCGGGTAAGGTTGGTTATGACCGTTGACCGATTGGGTTCGCTAGTGTAACACCCTCAAATTTGGAAAAAACGACTAATTAAAAATTTTCAAAAATACCTTAAGGGATAATAATATCTCTTACTAATAGCCCATAATTGAAGTACGTTTCTAAATTGAACCATCAATAAATAAATAAAGTCCTACATAAAGAGTGTCTAAAGTCGAGTGTTACTATAACACAATTCCAATCGCTGTCTCCAATATACGTGCGGAAGACTTCAACAAACTAATCACCTCGCCGAGCACACAACTAGCACTCATCGCTTCTCAGTGTCGCTAGAACTAATCCCGGAATGAAAGCCGATGCACATGCCAACAAATAAAAAGGTTAGACTAACGCCTAGTAAGTTCAAAAGTTTTATATCAAGATTATAAAGGAAAACGTAAATGAAAGTATGATAACTTATAATCATGATCCTTTAAAATGATTTACCCAAAAATATAAGAGATCAACTCGTTTACAAATAATATGCATGTTATAAGTGGATGCCTCAACGCCAAAACGTTCCTTCATGAGATAATGAAATCCAACACTTATTCAAAACGAGAATAATGGTAATGCTCAAATGATGAAATTTGAGTAAGCTTTATAAACCAAACGACCAAAATGTGAGTAAACTCAAGTGTTTAAGATTATAGCATAAAGGAGATAACCTAACTTAAAACGTGGATATAAAATAACTCCCAATTTATGACAATGTAAATAATACTTCATATTCCAAAACATCCCAAAACACGGGTAGGGATTAATACTCAACCCATAAAATATGGAATGAACATATGCATGCAAAATGTCACCGAAAAAATATATATATAAAGACAGCCCAAAGACAACATCTTTCGGTGACGGGGGAAACCCGATTCCGCATAATGCGACGTGCACAAAGTAAGCCACACATTACGTTAAATTGGTATTAAATATTGGGCTCAACATCTTTCAGAATACACCCATAAATAATAGCACGGAGGACTTACACCATACCGAAGAAGCCAAACCGCGCCTCAATGGGGATTAACTAGCGTTCCACCATTGGACAAATAATAAAGTATTGAGCTCAGCATCTTTCAGCATACACCCATAGATACTGCACGAATGACTTAAAATCCCATCCTATGCCTAACGTGCCGCACGAAGGACTTACAGTCTCATCTTATGCCAACGTGCCACGATGTGCGGAAGATAGTCGTCCCACATCGTCAAAATAACAAAAGAGCTAATGGATCCATAGCAAACGGGCTAAAACATTACATGACTCAAACGAATGAACTAAATCATTCAAAACATGTAATTCCCCAAATAAGATGCAATAATTGCCAATCATAACCAAACGCTCTACAATGAGCTAATAAAACGGACAAATGTCCTCATAACCCAACAAAATCCAAACGAGCCATAAGCTCAACAAACCCAAAGACCCAACGTTGAAAATCATAAAGTTGAAATCAAACGTAAACGACCCAAAATAATGCAACCCATGCTCCAACACACCCAAATGACTTCAACATGATTTAGATCGGGACAAAACATTTTCCAAAGTGGATTTATACCTTTTATTCTTTCAAATCATCCCATGACACCCAATAGAATGCTTTTATACTCAGAAACATGCTCCATGCAATAAATCATTGAAATACCCAAAATATATGATTTATTTATCAAAATGTTCAAATCCTAAATGTGAGTGTTTTATAAGTTTATAAAGTTGAATACTTCCAAATAACCCAAAACTTATCAAATGATTAGCAGTTAACAATTCCATATAAAACATGTAAACACTTTAAAATAGGTATTTTGGCATGTACACCGTTTTCAAAAATCAACTTGAACTCACCTTGCTAGGTTAAGTTAAACCTAGGTTTCAATCCACAACCATTGAAATCCAAAAGCATAGATCCCACCGAAAGCTTTCCGAAGACATCCAATCCAACTCTTCAACTCAAGCTTTCGAAACCTAGATCCACACATTTCAGACTATAAATAATCATATTCAACCCTTAGAATTGATCCCCAAGCATTTTACACAATATCTCATCATAAAACCAAAAACCCTAATTTCCACAAATGAAGAGGACAAGAGGTTACCTTAACCAAAACTCCAATCCACCAACCGAAATACTTTACGATCACCAAGATGAGCTATGCACTCCCAAACTTCAATAACAAAGAAAAGGGTTGGGTGAAAACCCTAGAAATTGATGAAGATGGTGAAGAGGATGGAGATGGAGATTGTGGTGAAGCTTCCAAACTGAAATCTTGGAGAAAACACCCAACTTCTAGCAATAAAGGATGCAATTGAGGAGTAAATGAACCCTAGGTTCGGTTTCTATGAAAGGAAGAAGTTGAGAGGAAAGGACAAAAGAAAAGATTGAGTTAAAATGAGAAATGAGGCTAAAAATCAGATTTTAACCCGTCTGACCCTCGCTCGCGACCTTGCCAAGCGATAGTGACGGTGTCACTATCGCGAGGCACTCTCGCGTGGATTGTACCACGAGTTGGTACCTCCCCGAAGATTGTGCCACGCGATAGTGATACATGTCACTATCGCGAGTCATTCTCGCGCCGTTTGTACCGAAGCCCAAAAAGTCCAAAAACTCGCGATTCTCACATGGGTCAATTTAAGGTTCGAAAAAACAACATAATTCCACGAAAAGATGAACGGAAGACGAAACAACTACCAACGAAAGACGGAAACTTACCTTGCGAAAACAGGGTGTTACAATCCTCCCAACCTTAGAATGATTTCGTCCCCGAAATCTAGATCTCTTTCAAAGCATTCACTTACCACCCTTAACACTAATAAGGTTTTCTCGGTCCCTGAAGACAACAATATGGCATAGCTCTCAATGCTGGTATTTCCTCAAAACGACTGTCTCCTTTCCCAGAGGATTGTCTTTAACCTCTTTCGTGCTTAGGCTAACACCGGGTGACTTCCTGTCGCAACTGCCACACTGAATTCTGTGAAGACATTCATACCCCGTATCTATCCTGATACGACACACTCACACTAGAGTGAACATCAAACCTTATTGGAGCGATTCTTAACCATGTGATCTCGGTCGCCTCCCAACCTTAGGCGACACGTACTACCTCATGGGTAGGTTTGTGATCCCAACTCCTCATCGACCAGAACACCTCAGGTCCGCATGAATCTGAATTCCCAAACCAGTGATCATCATCAATCCCCAAACTTTCTCAAAATTCTTAATGATCCATTCCTGATATGATAAGGTCGTCCTTCCACGACGTACCAATACGTCTTCCGGTTAGTTGGTTAATGTAGATCCGACTATCACAAAATTTCGATCTATTCTAAAACCTCAAACATTCCCTCAAAAGATCTTTACCACACCAGGAAATATACACATCAAAACCTAGTTACCAACATTAAATCCCCCTTTAAGTTTTTACCATTGAAAGGTTAACATTTCTCCAGATCCATTGACTTCACGAAACAAGTCGATGTCTAACACTAAAATGGTAATATCGAAAACGTGGGCATCCGCCCAATAATTCATTCCAGAAGTATTGTCGCATTAAGGTTGACACTTAACAAAGGACTAAGATTCCCAATTCTACATTGCTAACCAACGGACCTCAATATTTCCCTTGCTCATGCAAGCCCATCCAAACGATATAAGAGCAACGTATAGCATGATGTCTAACGGTCCATCGACCCGACAAATTTAACCCAACCATACCTAGAATCATACAAGACTTTATCTGCAAGTTTACCGAAGCATAATGATCACCCCTTAATTAACTGGAAAACATAAATCTAATACCTCCATTATCCATGCATGTCCCAACTCAACATCTAACACCCAAAATTCAGAACTAACCACAAGTCGGATCAACCGACGCTTCAATTCCCAATGACTCTTCTAGTCCCGAATTACAACATCCTCTTTCGATAGGGTTTTAAATCTATAGCCCTAATGAGTTCAAGGTTTTTCAATCATTATGCCAATTTGAACTTTGTAACGTTTTAAAACACAAAAGAAATTTTATAACAGTAAATCGTGCGGTAAAAATTTCACTACTGTTCAATCGATAGGTTTCAAAATTGGCCACCAACTCTACGCATCTACACCGTTTCCAAAACTCATTTGATTAGTATTTATGTTAACGAAACGGTAACAAAGGATGCACAACAAAATTTTCCACGTACTCCCAAGGTCCTAGTGTGCATCAAATTATAATATGCATATGAGAATACCTTTCCCAAATTTAGCAACACGATAGGAAACGTAATTAAACTTTAAATCGAGTTCAATTTTCGGGTCGCACGGATAAAACACACTTGTTCAAAGCGGCAACTTCAACGAAATGAATATTGATAACTCGTTTAATGCATTGCGGAAATCCCTAACAGTAAAATCAATAACGTAAATAAGTTCAGAACAAAAGCTCTATTTGAATTAACATAAATCTTTTATATGTTTACTCACACCTTACAGTATAATTTAGTCCGAAAACAAAAAGTATACGGTGATTGATATTTGTATGAAACCCAAAGATAAATCACATGATAATGGAATTTTCCAAAGCAACATGTTCATAATATCGAACTCTCAAAGTTTTCTCTCTTTTAGCCACAAGTCGGCACAAAATAAGATTGCACAACAAAACTTGCGTGCGATCGTTTATTTCACAAAACTAATAGGATGATATGCGTATGAACTTGGTTAAAACATGAAATAATTTATGTCAGTTTCGAGTTCAAATCCAAATAAAAGTATGCTCTTATCGTTCTAAAACATTGGCTAAAAACACCGCGATGAAAATTCTCAATAAAATATGCATACCTGCTATGTGCAGCCAAACTGCTCATACGAAACCCAAAGGGAAAAACAATACCCTTGGATGCTAATAAAATTTTCCACGTCAAATCAACAAAACCCCATAAATAAAATTCTCAATAAAACTCATACATCAAAATAATGAAAGGTAACTCTTCGTCTAAAACCTTAACATACGTGGAGGAGATCCAATATTAAGATCATAAACCGTGGTTACTTGCCCAAAACTCTAAGAAACGTAAAAATACGAGCATTACCATCATCGAAAATAGTGTTAGGCAAATGAAAATAAACGAAGTCTCAACAAGGCATGCAACCACATGCAATGAAATAATTTTATGCATGTTTAAGATCATGGTCTAAAACTTGCGTGCTAAACATTTCAAGATTTCGTGGAATGATCCACGTGGTGATTTTGGAAACATGAGAAATACTAGATGCAATTTATTTTAGAAATATATATCGTGCATGAATTTGGTCTGCACTCAAAACCTCGAAACCACGTTCTTCGATTCCTTAGTCACACTATTGTCAACCGGATGCTCAACGTCTTAAGGCAGAGATCAAAGACTTCATAGGTTCACTTCATAATTTCTCCTCGAAATACGTTGGTTCCCAATGTCTACGGTTCTAATTCAATCAATCAATTCGACCCAAAACAATTTACTTAATGCAATCACCATGCTTACCGTCACTCCAAGTGACGAAGACTAAAATCATCAACTCCTTCTAATGGCTACTCATGTAGAAACTGTTTCACTACCCCAACGGTTATCATACCAAGGCAGTTCAAGCATACACACGTAACTCGTAGGTTCACCATAACACTGGCCATGTGCTATTATGAACATACTGTACATGATCATCCTTGCCATTTTCAGTGTAATTCCCGTTCCTAGTGGTTCCACTCACCTCGAATCATCAAATCTTAAAGTGCCTAATGGTGTGATCTCACATTCAAACGCTTAAAATTACGCTAGTTTGAGTCTAGGCATTCAAAATCAACACCTAATTCTCTCAAACTTAAGCTCTGATACCAACTTGTAACACCCTCAAATTTGGAAAGAGCGACTAATTAAAAATTTTCAAAAATGCCTTAAGGGATAATAAGATCTCTTACTAATAGCCCATAATTGAAGTAAGTTTCTAAATTTAATCATCAATAAATAAATAAAGTCCTACATAAAGAGTGTCTAAAGTCGAGTGTTACTATAACACAATGCCAATCGCTGTCTCCAATATACGTGCGGAAGACTTCAACAAGCTAATCACCTCGCCGAGCACACAACTAGCACTCATCGCTTCTCAGTGTCGCTAGAACTAATCCCGGAATGAAAACTGATGCACATGCCGACAAATAAAAAGGTTAGGCTAACGCCTAGTGAGTTCAAGAGTTTTATATCATGATTATACAGGAAAACGTAAATGAAAGTATGATAACTTATAATCATGATCCTTTAAAATGATTTACCCAAAAATATAAGAGAACAACTCGTTTACAAATAATATGCATGTTATAAGTGGATGCCTCAACGCCAAAATGTTCCTTCATGAGATAATGAAATCCAGCACTTATTCAAAACGAGAATAATGGTAATGCTCAAATGATGAAATTTGAGTAAACTTTATAAACCAAACGACCAAAATGTGAGTAAACTCAAGTATTTAAGATTATAGCATAAAGGAGATAACCCAACTCAAAACGTGGATATAAAATAACTCCCAATTTATGACAATGTAAATAATACTTCATATTCCAAAACATCCCAAAACACGGGTAGGGATTAATACTCAACCCATAAAATATGGAATGAACATATGCATGCAAAATGCCACCGAAAACAATATATATAAAGACAACCCAAAGACAACACCTTTCGGTGACGGGGGAAACCCGATTCCGCATAATGCGACGTGCACAAAGTAAGCCACACATTACGTTAAATTGGTATTAAATATCGGGCTCAACATCTTTCAGGATACACCCATAAATAATAGCACGAAGGACTTACACCATATCGAAGAAGCCAAACCGCGCCTCAATGGGGATTAACTAGCGTTCCACCATTGGACAAATAATAAAGTATTGAGCTCAGCATCTTTCAGCATACACCCATAGACACTGCACGAAGGACTTACAATCCCATCCTATGCCTAACGTGTTGCACGAAGGACTTACAGTCTCATCTTATGCCAACGTGCCACGATGTGCGTAGGCTAGTCGTCCCACATCGTCAAAATAACAAAAGAGCTAATGGATCCATAGCAAACGGGCTAAAACATTACATGACTCAAACGAATGAACTAAATCATTCAAAACATGTAATTCCCCAAATAAGATGCAATAATTGCCAATCATAACCAAACGCTCTACAATGAGCTAATAAAACGGACAAGTGTCCTCATAACCCAACAAAATCCAAACGAGCCATAAGCTCAACAAACCCAAAGACCCAACGTTGAAAATCATAAAGTTGAAATCAAACGTAAACGACCCAAAATAATGCAACCCATGCTCCAACACACCCAAATGACTTCAACATGATTTAGATCGGGACAAAACATTTTCCAAAGTGGATTTATACCTTTTATTCTTTCAAATCATCCCAT
Source organism: Arctium minus (assembly GCA_954870635.1). NCBI lineage: Eukaryota > Viridiplantae > Streptophyta > Magnoliopsida > Asterales > Asteraceae > Arctium > Arctium minus. Next base: position 8,162,238 of record OX941080.1, read on the forward strand.
GACACCCAATAGAATGCTTTTATACTCAGAAACATGCTCCATGCAATAAATCATTGAAATACCCAAAATATATGATTTATTTATCAAAATGTTCAAATCCTAAATGTGAGTGTTTTATAAGTTTATAAAGTTGAATACTTCCAAATAACCCAAAACTTATCAGATGATTAGCAGTTAACAATTCCATATAAAACATGTAAACACTTTAAAATAGGTATTTTGGCATGTACATCGTTTTCAAAAATCAACTTGAACTCACCTTGCTAGGTTAAGTTAAACCTAGGTTTCAATCCATAACCATTGAACTCCAAAAGCATAGATCCCACCCAAAGCTTTCCGAAGACATCCAATCCAACTCTTCAACTCAAGCTTTCAAAACCTAGATCGACACATTTCAGACCATAAATAATCATATTCAACCCTTAGAATTGATCCCCAAGCATTTTACACAATATCTCATCATAAAACCAAAAACCCTAATTTCCACAAATGAAGAGGACAAGAGGTTACCTTAACCAAAACTCTAATCCACCAACCGAAATACTTTACGATCACCAAGATGAGCTATGCACTCCCAAACTTCAAGAACAAAGAAAAGGGTTGGGTGAAAACCCTAGAAATTGATGAAGATGGTGAAGAGGATGGAGATGGAGATTCCTGTTGAAGCATATACTCGGGGGGTGGGTGCAGGGCAGACGATTTTAAAGCAGACTCCCCATTTGTGGTGAAGCTTCCAAACCGAAATCTTGGAGAAAACACCCAACTTCTAGCAATAAATGATGCGATTGAGGAGTAAATGAACCCTAGGTTCGGTTTCTATGAAAGGAAGAAGTTGAGAGGAAATGACAAAAGAAAAGATTGAGTTAAAATGAGAAATGAGGCTAAAAATCAGATTTTAACCCGTCTGACCCTCGCTCGCGACCTTGCCAAGAAATAGTGACAGTGTCACTATCGCAAGACACTCTCGCGTGGATTGTACTGCGAGTTGGTACCTCCCCGGTGATTGTGCCACGCGATAGTGACATATGTCACTATCGCGAGTCACTCTCGTGTCGTTTGTACTGAAGCCCAAAAAGTCCAAAAACTCGCGATTCTCGCATGGGTCAATTTAAGGCTCGAAAGAACAACACAATTCCCCAAAAAAATGAACGGAAGACGAAACAACTACAAACGAAAGACGGAAACTTACCTTGCGAAAATAGGGTGTTACAGCTAGCGAGTAGGCAATAGGTGGCTTGAGCCTCCGAGTTGTAACTCGTCTAGATTGGATAGGCACCCATGTCTGTAAGTCCTTGAGGTGGAACTCGACGGAGTATGACCATAGGCATAACGGTCTGAAGATTGTGATGTCGGTGGTGGCATGAGAACTAGGTCCGGGATATGTGGTGAAATCCAATAACATCATGGGTGGCCCCATTCACGTGTTCTCGCCACCCAAGATGGAAACGTTTAGATGACATGCGAGGAAGTTGTATGGGCGACCTACTTGCGTGTTCCTCTATTTTCAATGTATACGGGTCTCTCCGTCGTAGATCCGTGGCATTTTTAAATGTTAATGTCATATTTTACCAGCTTTGGTTTGTGTGGTCGATGATAAATGATGGCCTTAATATTGGGTTTTCCCCACGTATATTAAGGTTTGAATGGAATGCGTCACTTCCACGTTTCGGTATTTGATTTCGTCCATTTTATGGTCGGGTGAGTCTTGGGTCTAATGTCCATGTTCACGGCGATATTTAATTATACAGATTTCCATCTATGGTATATGAGTTGTGTATCATGTCCAACCATGTTGGGTATTTCGAGATACAACATTTTTACCCGTGTTTTATAAAATTGGGAGTTTTCTCTCTATTCTCATTTTGAGCAAGTTTTAGGTTAAATCTAAGTTTACGGAAGGACGTTTTATATTTGGATCTTAGTCTTTAAAACAATTTTGTTTGGTTAACGATTAACTCGGTGTCTCTTTCGTTTAAAATACATATTTATTGGTAAACAAGTCGTTTTCATAAGTGAAGTGTATCGTTTTGAAAAATTATGATTCTAACTGCATTCTTTCTTTTTAAACGATTAATTTATATATGTTGAAAACTTTTGAGCTCACTAGGCGTTAAGTCTAACCTTTTTATTTGTCGGCATGTGCATCAGGTTCTTGTTGGGGTTTGGTTCTAGCAGCTATGAAGAGTTGAGCCTTAACTTTGTGCAAGTGTAAGTAGTTGATGATGTCTTCCGCAGTTTGGAGATAGCGACTATTATTGGGTTTTAGTAGCACCCGTCCTTGTTATAGATTGTATGTAGAGAATAAATTATATGTGTTGAGGTTAAAACTTTATTTTGTGATTGTAGATGAATCAATTATCGACGTATTTAGAAAATTTTAAATTAGTTGTTATTTCCAGAATTAAGGGTGTTACAGGTAGTTTCGTATAATATGCGGGACAAGTTCATATATGAAGTTGTATGATTCACAAATGAATTATATGTTCATATATGAACCAGTGTAATTCACATATGATCTCTTTTAACTGATTCATATATGAACCTTTGTGATTCATATATGAACCTTTGTGATTCATATATGAACTATATATGAATCAGTTAATTAGTTCATATGTGAATCACAAAGGTTATATATGAATCTGTTAATTAGTTCAATTGATTCACATATGAACCTACAGTTAATTAGTTCATATGTGACTCAGTTAATTGGTTCATATATGAATCACTAGACCTGGCAAAAACTGACACGACACGCTAACCCGACACGAACTCGACACGAAGTAAACGGGTTTGGGTAATACATTTCAACCCGTTTAAGTAAACGGGTTGACACGACACGACACGAAAATTAAACGGGTAAGGTCAGGGTCAAAAATTTCAACTCGAAAATGACCCGGATAACCCGTTTATATATATATATATATATGTATATGTATATATATAAGTTTTCCTTTTAATGCTTTGGATTTTTAGTGTTTTAGATTTGATTATAATTTTGAACTATAAATTTTGGATTCTAATGCTTTCATTTGAATTTTGTATTTGTATTTATTTGTAAATTTTCGATTTTTAATTTTAATTTTATAAATGTTAAACGTGTTAGGCGGGTCGGATTAGGGTTGGGATTTTCTGACCCGTTTATTAAACGGGTCGGGTTAGGGTTAGACATTTTCAACCCGTTTAACTTTGAACCCGACACGAATCCGACACGACACGTTTGCCAGGTCTATGAATCACAAAGGTTCATATATGAATCAGTTAAAAGAGTTCATATGTAAACTCGTCCCGTGTATTTGTAAAATTTACGAAAATGTTCTTCTATTTTTGGAATAGCTGCAACTTTTGACCAGTCAAAGTTGTAATTGTTGACCAGTCAAAGACGCAATATTTGACCAGTCAAAGACGATCTTGTCCGAATGAAAGGCTAGGATTACTTCTCTATTCCTCATGTATTTAGCATTTCTCAAATGAACCTCTTATATATATATATATATATATATAACTTTTTGAATTTTATAAAATTAATTGATAACCTAAACTGCATAACACAAACTTTGTACTTGGTTGATTAAGATCCAAACATGATATTTCCTTGTTAATTGACATCTATCTATCTACGTTCTGAAAAAGCTCACGCAAAGTCTCTTCATGATCCTACAAAGGTTGAGTGAGTCACATCGATCCATGAACCGAAACTAGTAATGTAACACCTCGAATCTTAAGTTTGATTTTTAGTTCGACCCCGTATTCATACATTGTTTGTTGCTAGTCAAGGTGGTGGAAATGAAGAAAAAGGAGTTCCAACAGTGCTTGGCGAGGATCACCGCACGGGTGGAACCGCGCGACCATCCGTGCGGGACTCTGCCCAACCGCGACTCCAGTGCTCCGCGCGAGTGGAACCGTGCGGGCACTCGCGCGCGTGCAGTGACTCATTAGTTCTTGGATTTTAGGGTTTTAAGCTACAACTCTACAAGGTGAGTTCACTCTCTTTTATAAACTTTATACATGTTAAAAGCATGGTTTTCAACCTAATAGACATCTCCATTTTTAACTTCTTTGATTTGGGCGAACTTTCACCAAAACCCTAATTTTTGGAGATTCTAGGGTTTATGTGTTTGGGTATGTTTCAAGAAAAGAAATTGACATCTTGGGTTTACATATGGTTATAGCATTGGCATCATACTTTCTCTATTCTCTAGATTCATATTTAAATTAAAATAGGGTTTGAGACACTCATGGATTTACTTGATGAGAAATGGAATAACACAAGTCATTGAATAGAATATTATTCATGGAATACTATTTAAAATCCTTTTGGCATTATGTATGAAATTATATGGGCTCTTGGTGATGCATTTTGATGGCAACGTATTTGTTAAATAATATGGATTGACTCCTTATATGAGTATGTGCATAAATGGTTGTATTGGGCGTCATGACCCCATACTTTGTATCATTTTGTACAATGATGGGTTATAAGTCCTACGTGCTAGTATACGATATTGGATAAGGATCTCAATGTAAGGACCTTATGTGGTTGAAGTTGACTTTCCGTGGGTGTACGTTTAAAGTCACCGAGCCTAACATCCCTTGCGTGTACTTTATTATTTGTATTGGTTTTACTAACTTGTCAAGTGGCTTACTCTTGTGTTTCGTCACTTGTGTTAGTAAGCGAGTCTCCCCCGTTAACCCAAGAGGTATTTGCTTATGGTAAAGAATTACATCATTATTGTTATGAATTCACTTTCCTTACTTCTGTTTGTAATTGTTTATTTCCAAATATAAATGTTTGATCTCACTAGGTTTTAGCCTAACATTTTTTTTCTTAAAATGATATGTATAACAAGTCATTCTAGCGGTGAGACTCCTCGGGTTTGAGTGGAGAGATTGGCGAATAGTAACATTTTTGGAGAATATAGAGACGTTACACCCGACTTAGCCTTGGTATACTTTTGGAGAAGTAGAGTATCAACACCCGAATTTAATCTAGATCTAATTGTGTCTAGATTATTAGGTTGTTGAGATTAACTTTAATTAATTCTTGGGTTATAATAGTCATACTCTGTTTCCCCGTTATCGGGATGGCATGTTTGATTGAAATATCATTATTGTCTTATTCATGTTTTACTCCACTTATAGCCGTTATATTGCCGAATTTTCGAATTTTAAATTCCTCTAATTTTTAGGGTGTTACAAATAAATCCGTCTAGATACAAGAAAAACGCTAAATCATATTAATATGACATCATATTTCATAAAACAAGAAGTGTACCAATAACCTCCTCACCCTCTTGAAATGACATAAAATCATTAATACAAAATTAAAAGGTGGTGAATTAATTATAAAACAAAGATTAAGGGGTTGTTTGTTTTTTTAAAAAAACCTCTTAGTGACTCTTAAATATGAATCGTTCAGACCTTTTTACACACCACCTCTTATTAATCATAACTAAAATAAGACTTCAGAATTTAGAACTCTTAAAAAACAAACGACACCTAAATGTTTGAATTCTTGATTAACTTTAAAATAAAGATTAAACACGCTATATTTCACGAATACACTCCTAATATATAACGAAACTAATTACTGGTAATTTTGTTTTGGTAGTATATGTTCATTATGTTGTCATGGTGTGTGTTAAAGTTAAAAGTGTTCACCTTGCTTAAAAAAAGAACCATTTATAAACGTGGCATGAGATCATGTGAGAAGTGTAATTTTTTGTGAGAAGTGCTTTTAAGTCGTTGATCACTTTTAATCAAATACCCTCCCATGAAAATGTGGCTTTAAAGGGAATTGATCTAGTGCATCTCGGTGCATCTCATCATGATGTTCGTTCATTTCTCATCCAACGATTGATAACCACTTCTTACGCTTCTCGCCAAATTTGACACTTCTCACCGAAACTCAACCCTTCTAAACGCTATTTTTTTGTCAACACGAAATATTTGTTAATTATGAATATTAATCAAAATTAAAAATGTCTCTACTCGCTAAATTCAATATGATATTATTTATTTACACCAAATTTCAGTCCTAGAAAATCATTGAAGATTTTTACTGTCTGTTTTCAGGCCCCCGGATTAGTCAGGGACGGTTAAACTAATCCGAACACCCACGATTAAGGTTAAATTGATCCGAACACCCACAATTAACAATATATATATATATATATATATATATACATAGAGAGAGGTGTTCAAATGCAACCCATTTATATGGTGCAACCCTTACAACCCCTCTATCCATCACACATTTTATGTAATTAAAAAAAAGAAAAAAAAAACTAAAAATAAAATATGTGGTGGATAAAGGCATTACAAAGATTGCATCATGTAAAATGTTGCATAATAACCCCTCTCTCTCTCTATATATATATATATATACCCAACAAATATTACATTTCTCGGTGTAAAAATCTAATATTATCCATCAAAAGATCAGATTTAGAGCATCTCCAACAACTTTGTTAAAGTAGAAAAAGTTGGATCTTTGTTCTCTATAATTCTCTAACAACTTTGCTATTTTATTCTATATTATAAAAAAATCTTAAAAACTCTTCAAGTTTGAAGAATTCTCTAAAAATTGATAATAAAAAGAGAAATAATTATTTTATTCAATTTCATCAATAAAATTGATCTTTTATCATTTAATGTTAAAGTTCCTTTTTTATATGTGTTGGAAAGATAAATTAAAAAATATTATATTAATATATTTTTTATGTTAAATTCTCTAAAATAGAAAAAGTGTTATATGTGAATTTAATTCATTTTAGAGATTTTTTGCACTAAAAAAATGTCATGAATATTAATTAAGAAATTCAGTAAATGAGTGATGGCTGAAAAAACTGAATGAGACACCTAGTGGACACGTGTTATTCTGCATGCATATATAACCTCTGCACATTGCCACCTCCTATGACCACCATTAATTAATCGACTGCTCCAACATATACATTAACGGCAACATTAATTACTCAAAACTTATAACAACAACAAAAAAAAGAAAAAGAAAGAACTCGGCATAAATAGTCAAAGTACATGGTCCGTTGTACCTCTTAGCCATTTCTTTTTATTTTTTTGCTTTTTGGCCCTACATCCGCAATGACAGACCTACATTCAATCGCATCATAAAAAGACAAAAAATTACAGATTACGGTAGCTCTGCAATGGGTCGGGTGATCCACCTCCGCATTCTAAGCCACGTGTCAAATGCAGATGAAACCCTAACATCTTTTCAGCAGGTCCGCATACACCTCCGTAATTGCGGACCAATGGCTAAAACTATAAAACCCAAGGAGAAATGGCTAGGAGGTGCAACGTTAGGGGTAGTTAAGCTATTTATGCCAATTTCCCAAAAAAAAAAACATGCCTCACTTGATACGTGATTTTATTGCGTTAATTAAATTTTTAAAAAATCCATAAACGAATCACAAAACGATAATTTCGATTAACTCCGATAATTTCAAGTTAATTAAGAAAAAAAAAACGTACATGAGCAAAGATGAATTAATAACTTGTAATCCAAAAAACGACCAGCGGTTTTGCCGGCGCTTAACCTTTTCCGATGCATGATTCCAGAAAAGAAAAAAAAAAAGAGAAAAAACTAGATCGATCGAAAAGTTGTTATATCTTATACCAAACGTTGTTATTTCTCAGCACGTTCACGATCATGATCTAAACCCCATCTATGGATTCCAAAATGCAACTGCGCCGCCGCGATCAGGAACTCCGCCGCCTGCTGCGGTGTCAGTAGCTCCACCACCGCCTTCAACGTCCGCAATCGCAACTCATCGGCTTTCTTCACGATCTTCACCAACCCTTCAATCTTCTTATCTAAATCTACACACGTCCCGCCGATTAACGCACTCGCCTCATCCTGCTATAACCCCACATCAAAAATTCCCATAATTAAGTTTCCTGTAATTAGCTTCTATAAATATCGAAAAAACCGACATTTTTATATATCAATATATATATATATAGACACGAAGGATCGTGTGAATAGAAGAGTTAATTAAAGGTGAGAAGGGATCTAAACCCTTTTCACTGCCCCCAACCCAATAATCACGGTTGATATAGGAATTGATCTCACGTATATCTTGATGCATCTCATCCAAACATGCATCCAAGAATGAAGATCTTTTCCTTTACATTGCAACTTTTATTCCCACCAGAACTTAACCCTATATATACACATTCAAGTTTATGAGAAAACCAAAAAAAAATAAAAAAGCTGAGAACATGTAGACGTTCATCTTTTATTTCACCAGAACTTTAATATATATATATATATATATAATTATATATATTAAAACCGAGGAATACACTGGGAGCTGTTCATCGGTATGTTTATAACATGTACATATGTATAAAAAACAAAAACCAGATTCAATTATCTATATGCACAAATATATACCGTCCAGATGAATGGTTAACATGGTATTCCTCAATTTTCCATTTTTTTTAAGGTTCCCCCAAACCTCGCTCTACACACACATATACATATATATATATATGAATGAAGGAGAAGTGGAATTATCTGCATGCCTGCCACTCCGACAGCTGATCCGTGATGACGTTCTCTTGTTGAACAGTTTCACACTGCAACTCACTAACACCAGTAAACTGCGCCGGCGAGAGGTCACCAAGATCTCCGGTACGGATACCATGGAGGATATCAAGTATGCGTGACTCAAAAAGGATACTGGATTCAGTATAGATAAGATGGAAGGCGGTGGTGGGTCGCCACCCAGCAATCCAGTGGAGTGACCGTTCAAGGGTGGTTGACCACCGTGCAGAGAAGATGGAAAGAACATCTTGGTTGGCGGCGAGTGACTTGACTCGGTAGTACTCGGAGAAGTGGAACATGACTTTGTTGACGAGTCGGGTGAGTTGGTGGTGGTGGTCGTCGGTGGTGGGTGGGCGTGGGGCCTTGGTGAGGTGGTGGATGTGGTGGTGGAGTTGATCGTACCATATTTCGTAGAATCGTTGGAAGTCCATATATGTAATGTAATGTAATGTAATGTAATGTAATGGGTTTAAAAGGGTCAAGAGTGCGTTTTTTGATTTATATGGGTCCTGGTATGACCCGTAAGAAATTGACCCTAAGAGCATCTGCAATGGGGAGGTTTACCTCACATGTGGGATGGACCGGTCCATCAAAAAATTGACACCATTGTGAGGCTGCTTACCTGGCAGGCAGCGATTCTTACCTTTAATTTTAATTATTTTTTTATTTTTATTTACTTAAATACTTTTTTCATTAGTTGGTTTAATTAATTAATAAATTAATTTGATAATTTTTGTTAAATAAAATTAAATTAGTTCATCTATTATTAATTACAATAACCTTTTACGGACGAAATGATGAGTAATGGGGGTTGTTTTTTATTTATATGTTTTCGTTCATTTGTGTTCGTTCATTTACGTTCGTTTTTTGCTCTTAATGAACGAACATAAACGAACACGAACAAACATATTTTCTTAACGAACGAACATAAACGAACAAACAAATTAATTTTGTAGGTTTTTATTATATAAATCATGAACTGGTCCATGATTGAGAGTAAAAGGTTTATAAGATGAGTAAAAAAAATAAAACTGATGTGACAGAGAAAGAAAATTGATTTGGCAAAGTCATGAACCTCTAAAAGTCATGAACCTCTTTAGAGGTTCATGACTGAAGATGCTCAGGTCTAGAAGCTTAGGGATGTTTGTTTTGTTTTTTGTTTTTTTTGAACTTTTTTTAATGGTTCCTAAGTTTGAATCAGTCGGACTTTTTTATATTTAAGTTGTTTGTTTTTTTTTCCAGTTTTCTAAGTCTCTTAACTTTTAAATACATCTGAAATATGAAAAATGATGACCTAATTTCTTAAAATCTTTTATCACCACCTCATTTCATATGCTCTATTTTTTCTTAAGACATCTCTAGACGTTAAAAAAACATTTAGGTGCCGTTTGTTTTTTAAGAGGTCTAAAGTCTGAAGTCTTATTTTAGTTATGATTAATAAGAGGTGATGTGTAAAAATATCTGAATGATTCAGACTTAAGAGTCATTAAGAGGTTTCTTAAAAAAAACAAACAACCCCTTAGATTTCAGACATCAATACTACCTCTTTTTAATTAAGAGTGAATAAGACATTAGAGGTCTTAAAAAACAAAACCACCTTAGTGACCAAGGGCTTAAGGGCATCTCCGTTGTAACTTTTGTAACTCTTATAAAGTAAAAAACAAAGATGTGTTGTATCTTCTTCAATGAATTACTCTATTTTCTACTCTAAAAGAGAATATTTTAAGTATATTCTATTCTAATTTGATTACATAAATTTTTAATAATATCCTTACATTTATTAATTTTATAAATTATTATAATTTTTATTTTCACAATAACTTTATATTTATTAACTATATCATGTTATTTTAGTTGGATAAATTTAAATTGAATTTAAAACTTAAAGTATAATTTTAGTTTATTAAAATTGGTATTAGACAACAAATAAAATAAAAATACAATAATTTAAAAAATTAAAGGACCATTTTATAATTATCAAAGATTAAAAAAAAATAGAAATTATGAATAGTGTTTCTCTGTATTTAGAGAGTTACTATTCATTTCTCTATTATAAAGAGTAAAATAGATGATTCATTGGAGATGTTTCAGAGAGTAAAATAAAGGTTGGGAGTTCATTGGAGATGGTCTAAGGATAGAGATTCAAACCCGAAACTAGTCGGATGGAGTAGATAATTTCTTTGTTAAATAAGTAAAAACCCCTCCCAAGATGTGCTTGCATTTTTCATTGCACAAAGCGATACTCTAACCGCTGAGTCAAGTAGGTCAAGCTGAGTCAAGTCAGAGAAAATAGACCCCTATAAGGCTGGTATAAGAAGATACAAACCCGATGATTCACCTTAATCACAACTGTTTTGGGTTATTCGATTTGCGGGTTTAACGACCCGATTAACTGAATAAGGCAACTTTTGATTTCGGTTTTTTATCATATCGGTGAACCGAATAGCAAATTATACTATTATTTTATTTATATAGTTTTCATCAATACGGGTTGGGCCATTGTGAAATTAAGGACGTAAGAGTAAAAAAAATCTTTTTACCTAATTAATTAAAAAAATTTACCTTCGAGTGGGGCCTACCCGCAACTCCCAACGATATTAATTTAACAATATAATTTTAAACATATAAATATGACAATAAAATGTGTTTTTAATGATTTATCTCGTTTTCTCTTATCATCGTATATTAAAATAGATTGAACATGTACAATCATCACAAATTAAATAACTATAGCATATTCATTTGAAAACATCAAATTTAGTGTAACTATAGCATATCCATTTGAAAACATCAAATTTAGTGTAATTTATAATAAATGCATTTGATGATACCAATATTTATAGGGTCATATTATTTACACCCTTAAAAGGGTGTAAATTGTATGGAAAATTATGCAAATTAATAGTCAAACATAGAAAAGATAAAAAAAGATGGGATTGTGTAAATTGTATGGAAATTTGTTCAAATCAAAAGTCAAAGATAGAAAAAGTAAAAAAATGAAGGACTTCAAGTTTTAAAAAAAATAAACATTTAGTTCAGATAAAACTATATTTTAGGTGAGTCTCATTATTTACACCTTTCTAAGGATGTAAACTCATTTTTTTATATCTAATTTTTTTACAAATCTCGTTTTTATTTACATCTCGTTTCTATACAAATATCGTTTTTTACGAATATCATTTTTCTATAACATATATATTTATTAACTACCAACACTGTTTCATCTATATAAATTGACTATCACTCCCCAATCTACTATCATACCACAATCATCAAACATTCTTATCTCTCTCTCGTTTATACATTTTTCAATACTTGAAATGACAAGTTGGAAAGAAGACTTGCAATGGAATGATGATTCAAGCGATGAAAATACAGAATCGAAGTTCTCAACCGACATGGTATGCACTAAATATTCATTATTTTATAAGTTGCATATATATATATATATATATATATGTATGTATATATATATATATATGTATGTATGTATATAGGCCGATAATCAATATTTTAAATCTAAGCATTTGATGAAAATATATCATGTAAAAAAAATATTTTTATATCGGTTCTCACATGTTAAGTGATGACAATAAATATTTTTTTTTACAGTTTTCAAACATGTTATGAACTAAATATTTTTTTATCTCTGTCTCGTTTCTTAATTTTTAGGTGTTTCACTCTCGTCAAGATCTAATAGATTGGGTTCACGACATAGGAAATTCACTTGGTTACGTTATTGTTACTAAAAGATCTAAGACTTCTACTTGGTTACGTTATTGCGCAACCGGATGGGCTACTCATTACATGAGTCGAATAAATATGTACGAGCAACTGTTATCTAGTAATCGTACTCCGGATTTTATTCCACTTGATTGAGTTGTAATAATTTTAGTTTTTAGTAATTTTTTGTTACTTTATCAATTATGTTATTTTGATATTTTTTGATATTAAATTATTTTATCTTTGTAGGTTTAAAAATAATATATAATTCTCTTTTTTAAATAATTATTGTTAAAAATAAAATACTCATAAAATATAACTAAAACTAAAATAATGAATAAATAATTCATAATTATATTATTAAAATTAAAAATTAAATAAGGAATGATTATAATTATTTTAAAATTAAAAATAAACAAGTAATTATTATGTAATGATTATAATTATATTAATAAAAAAATAAATAATGATTATATTAATAATTATAATGGGTAGGGTGGGTATAGGAGTGGGGTGGGATAGGGTGTAAATAAGATTCTAAGAGTGCCAATAAGATTACCCTATTTATATTAAGGGGAGTGCTATTTGCACCAAAATTGTGTCAAAATCAGGTCAATTCATACGTTGGAAATGTAATTAATGCATTGGGAATGTAAAAAGCAGAAGTTGATGTTGATGTGTGTGAGGAGAAAATTAATTATAATGGTGCACTTAGCAAATTTATTGATGCAATTAGCCTCCCCTTATATTAATAGGGGAGTCAAGCTAGCTTGTTTGAAATGTAGTACTAAAAAAAAAGAATCACAATAAGATCACTAATAAAACAAAAACCAAAACAAAAAAAAATTTATATCTTTTTTCGGGCTTTTTTTTTGGAAATGTGTACATTCTACTTTTCCACGACGACAGTGACAACGTATATTAAAATAGATTGAACATGTACAATCATCACAAATTAAATAGCTATAGCATATTCATTTGAAAACATCAAATTTAGTGTAATTATAATAAATGCATTTGATGATACCAATATTTATATTAATAGGGGAGTCAAGCTAGGTTGTTTGAAATGTAGTACTAAAAAAAAAGAATCACAATAAGATCACTCATAAAACAAAAACCAAAACAAAACAAAAATCACATCTTTTTTTGGGCTTTTTTTTGGAAATGTGTACATTCTACTTTTCCACGACGACGGTGACAACTAATTGATCTTATAATATACGGGATAATAACATAAATATCGTACAACTAATTACAATTGAATTCTTAAAACATCTTGCATCACTTAAATAATCTCGAACGAAAATACTTAACAACTAAAATCAATTGAAGATGATACAACTTAAATACCGGAACCAAGCATATCTATTTCGAAAAAAACCGGCTTAACAACATAATGTACATATGGGTTTAACAATTCATAGGGTAGGTACTATTAGGCGAATGATCGTTTGAGAAGTTAAGGTTAACGTGAGAAACATGAGAAATGGATCTGAACCATTGATCACCTTTAATCAATTGTCCTCCCATAAATTGCAGCTTAGAAGGGAATTGATCTGGTACATCTTATCTTTGTGATCTCATCTTAATGTGCATCTGTTTCTCATCCAACGGTTGATAACCACTTCTTATTTCTCATGCTTCTCACTTTGACCTCAACTTCTCATTGGAACCCAACGTTGTACTATTGTAATAACCGGGTGTTTTTATAATTAACTTAAGTAAGGTGGGTGTGGTGTGAAAGTGAGGAGATGGGGGACTTTTGTGCAATTAAGAATGAGAGGAATAAAACCCCTCTCCAACCCTATTATTTCAGGAGGAAACCTAGAGGCGACTAGAGTGGGAAGGAGGGCATTGATTCAATCACAAGGAGCTTGAAGGAATCGAGAATTGTAGTGGTGGAAAATCTCCATTCGTCTTCAAGGTATGTAATCTCTTTTAAATCCTTTGTTTCTTAAAGCTTTGGGGATCCTTGATAAATGTCAATTTTATACATTTTTACGTCAAACTTACCCTAAAAATAAGTGGTAATTAAGTGATTAAAGTGCCCCTATTGATTTGAGTTTTACATTTTATTATTTGTGATTAAAAAGAAAAAAATAAATAAACAAATAAATAGCTTTTTGTTAAAGAATATTGTGCCTCATCAAAAAAGGAAGTGATTGAAGAAATAATTTCTAAGTATTAAGAGTTACCATAGTGTATGTTTCCTTTTATTGTAAATTTATCCCTATTTAAAGGGTTCATTGTTAATGAGAATGGGTGACATTTGTTTTGATTGTCTCTATATTGTTTGTTCTACAACACGTTATCAACACGTAGCTCAATCAATTGAATCCGTTTGTCGGTGCTGAATTTTTTTTCAGACATTACGAATCAAGTAAGCATTCTTGTTACATAATATTCTTATTTACTTCTAAGATTAAACCAGCTCTGACAGTTTTCTGCTATGTTACTTCTTAAAGTTTTGTTACTTGTTTACATATCTCTCTTAAGTGATCTTTTATTTTTTGCTATTTTTTTATACAATTGTAGTAATTCAAAGCATGATTATACTTTTGGTTGTGTAACAACAAATTGCTTATTTTTCACAGAATTGTTTTCTTTTATTTTATAGAAAAAAAAGCAAAAGTTCTATTTGTCTTGATGTGGTTTTATATCAAATAAATCCCCCCTTTCCTGATTTATTATTTTTATTATTACCTTGTTTCTTAGAACATCTCCAAAATCAAACTGCTATGTATGTATGCTTTGTGTTGTATTTTTTTTAATATTAATCCATGTATTCAAGGACAAAAATCAGAGTCTTACAATGAAAAAAATTAATCCTATATTGCCATGATAATGAACTTCCATAAGTTTAATCTTCATAAAATAAAATACCTTATCTCTTGTTTATGTAGATGGCTGAACCAACTCGTCCCGAATTTGATATCCTGGATTCAGAAGGGCTTGAATACCACAGATGGGTATCTGATGTAGAGACTACATTTATTGGAAAGGACTTCACCTATACAATCAACCCTCCTACTGACCTTAAAGACAAACCATCAGAGAAAGTACAAGCAAATGCCTTAATGTTCTTGAGACGACATATCGATCCCAACCTTCGATGGGAGTACCTTCAACTGAAAACCCCCAAAGAACTGTGGGATGCACTGAAAGGAAGATTCGGGAATATTCATGACTCTTTACTTCCTGAACTAATCGTACAGTGGAATGAAATCCGCTTACTCGATTACAAAAAGGTAAATGATTTCAACAAAGAAATGTTGCGTCTCAAAGCACGTTTAAACTTCTGTGGCAAGGAACTCACGGAAGACGACATGATTCAAAAGACACTTTCCACTTTTCCTACATCTGCAATCATACTAATGAATCAGTATCGATTGGAGTATGATAGTAAAAGAATCACAACCTTTAACAAACTTATCAACCTACTGCAAGTGGCTGAAAGACACAATGAGGTTCTTTTGAATAACAACGCTAGACCTGTCGGGACAAAGAAAATTCCCGAATCTAATCATGCAAGCGTTAGAGGTGGAAAGAACTCCAAAGTACAGGGAGCCAAACACACTAAATCACACACACGTGGCAATTATTCATCACATGGACGGGGTCGTGGACGGGGTCGTGGTCAGGGTCACGGCAATGGTCGTGGTGCATTTTCCAACACATGGCGCAAAGATACAACTGCTGGTCCAAGTAATCAAGGACAATCAAAAGAAAAAGCACCAATGACCGATCCCACCAAAAGAGCACGAGATGGAACTGAACCTTGCTACAGATGTGGCATCGTTGGGCACTGGTACAAGAATTGTCGTGCAAGCAACACTCTAGCAGCCACCTACAAGAGATATAGGGAGTCTAAAGAACAAGAAGCTCACTACCTTGAAGAAACAAGTAACGGCCCAAAAGTCAACCTCACAATTGGAGATTTCACTCATATCAACAACAATGATCCTTCGATAGAGCTCTCGGATTTTGACTAATCTACCTCACATATTCTTCAAAGACAATAGTTATTTACACATTACCAGTTTTGTTTTCCCCCGGTAGTTTGGTGAACTTAATTTATTGGATTATTGATTACTATTTTTGGATTGGTGGTTATTAATTTACTATTTGAATTAATGGATTATTGATTTAATTTTGAAATTTATTTTTGATTTTCATTTATACATTACACAAACCAATAATGTAACGGAACACGTTAAAACAACTATATTATTAAAAAATCTCCGTTCTTTGTAGGAATGTATCGAGGAGAACTTGAGTGCTTATTTGACTGTGGAACCACCCACACAATATTAAGAAATAGACTATTATTTACTGGAATAGACGCTTATAAATCCTCAATGACCACAATGATTGGATCATCCAATTTAATACTTGGACGAGGAACTGCCACTTTCTTGTTGCCTAATGGCACAAAAATAATGGTCACAGAAGCACTTTATGCTCCAAAAGCTAACCGAACCTTGTTACGTTTCAAAGATATACGCTCCAACGGCTATCATATTGAAACACATTGTGAGAATGGAAATGAATATATGTATATCACCTCTAATGAATACGGAAGGAAACGTATATTAGAGAAATTAACATGTCAAACTAGTGGATTATATCTTACCACGATTCGAGTCATTGAATCATATTCTGTCACCAATAATGAAATTTGGGACAGTGACATATATAGGCTTTGGCATGACCGCCTGGGGCACCCTGGTCGTGACATGATGATACGTGTGCTGAAGAATACACACGGACACCCTTTCTTTCGAATGAAAGGTAAGATGGGGCGATTACATGAAACTACCAAATTGCAACCATTGACTTCTAAAGAAAAAGAAGCAATGCCATCATCACAATATGCCTCCTTGAAAGCCCCAAATTTTTGCAAAGCCTGTTCCTTAGCTAAAACATGATCGAGACCATCCTATGCTAAAGATACAAAGCAAAACATTCCATTTTTACAACGTATACAAGGTGATATTTGTGGACCTATACATCCAGAATGCGGGCCGTTCAAGTATTTTATGGTTCTGGTTGACGCTTCGACAAGATGGACGCATGTCGCACTATTGTCCACATGAAACGCTGCATTTGCAAAACTTCTAGCACAAATTATACGTTTAAGGGCTCACCACCCTGATTACCCTATCGAGTCTATACGACTTGATAATGCTAGAGAATTTACATCACAAGCATTTGATGATTATTGCATGTCTATTGGGATCGATGTAGAGCATCTCGTACCCCATGTGCATACACAAAATGGTCTCGCAGAAGCTACCATCAAAAGGATACAAATGATAGCTAGGGCATTGGTTATGCGCACCAATTTACCCACTTCTGCCTGGGGTTATACAATATTACATGCAGCTTTACTTATTCGCTTTAGACCTACTGCTACCCAACCATTTTCTACGTACCAGTTGGTAATTGGATATGAGCCTGATATTTCACATTTACGCATATTTGGTTGTGCAGTATATGTGCCGATTGCGCCCCCACAGCGCACCAAAATGGGTCCTCAAAGACGATTAAGTATATATGTTGGATATGAATCTCCAACAATTATCCGCTATTTAGAACCCTTGACGGGTGATCTATTTACCGCAAGACTTGCGAATTGTCACTTTGATGAGACAGTCTTCCCGTCGTTAGGGGGAGATAGGAAGAATGATTTTCCAAGGGAACGACAGGAATTGTCATGGAATGTTCCCACTCAGTCTCATTTCGATCCCCGCACTTCACAATGTGAAAGTGAAGTGAAACGAATACTAAATCTTCAAAACGTAGCAGACTCGATACCTGATGCATTCACTGATATTGCAAAAGTGACAAGATCACATATACCAGCTGCAAATGTACCCGCAAGGTTAGAAGTCCCCAAACAGGGGCACAATACCGCTGGAAAGAGTGTTGCAACCACACATAGTGGAAGTGTGGTTGAGGCCATGGCTCCCAAATGGAAAAGGGGGAGGCTACTTGGTTCGATAGATACTCATCCCAGGAATAAAAAGGAGAGTAAGGCACAATCTGATCCATTTGTCATCAATACCGAAAACCCTTCTCATGAGATTGTCTCTGATTATAGTTATGTCCATGAATCATTACTGGAGGATGCTCCAAATTCAATATTGATTCCAGAAAACAAAGAAATCTCTATGAATTATGAGAATGCATACGAGTTAATGGAAAGATCATCCATACTCATTGATGACATATTTGCATATATTGTTGCTCATGAGATCATAGAGCACGATGACATCGAACCACACTCAGTTGAAGAATGTCAACAAAGAGCATACTGGCCTAAATGGAAAGAAGCAATCCAGGCAGAACTAGATTCTTTGGCAAAGAGACAGGTATTTGGTCCGGTAGTGCTAACCCCACCAAGTGTAAAGCCTGTAGGACATAAATGGGTCTTTGTCAGAAAGCGTAATGAGAATAATGAAGTCATAAGATATAAGGCTCGCCTTGTGGCGCAAGGTTTCTCACAACGCCCTGGGATTGACTATGAGGAGACATACTCCCCAGTAATGGACGTAATAACGTTCCGCTATCTAATTAGTCTAGTAGTTTCCGAAGGACTGGAAATGCAGCTTATGGATGTGGTTACTGCATATCTATATGGGGATCTAGATTCAGAGATATATATGAAAGTGCCTAATGGCCTTCCACTTCCCGATTCAAGTAAACCACGAAGTGCGTTTGCAATTAGACTAAAATGTTCACTCTACGGATTAAAACAATCTGGACGGATGTGGTATACCCGTTTGAGTGAATACTTGATTGGAAAGGGATATAAGAACGATGAATTGTGCCCTTGCGTTTTTATAAAGAAGACGAGTTCTGGATTTTCAATCATAGTTGTGTATGTTGATGATATGAACATAATAGGTACTCTTGATGAAATAAGAGATACTGCAAGCTATTTGAAATCTGAATTTGAGATGAAAGATCTTGGGAAAACTCGATTTTGTCTAGGTATAGAACTAGAACATCGAGCTTGTGGAATACTTATCCACCAATCCGCTTATATCCAGAAAGTGCTCAGGCGATTTAATATGGATAAAGCGCACCCGGCTAGCACTCCCATGATCGGTCGAAGCTTGGATACAATGAAAGATCCATTTCGTCCAAAGGATGATGACGAGGAGGTGTTGGGAGTTGAAATTCCCTATCTAAGTGCAATAGGCGCATTATTGTACTTAGCACAATGTACTCGACCAGATATTTCATTCTTAGTGAACTTGTTAGCTAGATTTAGCTCGGCGCCAACGCAACATCATTGGAATGGTATCAAGAATATATTTCGATATCTAAAAGGAACCATTGACATGGGCTTATTCTTTCCTTACAGAGAGAAAATTGGGGTTACAATACCTGTTAAAGATATTAACAAAGAAAATGTTATCCCGTATAGTGAAACCCCAAATGATATATTAGTAGGTTTTGCTGATGTTGGGTATCTCTCTGACCCACACAAAGGTCGCTCCCAAACAGGATATGTTTTTACAATTGGGAACACGACGATTTCTTGAAAATCAACCAAGCAAATCCTTGTAGCTACCTCATCGAACCATTCCGAGATTATTGCTCTACATGAGGCGGTTCGAGAATGTATATGGTTAAGGTCTATCATTACACATATCAGAGGGGCTAGTGGTTTAATTTCTACCACTAAAAATCCTACATGCATTTATGAAGATAATGCAGCTTGTATTGAACAAATGAAGGTAGGATATATCAAGGGAGACAATACAAAGCATATATCGCCAAAGTTTTTCTATAACCAGCAACAACAGACTCTCCTTAAGATACAAGTGAATCAAGTAAGATCTGAGGAGAATGTGGCTGATTTGTTCACCAAATCACTGCCTAAGGCCACATTTGAGAAACATGTGGAAAGCATTGGATTGCGGAGACTTTCCAAACTCCCTTGATTAATGTATGAATCAGGGGGAGTAATGGACTAAAGAAGGTGTCTATTACACATGTACGATTGATGGGTTGTGCTCTTTCCTTTGCCCAAGGTTTTATTTTTCCCACTGGGTTTTGTTCCTTGGTGTAAGGTTTTAGTGAGGCAACAGTCTTAAACCATCCCGTTTCCTAAATCTCTTTGATTGATGTATGAATCAAGGATGATACTAAACTAAAGAAATTGTTTAGTGGTGCCTTGTACTCTTTCCTTCGTCTAAGGTTTTTATTTTTCCCAATGGGTTTTGTTTTCTCGACGTAAGGTTTTAATGAGGCAAGAGTTATGCACTATCACCCCTTTTGACTCGGCACAAGGGGGAGTGTTAAAGAATATTGTGCCTCATCAAAAAAGAAAGTGATTGAAGAAATAATTTCTAAGTATTAAGAGTTACCATATTGTATGTTTCCTTTTATTGTAAATTCATCCCTATTTAAAGGGTTCATTGTTAATGAGAATGGGTGACATTTGTTTTGATTGTCTCTATATTGTTTGTTCTACAACACTTTTATAATTAATTTGTGTTTTGTATGTGTGTTGTAAATAAAAAAAGAAAAGAAAAAAATAATTATTTTATTTGGTTCTTAGACCATCCACATCCCAGCAATTCATTTTCACTTTCAATTGTGCCACATCAACTTTTGCAATTACCCTCTACACACATGCAATCCACCTATACTTTCAAAAGTGGTCCCACTACAATATTTATTAATTATTTTATAAATTATTATATAAATTATTATATAAATTTGTATTTTTTTAGTTAATAACATGATATATAATTATTTATTTTAATTTAATGATAATTATAATTATAATAATATAATACAATTATTTTATTTATTTTATAATTTATTAAATTATATCAAAACACAACATTTATTGAATTAAAAATATTACATATAGATAGAAAAAAAATATTACATTAATCATTGTTCTCTTCTCCTTCAAATCGGCTCCAAATCTCTTCAACCAAGTCTGCTTGCAGTTGATTATTGTGAATCATGTTACGTATCCTTGCATGACTTCGAAGATAATTTTCATACTCAGGAAGATGATTTCGAGAAACTTGAGGCAGAGATATACTAAAATTAGCATCATCCGTGAAATCAAATTGACGTATATACGAGTCACGTTCATCTTCCACAATCATGTTGTGCATTATTACACAAGCTCGTAGTATTTCTCCAATTATTTCCTTGAACCACATGTGTGATGGATCTCTAACTATAGCAAATCGTGATTGTAATACGCCAAACACTCTTTCTACATCTTTCCTAACTGATTCTTGTTTTTTGGCAAATAATTGATGTTTTTGACTTTGGGGTAATGGGATGGACTTCACAAACGTAGCACAGTTAGGGTAGATTCCATCTGCAAGGTAGTATCCTAAATTATAATTGTTACCATTAACATAAAAGTTAACCTCTGGTGCTTTCCCTTCTAAGACCTCATGGAAGATAGGAGAACGATCTAGCACATTGATACATTTAATGTACCTGGAAGCCCAAAAAAAGCATGCCATATCCACAAATCTTGTGAAGCAACAACTTCTAACATAATTGTTGGAGTTTTATGATCCCCTCTAGCATATTGTCCATGCCATGCCACGGGACAATTTTTCCACTCCCAATGCATACAATCGATACTTCCTAACATACCTGGAAAACCGTGTTGGTTCCCAATATGAAGTAATCATTGAAGGTCAGCGACATTTGGTCTTCGTAAATACTCGTCCCCAAACACTGCAAAAATAGCTCGTGCAAACTTCTTAACACATTTTATTGTTGTGGTTTCACCAATTCGTAAATATTCATCAACGGCATCTGCAGCTACACCATACGCTAGCATTCGTATAGCCGCAGTACACTTCTGAAGAGGTGATAATTTTGATCTTCCGGTACAATCGGTACCACTTTCAAAGTATCTATCATGATTCTTCACACCTTCAACTATGCGAAGAAACAATGGTCTCCACATTCGAAATCTACGTCGAAAAATATCGTCATTGTATGTCGGATTCTCGGAAAAGTAGTCTTCGTATAGCCGTCGATCTCCATCTTCACGATCTCCATCTGGGCACTGTTCACGCGTGATATCTGACACTGTTCACGCGTGATATCTAGACACTGTTCACGCGTGATATCTTTAGTGAACTTCACTATTCATCTGTGACATATGGTTTCACTACCATTATATATAGTACATGATTGAGGTTTCAAAACACACCATCAATCCAATTCACTCTCTTCATTTCTACGATTTTATGATGGATCCATTAAAGCCCCAATTCAACCCATTTTTCAATTTCTCACAACATTCATCCTACTCTATAAACGAAGATGCACAAGACATAAATCCTCCTACTCCAATGTACCCCAATCCTAACTTTCCTATGATGAACCCCAACAATTATCAAATGCCAATGTACCAAAATCCAAATTTCCCAAACTATCCACAGAATTTTCAAATGGACAACCAAAGATGACATATTGTTGTGTAGTGCTTGTCTCAACATAGGCAAAGATGCAACAGTTGGTACTGATCAAAACAAGGTAAATTTTTGGAACCGTGTACTAGAATATTACGATGTGAATCGTAACACGAGTTCTCAAACAAGTAGGAATCGTCAAGCACTTCAGAATCGTTGGAGTCGATTAAATCATGGTGTTTCAAAGTTTGTTGGGTGCTACGAACAAATCCTACACCGACGTGAAAGTGGGTTGAATGAAGAAGACAAAAAAAACAGAGCATTAGAGTTATATCGTTCGTTGGAAGGTGGACAATTCAATTTTTTGCATGCTTGGGTTGAATTGCGTGATCAAGAAAAATGGATCTGTCAACGAGAGAGACCTGTAGAGGTTGACCTAGTAGAAGATAGGGGGTTAAAGAGAACAAAAAATGATGCTTCGGGCCAGTACACCTCATCATCCTCAAATACAAACACATCAACCCCTGAGTTAACGTCGACTGCTCGTCCAATGAGAAGGAAAACTTCGAAGGATAAAGGTAAACATAAATCTTTATCAATTAACTCTATTGACTGTATCGATAAGGCGATTAAAGAACAATTCAATCTCGATGCTGAAAAAATAGAAGCAATGAACAAATACACTGAAGCTATAAAAGAACGAGAGAGAAAAAAAAAAGAAGAATGAGAGAGAAAGAAAGAGGAACGAGAGAAAATGAAAGAACAACTTAAAAAAGAAGAACTGACAATCAAGTAAAAAATTGTACGATAAAAAAATTCGACAACTTTTAGACGAATAAAGACGTAATTTTATTTGTGTTATTTTATTAAACGTGCGTATTAGATTATATTATATGTAATTTTATAAATTACATTATATGTAGTTTTATTAGTATTGTACGTTTTAATAGTTTTATCAGTATTGTATGTTGTAATATGTTTTATATGTAATTTCATTAATATTTAAATTATTTAAATTATATTGTATTTATATTTAATTTAAAAAATAACATATATACATATATAGATTTTTTTAAAACAAGAATGATTAATTTAATTAAAAAATAAATTAAAATCATTAATTAATAGAAAGTATATACTTGAAATATATTTAAATTAAAAAAAACAAAAAATGATTTACAATGGCCACGTGGCCTTGCAAGTAGAATTGCAAATTTTGCAATTACCAATCCTATGTGGCATCTTTATTCCATTTGCAATTGGTTTTGCAATTCAATTTGAAACCCCATGTGGGTGGTCTTATGTGTTACATGTAGTAAATAAAGAAAACAAAAAAAAATATTTAACTTAATAGGTCCTTGTGTTGTATACGTCCAGCAAGCAAGAGTGAAAAAAAAACTGCAGCCCAAATCCATAGCAAATGCCTTAAGTTGCGTGCGTCTAAGTTGAGTGGCCCCGTTTATTTTCAATCGGTTTTTGCAATTGGGGGTATAAAGGCAGGAGGGTAACCGTCGATTGAGAGAAGAACAAATTCAGGAATCAATTTCTGGAACGAGGGAAGAAAAACTCAACAGGAATTGGAGGTCAATTGGGGAGAATTTCATCAATCTCGTCTTAATTTTTCGGTAATTTCTTGAACTATTTTCGAATTGGTGACTTAGGTTTAGCTATGTGTGGCTAATTCCTTTAAGAATTCAACTTTGGGTTACTAGCATTTGCGATTTCTGTTTCATGTAGTTATTTGAGATGATGTAATTCAATCTTACTTTGATTATTCATCCGATTTCTCAGTTTAAGGTTTATACTTTATGATCAATTGTGTAGGAACTGATTATGGTCAAATTGGTTTTCTAAACCTGTAATTGTTCAGCAAACGATTGTCGGTGACAAACAACAAAGTGGGTTTTGTTAAAGATTCCTACTTTTTGTTGTGAAATTGGATGAAACGGAAAATTTGGATTAGCCGAGCTTATGTGTTAATCTATCCGGACCTGGGCTCCATTAATTTTTCATGCTAGTATCAATTAAGTCTTCAAGAGCTTGTTTGAGACTAATTGCATATTAAGGTTTGATTGGAGAGCTTATTCATCTCAAATGCTATGTAAGTTGGAATTTGTTGTTAGAGCTTTTTAACAATTAGAACCGGGTTAATCAAAGTAGGTGTGATAGTCATTTATATCGTCAATGATACCATCTCATGAATAGAATTGCATTTGTTATCCAAAGTTGAATTTATTTCCATTTCGATTGTTTAAGTTCGTTTTTAAAATTCTTACGTTAAATTCTTGCACAAATCCAACCCCCCTCGTTTTTATTTTTAATTGTTCGTTCTTGTACTTGACTTTTTTGGGGTAGAATAAGTTAAAACCGAGTCTCTGTGGATTCAACCCGACTTACCGCTATTACAATTTTGGTTGTAATTAGTCGATAGTTGGAATTTATTATTTGGTGGACACGGCATCCGTTAACCCTAGTGGAGAGCGGTGTGAAATCCCCCTGTAAACCCTTCAATCGTTTAGGAATTTCGGGGGGGGGGGGGGGGGGGGGGGGCGGATTATTAAATGGTGACTTATCTTGGTGAATCAAGTTTGTATGTTCATTGGAGGTTCTAATACGAAGGAGTGGGGTTATTGATGTTGTGATCGATTTCCCAATAATTCGCATTTGAGATTTTTCCACAGTCGACCAGTGCTAGTCGAGAACCCGGGATCTAGGTGTTGTGGGACCCGGACCACCCGGGAGGTCGTGCTCACCGGTAGTTTGGAGCCGGGAAAATCGGTCGAAACCGGAAGCCCCAGGAAGAGTCAAACCGAGAATCCCAGGGAAGAGTCGAACCCCATAGCCCCGGGAGTGAGACTAACCCGGAGGTCCCAGGAGTATTCCAACCCGGTAGACCCGAGGTATGTAAGTCCCAGGAGCTCGGGTGTGTGTGATGCCGGTAACCCGAGAAAGGTGGGCAGCCGACTATGGATCGAGCCCGGACCGAGAGGAGATCTGAACCATGATCGAGACATTTTCGGCATGTGTTGGCAATTTCCAGATGGTTTAATCGTAAGTAGAGTAGGGAGTCCGATGTCTTAAGAGTGATGACGTTGCGGGACTTTCGGGAAACTTACTTCTCCCCTCGTGTGTGAAAATTAACCTTTAGGTGTGCGGACTTCGAGGTGGGACTAGTTGATAAAGAAGAAGATTAGCAAGGATGTAATATCCAGATCCACAATTTTCGATAATTTTGATAGTTGGTGAAAAGTTAAGCGAGACCCAAAGTTCAAGGGGGTTAAATGAAACTTGGGTTATATATAGATATGTTTTAACCCTCAGATATTTCTCACTTTTCATTCCTAAGTTTGGTTGAGGGCGGCTGAAGGGAGAAAGGAGCATGAGAGAAAGAGGGCTAGGGCTTGAAGGATCGATCATTTTTCTTCAAATCAAGGTATGATTCTAGCTTAATACTCCCATCTAAGTGTTACAGTCGGTAAATGATCTCGTTGTTGAGCTTTTTATCTGTGTCATTGGGCGATTTAAGGATCTGAGGTTTTCTGTGCGAAGTATTAAATCGCCCTGGGCGACTTTGTATGAATGTCGACCGGGTCCGGGGGGGCGGTGGCCGGTGTCGACCGTCGACCGGTGTGGTCTCGATCGGGGTGGCAGTGTGTCGTTTTTGAAATGTTTAGAGAGGGAGAGAGTGTTATCTGCGTTTTGGCTTACCGATTTATCGGTGTTGTCTTAGGTAGGGAGTCGTTAGAAAGCGGACTTTAAGCAAGAAGGATCTGAGGTGAGTCTTTCAAACTAAATTCGTTTACGATTACGAAAGTTATTTGATAAATGTGAGTTTCTGAACTGCACGCCTTTATTATCAAAAGTTTGTGAAGTTTTATTGAAGAGGTTGATTTAATTATGTTGGCATGTTCATGCTATATTTATATAAACTCGTTTTATATATTGTTGATGATTAGATGTATGCATACATTTAATTCGGAAGTTTTGACCTAAGTCGGGGAGTGTAGTCCGCCTGATCGTACCGGGGAGTGTGACCCATTTATGCCATTGGGGTGTGTCCCCAAAATAAGGCAGTACGAGACAGACATACCGTCTTTGACGGCAGTATTGGTCAGTAGTGTGAGTTACGCTCGCGAGGCGTAAAGTATGATAAATGTTTGGTCAGTAGAATGAGTTACGCTCGTGAGGCGTAAGGCTTTGTTTAAATGTTTTAAATAATATTTGAACTGTTGCAGTAGCGCTTGGAGGGGATTCACTAGACCATCGGTCTAACCCTCGCTCTTTCAAAACTATAACCCTTTTTCAGGTTATCGCAAGGTAGCAGGTACCGGTAAGGGTAATTAGAAGATGTGAGCTATTTCCAGGAGCTAGAAGACTCCTTGTAGTAGTTTCATTATAGACTCAGTTGTGTAATAGGTTGTATTTTCAAACCTTGTTTGAATTGTAGGCTTGGGGCCATCGTTTTTGGTATGGATAATTACATTTTGATGTAATTAAAGTTCGGGTCGTTACAGTTGGTATCAGAGCCATAGTTTAAGGGATTTAGGTGACCGGATGGGCCTAAACTTAAACTGTGAAATAGAGGGACACAACTGAGATGTAGGAAGCCTTTAAGGAGTCATCGGTCATCGAGAATCGGGACGACAATAGTGAGGACTCTCATATAAGGTAAATTCAGAATTGCATCTGGCCAATGCCATTATGAATCTACAGGTGCATGAGTATACTCGAGTACTATTATTGGGTTAGTCGGTGGGTGTAGTTTTGGGTAGTTAGTTCTATAATTGAACGATAGCGTTGGTCTGACGTGCTGTGCGAGGACGTTCATGGGTTTAAGGTTAATACCTTCTGGGATGAGTATTGTGTGGGATGTAGATGTTTCGTCTGGAGGAAGAGCTTCTTGGGTCTGAAAAGGGAAGATTTGACGATTGGAGGTGAGCTGGTCACTCCAAGGGAGTCGTCGGTTTGGTAGTTTGTGATGTCGATCAATGGACATCAGGAGAGTTCACCCCAAGAATCGAATAATAGATTTGAGCCTTTTTGAATCAATAGTTAACTGAAAGTTGGTGAGGGTGGCTGAGAGACGGTATCCGTGTTGGCTAATAAATGGAATGAAGACAGAATGGAAATGAGTTATTGTTGGTAAGCCTAGTTGGACCAAAGTAAGAACGCAGGAATTGTGAATCAATGGTCGCGTTGGTTACTAGTAGTGGAACATACCAGAATGTTGGGAATCGTTGGTGCTGAAGATGGATGCAATTGTGAGGGACCTGACTGGTTGGTCGGGAGTAAGGGTCGGTGGTAAATTGGTGTGAGTGTAAGCGGTCGACCTTACGAGAGCGAATAACCTTCAATGAAGTAGGAGTATCATGCATGGTGTTTTCAAATAAGTTGCTTGAGTCTTTTATGTCAGGTTTATTGGTGTGTGTGCACCTTTGAGTCATTTGTTTTAAAAATGAGTTAGCGTGTGTAAACGTATGTGGGTTTTAGAAAAAGGGAAAGTTTATTGCACGGTGTGCTAAATTTTGAAGTTAGTAATTTGGAAGTTATTGCATTTCTTTTATAAAGTAGTCATCTTTTGTGGAAAATATAACATCTTTTGACCGTGTGATGTTATAAGGAAGACTGGTATGGACTTAGTCATGCCAGCAAGGGCAGAAGTCGACTAAGTCACTCAGCATAAGTAATTTTGTTAGAACTTCTTGAAATCTCTCGAGTAAAGTTTCATTGAAAATATTTTCAAATGTGTCAAATGATTTCAAACTATTATGTTGTCATGCATGAAGGCTATGAACTCGTTAGGTCGTAAGGAAGCATTGAAGTTAAGGGTGAGGAAAGTGGTGTAGGATGAGAGTGTGACGTTCGGGCCGTTGTCGGTCGATTCATGATCCTGCTATTCCTTTTAGGGAAATGCGGAGAGTGACAGAAGCCTTATCCCTTGAGTGTTAGGAATGATTCGTTTTGTGGTAGCATGCACTCCTAACCTGAGATGGTGTAGTCGGCGAGTGGTGTTGTTTGGGGTGGAATTCGAAGTCGTTAAGGTACGCCTTTTAGCAGCGTGTTGTTGCGTAACGTTGTGGTTTTTGGATGAAAAGTTATTGACATCGAGCTGGAGTTTTGAGTTGATCTGGTAATCAGATTCTATCAAGTAAGTCATGTGCCTTCAACGTGCGAAGTCGGTGGGACACCGAGATAGTTATGATGTGTTGGAAGGAGTAGGTTCCTATGGGAATCCTGGTTAGTCGAAAACATTGTTGAAGTATCACTATGTCGACTGTGATGTTAAAGTCAGCGACAAATTGTTGAGGCCATTGTCGGGACGCTGAAAATGGGGAAGTGGCTACGGTCATGTTTTTTTCTGAGTTTCTTAAGGAAGCTAGAGGTCGTTCGGGAATGGTGTGTATCTGGAATGGTATAGGACCACCTCGAGGGGACTTTTCAAAATGGAAGATTGTTAGTTGGACAGGTAAATTCCCATGAGGTTCTGATGGTTCGTGTGGGAGTAAGGTATAGGGAGTAATCGGGGTGGTTGTACTTCGAGCAAGTTAACCCGTGAGAGAGTACGCTTAATCTTACCGACTACCCGACTTTGTATATGGCAGACCGCGATAAGCCAATCAGACGTGAAATCGTGTTGAGTGGTTTAAATGTTCAAGAGTTTCCGGGCGATCCAGATTTGAGCAGGACAAAGTCGTGAAACGACTTTATCTCAAATATTGGTGTTACGATCGACATGATGAGGAGGGTATCTGTTATGTGTACCAAGTGTTGCGGAGATTTTGGTGTTATGGTGATGATGTGGTAGGGAGATGAATGGTTAGATGAGATGGTGTTATTTTTTTATGCCAAAGTGGTCGTTCAAGTCATTTTGGTGGTAAGGAGCTTCTTTGAGGTTAAGTTTTAGACTTGTGTCAGTGTTATAGGATGAGCATTGGCGAAAACCCTTGCTCAGTGATTCTCGGTGAGCTTTTCGAAAGTGTCAAGTATGTGGCAGAGATGCATAAATGTTGGTTGGGTTGTTACAGATGTATAGATGTTGGTTGGGTTGGTGATTTTAGCTAATCTGAAGTTTATGGGTTCGAGGGATAGTTGGCGGCAACTTCATGGAGGAACCTTGGGTTCCTGGGTCGCAGAGAGGTGTTGGACAAGCTCATCTTATTTCAGTGACATATTGATGTGAATGTCGAGCGATTTAGTTCATGATAGGTTGTAGGAGACAGGTAAAATTCATGAGGATGTCGAAGTATTGTTCGAATGTGAAGGAACCCTATAGATGGCGAAGGAGCGTGAGGTGTCTTCGATCAGTGAGTAATGTTTGGGAGAGAGCGGTTAATGTCTCGCGTGTGGTTCGTCGGTAACCGTTTGGTGAAGTGTAGTAATGTAGTTTGTGTTTTGACGAGTTGGAATTTGTTGACCTGAGAGTAAGAAGTTTGGCAAGTGGCACAGGATTTGGGAGTTTATGTTTTCAGATTTTTCTGTTAAGTGAGTTTATAAACCCTAGAGAGGGCGTGAGAAAGGGGGTTAGAGTGTATGCTATGGTTCGAGAGTGGATAAAGCTAAAGCGGGCGGTTGGTCTAAGGATTAGAGCTAGCTAGTGAGCCTATCACTAGAAGCATGTCCATGTTTTCGAGAAGGAAAGGGGAAAAGCGGTTGGAGGTAGTGCTTGGAGTGAGTCAACTTGGTAATTGTGTAGAAAGGTTCCAAGTGAACCTGTCTTCCAGTGTTAAATTGGAGTAATGGTGGGAGCATGATCACTCTATGTTAGAACGGGTAAAGCTTGGATTTATTTCAATTGCGACCGGACAATTGTTGGATGCGACGAGAATTGAAGTGGGAGTCATTATGATTCGTTCAGTTGGAATTAGTGGGCTATGAGGGTAAGGTAATGTGGAAATTTTCTCTTATATTGGAAGTGGAGTGATGACCTTTGGGGTGATGTATGTTACTGCGTATGAGTTGAGTATCACCGTTGAACGATGAACAATATGGTTTGGGAAAGAAAGTGCTTTTACGTTCGACGTATGCCGTACCGAGATTAGTCACTATGCAATGGCTGGTTACCGGATGAAGAAATTCATAATTATGAGGTTATTGTGATAACAAAGGATGACTATATACATGTTGACGCGGGAGTTGACATGGGATGTTACGGCCTTGGTTTTGGAACAAAATGCTTGGAGCATTTGAGGGAAGTTAAGTTGGAGTGGGTGAAAGAACGCGAGTTTTGTGAATCGTAAAATTTGAAAGGGCGCAACTTGATGCAGGAGTTGTTCCCATAGAATGGAGTGGTACGTTCGAGAGAAAGCTAGTGTTGGTTTACTTTTTGGAGTCCGTAGAAGCTATGGAAGGAGTTGGAGAGGTAGTGTATAACCAAAAGTGTTCGATGAGAATTGGGATAATTCGTGTCATGTTTCTCGCCTTTCTTGAGAGTACTTCTTGGAGGTGGAGCAGCGATACCTTTGCGAGGTATGCAAGCAAAGGATAGTTTGTCGTGATCATAAGTTTCGAGGGGGCCTTTGACCGTTGGGTTATAAAGTTAAGGAACAAGGAAAACCGGTTGGTGAAAATCCAGTAGAGATTTCACAAAGGACAAGAGTCAACGTGGGAAGTGGAGGCGGACATGAGATCTCAGTATCCCCATCTGTTCAACGATGGAATTCCGGGGACGGAATTCTCTTTAGGGGGGGATATTGTAATATCCGAATCCATAATTTTAGATAATTTTGATAGTTGGGTGAAAAGTTAAGCGAGACCTAAAGTTCAAGGGGGTTAAATGAAACTTGGGTTATATATAGATATGTTTTAACCCTCAGATATTTCTCACTTTTCATTCCTGAGTTTGGTTGAGGGCGGCTGAAGGGAGAAAGGAGCAGGAAAGAAAGAGGGCTAGGGCTTGAAGGATCGATCGTTTTTCTTCAAATCAAGGTATGATTCTATCTTAATACTCCCATCTAAGTGTTACAGTCGGTAAATGATCTCGTTGTTGAGCTTTTTATTCGTGTCATTGGGCGATTTGAGGATATGAGGTTTTCTGTGCGAAGTATTGAATCGCCCTGGGCGACTTTGTTTGAATGTCTACCGGGCCCGGGGGGGCGGGGGGCGGTGGCCGGTGTCGACCGTCTACCGGTGTGGTCTCGATCGGGGTGGCAATGTGTCGTTTTTGAAATGTTTAGAGAGGGAGAGAGTGTTATCTGCGTTTTGGCTTACCGATTTATCGGTGTTGTCGTAGGTAGGGAATCCTTAGAAAGCGGACTTTAAGCAAGAAAGATCTGAGGTGAGTCTTTCAAACTAAATCCGTTTACGATTACGAAAGTTATTTGATAAATGTGATTTTCTGAACTGTAACACCCCGAATTTCGAAAGCATCATTTCAAGTTAATACTGAAATCAGTAGCCTTAAAGGGAAAAATAAGATTTTGGATTTTGGATTTGAATTCTAGATTTTATAGTCTTGTTGAATAAATGATTCAATTACGAGTCCAGCGGTTCTTTCCGGAGCAAAAACGGAGCTATAACGAAGAAGTTATGGCCAAAACAGTGATCAGACGCGAGAATTGGGGTTTTCGGAGGCCCGTGGGTTGGTGGGCGACCCTAGGTTGTGACCTAGGCCGCGGGACCCTCTGGATGGGTGCTATGGAAGCGCGCGGCTTACCCCGCGGCTTCCAAGTCGTGGTCCAAACCGCGGGAAGGCATCTGAGGGTTTTATTCGCAATTTTGGAGGCCAAACTTCATTTCTTCATAACTACTTCATCCCAACTCCGATTTCAGTGATTCAAGTTGCTATGGTTTCGTTTTTGAGAGCTTGTCAAGGTTATATGGTTAGTTTTGGTAAATTATAATGGTGTATTGGAAGCTAAGACCAAGAGCTCATCATCATCACCTTAATCTTCAAGAATTTTGGGGTTTTCTAGGTTTTTTGTCAAAACCTAAATGGTAAGTTCATCCTTTCCACTTCCAAACTTCTTTATGGTTTATAAATGCTCTATTGATGTCAACCTAGTGTTTGATTTCTCTAATTTCGGTTTGAAAGATTTTGGGAGTCTTGGGTCAAAATTAGGGTTTTGCCAAAAATAGAGATTTTGATGATTAAGTGTTTGGGGAATGTTTCTATGTGGTTGGTTATGGTTATTTACGGTTGGAAATGTATGGATCTAGGTTTTGGAAGTTTTCGGCTTGAGGATTCAAGTGGCCTTCAAAAGAGCTCGTTGGGTGAAATCTAGATTTAGCCTAAATCTAGCAAGGTGAGTTCAAGTTGATTTGTGAAAACGGTGTACATGCCAAAATGTCTATTTTTAAACATTTATGTGTTTACATGAAATTATCAACTGTTGGGTTATTTGGTAACTTTTGTTTACTTAAAGTGTTTAGCTTATTAAAACTTGTAAAACATCATATTTGGGATGTTGGGATATTTTGATAAATGTGTCACAAAGGAACATGTTTTGGTAATTATTGCATAAACGGATATTTGGTCAAAAAGGCACTTTTACGTGTTTGTCGAGTTTTATGCATCATTCATGAAATGGGGTATTTTGGAAATGGAAAACCTTTTGGGTTTTTGGGCCGAAGGCCAATGGTAATTTGAGGATCAAAGATTTTGGAAAAAAGGGTATTTCGGTCTATGTAACCAAGTTGGCTCTCGTATTTTAGCCAAACGTTCATAATGCCTTTTGGGGCTCGGTTTACACTCAAATGAGTCTTTGGAATATTTGTTCACTTTTGGTAGCTCGTTAAGGAGCCTTGGACGTATGGTGTACTTAGTTGCATCTTATTTGAGAGTTACATGTTTTGAATGTGTTAGTTCATTCTTTTGAGTCATGTAACGTTTTAGACTGTAATGCATTGGATCCATAGGCATACGAGTCAGTTGGTTAGTGGGGACTTTATCCCCGTCTTGGGACTGGATATTATTATGGCCAGCGGGAGGACTCGAGGTAGATATCGTGGGTGGTTGAACTCGATGCCCGTTTGTAATCCAGTTCGGTTACTCATCGTGGAATTTAGTGTCTGCGTTTGAATTCTAGTGAGTGGTCCCCAAGTCATGTGGTTGATTATGTAAGCTTGCGGTGGTGCTCTGTAGAGCCGTATACGGAGCTAAGTCTTGCGGTGGTAGCTCAGATGAGCCGGATACGGGGACTTGTGGCTTTGGTTGTGACACTCATTAGAGGTCGAGTAGACACTAGGATCAGTGGTGTCTTGTGGTGGTAGCTCAGAGGAGCCGGATACGGGGAACCATGGTCTTATGTGAAGCTCAAGAACATTGATAAGTGGCTTAACTTTGTGTGCCCGCCACTTTCGATGGAATTCGGGTATCCCCCGTCACCGAAAGGTGTTGTTTTGGGGTATTGAGTTTTATTATCCAAGTTTTCGGTGGCGTTGTGTATATCTGGATTTATCCTAGAATTTATGGGTTGAGTATTATGTCTCACCCGAGTTTTGGGTGTTTTGGGACATGAAGTGTTATTTACATTTTTATAAATTTAAGTATCGAACTATGACCCCGTTTTGGGCGAGTTTTGGGTTGCATCGTTTTATAAGAAATGTGTGTTTGAGAGCATTGTCTTTAAAAGTGCATATTATGGAAAATGTGTCGTTTCCATTTTAAAGTATATTATTTCGAAAGATCTCGCTTTAAACTGGTTTCCCTGCTTTTAAAGATATAGTTCTTCATGTTAAAACTTTTGAGCTCACTAGGCGTTAAGCTTAACCTTTTTATTTGTCGGCATGTGCATCAGGTTCCTAGCGGGGGTTCAGTTCTAGCGGTGCTATGAAGAGTTGAGCCTTAGCCTTCAAGAGTGAGTAGTCGGCGAAGCCTTCCGCAGGACGGAGTTAGTATATGGTATTGGGTTTAGTAACACCCGTCCTTTCATAGAATGTATGTATAGGATGAATGGGAGCATTGAGGTTGCTGCTCAATTTATGTTTGTAGTTCGAGGTATTTATTGATGTATTTAGAAAATTTTAATAAGTTGTTATTTCCAGATTTGAGGGTGTTACATGAACTGCACGCCTTTATTATCAAAAGTTTGTGAAGGTTTATTGAAGAGGTTGATTTAATTATGTTGACATGTTCATGCTATGTTTATATAAACTCGTTTTATATATTGTTGATGATTAGATGTATGCATACATTTAATTCGGAAGTGTGGCCCATTTATGCCATTGGAGCGTGTCCCCAAAATAAGGCAGTACGACACAGACATACCGTCTTTGACGGCAGTGTTGGTCAGTAGTGTGAGTTACGCTCGCGAGGCGTAAAGTGTGATAAATGTTTGGTCAGTAGAATGAGTTACGCTCGTGAGGCGTAAGGCTTTGTTTAAATGTTTTAAATAATATTTGAACTGTTGCAGTAGCGCTTGGAGGGGACTCACTAGACCATCGGTCTAACCCTCGCTCTTTCAAAACTATAACCCTTTTTCAGGTTATCGTAAGGTAGCATGTACCGGTAAGGGTAAGGAGAAGATGTGAGCTATTTCCAGGAGCTAGAAGACTCCTTGTAGTAGTTTCATTATAGACTTAGTTGTGTAATAGGTTGTATTTGCAAACCTTGTTTGAATTGTAGGCTTGGGGCCATCGTTTTTGGTATGGTTAATTACATTTCGATGTAATTAAAGTTCGGGTCATTACAAAGGACACCAGGTGAGTCTCCTCCACCCTCGTTAACGTATGAATTTACACTATGTTAATGTTATATCGTGTACATGTATCTAATTCGCGTCTTATAGTAAGTGTGATTTTTAAAGGGTAAATCGAAGGGAGTATACGTTATTTATTTTCGTGTATATGGGGAGTGTGGCCCAATATCGAGTATATGAATTCGTTTCATGTATTCTAGTTGAAGGGCGGGTGTGTGCCCTAGCGTATCGTCACAAGTGTGTATGTGACATCGGCATGATTCGTTTATACAAGCTGTGAATTATAATTTATTGTAATTATTTATGCTATTTTGTGAAGTAGTGTGTTTTAGAGGGATCTCACTAGAACTTGCGGTCTAACCCTCGCTTTTCAACTAAAATCCCTTTCAGGTAAGCAGGTAATGGAAGGCTTTAGTAAGGGAAAAGGGCAAGCCATGAATTAGAAGTTGCTTAAAAGCAGACTCCCGTTAGTAGTTGGTGATAGTCGTCCCTGTGTAGTTATGTTTAAATTTCTCAGCTGTAATCTTGTTTTAAGTTCGCAAGGACCCTGAATACATTTCTGAATGTTTTGACTTATGCTTGGAGGCCATTGTGACATTATTTGAGTTTTTATCTGTTTGGTATGGTTGTTTGTGTGATGGGTTGTTTCAACTATTATTAGTTTCATGTTAAGTGAGATCACAATTTTATATTAAACAACAATTGGACACAATTCAATTAAAACTCGGTATTCAAATAGCAATCTATCTTTGAACAATAAATAATGACTAAAACGAGTAGCATGTATCATCTGATTATATAATACGGAACGCATATTGAAAACTTGACATGTATATCACACCAAGCCTTTGAACATATGCAACATAAAACATTTGAACAAATGAGATCTCAATACTCAAATAGCGTAGTGTAGGAGTTTATTTGTCACTATTAAACCAACCAAGTACAATAACTATGACATGTACCGATACATTTTTCTGAATTAAAATATTAAAAATAAACTTTAGATTTTACATTCAATAACAGTAAGGGGTTGTTTGGTTAGCTTTCCACTAAATCCGTTATAGATAAAGTTGTCTATGTCAATTAATTTGGCCGTATAAATTATATTTTTTTAGGGTTTTTTCTTAGACAGAAAGAGCGTATTTTTTAACTATGAGGGGTAGGTTTGGCAAAAAATTGACTTTCTATACAAGCTCTCTCTATATTATTAAGTCACTACCAAACAATTATGTTTGACTAAACGATTAAGCTGTGAGGCCTATTAAGCTCGTTAACTACTAACAAACATGCCTTAAATCAGAGACGAACCTAGAATTTTTTTTTCAAATGGTGCCACCTTTTGACTATAGAAACAAATATAGGGATATTTTTCACAAAACCATTCTTCGTTTTTCATATTTCATATGTGAGGTCTTGTCTTTAATTCTTTTATTTGCAAATAAATTTTAGAAACATAATAAATCTGAAATTTAAAACTAAAAACAAAGAAATAACACTATTGAGATTCAAACTCCGGTATCAAATGAAAGAAAAAGTCTTGCAAACCGACTCTACCAAAAGAAACTTATGTCCTCATTATGGTTTTAAAGTATATACGATGGCATACAACAAACTGATACAATAACTACTTTTTACACTACAACATATGAACGAATACACGGGTCCGTCCTGCCTTCAATTACATTAATTTTCATCTTAAATTTTTAATAAAACTTTACACGACCTTTAATTGCTCAAATATATATAAACATGAAACAGTTTTAACTTGTGTTTCAATCACACTTAAGAAATTAATCAAGTTTTTACTTTTAGGATCCTTGCCACCAATCTCTGCAACCTGAAGAATTTCAACAACTCCAAAGTCCAGTTGCCTGCCGTCATTGCCAAACATCCATTAGATCGCGTATTTCATGGTATTCATACAATGCATCATATAACATTTTCAGATATCTCGTTTAATCTACCGATCTTACCTTTTCTGTTACACAATTTGAATGAAACAAAAAACGTAAAGAAGATGAACAAATAACATCGGATCAACACGAATACCAAAACGAATCGAGTTTAATATAAATCGAAAAAAGAAATACGATAAGATTTTTAGTTACCGATACAAATAATAAGAAATTGATCAGAGAAGAAACCATTTCGTGGCTGATACGATCCATACGAAGCCCTAATTTGAAGTGTACCGTACAAAAAAACATGGAAGAGTGCTTAATCAACGGCTTTCGATGGCTCCTCCAACAATCGCCGGTGTTGTTGATGTCGCAACGTAGATTTCTTTATACCTCTCCACTTGTTGATCGCGGCCGTACAAAGGACTGATAACAATCAATTTCCGATTAATCGAAGGCACGATTCAAAATCAAAATTACTGATCTTACACACACTCAGATTGAAATTACAGGTGTAGGAAAAAAGGAAGAGTGAGGAGGAACCGATTAATTACTTCCGGCGCCGACCAAACACAACAGACGCAGAAGCTTTTGACCGTTCTCTTCTCCGGTTGTCATCTCGCTCGCTGCAACGTGATCCCAAAACGCAAGGTTATTGTTGGGGATTTGGAATCGATAAGTCGGAATTGTGGATTTATTTACATATTTTGTCCTTGTACTTTTGGAAATTCCATAAGTGTCCCATCTTCTTTGGCTTTTCACTACAAAGTTTGCAAGTCGGCAACTATTTATCAAGGTTCTAAAAAACGCGCCTTGGCGCGCCATGGCGTCGAGGCGTGGCCTTGCCGTCACACTTTACCCCTTGGCGTCGAGATAAGGCGTCGAGCTCGTTATGGCGCGCTATGACTCGCCATGGCGCGTTATAGCGTTACAAATTCTCGACGCCGAGCTCGTTATGGCGCGCCATGCCCCGCCATGGTGCGTTATGACATTACAAATTTATGTACTTTCGATTCTTCCGATTTGTGTACTTCGAAATTCGATTGGAATTTATCCATGGCACTCGATTATAATTTAGAAATTATTTTGTTTATCGTTTTATATGAATTTAAATTGTTAATAACTTTTTCATTATTGTTCAAGACACTGATAAAAACGCACACATACACATATATACATATAAATTATATACAGATTTGTCACTTTAAGTCACGCCTTGGAAAACGCTATGGTCTCGCCATAACTCGTAAGGCTTGACTTCGCCGTTACGCCTCACAACACGCCATTTAGAATCTTGGTTTTTATAACTACACCCTCATAGTTTATTAAAATTGGCGTGGGACTTTTCTTTTAGAGTAAAGTTCAATTTATGTCTCTATGGTTTATTTATAATTTTATTTTTATCCATGTGGTTTTAAAATTGCAATTTTTATCCCTATGGTATGCAATTTATTGCTATTTTCGTCCCTGGACTAATTCTTAGCGTTAAGTATAAGGGACTATAAAAATAAAAAAAAATCTAAACCAAAGGAACTAAAACAACAATAAATTGTAATCATAAGAAGAAAAATAACAATGAATTACAAACCAGAACCATACGGACGAAGAACGAAATTTTTAACAAACCACATAATTTACTCTTCTTCTAATTAGATGCAAATAACATATTTTTAGGATTTTTTTTAAATCTCTATTTTTCTTATAAGTAATCAAAATTTTAAGGGTGTATATGGTACGAAAGCGAGCATGGACTGAACTTGATGGGATCAGACATGCCCAAATGAGAATGAGGTAGGGGTGAAAGGATTGTACAAAATTGAGGGTTTTAATTCGACACAAGTAGTTTAGTAATTTATCAATTTTGTCTCATATTCCTAATTCTTGTTCAATCTATTTTGGTAGGACAAATAAAAAAAATGTATTTTTGTCATGTTCGTTCCTATCCTCTCCGTGTCTAAGGGGTTGCTTGTTTACCTCTTAATAGTTTCATTATGAGGCAACCTCTAAATCGCTAATTTGTGAATCTTGTTTGACAAAAAAAAAGTATGTCTCTTAATGGTTTTAAAACCCTCTGAATAATTTTGTACCTTGGGCCTCCCTTAACTATTGAGCGACCTAATTTCATTATGAACAATTACCAAACAATCATATTTCATTTTGCATTATATTATAAGAGTCTATTAATCATTCTGACCACTTAATCATCATGCACCAAACTATTCAGTAACTGCCAAACAACCCGTAAATGTTGAACTAACCATGATACCACTATTTTTTATTTTGTCAAAATATATTTTGTACCAAACGCATTCTCAAAACATTTCATCGTACACCTTT
This sequence comes from Arctium minus, assembly GCA_954870635.1. NCBI lineage: Eukaryota > Viridiplantae > Streptophyta > Magnoliopsida > Asterales > Asteraceae > Arctium > Arctium minus. The sequence continues at coordinate 8,201,824 of OX941080.1, forward strand.
TAACAAACACATCCACAAGAGTACAAGTAATGGCACTCGTACAAGAATCCGAAGTTAATTGCTTGACTATGAGTCCGTTTTCCCAAATTCAAACCAACTTTTACACAAATCAAAAACAACTTTTTAGAAAATGAAATAAGAATCATTTCTCAAAAAACCCACTTAAAAGAAGGAATAACTTCATTGAAAACTTACCATAAAAATATTATATTTTATCAAGGACCGGTATTAGAATTATAGGATTCTTGAAGGGGAAATTATGTAAATTAATCTCTTCGTCAACAAACGTAAAGTGTCGTTAAGCCCCCCTTCTTGTAAGTTTCAACTTTCATCTTACAGTGCAAAAGGAAGAGGCGATGGAGAACAAAAAAGGCTCGAAGATGAACATCGCCATCATTCATCCTGATCTCGGAATCGGTATGCACACAAGCTTAACAAACACGCATACTGTACAACTATATTATTTTGCCTTAGTTAGTTTGAATTTGGATCGCCTGTATCAGTTCAACATCGATTCAGTTTTTGATATCGTTCTGTGCAATTTACGTACGCATCATCCTTGTATTCCTTTTTGTTTATACGTCTTTGTTTCCGGAATAGTAGATTGTTTTGCTGGGAGAATTGAATAACTAGCAGAATTTTTATAAATCACTGTACCTATGTGTATATATATGATCTGCACGGGTTTAAAAATCACTTTAGGTTTAAATCTTTTTTGAAGTATTTGGAGAATAATGTCTGTCTTCCGGTGATTGTTGTAGTATAATTCTAGAAAACCTAGAGAAACTGTGTAACTTATTTAAAGGATTTTAGTTTAAAGTCGCACCATTTGATGTTAATCTAAAGGTTTCAATTGGTGGATGCCCAATTCTCCCCAATTAGGCATTTGTTGCTTTCAAATTACATTTAATTTGAACAATACAAAAAACAAAAACAGTCTTATATTTTGGAAGGCAGGAAGTTTCTGTACAAGGGGAACTTAGAAGTCCTTAGTCATCAAGAACTTTGAACTATTCTTCTGTGAGAAAACATGATTTGACGGCATTACGAAAAGGAATTAGTTTATGATGCTGGATGCTTCTTTTTCACTTTCATCCAAGCCTTTGAAGTAACAAGCAATTAAGCCATTTCTTTGAGTTATTAGAGGATAGAACTTCCACCGTTGAAGCCCTGTTAAAAAATCACTTATGTATTACGACTGAAGTCCTATAATATTCTGAACAACTCTAAAGCAATTCTTGTTGTTATTCTTACCAAGTGGTTGTAGTGCCACTATCAACTTGTATCTTCGCGATGTTATTGATCCCTTCGTTTATTACTTGTCCTTCGGTGATCATGTGAAATGCTCTTTTTGTACTTTTTATATGAGTCCCCTGCTTGGTCACAATGGGAAAAGGAAGAGCATATATTATTTTATTCTTATTCTTATAATTTGTCTACAACTAGCAGAAATATTTTACCCCTTCTCTTTCCATGTATTGAAACTAACCACGTATTTCTTCGACTAGTGAGAACTGATTGTATGATCTCTTAAATAGTGAGGTAGCATGACCTTGAGTGCAAAGTATATTAGATTTAAGATAGAGAAAAGCTAGTTCGGCATCATATCGTTATGCAAGGCTGTGTTTTTCCATTGCTATCTTCATATATTCTTTCAATTTAACTTTCTTCTGGACCGACTGACTCTGTTGGCTTAATGTTTATTGGTTATAATATTTTGCATCTCCTATTATTTAGGAGGAGCTGAAAGGCTAATAGTTGATGCAGCAGTAGAACTTGCATCTCATGGGCATAATGTTCACATTTTCACATCACACCATGATGAAAATCGCTGTTTTGAAGAAACCCTTGCCGGTGAGGAAATTTATTTGCTCATTTCCAAAAAGCTTTTTATATCCTTCAGTTACTTGATTTCTATGTAGCACGTGCAAAAGCAATTATGTTCTTTTGAATATCTAGGTACATTTGCAGTTACTGTATATGGATCTTTCCTTCCCCGCCATATCTTTTATCGTCTTCATGCAGTATGTGCGTATCTGCGTTGCATGTTTGTTGCTCTCTGTGTTTTGTTCATGTGGCCATCTTTTGATGTTGTACTTGCTGATCAAGTCTCTGTTGTCATTCCAATTGTGAAGTTCAAAAAGTCCACAAAGGTTGCTAGACTTGTATTTCAAATATCTACTTAGTTACATGTATAAATATTATTAATTGATTATTCTTTTAATCTAGGTTGTGTTCTATTGTCATTTCCCCGATTTGTTGCTGGCTAAACACACGACTCTTCTTAGAAGGATATACCGCATGCCCATAAACTTTTTGGAAGAATTAACAACAGGGATGGCAGATTTGATTCTTGTTAACAGCAAGTTTACAGCATCCACTTTTGCTGCAACGTTCAAGCGTCTTGATGCTCAGGGAATAAGACCAGCTGTGCTTTACCCGGCAGTAAATGTGGATCAGTTCAGCGAACCAAATGCTTATAAGTAAAAGCATATGCTCTCTCTTGGTATCTTTCTAGTTCAGGTTCAGATTAACGAACCTATATTTGTAGCTTTCACCTCTCTGGTTTTAGGGTCTTACTTCAGATTTTCATTGTTTCAGGTTGAATTTTCTTTCAATCAACCGTTTCGAAAGGAAAAAGAACATTGACCTGGCAATCTCAGCATTTGCAATGCTTCGCCATCCTGATGAGAACATTCCTGAAGGTTTTAATTTCGCTGACATGACATTGACTATTGCAGGCAAGTGCCTTTAAATCTTCTAGTCAGTTCAACCGATAATTTTTTTCCTTTGTCTTCGCTTATAGAAAGTTGCATTAAATTTACTATAGGTAAAATAGCTTAACCTGGGAAAATGTTCTGGCCTATCGTGTAATTATGTTTATTCATAACTTACAAGTATGTGTTGCTAACTTCTTTAACATGAGACCAAATTAACACCAGGAGACTGTATTTTCTGCTGGAATTCTTCTTTATATTGATAGGAGTCTTTGCTCCATGTTTGTGGAAAGTGCAATTCATTATTGGTTACCCATATTACTTCTATAGTCAGATTTTCAAATTTGTCATCTAAGTTGTGGATAGTTTGCTCCCCGGGATTTAACTTTGATCTAGTATTATTAGCATATTGCTGTAGAAGTTGGGTGGCTGAACTTTGGATTCATTTTGTGCTAACAACGTAAATCAGAGAGCCAGAGAGGTGGTGGTTGGCTGGTAACTTTTTTTTAACAAAACCTGCTCTTGATCTACAAAAGGCGATTACTTTGACAATAGAAGGCCTACTTTTATCTGCAATACCACTTTGATTATTCAAGCACTAGTTTCATAAGCACCTAGAATTCAAATATCATTGTCGCTGATATTAATTCTATAGTCAAATTCAGAATTCAGTTTTTCTAGTCAAACCTTACGAGTTCAAATCAAGCATTAGTGTATTGTCTATGAGTTACCACATGGGCATCAATGGGCCAGCAACAAAAGTTTCATCTGTGCAGGTGTGGTATTTTTGGTCCACAATATCTTTAAACGTGTATTAATGTTTATCTTTTGTTATACATAATACATGTTTTGTCGTATGGAGGTGCTTTCTGCACATTCCGTCTAATTTAATCATAATCCAAACCTTGTTGAACATGGCTAATATAGCAGATACAAAATCATGCACAGGCTGTCCTTCAAGTTCATACTCAGATTACACTTGTTTCATGTGATAAATCGTAAAGATGCATGCCAGTCTTATCACTGATCACACACTTATGTGGTATTTGCTTTCTCTGTATTCATTGCTTTTGTTTCTTCAGGTGGATTCGATCAGCGCTTGAGAGAGAATGTTGATTACTTGGAGCAACTAAAAGTCTTGGCAGAAATTAAAGGTGTGTCTAACCAGATCAAATTCATCACATCTTGTCCCACTGCCGAAAGAAACGCTCTTCTCTCTGATTGCCTATGCGTCATTTATACACCAAAGGTGCCATAAAAAACCCCCTACATTTCAAATGTCTTCAATATCTGAAATCAGTTGCTCTCTCCTTTGCACAATGGAAGTCTCAGATGCTATTCGTTTAAGCCATTTAAAATTCACCATTTTCATCGTCTTATGTGGGTCCCCATTGAGAAGAACTGAGATTATACCCACAAAAATGGAGAACTCAGAATGAAGGTAAATGGCGTGAACAAATAGCATACAAGAGTAGTTCCCATTTAGGCTGTATTTGGCAAACTAGCTTATAAGTTGCATTTGGCTAAAAAGCTAGTTGTCGGCTGAAAAGCTAGATAACAATGTAAAATGACCAAAAAATGACTGTTAATAATATATATTGGAAAAGTACAAGGGGCATAATTGGGAAAAATTTTGGGAAAAAAAGCATATGGAGTTTATTGAAATGGTACTTGAAGTAGCATTTTAAAAAACTAGCTTATGATAGATCAAATGGAACTTTTTCAATATACTCAAAAACTAAGCTAGCTTAAACCAAACCAGACCGACCTCGTGAATTGTCAACATGGCCTTGGTATAAAATGATGGAATCTACTAAAGCTTTTGAACTTATTGGAGTCTTATGGAAGTATGGATTGGTGGTGATTGTAATTTGCAGGATGAACATTTTGGCATCGTTCCACTGGAGGCAATGGCTGCCCATAAACCCGTGATAGCGTGCAATAGTGGCGGACCAGTGGAGACAGTGAAAGATGGAGAGACGGGGTTCTTGTGTGACCCGACCCCACAAAGCTTCTCGTTTGCCATGGCCAAGTTCCTGCAGGATCCATCGTTGGCAGAAAGAATGGGCGCAAATGCACGATCCCATGTTGCCACAACGTTCTCCACCAAGACCTTCGGCGACCAATTGAACCAACATATCATGGATGTAGTAACTCACAGCAAACAACAGAAACAAATTAAAGCAGAATGAAGAAAAGATTTGATCCTCATTTGACTGGTTGTGATGAGTTGAAAATTTGGCAAGTCATTTTACTTTTGCTTTTGACACAATTTTAGAAAGGTTTTAATTCACCTAAATTGAAAAATTTTGTTCATAAATTGTTGCGTGTATCTTAGATAAACATGAAAACAATACTCCGGATAAGTAAGGGGTAGTTTACCAAACGCTTCTCGGATAAGTGCTTGTCGGCAGAAGTCACCACCTTCGATTACATTATTAGGTAACATTCTCGGTCATCAAAACAGATTGTTGGTAAGCGTCTTTTTACCGGGTAAGAGTCTTTTCCCTCACTTACCGAGTAAGATTCTCGGGTTTGCCATACTCAACTTGGTAAGTCAAGTGACACTCACTTACCGAGTAAGATTCTCGGTTTGCGATACTCACTTGGTAAGGCAAGTGACACCTGATAAGTAGGGGTGTTGTCATGCATAAGTAAAATGTTGATACCAACTTAGGGGTTGTTTGATTTTTTATCTATTAAGCTCTGAATCTATTAAGTTATCTATAATCATTAATTTATCCGGATAAATTAAGATAAGTTGTTGTTTGATTTTTATCCTGAATAATAGTCTGAACACTAAAAATTACCAGTTTAACCTTATGTCTACATAAGTGTTGGAATGAAAAAAATTGTTTGATATACACTTAAAATAACAAAAAAATTAAAATAATATGAATTCAATTAGTTCAAAACGATACTTAATAACTTAAAATATATTTAAAACAATAAATTATTAATGTTTGATTACAAGTTTTTTAATTTATGCATGTTGGTGAACTATTTATTTTTTAATGAGATGTGATGAAAAATTATAGGACAAGGGTAATTTTGGAAAAATTCTAACTTAATCCATTAAGATAGAATGGGCTAACTTAACATGTTAAGTAAATCTCTTAGTATTAAGTTAAAATCAAAACACCTCAATATAACTTAACCAATTAAGTTAACCATCCATTAAGCTCATTAAGTTGAAAACTAACACCCCCTAGTTGGTAGTGTGTATGATTGGATCTACCTTTCTGAGCTTGATTGGTTTTCTCTTCAGTTGGCCTTTCCATTTAATCACCGCCTTTCCATTTAATCACCGATAAACCTACCTTTCAATTCTTCTTACCCGATGAGCTTTCAGAAATGATATAATTTCGTGGTCCATTAACATCGATCAACGAAATAGACTTCCTTCTTTCATTTTTCTGGTTGGCCTAAATGAAAAAAGCAATCCAGGATAATTGTGTTATTTGACAAATGAACAGGTATTTAGTTCGGTGGTGCTAACCCACCAAGTGTAAAGTTTGTAGGATATAGATAAATAATTTGTCAGAGAAACGTAATGAGAATAATTAAGTCACAATATATAAGGTTCTCCTTTGGTACAAAGTTTCTCACAACTCCCTGAATTGACCATAAGAAGACTTGGGACCTGTTTGTTAGCAACTTAATGAGCTTAATGAGACTCACAACTTATTCAGTCAACTATATATCACTGTTTGGTAATGGCTTAATGATATAGAAAGTACTTATTCAATAAGATTTGAAGGGGAGTTTTATGCAGAAAGCCAAGTTTTTTCCAAACCAGTCACTCCCATTAAAAAACACGTTCCTTTCATTTATGAAAAAGCTCTATCAAATAAAAATCTTCTAAATCTATACAGACAGATTAATCCACACAGACAACTTTATCCATACATAACTTAATAGAAAACCAACCAAACAGCCCCTTACTCTCTCGTGATTGACGTTATAACCATCTGCTAATTAATTAGCCTAGTAATTTCTGAAGGACCAGAAATTGTAGCTTATGGATGTAATTACTACATTATCTCTATAAGGATCTAGATTCAGAGATATATAAAAGTGATTGATGGCATTACATTACTCAAATCAAGTAACTCTAAATCATCAAGTACATTTGCAATAAAATTGAAACGCTCACTTTATAGATTAAAGCAACCTAGGTGGATGTAGTATACCCGTCTAAGCGAATTCTTGATTGAGAAAAGATATATAAACGCTGAACTATGTCTTTGCGTATTTATTTAGGAAAACATGTTCCAAATTTTCAAAGTAGCTATATATGTCAATATTATGAACATAATAAATATTTTTGATGAAATAAGAGAAACCACAAGCTACTTGAAACCTAATTTTGAGATGAAAGATCTTGGGAAAACTTAGGTTTTGTTTAGATACTTGAGCTAGGACACCGAGTTTGTGGAATATTAATCCACCGACCCGCATATGTCCAGAAAATGATTAGGCGATTTAATATGGACAAAAGTGCATCCGACTAGCACTCCCATGGTCGGTCAAAGTGTTGAATATGAGGAAAAATCCATTTCGTCTAAAGGATGAGGATGAAGAGGCGTTGAGAGCTGGAATGCCGTACCTAAGTACAATAGTTGCATTATTGTATCCAACACAATACACTTGACCGTATATTGTATTTCTAAGTGAACTTGCTTGCTAGATTTAGCTCAACACCAACACAAAGTCATTGAAATGATATCAAATTAATATTTTGGAACTATTGACATGGTCTTACACTTTTCCTATAGAAACAAAAACGCGATTGAAGATAAAACTTCAATACCAACTAAGCTTATAGAAAAAACCAAACTATGTTTTGCTATGTATTTGCTGATATTAGTTATCTATTTGCCATACAAAGGTTGTCCCCAAATTGGAGAAGAATTGTCATAGGGAACATTCCTATTGCTTGGAAGTAAACCAATCAAACCTTATGTAACTACCTCTTCTAACTATTCCAAAATATTACTCTACTTGAGACTGTTCAAAAGTGTACATGGTTAAGGACAATCATTACACATATTAGAGGAGCTAGTGTTTTGAGTTCAACCAATATCCTACCTACATATATGGAAATAATATATCATGTATCAAATAATGAAATAAAGATACATCAAGGGTGATAACACAAAGCATATTCTGCTTAAGTTTATATACAATCAACAATAATAAACTCTCTTATAGATTCAAGTGAATCAAGTAAGATGTTAGGAGAATGTGACATATTTTACCAAATTATTACCTAAAACCATATTTTGAAAACATGTAAAAATTATTAAAATGCAAATGTTTTCCAAACTCCGATGATTAATGTACGAATCAGGGGGAGTCTACTATATATACATGTGATATTGGTATGTTATGCTTTTTCCTTTACCAAAGATTTTATTTTTCTCATTGAGTTTTGTTACTTGGTGTAAGGTTTTAGTGAGACAACAATTCATATACCCTCTTGTTTTCCTAACTCTCATGATTAATGTACAAATCAGAGAAAATATTAGAATAAAGGAAGAGTCTATATTGTAAAGAAACTGGTGCGTTGTACTCTTTCCTTCGTTCTATTTTTATTTTTTCCCTCTAGGTTTTTATTTTGGCGTAAGGTTTTAACGAGACAACAAATGTGCACAATCACTTCTTTGACTCGACAATAGGAGGAGTATTATAGAATAAGTGTGTCATCGTCTAAAAGATATGACGATAGAGACAGATATAAATTAGAACTGAAATATCTCGTAGTTATCTATTTGTAATTCATCCATATATAAAGTGCTTATGATTAATGAAAATTACAAATTCTCTCTCTCTATTATATTGTTGTTCTGTTTCGTTTTTCTTTTAACAAAATTAAAACTTTAATTATTAAACGTTTTCCTATATAAAAAGCGAAATATTCGAAATAAACACTTAAATTGTTTTACAACAGAAATATTTATTTTAAGGGGTGGGAGGTACGGTTTTGTTCCCTGATCTTGAAAAGTCAACCAACGACATTAATGTATTTGATAAATAATAAGGTTCTTCATTAAAACAAAATGAAGACATTAAAGCTTCTTAAATGTTGACCGACATTAACATATATTTGAACCGAAACATTTTGAAAAAAATAGTCGTATATGTTTTAAAAAAGAGTAAATTACGTTTTTAGTCCTTGTGGTTTGTTAAAAATTGTGAATTTCGTTCTTGTGGTTTTGAAATTTCAGTTTTCGTCCCTGTAGTTTGCAATTCATTTATATTTTTAGAGTGTTTAAAAAAATCGTTGGACCGCTCAAACCAAGTCAAACCGGACTGTTTTTGGCGGTTTGTACGGTCTGGCGATCCGGTCTGGTCTGAAAAATTTCCAAACCGTTCGGTCTGGTCTACGATTTGACCCTTTTTTTGAGTGGTCTGGACCGAACCGACCGCCAAAAATACATATGTTTTAATCATATTTAGTTTTCATGTTGTAGGCTCAACTTTTATGGCTCATTTAAAAAAAGTTCGTCAAAGAACTATGTCTTTAGTTTTCATATTTTCAATTGATTGCGTTATCTAAATTGACAAAGTTCTAAGATCCGTTAAAATTCAAATTTAAATCCAAATCATCCTTCAACTTTCTCAATATTTGTTTAAAATTGAACCATTGTTGGTGGACTTGTTTAATTTTTTTAAAACTTGTTCAATGTTTTTTTTAATTTAATATATAAACGTTTTTTTATAATTCGATATACTGTTTTTTTTAATAATGTTATAGTTGGTAAAAAATTTTGAATATAGAGTTTGTTTATTTTTTAGTTTAAAGCCTATAAGAGGCCCAAACCGCCTAAACCGGTCAGACCAGACCGCCTTTTTGTGGTCCGGTTTGGTCATTTGCTACCAAACCGTCCGGTTTGAAAATTTCCTAAACCGCCATTTATGATTTGGTTTGTGGTTTGGAGGGTTAAACCCCGCCCAAACCGGATCGCGAACACCCCTATCTATTTTCGTTCCTAAGGCCAAAACACTACTTTTAAGTATGAAGAACTAAAAAAAGAAATGAGTTGTAAACCATATGGATGAAAAAATTAATAAAAAAATTAAAGTATAAGGATGAAAAAAGTTAATGAATTATAAACCATAGAGATGAAAATCGTAATTTCAAAACTATAAGTACGAAAATAAAAATTCTCAACAAACCACAGGGACTAAAAATGTAATTTACTCTTTAAAATAAAATCGATAGGGTGTTATTGTATAAAATGTAAAGAGGGACTCTTAGGCTATGTTTGACAAACTAACTGATAAGCTAGCTGGTAGCTGATAAACTAGCTTAGGTTATGTTTGGCAAACTAGCTGATAAAGCTAGTTTTTTTTATACATGTTTGGATGACCATAAACTAGCTTATACGCTAGCTCATTGAAGAGCTACTCATAGTAGCGTTTTGAAATTTTATTGCTCTTTTCATCCCTACGGTTTACAATTAATTTCTAATTTAGTTCCTCATACTTAAAAGTAGTGTTTTGGCCTCAGGGACGAAAATAGAAATAAATTGTAAACTATAGGGACGAAAACTGAAATTTTAAAACCAATGAGACGAAATCCGTAATTTATAACAAACCACAGGGACGAAAATCGTAATTTACTCTTTAAGGTATTAGAATGTGAGTAAACCATCTAAAATACGTATTTTAAGTTACTATTTCTAATAACTATAGATAAGTTACACAATGATAATTTTATTCAAATTTTAACATAAAATGAGTTGTTCAACTCTTAAGTCACTTGAAGTTTCATTTATTGTTAAGTTTTAAAAAAATTACCAATTTAATCTGTTAAATATACAATATAACTTAAATCGACTATTTTTAGGTAATTAAATTAAAATCATTAGGTAAAATAAGGAGTTAATTCCTCTTAGAGGCTTACTAGGTTTTAAATTTGAGCATTAGAGAGGTGAATAACTTAGCTTACTGATTAGCTCATGACGTTTTGGTTAACAAAGCGAATGCTTGTTGGAGGGCTCTGCCCTCTGGTGCATATTATGTGGCTAGAACAGATGTGTCAAATGTTGTGTAATCTTTCGGTTTGAGATTTTTTTCTTTCAAAAAATAATCAACTATTTTTGGGTAATTAAATCAAAATCTTTTAGTCCGTTTTTAAGGGAAAAAAAGTATTTCATATTTTTATAAAATAAAAAACTTTGTTTAGATCAATAGTCATCTCAAGTTTCCTTTTTCTTTTTTTCAAAAAAATCCCATCTATGATTTCTGTTAAATGGTCACAAGAATTTATAAAACAATATGATTTCTTGTCACAAGCCTGTAGTTACCATTTTAGCCTTGTAGTGCCATCATATCTATAAAACCTCCTCCCTTGAACCACAACATGTGAAGTACAAATTCCACTTGAAAATAGAAGAAAAGTGAGAAGGAAAGATGGAAAATTTAACGATCGAAGAAGCAACGAAGGTCGGAGAGAAGTATCGGTCGTTCCTCCACGAAGAATCCGAGAACACCCATTGGAGACACGGCGGTCCCCCAATCTACGATGCCGTTAACCAACTCTTTGAAGAAGGCCGAACCAAGGTTTGATTTGTACTCGTGATGTTGTTATCATTCTTCATTAAATACATGTTTATGCCTGGTATGTCATATCTCTGTTCTTTTTTGCTTGTGTCGATTAAAGAAAACTAGGTACGACATATGACAAAAATTTGTCTTGAAAGTACTTCGTGAGAAGCAGTAAATTTGTAATCTTTACTCAACCACGAAAATAATTTGTTTGATGGAATTTGTTATCATGTTTAAGTCAACAATATATTGTATGTCATGTTTTTAGATCCCTAAAAGTGTCACGGTTCAAATAATTGCTTCCTTTCGTCTCAAAAAAGACAATTGAAATTGTTTGCATCCCTCGAGGCCCTTTTGGCTTCCTCCGCAGAGGTCACCGTTTCGGCTCCCATGGTATTAGTCGGGTTGTGCGTAAGTTGGGCCTGGACACACGCAGTTAACTAAACATAGAATCATAATTATCATTATGTCGGATGGTGTCATCTAAATTTTTAGTCTTCTCCTATATGGGATGAAGAAAATACAGACTCAAAGCCCAAAACAAGAGGCTGACAAGATAACTACGAATTCAACTTAAAACCATGGTGGAAGTTGTTGGTAACCCATAACTTTGAGCTTATAAGAAGCTCAATAATCAACTTTTTTTATTAATATATATATATATATATATATATATTGTTTGTTTTAAGAGACTCGAATGGTTGTTAATATGGTTGTAGGTGTGGGAAAAGGGATCGATAGAAGAAATTGTTCAAAATGCAATAAAGTCATGGGAGATGGAGCTCAGCCACAAGATTCGTATTCAAGACTTTAAGACCATCAATCCTGATAAGTTTAAGCTCATCGTCAACGGTAAGCCATTTTCTCAATTATTTCTAAGAGACGCTTTAAAAAAACACGTACTTACGATCAATAAGCGTTTGGTAAAGAACATGCAAGTTAAATTGTTAATTCTATTAAAACTTATCGAAAACAATTTTTTACAAAACTTAATTATTAGACATTGAATTAAATGATGTTTTGAGACATAGGCATTGAATTTGCGAACCAGCCTTAGTCCCTATCTTATTTGTGTTTGATAAACTATAAAAATTAAAAGACTTTTATTTACTTGCAAACACGAGATATAACAGTCATTTAAATTGTTACATTTTTTTAGTTTTTGGAATAATATTTAGAAAACGTTTGGTTCATAGAATGAAATTTGATGGAATTGGAATTCATCAAAGTTTGAAGGAATTGGAATGTAATTTGATGAAATTTGACCACACGTTTGGTTGGTAGGAATTCAATTCCTTCACTTAAGTCAAAGATTGATGAATTCCTTAAATTGTGGAATTCAATGGAATTGGAAGCATTCCTTCGTTTTCATTCTATGAACCAAACATGATCTTGGAATTTGATCAATTGAATTGGTCCTTCAAATTTCTTCCAATTCCATAAACCAAACAACCTCTATTAATTACATTAAAAGCACTATACTTGAAAATTCTAAACAATATAACCATTTTAGTTATGATTTTTTTTTAAAAAAACTTTTAATTTCAAAAATTTAAGTATAAAAATTCAAAATTTTGAATATAGTGTATTTGGAGTAATAGTCCTTGATATAAAATGAAGTATAAATTTTTAAATAAAGTCAACTACGATGGCATTAATGACACGTTATTTATTTTCCTAATAATTCAATTAGTTAGATTCCAAAGATAATATAAAAAAAATCTTTTTTATTTTATTTTATAAACTCATGCAATCTCTAGATTTTTAATTAAATATTTGTAAAAACGTGGCTTACATTAAATAATCACGATCAAAACTTGTAGGTTTTGTCAAAGCTAATAAAATAACATTGAAATTTTATATTTTTTTTTTGTATTAGAATACTATGAACCAGGAATCATATGTTCCAATGAATAAAATGGATATAAAAGTAAACATAATTTGATACCATTTATATTCTAGAATATAATTACAAAATAATATTATTTAATGTATTAAATCATTAATCTATCTATATATATATATATATATATATATATACTATATTATAAAGACGGAATAAAAAACTCTTAATTACTACTTATAAAACATAAGGTACTACCATTTTATGCATACATTTCAAAAATCTCTTAATTCACAACTTAGTATGCATAAGGTACAAATCATTTGAAAAAAATACAAACTTTACTTTTTTACTACCTTCCATATTCAAGTTTTTCCCCTTCCATTTAGAGTTTCTCCAAAAGAATAAAAGTTATTTACTTGCTCAAATTAACATATTTCTTTAATTATAATAGTACATGTATTTTCTTCATGTATACAAGTTTTTAAAACCTTTTGAATTCTATAAAACTAACTAATAATGAACTTATATATACGTTTAGATACAAAATAATATTATCCAACATTATATTTGTTACTTTTACCTATTCTATATTTCAGTATTTTGAAAAAATATTATCATTCGTTAGATATCGTTGATTAATACATGTTTTTAAAATTCAAATATACATTTAACGATTACTTTAATATAATTTCTTAATGCTTCATGATTAAAAAAACTCAAGTTATGCGTTTATCACTACTAATGCCACATAAATTATAAATATATGATTTACAATTGCTCACCCCGATGCATTGCACGGGTACACTGCTAGTATATATATATATATATATATAATTATAAAAGTTGAATAAAATAGTAATATTTGATTTTAGTTATCTATTTTATTAGCCTCTAAATTTAGAGGTCTAGTTTATTGACCTCTATTTTTTTTTAGTGATTTAGGGGTTGTTTTTTTTTTTTTTTAAAAACCTCTTAAAGGCTCTTAAGTCTGAATCGTTCAGACTTTTTTACACACCACCTCTTATTAATCATAACTAAAATAAGACTTCAGACTTTAGACGTCTTAAAAAACAAACGACACCTTAGTGTTGGGTTTGAGATGAAAATATCATCATTTTTATGTTTTAGTGTTTTTAGTGTTAGATTGGAGATGATCCATCTCCAACAACTTTTCTAAAATAGAAAAAAATAAGTTTTTGTTCTTTAAACCTCTCCAAAAACTTTGCTATCTTGTTTCTATAATAGAGAAAACTTGAAATTTTTTCAAGTTTTATAATTCTCTAAAATTGATGGTAGGAGAGATAAATGATTATTTTATTATATTCCACCAATGACATTCATTTTTTATCATTTTATATTAAGTTTTTTGTAAAATTGTATTGAGATGATAAATTAAAGAATATTATAATAATATAATTTGTTTTAAAATTTCTAAAATAGAAAATCTGTTGGATTTGAATGTAATTTTTTTAGAGATTCTATAACTTTTAGTTCAATGTTAAAAAAAGGGAAATTAATCAAAATAGTCATTTTTTACTAGTGGTTTTAACTCTTAGTCACTTCTCTCCGAGTTTTACCAAAATAGCCCTAGGTCCTCAAAAAAATAAAAAAAACCGGTTTGATCGATTTTCTTTCTTTATTTATTTTTTCTTTGCAGACCTGGGTCTGCAATTGCGGATCTAAGTCAAAAAAATTTAAGAAAAATTGATCAGATTCGTATTCTTTTGGTGTTTTTGAGTTAGGTCCGCAATTATGTTGCGAACTTACGGCTATTTTGGTAAAACTCGGAGAGAAGTGTCTAAGAGGTAAAACCACCAAAAAAATGACTATTTTAATTAATTACCCAAAAAAAAATGGTTAAACTTATGATCTAGTTAAAAGCAGGGAGGGAGGGATTATCGGCAGAGGAAACACTAAAGGTTGGAAGTTACAATGCATTACTGAAGAGTACACTTCCAGAAGAGTACAAGTATTACAATGCAGAAGAAGAGACCTTCGAATCGTCTCACGACATTTTCCGATTGGCATTTCCTCGTGGATTCGCGTGGGAGGTCATAAGCGTTCATTCCGGACCACCGGTTATATCGTACAAGTTCCGGCATTGGGGTTACTTTGAAGGTCCGTTCAAAGGCCATGCTCCCACCGGTGAAATGGTTGAGTTCTACGGCATGGGGATCCTCAAGGTACTACTATTCGTCTCCTAGATCTGATCGATATAGGAGCATCTCCAACAACTATGC
Source organism: Arctium minus (assembly GCA_954870635.1). Lineage (NCBI taxonomy): Eukaryota > Viridiplantae > Streptophyta > Magnoliopsida > Asterales > Asteraceae > Arctium > Arctium minus. Next base: position 8,217,183 of record OX941080.1, read on the forward strand.
TAAAATAGAGAAAATGAGATTTTAGCAATTTTTTTGCTCCAACAGCTATGCTATAATATATGCTAAAATAGAGAAAAGAAGAGAGAAATAAATAATCTCCAAATTTGGAGAAATTTCTAAAACTCCATATGTAATAAAGAGAAATAATACTAATAGAAGACATTGAAGTTGTGTTTATAGGAGAGAGAAATAATATTTTATTAAATATATTGAATATTATAATAATATAGTTAATGATAGAATTGCTAAAATAAAGTAGCTGTTGGAGGTGGATATAATTCTTTTTAGAGATTTTAACTTTTCATATTCTATTTTAGAAAAATTAGAGCATCTCCAACAACTATGCTAATTTTTTTCTAAAATATAGTTAAAAAATCAAAATCTCTAAAAAAATTGCATCAAACTCCAATAGTTATTCTATTTTAGCAACTCTAGTGTTAATTATCTTATTAAAATGTTTAATTTATTTAATTCTATTACTAGAAACGTACTCGCGTAATGCAGTGAGATACATCACAATTTTAATGTTTCATTTTATTTTTTTATCGATTTACAGTACGATTTTGGATGGTTTTGAGAAAGTGATAATGTTTTTTTTATAAATTTGTTTAATTTAGGCTTAATAATATAATGTTTTTTATATAAAAAAGTAAGTATTTTGTTAAAATTCAATGATTATCTTATATATTTTAATGACGTCTAAAAAAATAACCAATTACATATTTAATAATATAATTAAAACAAAATTATAGTAATATAATATATTAATTAATATTGATACATGGAAATGTCTGCATAAAAGAAAGACCATGTACATACCAAATTGGTGGGTGTTAAAAGTCTGCAGTAGTAATATGTATCTTGTGCTTTGATACTTGTAAATTAAGATATTTTTAAAATCTTGTATCAAATGATGGTATCTTGTGCATAATAATGTGTATTTAAGAGTTTTTTATCCGTGCTTTATAATATAGTATAGATATAGATTAAAATATTCAAAATATGGAAAGTTGAGAGAGGAAAGTTTTGCTTTTTGGGGTAACAATTAGTTTTGGAGGGAATTTATCTAAATTTAGAGATTTTTACAATCCCTCTCATTTTTTTCTCTATTTTAGCATAGAGGATAGCATAGCTGTTGGAGCAACAAAAATGCTAAAATCTCAACTTTTTCCATTTTACCATAGTTGTTGGAGATGCTTTTATATCATAGTTTTTGGAGATGCTTTAAGTTTCGAATAGAAATCATTTTCGATTTTCGAACTAAAACGCAATTTTTCATTGAAATTGGAAGGTTGATGAATCGTTGAGAGCGGAAGATGTCGAGATCTATTACGATCCAGCAGATCTTATCTCGAACCTACTCAAAGGATCGTTAATCTCCGAACAACAACATCCTGCAACGGATACTTCTGCCGCAAACACCAGTAGCTGTCCATTTCAGAAGGGAGCTTGATTTGGTGAGATCTGTTGGTTTCCGAGGCTGTGTGTGATGTTCTAGTGTGCGTGTTTTGTTTCTAGGATCGAATTTGAGACATCTGAATTCGGATCAAATTTGGCGACCTTAATCTTCTGGCATTTTGGATCAAACTTTGAATGGATCAACGTAATTTTAATAAGATCTATGTAATGTATATATGGATCATATGGCATTCAAGTTGTGAAATCTTGTAGCCTTTGAATTGATCTTCTTTAAAATGTTGGTGTGTAAATTTGTTGCTTGTTTTTATATCAAAAAAACACAATTCACTGTCAGTCATCTTGATTCTGAAGTCGAAAACTTGAACTGTCAATCATAATTCATGTTCCATTATATATTTATATTTTTGTCTCTAGGTTTTATTTAATGGTTTTGTACGGTTAGGAGCTTTAGAGTCTTTGGTTTATTATTAATTTTATGGAGTTTTTATGTGTATTTTTTTTGAAAAATGTAATGAATTATAAACCATAGAGATGAAAATCGTAATTTTAAAACTATAAGTACGAAAATAAAAATTCTCAACAAACCACAGGGACTAAAAACATAATTTACTCAATATTTTAATAATATAGTTGATGATAGAATTACTAAAATAGAATAGTTGTTGGAGTTGGATGTAATTTTTTATAAGGATTTTGACTTTTCATATTCTATTTTAGAAAAATTATAGCATACCTGTAACACCCCGGATTTTCATTCTGTAATCTTGGTATTTTTGTGTTTAAGCGTTGTCGTTAGCACCGCGTTTGGTTTGGAGTTTGGAGTTTGGAGTTTGAGTTTGAGTTTGGATTTTGATGGTTTTGGATTAACCACAGTAAACCACGCGAGTTGCACCGCGACTTGAGGTCGCGGCACAACCTGCGAAACCCCCTGTTTGTGTGGGTTTTGGGTTAGCGGGCGAGTTATGCTGCGAGTTGTGGTCGCGGCATAACCCGCGAGATGGCATGGCCGACTTAGGTGGGTCTTCAGCCAAATATCTTTTTTTGGTTTTATCTCATTATCTCAAGATCTCTTTTCTCTCTCTAGTTTTCTTTCTATTTTCGTTCTTCGATCTTTGGAGCTACTTTGTGTTGCTAGTTTAAGTGTTTCTAGCAAGGGTTCGGTATTAAAAGTTTCACCTCTTCGTCGTGGTCGATATCTGATTTTTCGTGTTTTATTCTAAAAACCTACTGGTGAGTTCTTACTACCATTTTATAAACTTTATACATGTAAAAACTTATATTTTTGAAATCCAAAGTATTTCTACGGTATGGATTTAAGTTCTCTACATTTTGACATAACTTGAGTTTTTGGTGATTTCGGGGTTCCCGATCAGTTTTGACTAAAATGATGGGTTCCGTCTTATTTGAAATAAAATGATGTTTTACTTGCTTATTTTATGTGGGTTATTTGGAGGTCACTATTTCAAATATAGAACTGCATGTGCATTAAATTGTGATGTTCTGGAATTTAATAAAATAAGAACTACATGTGCATTAAATTGTGAGGTTCTGGAAGATAATCAAACGAAGAACTACATGTGTATTAAATTGTGAGGTTCTGGAAGAAAGTAAAATATAGAACTACATGCACATTAAGTTGTGAGGTTCTGGAAAGAAAGCAAAACGAAGAACTACATGTGCATTAAATTGTGAGGTTCTGGAAAAAGGTTTATGGCCTTATTTTAATGGATTTCATTCTTATCAGCAGTTAACTTGGAAATGCTTATTTGAAAGGTTTCCTTTTGATACAAATGTTTATATTTCTTGAAATTTATAAATTGTATGTTCTCACTAGGCTTTAAGCCTAACACTTTTTCTCAAATGATGTGTATAACAGGTTCCCATTAGCGGTGGGTTGCCAAGGGATTGTGTGATGAGCTTGGTCTCGGGGGCTTTTGAGATGACTAGTATTTGATGTTGGGCAATTGTTTAAGTCTCATTCTTTTGGTGATATTGGATTAACAACTGTTGTAATCTAGATAAGTTATGTTTAGATTAGTTCGTCGTTGAATTCCATATCCGTATTCAGAATTTGTAAAGGTTTAGTACATTTCCCCTTTTTGGGAGGTTTATACCAAGTGATGATGTCTATTTGTCCAGTTTCCGCGTTTTAAATTCACTCTGGTTTTTAGGGTGTTACAATACCTGTTGAAGATTCTCGGAGTAAACCATCTAAAATACGTTTTTTTAACCACTAGGTCTTTGGCCTAGTGGCCAGCGCCTTCCGTAAAAGCTCCTTCCTGGCGTCCCGAATGTGGGTTCGAATCCAGGGGGAGACAGGTTGTCTTTTCCGGTGCAGCCTTATGGTGCTACGGCTGTAGGGTCTCCAAAAGGGGACCACGGGACCTTGGGTCCCCGCCAATAAACCTTAAAATACGTTTTTTAAGTTACTACTTCTAATAACTTGAAAATTCTAAACAATATAACCATTTTAGTTATGATTTTTTAAAAAAAACTTTAATTTCAAAATTTTAAGTAAAAAAATTCAAATTTTTAAATATAGTGTATTTGTAGTAACGAGGTGGGATTAATGCCCGCGCGTTGCTGCGGATGGAAAGAAATATTAAGACCATAAATTTGAGCATCACCAATTATGAGAACAAAACATTTTGTGTCTATTAGCAGCATCACTATAATTTACAAAATGCCTTATGAGGATGATGTGTGTGTATGATAGGAAGTGAAAATAAATTGACAAATGGTACATTACATCATTAAACTTAAAAAAAGTTACATTGTTATTAAACCTAAATTAAATTATAATAAAAATATGAATTAAACAAATTTTACATAGGTTTTGGGTTGGAGAAGACACAGTCATTGAGATGCGATGCATGTTAAGGGATCTTTATTTTATGCTTATATAATAAAAATAATTTTTATAATATAACTTTTATTTATTTAAATTAGAAAATGAAAAAGTTATAAATGATCGAAATGTCATTTACTTAACGGTCAGGAGCTAACAACTTTTAGTTTCGAGGACCAAAACGTTACGCAAATGCAAAATCGAAAGTCTATTTTGGAATCAACAAATTATGGGGACTAAATCCAAGAGGAAAATAAAACTATAGGGACCAAATCTGTAACTCTACAAATATAGAAAAAAAAATAAAAAAATAAAAGCTCAAGGACCAAATCTGTAATTTACTAAAAACCTGAAGGACCAAATATGTAAGTTACATTCCTTCCTGGTAAATGTTATTACTTATATAATAGTCCTTGATATAAAATGAAGTATAAATTTTTAAATAAAGTCAACTACGATGGCATTAATGATACGTTATTTATTTTCCTAATAATTCAATTAGTTAGATTCCAAAGATAATATAAAAAAAATCTTTTTTTTTTATTTTATAAACTCATGCAATCTCTAGATTTTTAATTAAATATTTGTAAAAATGTGGCTTACATTAAATAATCACGATCAAAACTTGTAGGTTTTGTCAAAGCTAATAAAATAGGGAAATTGGTTGAAATAGCCATATTAGACCACCAGTTGCACCTCATAGCCATTTCTCTACCCATTTTACGAATTTAGACCTAGGTCTGCAATGGCGGACCTGTAGGTCCGAAATCCCCCCCTAAACGACAAAAATAATGGCGGCTCTACCGTAGGTCCGCAATGGGTCGGGCCGGGTAGATCCGCCATACGCAAGTAATGCCACGTGTCACGTCCGGGTGCGCCGAATGCAGGTCCGCCATAGGGTTGCAGGTCCGTCATTGCGGACATGCCGTTTTTTTCTGAAATTAATAGAGTTTTTAATTCCAACCAGTTCCCCACCCAACTCCACCTACCCCTTTTTATATAAAAATCGACCGAATGGTCCCCCCATCACCATACCCTACAACGATTTTTTAAAGAAAAACATGCTTTTACGCTCGTTTTTCTCGATTTTTTGTCGGCTCTCGGTTCGTGCTTCCCAAATCAACACGTGTAATGGGACCTAAGGTAAGTATTCTAAACCACCTCCGCCACCCCCATTGAACCACCTCCGCCACCGCCCCTGGCAGACCAAGCCCCTGGCAGAACCCTCCAGGGCTACCTCCACCACCGCCGCCGGCAAACTTGCGGACCAAGCCCGGTGGCGGACTTGGCGGTGGTGGACCTACCCGAATTTTATTTATTTATTTTTTCCTTTCTTTCGATTATTATATAATGTGTTAAATATTTTTTTTTGATTATATGTAACTAATTTGTGTATAATTTTAATATTTTTAATAAAATTGTGATAAATGACACTTTAGATCCTTAAACCTTAATTGTAGACATATTATAACCCTAGATTTGCATTTATGACACTTTTGGACCCTTAACTTTAACTCATTAGGTCCCTAAAATTAAAATAATGACACTTTAGATCCCTAAACCTTAATTTTAGATAGATTAGAACCCTAGAATTTCATTTTTGACACTTTTGGACCCTTAACTTGAAAATATGACACTTATGGTCCCTTAACTTAAATTTTAGACACATTAGATCCCTAGACACTTTAAGTCCCTAGAGTTTGATATATGACTCTTTAGGTCCCTAAAATTAAATTAATGACACTTAACCTTAATTTTAGACAGATTAGAACCCTAGAATTGCATTTATGACACTTTTGGACCCTTAACTTGAAAATATGACACTTATGGTCCCTTAACTTAAATTTTAGACACATTAGATCCCTACACTTGCATTTATTTGTCAACTTTAATAAATTACACTTATGGTCCCTTAACTTTAATTTTAGACACTTTAAGTCAGTAAAATTTAATTATTGACACTTTAGGTCCCTCAACCTTACTTTATGACACTTTAAGTCCCTAGAGTTTGATATATGACTCTTTAGGTCCCTAAAATTAAGTTAATGACACTTTAGATCCCTAAACCTTAATTTTAGATAGATTAGAACCCTAGAATTGCATTTATGACACTTTTGGACCCTTAACTTGAAAATATGACACTTATGGTCCCTTAACTTAAATTTTAGACACATTAGATCCCTACACTTGCATTTATTTGTCAACTTTAATAAATTACATTTATGGTCCCTTAACTTTAATTTTAGACACTTTAAGTCAGTAAAGTTTAATTATTGACACTTTAGGTCCCTAAACCTTACTTTATGACACTTTAAGTCCCTAGAGTTTGATATATGACTCTTTAGGTCCCTAAAATTAAATTAATGACACTTTAGATACTTAAACCTTAATTTTAGACATATTAGAACCATAGACTTGCATTTATGACACTTTTGGACCCTTAACTTTAATAAATTACACTTATGGCCCCTTAACTTAAATTTTAGACACTCTACGTTCCCACTTTAATAAATTACACTTTAGGTCCCTAGTCTTTTAAAAATCCCATATTACAATCCTTAACTTTAATATTTGACAATTTAGGCACCTAGTTTGACCTTGAGGTCAAAGTTGACCGTGGTTGAGCACATTAAGAATAGGTTGAGCCCACGAAGGCTGGAGATCTTGCGCCAGACGGTTTTTGGTCATTGGTTGCTGATGGAAGACTACTCCTATGACCCATTGCTCATGCATACTGTTTTACGGAGGCAGACTTTCCCAGAGAATGATGTGGACTACAATATGTTCTTCGAGGTGGGAGGACATGTGCTGAGATTTGGGCGGGAGGAGTTCTGCCTCGTGACAGGACTCCGCTTTGGAGAGAGTCCGTCACTGCCAGCGAGGCAGGCGTAGAGGGCCTCCGATTTTATCCGTCGGGTTTTCGGTGATGTGGACAAGTTGATGATTCGCCGGGTAGATCATACATTTTCATCACTGGGAGGTGGAGATCGGCTTACGGACGATGATGTTGTCCGTGTTTGCTTGTTATTACAAAGGCAGTAATAACATTTAAAACACATCAAAACACACAAAATAAGAAACTGTTTTATTCACGAACAAACTAGAACATCGGATAGGTGTGAAACAGTTAAATAGAAATCACAGGTACACAACATAAACATACAAAGGCCAAATACCAAACCAACAACAGTAGCACCATCTAAGGATAAAGTGCTTTACATTGATCAATCCAATTTTGTTTCTCGGGTATCTCGGCTTGCATGACTGCGAACTCTTGGATAATCTTGTTGGCTCGTTCGTTGTCGTAACGAATACGGTCTTCCTTATCTTTTATCTCTCGCTTCAACCTTTTTATCTCTTCCCTGTCTGCGTCCATCCTTCTCAAGTACCTTTCCTTCTTGGACAAAATTTATTTCCACCTTTGACTGAGTTCCTCGATCCTTGCCTCAGCTTTTTCAACGGATTGTCTCATCCGTTCCGACATTGTTTGTGAGGAGGGGGGGTTTGAAGAAGAGGCTCGGTTTCCAGCCATGTGATATAAGTTGAAGTTGTAGGTGTTTGGATGGTGTGACTTGTAAGTTGGAAATAATGTGAGTATTTATAGCCAAAAACTATTGTAGGTCCGCAAATTTGGTCATTGCGGACCTAGACTTGGTCAAGATAACCTGCAATTTTTCAGGCGAATCTTTCAAGCGAATCTTGCAGGGGAATCTTGCAGATCCGCTATTGCGAACCCAATACAGGTCCGCAATGGAGGACCTGAACGACTATAAGTACCCCATGGTTAAGTGGTTGTAACCCATAGAAAAACAAACACAGTGTGAATCATCAGAGTAATTGAACAATTTCTTCTTACATGACATCTCCAATCTTCATGTTTGGAATTTCAGATGCTTAACTCAATCTCTTCCAGACACTACCACCGAGTTATATGGTTCGTGTTTAAATTTTGTTTTTGGTTTTGCTTGTGTTAAATGTTGTCGAAGGCTAATGTTGTTCATGTTTATCAACAGCGGCTTATCCACAAATGTTTACCATGAAAGTCCACCATCAAGGGTACTTCACGGAACCACCTAGAAGACACTACTTCCGTGGTCTAGAAATGTATGTTGACATGTTAGATGTCGACGATCTTTCCATACAACTGTTTCACCAGATCGTGAAAGAGTTAGGTTACGACGAACCGAAATATTATAAGTTGCATTTCAAAAGGCCGAATGGAGACTTAATGACTGGACTGGAAGCATTGGCTACTGATGAAGATGTAGCCAATATACGTCAATATGTTGACGGCCATACCGTAATTGAAGTGTGCAGCGAGAGAATGGAGCTTAACACTTCTGGACTCGTATCACCAGAGCATATTAGAAGTCGGTGGGGATTCCAGAAAAACCAAGCATCGTGTAGCCGTACATTGACATTTAAATGACCGTGTATGTTTGTAATAAGAAAGTTTGAAACTATAATATGTTGCAAAACCTCATACTAACCGGGACCTTGATGGGGCTAATGGTGGAGGAGTTATGCTATCAGTGGATGACAAAGGTGGCAAGCCATATTGGTTGCCTTTGTGATCCACTGATAATGTAAGTCTCCCTTATTTCTCGAACAAGGACAACATCAACCAAGTTCTCCACCATTAACCTTGTCAAGGTTCAGGTTATGATGGGGTCTTGAACAAATTAGAGTAGTTGTAACTTGCATAGGGGGTCTTCAGTTTGACATGTATGTGCTCTTAAATAATATTGTGTCGAATGAGAACGTGTTTATGATATGCTCTAAAATAATATTGTCTCTGATACTTGTTTTCTAGTAGTATAAAATATAAACTGTTCAAACCAGAAAATATATTAGACAGATAGGTAAGCATTTTCAGACGAATCTTCCTGCACCTTTTCAGGCGAATATTACAGGCGAATCTTGCATATCCGTAATTGCGGACCTAGTGTACCTCCACAATGGCGTACCCAGTGCAGGTCCGCAATGGAGGACCTAAACGACTATAAGTACACCATGGTTGAGTTGTTGTAAACCATAGAAAAACAAACACATTGTCAATCACCAGAGTAATTGAACAATTTCTTCTTACATGGCTGGAACTTCCCGTTCGCATCAACCATTGATGGATGGAAGTTCAAGGATAGGTTGGAAACCACCCCAAACGGAGGAGGAGTGGAGTAACTTTGGAAGAACTCCAGCCGATTATGCAATAACGGAGGAAGAGGAAGAGGAATTTGACGACGCATATGACTGGTATGTAGAGACACATGAATACGAAGGGCCCCCTCTCGTAACCATACACCTTCTCAAAGGATGCCGACGGGGAGGAGGGAATCCATACGTCAAGCAGAGGTGGAGATTTCCAAGCTCAAAGACCTGTGGAGGAAGAACAGGGCCGAGCAGATAGAGTTAGAGACTGTCGTCGAGAGAAAGAATCAGACGGTGACGGTGTTGCAGAGAGAGATTAAGGAAGACCAGAACAAAATAAAGAATATCAAAGAAACCTATCCCCGCATAGAGGACATGATCAATGAAAAGACTGATTTGATCATTAGATGTAAAGCTCTCTACCCAAAGTGATAGTAGTTTACCTTTTGGTTCTATGTTTCGAACTTTGTTTAAATTAACCTTGTCATGTAGTAGTCAATAGATTTCCGTTGCTCGGTTCTATCCTTGGGTTAAGTAATAAAGTGTAGCATTTTGTTTACTATCATGATACACGAACATTATTCATTATAATCAATACGTTCATTACATACATTGTTACTCGTTCAGATCAACATTTAAATCAAAAGTTTGATGTCTATAGGTGCCTCCATAATCGTCGGTAGGCATTGGTTGAGTAGTGCGGCTACCAGATGCTCTTTGTCTTCCACGATTCACTTGTGCAGGCGCCTGACATTGAGTCCGAGTATGTCCGATTTCTCCACATCGAGTACATCTCCTCGGTGTGGGATCCTCACCACGAGATGGGATACGATCGTGGTTACTCGGTCTTCCAGCGCGTCTCTTGTAGACCGGTGGCTTAATGGTCATAAGCGGAGTGTCTGGAACAACCCATGTATCAGGATGCCCAGGTGGATGTATGACCTCTGAGTATGTGGCTCGAAAATTATCCACTTTGAAGTAAGGCGATACCAGGTGGATGACATCTGTACATCGTTCATGCCTGGCAACGACGATTGCATGACTGCAAGGTAAACTGGAGATCTGCCATTTCCTACAAGAGCAACTATAACGATGGTAATCCACTTTCGCGTCCCTACGAGAATCTTGAACTTCATATAGGCCATAACCTATTTCATGGACAATAAACCTTTCCGACTTCACCTGTCGCCTTCTAACAATTATTTCTATTTTTGTGGGGAGAACATTTACCCATCTCGCTGCAGAAAAACAAAAGATTAAAATATTGAAGAAAATATGTTGTGAATTTTTGTGACAAACCAAAATAACATTGGATAAGTGTGACTATGAAAACCTACTTTGTTCCGACGAATTGAATACCAGTCTTGTTGAAATTCTTGGAAGTAATCCATAAGGGACACGATAAGAAGTTTCCGAGCAAAACGAGACAGTGCATTGACCGACTCGGCGCTGTTTGAAGTCATTATGTTGTAACGCATTCCAGGGAAATAGGCCCGTGACCATTTCTCCTTGCCAACCGCGTCCATAAGTGGCGCTCCAATAGGTATAACGCGTCGTAGAACTTCCATTTTACGTTCAAAATCCTCCTCCGTGTACGCTTTACACGTTTTCCAAAACATACCCTTCCTAAACTTGGACCTACTGTCCCTGCTTTTTACGTTCATCAGCAAATGGCGACAACACAAACCATAATGGGCATTTGGGTACACCGTGTTGATAGCTTGGCTTATGGATAAAGCCCTGTCGGATATGAACACCAACCCTTCCGGTTCTTGGATATATTCCTTCAACATCGTCAAAAACCAAGTCCATGACTCCCCACTCTCATACCTACCCACTCCGAAAGCGATTGACACAATTTGGTTATTGGCGTCCATAGCAACGACTAAGAACATTGTGCCCAAATAAGGACCCTTCAAATGAGCGCCGTCTATTATAAGGACACGACGCAAGTGTCCCAGAAACGACCGAATCTACATAAATTACATGGTTTAACCGTTAGAAAATTAAAGACAATATCTATTAATGCAAAAAATATACTGGCCGAGGCAAAACATAACCAAAATACGTACCGAGCAACCAAGGGCAGCAAAACACATCTCAAAACGTTCTGTACTATATGTCTTTATTCGGGTGAAAGTACCAGGATTATTAAGCTCCAAGTTATAGAAGAACGCAGGGAGTCGGCTAAAAGATTCCTAGGGGGTACCCCGCACAATGGTTAGCGCATAAGCCTTCGCACGCCAAGCTTGCCAATACGAGATATTTAGGTGCATGCCCACCTTCATGTCATTCACAATGTCTTTTCCACGTATTCTCCGGCTTTCATCACACACTTTAGGCAAAATTATGTGTCCCAATACTCTGCTATTGGCGTTATGATGGTTGGGATTCATCTGGGTCCGTGAACAAGTGTGTACGTCGTTCATAATTTGTACGTGGAAAATAGTGGTATTCTGTATGCATACAACATAAATACGCCAATTACAGTTAGGCTGCACACATCTCACATCGTATCGGGATTTTGAAGATCTTTCAACTATAAACTGGAAACCCTCTTCAAGGGTGTTCCTCCCGATAGCGAGGGTCATTTCGTCTTTCGTTTGAAAAACATCCCCTACATTCACTCTTCTACTACGGGTATAATGTACGGGTGCTTCGTTTGGTGTGATGACGGGCTCTCGGTCTTCTGGAAGGGAGGGGGCATACCAAAGAAATCATTTATCCCACCATATGATTTAACAGTACTAGGTTCAGACGTTTCTTCTTCTTCTTCTTCTTCTTCTTCATCCGTATGAACATCAGAAAGACCCAGGTCATAAACATGAGATTCATCGGGGTCTTGATCAAATTCTTCATCGGCTTCGTCTTCCTCATCGGCCCGTTCGTCTACCAGTTCTTCTTCTGTCTCAGGAACAACATTGGGGTTATAGTCACTCATACCATAACCATGTTCATGAAGAAAAACGGAATCAAACTGAGGCCTGTAAGATGTTTGACTTTGCTCAGGGAACTGAGGTATGTAAGATGTTTGATTCTGCTCGGGGAACTGAGGCATGTAAGATGTTTGACTCTACTCGGGGAACTGAGGCATGTAAGATGTTTGATTCTGCTCGGGGAACTGAGGCATGTAATATGTTTGATTCTGCTCGGGGAACTGAGGCATGTAAGATGTTTGATTCTGCTCGGCATACATATCAGGAGCGCCTCCGGTGTTCGAACTACCACCAACGTTGCTGTCGCCTGCCATTGTGTAATCGTCATAAACGTAAAGTGTTGGCGGATTTGTTAAAGCCATAACATTTTGCAGGAAACACGAAACATCGGCATTGTCTCTTAACTCAACGATTTGCCCAAAATATTTGTAAATAATTTTGATGGCACCAACAATAGAGTCCATACCACATTTCTCTCGAACATAATTAACCAACCTTTGATTCGTGATAGTTGCCGGAACCATGGCGCGAACCATCGGTCGATCAGTAAAATAATCCCACTCTTGACCATTTTGTTGAAAGTAACCTCCACCCAAAATACGTAACTTTACTTTTTGAGAAGCAGAACTCATCTTTAAGAAAAGAAAGCTTAAACAGATGAAAGAAAAATCAAGAAAACATATATCTCTCTCGGATTGCAAAACTGCTTACCTTCCCTTTTCAAGCTTCCTATTCTTATAGACAACTTCACGGCTTCAAAATTATTCAAAAATAACCAATAGGTACACCCACTCAACTATACATCTGACAATTATTGAGGGTAAAAATAATGCAAATCCGCAATGAAAACGTACGTCAAAAACTAGAAAAACACATAAAATATGGTATACTTGTGGACCTAGCCTAGGTCCGCAATGGCGGGGCTAGGTCCGCAATGGCGGTCCTGGATTAGGGTTTCACCAGGGCGTGCCACGTGTAATACTTGCGGATGGCGGACCTACCCGACCCGACCCATTGCGGACCTGGGTAGAGCCGCCATTAAGTTTTGTCGTTTAGGGGGGAATGGCGGACCTGCAGGTCCGCCATTGCGGACCTAAGTCTAAACTCGTAAAATGGGGAGAGAAATGGCTAGGAGGTGCAACTGGTGGTCTAATATGGCTATTTCAGCCAATTTCCCAATAAAATAACATTGAAATTTTATATTTTTTTTGTATTAGAATACTATGAACCAGGAATCATATGTTCCTATGAATAAAATGGATATAAAAGTAAACATAATTTGATACCATTTATATTCTAGAATATAATTATAAAATAATATTATTTAATGTATTAAATCATTAATCTATATATATATATATATATATATTTTGTCGAAGGATTATGTGCCATCATCAAAAGGAAGTGATTGACAGATATTTTCTTATTATTAGATTACCATAATGAATGTTTCTTTTTCTTTGTAAACACCTCCCTATTTAAAGGGCTTATGATTAATGAGAATTACAAACTTCTTCTCTCTGTCTTATTGTTATTCTCTCCATATTGTTGTTCTATTTATTTTTCCCTTTAAGACGTTATCAGCACGTAAGCTCGGGAACCAAATGATTTTATGCTCCAACTGTCAGATGCTGCAACCATGATCCAAAGATAGAGAGAGAAACGCATCGTGGCTGTAATTATCAACAGATGAAGATTGCTCCGGCGGTGCTGCCAGCACACGACGGTGTCGGAAACGCACCGGATTCTTCATCTTCTTCTTCATCGGATTCCTCTGCTTCGACGTTAACATCAGACACTGTATCTGTCAATAACAATAATTTGTCGACCAACAGGTATGATGACGACGATGACGAAGAGGAAGATGTTTGCCGGATTTGCCGGAATCCGGGAGACGCCGATAATCCTCTTCGATATCCTTGTGCTTGTAGCGGTAGTATTAAGTTTGTTCCCCAAGACTGCCTTCTCCAGGGCTCAACCACAGCAACGCTCGCCACTGCGAGGTTCGTTTCTCTTCTTTTGATTCACTGCTGTTTTTTTTTTTACTTTTCCTACTTGCTGAGCTAAGCTTTTTCATTGGAAATTGCATTAAGATATTAGGCTGATCATGCTTTGTAGTGCTCTTTGTTTCTTGAACAATTGTGGCAACCATAAAATACTATAGTTGACCTCGAATTTTAATGCTTTGGGAATTAAAAAAAAAGAAACTTTATATGATCATGCTTTGTAGTGCTCTTTATTCATAATTTTTTTACCATATTATTAATTTTTAAAAGATGTACTTTCAACTATAATCATGAAATCAAGCTACAAAATTCGATACTTTAGGTAACATTTATATGTTTAAGTTTAAAATTTCACCATATTTTTATATTAACTTATTTGATAGGTTGATTTAATATTATGGATGGATAATCATATTTGAATGAGATTATCTGAGTATTTGATTATTTTATTTAAATGTTTATTAATTTAATCATGTATAGTTTTTGAATTGTTTTATCCATATCATATTCAAATGTTTATCCTAATTAATAATTGTTATAATTCAAATGCTTATATTGTTAACCTCAATCTTATAAATTATCTTTGGAATTTACAATTCCAACCCCCATAACTTTTGTTATTTTGCCTAAAGGTCCAAAAATAGCATGAAAATGTAAAAATCAAACATTTATCTTGATTGTGAGTTCCTACTCGTAATTTTAAATTATATAATAAATTTTCGGAAGTTACACTTCCAACCTCATATATTTTGGTTTTTATGAAAAGCTACAAATATATTATTAAGATGTTAGATGTTTGAAGTTGACTTTATGTCAAAACAATATTTATTTGTTTAATAGTAATCTCTTTAAATAAACATTGAACTTGGCTTCATGCCAAAAACCCTATAAATTAATAATGTTATCTTTAAATTAAATAAATCACAATATATCGACTGGATTTTGTCAAACGGGTGTAAACAACCCTAAGGTTTGTAGGGACTTAAGAAATCCATGTGATTCCCCTACTACATGGAAATCCAATAGATTGAGTGATTTTATTTCGCAAATTGAAATATTGATAGTATTATCAACAAAATATAAGCATATAAAAGTCCAATATTGTTATGATAATGAAATTTCATAACCATAATCCATTTTCTTATAAAAAAGAAAATAATATATTATCCTTTATATATGTAAATGGTTGAAACAACTCATCCCAAAATCAACATCGTAAACTCAAAAGAATCTGAGTATCATAAATGAGTATATAAATCTCCTTTTGAAAAGGTACAAGAAAATACCTAAAGTCCATCAACTCCCCAATTGACTCTAAAACCAACCTCTTGAAAAGGTACAAACAAATACCCCAAAACTTCACAACGTAATGTTGAATTCCAAACGAATCAGACTCGATACCTGATACGTTTAATGTTATTCCAGAAGTGACAAAATCACATATACGAGCTGCAAATATACTCCCAAGGTTAAAGTTCCCAAACAAGGGCACAACGTCGCTGGAAAGTGCGTTGCAATCACACATGGTGGAGGTGTGGTTGAGGTCATAGCTCCCAAACGGAAATGGGGGAAGCTACTTGGTTCAATAGATACTCATCTAAAGGAAGAGAAGAGTAAGGCATAACTATTTGTCATCAATACATAAACCTCTATGAGATTGTCTTTGATTAAACTATGTCTATGAATCATTACCGGAGGACGCTCCAAAGTTAATATTGATTCCAGAGATTAAAGAAATTTCAAATGAATTATGAGAGTATATATGAGTCGATGGACAGATCACATACTCATTGATGATATATTTCTCATATATTGTTGCTTATGAGATGATAGAGCACATTGACATCGAACCATGCTCAGTTGAAAAATATCAACAAAGAGCAAATTGGCCTAAATAAGCAATCCAGAAGAATCATATTATTTGACAAATGAACAGGTATTTGGTTTGGTAGTGCTAACCCACCAAGTGTAAAGCCTGTAAGACATAGATAAATCATTTGTCGTAAAGCGTAATGAGAATAATCAAGTCATAATGTATGAGACTCTCCTTTGGCGCAAGGTTTCTCACAACGCCTGGATTGACCACGAGAAGACTTACTCTCCCGTGATGGACGTTATAACGTTATGCTAATTAATTAGCCTAGTAGTTTCCGAAGGACTGGAAATGCAGCTCATGGATGTGGTTAATACATATCTCTATGGGGATCTAGATTTAGAGATATATAAAAGTGTTTAATGATATTACATTACAAAAATCAAGTAACTCTAAACCACGAAATGCGTTTGCAATAAAATTGAAACGAACACTTTATAGATTAAAGCAATCTAATCTATAAAGGATATATAAGAACTAATGGAATACTTGATTGGGAAAGGATATTTAAGAACGATGAACTGTTCCCTTGCGTATTTATTATGGAAAACAAGTTCCATATTTTCAAAGTAGCTTGATATGTCAATGTTATGAACATAATAGGCACTCTTGATGAAATAAGAAGAACCACAAGCTACTTGAAATCTGATTTTGAGAGGAAAGATCTTGGAAAAACTTGGTTTTGTCTAGATATTTGAGCTAGGACACCGAATTTGTGAAATATTAATTCACCGATCGCATATGTCCAGAAAATAATCAGGCAATTTAATATGGACAAAGCGCATCCGGTTAGCACTCCCATGATCGGTCGAAGTGTCGGATATAAGGAAATATCCATTTCGTCTAAAAGGATGATGACGAAAAATGTTGGGAGTTGGAATTCCCTTTCTAAGTACAATATGCGCATTATTGTACTTAGCACAATACACTTGACCGTATATTGTATTTCTCAGTGAATTTGTTAGCTAGATTTAGCTCAGCGCCAACGCAACGTCATTGGAATGATATCAAATTAATCTTTTGAAACCATTGACATAGGCTTATACTTTCCCTATAGAAAGAAAAATAGGATTGATAATGAAACTTCAATACCTACTTAGAATGTAAGTAACAAAAGTACTAACTCTTATAGAAAAACACCAAACAATGTCTTGGTATATCTTTGCTGATATTAGGTATCTGTCTGACCAATACAAAGGTTGTTCCCAAACTGGATAAAGAATTACCACAAGGAACACGCCGATTGCTTGGAAGTGAATTAAGCAATCCTTTGTAACTACCCCCTTGAACTAATCCAAGAATATTACTCCCTGTGATAATTAAATAATGTATATGATTAAGGACTATCATTGCATATATTAGAGGAGCTAGTAATTCTGGGTTCAACCATTATCCTACTTGCATATATGGAAATAATGTATCATGTATCGAAGAAATGAACATAAGATACATCAAATATTTTACTTACGTCTTATACAATCAGCAATAAGGAAACTCTCATCGAGATTCAATTGAATCAAGTCAGATGTCAGGATAACATGACACATTTTACCAAATCATTACCTAAATCCATATATTGGGAAACATGTAGAAAGTAAACGCAAATGTTTTCCAAACTCCTTGGATTAATGCACGAATCAGGGGGAGTAGTAGATAAAAGGGGGAGTCTACTATATTTATGATATTGGTATGTTGTGCTCTTTCCTTAACCAAAGTTTTATTTTTCCATTGGGTTTTGTTCCTTTGTGTAAGGTTTTAGTGAGACAACTGTTTATATACCATCATATTTTTCTAACTCTCTCGATTAATGTACGAATCTAAGAGAAAACAAGATTGAAGGAAAAGTCTATATATTGCAAAAAACTGGTGCGTTGTACTCTTTCCTTCGTCAGACTTTTATTTTTTTCCACTGGGTTTTTATTTTGACGTAAGGTTTTAACGAGACAACAATTGTGCACCATCACTCATTTGACTCGGCACAAGGGGGAGTGTTGAAGGATTATGTGCCATCATCAAAAGGAAGTGATTGACAGAATATTTTCTTATTATTAGATTACCATAATGAATGTTTCCTTTTCTTTGTAAACACCTCCCTATTTAAAGGGCTTATGATTAATGAGAATTACAGACTTCTTCTCTCTGTCTTATTGTTATTCTCTCCATATTGTTGTTTTATTTATTTTTCCCTTTAAGATATATATATATATATATATATAATTATAAAAGGTGAATAAAATAGTAATATTTGATTTTAGTTATCTATTTTATTAGCCTCTAAATTTAGAGGTCTACTTTATTGACCTTTATTTTTTTAGTGATTTAGTGTTGGATTGGAGATGAAAATATCATCATTTTTGTGTTTTAGTGTTTTAGTGTTTTTAGTGTTGGATTGGAGATGGTCTATCTCCAACAACTTTTCTAAAATAGAAAAAATAAGTTTTTGTTCTTTAAACCTCTCCAACAGCTTTGCTATCTTGTTTCTATAATAGAGAAAACTTGAAATTTTTTCAAGTTTAGATAATTCTCAAAATTTGATGGTAGGAGAGAGAAATGATTATTTTATTATATCTCACCAATGACATTCGTTTTTTATCATTTTATATTAAGTTTTTTGTAAAATTTTATTGAGATGATAAATTAGAGAATATTATAATAATATAATTTATTTTAAAATTTTTAAAATAGAAAATATGTTGGAATTGAATGTAATTTTTTTAGAGATTTTAACTTTTAGTTCTTTATAAAACTATTTTAACATTCAATATTTATAACCTGGAGTAAAAGAAATTTGACATTTTTTTAATTAAGATTTCTTAAAGTAAAAGTTTGTTAAACTATAAACGTTTAAGTACTGATTTTTTTTAAATATAGATTTTTGAATATGTCTTTTGAAAATATAATTCCCAAAATAATAATTCAAGGAAAATTTAAACAATTTTACAACGATTTATTCTATATTTTTTCAATATATAAGTAACAAAAAAAGGTATCCAAAATTTAAACTATCAAAAAGAAAAACATGAAATTTGTTATAATATACAAATTTAAGATTCAAAGTTCTTTGTCTTTGTTTTTCTTTAACATCTTGATACTTTAACACCCTCTATTTAGTTTGTTCAATTGAAAAGGTAATATTAGAGGTGTTAAAAAAAATCGTTGGACCGTTCAAAGCAGTTGAACCAAATCAAATCGAATTGTTTTTGACAGTTTGACTGTTCTGACGGTCCGTTTTTATTTTGTTGAGATGACAATAATGTAACAGATAAAATATGACAAGTAAGGTATTTATAGATTCCATGAATATAGATGCTCTAATACTATCAATTATTTTCATGTCATATTCACTTATCAAAAGCTTGTGAAAAGAAAACTTTGTTTCAATTTCTAGTGTGGCCATCAAATTTTAGATAAAATGTCTGACGTTGGTTATAGAGATAGATAACCAACTTTGCTTCAATTTTTTAATACCGACCCTCAATTTTTAAAAATTTATTGAAACAAAATGTTTAATCAAGATAGTTGTTATTTATAGAAACAAAAATGACAACACTTTTTTCGGTAACCATTAACCGTAGTGAGAGTCTCCGCTCTCTCATTTACGGGGTAAGATTTAAGTCCACAAAAACGGTATCGTTTGCAACATTTTTTTCGGTAAACATTAATCGTGGTAAGAGTATTCGCTCTCACTTACGGGGTAAGACTCTCGATCCTTATCTTAACTTTTACCGGGTAAGATTTTTGGTCTTTACCATATTCATCCAATAAATATTTGATAAATAGCTCTTAAATCCATAAACTTTTGTCCTAATAAAAAAAGTCAATGTAAAAAAAGGGGAAATTAATTAAAATAGTCATTTTTCGCTAGAAGTTTTATCTCTTATCCACTTCTCTCCGAGTTTTACCAAAATAGCCCTAGGTCCTCAAAAACACAAAAAAAAAACAGTCTGATCGATTTTCTTTCTTTCTTTATTTTTTCTTTGCAGACCTGGGTCCGCAATTGCGGATCTAAGTCAAAAAAATTTAAGGAAAGAGTTGTATTCTTTTGGTGTTTTTGAGTTAGTTCCGCAATTATGTTGCGAACTTACGACTATTTTGGTAAAACTCGGAGAGAAGTGTCTAAGAAGTAAAACCACCAAAAAAATGGCTACTTTAATTAATTACCCAAAAAAATTTGGTGAAACTTATGATCAAGTTAAAAGCAGGGAGGGAGGGAGTATCGGCAGAGGAAACACTGAAGTTGGAAGTTACAATGCATTACTGAAGAGTACACTTCCAGAAGAGTACAAGTATTACAAAGCAGAAGAAGAGACCTTCGAATCGTCTCACAACATTTTCCGATTGGCATTTCCTCGTGGATTCGCGTGGGAGGTCATAAGCGTTCATTCCGGACCACCGGTTATATCGTACAAGTTCCGGCATTGGGGTTACTTTGAAGGTCCGTTCAAAGGCCATGCTCCCACCGGTGAAATGGTTGAGTTCTACGGCATGGGGATCCTCAAGGTACTACTCTTCGTCTCCTAGATCTGATCGATATAGGAGCATCTCCAACAGCTATGCTAGAGAAAATGAGATTTTAGCAAGTTTTTTGCTCCAACAACTATGCTATAATATATGCTAAAATAGAGAAAAGAAGAGAGAAAGAAAAAATCTCCAAATTTGGAGAAATTTCAAAAACTCCATATGTAATAAAGAGAAATAATACGAATATGAGACATTGAAGTTGTGTTTTTAGGAGAGAGAAATAATATTTTATTAAATATATTGAATATTATAATAATATAGTTAATGATAGAATTGCTAAAACAAAGTAGCTGTTGGAGGTGGATGTATTTCTTTTTAGAGATTTTAACTTTTCATACTCTATTTTAGAAAAATTAGAGCATCTCCAACAGTATGCTAAATTTTTTCTAAAATATAGTTAAAAAATCAAAATCTCTAAAAAAGTTGCATCCAACTCCAACAGTTATTCTATTTTAACAACTCTAGTGTTAATTATCTTATTAAAATGTTTAATTTATTTAATTCTATTATTAAAATATTCAAAATATGGAAAGTTGGGAGAGGAAAGTTTTGCTTTTTGGGGTAACAATTAGTTTTGGAGGGAATTTATCTAAATTTAGAGATTTTTACAATCTCTCTCATTTTTTTTCTCTATTTTAGCATAGAGTATAGCATAGCTGTTGAAGCAACAAAAATGTTAAAATCCCAACTTTTTCCATTTTACCATAGTTGTTGGAGATGCTTTTATAGCATAGTTGTTGGAGATGCTCTAAGTTTCGAATAGAAATCATTTTCGATTTCCGAACTAAAATGCAATTTTTCATTGAAATTGGAAGGTTGATGAATCGTTGAGAGCGGAAGATGTCGAGATCTATTACGATCCAGCAGATCTTATCTCGAACCTACTCAAAGGATCGTTGATCTCCGAACAACAACATCATGCAACGGATACTTCTGCCGCAAACACCAGTAGCTGTCCATTTCAAAAGGGAGCTTGATTTGGTGAGATCTGTTGGTTTCCGAGGTTGTGTGTGATGTTCTAGTGTGCGTGTTTTGTTTCTAGGATCGAATTTGAGGCATCTGAATTCGGATCGAATTTGGCGACCTTAATCTTCTGGCATTTTGGATCAAACTTTGAATGGATCAACGTAATTTTAATAAGCTGTATGTAATGTATATATGGATCATATGGCATTCAAGTTGTGAAATCTTGTAGCCTTTGAATTAATCTTCTTTAAAATGTTGGTGTGTAAATTTGTTGCTTGTTTTTATATCAAAAAAACACAATTCACTGTCAGTCATCTTGATTCTGAAATCGAAAACTTGAACTGTCAATCATAATTCATGTTCCATTATATATTTATATTTTTGTCTCTAGGTTTTATTTAATGGTTTTGTACGGTTAGGAGCTTTAGAGTCTTTGGTTTATTATTAAATTTATGGAGTTTTTACGTGTATTTTTTTTTGAAGGGTGGGTAATTTATTACGAAACTCACCAGATTATGGAAGAAAGAAAGGAAAAGACATAGAAAGTTAACCACCAAAAGCAAGAAAAACAAGAGTTGAAATCAATCAATCAATCAATCAATATATATATATATATATATATATATATATATATATATATATATATATATATATACTAGGCAGTGTTCTCGGCCGTCCTTAGACGGCCCTCTTCCCACGAGTCCTATAAAGTGTAATATTATGTTTGGCAAAAATAAGCTAGCTTATTTTCTAGGTACTGTTGTAGGTGCTTATATTATCATTAACAAAAAATATTGGGATGTAGGCTTTATCCATTTTTTCGCAAGTGCATACTTGTCTTTACAAAAGTATTATTGGTTGTGCCCTACGCATCCTACCTGCACGTGTTTTTTATTTCCATCCGAATCTATTTGCCAAAAGTATTACGCAATCACTATTTCATTGTTGTTAGATGACATTTTCATAAAGTAATTGTGCCTGTAAAAACAAGCAAATATAGAAGTTGAAATTTCAATCAAAGCAATCGGCAAATCTACAACCAGATTCCTACAAAATCCTAAAATCGAAACCAAAGCTTGAGAACAGAAAATTCCTTACCTAATTCGATCAAAGACATTTACACCTATTTTTAATAATTCAAATCTAGTCAACTTTCCCTAAATGACAAGAAATTTGGATTGAAATAGAAAAAATTCCCACCAAAATTCACCAATTTCTGATTCAAATCTAGTCCATTTTCCCTAATTTACAAGAAATTTAGATTGAAATAAAAAAAATTCACCAATTTCTAATTCAAATATAGTCCAATTTCCCTAATTTACAAGAAATTTAGATTGAAATAAAAAAAATCACCACTTTCAAATTCAAATCTAGTCCAATTTCCCTAACTTCCAAGAAATTAAGATTAAAATTAAAAAAAATCCTAGCAAAATTCACCAATTTCTCATTCAAATCAAATCTAATTTTCATAGCTACTTAATATAAACTTTCTTCCACAACACATAAGTAGCAGTTCATCCAAACCCACAATTCCAAAATTAAATTTGAAATTTTAGATACCATTCAACCAAATCAAGCTCTTAAATTGAAAAGGATGTAGACGATTTACCTTCGGAACAAAAAACAGATTCGAGGTCTCGTATTTTTGCTCTTTTTAGTCCGAGTGAAGGCCCTTCTTCTTCAAATTCTTCACTCTACCTCTTCTACATCCACCATTAAAGCAACAAATATCAACTCCATCGAGGCATCGACCAATTCTATACAAAATATGAAATCAATCAACGATATTTCACAAATAACGTACAAAAACAAACGTTCGATTCAGATCCGGCTACAATACTACCAACCATCCCTAATGGAGGGAAAAGATTCTTGAAAAAAAAAATTTGTAAAAAGATTTGTAGGATTTTTTTGCAAAAACCAAGATTCAAGATCGAAAACCCAAGCTTTGGTAGGAGAAAAGATTGAATATATAATATGGATTTGAATTTGACAGCTTAATGAGCTTAATGGGACTCGCAACTTATTCGGTCAGCTATATATGATTGTTTGGTAGTGGTTTAGTGATTAAAAAAAGTCGATTATTCAGTAAGCTTCTAGGGGGGGCTTATTGCAGAAAACCAAGTTTTTTCTAAACCTGCCCCCTCCCAATTAAAATACAGGCACCTTCCATCAATGAAAAATCCCTCCCTAACAGAAACTTAATGAATAAGTCATTTTATATTTCATTAAGCCACTACCAAACAGTCATGTATAGCTGACCGAATAAACTGCAAGTCCATTATGTTCATTAAGCTGCTACAAACAGACCCCAAGACAATTGAGGGTTTAAGTATGATGATCTAGTTGAGTGTTTGATCTAGTAAATAATGTATCGTGTTACTAATATGACTTTGAGTATCGGTTGTTGTGAGTTTGGTCGCTAAACGATTCATATATGAAACAACATTGTATAAACATTGCATTTCTTTCATATCTTGGATTCTTGTGCTGCTTAATTTAATGTGTTGGAATCTTTATAAACACTACATAATGATGACAACAGTAATAAGAACAAACCCATTACAGAATCAGAGATTTATGCATAAGAGAATTTGATAAAAAGAGCTTATAATATGCAATTATTAAATTATAATTCAATAACACAAAGATGCCAAATGTATATGCCACAAAGGAAAAATAAGAATAGAATCAAATATCATCCAAATAAACATAATGGGATTCTGTCACTAACCTTCACGCTGTGTTCTCTAATCTGGAGAGAAAAGAAAAGAAAAGAAATGGATGGAAAAGAAAGGAAGGGAAAAGAAAGGTGTAACACCCGAAAAATCTAAGGTAAGTATTCCCCTCGTTCCTTGACTTTTGTTAATTTGAGAATCTCTTTGTGTGCTTAATTGGCATTTTATCAACTTGTTATGTGTATGTTAATCTGTCTTTTTAGCTTTGCTTTATCGAACCTTAGAAAGTCAAGTTTTCGGTGTCAAAGGGGATGGTCGCGATTGTGCCATCGCGATAGTGCCCTTGGCACAATCGCCGGGCACTATCACTGGATATGTACCGAAAGGTCAGGGAGGTTCGCGATTGTGCCTTCGCGATAGTGCCCTTGGCACAATCGCCGGGCACTATCGCCTGGGATGTACCGTAAGTCGTTTGAGTGTCGCGATTGTGCCTTCGCGATAGTGCCATGGGCACAATCGCCAGGAACTATCGCCGGCGGTGTCTGAGAGTATAAAAATCCAACTTTGACTATTTTGACTTCATTTCTCATCTCAAATCGTTTTGGGGCCGGCTTAGAGCTAGTTTGGGCGATTTTCTTCTACTTCTAAACCCACCAAACATTTATTGAAACCCTAGATTAGTTGGGGACATTTATTAGTGTTTGAGGGAACTAGAAGATCACTCAAGGGAAGCATTCAAGCCACATTGCAAGTCTCCACCTTCTCACCATCCAATCCAAGTTTTCTAGGGTTTTGTACAAACCCTAGATAGTGAGTTTCTTACATTATTTTCAAATGAGATACATATTTTATATGCTTTCATACCTATTGTATTATTGTTATGAGAAGATCTGATCACCTGATAAGTTTGACCTAACTGTTCATTTTGGTATTATTGGTATCTTAGCCTTGAATATGGTTATGGACACGGATGAGATCATTATTCTTGATGTTAGAGCATGTTTACATATTTGTCTTGATGAATCATGGATAATATTGAGTATTTGCATATCTTGGAGTTTTGTACCTAAGTTATGCTTGGGATTGTTGTAGTCTTATACATGTATCTTATGGGTATGAAACTATGTATAGAGACGGACATGGTAAGTACACAGAACGAACCATGAGTAAGTGCTAGGAGGATGTAGTCTTTGGTGCCACTATAATGGTATGCACCTAGACCTCCGCCATTTGGAGTAATGCTTGGGAGGTAGTCTTCAAGTGTGCCGGGCCTTCGGGATGTTGCTCAAGCGAGTGAACATCAAGGTACATTGACTCGAGGTAAAACTCATTGGTGATGGGTCTCCCCCATGATTGACCCCATAAGGACCTTGGTGATTGAAGTGTCATAATTGTTCATAATATGCTTCATGTTAATATGCTATGTTTTTGTGTAACTCACTAGACCCGTTTGGTCTAACACTTGATTGTTGATATGTATCTCAGGTTCTAGCGGCGCGAGCGCCAAGGAAGCTTAATCGACTTTAGTGGTGTGCTTGGGAGCATTTTGGGATGCCAATATTGAAGACCATTACTTTGGACATAGTTGACAACCTTTTTGTAATCTTATGTCTAGCGAGACTTAGATTAGGGAGTTGTCATCTATTATTATGTCTTATTACAAACTTGTAATTAACAGACATTGTTGTTCCTTTGGTATGAGCTCGTGCTTTGGCATTTATGCATACCACATTTCTATTTTTTCGGAAATTTTTGTTAGTCCCATTTTTGGGGTGTTACAAAAGGGAAGGAAAATAATTTTTTCATTTGTGTTCTCGAGATGGAAGGAAAAGGAAGGAAAGGAAAGAAAATAGTTTTTCATGTTCTTGAACAGGAGAGAAAGGAAAGGAAAGATGTCAATTTTACAAATATATCCTTATAAAAATATATTCTTTATAATGAAAGATTGGGTAGTTTTGTAATTTTAATAATTTCAGTAATTTTTTTAAATTATTTTAATTTTTTTCCCTCTCTTTCCTCCCACATTTGGGAGGAAAGGTTTGGAAGGAAAGTTATTAATTCTTTCCTTCCGTTTCCTTTCCTTTCTCTCCTAAAAAAGTTTCGAGAACACGAGATTTTTTTACTTTCCTCCCCTTTCCCTCCCTTTCCTTCGTTAAATGAGTTTCGAGAACACAACGTCAATGAAGACAGAAGATTTGTCCACATAATTCCTTTACGTTATCTTGAGCTTATTATAGAATATAAATCAACCTACAATTTCCTGTAAATAAACACCAACTTGTTTAGGAACATATTCATTTGTTGAGCTTATTAATCATGATTTCACTCCAAAATTACGACCCAACGGAAAAAAATTGATCACGTTTTGTTTAGGATTTAGGGTTCAGGGTTTTGTCCGATGGTTAGGGCTTCGTTTGATGGTTAGAGCTAGTTATTAGCTTTTAATTTCATGTTTATTATATTTCTGAATCTTTTGGAAAAAGACTCGAAATTCGTCTTTTTGTAATCCAATGATGTCGACCACTTCTCAGTGTCTCCGGTTCTTCATCTCCGACAGATTCTTTATAATTTCTCTAAAAACCAAAAGTTAAAACCTCAAAAAATTATATTTAACTCCAACAAATTACCTATTTTACAGATTTTCAACATCCAATATATTGATAAATTATTCTCAAATGCATTTCTCAAAGACAATTTGTATAAAATAGAAATAATTAGATAGAAAGAAATACAAAATTAATTTCTCTCTGCACCTCATAATTTTCCAAACTCGAGGCTTTAACAATATATATATATATATATAGGTATATATATGTTTCAGCAAAACAGAAAATAAAATCCTAATATGTTGGAGATGGTCTAGCATAACTCAATTTGGTGAGCAAACCACAATCTTATATAGTGAATAGTGATACACAAAAATGTGCCAGCAATATGAAACACACAACAATGTATTTTCCATATTTCTCAGCAATTCGAAACACAATTGTTTCCTTTCCTTCGCTTTGCTTTCTGAGAAAATCCTAATCTTCAATTAATACACACAATGTATTGAGTAGATATTACTTAAAGGTTAGTTTACCTGGTTTTGTGATCGATTGACGGTTGAACTCTTAAGGTCTCAAGCAATTGCAGATATCCACAGACGATTAAACTCCTCAGCAATTTAGCGATTGCAGAATTGAAAATCGATGTGTCGAACTGTTATCTTAAACAATTGAAGATCATATCCAGTAGCCTAAGTCGCCAATCGCCTCTATGACATAAACCCCTAATTCGTGAAGCTCGAATTGAATGTGGATGCACCGATGCAGGATTGGGCTGTGGTGGTCTGAGAAATTAATTTGGGGGAAAAAGAGGATGCGAGTGTGGAAGAAAAGAGCGAGACGCGCCTATGCGTGAGATCTCACGCGCAAGCTAGAGGCCTTCTCTTTTCTTATAGTATATACTAGGTAGTGATCTCGGTCGTCCTTAGACGACCCTCTGCCCCCGGGTCCAATAAAGTGCAATATTATGATTGGGTACTAAATGTATGAATACAGATAGTTGGATTTGGAACCTGTTGTAGGCGCTTATATTATTGTTAACAAAAGACATTGGGACGTAGGCTCATTCCTTTTTTTGGCGATTACATAGTTGCCGTTACAAAAGTATTATTGGTTGTAGCCTACGCATCCTACCTGCACGTGTTTTTGGTTTCCATCTGAATCTATTTGCCAAAAGGAGTTAAAAATGCAAAAGCCATTTTTTTATCATTCACGTGGTTACTTATGCTTCTGGTTGGTATTTTTGTGTCGGCCCCGCTTTACATGGACCTGCTTAACAGATCTCAAAATTAACTCGAAGAACCAAATCGTCATGAACAATGTGTTTTAGGAACCACATACAAAATTTTAGCATAAACTAAGAAAGATTATCAATTACATAATCATTATTTTTATCTAACATAAATCATCAATAACAATAATGAAATATGAGTAACTTGACTAAGAATTTCTTATGAAAATACATGGTATTGATCACCCAAAGACAACACATATGTGCTGGATAGTTCTACAATAGCAATTCTATTAACAAATTTCATTTAAACATTTTCCATTCATTACTTAATAAAGAAACAACCAACGTCATCCTATCCAAATGGAAAAACCTACTATACTGAATATGCTTAATTGGTTACACACTGGCTGTAGCAAAACCTCTTTCAACAAGATATTCATAGCATAAACACTGCAGTAGAAATTTACCATGAAAGAGCAAAGGAAAAACTCTCGGTGTAACAATCTTTGTTTATATTCTTCAGTAAAAAGCATTAGTAAGAAAGAAGAGTGGCTAACCCTACAGAGTACAATAATTACAATACAGGGAGCTGACTTTTTTTCTAAACAACAAGAGCTTTCTGCTAAATTACTAATACCCCAAGCAAAGTTTTTAAAAGGAAAGATCTGATCAAAGGTGTATGCAATCAAACAATCAATTGAACACATAGGACAATAATCACAATTTCAGTGTCTCAATTCTAATCAATGCAACACTATTTTTTAGCAACTACCAAGCCACAAAAAGGAACAATTTACATTAGTAAGTCCATGTATGTCAACAAAGGCAAGCATTTCTGAGACCAGATGAAGTAAAATTGAAGCGTACATGTTAGCAGAAGGGCCTTTGTTGCAACAGATTCAATACATCCGTGCGAAATCTGTATTCCCAAATACCTAATTGAATTAGACGAACAAAAATGAACCCTAATTCGTACGGACAATTACATATGTATACTTGTATGTGTAAAACAGTAATTGACGGAAATATATAACGAACCTGATCTCCGGTGACCGGCGATTGCTTTCTCGTTTGTGAAGAATCTGGATTCGCAGGTGACGAATGCGTAATTGGAAGAGGTTTTTGTGAGATTTGGGTACCAAAATAAGTGTCCACTTCCAAGAACAAGCGCCTACTTTCCAATTTTGTCCTTAATAATAAAATGGAGAAATCCATTACTTCCGCTATTATTAAGGATAAAATTGTCATTTAGTTGAATAAAAAGTGTAGTAATTACACATTCCTAAAACTTTGTGCCTTTTCATCGTAAACATTTAGTTTTGCTATATAATTGTATAGGCAAGATAACAAGTGATTAAGTACAATGATATTAAATTCACGTAGCGTTCACAATTAATAACTGGTGGAATTACATAACCTCTTCTTCGCTTGTTCCCCTGATTAAGACCAATTCTTGCCATATAATAAAAATCATCACATAATAATTGCACTTTAAGGCATAAGAATATATGACAGATACTAAAAGTTGAAGTAACATGTACGCTTTGTAAGTTTTCATTATACATGCTTATTTATGTATGCAAGAAATAACTATCAGACATCAAACATCAACAATCCAATCTCTAAAACTTACCAGGAAATTGCCTCAAATTCTCAACTGGTTATATAGTTTAAATCTAGCATTGCACTTGGTGAACATTTCCACACCGTCTAATATCCTACATGGAAATATAAACATATTCACTATTTTACTTTTATGTAATTTGTTATCATTAACAGGTAGGAGTGGGATAAGGGAGGTAAACATGATAGAGAATGAGCGCTTCTATGTTCGCTAGGAGTTTCAGCCTTTGTTGCCCCTGGGTATAGTGAGGCTACTTAGTGAACCGGCAAAATTTAGATTGAAATAAAAAAAAAATCATCAACTTCTAATTCAAATCTAGTCCAAATTCCCTTAACTTCCAAGAAATTAAGATTGAAATAAAAAAAAAATCAGAAGCAAAATTCACCAATTTCTCATTCAAATCAAATTCAATTCTCACAGCTACTTCATATAAATTACATTTTAAATCTACTAACTTTCCCATTTTAGAGAGTACAACATTAATTGTATTATTAAAATATTTATTAAGAATATTATTTCTTTTTCCTAAACATTTAATTTTAACAGAAAATTATATCTCATTAGTAACCATTTTTAAAGTATTCTCCAAATTTTGAGAAATTTACCCTCATTCTTAGTTTCTTTATTTTGAAGGATCTGTTGGACTTGGACCCCAACATTAGCAAAAAATCTCCGAGATCCTAATTTTCTCTATTTTGAAGAATCTGTTGGAGATGCTATAAAATGATCAAAACAATTGTGAAGTCAAAGTGGTCACCACCTATGTTGGGCACCATCAAGATTCAATGTCCGCAACACATTACACTCATCAAAAGAAATAAAAATTTCTTGTCCCAAAATTCTCTGTTCCACCAATCACATGAATACATATCAAAACATTCAACACCCTTTTCTATTGGTCATCTTGGGAAAAAGTATCATTTAAATTCATGTCCAAAATAATAATGCACATAGTTTTCAAATGATTGAACAGTATTACGTTGTATTAGAGAAAGTGCTCACTTGCTATTCCAAAGAGTTAATCAGGTCTTTGAAGTTAAACACTAACCTCCCGAAGTTGGACCCCACCGTAGCAAATAAACAGGCCGGCACATCCAGGTTTTTGAGCCTTTGAAATGCACAAAATCAATAGTTGGTCAACAAATGGATTAGAGTTGAATCTAACTAATAAACAGAGTTGAGTTTTTCTTACCTCAAGAGCAGTGGCACCACCACCAATCATTGCTACAATCTTGTATCCATGAGCCTGACAAGTTCATTTGGTGTTATCAATGAAGTTATTTTAGACTACTAAAACATGGATGACGAAAAGACCAACCTTTCTTAGTAGCTCAATTGTAGTTGGTTTTCCTCCGCTTCTCGAAGTTGGCTCGTTTGCATCAAATCCAGCAAACTCGTCGGAATTCTTGAATAGCAGTTGATTAGCAAATATATTTTCAGTTGGTACCCCAAGGATTGATGCAATAGGCTACAAAGAACATGTAAAAAACATTGAGATATAAGTTCATATGCCTTACTTCACTACACATATATAGTTTTATTCATTCTTAAAAAACACTAATGAAATAACTTGTCACAGAATATGTCATAAAAAATTATCTAAAGAGAATTAAACTAAAAGATGAGATATTGTTAAAAGTTTGTGGGCAACCAAGTCAAATATTGGCATATCATGATTTAGTTTCAAAGGGAAATGAGACTACAACAACGAAAATAATACCATCTGCCAACAGAAAAGTAATTAACCAAAAGAATATAATCAAACCATGTCTATATCGGATTAGAAATGGCATGTTTGACATGAAAGATCAATACGTATCTCCAATTTTGGATCAGAGGTATTGCTTTCGACAAAAGCCATGAGTTTCAATCGATTTAGCTTTATTGGGAAGCAAGTTGGAAACAGTTCTAATGAATAAAATACATGTAAATTCTGAAGAGAGAAGAAAACCTTCAAAGCAATTACTGATTCTTGGATTGCTTACATTGATCACTTGACGAAAGTCTCCAGAGATCAGATATACAGTTTTACTACTTTCCTTGAGCTTCTGGACCAATTCCTTTATCCCAGGAGAAAGTCTGCCGATTCAAAAGCAAAAAAAGTAAACCATGTGCAAACAAAATATTAAATTTCCTTTGTCTTACCTATTTATAACAATATCTTATAAGCTTGAGTACTCATTTAAGGAATGAACAAAATTCTTAGGATTCACAGATATTCTTATAAGTATTGCACATCTATATCCAAAGAAATAAAGAAAGGGTTGTTCCATTTGGTAAGAAGCAAATATGACGGTGGCAAGAAATGCCATAATATGTAGGGGGGCTCTTCTCAAGAAAGTCCCAGACCTGTGATAACGAAGGTTTGAAAAGAGAGAGTTTGGCAGCTAATGCTTCCTCAAAAGGCACCGAACCACCCATTGCCTGCCAAAACATGACAAAATAGATATAAAACCCTGACTGAAAGCAGAACTGTCTTAATACTGTATTAAAAAGATATTCAACCTAGCAGTCCATTCAGCAACAGCTTTCCAGCTCCACAAAACTGAGCAAGTTCATCAATGCCCTCATCCACACACACACACATGGTGCTATCCACATCAAAGCATACAACATCAGCTTTTTGCCATATATCAAGAACCTCTGAAGTTTTTAAGAAGGCCCAGTTAGATAACATAGTATCTATAAAATGCTTATGCAAATTAACATCGCCGTTGAGCTAAATATGTAGCATGTCTTACACATCCTACATACATCCATTCGTTTGTACTTCTATGTTAATCTACCATTAGTTACACTGAACATTGTTACTTTATTGACTAAAAATGTAGATTTTGAGCCATAATTATAAAATCCATGAATCTTATTACTTGAAAGAGTGAACTAAATCACTTTATGAAGTTTTCTACATCCGTAACAACGAAGCCACATAGCGCCGGTTGAAGCAGGTTGTTGACGAGAAAGGCAGTGGGCCTCCATCATTCAATAAAAACCCTTCCTCGTCTCCGCTCAGATCAGAATTGCTATCCTACTCCATAAAAAGCAGAGGGAACTATCGGTTCACCCCATTAGAAAATTGAACAGCAGAAAGCGAAGGATGAATTGGATAATTAAGGAAATCAGGGATGAATGAATCAAAAAAGGGAAAATGGAGATGAATTTAGGGTTTTCGTGAATTTGGGGGTTGGGTTGGTGTATTTGTGCAAATGAGTGGTGTGGAGGATGTTTGACGCGCCCTTAACTTACATCGTGATCGATTTTCCTAATGCAGATTTTATGATCCTGGTGGCCGGTAATTAACTTGTCACCGAAAACCCCCATCGACTTCACCGCGCTCTCTCCGTATGCTAATAAGTTTTGTTGCATCGGTGCTACTGGTGATGGGTCGCGCGGTCAGACCCGGATTTGGGTGTTAGTTGAACCTGAGAGAAGGTGTTTTCCGGCGACGGTGAGGGTGGATATGGAAGCCGTGTGTGCTTAGTCTGAAGGTGGTGAGGTAGTGGTAGTTAGCGGCGGTTGATGGTTGTTTGGATGCTAAAGAAGAAACTGATGCTAAACTTGCTTGTGAAGAAAGATGATTGGAAACCGGTGGAAATTCGGTGCAATTTCTTGATCTTTTGACCACCGGCTATTAGATTGAAGAAAACCCATTTGGTAGTAATTGAAATTCGATGGTATGATCAGTATAGATGACTGTGAGGGAGCTACTATGTATGCTTACCAACTGGGAGAATTTGGGAGGAAATGCAAGTGGAGAGAATGAGATCTGAGAGAATTTAGGGAAAAAAGGGTGCGAGTGGGAGAGAAAAGTAGAGACGCGCCTCTGCGTGATATTTCACTCGCTCTCTAAGCCCCCTCCTTTTCTTATAGTTTTCTTATATATATATATATATATATATATATATATATATATATATATTAAAGCAACAATCAAAGATAATGACTTGGCACCATGAGATTTGAGTAATCCTCAAATCTTGAAATGCAGTTAAGTTTTATTATCCTACATTGGTGAGAAGATGAAAGTTTTGAAGTAGCAAGTGACTATAAGAGACGGATGGATGCTTTTGTGTCAACTCATGTGGTTGGCTCAATTTACCCTACCCTATTTTTGTATCATCCCATATTGTTGAGAAGATGCAAGTTTTGAAGTTTAAAGTGAGTATATAAGAGGGTGAGAATAAAGAAATTGTAACACCCGCTATTTTAGGGTTGGGTGAAAATTTGACTTTTACCCGAAGTTCAAGGGGGTAAAATGTAACTTGGGTTATATAAATAGAAATCAGATTTTAGATATTTTGAAAGTATCACAAATATCAGTTTTTGAGAATCAGAGAGAGGGAGAAGAGAAGCAGGAGAAAGAGGTCGTTCGGTTTTCTCCAAATCCAGGTACGAATCTAGCTTAATGCTTTGATCTGAATGCTTTTAGCCGCGTAGAATCTCGTTGTGAAGGTTTTAAACCGTTCCATTGTGAGATCTGAGTATTTTCTCATTTTGGATATGGGTTCTGTATTCGATCTGTTCTTGATGTTCTTGATGAACAAGACGATGGTCCTTAGACCGGGGTCGTGTTCGACCGATGGTCCTTCGACCGGACTGTTGTTCGATCGGACTGTCGTTCGACCGGATGGTCGTTCGACCGGACCGTTGTTCGATCGGACCGTTGTTCGACCGGTGTTGTCGTTCGACCGGTACTGTGTTCGACCGGTGTTGGGTTCGACCGGATTTGGTACTCGACCGGATCAGTGTTTGGCAGTATGGTATTCGTATTCCAGAGTTGTAGGTCAGTGAGTTGTCTTTATAATTTGCTTACCGATGTATCGGTGTTGTCATAGGTAGCATTCGTAAGGAGCAGTCTTTAAGCAAGAAGAAATCTGAGGTGAGTCCTTTTAAGCTAAATCGGTCTGTACTTCGAATGCTATGTGATAAATGTATTATTTAAATGTGGAAAACCTGGTTTCAAAGTGACTGATTGTCATTGGGAAATACCTTCTAAAAATCCCATATTTTCAAGAATCAAGATTTATAGAATTGAACCGTTGGTCATATGAATTGCCTGTATATCTGATTTATTATGAGTATGCTCTGAAATGACATGCTTTGGCTTTGAGTCTTAGTGCAATGGATCCATAGGCACTGTGTTCCTATGTCCCCTGTTTTGGGCATTTGGTTCACGTTTTAGCACGGGATAGGCATCGGGTTGCCATGATAAGTAAGGTGTGGGCCTATACGGTCGGGCAGCGTCTCATGGTGCAGTAAGGTGTAATCCCATTATGTGCTTGGGTTCCCCCTGTTTTGGGAACTCTCAAGGATAGATCCAGAGGGGTTGACTTGAATGTTTTGAGCAACAGATCTAGAGGGGTTGAGCTCGTTATGTGATTTTGGGTATTACTTATACCATGTTTAATCACTAATGGTTTATTTGATTTCTTGACTTAGCTCATGGCTATACTACCGCGTGGCACCAATTGGGTTTAGTACTCTCTTTTATTTGGCTTGTTCTCACTAGGCTTTAGCCTAACGCTTGCTCTTGGTTGTCATGTTGGCAGGTTATCTTAGCGGTGGGGCTCGTCGGGGCTGAGGGAGCGACCTTGGTGTCGTGAGAGATTCTTTTGAAGATTTATTTTGGAAGTATAGCGACACCCGTCCCTAATCTAGATATAATTGTAGATTAATAGGTGGTCGTTTTATGCTTCATTTATATACCACATTAATGTCTACTCTGTACCCCGTTGGATTATTATGTATTTTGAAATTGTTACACCCTATTCCGCAAGTTAGTCTTTTGCTGATTTCCTTTTCGAAAATTTTATTTCCGCAAATTTCTAGGGTGTTACAAAAATCCATCAAATGGTGAATTGTGGTGGTCAGTGCCAGTCCTGAGGTTTCAGATGCCCATGGCGAAAATCTAAAAAAATGTCCCCAATATATGCATATAAAAAAACAATATAAACTAGTTGAAGGGGTTTGGACCTAGGGGGCTCATCCCTACGTCGTCGATATTTCTACTTCATTAACTTGGCAATAAAGGAAAAATAGCTAAGCGAAAGACATCTGCAAAAATTATATGCTTGAACCTGAATGAACTTGTTTTCTAACTCTGTCCCTCCCTCAAACCTTGACTTGGATTCAATCATTAAAAGGAAGACAATGTGGCTATGATATTATGGCTTAAATCAATAAGAAGGAAGTCTTTTTTAGGAACCTAACCTTTGACTAATGTTTACTAAAACGCCTCTGACCACTTTATTCTTATTTTTACTTGACTAAATAACTCCTATTTTTGTCCATAACATGGTCATGATCCTATGATGAATGGGGAAGTAAAGACAAGCTTCTAGTTCTCGCTCAACCATTGGACCATGGTATGAGAGATAAGTATAACAGCAATAGTGATTGAGTGTATGGCATCACTCATTGAAAAAAGAAAGGATGAGGGAACACTTTTGGAGATGGTTTGGTCATCTCCATCATCTAGAATGCACAAGTGAGAATAAAGGCTCATAACAGGTGAGTGTTTAAAAAGATAATGGCAATGTGAACTTAGAGGAATAGTAAAAAATGAATTGAACATGAAGCAATTGACACATAGACATGACATGAGCTTAAACTCTTACGAAAGTTTAACCCCTTTCCTACAGTTTCGAGCTGGTCTACGGTCAACATAAATCCATTGATAAGAGAGTATACTATTTCCATTCATGATAAATGGTTTGTTGATCACATCTAGAAAGTATCGAAGTACATATGCTAGATGTTCTTGGGCAATGTATAAGTGGCTTGTGGTTTCTTCGCTTAAGAGTTTCCATTCAAATGTCATAAGTTGTTGTGGATTTTAAAGATAAAGAGATATCATTCTCCATTTCCATAAGAGGGCAATTGCACCAATCTCTTTTTCAAGTACAAATCGTTGTGGATTATAATTATGTTTGAGAAAAATTTAATGCATCGAACTTTTAAGTAATATTGTTGTGGATTATAGCTTTGACATAAAAATCACCTCTTTTTAGGGAATGACAGAAGGTCATTTAACCCCTTCCTAAGAAGCAAGTTCAATTGTGGATTTGCTTTTTTCCCAACACCTCAAGAATCAAACTGGTGAATTTTGAACAGAAAATAAACTTATAGATTCTCTTATAGGTTTTCATACATGACAGCCTCTTCAGATCATCATGTTCTACACCACACAAAAACCCTAATATGCTAGAACACGGACACAAACACCATCACTCGGTAAATTGGTACTAAAAAGGCAATCTACAAGCATCTACTCGGAACTTACGAGAATATATTAAGGGAGGGGGCGCTTTAAGCAACGATCTTTCCATACTAGAATAGTTCCCCATGGTTTACGAAAATCTGATTGTTTCTTAGACCGAGACTTCCGGCCGGAAGCTGGAGGAGCGTATAAGAGCAAGATTGAATATCAATATTTTTAAGCCTAAAAACTGAGTCTAATAAAGCTACAGTGTTTTTTTTTTGGAAAGGGTATCCTGGGCCTATGGCCCAGACTAATCCCTGGCAATTAGGGTCTTTGGCCCAGCTGCTAAAGCGTGCAGCCCTGAGTTTATCCTCAGTGGCCACAAGTGCTGCTAGTGGGGCTCGAACCCGGGTTGAGCGCTATGAACTCCCCAAGCCTTTACCACCACACCACAATCCTTGTGGTTAAAGCTACAATGTTGATGGGCCTTTGTTGCCCTGGCCACCACCATCATAGCAATGGGCAAGGGTCGGCCTTGGTGGTGGATTCACCACATTGATGACAAATGTGAAAAGTTGAAAGTACAAGTGACTATATAAACGATAAGTTATGGCTTGAATGTTCATCGAAAATGTGATCCATTTTTGGGTT
Source organism: Arctium minus (assembly GCA_954870635.1). NCBI lineage: Eukaryota > Viridiplantae > Streptophyta > Magnoliopsida > Asterales > Asteraceae > Arctium > Arctium minus. Next base: position 8,254,834 of record OX941080.1, read on the forward strand.
AAATAGTTATTTTTATTTACATGACAAAGCATTGTATGTAATAGTTTAACATTTCATTTTCATTTTGTATAAACGAAAGAATCTTTATATATAAAAAAGAAAAATCTTAAGATGATAACATGACACCATGATAATAAAGTATTGATCAAATAGTGAATTGTGGTAATCAAGTATTAATCAAAGAAACAACCAAAGATAATGACTTAGCACTATGAGATTTGAGTAATCCTCAAATCTTGAATTGTGTTGAGTTTCATCATCCCATATTGGTGAGAAAAATGAAAGTTTTGAAGTAGGAAGTAACTATAAAAAAGGAGGAATGGATGTTTTTGTGTCAACTCATGTGGTTGACTCAATTTAGCCTACCCTATTTTTGTATCATCTCGCATTGTTGAGTAAATGCAAGTTTTGAAGTTTGAAGTGAGTATATAAGAAATGAGAAGTGAATGTTTTTGTGTCACCTAATGTGGTTAGCTCAATTTAGCCTATCCTATTTTTGCAAAAAAAAAAAATCTATCTATCTATCTATCTATCTATCTATCTATCTATATATATATATATATATATATATATATATATATATATATAGGGAGAGGTTCATTTGAGAAATGGTAAATATATGAGAAATAGAAAAGTAATCTTAGTCATTCATCTAGTCAACATTTGCCGCTTTGACCGCGAAGCACCGGATAATTCCTTGTGTGGGCTATAGAAGGTAGAGGGGTAATTTCGTAAAATACACAGGATGAGTTCATATATGAATCTGTATGAATCACAAAGATTCATATATGAATCTGTTAATTAGTTCAACTGATTCATATATGAATCTGTATGAATCACAAAGGTTCATATAAGCACCGGATAATTCCTTGTGTGGGCTATAGAAGGTAGAGGGGTAATTTCTTAAAATACACGGGATGAGTTCATATATGAATCTGTATGAATCACAAAGATTCATATATGAATCTGTTAATTAGTTCAACTGATTCATATATGAATCTTTGTGATTCACAAAGGTTCATATATGAATCTTTGTGATTCATACATATTCATATATGAATCTTTGTGATTCATACAAATTCATGTATGAATCACAAAGGTTCATATATGAATCTGTTAGTTAGTTCAACTGATTCATATATGAATCACAAAGGTTCATATATGAATCAGTTAAGTTGTGAATTGCACTGGTTCATATATGAACATATAGTTCATATGTGAATTATACATGTTCATATATGAACACAGCCCGTGTGTTTTGTAAAATTTACGAAATTGTCCTTCTATTTTTGGGATAGCCGCAACTTTTGACCAGTCAAAGCCGCAAATTTTGACCGGTCAAAGTCGCAATATTTGACTAGTCAAATCCGATCTTGACCATATGAATGGCTAGGATTACTTCTCTATTTCTCATATATTTACCATTTCTCAAATGAACCAAACACTATATATATATATATATATATATATATATATATATATTAAAGGAACAACCAAGTGATAATGAGGTGACTTAATGAGATTTGAGTATTCCTCAAAATTTGAAATGTGGTATGTTTTGTCCATCCCACATTGATGATAAAATGATATAATTGAAGGATGATGTGGTATTTATTAGGATGAGACTAGGTATTTTTTGAAACTCATGGGATTAGCTTAATTTGGTCATTATATACTAATGTGGTTAGGTAATTTTGACTAACCATTTAGCCTTATGGGTTGGTTATTTTTCACCGACTCTCTCTTAGTAAAAATAAAAATATACAATACAACTATCATAATGTCTATTTAATCATATCTATAAACTATTTTAATAAAATTACATTACAAACTAAGGTTTATATGCTAAATTTGAAACACATTTTTTGCACACACATAATAATAATAATATAGTAATGAAGTAGTTAAAAATCAATATAAGGTTAAGGTAGTCACATTTATTAAAAAGTCAGTGTGTATATAAAAGGAACAACAAAGGGATAATGGGGTGGTTTAATGAGATTTGAGCATTCCTAAAAATTTGAGATGTTCATCACACATTGGTGAGAAAATTATGGAATTGAAGGATGATGTGAGTATTTATTAGGAAGAGACTAGGTCTTTGTAGAAACTCATGGGATTATCTTCATTTGGTTGACCTATATACCCATGTGGCTGGCTAATTTTGGCTAACCATTTATCTTTATGGGTTGGTTATTTTTCACCGACTCTCTCTTAGTAAAAATAAAAATGTACGATACCACTATTTGGTGTCTATTTAATCACATCTATGAGTTGTTTTAATAAAATTAATTATATTCTAATAATTTACTATAGATGAATCTCAAACTATTCGTAACAACAAATGATTATCAATATACATATATTAATCACTTAAGGAAATTCATTCGTTGTTTTAGATTATATCTCATTAATTGTTTGCTGAAAATTTACGTTTTATTTTAACTCGATCAAGTACTCCATAAAAAAATACTACTACCGCGCATCGTGCGGGTCACACACTAGTGACTATAACGAGAAACATAAACTAAAGAACAACAAGAAACATCAAAAGCTCCCAAAAGCGAAGTTAAACCAACCGTACCCAACAAACAAGAGCTGAAAGGACTACTAATGCATTACATGTATTAGTAGACTCAACACCTATCGAGTTGCCGGTGTATTGGGTGCTGCTTTGCTATGCGCTATTCATGGTGCTACCGTAGAAAAAACCTAGAACACATGGCTAAGAACCACGGTGTCGGGGGTTCGAATCCCTTCGCACCCACCGACTACTCCAACTCCAAGAGCACTCATCCATAAACCAATTATTGGTACAAATAACATCTATTACGCACTCTTTCAAAGGTGGCTGCTTCTAGGCAAACCTCTTGGGAGGCAATTCTGAATGGTCAATAAAGTTACTCTAGGAATAACAGGTTGATCTTCCCCAAGAGCTCACATCGACGGAAAAGTAGAAGCCATTTTGAAAAAATCTATCCAAGATCAGATGGAACGTTTTATTATAATTGAACGTATTTATCTTGATTATCAATTTGTTTTATGGGAGTTCAAACCTTGAATTTTTTGAAATTTACATATGTAATAATAAGATGTAAATTTGAATGTGAAAATTCTTTAAAAATACGAGGTAAATGTTTTTAATATAATAAAAGATATTAATATAAATATACTCTCATAAGAATATAAACTTAAAAATCTGGTTATAATTTGAGACATATGGGGTATCAAATTAAAGTAAAAATAAACTATTGTTTCTTTATATAATTTGTTTAGTTAAACAATTTATTATTTTTAAGATAATTCAGATTTTTTTAAAATAAAATAAATCTGTAAAATTTATCAGTTATTTGTGAGTTAGTTTTTAAGAAATTGGACGTAAACTATAAGAGCATTTCCAACAGCTTATCTATATCTATATCTATACTATATTATAAAGTACGGATAAAAAATTTTAAATACAAATTATTAGACACAAGATACCATAATTTTATTCAAGATTTTAAAAATCTCTTAATTTACAAGTATCAAAGCACAAGATACATATTACTACTGCAGGCTTCTTACACCCACTAATTTGGTATGTGCAGGGTCTTCCATTTATGTAGACATTTCCATGTATCACTATTAATTAACACTAGTGTTGGGCCCGTTCATTGCACGGGAGGATAAATTTTTTGTTGGAATATTGAACCGAGTTAAAATGAAACGTAATTTCTCTGTTAACAATTAATGAAATACAATGTGAAAAACGAATGTATTTTCATAAGTGGTTAACTTGCATATATTCTTAATCGTTTGTTGTTATGAGTTTGTGCAATAATATTGGTAATAGTTTTGTATTATATTATTTAAAACTCAAACGACATGTCTCACAACATATCACTATTATTGAAATAATTATAAATATGAACATACGTTTTTACAGATTTTGCAATTTTTCTGAAACCTCCTCGACAACACTTGACAATCACTTTGAACGTATAAATCTGTAGATTAATTAACAACATTCAACCCACATCAAATATGACAAATAAAATAAATGATTTCTATCTTTTGTAATCGACAACTCAACTGGTATAGTTCAAATTCACTCAGTACCACTTGAAAATTTATCTGACTATTGACTTCAAGACCTCATAGTATTAGTCGATAAAAATAAAGATATGTATATATATCTTATTCCCCTACTTCGAAAAATATGATTGTGGGTTTTGAAAAATATAAATAAATCCTCAGTAAATAAAATAAAATATAAAAAAGTAGTTTTTCAAAGAAACAAAAATATAGTGGAATACATTTTGTTCAGTTGCAGGTTCCGCCATTGACACTCGACCGTTTGTCTTCTTCTTGTACTCGGATGATACATAGAGAAGCTTATATATTTATAGTGAATGTAGAGAATATTTTAAAATCTTTTATTTTCATTTTCGATTTTACATTTAAATGTAAATATATTAAAAATATGGAAGAATATTTTTATATCTACATCGTTTCTATTTTTTTTTTTTTGCACTTGGTTAATTTGGAAAGTATTGTGGAATATTTTTATTTTAAAGAATACGATAATTTATTAGTGTATCTCGTTATTTTTTATCTTTAATTCATATCAACATTCTTTTTTCTTCTTTTAATGCTTGTGAAAAAAATACGTGTAGATTTTATATTATGCCAATATAAAATACGTGTAGATTTTATAAAATAAAATAAATTTTATACTAGCAAAAAAAATACGGAAGAAAAAAGAGTTTATATTACATCTCATTATGTAAAAAGATTTTATAAAATAAAATATGGAAAAATCATTATGAGATGTAATATAAAAAAATACGAAAGAAAAAAGATTTTATATTACATCTCACTAATATAAATTTAAATGTAAAATCTACATTTAAAATAGATTATGCTAATATAAAATCTATTTTATAAAATCCTCCACCAAAAAAACAAATATTTATATTAATAAATGAGTATCTATTCCACAAATAGATGATTATGTGAGATACTGTGCTTGGAAAGGTTGTACCAAAGCATTAAGAAATTGTAAATTAAGTAATTGACTTTAATTAGTTGTAACTTATGCTTAAAATGTTGTAATTAAGAGTTTTTTATGTCGTTTTTATAATATAGTATATAGATATTATATTACTATAATTTTGTTTTAATTATATTATTAAATATGTAATTGGTTATTTTTTCTATATGTCATTAAAATATATAAGATAATCATTGAATTATAACAAAACACTTAATTTTTTTATATAAAAAACATTATATTATTAAGCCTAAATTAAACAAATTTATAAAAAAAACATTATCATTTTCTCAAAACCATCCAAAATCGTACTGTAAATCGATAAAAAAGTAAAATGAAACATTAAAATCGTAATGTATCTCGCTGCATTACGTGAGTACGTTTCTAGTTCAAAATAGAGAAAATAAAAATTTTGATGATTTTAGACAAAATTTTGATCCCGTTTGGTTTGTGGGATTTGATATGATTTGGAGTTGAAGTCCATTTTACACATGTTTGATTTGAAGGAATGCTTAAATTTGAAATCTTGAGATTTCATTGAAATCCTACAAACATGGGATTTAGAAATTTCATGAGAGTAGTTGGTATTTCGGGGGATTTCATAAAATTTATTTGTAATAATATTTTAAAATATGTTTAAAACATTTGTTTTATAATAATCAATTAATAAAAACATAATTTAATTATTTTTATATTTTTTATATATATTATTTATAAAGAATGAAATCCAATTTCATTTAAAATCCTACAAACTAAATACGCTAAAATTCCAAATTCCAAATTCTTCCATGAAATCCAAATCTCGCAAAAATATTCTATCAAACCAAATGGACCCTTAAAACATTTCATCAAGATGGAGAAAGGAGAGATGATGTAAAATTCTCCAAATTTAGAGAATTTGCCAACGATTATTACTATTAAAGAATTTTTTTATAATTATATTCCTACCAATAATAAGTTTTAAGATTAAATGTTTAGGAGATAGAAAAAATATTTTATTACAAATAGAAAATATTTTATTAAAAAATACTTCTAAGAATCTATTGAATATTATCTAATAATTTGCAACCATAAATTTTAAAATATTTGTATTAATTAAGTTATTTTAAATATTATCAGATATTGTATAATATACTTGAAAAGATGTATACAATCCACGAGAAACACTAAAAACAATACAATTATTCATTCAGATCCTCTTTAATGCTTTCACGGAAACCATGACGTCTCTACTTTCAAAAAGATTTGGGATAACTTTTTTAAATCAAATGTTTTTGGGAAATTGGCCCAAATGGCCAAAACACGAGGATGGATTGGCCTTTTAGCCATTCTTTTCCCCGTTTTACTAAAATAACCCAATGGATGCAATAGAGTCCAGGGATGTTATGGTGCCGTGGGGCGCAATTGAGCCCATACGTAATTGCGTATAGGCGCAATTGTGCTCAGGACGCCATTGCGTCCCTGAGTTCTTTTATACTGGAACGGCGACCGACACAAGTCCCCCACCTACCATTTTTAATTACTCGAACGAATCCCCTGCCAGAGCTGTCGTTTTCGCACCCCACCACCAGACAAGTTCGCCATTTTTTAATCGATTTGGAACCACAAATGGCTGAGGTTAGTGACTTTCCTCTAACTCTTCTACTATTTTAAGCACCCCTCGATATTTTGGCCGTTTTACACGGAGCAGCGGCGGTCCCACCGTAAGGGGCTCCACCGGTGCGCAAAAGGGGGCGTACATGTCTTTTTCATTTCCGTTGATCGATTTTGTTGTTATGTATGTTGTATAGTTTTAAATGGTTGTAGTTATCATTTTATATTTTGGATTATAAATTTTTTTATATTTTCTTTGATCGATTTTGTTGTTATGTATGTTGTATAGTTTTAAATTGTTGTAGTTATCATTTTATATTTTGGATTTTGTTGTTATGTATGTTGTATAGTTTTAAATGGTTGTAGTTATCATTTATATTTTGGATGATAGTTTTTGTATATTATCATTTTATATTTTGGGTTATAATTTTAGTGTTATAGTTTTAAATGGTTGTAGTTATCATAGTTTTAAATTTAATATTAGATTAAATGGTTATAGATGGTTGTAGTTATCATAGTTTTAAATTTAATGTTTTCAATTATTTTTACACACATTATAGAATATTGTAAATACCCAAAAATCCTTTACTTTAAAAAGTTACACGAAAAAATCATTTACTTTAGAAACTTACAATTTAGGGCCCTTAACTTTAGAAATTAACACTTTCGGTCCCTTTAGTTTAGATATTCACACTTTATGTCCCTTAACTTTAGAAATTAACACTTTTGGTCCCTTTAGTTTAAAATTTTACACTTTAGGTCCCTTTACTTTAGAAACTGACACTTTAGGTCCTTTAACTTTTGAAATTTACACTTTATGGCCCTTAACTTTAGAAACTGACACTTTAGGTCCCTTAACTTTTGAAATTTACACTTTAGGTCCCTTAACTTTAGTATTATATCATTACTATGCAGGGAAGAAATTTCTACTCTGCAAAGTTGAATCTGAAGAGTAAGATGACGGCGGTGGAGTTGATTCACCAGAAATTAAACTCCATGCGATTAGCTATATTCAGGAAGACATGTTTCGGTCATTGGTTGGATTTGACCGATACATCTGTCGAACCTATCTTAGTCCATATATTTTTACAGACCCAGGTATTCCCGGAAAATATACGGGATGAGGAGATGTTTTACGAGGTTGGTTGTAATAACTGTGTCTATTTTATTATGAGAGGAAAGTAAAAGGGAAATTTGTTATATTTTTAGCAAGGAAGGGCCAAAGTGTAATTATGGAATTAAGGGGGTTTTAGTGGTGTTGCCCTAGCCATTTATCTCATTTTTTTTGGTGTTGGCGACTGAAAACTTTTAGCAGAGAGAAGTATTAGGCGATTTGGAGCTCAAATCAAGAAGAGGAGCAATCTGTTGGAATATTGAGCTTAGGATCATCTTCTTCAAGGTAACCTCCTCCCTTTATCATCTTATGCCTTGGTATTGGATTGATTTCCATTATTTAAACTCTTAAGTGAGAAATTGGATGCAAAACCTCTTTCCTTTTGGTATGAGAAATGTATGAAAAGATTTTGCTATCAAGTTTTTTGTTTGGAGTTGGGAAGTTGTTTAGCATTGTTCATTTAGCAAGAAATTGGTTAAGATTAGTAGGGATTGTTCTGGGTTAGTTTCACCTCCCATGGTTTAGTGAATCGCTGGTTGTAGGAGCCTAAGGGATGTTGCGAATCGCGATCTGTGGACTGTTGGTAGTCGACTGTGCTTTGGCAGCGGTCGACGTCCAACTGTGTTCGTAGAGCCTCGGGCCGAGGAGGCCGAGAGACCCGAGTCAAGGCACCGGGCGACATTCAAGCCATGCCCTGGGCGGCATCCAAGCCACACCCCGGGCGGCGTTCAACCACACCTCGGGCGTGTTTCGCAGCCACCAGGCCGAGCCCACCTTCGTCAAGCAGTTTAGTGATTGGGCCAATTTCTAATCTAATATAATTGGACTAATTTCCATTTAATGTAGTGGGCTGATTTCATTTATCTAATGGGACTGGCCTTATTTAATTTAATTGGGCCGAGTCCTAATTAATTTCAGTTGGGCCGAGTTAGACCTATTGTTCCATGATCTTCGAAGGAATTAGTGTACTTTAAGGAAAGTTTCCGTTATAGTGTATTAACAAGAAACTTATCGGTCTACGTCATTCTATACATAGGATTCGTTTCCGATCTTAAAAGTAAACGTGATGACTTAAGCAAAGGACGACATGTGAGTTTTTGTAACGAATTACTTTTGATGTTAAAGTGATTAAAGATAGGTGGAAGTTTATTTTGAAATCATTTTATTATTGTTATACGAACGTTATATAAATGTGTGAGACTTACTATAAATGTGGTTTAATCTCTTGTTGATTAAATGTATATATACACTAATGTGAGCAAGTATGGCGTGAAGACGGGGGGTGTGTCCCACAAATACTTATACCGGGGGGTGTGTTGTAACACCCTAAAAATAGGGATAACAAAAATCCGAAAAACGGGCATGAGGTATACTAAAATTGTCATAGCAAGAGCCTCCCAAAAAGGGGAATAATACAATTAAACCTGTTTAATCACAATTGTAATTTAACGGATAAATAAACAACAACCAACTAATCTAATTTCTACATCTAGAAAAGAGATTACAAAAAGGGGTGTCATCTATAAACCCAAGGCCTCTCAAAATAGTCCAAGCGCCGTATCCCCAAGCTTTCGCCCAAAGCATCTATACCTGTCTAGGAGCCGCGCTGCTAACACCTGAGATACACATCGACACCAAACAAGTGTTAGGCCAAAAAGCCTAGTGAGTTGAACAAGTAAAATCATGCCAGAAACAGTTACAGTTCTTATCAGCAGTTAACAAATAATCATGTAGATGTGGAGTCAACGGGAGCGACCCATATCTCCAATCCGGTTCACCCAAAGAGGCAATGCACCTTGAAGCCACTTTCTCTGGCAACCCAAAGGTCCGACTCGCACCGGGGACTACCACCTTTGGAAATTCCCCGACGGCGGAGGTCTAGGTACATAGGAGACTACCGCCTTAGGAAATTCTCCAAATGTCACCCACCTACATTCCTATAGTGAATCACAGACTTGGTTCGTCCACATAATGCATTTAGGAGGTCTCAAGATGTAATTCCATCCGTAACATTTCGGATATCCACTAGGAACACACTATTACCATCCTACTCATGTAAATCCAACATATAACATAATATCCATCCAAATACTTCGTGAGAATATAAGGTCACCAAAAAGGCATTCCAAGAAGGAATCATCAACATACCAAGATATACACATATAACACATGGTAACTTCTATAAACATAAACCCATGGGTAAAAACCCTCCAAATACTTGAAACATTAAATATAAACATTTGAGATATACATTGACATTGACAAGTAGAAGATAATGATGTGTATCTAGTTTTAATAAAAGATTAGTAAACTCACAATCTAGGTTTTTGACCAAAACCTAGAAAAGATGAAACCCTAGCTTTTGAAGAAGTTGGGACTTGAAGTGAAGAGGGGTAGCTTGAGAATCTTCACTAGATAAGCTTGGATGAAGCTTAATGATCAATAAATGATCCTAACAACCCAAACCCTAGAAATTTATGGAGGTAGGTAATGAAGACCTAAAAATCGCCCAAAGAGGATGCTCTCCCGTTTTTTATGATAAAAATGCTTGAAATGATGTGTTTAATTACATTTAAAACCACAGACTGGACCACGCGGGCGATAGTGCCCGGCGATAGTGCCAATGGCACTATCGCGAGTCACAATCGCGAGTCACAATCGCGGCCCACTCCGACCTCTCGGTACATGTTTGGCGATAGTGCATTCGGCGATAGTGCCACGGGCACAATTGCGATCCAACCCGTACCCTCGGTACATGTTCGTCGATAGTGCCCTCCGCGATAGTGCCAAGGCACAATCGCGAGGCACAATTGCGAGCCACTAAAAAACAGTCCAAAACTCAACCGAAAACAATAACGAGCACCAGGTTTGAACGATTAACGAAGGAAAATTAATTTTACGACATTTAGACATAATAATGATCATGCAATGTACACCAAGACACATATTCTCATATAAGCGAAATAACTGCATTTAAGAAGACAAAATACTTACCTTGCGAATTTCCGGGTGTTACAATCCTCCCCACCTAATTGGGATTTCGTCCCCGAAATCTCATTCTAGATTAAACAAGTGAGGATAACGCTTCCTCATAACATCTTCCGATTCCCAAGTAATGTTAGCACCCCGATGGTGCTTCCATTGAACCTTAACCATGACCACATCCTTATGCCTCAACTTCTTCACTTTTGACTCTAAAATAGATTCTGGTTCTTCCACACAACGATTCCCATTGTCCACCCGAATTTCCGACAAAGGAATCACGCTTTCCTCTTCGGCTAGACACTTCCGAAGGTAACATACGTGAAATATAGGATGTATTCCATCCATCTCCGGTGGTAAATCCAATCGGTAGGCTTGCAACCCAATCTTTTCCAAAATAATGAATGGTCCAAGGAAACGGGGACTAAGCTTCCCACGCCTCCCGAAACGTATGATCCCCTTCCACGGAGATACCTTCAACATGACCCGATCACCCACTTGAAACTCAACTGGTCTTCTCTTCTTGTCCGCATAGCTCTTTTGTCGGTCTTGCGCCGCCTTTAGCCTTTCCCGGATCTCTTTCACCTTGTCGGTCGTCTCTTGAACGATTTCTGGCCCGGCGAATTGCTTTTCGCCCGCTTCTAACCAACAAACTGGAGTCCGACACTTTCGCCCGTACAACGCTTCGAATGGTGCCATGCCAATGCTAGAGTGGTAGCTATTATTATACGCGAACTCCACTAACGGTAGGTGTGAATCCCAACTACCTCCAAAGTCGATAACACATGACCTTAACATGTCTTCGAGTGTTTGAATCGTCCTTTCACTTTGGCCGCCCATTTGAGGATGATACGCCGTGCTCAAATTCAATCGGGTACCCAACTCCTTTTGCAAGCTTGCCCAAAAGTTCGACGTCAAACGGCTATCTCGATCCGACATAATAGATTGTGGAACCCCATGCCTGGACACGACCTCATCGATGTAAAGCTTGGCTAATTTCTCCATTGGCAAAGTCTCCCTCATTGCAAGGAAATGCGCACTCTTGGTTAGTCGATCAACAACTACCCAAATTGTATCATGGCCTCACAAGGTTTTCGGTAGCTTTGTCACGAAATCCATGGTAATGTTGTCCCACTTCCACTCGGGAATGGACAACGGTTGTAAACTTCCATACGGTCTTTGGTGTTCCGCCTTGACTTGAAGACACGTGACACACTTCTCCACGTAGTTAGCCACATCCAACTTCATCACCGGCCACCAATAATTTAATTTTAAGTCTCTATACATCTTGGTACTACCGGGATGTATAGAATACTTTGACTTGTGTGCGTCTTCTAGAAGTAACTCTCAATTTCCACCCAACTTCGGCACCCAAATACGACCTTGAAATAGTTTAAGCCTGCGACTATCTTCCGTCAACAGTTCCCTTTGCTTCACCATGATCTCGGACTTGAGGTTTTGCTCTTTGAGCGCTTCCACTTGCCACGTCTTGATGCTTTCCACCAAACTTGATACCACGTCAATTCTTGTAAGGGACAATTTAACACCACCATCATGGCTCCTCCGGCTCAATGCATCCGCCACCACATTGGCCTTACCGGGATGGTAGAGCAGATCACAATCATAATCCTTTAGAAGTTCAAGCCATCTTCTTTGCCGCATGTTGAGTTCCTTTTGATCGAAGATATACTTGAGGCTCTTGTGATCCGTGAAGAGAGTACACTTGGTTCCGTACAAGTAATGCCGCCATAACTTCAAAGCAAAAACCACTGCCGCTAGTTCCAAGTCATGCGTCGGGTAGTTCTTCTCATGTTCCTTCAATTGCCTTGACGCGTAGGCAATGACTTTTCCTCGTTGCATAAGTACACATCCAAGCCCCATCTTAGAAGCGTCACTATACACTACGAAGTCTTCCGATCCTTCAGGCAAGGATAATATCGGAGCTTCGCACAATTTCTTTTTGAGCGTTTGAAAGGCTTGGTCTTGAACATCGGTCCAACGAAACTTAACGTTCTTTCTTGTGAGGGATGTGAGAGGCGTAGCTACCTTGGAAAAGTCTTGGATGAAGCGTCTATAGTAGCCCGATAAGCCCAAGAAACTTCGTATCTCCGACGGGTTCGTCGGTGGCTCCCAACTCAACATCGCTTCAATTTTCGCCGGGTCCACCTGAACACCGTCCTTTGACACCACGTGCCCCAAGAATTGCACTTCTTGAAGCCAAAACTCGCACTTAGAGAACTTTGCAAACAACTTCTCTCTTCTTAGGACTTCCAAGACTTCCCATAAGTGTTGCCCATGATCGGATTCATCCTTAGAATAAATTAGAATATCGTCGATAAAAACGTGATGTTACAGATGGTACAACTTAGATTCGGGTCAGAATGTTCTAGGCAGCTAAGTGAGTAAGGCTGTTTTGATTGAAGGAACGCGTGCCAATTGAATCTCAATCTGCGAGGGCGCACCTTGATGTGAAATTCGTCCCCATAGGATGAAGTGGTGCATTCAAGAGAAAGCTAGTGATGGGCTAAGTTTTGGGATATGTTGAAATTGGAAAGAGTAGGAGAGATAGTGCATGATCTGGAAGTGTTTGATGGGAACTTTGAAATCTCGTATAGTGTTTCACGCCTCTCGTTGAGAGAGCATTTGTTGGAAGTTGGGGAAACAATACCTTGTAAAATATGAAGGCAAATGCGAAGTTAACCGTGATCATGGGGTCTAAGGAAGTCATAGATCGTAAGGTTAAGAGGTTGAGGATCAAAGAGATTCGCCTTGGGAAGGTGCAATGATAAATTCTTAAAGGGAAAGAGCAGCGCGAGAGGTGGAAGTTGAGATGAGGTCCCAATACCCCATTTATTTAACGATGGGATTCCGGGGACGGAATCCTATTGAGGGCGGGATAATGTAATAACCGTGTCTATTTATTATGAGAGGAAAGTAAAAGGGAAATTTGTTATATTTTTAGCAAGGAAGGGCCAAAGTGTAATTATGGAATTAAGGGGTTTTAGTGGTGTTGCCCTAGCCATTTATCTCATTTTTTTTGGTGTTGGCGACTGAAAACTTTTAGCAGAGAGAAGTATTAGGCGATTTGGAGCTCAAATCAAGAAGAGGAGTAATCTGTTGGGATATTGATCTTGGGATCATCTTCTTCAAGGTAACCTCCTTCATTTATCATCTTATGCCTTGGTATTGGATTGATTTCCATTATTTAAACTCTTAAGTGAGAAATTGGATGCAAAACCTCTTTCCTTTTGGTATGAGAAATGTATGAAAGGAGTTTGCTATCAGGTTTTTTGTTTGGAGTTGGGATGTTGTTTAGCATTGTTCATTTAGCAAGCAATTGGTTAAGACTAGTAGGGATTGTTCTGGGTTAGTTTCACCTCCTGTGGTTTAGTGAATCGCTGGTTGTAGGAGCCTAAGGGTTGTGCGAATCGTGGTCTGTGGACGGTTGGTAGTCGACTGTGCTTTGGCACCGGTCGACGTCCAACTGTGTTCGTAGAGCCTCGGGCCGAGGAGGCCGGGCGATCCGAGTCAAAGCACCGGGCGACATTCAATCCATGCCCCGGGCGGCATCCAAGCCACACCTCGGGCGGCGTTCAACCACACCTCGGGCGTGTTTCACAGCCACCAGGCCGAGCCCACCTTCATCAAGCAGTTTAGTGATTGGGCCAATTTCTAATCTAATATAATTGGACTAATTTCCATTTAATGTAGTGGGCTGATTTCATTTATCTAATGGGACTGACCTCATTTAATTTAATTGGGCCAAGTCCTAATTAATTTCAGTTGGGCCGAGTTAGACCTATTGTTCCATGATCTTCGAAGGAATTAGTGTACTTTAAGGAAAGTTTCTGTTATAGTGTATTAACAAGAAATTTATCGGTCATTCTATATATAGGATTCGTTTCCGATCTTAAAAGTAAACGTGATGACTTAAGCAAAGGACGACAAGTGAGTTTTTGTAACGAATTACTTTTGATGTTAAAGTGATTAAAGACAGGTGGAAGTTTATTTTGAAATCATTTTATTATTGTTATACGAACGTTATATAAATGTGCGAGACTTTCTATAAATGTGGTTTAATCTCTTGTTGATTAAATGTATGTATACACTAATGTGAGCAAGTATGGCGTGAAGACGGGGGGTGTCTCCCGCAAATACTTATACCGAGGGGTGTGTCCTGCAAATACTTATACCGGGGGGGGGGGGGGTGTCCCGCAAATACTTATGCCGGGTGGTGTGTCCCGTTCATGCCAATGGGGGGGGGGGTCCCAGTTAAGGCAATATGAGTCAGGCACGCTGTCACCTTAGAGTGACGGTAGTGTATGCGAGAAGCATGGTAGCAAGGGTTGAAATTTTTAAAACTAAATTGGTCTATGTTGTTTTAAATCTTTCTATATATATGTTGTTAAACTATTGTTAGAGGGTACCCACTAGACCTTTCGGTCTAACCCTCGTTATCTTTCAAAATAAAAACCTTTTTCAGGAGAATGCTTCGTAGGAGCTTTCGGTTGATGGAAAGAGAAGTTGTAAGTCGGGAGCAGACATTTTGGAGATCGTCAATCCAAGCTTCCCGACCTAGTCGCTTTTGTAATATCTTAGTTGAGTAATAGGTTGTTTCTGCAAA
The DNA here is from genome assembly GCA_954870635.1 of Arctium minus. NCBI lineage: Eukaryota > Viridiplantae > Streptophyta > Magnoliopsida > Asterales > Asteraceae > Arctium > Arctium minus. The sequence continues at coordinate 8,270,182 of OX941080.1, forward strand.
CTTTGTTATTTAGTTTGGTAGTATTGAGGTTGTTCGGCTTGGATTTTTTTATTAAAGTCGGTTTTGTTTTTTTTCTTCGGGTTGGGTCGTTACATTGGTGGCCACGCTCTTCGGTTCGGCCGTGAGGAGTTATGTCTTATCACAACACTTCGTATTTGTTAGACGAGTGTTCCCACGAGGCCAACTAACGGTGCGAACATCCATAATGTATTCAATCTGATCGGCACTGATGACGAGGGGTGGGCCCATATCGATGACGATTATGTCGTCCGTATTTGTCTCATGATGATGGTTGAGATGTTCTTTCTCGTTCATCAGTCACACCAGCATCTTCCCGACGTTCTACTTCGATCCATTGATGATTTGAGCGTTTTTAATCGGTTTCCCTGGGATCCTATATCTGGGTGTACACCTACAGGCAGATGAATGGAGCGATTCGGAGACGGACGGACCATGGGCAGAGGATGTCGTTATCCGGTTTTTTATTTGCATTCAAGGTTAGTATGTTGATATCAAATTAATATTTTTACATTCTACACGGATTCCCTATTTCTACAAAGTATTTACTACTATCTTGGTATTCTAATTCACATATATAGATCTTAGAGACCTTTCTTATGGCCATCACATATTATATATTGACTACCAGGATGCCACGTGTGGTTCGTTGGGATAGGTCTTCGACCATTGTTGTTAGCCAGCATGCCTATGCTCTCCTGGATGTGTCAACAGTAAGTTACATTGACTACAACGAAAAAAATTGTAATAGATGAGGCCCTCGTGTGGATTTCTAACATGATTATTTTTCAATATATTAGGAGGAGTGGGCCCCATGTGAGATCCTTGTTCCTACGCCGTGGGAGGAGAGCCAGGAATGGTATATCTAGAGCCATAGCTGGTTTAGTAGTTCGGAGGGGCGTCGACCGTCGAAGAGGTCGAGAGTTATGCAGGCTGTTGACGAGGGTGGTAAGTCATTCTAAGTTATCCGATAAGGCATTTACATATTATAACATTATTCAATATATCAGATTAATAAACCATATAGTGACGTGAAAGTTATTAAAATAACAACGTACCGCGCAACCGAGGGCAGCGAAACACATCTCAAAACGTCCTCTACTGTCTGTCCTTATTTTGGTAACGGTACCAGTATTCCGGAGCTCCAAATTATAGAGAAAGCAGGGGAGTCGGGTAAACGATTCTTCAGGGGTACCACGCACCATCGTCAGTGTATAAGCTTTTGCGCGCCAGGCTTTCCAGTAAGAAATATCTATTTTCAAATCCGATCTTACGTCGTTGACAATGTCAGATCCACGGTATGTCGGTATCCTGCACTTTAGGGTAAATATAATTACCCAATACTCTACTATTTGCTTGATGGTGGTTGGGATGCAGCTGCGTCCTCGAGCAAGTATGTACGTCATTCAATATACGAACATGAAACATATTGGTTTTTTCGACAGAGGTCGAATAGATACGCCAAGAACAGTCGTCTTGCCTACATCTGGCTTCGTATCTGGTTTTATTTGACCGGTGCACTCCAAACTCAAAACCCTCTTCAAGAAACTTAAAACCGAGAGCGAGTGTAAGATCGTCTTTCGTAGGGAATACTTGCCCCAAACTTACTCTTCCACTAAGATTATAACGTGGGGGTAGGTTGGGTGTGATGACTGGGGCCGATGATGAAAGTGGAGGGGGCATCTCAAAGAAATCATTTATCCCACCGTATGATTTGATAGGACTAGTTTCTGGTTCGTCGTCGTCTTCATCAGTATCAACATCAGATAAATCCAAGTGGTAAACATAAGACTCCTCATCATGTCTATAAACTTCGTCGTCGTCATCTTCTTCCTGTTCTTCTTCTTCTCCTCCTTCTTGTTGTGTTTCGGGAACAACATCTGGGGTATCATCAGATTCATCCACACCGCCTCCGGTGTTCGAAGTACCACCGAGATCGCTTCCACTAGGCATCGATGAATTGACAAACACACAGAGTGTTGGCGGATTATTTTCACCGTCAATAAATTGAATGAAAGACAAAACATCGTCAGAGTTGCATAACTCATAAATGGCTCCATCATACTTATACAATATTCTAATCATACCAAGAGAAGGATCGATACGAAATTTTCTGTGAATACAACTAACCAACCTCGGATGCGTAATGTTTGATGCTACCTTGACGCGAGTTATCGGTTGATTGGTAACATACTCCCACCCGTGATCATTCTGCTGCCATGAACCCCGCTTAGGAGATGTAACTTCACTTTATCATCTCCGGAACTCATATTAAAAAAAACACACAGAAAAGGAAGATACACAAGCAAATCAATTGTATGAAATTGTGGATGAAAATTGTGATTTACAACTTCAATGGTTGTTGGTTTTATAGCAATAATTTAGGGAATCAATTTGTACAAACACAGGGAAATAATTCATCTACTAAAGTTGATTTGATATCACAACTTGTTGAAAAATACAGTAAACATCAACATGAAAAAGCAACTTAAAAATGTGAAAAAATAGCAAACCAACAAAAATCCAAGGAGAAACCCTAATTAGGAATAAGTTGGCATTGACACGTACCCAGGGAGGCAGGGACGCCCTGGGGCACAATTGCGTATGGGCTCAATTGCGCCCCAGGGTGCCATTGCGTCCCTGGGCTCTAATGCGTCCATTAGGCTATTTTAGTAAAACGGGGAGAGGGATGACTAAGAGGCCAATCCATCCCCGTGTTTTGGCCATTTGGGCCAATTTCCCATTGTTTTTTTCTATGTTATTTCAATCTCTCTATATACATCAATATAAAAGAAAGAGTAAACTCTACTATTGGTCCTTGAGGTTTAGTGAAAAGTTTGAAAGTGGGACCTGAACTTTGATAAGTATAGAAAACATCTTTATGGTTCTCATTTTACTTTGAAAATGGTCCCTGGTCACTAACATCATTAATAAATGTCCGTTAAATGAGGGGTAATATAGTCTTTACCTATTTTCATTAAATTATTTTAAAATCATTATCGTATAAAATAATACTTATTATATAGGGTTAAATTTAATTTTGGTCGCCACCATATGCGGCGGTCCCTTCCCCTCGACAACCTGCACACCACTGTCATCCTTCCCCTCCATTGTAACACCCGGATTTTCGCAAGGTAAGTTTCCGCCCTTCGTTGGTAATCCCTCCTCCTCCCGTCTATCTTTTTGAGTGAAAAATGTTGTGCTTTCGAACCTTAAATCGACCCATGCTAAAATACCAAGTTTTGTTCAATTTTTGGCTTCGGTACAGTGGTCGCGAGAGTGACTCGCGATAGTGACAAGTGTCACTATCACTTGGCACAATCGCCGGAGAGGTACCGAGCCCTCGGTACATTCCACGCGAGAGTGCCTCGCGATAGTGACACTGTCACTATCGCATGCCAAGATCGCGAGCGGGGTGCAGGGGATTAAATGACCTTTTCCTCATTCATTTCTCATTTCCAACTCTTCTAACCTCTTCCCTTTCTCCTCCAAAATCAGTTTCCTTCTTCCCTCACGAACCCTAACCCACTTCCAAGTCATTTCCATGAATTCCAAGATGTTCCATCTTCATCAAGCTTGCAATCTCAACCTCAAGTGCTAGATCAAGTGTTCTTCATTGTCTCATGAGATTTCTAGGTTTTGGGGTTTTTGCTCAAAATCCAAGTGGTGAGTTATTCTTCTCTCTTCTAGATCTTCTCTATAAGTTATACATGTTCTTTCGGTGACTCTCTAGTAATTGTATTCTTTATATTTTGGGTTTGATGGTTTGGAGGAATTACACTAAAATTAGGGTTTTGTGTTATGATGAGATCTTGGGGTAATATGTTTGAGGATCAATTATTTATGGTGGAATATGTTTATTTATGGTCGAAAATGTGTGGATCTAGGTTCGGGAAGCTTGAGTTGAAGAGTTGGAATGGGTGTCCTCGGAAAGCTTTGGGTGAGATCTATGCTTTTGGAGGCCAATGGTTGTGGATTGAAACCTATAGGTTTAACTTAACCTAGCAAGGTGAGTTCAAGTTGATTTGTGAAAACGGTATACATGCCAAAATGTTTATTTTAAAGCGTTTTACCTGAAATTGTTAACTGCTGATAAGTTTTGTTAACTACTGATAAGTTTTGTTAAATGCTGATAAGTCTGGTTAACTGCTGATAAGTTGAGTATTTCAAAGGTGTTTAATTTTATAAACTCATTTAGCACACATCTTTGGGATTTTGGAGCATTATGATAAATAAATCATGTATTTTGGTATTTCTATGATTTATTTTATGGAAGTAGATTTTGAATATGAATGTGTTTTGATTTGTGTTTTAGAGAAATGCATGGTTTTGTGTTATGGGACGTTTTGAAAGAATAAATGTTGTAAACTCACTTGGAAAATGAATTATCCCAATCTAAACTACGTTGGAATTAATTATATGCTTTGGAGCATGGGTTTATATAAATATGGGTTGTTTATATTTGAATTCATTTTATGAATTTCGACGTTGGGTCTTTGGATTTGTTGAGCTTCTGGCTCGGTGTGGATTTTGTTGGGTTTTGAGGACACTTGTCCGTTTTAATTTCTCGATGTTGAGCGTCTGGTTATGATTTGCATTTACTGCATCTTAGTTGAGCATGTCATGTTTTGAATGCTTTGGCTCATTCGTTTTGAGTCATGTAATGGTTAGTTAGTGCAATGGATCCATAGGCACGGTGTTCCTCTGTCCCCGTTTGGGAAGTTGGTTCACCATTTGGCACGGAATAGGCATCGGGCTCCATGGTAAGTAGGGTGTGGGCCTATACGGTCGGGCAGCGTCCCATGGACAGTAAGGTGTAATTCCATTGTGTCCGAGTTGCCTGGTTTTGGGGACTCTCAAGAATAGACCTGGAGTGGTTGACTTGATGTTTTCGGGCAATAGACTTGGAGTAGTTGAGCTCGGTGGGTGTTTTATGTGTAACCCGCATGTTTTGATTTACTACATAACTATGTGACGTACTTTGTGTTCCGTCACGTACAATGTAATCGGGTCTTCCCCGTCACCAATATGTGTGGTTTTGGTTATGGAGTTTTATAATCTATGTTTTCGGAGACGTTTGAGTATGGGTAATTATCTATGATTTAAGGTTTCGGTTATTGAAACTCATTCGAGTTATTGGGATGTCTTGGAAGTTTGAGTTATCTATGTTTTCAACGTTTGATCATTATAATATCATTTATGTTTTACGTGCGCTTTGGGTTTGACTTTATTTAAAGAGGCGTGTGTTTTATGATTTTAATCACGAAAGGGGTGAATGATGAAAAGAGATTGTTTTAAGATTTAATGTATTTCATTTCTAGATGTTTCCAAATTAGTTGTATTGCATTTTGGGAAATTATGATTTTAAATAACATTCCTAAAGTTATCGCTTTATTTATCTCTAACGAAAACTCTTGAGCTCACTAGGCATTAAGCCTAACCTTTTATTTTTCGGCATGTGCATCAGGTTCCAGTTGGGGTTTGGTTCTATCAGTGCTTTGAGGAGTTGAGCTATAGACTTACATGAGAGTAAGTAGATTGATGAAGTCTTCCGCAGTTGGAGATAGTGACTATTATTGGGTTTTAGTAGCATCCGTCTTTATTATAGACTGTATGTAGAGAATAAATGTGTTTATTGAGGTTAAATCCTATATGTGTGTGTAGATAAATTATTTATCGATGTATTTAGAAAATTTTAAATTAGTTGCTATTTCCGAGTTTGAGGGTGTTACATCCATCTCCCCCCTCACCGCTCTTGTGAACCACACCCTCCGGTGCCCCCTCGTCTTCCTCATCAAAGTCGCCGATAAACTCGATTTGTTTTATCTTTCTCTTCGAATGCTCTGACAAACTCGATCTCCCCTTCCCTCATCTGTTTCGTCTGCAACTCTGCCTCCTCCTATGAACCACACCCCCATCTCCATTTCAAGCTTCACCCCATATCCACACCCACTATAGAAGTCAACTCTCTTTTAAGCATCACATTAGCATTCATATGGCAGAAAACGGTGAGGATTAGACCTAATTTCATAGTGCATTTCATCCTCTCGGTAACTGAAAGAGTGATTTTGTAGTAAGATTTTCATCAAATCACTGGAATTTGTTTCAAAATTCCCAGATATAAACTAACCCACATATTGGATGATTGGAATTGGGTTGTTGTTGAGCTTGCTTTGAACGATAGAGGTAATGAGAATTGAGAAATGTTGCTACTTTGACGATAAATAAGGTGATTTCTTTGTATTATCTTAGGGGAATGCAATCACAGTTTTGCTTTCAAAGAGCAATGTCCAAAAATTTGGTAGTACTTGCTTAGGGTCTTTAGTTGTCCCCACCATTGAAGCTTTGAGAATCGTTGCTTGAGGTCTGAATTTGCTTGAGGGAGAAGATGAGTTGGTGTTGTCTTGTGCACATTACTGTCTCAAAGCTATGGAAGCAGTTTTCAGATATGACAATGGTTGGACTTATGGGTAACAAATTTCTTGCAGATCTGAGTGTTTGCCACCACTCTGTTACCATCAATATATACCCCCTTCTCTACCTCTATGTATACATACATATAACAAAAATGTTTTTTTTTTTGGAAAGGGTATCCTGGGCCTATGGACCAGACTAATCCCTGGTAATTAGGGCCTTTGGCCCAACTGCTAAAGCGTGCAGCCCTGAGTTTATCCTCAGTGGCCACAAGTGCTGCTAGTGGGGCTCGAACCCGGGTTGAGCGCTATGAACTCCCCAAGCCTTTACCACCATACCACAACCGTTGTGGTTTATATAACAAAAATGTTGGATGGTGAGATACTCTTTTTATGGCCCATCCAAATCTGTGTGTGGGTGTAGCAGAGAAGTGGTCGGGAAATAAAGCAGGGAGAGAGACGTATTCCTCGGAGAAGAAGGGTTATATGGATATTATGTATGCATCTAATATATATGTATATATTATATAATAATTGTATTATTAATATAATATAAACAAATAAAAAAATATAATATGTATATTTTTAATTTTTTTAAAAGAAATTAGGAAAACAAGTAAAAAGACAAACATGTCCCTCACTCTAACAGATATTATTAACAGGATTAATGATTAGGGACCACTTCCAGAGCAAAATAGAAAGGACAAAGACAACTTTTAGACTTATCAAAGATCAAGTACCACTTTCAGACTTTTCATTAAACCTCAAGGACCAAAGTTAGAGTTTACTCTAAAAGAAATTATCTGTACTATATTATAAAGACGGAATAAAAAACTCTTAATTACTACTTATAAAACATAAGGTACTACCATTTTATGCATACATTTCAAAAATATCTTAATTCACAACTTAGTATGCATAAGGTACAACTCATTTGAATAAAATTCAAACTTTACTTTTTCACTACCTTCCATATTTAAGTTCTTTCCCTTCCATTTGGGGTTTCTCCAAAAGAAGAAAAGTTATTTACTTGTTCAAATTAACATATTTCTTTAATTATGATAGTACATGTATTTTCTTCATGTATACAAGTTTTTAAAGCCTTTTGAATTCTATAAAACTAACTAATAATGAACCTATATATACGTTTAGATACAAAATAATATTATCCAACATTATATTTGTTATTTTTACCTATTCTATATTTCAGTATTTTGATTATGCTAATAAAAAATCTATTTTATAAAATCCTCCACAAAAAAAAATATTTATATTAATAAATGAGTATCAATTCCATAAATAGATGATTATGTGAGATATTGTGTTTGGAAAGGTTGTACCAAAGCATTAAGAAATTGTAAATTAAGTAATTGGCTTTAATTAGTTGTACCTTGTGCTTAAAATTTTGTAATTAAGAGTTTTTTATGTCGTTTTTATAATATAACTAAAAATGTATCCTCGCAATGCAGCGGGTTTCTGAAATCTAGAACTTGGACCCTCAATCATTATTCATACTTTTTGTTAGTCTTTTTTTTATTTTATTTTACGATTTTGAGAAACCTAGATTTAAAAAAAAATATATATTTTTGTTTAGTTTAATTATGGTTTTTTATAAAAAATAATAATAAAAATTTTGTTACGGGTCAAAAAATGTTTAATTTAAATGATAACTATATTTAAGATATTTTATATTTAAAATTAAAAAAGATAACATGCTTCAATAAAAAATAAAAATAAGGTGTTTTATCTCGAATTTTCTTATATTTATCGGTTAGTTATATCAATAGTTAAAAATTTTAGATATTTTAGAAAATAAAAATAAATGCTTATCTGCAGTTAGTTACACGAATTCAAACATTAAGCTTTTATAAGTTGTATTTATGTTTAATCAATTTGTACTTTTGGATTTTAAGTAATATGCATTAATAAGTGGTACCTAATGCATAAATAAAATGAAACATTAAAATCGTGATGTATTTCGATGTATTGCGTGAGTACGATTCTAGTAATATAGTATAGATATATGTATGATCATACTATATTATTTTAAAATATTTATGGAATATGTTATAATTTAAGTATTATTTTCTAATATATCAACATCCCAACATTTTGGAAATAATATTATTTCTAAAGTTAACAATTTAAAATAACTTATTTACTTTTCGTTATCGTAATAAATAAACTTATATAATATATTATTATATGTGATTAAAATTATAGAAATATCTAGTATAAATAATCGTTATCTCTAACTAAATTTGTTGTGAGATACTATGCTTTGATAAGTTGTACCAAAACATTATGAAGTTGTAAATTAAGTAATTGACTTTAATTAATTGTATTTTGTGCTTAAGATATTGTAATTAAGAGTTTTTTATGTCTCTTTTATAATATAGTATAGATATAGATAAATAAAATTCAAACTTTACTTTTTCACTACCTTTCATATTCAAGTTTTTTCCCTTCCATTTGAGGTTTCTCCAAAAGAAGAAAAGTTATTTACTTGCTCAAATTAACATATTTCTTTAATTATGATAGTACATGTATTTTCTTCATGTATACAAGTTTTTAAAGCCTTTTGAATTCTATAAAACTAACTAATAATGAACCTATATATACGTTTAGATACAAAATAATATTATCCAACATTATATTTGTTATTTTTACTTATTCTATATTTCAGTATTTTGAAAAAATATTATCATTCGTTAGATATCGCTGATTAATACATGTTTTTAAAAGTCAAATATACATTTAACGATTACTTTAATATAATTTTTTAATGTTTCATGATTGAAAAAACTCAAGTTTTGCGTTTATCACTACTAATGCTACATAAATTATAAATATATGATTTACTCCATATATATATATATATATATATATTTTCTGATAAATTATTACATTAATTTTTTATTTCCATTTACATTTGCTCATCCCGATGCATTGCACGGGTACACTGCTAGTATATTTTAAAGCTCCAATTTGATTTAAGATGAGTACAAATAACCACCTCACAATTAACCCTTTTCATCCAAGTAAACAATTATTTAAATAATATTAAACCAAAATATGTTGGCAATATATTGACATATGATCAAGCAAAGAAAAAATTATTTACGTAGTTTAAGTAGAATCAAATTCATATATAAAAATCTTGTGTGGTTTACTCAATTGACGATGAAACTATCGACTTCTATGATTAGTTGAGGTAAATACAAGCTGGACAAAAAATATCATGTATAACTTTCAAAGAATACAATTAAAAAAAGTAAAAGAAACAATTTATACGTTTTAGACGGTGATTAGGTAACGATGTTGCAATACAGTGTGTCAACACCAACCCATGTCATGATTGAGACAAACCAATACTTTGGAGAATATCAACCCAACCAACAACCTCTACCCCCTGTTTCATGCTCAACATAATCAAAATTTATTTTTATTTTTTAAAAATAATAATTTATTGTAATAAAAACTGTTATTTATATCTAAAATCTTGTTTAAATACCATAGCATAAAATTGTGAGCAATAAAAAGGAAAAATGATTCAAATTGTTTTCAATATGGGGACTTATTTTTCTGGAGTTGTCAATACATATTAGTGAATGAGATTTTACGTTGGAATTCAATGTAGAGATCTGTGATATTACCACCTTTTTTGAAAACCAACTTATTTCTCTCGGACCAAATGAAGTAGAGTAGTGCCCATTTGGTCCCCGTCCATACCGACTCTGGATTTATATTTTCCATTCTGATTTCGTTTTCTTGTAGAATATCTTGGATAGATTCCACCCCGTCGAGATCTTTTTTCCACCATCTGCCCGTTAGGCTCCATAATTTCTTCACTTCCCGACACGTGACCAGGGCATGGTCCAATGTTTCCAACGTTTCACCACATCTCGGACAGAGCGTCGTGTCTATGTCTATACCCATTTTATCTAAGGTATATCTTCATGGAATCCGACCCATACGTACCCTCCATACGAAGATGCATACCTTCTTTGGGACTATGTTTACCCACTTTGTTTACCAACCTTTTGACTGTGTATTCCTTCGATTCGTCTAGCGACCATTCCACCTTGTCCGCCTTATCTTGTACCGGTGAAACATCGGTCAACCATGTCATGAGATCCTCTAGCTCGCAGTTTTCTCTGCCCCATGGTGTGCGTCTCCACTTCCATTTCCAATGCCATTCTCCATCTACCCATTCACCTCTCTCTGCTATTGTCTTTCCTTCTCTACCTCCAATCGAAATAATCGTGGATACTTCTCTTGGAGAGTCACAGAGTCGCGCCACCTTTCCTTCCATAATTGTGTGTCCTTCCCATCACCGATCTTCTTGCCGAAAGAGCTTGAAAAATTCAATCCCTTGTTGTCCAGTTCTGCACCAAGTCTGATTATGTTCGTCCATGTATTACCTGCACCGTCAAAGCCAAATGAGTTACCCCAAAGGCCCCCCACTCGCCATAGAGACTTTTTATTACCTGAACCCAAAGGTCGTTCTTTTCAACAAGGAAACGCCACCACCATTTACCCACTAGGCCCCTATTAACCGAAGCTAATGACCCAATGTTGAGACCCCCTTTCCCAAAAAAATTTAAGGTGTTTTCCCATTTGACCCACACCGTACCCTTTTTTATATTACCGTCTAACCCCCCCCCCCCCCGCCACCCCAAAAAAAACTACACCTTGCTCTCTCACATTCCCTCACCACTCCACTCGGGGCTCGAAACAAGGAGAAAAAGTACAACGGGATACTCCCCAACACCGATTTGATTAAGGTGAGCCTCCCACCGAACGATACAAGTCTCGATTTCCATGATGCGAGTCTTTTCTTTATTTTATCAATCGCCGGTCTCCAATGCTCCAATCTCTTCATAGAGACACCTACCGGAAGTCCTAGGTATGTGAATGGCATCATACCATGACCGCATCCTACACTTCTCTCCCAATTTGATATCTCCTCCTCCGATACCCCCACGCCAAACACTTTACTCTTTCCCATGTTCTCATTACTTACAGTTCTTTAACTTACCTTGTGATAATATGTAATTTAGGGGTGAACATCGAAAGCGGGTACCCGCCTTTGGAACCGGAACCAGTTCGGAACTGCTGGTTCCGGAACCGATGTGATTGGTTCCGGTTCCGGTTCCAAAAATATGGAACCGATCAGGACCGGTTCCGGTTCTTATTTTTCTGGAACCGTTACCCGCTGGGTACCCGCGGGGTACCGATTCCGGGACTGGGTACCCGGTCCTGTTGGGTACCCAGAATCGGAACCGACGAGTAACCGCTATTTTTTTTAATAAAATATATTTTTTTTATTTATATAAATTTAATAAACTACCTTTTAGTGAAGCATCGTTTGTAGTATTTTTATTAGTGTTTATGCCAAAAATCTCCCAAGGAAAGTTTAAGGTAAACGTGAAGCTTGATCCAACAAAAGAAAGTAACACCAATAATCGTACGATTATAATAAAAATAAAGTAAATGAGACGAGAGAATTGGTGACGCGGAAAACCCCTAAAATGGGTAAAAACTGCGGACAAGTGTGAGTCGTCGTGCATTATGGACATCAACCAGGGACGTCGTCCTTGATAACAAATGTTACAAGTGTAATACAATGTGAAACAATACAGTATAGTGAAGTTAGTCGTGCGTCGTGTGTAGTTAGACTTCGGTCGTGCGTCGCACCACAAACGACAGTAGGCTTTATGAACTTTGAAGAGACTGAGCGAGCTTGAGAACGTAATTCGTGAGTTTCTAAGGTCTGAGAATCAGATGTCCTGAATGTGAGGTTCCATCTTCATATTTATACTCCATTTTTCCGTTGGTACGTCTTGAATGCGTATCTTGATCATTAATAGAATGACCGTTTAATAGCGTCTGTTATGTCCGTTGTTATTGATGATGACTTCCGTTATAATCTTTGATCATAAATGTCTTTGAATCTTGCATTAAACATGATATAACGTATGTTGTAGGTTAGTAACTGAAATCAAGTCGTACGACAGGATTTGTCAGACGAGTTATTGGTTGTTTAGTCGAGGTCGCCCAAAGGAAAGGCGTCGCTTATCTCTCTGGTCGTGCGACAATGGACTGTTGGAATTTCTACCCAAACAGTTTGCCCTCAAATTTAAAATTCAAGCGGCAACTTTTTTGAAATTTAAATTTTAAAATTTAGAACACGTGTCATAAAAGAACGCGGGTAATTCGTATTGAACTGAACCGGTTTGTTTCCAACTAAACAATGACGTCATTCCCTGCAGAATAAACGGTTTAGACAGATAATATTGGACAGGTGTCATGCATTCAGTGGATGTACTCGAAAGGTTGCCTGACACGGACGACACGTGTCGATTCGTCGATTGGCGATTTGATTTTTTGGCGATTTGTTTTCCGATTTTCAGTATAAATAAGGATTGCCCTCAATTTTTTTCTTTTTTACGCTTATCTTTTTAGAGATCATATACCTCCGGCGAGATTCACTTTCCAAACGATCAGAATCCTTTCCGTTCTAAGTTCGAGGTTTAGACTTCTATTTAAGGTACGATTTCCCGTTTTTCCCTCTGTGTCGATTATATGCGTAAGAAGTCCATAGCTAGAAAGCCTAGGAGAGCTTGGGACATCCTTAGTTACTGGCGTGCGACCCTGAATATTCCAGATTTTCAGATGTCGACCGAACCTGTAAGTGTGTATAGGGAAGAGGAAAACTTAGATTACTTTAAAAAACTGGCCAGGATTCCAGATGAAATCAATCTGATGACGCCAGAAGACTTAAGGCCGAACGAGGTTCCGAAGGGGTACTGCGTTCTGTACGAATATCCCTTCAAGATAGGATTTACTTGGCCATTTAGTCCTTTGGCCAGGGCGTTTTTGTATGCGTTTGATTTGACGCCTGGACAGTTAATGCCTAAGTTCTGGCGAATTGTCCAAGTTATCGAGCGTCTCACGGCCGATTGGGAGATTCCGTTCAACTTGAACGACCTCCTGACTGCTTACAGCGTTCGACCGGATAACTATCACCGGTATAGTCTATTCCCTCGAACGAAGGGAGACAATGTACTGGTGCACAATACTGCGGTGAACGACCGTGGTTGGAAACGCCAATACGTTTTTATACAAGTGGCGTCTGTGAACGACGAGGACAGTCAATGGTTGTCGTCTGGATGGAATGAATCGGGTAGGTTTACCGCTTTGTCGTGCGTTTATTTATTTTTTATAATATCTATTCTGATGGTTTCTTTCTCTGTTTGACAGTAATTGACTTCACTAAAGTGAAGCCAAATAGAGATTCTTACGACAAGATTCAGAGGATCTTGGAAAGAAGTATCGCTGACCGTTCGTTTTCTGCTCGGTCAAATGACGAAGAAGAGGAGGTCGTTTTCGTAAAAGAAGCGACGTTCGTCGAGGGTTCTTGTCGAGAAGAAGAGAGGAAAGAATAGAGAGAAGACGAGAAGGAAGAAGAAAGAGAAGAAGAGATGTCTGGTATGTCGTTCGAAAATGCTTCTTTATTTTTGTATTGTATGCCACTTATTTTCTCACTTACTTATTTTATCCAGGGGATGCACCTGCGAAGTCGTCCGCCCTTACACGAGCCGAACAACTGGAGCTTGCCCGCCAAGGCAGGGAAAAATCGAGGAAGAGATCTGATTCTTCTGCGGGGGTAGATATAAGACGGGTCCGAGGAAAACCTCGACTTTCGCCCAAGAAGACGGGCGACGCTGCTTTGTCGTCCCTTGCAGGGACGACACCATCGAAGGGAACCGTTTCTGGGGTCGAGCTCGGAGGCTCGATCAAGGTGACGAAGGACGCCCCACCGTCGGGGGTGTCGGGCGTTGACAAGCCCTTCCTTGCATCTTCTTCCTCCAAGAATGAGGAGAAGAATAAGGAGAAAGTGGGAGAGACGACATTTAAAGTCACTCTCCCATCTGACTTCATGGTCAGTGACGTCCTTGAGAGGGACGTCATTTTTCCACACATGGGGAAATTCCTCCTTCCAACTTTCTATGACCGATACAAGGAGTCTCGGATCGAGGACACTGGGGCGCATGCCGCTGGTCTCTCTTTCATGGTAAATCTTTTTTTATATTTTCATTGTGACTCATTTTTCTTGCTATTAACTCTTTTCATTCTGTCGTATAGGCTTTTCAAGCTAGTCTGAGCTTCTTTGCTCAGATGGAAGGTCTTAGGGCGGCCTTCCCTGACGTCGAGAAAAGGGCCGATGAGGCTCTCGGAAGGGAAAAGGTGGCCCTGGAGGCGGTCGAGGCTGAGAAGGCGAAGGTTGAGGGCCTCAAAACTGAACTCTCCAATGCCCGAAATCTACTAGAGATTTCGGATCGTGAGAAATTTAAGCTCAGGGATCGTCTCCTTGAGCTTGAGGCGTCGTCGACCAAACTAGAGGTCGAGAAGATCAAGGCCGTCACTACTGCTGCTGCTTCTGCTGACGAAATCGCGTCCCTCAAGAAGAGGGTCGAGGAGCTGGAGGGCGACGTCAAGGACCTGGAGATGGAGAATAATCAAGTCGAGGCTTTCTCTCGTTTCACGGCCCGAGACGCTTTGATGAGGCGTCATCTGAATGGGAAGAACCCCATGGCGTCAGCCGCTGAGGAGCTCAAAACCTACCTCGACACCGTGGGGACCGAAAGGGACCTTGATGAAGATGATGACTTGGAGGGGAGCGATGACGGAAAAGAGGCGGCGGCAGTAGCTGATGTCGTGCAGGAACAATCTGACGTTCCTCCTTCTTAGCTTAGTTTCTTTTGTATTAGGGGTCGGCCGTCTGTGGTCGTCCCTTGTCCTTTAAATATCTAATGGAAAAGTTTCTTTTGTCCGTCGATGCTTGTTACTTTCTTTTCTATTTCAACTTATATTTTATCGTACGTCGAGTAAATTAAGAAGATAAATAACCAAAGTACATCATATGATTGACCACACCCTCACAATGTGCTATAATGAAATCAACTGAGATATACGATCGACCAAGTGCAATTATAATAATGATTTTTGGATTTAAATATCAAGTGTAGAAATTAACCTTTGTCAACAATTACGACCAACCGTATACGTGCGATCGTATGAGTATTACCTGACATAAAGATTTTAACTAAGTCGTGCGTCCCTGCGAAAAACAATGTTAGTGGGGTGGTCGTTGGTTTGACCAACGACCCTCCGATGCTTAAGTCAGTAATCTTTCTTAAGAAACAACCAAAGGAAATAAATTCGGAATTTAAAAGAAATACCTCTTTAAATGAACTGCGTTCCAACTTCGTGGGATATCTCGACCGTCGAGGGTTTGGATTTTATAAGATCCCTTACCTACGACACCAGAGATTTGATAAGGGCCTTCCCACTTAGTGGAAAGTTTACCTGCATTGAGCTCCTGAGTGTTTTGAAACACTCGACGTAGGACGTAGTCGCCTTCTTGGAAAACTTTGATTTGGACATTTTTGTTAAAATGTCACTCGACCGCTTGTTTTTGTGACGCCATGCGGATATGTGCTGTTTCTCTAAGTTCCTCTAAGGCGTCGAGGTCATAGCTCAGGTCGACCAAGTTATGCTCAACGGACGTATGTCTCGAAGTCGGTAGTCGTACCTCAATAGGTAACACAGTTCGCATCCATAGACTAAGGAAAAGGGAGTTTGTCCTGTGGACGTACGTGGTGTCGTACGATTAGCCCATAGAACGGAAGGTAATTCTTCCACCCACTTTCCTTTGGCAGCTTTGAGTCTTTTCTTGATCGAATTGATAATAGTTTTATTACTAGACTCGACTAGACCATTCGACTGTGGATA
The DNA here is from genome assembly GCA_954870635.1 of Arctium minus. NCBI lineage: Eukaryota > Viridiplantae > Streptophyta > Magnoliopsida > Asterales > Asteraceae > Arctium > Arctium minus. Next base: position 8,286,414 of record OX941080.1, read on the forward strand.
TCGAGGTGTCGATGTTACCAACTTGATATTCCTTTCTTCACAAAATCTTCGCGTCCGATCACTGATGAATTGTGTTCCATTGTCACATGTTATTTTGGATGGAATTCCAAACCTGATCGTATCTTGCCTTAATGTTGGCCAATAGTAACCTTGTCGAGATATACTATTGGCTAGACTGCGACTTCCTGAGTGATTTCCACATTCACCATCGTGCATATCTTGTAGGATTTTCTGGACTTGCGTCTTGTTGGTAATACATAGTAGATTCAAACCAGTCGAAAATCTTCGATATAATTGTCCTCTGATCATGATGTACCTTGATGCTTTAAATCTGACATTTCTTGCTTCCATTCTGTCATCAGGCATTTGATCGTTCTCTAGATAATTCTTAATGTCGTCCGACCAAGAGTTTTCTTCCTCAATTGGTGCAACCAAAGTATTACCGTCGTCTTTGATGGATGGTGTTGCAAGGTGGACTATTGGGATACTGTCGAACGTCGTTTGATTAAGTGCTGACCCCAAATTGGCTAGTGCATCAGCTTGAGTGTTTTGATCTCTTGGTATCTGCTCGATTATGAAGCGATGAACTTCTTTGCTTCTTCTTTTACTATTTTATAATAGGCAATCATCCTCGAATCTTTTGCTGCGAACTCTCCATTGATTTGGTTAACAACTAGGGATGAGTCGCTTTGGACATGCAGATGTGTTGCCCCCAAGTCATGAGTAATTTTAATTCCTACAATCAGTGCTTTGTATTCTGCCTCATTATTTGTTGCCTTGAAGTACACTATCTTGCCCCCTTGTGGGGACTGTAGGACGACACCCAGGCCTGTTCCTCGTATGTTCGACGAACCATCGACGTCAAACGTCCAAGTGGTGTCGTGCAAAGTCGCCATAATTAATTCATTGGACGTCGTCGCTTCTTCTAGTTCTGGACTAAAATCTGTAACAAAATCTGCCAAGACCTGTGATTTGATCGTCATTTTAGGCTTAAAATCCAGATCATAATTACTGAGGTAGATGCTCCATTTAGCTAGTCGTCTTGTTAGTTCAGGTTTTCTTAACACAGATTTCAATGGAAAGTTAGTTACAACAGTTATAGGATGCGATTCAAAATAATGCCGTAACTTCTTAGCGGCCATAACTAACGAAAGCAAGAGTTTTTCTATGGATGAGTACCTGGTTTCAGCGTCTAATAAAGTTTTACTTACATAGTAGATCGGCAATTGTCGTCCATCAGTTTCTCGTGTAAGGACTGCACTCACCGAATTAACACTGACGGCTAGATAGAGTTGAAGAACTTCACCTTTCTCAGGTTTGGAGAGGAAGGGAGGTGATGTCATGTATTCCTTGAGTTGTTGCAACGCTTCCTCATGCTTATCAGTCCATTCGAATCCTTTATTTTTTCGTAGGACATTGTAGAATAGGTGACATCTGTCGGACGACCGAGAGATGAATCTGTTTAATGCTGCTACACGTCCTGTTAGACGTTGGACTTCTTTAAAATTTCTGGGTGATTTTATCTCGATAATTGCCTTGATTTGATCTAGGTTAGCTTTGATTCCTCGTCGTGTGACCATGTAACCGAGGAATTTGCCAGCTCGAACTCCAAAAGAACACTTTGTCGGATTTAACTTCATTTTGTATTTACGCAAAATGTCGAACGATTTCTTCAAATGTCCTATATGATCGTCCGTATGTTTTGATTTGACGAGCATGTCGTCGATATATACCTCCATAGTGTCGCCCAAATGTTCTTTGAACATCATATTCACTAGCCGTTGATACGTCGAACCTGCATTCTTAAGACCAAAAGGCATTACTTTATAACAATAAATACCTTTATCTGTCATGAAGGCCGTTTTTTCCTGATCGTCGGAATGCATCAATATCTGGTTATATCCAGAATATGCGTCCATGAAGGTGAGTAATTCGTGTCCAGCTGTAGCGTCAACCATAGAATCAATGTGTGGCAACAGAAATGGATCTTTTGGACAGGCCTTGTTAAGGTCTGTGAAATCAATGCACACTCTCCATTTGCCTTTTTTCTTTTGGACAACTACAACGTTGGCGAGCCAATCTGGGTATTTGACTTCTCGTATCTTTCCTGTTTTAAGCAGATTATCAACTTCGTCGTTGATAACTTTATTTCTTTCAGGTGCAAATTTTCGTCTTTTCTGCTGAACGGGTTTGAATGAAGGATCGACGTTGAGTTTATGAGAAATAATACTCGGATCGATACCCACCATGTCTTCATGCGTCCATGCGAAGGAGTCATAGTGGTCCTGAAAAAAAGAAATTAGTCTCTTTTTAAAGAATGGATCGAGTGTCGAACCTATGTAGACCATCTGATCAGGCTTATCCTGGTTTAGAACGACAGCTTCCAAGCGATAATCGTCATCAATCTCAGGAACGTCCTGACTCTGTAATTGCTATACTGTCTGCTTCGGGGGCTTCAAAGAGACTTTGTAACATTCCCTAGCAACTTTTCTTTCGCCTTTGATCTCTTGTACTCCCCATTGCGTGGGGAATTTCAAGGTTTGGTGGTACGTCGAGGGTACAACTTTCATATCGTGGATCCATGGTCGCCCAAGGATAACGTTATAAGCCGATGAGCAGTCGACGACGTTGAACTTCGTCTGCCTGTTGATTCCTTTAGCATATATAGCAGTGTGATTTCCCCCATGGTATTTGTCGCTCCTCCGTTAAATCCAACGAGTGTAGTCGAGCGTCGGGTAATCTCGATTTTTGTCGATCCCCATAGCTTTCACTGCATCAAAAAAGATAATGTTAGCAGAACTACCTCCGTCGACAAGTATCCTCTTCGTCAGGCAATTTCCAATGCTCAATTGGATAATTAGTCCGTCATGATGTTTCTGGTGTACGTCGTCGAGATCTGATTGGTCGAACGTTAAGGGCATACTTCTAACTCTACGTCCTCCTTGGGTCTTGCCCCCTTTGGAATTGGTCGGTCGTCGGGACCGCGACTAGCATGTCTCTTAGCAGCTGAATATGTGGTCCCACAGACATCAGAACCTCCGGTGATACAATTAATTACCTTAGCATGCTCTGGGGATGTGGGACGCACATCCTTCTTTTCCGTCAATTCTTGTAAATAACCTTTCGAGTCAAGCCAGGAAAATTCTTTCTTTAGGGCGATGCAATCATCCGTTACATGACCGAAGTCATTATGGAAATCGCACCATTTTGTTTTGTCTTTCCTATCATTGTCTTTGTCGCTTTTCTTTGGCCATCAAATGTTTTGTTGGAGCTGTTTCAAGGACGCGACGACGTCCTTGGCTGATCCAGGGAAGCCATAAGATGATATCTTAGGATACTGGATAGATTTGGAAGTCGTAGACCCTTTCTTCTCAAATCTGACATTTGAAATTTGTCTGGCAGGCTCTGATCGACCGGTCGGCTTCGGTTTGAAGTCTGGCTTTTTAACACCTAAGCCTTTCCTGTCGCTCGAGTGTTTATTTCTGAAAACGAGGTCATCCTCGACCCTCATATGAGCGATCATCCTTGCTCGTATGTCTTCAAAGGTTTCGGGAGGATATTTCGTAAGGTCTAGATACAACCCTGAACTATCGTCCAGACCCCGTTTGTATGCTTCTATGGCTGTTTTTACGTCGCGATTTCGGATACCGATCATTTCCGCGTTGAAACGGTTAAAATAGTCCCGGATGGACTCTCCAATTTTCTGTACGACATAATAAAGGTCGCTCGTCTGTTTTTCCATTTTTCGGCTGCTTGCGAATTGTTGAGAAAATTGGTTCACTAACTCTGCAAAAGACCCGATGGTTTTGGGTTTGAGATTGATCAACCATTGTAACGCTGCTCCAGTCAAGGTTGCTCCAAAACTCTTGCACATGCAGACTTCTTGAAACTGATGCGGTATCGAGACAGTCCACATAAGTTGTTTGTATTGGGCGACATGTTCTGTCGGATCAGTGACGCCTGAATATTTTGGGGTAAAGGTCGGGATGTTATACTTCTTTGGGACGTCCACCAACGCGATCTCATCAACGAACGACGACGCCTGAAATCTTGTACGTGGCTCGACATTAACTAGAACTGCTGCCCCCGGCAATTTGGCTAGCATCGACAAGACACGCTCATTCTGCTCTTCCAGAAGCTTCAATCGTTGTGCAACGGGATCTATCGGGACACCACTTGGGACACCCAATGGAACATAACCTGATCCGTTGAAACTAGTCTGCCGGGAGGAATTAGAGGCATATCCATTGAATGGAATAGAGGCCATAGGCATGGTTGGGATTACGAAGGTCGCAGGATTAACTGGTGGTGGACGAGGATAATTAGGCAATGGAGGCGGCACGTTCCAATGTAACACCCGGAAATTCTCAAGGTAAGTACTTATTTTCTTAAATATGTTAACTGTATTTATTTGAAAATACGAGACTTTATATACGCATGTGGTTATTGTTATTATGCTATGATGTTACTTGGTTAGTATTAAAGATGCATGTGTTTAGACCTCGCACTCGTCCTCGAATTTGGTTAGATTTTCGGGCTGTTTTGGGGTTGGCGCGATTGTGCCTGGCGATTGTGCCATTGGCACTATCGCCGGAGGCACTATCGCCAGGATGTACCATAGGTTGGGGAAGGCCAGCGATTGTGCCTTGGCACTATCGCCGAATTGGTACCGCGGGTGCCTAGTTCTTCGCGATTGTGACTCGCGATAGTGCCCTTGGCACTATCGCCGACGGGGGAATTCCATTTAAATGAGTTCCAGCCGATTTTAATTCATTGTCAACACATTTCATTTCTCTCTTTGGCGATTTTGGCTCCAAGAAAACTGGTCTATCCCTTCCCAAACCCTAATCCACATTTATACCAAACCCTCTTGGTGGTTGGGGTCATTGATTACTTGCATTAAATCACCTCAAGGAAGATTTCTAGGGTTTCTTCAAGGCAACTCCTCATCTCCAAGTTCATCCTCCAACTTCTAGGGTTTTCATCTTTTCTAGGTTTTGGTTCAAAACCTAGATTGTGAGCTTACTAACCCTTTTGTAAAAACTAGATACACATCATTTACTTTACTTGTTATCATTCTTGTTATTACTCAAGTGTTCTTATTTAATGTACAAGTATTTAGGGATTTCTATGGAAATATGTATGTGAGTAACCTACTATGATTCACTTATGCATATCTTGGTATTATGATGATTCCTACTTGGAATGCCTTTTGGCGACCTTATATTCTCACGAAGTATTTGGATGATTACTAGGTCATATGATGGAATTTACATGCTTGGGATGGTAATGTTGTGTTCATGGTTGATATCCGAATATGTTGGGTTAAAACACATCTTGAGATCTCCTATTTGCATAATGTGGACGAACCAAGTCAGTGATTCACTATAGGGATGTAGGTGGGTGACATTTGGGGAATTTCCTGAGTGGTAGTCCCCTATGTGCCTAGACCTACGCCGTCGGGGAATTTCCTAAGCGGTAGTCCCCGATGCGTGTCGGGCCTTTGGGTTGCCTTTGTTATTTGGCTTCAAGGTACATCGCCTCTTTGGGTGAACCTGATTGGAGATATGGGTCGCTCCTGTTGACTCCACCTCTACGTGATTAAATGATTAACTGCTGATAAGAACTGTAACTGTTTCTGGCATGTTTTCACTTGTGCAACTCACTAGGCTTTTTGGCCTAACACTTGTTTGGTGTCGATGTGTATCTCAGGTGTTAGCGGCGCTGCTCCTAGGCAAGTTTAGATGCTTGGGCGAGAGTTTGGGGATTTTGGCACTTGAACTAGTTCTGGAAGATTTGGGTTTATAGATGACACCCCTATTTGTAATCTCTTTTCTAAAGTGTAGAAATTATATTAGTTGGTTGTTGTTTATCTATCCGTTAAATTACATTTGTGATTAAACATGCTTAGTGTACTATTCCCCTTTTTGGGAGGCTCTTGCTATGGCAATTTATATACCACTTTTCCTCTTTTGGAAAGTTTTTGTTATCCCTATTTTTAGGGTGTTACAAGTTGGTATCAGAGCTTTAGTTTAAGTGAACTAGGTATTGTTGTAGTATATCTAGACTTAAACTTTAGACTTTATGACTTCACTGTCCACTTGGGGTAGAAATCCTAGGTGGGGAGAGCGTTAGGATTTACGGAATTACTGTAATTGAAAGTTGTGATGATGGTGACAAGAATTCTTGTGTATGGTTCGTTCATAATTTCACTTAGCTACTGCTATTATGAATGCATTGTTACGTGAGCATGCTTGGTTTACTATCATTATGATAATTGATGAAGGTAGTAGTACGTACAATGAGTTCAACTCGCTTAGTCTTTTCTCAATCTTTTTCTCGTACGTGCGTGGCAGATTTAATGGTAAACACTCGGAGTAGGTTGCCGGACATGCCAGAGGGTCAACCAGAGGTGGAATCTGCAGCTGTACGACCTCCCGTAGGCGTAACCACCGATGACATTCCTGTACCCAGAATCTTGGGAGGCAGACCTGAGCATATTCCGCGCCGGAACCTCAATACGGGTAATGCCATCATCGAAGAAGTTACCATGGAGACCCGGCTTCGGGATAGCATGATGTTGGCCATGAATGCGGCCTTGGCTCAACAACAGTTGGCCATGACTTCGGCCATGACCCAACAGCAAGAGTTTTTCATGAAACTCCTAGAGGATCGAGACGCTAGCCACCGACAACCTGAGACGATGGCTGAAAACATTATTGTGGGGTCGGGTGGACCAAATGTGGTAACGGTCGAGGAACCATCCGCTGAAGGGATCCGGACAAAGACTAAGGGGTGCACTTACAAAGCGTTTCTGGGGTGCCACCCTAAGGAGTTTGCGGGTTCAGATAACCCGGTTGCTTGCATGTACTGGCTCAAAGAGGTAGAGATGGCCTTTGAGTCAAGTGAGTGTGATCCTTCTCAACGGGTCAAGTTCGCTTCTCAACTACTTCGGGGAGAGGCTTTGATTTGGTGGAATCTCACTCGATCAGTTCTCACTCCTGAGGTTCTGACTAAGTTAACTTGGCCGGTGTTCAAGGAGAAGATCATGGACAAGTATTATAGTGAGCGTTCGATGGATAAGTTGGAGCGGGAGTTCCGAGATCTGAAGAAAGGGAACCTGTCTGTGGTTGGCTACTCCAAACTCTTTCTGGAGAAACTAAACTTGGTGGGACATCTAGTCCCCGATGAAAGGTCGAAGATTAAGGCCTATCATCAAGGGTTACCGGCCGAGATGCAGACGGCGGTAAGGAATGCCAAGTGTTCGACTCTACAAGAGGTTATCGAGGAGTCCTTACTCGTTGAGGACGACATCAATGCCGAAAGGGATGAGAAGAAGCTTGTTGGTGAGAAACGGAAATGGGAAGGGCCATCTGGGCCCGTTCGTCAATCAAAGCCTTTTGTTAGTGGGAGAGCTGGCGACTCTCGTAAAAGTGATCAGTGGTGCCCAAGGTGCAGAACCAAACATTCGGGCGCATGTGCTTCCAAAACCTATGCGGGTCCGGTGAGTTGTGCTAGGTGTGGCAAAAAGGGTCATGTGGCCCGGGACTGCACTGTTCGTCCGTCGGTGTGTTATGAATGCCAGGAACCGGGGCACATAAGGAGGAATTGTCCAAAGTTAGCGGGGAGCAATCAAGTCAGATCTGTTGGGTCGACGGCTAGGGTCGACCAATCGCCGAGGGTGCCGAGCCGAGCTTTCCGGATGACTACCGAGGAGGCGAAGGAGACCGCTGACGTTGTTTCGGGTACATTCCTAGTAAACTCCTTGCCTGCTCATGTATTGTTTGATTCGGGTGCTACGTGTTCTTTTGTATCAGATGTTTTCTGTAAGCAATTCGTCACTCCTATTAGTGTCCTTTCCGACGCACTAGTAGTAGAGATAGCCAACGGTGATAAAGTAATTATCCGAGACCGTTATTGTGATTGCACCCTAGAGATCGACGGGAATTCTTTTGGGGTAGATTTGCTACCTGTCAGGATCGAATTCTTAACAAGAATTAATACTCATAAACTAATATCAAAGAAGTTGCGGAAAAACACTTTGATATTTAATAAAACAGTAATCAAACACAGTATATAATGATCAAACAGTAAACTTGTATTGAATGCTTAAAGTTACAAGATTACACTCTCAACCTCAATATTGATGAACAGACTCACCAATACGAATTCTACTTCTCTAGAATTAGGATCTATGCCTTGAGGTCGATTTTTCTCTTGAAAAACAATTATCAAAAGTTATTTCTATCTATTCTACACATTCTATACATATACTGATAAAAAGATAATTACAAAGAATAAACAAATCTTCAGTATATCTTCCATGTATATCTTCTAAGTATATCTTCAGTATATCCAGATGTAGTACTTTCCATCCGTATCTCTTTAGCAGCACTAATAATGCTCAGCAGCATTAACTTCAACTAGCAGCATTAACTGCAAGCAGTACTAACTACTAGCAGTACTAACTAGCTAAGCAGTACTAACTTTGTTCAAGCAGTACTAACTTTAACTAGCAGTATTAATTCTACTAGCAGTAGTAACACTTAGCAGTATTAATCTTCAACTTGTTCTGGCAGTAGTAACTACACTTGTACTAGCAGTAGTAACTACACTTAGTAGAATCTTCAGTTCCCAACAATCTCCCCCTAACTTGACTTTTAGAAGAGAAGTCAAGTTCTTCAGATATTCTTCCAGATGCTCTTTTTAATGCTCCCAAAACTTCCAAGATCACGCTACTAAGTCTGGATTCAGTCCCAAACTCTGATTGATTATCCTCTGAATGAGATACTTGGCCATTTCTGAATTTGGTGCACAACCCAACTTCTTCTTTAGCATGGCATGAACCTTCAGTCTGGTGTGATTATATACTCTATCCACTAGGAAGTATTCTGTGTGATTTCTATCCAAAGTCACTGCATATACTCCACTAGTTTCATATAGAGTCCAACTTGTGACTTCTTTAAACACACTCTTGATGACCTGGTTCACTTCTTCAGGTTTGAACATCATGCATAGATACTCCATCACCAGTTTTGTAAGAGAAATTCCTGGAGTATTCAGATGGTCTGCATACAGCTTAATTCCTATGTCAAACATCTCTTCTATATCAGATCTAGAGCATGTTTTGACAACCTTGATCCAAGTATTGAATATTTCATACTTGTCACCTTTCCTCTTTAGTCTGATGTAATCTTTTCCATCCATTTTCAGAACATCCCAGTGAATGATCTCTGGTGGCTTAACTCCAACAGGTTCTGCAGAAATTGGTTCAGGCACTTTGTCCATCACTACCATATATAAGCTTACATCATCTTTGATTGATGACCCTTGCTGGCTTGATGACTCAGGTGCCACTTCTTCTTCAGCAACATTTTGTTCTTCTTCTATTCTAGACTTCTTATCTTTCTTTCTTTTGGCCATCATCTTGGTTCTTTTCAAAGTCTTTTGAACCTGTACTAGAGTAGCTTCCTTCTTCTTTTCTTCCTTTTCCCTTTCCATTTCTTTTATAGGAGTTCCCTCTTCACTTTCAGGGAATGGTTGATTCATATCTATATCATGTCTCTCCTTTGCCTTCTTTTCAAACGCCACTCTATCCTTTTCATTGCTCTTCAGCTTCTCCATTTCTTTCTCATATAGATCCTTGATTTGATCAAAATTCATCTTCACAAACATTTCTTTCTTTACCCCAATTGCACTTTTCAAGAAAGTTATCATTTTGTTTCTTTCCTGAGTGGCAAGGTAAGTTTGTGAAGGTCTTCTCTTCTTTGCACTTGATCTGGCCATCATAGCCTTTCTCAAGGTTATTGCTCTTTGCTTGGCTTTTTCTGTTTCCAATCCTTTCTGGAATGCTTCATTTAACTCATTTGCTAGTGCTCTGGCCATTTCTCTGTCTTTTTCAACCTGTTCCTTTTCTGCTAGATCTAACTCTTCTTGCACTTTCTTTGCTAATGCTTCATCTGACTCAATCATCTTTTGCTTTTTAGATGGTTGATCAGATTCTATCATCTTTTCTTTCCCTTTTCTTTTTATATCTGCAGCCATGTCTTTCTTTTCTGATTTCTTGTCTCTCCCTTCATTTATGACCACTCCCTTTGCTTTGGGAGTGTCATTCTTAGCTTTGATTAGCACTTCAGCTACTTCAATTTCTGTTGGTGTTAACTCTGTTACTGCTGCTTGTGAGGTTTCAGCAGCATTAACAGTTTCTGCTTCCTTCTCCCCCTCAACTTCAACTCTTTCTTTATCAAACTCCCTTTCCCTTGATGCTTCTTCCATGTTGATCTCCCCCTTTTTGGGAGCATCAGTCTCTGGTTTCCTCCTTCTGAGCACAAATTGTTTCTTCTTCTTTTGCAAAATCAGTTTCCTTACCATTTGCTTCAACTGGATGATTTGTTCTTGTTGTGACAGTACAATGAGTTTTAGCTCTTCTATTTCTTTGCCCTGTTTGAGTACATCCATGTTGATGTTGCCCATTGCCTCCATCAATTCATCATAGTTATATCTGTCCTCACCTTCTCCAGGAGTGTTACCCCCTATTGAAGGATCATTGGATCTTTTAGTAGTGGAAGTCTTCTGCCTAGCAGAAGCACTATCCACCCCTGTGGTTTCTTGGCACCAGGGACCTTCAAATGATTGCTCATTCAAAGTTGCCATGGGGGAGGTCTTATTGATGTTACCACTGTCCTCCTCTGTGTTAGCAGGAGTAGTGGCAGCCTCATCACCCATATGCTCTATCTCCTCCTCAGAGAGCACCTCCTTTGGGTTGGGAGACACCCTTGTGGTTTCCCTTTGGATATTCTCTAGGGGAGAATTCTCCCTTAGAGGGCTTAAAGGCTGTGTGGGTGATGGTACAAGAAGGGAAGGAGCCTTCTTTACCTGTTTTCTTTGATAAGTTTGGGTAATTGGAGAGGTTGGTTTTGTAAGAATGGACTGGGGAATTGTTTTTGAGTGAGAAGGTTGGGCTTGGCTAGCAGTGGGATGGTCTAATGAGGGCCTTGACCCTGCTGCCATACCTTCAGTGGTTTGGGACACCACCATCATTGTAGAGAACAATGGGGTGTCAACTCCTTCCGAGTCCCCAGCAGATCTTCTCATATTTGAGAAAACCTTGCCTTTTGGGGGTTTAGGTACATATACCCCAACAGGTTGAGGTATATCCGTCAATTCATGGTTAATTACTTCCTGAACAAATCTGGGATACATAAAGAAACTCTTTTTGTTTCCCATATTTGATACAAGATCATTGAAAATCATCTTTGAGAAATTGTACCTTCTGGATGTAGCCAAGCATACCAAAGCATATGCAATTGGACTGCTGAACTCACTCCATCCAGTGGTCTTTTTGGAGATACAATGCATTAGGGTATGAACAAGAAAACGCCATTGGGGTGAAAATTTTGCTTTTGAGAATTTGAAAACACCCAATGGGCCTCCATACCCCATTCTAGTAAGATTAGAAAACAGTTCATCATTAGAGATAGACATTATACCAGCGGCATCGTCTAGACGTAGACTGATGCGAATGACTTCTTCAGTAACTGTAAGTGAGTGATCACAGATTCTTGTCTTGATCATTTGCACACCATTTTCCACAACAATGGTTGCATTAGCCCAGAACTGCCTTTGGTGCTCAATGTAGATTGTAGGTGATACAGTAAGAGCATGAGCAATGTGGCTCGACTTCAGAAAGTCGACTATCTGATGAAAACCTTCAGCTTGTTTTGGCTTTTGTAGCATCGCAATCTCGTTGTGCTCGTCGATGAATGTCATGGATGCCATTGATCTTAGCGAAAACTTGCCTGAAAACTTCGAACTTGAGAGAGAAAAGGTTTTGAGCGCAAGAGAACAGTATGCAAAGAGTCGTTATGAACTTTTAGGCGGGCAAAAGGTATTTATAGTATTCGGAATATAAGCAGTATTAACCTAGAGCAGTATTAACTGAACTAGCAGTATTAACCACGAGCAGTATTAACCACTAGCAGTATTAACTGAAATAGCAGTATTAACCACGAGCAGTATTAACCACTAGCAGTATTAACTGAAATAGCAGTATTAACTACTAGCAGTATTAACTAACTAGCAGTATTAACTGCGAGCAGTATTAACCACGAGCAGTATTAACTGAACTAGCAGTATTAACTACTAGCAGTATTAACTAACTAGCAGTATTAACTGCGAGCAGTATTAACCACGAGCGGTGTTAACTGAACTAGCAGTATTAACTGAACTTACTCCTTTTAAACTTGCTAAATACTGAGTACTGCTATGCATATCCTGAAAAGAAGATTAGTAACACCAAGAATAACAATATACAGGTATAGACTCACTTTTTGAGAAGAAGATTATTCAAAGTTTATCATTCCCACACTTGTTACCAAGAAAGTGAATCTACTCACATCAAAAGCTTTAGTGAATAGATCAGCAAACTGATTATCAGTGTGAACTTTGATAACTTGAATAAGTTTCTTTTCATTACAATCTCTTATAAAGTGATACCTGATTTCAATGTGCTTTGTCTTTGAGTGCTTGACTGGATTATTTACAATGCTAATAGCACTGCTGTTGTCAATAAAGATTGGAGTATGTAGAAAGGTTACCCCATAATCCAGCATTTGATTCTGAATCCATAAGACTTGAGAACAGCAACTTGCAGCTGCTATGTACTCTGCCTCTGTTGTAGATGTGGATACGGTGGTTTGTTTCTTGCACTGCCATGAGACTAGTCTAGCACCCAAAAACTGACATCCTCCAGAAGTAGATTTTCTGTCCAAGTTTGCCCCACCTAGATCACTGTCTGAGTATGCTATTAGGTCAAAAGGTGAGTTATGCGGATACCAAAGTCCCAATCTGGGTTGCCCTTTGAGATATCTGAATATCCTCTTAACAGCTTGAAAGTGAGATTGCTTTGGCCTAACTTGAAATCTTGCACATACACAGACTGGAAACATAATATCTGGCCTTGATGCTGTGAGATACATGAGAGAGCCAATCATGGATCTATAAAGATGCACATCCATATCCTCCCCCTCAAGATCTGCTGTGATCTGCTTGTGTGTTTCCATAGGTGTGCTTGCAGGTTTTGATTCTGAGAAACCAAACTTGGTTAGAATATCCTGCACATACTTGGATTGACATATAAAAATGCCATCTGACTTCTGTTGAACTTGGAGTCCAAGGAAGAAAGTAAGTTCCCCCATGGAACTCATTTTGAACCTTTGATGCATTAAATCCTCAAACTCCTTGCACATATTGTTTCTTGTAGAACCAAAAATAATGTCATCAACATATATTTGGACCAGCAAGATATCCTTCTTCTTTCTTTTGATAAATAGAGTCTTATCAATGACTCCTCTTTCAAAGTCATTTTCCAAGAGATAGGATGACAGGGTGTCATACCATGCTCTTGGGGCTTGATGTAGTCCATAAAGTGCTTTCTTTAATTTGTATACTCTGTCTGGATAGCTTGGGTTTTCAAACCCTGGTGGTTGGCAGACATATACTTCTTCTTCAATTGACCCATAGAGAAAAGCACTTTTTACATCCATTTGGTAGACTTTGAAGTTCATGTAAGAAGCATAGGCTAGGAATAGTCTGATTGCTTCTATCCTAGCTACAGGTGCAAAAACTTCTTCATAATCTATGCCCTCTTCTTGAGTGTAGCCTTGAGCTACCAGCCTTGCTTTGTTTCTTATAACAATACCTCTTTCATCTCTCTTGTTTCTGAAAATCCACTTTGTGCCAATTGCTCTGTGACCTTTAGGAAGGTCTACTAGATCCCATACATCTTGTAGCTTGAACTGTAACAATTCTTCTTGCATTGCTTCTATCCAGCTAGATTCTTTCATAGCATCATGTGCCTTTTTCGGCTCAAGCTGGGATAGAAAACATGAGAGCACTGTATGCTGTTGATCTTGCATTTCCTGAAGCCTGCTTTGATGTCTAGTCATCATGGGAGAAGAGACATCACCTATTATCAACTGTGGAGGATGATTCTTTTGAACTCTTGTGTTATGACTAGGTTCTACATTCAGTCCAGCCTCTAGATTAGAGTCATGCAATTCAACTGAAGTGTCTTCAGATGTCACTTCTGATTCTTGAGTCTCCTCATCTCTAGTGTCTTCTTCACTCTGACTTGGTTCAGTAAATGATTCCTTTTCACAGTCTTCATTTACTGTGGGTATGGGAAAAATCACAGATTTAGATATACTTTCTTGAACTTGTGTGATCTCTGATTCTCCACCATCTGTTCCTGTATACTCATTACTGAAACCAAAAGAGTTAGTTAGTGAATCAATGTCAAATAGCCATTGAGGTCCAGACCCAACAGGATTTGGTGTGTTCTCATTGCATTTGACATTGTCACTTTCTTCAATTATTCTAGAAGAAGAGTTAAAAACTCTGTAGGCCTTACTCTGAGATGAGTATCCAACAAGAAATCCATCATCTGCTTTGCTATCAAACTTACCTAAGTGAGATTTGGTATTTAGAATTGTACAAGGACACCCAAAAGATTTGAAGAAACCAATAAAAGGTTTTCTTTGATTTAAAAGCTCATATGGGGTCTTGTTCTTTTGCTTGACCACTAGAACTCTGTTTTGGACATAACAAGCAGTATTAACTGCTTCAGCCCAGAATGTAATTGGCAATTTTGAATCAGCCAACAGAGATCTAGCAGCCTCTATTAGTGTCCTATTTCTCCTTTCAGCAACACCATTCTGTTGAGGAGTTCTAGGAGCACTATATTGTCTCTCAATACCTTTTCCTTCACAAAAAGTGTTTAAATCATGATTTTTAAATTCAGTTCCATTATCTGATCTAATGACTTTTACTCTTTGATTAGTTTGGTTTTCAATTCTTAGAATAAAGGATTTGATAAGATCACTTGTTTCATCCTTAGTCCTTAGAAAATATACCCAAGTAAACCTGGAGTAATCATCAACAATAACCAAGCAGTAAGATTTCTTGCCTATACTCATAACATTTGTAGGACCAAACAGATCCATATGCAATAACTGGAGACAAGAAGAAACAGAATTTAACTCTTTGGTCTTATGAGAAGTTTTGTGTTGTTTGCCTTTGAGACAAGCAACACAATGATCATCACATGAAAAGACTTTTGAAGGTAAACCTCTTACAAGGTTATTTTTAACAAGATTGTTCATAGTCTTGTAATTCATGTGACACATCCTTCTGTGCCAAAGGGAGGATTCATCTATAGAAGCTTTTGAAACAAGACAATTTAAAGATGAATCACTATCAACATTGTCCAAATCAAGACAGTAAACATTGTCCTTCCTTGGAGTTCTAAGTAGTATCATGCTTTCATCAACTACCTTGAACCCTGGAGCAAGAATCATACACTCAGTATTAGTAAATAATATACTATGTTGTTTGTCACAAACCTGTGATACACTTAACAGGTTGTACTTTAATTGATCAACATAGTAGACATCCTCAAATGTCATCTTACCTTTGGTGACATTACCTTTTCCACTTATCTTACCACCAGTAAGATTGTCTCCAAATGCAACATGTCCTCCATTAATTTGCTTGAAATCCTGAAGGCATGACATGTTGCCAGTCATGTGCCTAGAGCAACCACTATCAACATGCCATATGCTCTTTCCCTTGAGCTGTTGGTTGCCCTCAGATGGGAGATCAGATACTTTAGCCATGAGAGCTTGATTCTGAATAGCTTCTTCTGCTTGATCACTCCAATCAAACCCCATTCCTTGTTGAGAAACAAGGGCTTGAGCAGAGTTTCTATTGTTATTGAAGCTTCCAGATTGAGCTTGTTGATGGTTGTTGTTGTGAGACATTCCACTTCTGCATTCTCTAGCAAAATGTCCCTTAAGATGACATTTGTAGCATTCTACCTTTGATTTATCAAACCCTGCTCCATCTTCTCTTCTTTGTGAGAAGTTGTTTCTTCCAGTCCTCTTTATAAACTTTTTAACCCTCATGGAGAGCATGACCATCTGCCATTTAATATCCATCTCTTCCAGATCATCAGGATGAAGTTGTTCTAAGTCATCATTGATCAAAGAAGAATTTCCATGATTAGAAAGAAGAGCTTCAAATACATAATCAGTGCCTTTATCTAGATTTGATCCATTAGCAGCATTAACTGATTCAGAGTTAGCAGTAGAATCAATTGATGCTGATAGGAGTGCAGCATTATGAACATATCCAGAAGGCTTCTTCTTTGCCTCCACCTCAGCTTCAAATACTCTAAGATCATTGTACAGATCATCAAGTTCTTTGTCTTCCAACTGATCATTCTGTCTGAATGACACAGTGTACATGGTCCATTCATCTCCAAGGGACCTTAAGAACTTTCTGTTCACATCATCTTGATCAATCTGTACTCCCATAGTAGCTAGTTCACCAATTAGTTTATTAAACCTATCAAAAGTTTGAGTCATTGACTCATTCTTAGTTGAGATGAAGTTTTCATACTGTTGTTTTAAGATTGCCTTTTGATTTCTCTTGGTACTTTTAGTACCTGAGAATCTCTTCTCTAGAGCATTCCAGAGCATCTGTGCATCAGTACAATTGCAGAATTGGTGTTGATACTCATTTGGAATTGCCAAGAGCAGTGTGCTCAAGGCTTTCATCTCTGTCTGTCTTGATTTCCTGTCTGTATCTGTCTTTGGAGGAGTTCTTTTGCCATCTTCACCAATCTTTCCTCCATCAGATGGGCCATTCTCAATGATGTCCCACATAGAGTAATCTGTGAGGAGAATATATTGCTTGATTCTGATTTTCCACATGTCAAATTCATTGGATCTGAGCATTGGAACTTTTGAGACCAAAGTACTGCTTGATTCTGTAAGATTTTCCATGATGAATAACTGTTTCTGAGAGAATTTGGCTCTGATACCACTTGTCAGGATCGAATTCTTAACAAGAATTAATACTCAGAAACTAATATCAAAGAAGTTGCGGAAAAACACTTTGATATTTAATAAAACAGTAATCAAACACAGTATATAATGATCAAACAGTAAACTTGTATTGAATGCTTAAAGTTACAAGATTACACTCTCAACCTCAATATTGATGAACAGACTCACCAATACGAATTCTACTTCTCTAGAATTAGGATCTATGCCTTGAGGTCGATTTTTCTCTTGAAAAACAATTATCAAAAGTTATTTCTATCTATTCTACACATTCTATACATATACTGATAAAAAGATAATTACAAAGAATAAACAAATCTTCAGTATA
The DNA here is from genome assembly GCA_954870635.1 of Arctium minus. Taxonomy (NCBI): domain Eukaryota; kingdom Viridiplantae; phylum Streptophyta; class Magnoliopsida; order Asterales; family Asteraceae; genus Arctium; species Arctium minus. The sequence continues at coordinate 8,303,646 of OX941080.1, forward strand.
TCTTCCATGTATATCTTCTAAGTATATCTTCAGTATATCCAGATGTAGTACTTTCCATCCGTATCTCTTTAGCAGCACTAATAATGCTCAGCAGCATTAACTTCAACTAGCAGCATTAACTGCAAGCAGTACTAACTACTAGCAGTACTAACTAGCTAAGCAGTACTAACTTTGTTCAAGCAGTACTAACTTTAACTAGCAGTATTAATTCTACTAGCAGTAGTAACACTTAGCAGTATTAATCTTCAACTTGTTCTGGCAGTAGTAACTACACTTGTACTAGCAGTAGTAACTACACTTAGTAGAATCTTCAGTTCCCAACACTACCTATGGCCATAGGTGGTTTCGACGTGGTCATAGGCATGGATTGGTTGTCAAGGCATAGGGTCGACATCTTTTGCGCTAAGAAGATAATCCAAGTGCCTTTGACGGAAGGCGGCGTGGTCGTCATTTATGGGGAGAAAGGAAAGGGACGCAACCCCATTATCTCCTCTCTCAAGGCGCGTAAGTTTCTAGCGAAGGGTTACCCTTCGTATCTAGCGTATATTGTGGACGCGAAGAGGGAAAATAAGATGGTGGAAGACGTAAGGATCGTGCGGGAATATCCGGACGTCTTTCCGGAAGACCTTCCCGGATTACCACTGGAACGTCAAGTGGAGTTTCAAATTGACCTCACTCCGGGAGCGGCTTCGATAGCCCGAGCTCCCTATCGTTTGGCCCCGACGGAGATGAAGGAGATGATGATGCAACTTCAAGAGTTGTTAGAGAAGGGTTTTATCCGACCGAGTTCTTCACCTTGGGGAGCGCCGGTGTTGTTTGTGAAGAAGAAGGACGGATCGTTGAGGATGTGTATTGACTACCGTGAGTTGAATAAAGTCACGGTAAAGAACAAGTATCCTTTACCTCGCATCGATGATCTCTTCGATCAACTCCAACGTGCAGGATGTTTCTCGAAGATTGACCTCCGATCCGGTTATCATCAAGTGAGAGTGAAGAATGATGATATTCCGAAGACGGCCTTCCGAACGCGTTACGGTCACTATGAGTTCTTGGTGATGCCTTTTGGGTTGACCAATGCGCCGGCCGTATTTATGGACTTGATGAACCGTGTGTATCGCTCATTCTTGGATAAATCCGTGATCGTCTTTATCGATGATATTTAATTTATTCTAAGGATGAATCCGAACATGGGAAACACTTGCGGGAAGTCTTGGAAGTCCTAAGGAGGGAGAAGTTGTTCGCAAAATTCTCTAAGTGTGAATTTTGGCTCCAAGAAGTTCAATTCTTGGGGCACGTGGTGTCAAAGGACGGTGTTCAGGTGGACCCGGCGAAGATTGAAGCGATGATGAGTTGGGAACCGCCGACGAATCCGTCGGAGATACGAAGTTTCTTGGGCTTAGCGGGCTACTATAGACGATTCATCCAAGACTTTTCTAAGGTAGCTACACCGCTCACATCCCTCATAAGAAAGAACGTCAAATTTCTTTGGACCGATATTCAAGACCAAGCCTTCCAAACGCTCAAGAGGAAATTGTGCGAAGCTCCGATCTTATCCTTACCTGAGAGATCGGAAGACTTCGTAGTGTATAGCGACGCTTCTAAGATGGGGCTTGGATGTGTACTTATGCAACGAGGGAAAGTCATTGCCTACGCGTCGAGGCAATTAAAGGAGCATGAGAAGAACTACCCGACGCATGACTTAGAGTTGGCGGCGGTAGTTTTTGCTTTGAAGTTGTGGCGAAATTACTTGTACGGGACCAAGTGTACTCTCTTCACGGATCACAAGAGTCTCAAGTACATCTTCGATCAAAAAGAACTCAACATGCAGCAAAGAAGATGGCTTGAACTTCTAAAGGATTATGATTGCGATCTACTCTACCATCCCGGTAAGGCCAATGCGGTGGCAGATGCATTGAGCCGGAGAAGTCATGATGGTGGCGTTAAACTGTCCCTCACAAGAATCGACGTGGTATCAAGTTTGGTGGAAAGCATCAAGACGTGGTAAGTGGAAGCGCTCAAGTAGCAAAATCTCAAATCCGAGATCATGGTAAAGCAAAGTGGACTTTTGACGGAAGATAGCCGCGTGCTCAAACTCTTCCAAGGTCGAATTTGGGTGCCGAAATTGGGTGGAAATCGGGAGTTACTTCTAGAAGACGCGCATAAGTCGAAGTATTCTATACATCCCGGTAGTACCAAGATGTATAGAGACTTAAAATTAAATTATTGGTGGTTGGTGATGAAGTTGGATGTGGCTAACTACGTGGAGAAATATGTCACATGCCTTCAAGTCAAGGCGGAACATCAAAGGCCGTATGGGAGTTTGCAATCATTGTCCATTCCCGAGTGGAAATGGGACAACATCACTATGGATTTCGTGACGAAGCTACCGAAGACCTTGCGAGGCCACGATACAATTTGGGTAGTCGTCGATCGGCTAACCAAGAGTGCGCACTTTCTTGCAATGAGGGAGACCTTTCCAATGGAGAAATTGGCCAAGCTTTACATTGATGAGATTGTATCAAGGCATGGGGTTCCACAATCTATAGTGTCGGATCGAGATAGCCGTTTCACGTCGAACTTTTGGGCAAGCTTGCAAAAGGAGTTGGGTACCCGATTGAATTTAAGCACGGCGTATCATCCTCAAACGGATGGTCAAAGTGAAAGGACGATTCAAACGCTCGAAGACATGTTAAAGTCTTGTGTTATCGACTTTGGAGGTAGTTGGGACTCACACCTGCCGTTAGTGGAGTTCACATATAATAATAGCTACCACTCTAGCATTGGCATGACACCATTTGAGGCGTTGTACGGGCGAAAGTGTCGAACTCCAGTTTGTTGGTTAGAAGCGGGCAAAAAGCAATTCGCCGGGCCGGAAATAGTGCAAGAGACGGCAGACAAAGTGAAAGAGATTCAGGAAAGGCTAAAGGCGGCACAAGACCGTCAGAAAAGTTATGCGGACAAGAAAAGGAGACCGGTCGAGTTTCAAGTGGGCGATCGTGTCATGTTGAAAGTGTCTCCGTGGAAGGGAATCATTCGGTTTGGGAAGCGTGGGAAGCTCAGCCCTCGTTTCCTTGGTCCATTTGTCATCTTGGAGAAAATTGGGTTACAAGCCTATCGGTTGGATTTACCGCCGAAAATGGATGGGATACATCCTACTTTCCACGTGTGTTATCTTCGGAAGTGTCTAGCCGAGGAGGAAAGCGTGATTCCTTTATCGGAAATTCGAGTAGACAATGGAAATCGTTGTGTGGAAGAACCGGAGTCGATTTTGGAATCGAAAGTAAGGAAGTTACGGCATAAGGACGTGGTCATGGTTAAAGTTCAATGGAAGCACCATCGGGGTGCTAACATTACTTGGGAATCAAAAGATGATATGAAGAAGCGTTATCCCCACTTGTTTGTCTAGGGTAAGATTTCGGGGACGAAATCCCATTTAGGTGGGGAGGATTGTAACACCCGGAAATTCTCAAGGTAAGTACTTATTTCCTTAAATATGTTAACTGTATTTATTTGAAAATACGAGACTTTATATACGCATGTGGTTATTGTTATTATGCTATGATGTTACTTGGTTAGTATTAAAGATGCATGTGTTTTGACCTCGCACTCGTCCTCGAATTTGGTTAGATTTTCGGGCTGTTTTGGGGTAGGCGCGATTGTGCCTGGCGATTGTGCCATTGGCACTATCGCCAGGGATGTACCGTAGGTTGGGGAAGGCCAGCGATTGTGCCACGCGATTGTGCCTTGGAACTATCGCCGAATTGGTACCGCGGGTGCCTAGTTCTTCGCGATTGTGACTCGCGATAGTGCCCTTGGCACTATCGCCGACGGGGGAATTCCATTTAAATGAGTTCCAGCCGATTTTAATTCATTGTCAACACATTTCATTTCTCTCTTTGGCGATTTTGGCTCCAAGAAAACTAGTCCATCCCTTCCCAAACCCTAATCCACATTTATACCAAACCCTCTTGGTGGTTGGGGTCATTGATTACTTGCATTAAATCACCTCAAGGAAGATTTCTAGGGTTTCTTCAAGGCAACTCCTCATCTCCAAGTTCATCCTCCAACTTCTAGGGTTTTCATCTTTTCTAGGTTTTGGTTCAAAACCTAGATTGTGAGCTTACTAACCCTTTTGTAAAAACTAGATACACATCATTTACTTTACTTGTTATCATTCTTGTTATTACTCAAGTGTTCTTATTTAATGTACAAGTATTTGGGGATTTCTATGGAAATATGTATGTGAGTAACCTACTATGATTCACTTATGCATATCTTGGTATTATGATGATTCCTACTTGGAATGCCTTTTGGCGACCTTATATTCTCACGAAGTATTTGGATGATTACTAGGTCATATGATGGAATTTACATACTTGGGATGGTAATGTTGTGTTCATGGTTGATATCCGAATATGTTGGGTTAAAACACATCTTGAGACCTCCTATTTGCATAATGTGGACGAACCAAGTCAGTGATTCACTATAGGGATGTAGGTGGGTGACATTTGGGGAATTTCCTGAGTGGTAGTCCCCTATGTGCCTAGACCTCCGCCGTCGGGGAATTTCCTAAGCGGTAGTCCCCGATGCATGTCGGGCCTTTGGGTTGCCTTTGTTATTTGGCTTCAAGGTACATCGTCTCTTTGGGTGAACCTGATTGGAGATATGGGTCGCTCCCGTTGACTCCACCTCTACGTGATTAAATGATTAACTGTTGATAATAACTGTAACTGTTTCTAGCATGTTTTTACTTGTGCAACTCACTAGGCTTTTTGGCCTAACACTTGTTTGGTGTCGATGTGTATCTCAGGTGTTAGCGGCACTGCTCCTAGGCAAGTTTAGATGCTTGGGCGAGAGCTTGGGGATTTTGGCACTTGAACTAGTTCTGGAAGATTTGGGTTTATAGATGACACCCCTTTTTGTAATCTCTTTTCTAAAGTGTAAAAATTAGATTAGTTGGTTGTTGTTTATCTATCCGTTAAATTACATTTGTGATTAAACAGGCTTAGTGTACTATTCCCCTTTTTGGGAGGCTCTTGCTATGGCAATTTATATACCACTTTTCATCTTTTGGAAAGTTTTTGTTATCCCTATTTTTAGGGTGTTACATCCAAGCACCGGCATAAGCATTCGTAGTCCCTGTCACATTGTTTCCGTTCTGGTTTCTTAGATGCTTGATGGTTTCAGCCGCTTGTCGAGCCTGAGCTGTTAGGGCGTCAATACGAGCACGGGCAACAGTCAGCTCCATGTTCATCTGGGCCACAACATGATCTTGGGTTCCTTGGAATGCCATTGTCCTGAATGAATGGAAAAAGAGAACACTCGAAGGAAAACGTTAGTACGTCGTAAGATTATCGAAGATTTTCTTTGGATGGGGCCCCACTGTGGGCGCCAAACTGTTTATGCCAAAAATCTCCCAAGGAAAATTTAAGGTAAACGTGAAGTTTGATCCAACCAAAGAAAGTAACACCAATAATCGTACGATTATAATAAAAATAAAGTAAATGAGACGAGAGAATTGGTGACGCGGAAAACCCCTAAAATGGGTAAAAACCGCGGACGAGTGTGAGTCGTCGTGCACTATGGACGTCAATCAGGGATGTCGTCCTTGATAACAAATGTTACAAGTGTAATACAATGTGAAACAATACAGTATAGTAAAGTTAGTCGTGCATCGTGTGTAGTTAGACTTCGGTCATGCATCGCGCCACAAACGGCAGTAGGCTTTATGAATTTTGAAGAGACTAAGCGAGCTTGAGAACGTAATTCGTGAGTTTCTAAGGTCTGAGAATCAGATGTCCCGAATGTGAGGTTCCATCTTCATATTTATACTCCATTTTTCCGTTGGTACGTCTTGAATGCGTATCTTGATCATTAATAGAATGACCGTTTAATAACGTCTGTTATGTCCGTTGTTATTGATGATGGCTTCCGTTATAATCTTTGATCATAAATGTCTTTGAATCCTGCATTAAACATGATATAACGTATGTTGTAGGTTAGTAACTGAAATCAAGTCGTACGACAGGATTTGTCAGACGAGTTATTGGTTGTTTAGTCGAGGTCGCCCAAAGGAAAGGCGTTGCTTATCTCTCTGGTCGTGCGACAATGGACTGTTGGAATTTCTACCCAAACAATTAGCATCAACTAATTTTAATGACGTAAAGTGTTTTGGAAGCACCGTTTGTAGTATTTATTTGTTTTGTAAACACCGTTTGTAATATTTATTTGTTTTGTAAGTATCGTTTGTAGTATTTATTAGTTTTAATTTTTATCTTATTAGTTTTCATGTTTGTAGTATTTATTTCTTTACGTTTGGACTTTGTAATATAATTAATATTTACCTTTTTATAATATGAATAATAATAAAAATTAAAAATTAGACAGTGGGTACCCGGTAACGGAACCGGAACCGGCAGTTCCGGTTATGGTTCTCAAATATAAAGAACCGGTGTAACCGGTTCCGGACGTTCCTTCCTTCCAGGAACCGCTGGTTCCGGTTCTGATTCTGGGAAATTTAGGCGGGTACCCGCCTTTGCTCACCCCTAAATTGTAATTGCAGCAGTATAATTATCCTGTCAAAAACACAAATACACAAATTTCAAAATTAGATCCAATAAAAATAGTAGCGGACGGGTCTACATACATCACATCCCCCAGACCTCGTTTTCAAGTGGGATACACTGGACCCGTTTGGTTTGATTATCTTTCTGGATCAGGGCTGGAGCCACCTTAGCACCAGAAGGTGCAGTGGCACCCCGTCACCCTTTTAATTATTTTTATTAGTTTTAAGATCCAATTTCTAAGACGTAATGGACTGGACCCTTCTCCCCATAATAATATTCCCAGTTTTTTATGTATTTGCTTTTTCCCGTCTCTGTGAGTATTGACACTTTCATAAAAACAAAACAAGCCAAATGTCTGCTCTATTTGTTTGTATAAATATAGATACAGTTATGTTGTTTAGGTCATTCATGTTTTTCAATTATTTTTAAGACAACTATTTATTAAAAAACATATATATACTAAAAAGGGTTTTCTTAACCTTGAAATCATGAATTTTCTTACATTTTTTCTAGGCAGGATCCCATGATATATTAGATCCAGATAGCTAAATGAGTCGACTGCCATCCTGGACTATATAAGCAAAGCAAACCAACTTAGCCCTGTATATCCCATCTGATGTGGGGTCCGGGGGTAAAATGTAGACAGAGTAAAGTGTTGTTTCTGTGCAAAATGTGCGAAAGAGAGAAATGCATATAAAATAACAATTTGAAAAACTAGTTATATAAACAGAAACCTATAATTTAGTAAGGCCAGAATGTTACCAGCAGATGGTATGTGTATGCTAAACCAGCATATGTGCTTAAGTTTCTTGTCGACAGTGCAACGGCCTTCTCGTAATATGTGATTGCTTCACTGTACCTCCTGTTACAAAAATATTACCACAATAATAAGTTCAATAGTCAAACCCTAAAAGTTTTTTTTTTACGGCAACTTGGGCTACGCCCCCACACACACGTACCCGCGGTATCCGGGCATCCAATTGGGCAGCACCGACTAATCCGCGGCAACCCGGCCCAGTCCAAAGCGACTGGACCCGCCCAGGTACGACTAAGCCCGGTCAAGACCGAACCCGCATACCCATGGACTGGTATGCCCATAAACCTGGACCCGAACCGACCCGAAGGTTGACCCAAAGTCTGGGTATCGCCGAAGTGCATCCCCCAGGATTCGAACCCAGGTAGATAGGCATACCATGCACTATCCCCCATGGCCTTACTCACAAGCTTCCTTCTCTTCTTTCTCCTTTTCTTCACAATCTACTTTCTCTGTATTGTCTTCATTTTGATCTCCTTCTCTATCCTCTCCATCTCCATCAATCTGTTCTCCAATCTGAATATGTTGTTCAACAAATGATTCTGTTTTAATGAAAAAATAACTTTCATAGTTTGACTTCCACTCTGTCAATGAACTATCTTGTGGATACATCATAATTGCTTGCTTCAAGTTGTATTCCAATTCTGGATTGTTTGCATAAAGCTCTTCTAGACCTTCATCAAGCATCTTCAAGTAATCCTGTTATTTTTTATAGGGATTTCAGTTATCGAAGCAAGTACTATAATTTATATGTAAATACATGTTTACCTTAACTGTCTTCTCCTGTTTTGAAGGCTCTGCTTTTTCAACAAACTTCTTCGCCATTTCCCCTCTTCCAAAACCTCCATTGATTATTTTCATTTTCTCTCTCTTCTTCATTTTTTCTGTATTCCATCCTCTCAATGCAGGCATTGTCCTCTCATGCTCCAGTCTAATGCATGTGGTTGAGTCAAGATAAAGAAGCTACAATTTTTATAATTCAGATATATAAAGTAAAAAAATAGAAATTCAAACTGAATATGTAGTTTTATTCACTCTGAATATTGAATGAATGTACAAATTTATTCATTCTGAATTAGAAAACATTCCATATTCTATATATTCAAACTGAATATCTATTTTTATTCACTCTAAATATTGAATGAATATCCAAATGCATTCATTCTGAATTACAAAACATTCCATATTCTATATATTCAAACTGAATATCTAGTTTTATTCACTCTGAATATTGAATGAATATCTAGTTAATAAATATAATTTATATAATATTCAGAGTTAATATTTAGAGTGAATATCTAGTTAAAATGTAGTTTTATTCACTCTGAATATTGAATGAATATCCAAATGTAGTTTTATTCAGTCTGAATATGTAATTTTATTCACTCTGAATATTGAATGAATGTACAAAATGTATTCAGAGTGAATATAGTAGCATGTATATCAAAATTATTCACACTGAATATTAAATGCATTCATGGTTAACACAATCCTAACTATAATATTAATCTTGAATAAAAAGAGATTAAAGTTGACTACATACCGTCAAAAATGTTATCGGGCCATAGTAGAAGCTAGCATCGGATTCACTGTTCCAGCCAATCTTGCTTTCTTTGGCACGATTAATAATGTATTTGCACCAATTGACGTTTTCTAAATCCAAACATTTTCCCAGATGTGAAAGAATTGCAAGATTGCAAGTCCCCATCTTCATTGAAACTGTCATTGTATTCACAACCAAAACTATGAAATTCAACTTGAAATTCCAGTCTGTACTGATTGATTTTTGTATCTTCTCCACAATATCCCTTGGTCTAATCTGAGGTTTCTCAAACTGTTCTCTCCAAACCTTTGTAATTTCATCCCACTCAATGTCCGTCTTAACTTATCAATATCTACTCCATTTTTTAGTCCTAAAATATGACTCACTGACTCTTCTGTGACCTGAATTGGCCCTTTTCTTGTTCTTATAACCATGTTTAATGGATCAAAATTATCCACAATGTAATGTGCCAATTTTTCCGGGATCGAGTCAATATTCATTTCTAATAAACTTCCAAACCCCAACTTCTTTACACAGTTTAGTTGCATCATTCTCATCTTCAACTTCCCGATTACCATCATGAGATTTTTTGGTGTTGTTCTGATTGATAGAGCTCTGTGTTCTATCTTCTTCTTTTCATTTTCTTCTATTTTTTCTTCTTCTTCTTCAACTTTCCTCTTCTTTTTTTCTTCTCTACATCATCTTTTATGTTTTTTGATCTCTCTTCCTTTTTGTTCTTGCTAGAAGACTCTTCAGGTTTTTTGTTCTTGGTCTTCTTGATTTTCTGCTTTGTCATTTTTTTTGTTTCTTCTATCTGTTTCTTCTTTCCTTCTTTCTTTCTCTTTTTTCTTGATGATTCTTCCTCTCCATTCTTTCTTTTTTTTGCTATTAAATTTAAAATTATACAGTTAATAAATATAATAGTTATACACTATGAATATCACAACTATTTCCAAAATTTTGAAGTATACCTTTATTCAAACTGAATGTATAACATTATTCAAAACGAATAAAGCCATATATTCAGTACGAATATCTTACCTCCAGAGCTTGAGCACAAATTTTCAAAAATGAATATTACTAATTATTATTAATTATTCATACTGAATATTAGTAATTGTTCAGACCTATGAATATCACAACTATTTCAAAAAATTTGAATTATACCTTTATTCAAACCGAATGTATACCTATATTCAAACTGAATGAAGACATATATTCACTACGAATATCAGACCTCCAGAGCTTTTTGAAAATTTTAACAATCAATTGATAAATCACATTTCATATGTTTTTATGTATTATGAATATCACAACTATTTCAAAAATTTTGAATTATACCTTTATTCAAACCGAATGTATACCTATATTCAAACCGAATGAAGACATATATTCCCTACGAATATCAAACCTCCAGAGCTTTTTGAAAATTTTAACAATCAATTGATAAATCACATTTCATATGTTTTTATGCACTATGAATATCACAACTATTTCAAAAATTTTGAATTATAACTTTATTCAAACAGAATGTATACCTATATTCAAATCGAATGAAGTATTCAGTACAATATCAGACCTCCAGAGCTTTTTGAAAATTTTAACAATCAATTGATAAATCACATTTCATATGTTTTTATACACTATGAATATCACAACTATTTCAAAAATTTTGAATTATAACTTTATTCAAACAGAATGTATACCTATATTCAAACCGAATGAAGTATTCAGTACAATATCAGACCTCCAGAGCTTTTTGAAAATTTTAACAATCAATTGATAAATCACATTTCATATGTTTTATGCACTATGAATATCACCACTATTTCAAAAATTTTGAATTATACCTTTATTTAAACAAAATGTATACCTATATTCAGTACAATATCAGACCTCCAGAGCTTTTTGAAAATTTTAACAATCAATTGATAAATCGCATTTCATATGTTTTATGCACTATGAATATCACCACTATTTCAAAAATTTTGAAGTAATTTTTGAAGTATGAATAAAACAGATCTAACAAATATAATTATTTATTTCAAGTATTTATCCGAATAACGTCACTTCTTCATTTTTTCTGTTTTAGGGTTTTCGAATGATATTTTACAAGCCCTAACTATTCAAAATATACAGATATTTAGTTTTTTGAAGTCACCTCTTTTAAAAACGTGTGCTATAGGGATATGATCACTTTGGTCTTCGCTGGAATCGCTCATTTTTCACTAAAAATTCTTTGTTGATGATCTTCAACAATGGCGGTTTAAGAGAGAGAGAGAGAGTTAGTGAGAGAATTTTGGTGGATAAATGGGCGGTTTTAGTGAGAGAATGTCTTAATAAGCCGTATTTGCAGTCTATTCACCATGATTATGATCTGAATTGCTTTTTTGAACCGTCAAAAAATATTTACGAAATTGCCCCTACGCGCTAAATATTCAGTAAGCCATGGACCGAGTTTTCAATTTATTTACAAAATTGCCACCGCGTTTTTTATCCTTTGATCTATTCAGTTTATTTTTGATCAACGGTTCATAATTGTCCTCATGTGCACAATCAAATATGGGTTTTCATTTGAACTCACCCCTATATATATATATTTATTCGGGTCATTTTCGAGTTGAAATTTTTGACCCTGACCTTACCCGTTTAATTTTTGGTCGGGTCGTGTCAATTCGTTTACTTAAACGGGTTGAAATGTATTACCCAAACCCGTTTATTTCATGTCGAGTTCCTGTCGGGTTAACGTGTCGTGTCAATTTTTATCAGGTCTAGATATTAATCATATAGCTTTAGCTTGGAAACATATATTGTTTGTTTTAAGAGATTCTTGTTAATATGGTTGTGGAGGTGGTGGAAGAGGTGGTTATGGTGGAGAAATAGGTAGAGGTGGCCGACGGTGGTTGGCGTTGGCTACTGGTGGCCATCGATGGTGATAGTGGTGGCGATGGGTAGTGGTGACCCTTAAGACTAATACCATATTAGAATTATATATCAAATTACGGTAGATCAGTGATTTTTAGTTTTTGTCTCACTTTTATCCCATGTTGTTCCACCTATTTTGGTGGAACAAAAATATACCCTTTTCGTCCCATCTTGTCCAAGTCTAGTCTTTAACTGTGTCCCATGTCGCACCAAACGGGGGACAATGAATTTTTGTCCTATCCCTGTCAGACTGTGATTAGGTAACGATGTTGCAAGGCAATTTGAGTGAACACTAACCCATGTCATGATCGAGACAGAGCAATTAGTTTGGAGAATATCAACTCAACCAACAACCTCTACCTCCTGTTCCATGCTCAACATAATCAAATTTTATTTTTTTTAAATAATAATAATTTATAGTAATAAAAACTGTTATTTATATCTAAAATCTTGTTTAAATACCATAGCATAAAATTGTGAGCAATAAAAAGAAATGATTCAAATTGTATCTAATATGGGGACTTATTTTCCTGGAGTTGTCAATACATATTAGTGAATGAATGCTTTGCTTTAATACAACATACAAAGTCATTCCTAGTTCTACCCTACCACAAAATAATACACATCTTCATTTAAATATATGTTTCCGATTGTCGGCTTTCGTCCACAAGGGCCATCGTCAACATTTCTGTGCAGAACTGATCGTCCGGGTTAATCCATAATGCCTGCTCTTATCATATCATATGAAATCAAACCAATTACTACTTGCAAATACAAAACAACAATGAATATATATATATATATATATATATATATATATATATATATATATAGACGGAGGTTCAAGGGAAAACCTCAAAAAAACGGAAAACTGAAGAACACTTTCCATCTGGACGGTATGCATTTGTGCATACAAGTAATTATGTTGTTTTTTTGGTTTTTATGCACAAGTGCATTATGCACTTGTGCATATTGCACGTGTGCATGTTACAAATTACTTGTATGCACAAATGCATACCGTCCAGATGAAGGGCTATAGGGAGAGGTTCATTTGATAAATGGTAAATATATGAGAAATAGAGAAGTAATCTTAGTCATTCATCTGGTCAACATTTGCGGCTTTGACCGCGAAACACCGGATAATTCCTTGTGTGGTCTATAGAAGGTAGAGGGGTAATTTCGTAAAATACACGGGATGAGTTCATATATGAATCTGTATGAATCTGTTAGTTAGTTCAACTGATTCATATATGAATCACAAAGGTTCATATATAAATCAGTTAAAAGAGTTCAGTTGTGAATTGCACTGGTTCATATATGAACATATAGTTCATATGTGAATTATACATGTTCATATATGAACACAGCCCGTGTGTTTTGTAAAATTTATGAAATTGTCCTTCTATTTTTGGGATAGCGTAACTTTTGACCGGTCAAAGCTGCAACTTTTGACCGGTCAAAGCCGCAATATTTGACTAGTCAAATCCGATCTTGACCATATGAATAGCTAAGATTACTTATCTATTTCTCATATATTTATCATTTCTCAAATGAAACAAACACTATATATATATATATATATATATATATATATATATATATATATATATATATATATATATATATATATATATCATTACTACAATTCTTCTCAACTTACCTTATGATAGCATGTAATTGCAGCAGTATAATTATCCTGTCAAAAACACAATTTTCAAAATTGGATCCAATCAAAATAGAGGTCAAGTCTACATAAATCACATCCCCCAGACCTTGCTTTCTATTGGGATATACTGGATCCGTTTGGTTTGGTTATCTTTCTGGAACCCATGTGATGTATTAAATCCAGATAGCTAAATGAGTCGACTGGCATCCTGGACTATATAACCAAACCAAACCAAACGAGCCTTGTATATCCCACCTGAGGTGGAGTCTCTCTTTTTTTTCTTTTTTTTTTGGGGGGGTGGGGGGGGTGGGGGGGGGAGAGAATTAAATGTAGACAGAGTAAAGTGACTGTTTCCGTGATTAAGAGCTTGTGCAAAAGAGAGATGCATATAAAATAACAATTTGAAAAGCTAGTTATATACGCAGAAACCTATAATTTAGTAAGGCCACAATGTTACCTGCAGATGGTATGTGTATGCTAAACCAGCATATGTGCTTAAGCTTCTTGTCGACAGTGCAAGGGCCTTCTCGTAATATGTGATTGCTTCACTGTACCTCCTGTTACAAAAATATTACCACAATAATAAGTTCAACAGTCAAACCCTAAAAGTTAGAAAAGAAAAGGCACACATACTTCAATTTTCTCAAGGAATGAGCAAGATTAACCACAGTTGATTCCCACATTTCATTTAATGGTGATGGCGTGTGAGCCAAGGTCTTTTCGAACCACCATACTGCCTTTTTATACCTACAAAGTGTTGCATTAGTTTGCTAGTTAATAAAGGAAGAGGATAAATATATATTATGGCTATCAAACATCCAATTACTAAGAGCCTAATTAAAGAAAAAAGAGATAAAGGATGCTCACTGTTTCATATGATATGCGACAACTCCTAGTTCATTATATACAAGTGGATCCGAAGGGCATATGGCCTTTGCCTGCATGAAAAACTGAAGCGGCACCAAATAAGAACCCATATCCATCATCCAAAAACCCACACCCCCAGAAAAAAAAAAACTAATAACAAACCAAAGTGATGAAGATTATTATAGGAATTAATGGGCAATGTCATACAGTACCTGATCAGATAGTTCCTTTTTTCAGTTTATCTCCTACTTCTCATCACCAACCTTTAGATTTCCTTCTTGCCGATCAAATAGTTACTCTAGGAATTATTCTCTTTCACCACCTCTCCCTCTCCTCATTCATGCCAATCGTTCGATGTCCTTTCTGTCGATTTCTCCAGAACTGGAGGTATTTCCTCGCATCTATTCTTAATCTTCTGCTTCATTTTTTATCAACCTCATCGAATGTTGCAATCAAATGTTGGATTTTGTTGATTCCTATTGTATTCTAATCAATTTGTTCAAGTTGTATAGACACGGCTTGGTCGAGTAGTTTAGTTGGGGATAGGGTTTGTGTTTGTGTTTCGAAATGGTATAGAATTGAAACATATGTGTTTGTGTTTTATTAGGTTCGGATGCACCGTGTGTTTCGTGCATATGTATTTATTTGTATATTATTGTTCATCATCTTCACTGGGATTAGTGATGGCCAAATGGGCCCGGCCCGATCGATTAACCGAGCCCGACCTGACTGAAAACCCGGCCCGGTGTCAAACCGGTTTGAAGCCCGAAAACCTAGACCGGTTTGGGTTTTTGGAGGCCCGGCCCGGCCCGAAACCGGTTCCCGGCCCGGTTTTTGGCCCGGCCCGGCCCGATTTTCACATTTTCAAAAATATAGCCGTTTTATAGCCGTTTTATAGCCGTTGGTATGCATTTTTTGACCGTTTTTTGGTGTTTTTTACCCCTCCAAACCCATATAAATACTTGTGTTGGTTATGGATAGTGACACCAACTTACAAAACGCAAAAAACGCATACAATTCTCATTTATCGGCTCTCGCTATATTCGTTTCTCGCAAGTTCTAGTCTAATATCCCTAGTTCTCTACTCTCTAGTCTCTACTCTCAAGTCTCTACTCTCAAAATGGCCGAACAAAATTACCAAGTTATTGCCGATCATGGACGAAAAGCACCAATTTGGAACCATTTCAACTTGGGGAGCAAGAATCATATTCTATCCAATATTAGGGTACAAAAAAGCAAAATGCAAACGGTGTGGAGATCTCCTTGCAGCGGCCGCAAATACCACGTTAAAGCGCCACTACGAGTCTTCGTGCAAGAAGTTGAAATCGGGTGACGATCCAAGTCAACCCATACTTGACAATTGTCAAGTATGGTCGTATGATGCCGCGTTGGCCCGAGAAATGCAAATGAAATGTGTCATTCAAGTGGGGTTGCCGTTCGGACATTTCGACAATCCTCACATTACGAACATGATCAAACTCTTGCTACAACCACGCTACGTGGGTTCAGTAAGTCGTCAAACTCTTAGACGTGATGCTATAAAACTTTGGAAAATGGCCAAAAAAGATACGCGACAAACGTTTTTATCATTATCCAACAACATTTATTTAACGTGTGATATATGGAGCGCACCATTCGGATTGCCACAATCTTATATATGCATAACGGCACATTGGATTGTGCAGCAATTGTGGCAATTATGCAAACGTGTAATCACATTTGAGCACTTTGGTTCGCCACATTCGGGTGAGCGTCAATTTAATATAATTATGAGAAATATTGAATATTATAATTTAACTAATAAGGTTATTAGTATTTCGTTTGATAATGCTAGTAATAATACGTTATGTGTAGAGAAATTAAAGTTGGCTTTATCCCCTATTTTAAATGGAAAATTATTTCACACACGTTGTTGCGCACACATAATAAATCTAGCCGTTCAAGACGGCTTAGTAGTATGTAAACATTCTTTAACTAAGTTTAGGCTTATGTTACGCCGGATTTTCACAAAAGGTAAAAGCATGCAACAAGCATATATAAAATATTGCAAAGATGTCGGTTTTAAAGTTTTGGGACCGGCACACGATATGGCGGTTCGATGGAATTCGACTTACAAAATGATGGATAATTTATTAAGACAAAAACCATATATTCACGCATTTTATAACATTCAATACCCGGATAACACGATATCTGAATATGATTGGCAAATGCTTGAAGGCTTACATGATATTTTGAGCGATTTCAAAACTGCAACAACTTTGTTATCCGATATTTATTATCCAACAAGCCCTTTACTTTTAAATCAAATATATATTTTGGCAAGTAAAATTTCTCAATACGAAGAACATTTCAACTTTCAAAACGTGGTAGCACCAATGAAAGCAAAATTGTTAAAATATTTTAAAGAGATCCCCTTCAGTTTTCTTTGTGCCGCGCAATTAAATCCGTATTTAAATGTTACGGGTGTCGAAGTTTTAATACAATCAATATGTGTAGCGTTTGGTTTGGATACGGCTACAAATTCTTCTTTTTCAAGGAACCGCATACTACAACTCAAATGTTTTCACCGGGTTCTAGTTCTTGTGGGCGAAACCGGTCCGACTTAATGGCAAATTTAATGAACTCGGTTTTAAATGAATCTAGTAAAAAATCTAGATTTGATGGAGATAATTTGAGTGAATTCAATATGTACATACATACTAATTTTATAGCGGCATCCTCCACAACCGTCAGCGATGTTGAATCACTAGATTTATTAGAATGGTGGAAAGGTAAACAACCTCAATACCCGGTTTTGGCATCTATTGCCCTTGATATACTAACAATCCAAGCTAGTACCGTAGCTTCGGAGTCTGCTTTTTCTCTTAGTGGCAGGATCATATCGGAGCGTCGGTCAAGATTAACCCCGGAGTCGGTAGAGTGCTGCATATGTTTGAAGGATTACTTGGATGGCCAACAAATAATTCAACATGAAACAAGCTTGGAGGCGGATATAGACAATGTAGAATTAAACTTAGCCGAAAACGAAGTCGACGAAGGACTAAGTACTCCGGGAACCGTAACCGAGGACGATGCTAGTAGTGTCGGTGGAGTCTTTCGTTACGACGATGAAGAAGAAGAACCAGACACCGACCGCCTTGATGATAATACGGCTGTTGATCGACTGGAAAAGTACGGAACTCTTGAAGACTACAGTCCAGAGTATAATCCATACTATAATCCATACAATTACAATCCATGGGGATGGGGTGAGGGTGGGAGTTCGGGAGCGGGACCTTCGGGTTCGGGTTATTAGAATTTATGTATTGTAAGTTTGTAACTTAAAAAATTATAAATAAAATGTATTTTTAAAGTGTATTTTAGAGATTTATTATAAATAAAACGTATTTTTAAAGTGTATTTTAGTGATCCAATCCAATTTTTATTTTTTAAAGTTTAGTAATTAATTATTATATAAAGGAAATTATTAAAAAATAAAAAAAAACGTAGCCCGATCTTGGCCCGGTTTTGGGCC
The DNA here is from genome assembly GCA_954870635.1 of Arctium minus. Lineage (NCBI taxonomy): Eukaryota > Viridiplantae > Streptophyta > Magnoliopsida > Asterales > Asteraceae > Arctium > Arctium minus. The sequence continues at coordinate 8,321,544 of OX941080.1, forward strand.
CGGCTCGGCCCAGTTTTTATTAAACCGGTTCACCCCAAGACTAACCGGGCCACCCCTTTTTCGGGTGAAGCCCGACCCGACCCGGCCCGAAACCCGTTTGGGCTCGGTTTTTGTTTTCACTGTAGCGGCCCGAAGCCCGTTTTGGCCCGGCCCGGCTCAGCTCGAGCCCGATTTTTGGCCATCACTAACTGGGATTAAGTAGCTATGACGCCAATTGTAACATACCTGGCCCTAACCCTAACCCTAACCCTAACCCTAACCCTAACCCTAACCCTAACCCTAACCCTAACCCATTTCTTAGAAAATGTAGTAGTACTCAAGAAAGAAAGATTTCTTGGTAACCATTCGGCCATTCCCATTCTCCTTACATCTAGTTGTTAGTTATTCTGATGCCTACTTGACTGCCTAAATACCATCTTTCATCTTTCCGTTAGGTTTCGGTTTTTGAGAATTTTTTCGAGAATGGCCGACAAGTTATATTTGGAACCAGACATTTCGTGCTTTTCCCGGCCATTCCGATGGCGTTTGTCGCTCAAAGTTACAGTTATGGTAGAGTAAGTGTTGAACATACATTGTTTTATGCATTTGTATTATATATTGATGCAGTTTATATATGATTCTGATTAGTATCTGGTTTTGTAGCCATGGATTTTTGCTTTGAGTTTGATTGGACTTACTCCACTTGCGGAACGTTTGAGCTTTCAATTCCTTAAGTCTCACAATTGCCATCACATCCACATTTGATTTTTTTCAACTTAATTACATTGACTTGGAATCTGAAATTGCTAATTCGATTGTTCATAAACTTTCTTAACTTTTTGCTTTTATTTCTGAACTGTGATTGTGAAATTCAAATCTTTCCACCCCTACTACTACTATCCACGATGGTGTATAGTACGTTTGGGAATTTGTGACCTACTGTTTGGAGATAGATCGATTTGGTTAACGGGTATGTAGTCACCACTTTTTCTCCTTTCCTCTACCTTTTTTTGTTCTTTCTGTTTTCTCCTTCAATCAAATTTTCCCTAATTTCTCTTCAATTCCTTATTTCATCGTTCTATCTTCTCCTCCTTCATTCTATCCGTGCTTCGCGCGGTCATTGAAATAGATTGATAAAAACATCCAAAAAGTTTCAACTCAATACGGAATTAATATTTATGGCTTAAAAATAATAATGGTAGGTTTTTATTTGTGAATTGTAAGAATAAAAGGAGTTGCAATGTGAAAAATAAAACTATAACGTGTAAATAGAAATTTAAATTTTATGTTGGGCTTATTAAAGTATTTTAATTTAAACACATAATCTTTTTATTTTAACGATTTTTTAATTTTTAATTATAATGACAGATGTGTAAAACTAAAACCATATCCTTCAATTTCAATTAACCTAGTTCTTCATCTTTTATCTCATGAATTAAACAGATCGAATGAAAAAGCTAGATATGCGAGCATCGAATTCCACAAGAATCGTAAAGAAAACCTAATCAGTAATCCATGGAAAGAGATTGAAACCCCACAAAAATGAGGTGGCACGTTGATAGACCAGGAATCTTTTGTAGAAATTTTTCTAAATTTTTTGATTTTTTAAATAATTAATATGGTAGACTTTTTTATCCCTCTATAAAACATACGAGTTTTCGTTATAAACAGGGTCTTTTAAGTAATTTGGCATTAGTGCTAGCCTCCGCTTCACTTCTTCACCATCTCGTGTTTGGGATTGCTTATTTAAAACAACTTATGCTTATTTTAAAAAGTATTTATCAACTTATGCGGTGTCAAGCCGGAGTTTTTAAAAAAATGTTTGGATTAGCTTATTGTGGTACCAAAACGTAATAAGCTAATAAGTTGTTATTTAAAGGTGTTTGGGATTGCTTATCTATATCTATACTATATTATAAAGCACGGATAAAAAACTCTTAAATACAAATTATTAGGCACAAGATACCATCATTTTATGCAAGATTTTAAAAATCTCTTAATTTACAAGTTTCAAAGCACAAGATATATATTACTACTGCAGGCTTCTAACACACACCAATTTGGTATGTGCAGGACCTTCCTTTTATGCAAACATTTCCATGTATCTGTTAAGTCTAAATATTGTATCCAAGATTTAATAGGAAAGTCAAAAATGTATAAGTCAACATTGTCTTTGTAATAGTTTAGTCAAAGCTTGTTTTGTTTACTTAGCCTTTAAGCTTTGTGTTAGATAGGTGGTATATATAGGTGTTTGGCTTGTATAATCTTGGAACTACGATCTAGAGAAGCACTTTCATTGTAAAATCAGATACATGAGATTTATGTGACTTGTGATTTCAAGATCTACTTTCTCTCTCTAGTTTCACTCTCTAGTTCTTGATCTTAATTGTCAAATATTGAGTAATTGCTTGATAAGATTAGGATTTTATCATTAACAATTGGTATCAGAGTTGAACCAAACTTTTTAGAAATGATTTGATCATGATTTGAATTGAAATCTGAAGTATTTTGGATCGAAAATCAATATTTTCGAAATTTTTTCAAGAAAACGAGTATTGGTACTGTTCATCTGAATTTTGTGTTTAAAATCGTTTTTAGTGCAAGAAAATGGAATCATTGATTTCGATTTATGTTGGTGATTGATTCTTGTTTTGATTTCATATCGTAATTCGTTCATTTTCAATGTCAATTTTCGATTTTTGAATTTTCTTGAAATAACGACTTCGAACTCTGTTCTTGTTCGAATTCATGTGAATTGTTGTTTTAATCGAAAATTGATTGTATTCGTGTGTTTAGTACTGTTTATCGTTGATACTTATAAGTTTTTGAGTTCAAATTTGCAGGTTTGAATCGATTTGAGAAAGAATCAGTCAAGAACTCGATTTGCGCAAGTTCATCTTCGGTATGCGCAAGTTCATCTGGTTTGCGCAAGAATCATCGAGTGCCATCTACGTTATTACGAAAAGTCCAGTTTGCGTATTCCACGGGTTCCGAAAAGTGTACTTTGCGCAATACATTGATCAAGAGAATTGCACTTTGCGTCTTGTACTCTTCACGAAGAGCTACTTTGCGTTTCAAGGCAAATACGCAAAATCACTTTTGCGCATCCTTCAGCGTACGCAAAGCTCACTTTGCGCATCAAGGCTAACACGCAAAGCTCACTTTGCGCATCAAGGCATTTACACAAACCTACTTTGCGCAACACGCTTATTCCGAGAACCTTACTTTGCGCAACTCTCTTCTTACGAGAACCTGTCTTTGCGCATCACGTTGATTCCGAAAAGCTTGGTTTGCGCAACTCATTACTTACGCAAAACTCAATCTTGCGTAAACAGTGTCTTTTCCATACTTTGTCAATTTTTTCAAAACTATAATATGTCCTTTAATTGTGAAAAAATTTTCTCTCAGGACACTGCCCCCGACCCCGCAAGGGCGTTGCCCCTTGACCCCACCCGCTAACCGGGTAGCGGGACCCCCGTGCTAAGTCTGCGGAGGGGGACATTGTTCTGATTGTGATCAAATATTTTCTGATTTACAGTTTAGGAACGATCATTTATATCAAGCTAATTTCTCATTCAAAATGGAATATTTTGCAGATCTTGAAGAGAAGAATAGAAAGCTGGAAATAGAGAAAATTAATCTGGGTCATGTTGTTGACTTTCACTCACAAAAATCAAAAGAGCATTATGAAGAAAGCATAAGACTGAAAGAGGAAATCAGTGCTTTAAAGACTATCAATGAAGATCTTCTGAAAAGATCTTCTCGGCAGAATGATGAGAAGATAAAGAAATTGGAATCTGAGAATGCTGAGCTTAGAAAGAATATATCTGTTTTAGAACAACAACTTACTGAACATAAAGTTGTTTTTGAGACTGAAAAGAAAAGTTTTTCAAAGAAGTTCTCAGATTTCTCAAAGAAATGTTTTGAAGAGAAAAAGTCAGTGGATTTTAAATGCATAAAACTTTCTCAACAAATTTCTGATTTTGAGAAAGTACTTATTTTGGAAAGAGAGAAGTTTGATAAAGAAAAGAAGGCCATAGAACAGAAGAATGTGGGATTCTTTAAGGAACTATCCATCCAAAGAAATGATTCCAAAAAAGGGTTTGAAGAAGAACGATCCATCTTTGAGACTGAAATCAAAAGGCTGACTTCAAAGTTATCTGAACTATCTGCTACTGCACTGAAAGAGCAGAAAACGAAGTCTGAATACAAGACAAAGATTGACCTGCTTGTGAAAGAAAGAGACACATTTGCTTCAAAGATCAAAGAGCTTGAAAAATCTGTTTCAAGTTCAAATCAGAAATCTGCCTATTCACAAAGGTCAGTTAAATCTTTTGATCAGATTCGTAGATCTAACATTTTCTATGATCGATATCTAGATGGTTCAGGTACATATCCGAGGAGAAGTAGTTACAAGAAAGAGAAACTGGTCTGGCAGAAGAAACCAGTTAAAGATGACAAGACAGATGAGCTGAAAGGAAACACATCATGTGTACATGTTCATAAAGCAAAGAAGAACAAAGAGCATAAAGGTAAACCTGACCATATATACTCAAGAAATCAATTACTCAGGTTTTCAGGTAATAAATTTTATTGTTCTTACTGATGTACACATGATCATATCCACAAGACCAGTGATCATTTATGGTATGGTTCTTACTCTGTAACCCCTATACGAACTGCAACTAACATTTCTGGACCCAAATACAAGTGGGTACCAAAGAAGAAAACTGATTCTGTGTTGCAGGCACCTCAAGTCAAGGGGGAGTAAGAGAACAATGGCTTTTGAACATAGCAGTTCAAAACCCGGAATTCAATGTCAAGATTATGGCTCTTGAATAACACAGTTCAAGACCCGCATTTCAATGTCAAGACTATGGCTTCTAAGCACATCAGCTTAGGACCCGTTCTTCAACGGAGTTTGACTTCTAAACACAAAACAGTTTAGGACTCGAACCTCAGCGATCAAAAGACCTTACTCCTGTTTTTGCATCCGATGGATATGATGGTCTACATCCTAAGAGAATTGATCTGATCTCTATCCTGTACTTTTTCACTGATAGATTTTACTGATATGATGGTCTACAATTCAAAAGGGAGTGTCTGATCTCTATCCTGTTTTAACTGACATATTTCAGATGCCTAATTTATAGGAGGAGTAAAGGTGATGGCTTCTGATCACATAACAAATCAGGACCCTTTTTTCAATGATTAGAGAAGGATATTATGCTAATATCCAGGGGGAGCTTAAAAGATATAAATCATTCTATCATGAATTAAGGGGGAGCTTAAAAAGGTAAATATCTTCTGATCCTAGATCTCATATTGTTTGAAAGAAGAACAACTTTCAAGCATGAAAAACAGTTTCTTAAATGTTCAAACCACTTCTGATTCTCAAAAGATTTCATGAATTTGGAAGTGTGACTTTAAATGTTTTTCAAATTTTGAGCTTTAATGTTTAACTGACCGTGTGTTTCCAAAGATCAATACTTGTGTATTATCTTGTCTTTATACTATAAAGCTATAAAGTATTCACACATATTGGTTCAGTACTTCATTTGAATTTGTTATTACCATGTCTCATAACAAACCAATATTTCGATGGTAATACCCTCGTTTGAAACTCATTGTTGTTGAGCATCAATCATCTTTTTCTAATCTTGTGCTTTCATTGCAAAATTGTTTATATTCGTTCATATAAACAAAATATCCAATTCTTTGATACCCTAACCTTTTGATTTGATTTGATCTGATTGATATATTGTCAGATTCTCAAAACAATTCTCTTGACTTCATTTCATTCATTCAATATCCTTGTTTTGAGAAATCTTCAAAGTTCAAATGCTCAAATTTCATTCATAATTTTAAATGAGCATACATTCTGACACTGTTATCACTTTGTGCTTAACTGTTCAGTTAAATTGTTGAGCAACCATGCTTTTTAGGACTTACATGGGATTCGTGTGTGAGTTTAAACAGAACTTCCATGTATTCACGTCAACTAGTGTTTCCTACCCAGGAAGTTATCCTTGAGTGATTGAGGGGTGAGGGGTCAAAATCAAAGAGTGAGGGAGATAACTCATCCGGTTGAGTTATTCTCATTGTGTGGAGCGGTAAAATGGAAATGAGAGTTTGGTTAGAAGTGAGCATAATAATAAAAAGAAAGAGGGTGTGAGAACAGAGTTAAAAGAATATCAGAACTCTGCACCAACTTCTTTCTGAGCCGGCCAGCCACATCTACTGATTGGTTCACATTCTTTGGTGACCATCATTGAAACAGGCAGTGAGCACATGCCAACTCTTGCATTAACCCCACCAAGCACTCGTTTCTTTCTTAACAAAGAAATGTTTCATTTTCATTGGGGACGCAACACATCTGCTATCTGATCTTCACTCGGAAGATTTAGATATTGAAAAAGAAGGAAAGTTGGCCCACCTTCGCACCTCTTTCATGCACATTGAGTCCGTGTAATACATGTTGTTGTCTCAACAGTTTACACAATTTGAGCCTGAAAAAGCTAAGTAGCTTCAATCATTCTTACACTTGCACGAGCACACAAGGAATATGTTTTCTTGTCATAACATTCATAGAAAATTCCTTTGTGGTTTTTCGATGATTGAATGGAAGCCCTGGGGGAGTGAACATCACAAAGCTCCTTTCCAATGTACATTCGTTGTACAAAGTGGCTCCGTGCTACTTATAGGCATTTTAACTGTTTCATTTGTTGAATCAGGGTTACCATGTTCATTATGTCTGAATTTGAAAAGATTCGGGTATATACGGTTCATGATTCAGCTACTCAGGTCAAAGGGCGGAGACTGTCAAATTATTGAAAGGGGAGATTGTTAGACGTTACAAAGGGGGAAATCAAAGACTGTGTTGAAATTGATGAAGTTTTGATGATCATGATGCTCACAATCATAAAAAAGGGGGAGAATGTTACAAAGATCAATTTCAAAGTTATGAAGAGTTGTCAAAGTTTGTCAAAGTTCAAGATGCTTCAGCTGATTCAAAGATAAAAGATTCTGAAAAGAAAATTCAAAGATTCAAGAAGGTTTGTTCTTCCAAAGATGGTTTAGAGATCAAAGTGATGAAGATACAATTTCATAGATTTTTCAAAGATTTCAAAAGTTGTTTCATTGTTCAAAAGAAGTTTCAAGATTTCTGTTTCGCGTTCAAGGCATGTTGACTTTCCAAAGCTTCAAAGATTAAAAAGACTTTTCAAGATTCTTCAAAGGCCAAAAGACTAAAGACTATGAAAGCTTCAAAGTTTAAGAGACAAAAGCTGAAGAATCAAGAGCTGAAGATTTGTATCAAATTTTTATTAAATCTTGAATACAAAGGGGGAGATTGTTAAGTCTAAATATTGTATCCAAGATTTAATAGGAAAGTCAAAGATGTATAAGTCAACATTGTCTTTGTAATAGTTTAGTCAAAACTTGTTTTGTTTACTTAGCCTTTAAGCTTTGTATTAGATAGGTGGTATATATAGGTGTTTGGCTTGTATAATCTTGGAACTACGATCTAGAGAAGCACTTTCATGTAATATTCTGATACGTGAGATTTATGGGATTCAAGACTTTCAAGATCTACTTTCTCTCTCTACTCTCTCTCTCTAGAAATATTCATTGTTCTTGATTGATTTTGTTGAATTGCTTGATAAGATTGGGATTTTATGATTAACAGTATCACTATTAATTAATATATTATATTATCATAAATTTGTTTTGATTATATTATTAAATATGTAATTGGTTATTTTTTCTAGATGTCATTAAAATATATAAGATAATCATTGAATTCTAACAAAATACTTCAATTTTTTTATATAAAAAAACATTATACTATTAAGCCTAAATTAAAAAAATTTATAAAAAAACATTATCACTTTCTCAAAACCATCCAAAATCGTATTGTAAATCAACAAAAAAAAACAAAAAAAATGGAACATTAAAATCGTGATGTATCTCGCTGCATTGCGCGAGTACGCTTCTAGTACATATAAAATAACCAAAAAAGTGATAAGCATTTTTCAAATAAGTTGATAAGTTAAAACCAAATGACTTATCAAAAAGTGATTTTCAACGGTTTGGCACCGCTATAAGTCATTTTAATTTTTCCTCATCCAAACACTCAAAATTGCTTATCTCCGATGCCAAATCGCAATAAGCTAAAAAACTTCTCAAATAAGCAATCCCAAACACCCCCCTTAATCTTCCTCCCCATCTTTCGATATGTTCCTTAATGTGATTGTAAAAATACCATTTATTTGAAAATAGAAAAAATTAAGTTTCCAAATTTAATAGATGATTGTAATATGATAGTAAAAATACCATTTATTTAAAAGTAAATCTTGTGTTTTGTATGCATCTCATGACAATTTTCTTTAATAATTGTTGGCATATGACAACGATTTACTGGAATCATTTTCTTGAAACAAAAAATGAAATCTTTTAAATTTGGAAACTTGCTTTTTCGGGATATAAATTTTTATGATCATATCATCATCTAGTTATACAATGTTAATTCATTCTGTTTCTAAGGAAATGATTCAAGTAAATCAATGTCATAATGACGTCAAGATTGTAGATTTCTCCATAAAATTGAAGGTTTTTCAACTTCCAAAATAAAAACTATACAGGAATGATTATTATATATATACTCTTATATTAACATCTACTAATTAATACTTACACATCTTGTATTTTCTTTGTTCTGTGTCTCGTACGTGTTCGTTCTTTGATTCTTTTCTTCTTGATGGAAGCAGCCGCGGATATGATAAAAACGTGTAGTTAATTAACGTGTTTTATACGTGTAAAGACGATGTTTTTTGAATTGATTTTGGTTTCGTTTTGAAGGATATCTTTTTGAGAGTCCGCTCGAAGTGCGAATGTTGTTGGATGATCAAGACGATTGAAATCTTACGTTCCAATATTCCTGGTAAGATTATATATTATATAAAATGTTCTTTTGTGTCTAAATTAACATCGATCCGTTATGGTTTTATGATGAATGAATGTAATGTTAGGGCGTTATTCCGTGAGCTGGGATGCGCAGCAAAGTAGTTTGCGAATACGTGGAGAAGGTAATATGAATATTGCTTTGAAGGTGTTAATGGCTATGATTAAATATGTGGAGTTCGGTGACGTTAAACTTAATGATCTGCAAGACGACAATCATGCTTCGTCAATTGTTGCACCTTATAATCGGTATTCGTATATGGATCGTCCTTCTCAAACGGCTAGTATTGAATACCCTTATGGCCGCGTACAGCCGCCTGCGATTGAATACCCTTATGGCCGTGTACAGCCGCCTGCGATTGAATACTTGGCGGCTTCTTATGACGATGAAACTCCCATGCCACGGGAGAGGTATGTGGCGTCGTACCCGTATTAGTACGATCCGTACGAGGGGATCAGCTTTTGCAGTACCAAGTGATGTATATCGGATCCGAAATCCGATCCGAAATCTGGTTTAACTTAATTAGTTTACGTTATGAATAATTGATTCCTTGTTTGGTTTTTGTTTTTGGGTTGGGCAAAAAGATTAAGATTTGATGATAGTTTAGCTTAGTTTTGTTATTTGACTTCATTTTGAGACAACATATGGCTTGATTGATTAAGTTTATCATTGATGATCCTGCATTAATTCTGCAGCAGCCATCTATCTTCATGTATATATCGTGTCCAGTATTTGGAAATATCCTCATATCAATCAATTCATATCATACCACAACAAACAACCAGTTCCATACTTGATACCCAATTGAGTATAAGCAGTACAATTACACTCATCTCTACACTTCACCCGACATCCCCATACTCGTATCGTACCACGATCCTCGAGTATCCGGCAACTTCATCGATGAATACCTCCGAAACCCTACCCCAATCGAACAATTCAAACCTATTTCCCATCGACACCCATCACTCCAATCCGATACATCCCATCGATCAACCCTTTTAGGCGTAAAACCTCTTAAACATTCACACGATTGCGACTGCCGAATATCGCAGCTCCCGTAAACCCCAAATAACGCGTATCGAGTGCAATTGTCACCGGCCGGTGTCAAATAAAGAAACCAACCATGTGTTCTATCAATCCAATTAAACCAACCAAGATCAACAGATGGACTTATGGTTGTCCTAGTGAGAACAGATGTGTTAATCAAATTAAAAACAATGGTTAGGCCATCTTTAATGGTTTGATTGATGAATATGGTGTTTGTTGCTTTAATGGAAATTAAGAAAGAAAAGGTAAAGAAGATGAAGATTGTTGTTGTTGTTGTCTTCATTTCTTATGGGATTTTTAAGTTGGTTGTTATTTGAAATATTGGGTTATAATTGTAATGATTTTTGGAGGTGTTTTAAATATCAGAACTCTTTCGAGTCAAGTGGGGACGTTCTATTATATATTGTGGCTGCTTCAAATTTATAAAAAAAAAAAAAAAATTTGAAAGTGGCGGATTTGGGAGACGAGATTGTGGCTGGTGATTCATATGTGAATTTGAATATTAACTAGGCATATATCCGTGCGATGCAGCGGAATGTAAGTAAAGAACGAACAATAAAATAAAATAAAATATAAAAAAGTAGTTTTTCAAATAAACAAAAATACCTTTTGTTCAGTTGCAGGTTCCGCCATTGACACCCGACCGTTCGTCTTCTTCTTGTACTCGGATGATACATAGAGAAACTATATATATTTATAGTGAATGTAGAGAATATTTTAAAATTTTCTATTTTCATTTTCGATTTTACATTTAAATGTAAATATATTAAAAATATGGAATAATATTTTTATATCTACATCGTTTCTATTTTATTTTCTTTACACTTGGTTAATTTGGAAAGTATTGCGGAATATTTTTATTTTAAAGAATACGATAATTTATTAGTGTATCTCGTTATTTTTTATTTTTAATTCATATCAACCTTGATATAGAGAGAATGGCGACAAAAATCGAAGAGCAAACCGTAAATCGAAAACATAATCAAAAGCCTTTTGTTAATTAATTTCCTTATTCCATTACAATTCTAAGTCCTTTTGTTTTTTATTAGTTTTAGTTAATTAATAATTATATTAGATAATAATTTAGGATTATTTAGTTTCCTTTTATTAGTTATTTAAATAGCTTCCTAGTTAGTTTATAATTAGGATAATTCTAATTTCCATAGTTATTTCTTAGTTAGTTTAGCTATAAATAGGGTAGCTAGGTTTCATTGTTAATCAATTCAATCAAGTTATCAATTAATAAAAGTTTAGCTTTTTAGAGAGTTTTCTCTTAATTTTGAGTTTTACGCATCGTAATTCTCAACCGTTAAAGGGTTTAGACGCTTGTCGATCCTTCCGCAAACCTACGCTGTGTCAGTTGGTATCAGAGCAGGATTCGCCTGTCTTTTCACTAACCATGACAGATCAACAACCCGCTACCAAAGCAGATGTTGGGAACTGAAGATGTGAACAAGTCTTTAATGCTGCTAGTTCAGAATTACTACTGCTAGTAGAATTAATACTGCTAGTCAAAGTTAGTGCTGCTTGAACAAAGTTAGTACTGCTTTCAGTTAATACTGCTAGTGGTTAATACTGCTTTCAGTTAATACTGCTAGTAGTTAATACTGCTTTCAGTTAATACTGCTAGTAGTTAATACTGCTTTCAGTTAATACTGCTAGTGGTTAATACTGCTTTAAGTTAATACTGCTAGTGGTTAATACTGCTTTCAGTTAATACTGCTAGTGGTTAATACTGCTTTCAGTTAATACTGTTATTGGTTAATACTGCTCTAGGTTAATACTGCTTATGTCCCGAATACTATAAATACTCATTGCCCGCCTAAAAGCTCATAACGACTCTTTGCATACTGTTCACTTGCGCTCTAAATTCTTTCTCTCTCAAGTTCAAAGTTCTCAGGCAAGAATCTTCAAGGTCAATGGCATCCATGGCGTTCATAGACGAGCACAATGAAATCGCGATGCTCCGAAAGCCAAAACAAGCTGAAGGTTTTCACCAGATAGTCGACTTTCTGAAGTCAAGCCATATTGCCCATGCTCTCACTCTATCTCCTACCATCTTCATAGAGCATCAGAGGCAATTCTGGGCAAATGCCACCATTGTTACTGAGAATGGTGTGCAAATGATCAAAACAAGGGTGTGTGACAAACCCTTGACAGTTACTGAAGAGGTTCTTCGCATCAGTCTACGTCTAGACGATGCCTCTGGTATAACTTCTATCTCTAATGATGAACTGTTTTCTACTCTTACAAGAATGGGGTATGGAGGCTCATTGGGTGTGTTCAAGTTCTCAAAAGCCAAATTTTCACCCCAATGGCGTTTCTTTGTCCATACTCTTATGCACTGTATATCTAAAAAGACTAATGGATGGAGTGAGTTCAGTAGCACCATTGCTTATGCTTTGGTGTGCTTGGCCACTGCCAGAAAGTATAATTTTTTTCAAATGATTTTTCATGATCTTGTCTCAAACTTGGGAAGTAAAAAGAGATTTTATATGTACCCCAGGTTTGTCCAAGAAGTTATTAACCATGAATTGACGGATATACCTCCTTTTGATGGGGTATATGTACCCAAAATTCCCAAAGGTAAGGTCTTTTCAAACATGAAAAGATCCCCTTTGGACTCGGAAGGAGTTGACACCCCATTGTTCTCTACAATGATGGTGGTGTCCCAAACTAATGAAGGTATGGCAGCAGGGTCAAGGCCCCCATTAGACCAACCCACTGCTAGCCAATCCCAACCTTCCCACTCAAAATCAATTCCCCAGTCTCTTCTTGATAAACCTACTTCACCAATCACCCATACTTACAAAAGGAAACAGGTAAAGAAGGCTCCTTCCCTTCTTGTACCATTGACCCCTAAGCCTTTAAGCCCTCTAAGGGAGGATACTCTCTTAGAGAATATCTACAGGGAATCCACAAGGGTGTCTCCCAACCCAAAGGAGGTGCTCTCTGAAGAGGAGGTAGAGCATATGGGAGAGAAGGCTGCCACTACTCCTGCTAGCTCAGAGGAGGTCAGTGGTAACATACATAAGACCTTCCCAATGGCAACTTTGAATGAGCAATCATTCAAAGGTCCCCGGTACCAAGAAACCAAGGGGGTGGATAGTGCTTCTGCTAGGCAGAAGACTTCCACTACAAAAAGATCCAATGATCCTTCAAAAGAGGGTAACACTTCTGGAGAGGGTGAGGACATATATTCTTACTATGAATTGATGGAAACAATGGGCAACATCAACCAAGATGTTCTCAAACAAGGGAAAGAAATTTAAGACATGAAATTGGTAATCTTGTCCCAACAAGTGCAGATTACCAAACTCAAGACCTTGGTGATGAAACTAGTACAGAAAAAGAAGAAGAGACAATTTGTGCTCAGGAGAAGGAAATCTGGGAATGATGCTCCCAAAAAGGGGGAGATCAACATGGAAGAAGCTACAGAAAAGGGGGAGCTTGATGGGATGAAATATGATGGTGAAGGGGAGAGATTTGATGTTGAGGGGGAGCAAGAAGCAGAAACAGAAAGAGAATCAGTGCAAGCAGAGATAAAAGAACAAGCAGCAGTAACAGAGCAAGCAACAGAAATCATTAATGCTGCTAGTTCAATCAAAGCAGCAGAAATGGTTAGTACTGCTGAAATAAGCAAAGCAGCAGAAACTGTGAAAGAAGTTTTAACAGATCTTGAGATTGCAGAAACCTTACTTAAAGCCAAACATGATACTCTCAAGGTCACTTCAAAGACCAAAGGAGTAGTCATCAAAGAACAAGGTGAAGTGATCAAGAAAGATAACAGTAAGAAGGTAATGAACAAAGACAAAGGAAAAGCAAAGATGGTGGAATCTGATCAACCAGTCAAAAAGCAAAGGTTGGTTGAATCAGATGAAGCCTTGGCCAGGAAGATGCAGGCTGATATTGAAAAGGAAGAAAGAGTTCAGGTTGAAAAGGACAGGGAGATGGCAAAGGCTCTAGCTGCTGAACTAAATGAAGCCTATCAACAAAGCTTGGCAACTGAACTTGCACAGAAGAAAGCAGCATCTTTGAAGAAATCTGTGGTGATGAAAACAGCTGCAAAGAAGAGACAACCCTCAAAGACTTTCCTTGGTACTCAAGAGAGAAACAAGATGATAATTTTTCTCAAGGGTGCTATAGGAGTCAGAAAGGAGATGTTCTCCAAGATGACATTTGAGCAGATCAAGGAGCTGTACAATTCTGAAATGACTAAGCTTCAAGGAAATGAAACTGCCAGGGTGGAGATGGAGAAGAGAATGAAAGAAAGTAATTATTTCATGATAGAAAAACCTTTTCCAGATGAGCAAGAAACACCACCAAAGAAAGAAGCCACTCTGGGTGAAAGTCTAAGGACATTAAAGAGAACCAAGATGATGGCAAGAAGAAAGTCAATCAAGAAGCCTAGAATAGCTGAAGGAGAGGCTGAGAAGGTTGCTGAAGAAGAAGGGGCACCTGAGTCATCTGAAATGAAAAAATCTTCAAGTACTGATGATTTAAAGATGTACATGGTAGTGATGGACAAAGTTCCTGAACCAATTTCAGCAGAACCTGTTGGAATAAAGCCTCCTGAAGTTATTCACTGGGATACATTGACAGTGGATGGAAAGGAGTATATTAGGCTCAAGAGGAAGGATGATAAGTATGAGGTATTCAACACTTGGGCTAAGATTGTCAGAACATGCTCTAGATCTGATATAGAAGAAATGTTTGAAATAGGGATGAAGTTGTATGCAGATCAGTTAAAAGCTCCAGGGATTTCAATTACAAAACTGGTGATGGAGTATCTGTGTATGATGTTCAAACCTGAAGAAGTAGAGCATGTCATAAGAAATGTATTTCAAGCAGTCACCAATTGGACTCTATATGAAACTAGTGGAGTATATGCAGTGACTTTGGATAGAAATCACATAGAATACTTCCTAGTGGATAGAGTATACAATCACAGCAGACTTAAGCTTCATGCAATGCTGAAGAAGAAGCTTGGATGTGTTGAAAACTCAGAAATAGCCAAATATCTGATTCAGAGAATGATCAATCAAAGTTTGGGGATAAATGTTGATACAGGGATCTGAAGAATGGTATTTTAGGAGCATCTGAAGAACTTGACTTCTTTTCCTAAAAGTCAAGTTAGGGGGAGATTGTTGGGAACTGAAGATGTGAACAAGTCTTTAATGCTGCTAGTTCAGAATTACTACTGCTAGTAGAATTAATACTGCTAGTCAAAGTTAGTGCTGCTTGAACAAAGTTAGTACTGCTTATCTAGTTAGTACTGCTAGTGGTTAGTGCTGCTTAGTAGTTAATGCTGCCAAGATTTAATGCTGCTTATAAGGTAATGTGAAGATAATGATGAAGAGATCGTGGGTAAAGATAAACAAGGATATTCTGAAGATATTCATGGAAGATATACTGAAGATATTTTATTTATTTGTAATTATCTTTTTGTTCAGTATATGTATAGATTTGACAGAATAGTTTAGTGATAGATTAACAGATTTAATTCTAAAGTTTTTTTTTGGAGAGAATCAACCTCAAGGCATAGTTCCTAATTCTAGAGAAGTAGAATTCGTCTTGAAAGAGCTTGTTCTTCAAGATTGAGGTTGAGTGTGTAATCTTGTGATTTTAATACAAGTTTGCAAAGTGTTTATCATATACTGTTTGTTTACTGTTTCATTGAATATCAAAGTGTTATTCCGCAACTTCATTGATATTGTTTCTGAGATTTTATTCTTGTTAAGAATTTGATCCTGACAGCAGATTTAGCCGAGATGAACACGGCCTTTACCGCGGCACTCGCTGATCTGACGGCGGCTGTTAACAGGCTTCAACCCGACTTCGCCAACAACAATCGCCGGAGAAGGGACGGGCTTGAAGAACCAGTTATGAGGCCACACAATGGCAATCGTAACCGGGTCAATGTTTTGAGTTCCGAATCCGAAGAGGAGGAGGAGGAAGAAGAACCGGTCAACTTCGGAAGGAATGAGCACGATTATCGGATGAAAGCAGACATCCCATTCTTCTACGGAACTATGGGAGTTGAAGAGTTCCTAGACTGGCAGATCGAAGTCGATCGATTCTTCGACATAATGGAAGTACCCGAGCATAAACAGATAAAGATGGTTGCTTTTCGTCTTAAAAGCACCGCCGCAGTATGGTGGGACAAGCTAGTGGTCCAACGGCAACGACAACGAAGAGGTCCGATTCGATCATGGCGTCGGATGAAACAATTGATGATAGAACGGTTTCTACCCGAAGATTACGAACAAATCCTCTACAAGATGTATCTCGGTTGTAACCAAGGTCCAAGATCCGTAACCGACTACACCACCGAGTTCTTACGGTTAACCAATCGTAATGAAATCGGAGAATTCGAAGGCCAAAAAGTAGCCCGGTACATCAGTGGCTTGAAGACCTCGATCCAAGACAAGATCGGACTCCAAAACGTGTGGACCGTAACCGAAGCCTCGAGTTTGGCCTTAAAAGCTGAATTAATGGAGAAGTCCGCTCGCACCTCCAATTCTTATCGTCGATTTCAAGGGTCCAACGAGAACTCAAGCACCGCCGTTGATAAAGGAAAGAGCTCCACGCAAGACACTAACCTTCCTCACAAAGTTAATACCGGCAATCCTAGTGGTGGACCGCAAGGAAAGCCTACGCCTTCCAAGACCCCCAATCCGTATGCTAAGCCGATGAGTTCAAAGTGTTACCGATGCGGCCAACCGGGACATCGATCCAACGAGTGCACTAACCGGAGAACGACAACATTAATAGACGGGGAGGAAAGCGGCGAAAAAGACACATATGAGGGGTTCCAATTTGCTGAAGAAGAGTCTGAAGAGAATATCAATATCGTGCTCCAACGAGTTCTCTTCTCGTCGAAGGAAGAAGGCCAAAGGAAGAACCTTTTCCGATCTCATTGCTCCGTTAATAAAAAGGTATGTAACATCATCATTGACAACGGGAGTTGTGAAAATCTAGTATCTCGGAAGTTGGTAGAGCATCTTAATCTACCTACTCAACCTCATGAGGCTCCCTATTCTCTCGGATGGGTCAAGAAAGGCCCGCAAGTTAGGGTCACACAAACTTGTCGGGTACCCATATCAATCGGAAAGTATTACCAAGAAGATGTTACATGTGACGTTCTCGATATGGATGCATGCCATATCCTATTGGGCCGACCTTGGCAATTTGACAACGATGTCACTTATAAAGGGCGAGACAATGTCATGTTGTTCTGTTGGGGCAACCGAAAGATCGCTATGGCACCCGTTAGTAGCTTCGAAAAGACCCCCGACAAGAAAAGCGACAACTTTCTCATCATGACTAATAGCGAGCAAGAGATGGAAGAAGATGCGAAGAAAGTTGAAGTCTTTTGCCCTATCGTCGTCAAAGGATTAATGAGTGCAGAAAAAGTCGAGGCTGAAATTCCGAAAGAAGTGAACGAGATGCTAGAAGATTTCAAAGAATTAGTTGCGGATGATTTGCCTCCCGAATTACCACCCATGAGGGACATTCAGCACCAAATCAATTTGATTCCGGGAGCTAGTCTACCGAACTTACCTCATTATCGGTTGAGTCCCAAAGAGAACGAGATTCTAAGAGAGCAAGTTGAAGACTTGCTAAAGAAGGGCTTTATACGAGAAAGCATGAGCCCGTGTGCCGTACCCGTACTCCTAGTGCCGAAAAAGAATAATCAATGGAGGATGTGCATTGATAGTAGGGCCATCAACAAAATCACTATCAAGTACCGGTTCCCCATTCCACGATTGGAATATATGCTTGATGAATTGTCTGGCTCCACCATATTCTCCAAGATTGATCTTAGAAGCAGCTATCATCAAATTCGTATTCGACCGGGCGATGAATGGAAGACCGCATTCAAAACACCGTTCGGACTCTACGAATGGTTGGTTATGTCTTTCGGCACATCTAACGCACCAAGCACCTTCATGAGGACTATGAATCAGGTATTACGCCCTTTCATTGGAACTTTTGTAGTCGTTTACTTTGACGATATCCTCATCTATAGCCGAGGAAGGGCTGATCACCTCAATCATCTCCGACAAGTCTTAACGGCACTACAAGAAAATAAGCTCTATGTCAATTTGAAAAAGTGCACTTTCTGCACCGACAAGCTTTTATTTCTTGGTTTCATCGTCGGAGAAAACGGTATTGAAGTAGATGAAGAAAAGGTAAAAGCCATTCGAGAGTGGCCAACGCCCAAGACGGTCACCGATGTCCGTAGCTTTCATGGCCTAGCAACCTTTTATCGGAGGTTTGTCCGGAATTTTAGTACCGTCACCGCCCCGATCACGGAATGTCTAAAGAAAGGCAAGTTTCAGTGGGGTCCCGAGAAAGACGAAAGTTTTTCCTTAATCAAAGAGAAACTTAGTACCGCGCCCGTTCTAGCATTACCCGATTTCGAGAAAGTTTTTGAAGTTGAATGTGACGCGAGTGGCATTGGAATCGGTGCTGTCCTAAGTCAAGAAAAAAGACCGGTTGCTTATTTTAGCGAAAAACTTAGCGAAGCCCGACAAAAGTGGAGCACATACGACCAAGAATTCTATGCGGTGGTTCGAGCTTTACGGCAATGGGAGCACTATTTGGTTCAAAAGGAGTTCGTTTTGTTTACCGATCATCAAGCCTTAAAATTTATCAACAGTCAGAAAACGATTAACAAGATGCACGCTCGTTGGGTAAGTTTTCTGCAAAAATTTCCTTTTGTCATCAAACATAAATCCGGCAATCTCAACAAAGTGGCCGATGCCCTTAGCCGACGGGCCAATTTGCTCATCACTTTATCACACGAAATTGTTGGTTTTGAGGCGTTAAAAGAACTTTATAGTGAAGATGGTGACTTCAAAGATATGTGGGAAAAGTGCGATAGCGGTACCCCTAGCGGCGATTTCTATATCCGAGACGGTTACCTTTTTAAGGGCAACCAACTATGCATTCCCGACTCTTCATTACGGGAAAAATTGATTCGAGACATGCACGGGGGAGGATTAAGCGGTCACCTCGGACGGGATAAAACCGTTGCTAGCTTGGAGGAACGATATTATTGGCGACATTTAAAGAGGGACGCAAGTTCGATTGTTAGAAAATGCTATACTTGCCAAACCGCAAAAGGACGGTCTCAAAACACCGGCCTCTACACCCCTCTCCCGATTCCCGAAGACATTTGGCAAGACCTCTTGATGGACTTCGTGTTGGGTCTTCCCTGTACTCAAAGGGGGGTGGACTCTATTTTTGTCGTGGTTGACCGTTTCTCAAAAATGAGCCACTTTATCGCTTGCAAGAAAACCGTTGATGCAAGTAACATCGCAAGACTGTTTTTCAAAGAAGTAGTACGTTTACATGGTGTTCCGAAAACGATCACTTCCGATCGAGACACAAAGTTTCTTAGCCACTTTTGGATCACACTGTGGCGAATGTTCGAAACGACCCTCAATAAAAGTAGCACCGCTCACCCCCAAACCGACGGCCAAACGGAAGTTACTAACCGGACTTTGGGAAATATGCTTCGAAGCGTATGTGGTGACAAACCGAAACAATGGGATGTGGCCTTAGCACAGATCGAGTTCTCTTACAATAGTGCCGTCAACACCGCCACCGGTTGCTCTCCTTTTTCCTTGGTCTATACATCATCCCCGAGACACGTGGTCGATTTAATTAAGCTACCGAGAGATCCGGGAGTTAGCATCGCAGCGGGTAACATGGCTAAAGAATTACAAGCAACGAAAGATGTCGTCAAGTCACGTCTTGAAGCTATCGGTTTAAAGAATAAAGCGGCGGCCGATAAACACCGTCGGAAGAAGGTTTTCAATGAGGGAGATGAAGTAATGGTTTTCCTACGGAAAGAACGATTTCCTATCGGTACTTACGGGAAACTCCAACCCAGGAAATACGGACCGTTCAAGATCACAAAGAAGATTAACGACAATGCTTACGTCGTTGCTCTTCCCGATTCGTTACATATATCGAACACCTTTAACGTAGCCGATATATATGAGTATTACAAAGACGAGTCAATTCCTTTAGAAGAGAACTCGGGGTCGAGTTCTTCAGAAGTGGAGGAGACTGATATAGAGAGAATGGCGACGGAAATCGAAGAGCAAATCGTAAATCGAAAACATAATCAAAGGCCTTTTGTTAATTAATTTCCTTATTCCATTACAATTCTAAGTCCTTTTGTTTTTTATTAGTTTTAGTTAATTAATAATTATATTAGATAATAATTTAGGATTATTTAGTTTCCTTTTATTAGTTATTTAAACAGCTTCCTAGTTAGTTTATAATTAGGATAGTTCTAATTTCCATAGTTATTTCTTAGTTAGTTTAGCTATAAATAGGGTAGCTAGGTTTCATTGTTAATCAATTCAATCAAGTTATCAATTAATAAAAGTTTAGCTTTTTAGAGAGTTTTCTCTTAATTTTGAGTTTTACGCATCGTAATTCTCAACCGTTAAAGGGTTTAGACGTTTGTTGATCCTTCCGCAAACCTACGCTGCGTCAAACCTTCTTTTTTTCTTCTTTTAATGCTTGTGAAAAAAAAATACGTGTAGATTTTATATTATCAAAAAAAATACGTGTAGATTTTATATTATGCTAATATAAAATACGTGTAGATTTTATAAAATAAAATAGATT
Source organism: Arctium minus (assembly GCA_954870635.1). Lineage (NCBI taxonomy): Eukaryota > Viridiplantae > Streptophyta > Magnoliopsida > Asterales > Asteraceae > Arctium > Arctium minus. The sequence continues at coordinate 8,342,188 of OX941080.1, forward strand.
TTATATTAGCAAAAAAAATACGGAAGAAAAAAAAAGTTTATATTACATCTCATTATGTAAAAAAAATTTATAAAATAAAATATGAAAAAAAAATTTATATAAAATAAAATATGGAAAAATCATTATGAGATGTAATATAAAAAAATACGGAAGAAAAAAGATTTTATATTACATCTCATTAATATAGATTTAAATGTAAAATCTACATTTAAAATAGATTATGCTAATATAAAATCTATTTTATAAAATCCTCCACCAAAAAAAACAAATAGTTATATTAATAAATGAGTATTCATTCCACAAATAGATGATTATGTGAGATACTGTGCTTGGAAAGGTTGTACCAAAGCATTAAGAAATTGTAAATTAAGTAATTTGCTTTAATTAGTTGTAACTTGTGCTTAAAATGTTGTAATTAAGAGTTTTTTATATCGTTTTTATAATATAGTATAGATTTATTGAATTGAAGATTTGATAGAATTCGAGATGGTATTAATAATTAAGTTGTGACTTGTGAGCCAATAGAAATGTGTAATGCAATGAATACATAATTAATGACATATCTAGCCTTTCATTAATTCTGGGATCGTACTTATAAAAAAAATAGACATCTCTTCTGAGGCGCTTAATCCATACAGAGGTAAATCAGCGTATGTATTCCATTGATAGAAGAGCGATGACCAAACTTGAATCCACGGTTTCACACATATGGATTAGACACACACCTATACCATATATTCTTTATATATGGATATATAAAGAGGTATAGAGGATTTGCAGTATTGAAAAGTATATTATTATGAAACAATTGCCTTGGCTTTATACAAAGAATACAACAATTGGAAAGACAAAATGATTGACTAAAAATATGCAATCACAACAATTAACTAAATATAAAAATACACATTAAATGGAATTTTAATGTGGGATTGACTTTCCTTGTGCTTGAGATATGGATTGATCCGTGATACGCCCTCGCAAGATGGAGGATCCGTCGGAGACTCCAATCTTGGATCGAAGGAGAAGAAATGGTCGTCGACCAAGTGGTTTAGTAAGGACATCGGCTAGTTGGCCCGCTGAATGTACGTGTTGAACCCGAAGAGAGCCATCAGTTACCTTTTCACGCACAAAGTGATAGTCCAAGGCAACATGTTTCATGCGTGAGTGGTATATCGGGTTTGCACAAAGATAGGTGGCACCTGCATTGTCACAAAGGAGAGTGCGAGAACCCGGAACAGATACGCCTTGTTCAAGAAGAAGGTTATGTACCCAAGCTAATTACGCCGCCGCATTGGCCAAGGCTTTGTACTCGGCCTCGGTTGAAGAGCCGGAGACTGACTTTTGGCGCGCGGAGCACCAAGAGATAATGTTGGACCCGAGATAAAGTATATAGGTAGTAGTAGATCGTCCTCCATTAGACACACCGCCCTAATCAGATTCCGAGAAGGCTCTTAGATCAAGTGGAGAGCCACGTTTGAGATACAAACTGTGATGAATGGTTCCTTTTAAGTAACGAAGTACTCTTTTTAATGCTTGCCAGTTGTAACACTCTAAAATTCAGAGTAAATTAAAACCTGGAAATATGGCAACAAGACATCCGAATTGATATAAACTTCCCATAAAGGGGATCAGTCCTTAAGACTATACAAAATCTTAACGGATATAGAATTCATCAACAAACTAATCTAAACATAACTATATAGATTACATCAGTTGACGATCCATATCTCACCAAAAGAATGGGACTTTAACAATGCCCAACTCCAAATATTAGTCATCTCAAACAATGCCTCGAGTCCACACTCGACACTCAAACCCTCGGCGACCCGCCGCTAAAGGAACCTGTTATACACATCATTTGAGAAAAAGTGTCAGGCTTAAAGCCTGGTGAGAACATACAGTTTATAAAGCTCGAAAGATATAAACATTTGTATCATAAGATAATATTTCCAAAGAGGTTTAATCTTACAATTGAAACCTTTGCCACAACCGGGCTTTTTCGTTATAAACATGTCATCAAATGACCAACGATAAAACATTTTACCAAGGATTGTGGCGTAACACAAAGTAGGCCAAAATCCGAGTTATGAGCTAAACAATTGGAATCCAAGGATACGAACACATAAGTCCGTGCTACAACGTGAGATCTAGCCCCAAGCAAAACCAATGTATACTCCTTCACTAGGATCACTATGAACCATGGCTAGTATCCGACCTCACATAACCGTACCAAGTTGCCCCCGAGGATCATATGCATCCATAGCTACAAAATGGGGAATGTGACATCCCAACAATACAGTCGACTCAAAACCTAGGGATCCTCTAGTAATGGTACAGACTCCTCACAACAACATATGTGACCAACCATAAATAAACATATGGTATAAACACATTTTATAAACAAAATGTCATTTCTAGTTCAACTTCTGGTAAGAATGAAAATCATTAAAATGAGTTCTTAAACATTCTTTTCATATATCCACATAATGTACAAGTAAAACATCATTTTACTTCATTAAGATAAGATCCATCATTTTAGTAAACACAATGATCGGGAACCCTAAAATCTCCCAAAACTCAAGTTATATCAAATATGTAGAAACTTAAACCTGAAACCACTGAGATATATAGGAGTTCCAAAAGGTAACTTTTGATATGTATAAAGTTTAAAATGATAGTAGGAACTCACCAAATAGGTTTTAGATAAAAACCCGAAAAACCAGATATCGACCCCCTTGCGAAGACGAAGCTTTCTACACCGAAACCCCGAGAAATGCACTTAATACTAGCGATTAACGGAAGCTCGAAGATCCAAAGAAAACCAACCAAACTTAGAGAAAGATAAAGATTTGAAGAGAGAGAGAGAGAGAGATTATCTTGAGAATGAGATATTTGATGAAAACCAACTTTAAGTCGGCCAGGCAACCTCGCGGGTTATGCCGCGACCTCAACTCGCGGCATAACTCGCCCGTGTTCTCAAACCCCAAAACCAACAGCGGACTTCGCGACCTATGCCGCGACTCCAAGTCGCGAGCAAGTTGCGAAACTCACTGGAAGTTCACATTTTCACCGAAAACCATAAACTTGAACTTTATACCAAACGGGGTGCTAAAGACAAAAGCTGAACACAAGAATACAAGATTACATAACGAAATTCGGGGTGTTACAATACTCCCAACCTTAGAATGATTTCGTCCTCGAAATCTACTCTTCTCAATGGAACATTGTCCGCAGAGAAGATCGTCACAAACCCAAATGCCAGAATCATTAACGAGATCCTAATACCGACATCCACATTAGCTACCCTTCTTGGGCACAATTCACTCCTAATCAAGCGAACACTCAACACTTCAAAGTAACCTTTTACTCCCAAGGTTACGGTTGCCTCCCAACCTTAGGTGACAATTACTACCTCCAGGAAATTAGCGACCTCAACTTTCCATCTACCAATTTCTTTCAACTGCACGGTTCCGAACTCAAAGCCAACGGTCGACGCTAATCTTCCCAAAACTCTCAGATTTCACTGATCCATTCCTAATATTGATAAAAATATTCTTACAAGGCGCACTAATACGTCTTTCCGGCAATCGGTTAACACAGATTCCGTTATCACTCAACTCCGATCCGACTCCAAATCTGGAAATAGCCCTTATTCAAATTTCTTAATACTTCCATAAATACTTCGTTTACAACCACAATATAAAGATTAACCTCTAAACATACCACCAATCTATACATTCAGATTATAAAGGACGGGCGCTAATAAGACCCACAACAGGAATTTGATGCACATGCTGAAAAATAAAAAAGATTAGGCTTAACGCCTAGAGAGTTCAAGAGTTTTACATAAGTAAAAGCAATTAAATTGATGAACTTCTCTTTAAAACAGAACCTTTCAAATAATGAATTTTAAAACATGGAACAACTCCTTTTCAAAGTTATGCAATTTCAAAGATGGATCCTTCATTTCAACGATGCTTTATAAATTGACACAACTTGTACTAACTCGAAGTACGAAAACATTAGTAACGCCATCCTCATCGTACGTCCGAAAACATGGACACTAGGCCAAATACTCACATGACCAAAAACGAAAGAAACTAAATATCAACATGCAGGAATAACACATTTCATTCAAAGTTTAATATACGTGGGGAGAACCCAATATTAAAGCCATCATTTACCGTCGACTCCACATAACCAAAGTTGGTAAAAATATGACATTAGTGTTTAAAATACCCCGGGTCTACGACGGAGAGACCCGTACACAAAGAGAATAGAAGGACACGCAAGTAGGCCGCCCATACAACTTCCTCGCATGACCTCTAAACGTTTCCATCTTGGGTGGCGAGAACAAATGAATGGGGCCACCCGTGATGTTATTGGATTTCACTACGTATCCCGATCTTAGTTCCCATGCCATACCAGACATTACAACCTCAAACCGTTGTTGCCTCTAGCCATACTCTGTCGAGTTCCACCTCAAGGGCTTACGGACACGGGTGTCTACCCAATCTAGACGAGTTCCAACTCAGTGGCTCGTGCCACCTATTGTCTACTCGCTAGCAAACCCGAGCGGTCACTAAGTGTAACCCAAAACCTCAGTCCTTACTAAACAGACAGACTTACGTGCCAATGAAACCATTACAACACTGTCTAAACATTACATGACTCCAATTGAATGACCAACGCACCCAAAAACATGTAACTCACCAAAAACACGAATAAACTCCATCATACTAAAATCTTTCGTTGCGGTTATAAATCCGGACAAATGTCCACATGACTCATTTAGTCAAAACCCGAGTCAAAGGCCCAACACTTCACGTAAATTTCCAACGAAAGCCTCGTAAACCTTAAAACACATTTAACCGACATTTAACGTTTTCCCCAAATAATGAAATGTCTTTAAAACAATGTTTATGAAAGCACACACCTACAAGGACATGATTTCTCGAAACTCAACACGTATTGAGACCAAAGATTTTCCAAAGGTTTATGAATGCAAATATACTAAGATGCATATGTCATGAAATAGACTTTGTTTGCACAAAATCATCAAAGATGCATAAATCATAATATAAATTTTACGTGTACCAATTCACCCAGAATACATAAATCACGCTATTTACTTGTTGAAATATTCAAGCTCGACATGAGCAATTTATGATGTTAAAACAATCCAAATTACCGAATACGAAAACTTATCAAAATACTCATACCTTGAGAAATACCAAGTAAAACATACGCAACAATTTACACTATAAACGTGAAAATAGGTTCTTGCACTTCAACACGTGCAACAATTGTTTGTACAACTCCAAAGGGAAAAAATCACAATTTTATCTTTAAAATTCCTCCTCTATAACCAAGAGACGTTGCAGCAAAATAATTTTCAACTCACCCCATATGCAACAATTCATTCCCCAAAGGGCGGTAAAATAACGGCGATGCAAATAAAATTTCAAATCGAGTTTAAAGCTTCACGTTGTAAAAATAAACACATTTGACCAAAATAGAAATTACAACGACAAAAATATCGCTAACTCGCTAAATACTTTGCGGAAATTTTAACAGTAGAGTTAATGATGGAAATATGATCAGAACGAAAGTCCTGTTTTAAAAATAACATAGATCGTTTATGCAATCATTCACACCAACGTTATACTTAAATCCAATGCACATTGTACACGACGGTTGACATTTGTTAACAAAACCCTGAAATTAACGCACACAATGATGCATATGCACATGTTCCTGAAATTATTTACGCGACACAAAAGTCGTAAGATGAGACACCACAATCCAACTGGATTTTCATAAAACTAATTAACGCTAAAATCAAGTGGTGTCCAAATTTCCATTTTTCAACACAAGGTAAGGCGACCATTTTGACAAGATTTTTGATGAGACACGACGCCCAAAGAACTCATAACTTGCACGCAATGAAATTAAACTCACGCATCTCAAAATATATGTATGCGGCAAAAGAATCCGTAAAACAAAACTCCAAGAAATGCAACAAAACTCACACAACTAAAAATTCCCAAGAAACTCCGACTCAAAAGCATAGGAATAACTCTTCCTTTAAAACCATTGACATACGTGGAAGAGATCCAATGTCAAGGTCAAAATCCCACAGCTACTTAGCCATTAACTCAAAAGCGTTAAAACACATGTATTACGACATCCAAAAATAACTTTAAAACACAAAACGTGAATAAAGAGGGTTTTGATAACAATTTGAAATCAGGTGCAACAAAACCATTTTAAGCATGCTTATGCTCATAGTTTAAAATATGCTGAGTGCTAAATGTTTTGCCAAAACGTTATAAGGTAATTTACTTTATGGTTGGCGATTATGAAAAACAATTTATGCAATCTTATTTTAGAAATAAATTTAATGCATGAATTCGGTCGGCACTCACATCTTAATACTACGCTTCCCAACATCCTGACGTACTATAATCAACCGGATGCCTCAGGCATAATAGGGCAACCATCCCATTAATTAACTTACAAAACTCCTCGAAATAGAATCGGTCTAACAAGATATAATTCTAATTCCACCAACGAATCTGGCTCAAGATGATTAACTCAATGCGTTCTACGCACTTACTATCATCCCAAAGAGACATTGCTATAAACAACAATCATTCCTTAGCTTACTCGCTTAGAAAATTTCGCACTACTCTAACGGTCAACATACCAAGGTAGAGCAGGTAAACACAAGCACGAGAAAGGGTAAGGAAGAGTTTAACTGAAACACGCACGAAAGGAACGTACCGCTACGTCTACCAATTGTCATAACATTAGCAAACCAATTACACTCACGTAAAATATTCTCATAATCACATTAGCTAAGTGAGATTATGAACATATAACACATAAGGGTTCTTGTTACCATCATCACAACTCTTGATTAACATACTCTCCGTCGACTCTAAGACTAACCCATCTTAGAAGTTCTACCCAATCTCACAATCAATGCCTATCAAACTCAGTCTAAGTCTAGACATCTTACATTCATGCCTAGTTCGCTTAAACTAGAGCTCTGATACCAACTTGTAACACTCTAAAATTCAAAGTAAATTAAAACCTGGAAATATGGCAACAAGACATCCGAATTGATATAAACTTCCCATAAAGGGGATCAGTCCTTAAGACTATACAAAATCTTAACGGATATAGAATTCATCAACAAACTAATCTAAACATAACTATATAGATTACATCAGTTGACGATCCATATCTCACCAAAAGAATGGGACTTTAACAATGCCCAACTCCAAATATTAGTCATCTCAAACAATGCCTCGAGTCCACACTCGACACTCAAACCCTCGGCGACCCGCCGCTAAAGGAACCTGTTATACACATCATTTGAGAAAAAGTGTCAGGCTTAAAGCCTGGTGAGAACATACAGTTTATAAAGCTCAAAAGATATAAACATTTGTATAATAAGATAATATTTCCAAAGAGGTTTAATCTTACAATTGAAACCTTTGCCACAACCGGGCTTTTTCGTTATAAACATGTCATCAAATGACCAACGATAAAACATTTTACCAAGGATTGTGGCGTAACACAAAGTAGGCCAAAATCCGAGTTATGAGCTAAACAATTGGAATCCAAGGATACGAACACATAAGTCCGTGCTACAACGTGAGATCTAGCCCCAAGCAAAACCAATGTATACTCCTTCACTAGGATCACTATGAACCATGGCTAGTATCCGACCTCACATAACCGTACCAAGTTGCCCCCGAGGATCATATGCATCCATAACTACAAAATGGGGAATGTGACATCCCAAAAATACAGTCGACTCAAAACCTAGGGATCCTCTAGTAATGGTACAGACTCCTCACAACAACATATGTGACCAACCATAAATAAACATATGGTATAAACACATTTTATAAACAAAATGTCATTTATAGTTCAACTTCTGGTAAGAATGAAAATCATTAAAATGAGTTCTTAAACATTCTTTTCATATATCCACATAATGTACAAGTAAAACATCATTTTACTTCATTAAGATAAGATCCATCATTTTAGTAAACACAATGATCGGGAACCCTAAAATCTCCCAAAACTCAAGTTATATCAAATATGTAGAAACTTAAATCTGAAACCATTGAGATATATAAGAGTTCCAAAAGGTAACTTTTGATATGTATAAAGTTTAAAATGATAGTAGGAACTCACCAAATAGGTTTTAGATAAAAACCCGAAAAACCAGATATCGACCCCCTTGCGAAGACGAAGCTTTCTACACCGAAACCCCGAGAAATGCACTTAATACTAGCGATTAGCGGAAGCTCGAAGATCCAAAGAAAACCAACCAAACTTAGAGAAAGATAAATATTTGAAGAGAGAGAGAGAGAGATTATCTTGAGAATGAGATATTAGATGAAAACCAACTTTAAGTTGGCCAGGCAACCTCGCGGGTTATGCCGCGACCTCAACTCGCGGCATAACTCGCCCGTGTTCTCAAACCCCAAAACCAACAGCGGACTTCGCGACCTATGTCGCGACTCCAAGTCGCGAGCAAGTCGCGAAACTCACTAGAAGTTCACATTTTCACCGAAAACCATAAACTTGAACTTTATACCAAACGGGGTGCTAAAGACAAAAGCTGAACACAAGAATACAAGATTACATAACGAAATTCGGGGTGTTACAATACTCCCAACCTTAGAATGATTTCGTCCTCGAAATCTACTCTTCTCAATGGAACATTGTCCGCAGAGAAGATCGTCACAAACCCAAATGCCAGAATCATTAACGAGATCCTAATACCGACATCCACATTAGCTACCCTTCTTGGGCACAATTCACTCCTAATCAAGCGAACACTCAACACTTCAAAGTAACCTTTTACTCCCAAGGTTACGGTTGCCTCCCAACCTTAGGTGACAATTACTACCTCCAGGAAATTAGCGACCTCAACTTTCCATCTACCAATTTCTTTCAACTGCACGGTTCCGAACTCAAAGCCAACGGTCGACGCTAATCTTCCCAAAACTCTCAGATTTCACTGATCCATTCCTAATATTGATAAAGATATTCTTACAAGGCGCACTAATACGTGTTTCCGACAATTTCAACCAAAACCCAAACACTAACTCTCGATTCAAAACTCGGCGTCTACGACAAAAGGTAAACGTAAGAATACAACGATAATATATAATGAAAATCCAGGGTGTTACAATCCTCCCGAATTTGGGAATGATTTCGTCCCCGAAATCCCAACTATATAAAGAGATGAGGATATCTTCGCTTCATATCCTCCTCAGCTTCCCAAGTCACGTTGGCTCCCCTATGATGCTTCCACTGCACCTTGACCATAGTGACTTCTTTGCGACGCAACTTCTTAGACTTTCTCTCTAAGATAGCGTCAGGATCTTCTATACCACGGTTACCCTCACCTACTGTTAAATCGGAGAGAGGGATGACGCTTTCCTCTTCCGCCAAACACTTCCGAAGGTAACAAATATGAAACGTGTTGTGTATTCTGCACAACTCTGGCGGCAGTTCCAAATGGTAGGCTTGCAAACCCACCCACTTGAGCACTTTGAAAGGTCTGAGGAAACGGGGACTCAGCTTCCCACGCTTTCCGAACCGTATAATGCCCTTCCACGGCGATACCTTCAGCAACACACGGTCCCCCACATGGAAATCCATCGGTCGTCTCTTTTTTTATCGACATAACTCTTCTGCCGATCCTGGGCCGCTTTCAAACTTTCACGAATGCTCTTGACCTTATCGGCCGTCTCTTGCACGATTTCAGGTCCGGCGAACTGCTTTTCTCCTGCTTCAATCCAACACACGGGAGTTTGGCACTTTCGCCCGCCCAAAGCCTCAAAAGGTGCCATTCCAATACTCGAGTGGTAGCTATTATTGTAGGCAAACTCCACCAAAGGCAGGTGCGAGTCCCAACTACCCCCGAAATCGATGACACAAAACCCCAACATATCTTCTAACGTCTAGATCGTTCTCCCGCTTTGCCCGTCGGTCTGTGGATGGTAAGTCGTACTCAACTTAAATCGTGTACCCAGCTATTTCTGAAACCCATCTCAAAAGTTTGAAGTGACCCGACTGTCGCGATCTGACACGATCGACAAAGGTATTCCATGCCTCGAGACCACTTCATCGATATACAGTTTTGCTAACTTATTCATCGGTAAAGTCTCGCGCATAGCCAAGAAATGAGCGCTCTTTGTCAATCTATCAACTACCACCCAATTGGTATCGTGACCTCAAAGAGTCTTAGGCAACTTATTCACGAAATCCATGATGATATTCTCCCACTTCCACTCGGGAATCTCTAAAGACTGAAGGCTCCCATATGGTCGTTGATGTTCGGCCTTAACTTGCGAGCACGTAACACAAAGCTCCACATACCGCGCCACATCAAGTTTCATTACCGGCCACCAATAGTGCAGCTTCAAGTCCCTGTACATCTACGTACTTCCCGGATGAATGGAATACCTGGACTTGTAAGCATCTTCAAGCAGTAGATCACGGTTACCCCCAAACTTGAGTACCCACACACGACCGCTGAACAGTTTTACCCCACAGCTATCTTCTGTTAAGAGTAAACGCTGCTTCGTCATGACTTCCTCTTTGAGATTCTCTTCTAACAAGGCTTCAATCTGCGATGCCTTGATCTTTTCAACAAGGGTGGATACTAACTCGATTCTCGAACAGGTAGCCCGAATACTTCCACTATAGTCTTTCTGACTTAACGCATCGGCTACCACGTTTGCCTTCCCAGGATGGTAAAGCAACTCATAGTCGTAATCTTTAAGCAATTCGAGCCACCGCCGTTGTCTCATATTCAACTCTTTCTGATCAAAGACATACTTTAGGATCTTATGATCTGTGTAGAGTGTACACTTCGTGCCATAGAGATAATGTCGCCAAAGCTTCAAGGCGAACACTACTGCTGCTAACTCCAAATCGTGGGTAGGATAGTTCTTCTCGTGTATCTTAAGTTGTCTCGAGGAGTAAGCGATTACCTTTCCCCGCTGCATCAACACACAACCTAAACCCATCTTTGAAGCATCGCTATAGACCACGAAGTCTTCTGACCCTTCAGGTAACGACAAGATCGGAGGTTCACATAATTTCTTTTGAAGAATCTTGAACGCCTTCTCTTGCGTTTCGGTCCAATCAAACTTCGCATTCTTCCGAGTTAGAACTGACAAGGAAGAAGCGATCTTTGAAAAAAATCCTGAATCAATCTCCGATAATATCCCGCCAGACCCAAGAAACTTCGGATCTCGGACGGATTCTTGGGAGGCTCCCAATTCATCATAGCTTCAATTTTGGAGGGATCTACTTTCACTCCGTCTCGGGTGACAACATGACCCAAAAACTGTACCTCTTCAAGCCAAAAGTCACACTTGGAAAATTTGGCGTACAATCTTTCTTTTCTCAGCACATCAAGAACTTCGCGTAGGTGTTGCTCGTGCTCTAACTCGCTCTTAGAGTACACGAGTATATCATCAATGAATACGATGACTGACTTGTCGAGGAAAGGTCGGCACACTCTATTCATTAAATCCATAAATACCGCTGGTGCGTTCGTTAGGCCAAAAGGCATCACAAGAAATTCGTAATGGCCGTAACGCGTTCTAAAGGCTGTCTTCGGAACGTCTTCTTCTCTTACCTTCACTTGGTGATAACCCGAACGTAAGTCAATCTTGGAAAAATAACCCGCTCCTTGTAGTTGATCAAACAAGTCGTCAATCCTGGGAAGTGGATACTTGTTCTTCACTGTTGCTTTGTTCAGTTCACGATAATCGGTGCACATTCTTATTGTGCCATCCTTCTTTTTGACGAACAAGACCAGAGCTCCTCACGGCGACGAGCTTGGTCTTACAAATCCCTTCTCCAAAAGCTCTTGGAGTTGGGCCATCATCTCTTGCATCACCGCTGGCGCTAACCGATAAGGGGCTCTAGCAACATGAGCCGCTCCCGGTACGAGTGGCGTCGATCACGTAGGCTAGGAAAGACGAGCATCCTTTCACCAAACACTTGTGTGCTTTAGTCATGGTGATTATTGCCACATCTCCCTTCCTCTTCTCACCATAAAACACAACAACTTCGCCACTGGGATTGGGAAGTCGAATTAATTTCTTGGAACACACGAACTCGGCATGATTGTTCGCTAACCAATCCATACCGCCCACAACATCGAAACCCCCGATTAACATCGGAAACAAATCGATTGGGAAAACTCTCCCTTCGATTCCTAGAATACACTTCTTTAGAACATCGCGGATCAGAACTTGACTACCATCAGCTAACTCTACTACTAACGCATCCTCAAGACTAGTAGTGGGCATAGCAATCATTTGACGGAACAACTCAAAAATGAAAGAGAAACTGGCACCCATATCGAATAAAACACGAGCAGGTACAGAGTTTATAAGAAATGTACCCGATACCACATCAGTTGATGCCTCGGTCTCATCGGCCGTCATCTGAAACTCTCGACCCGGAACCCTAGGTAGGTTCACTCTCTTCTCAGACGCGCTACCCGACTTGAGCTTCGGGCAATATCTCCTCACGTGCCCCGGTGCCTTGCACTCGAAGCAGATAAGCCCTCTGATCGAACAGTCACGTGAGAAGTGGTCAGACTTTCCACACTTGCCGCAAAGTTGAGGAGCGGTGCTACAGCTACCGTGGTGCTTGGTTCGGCATCTCCGACACCATCTAGCTCCTTGATAGCCGCTGAAGCTTCGATTTCCGACAAAAGCTCGGGTTCTCTTGGGAGGTACTGAACTGCTTTCACACTTTGTCAGGATCGAAATTCAAACAAGAATTTAAACAACACACTCAGAAACTTATGTTAAAGAAGTTGCGGAAAAACACTTTAACAGAAAATCAATGGAACAGTATATATATCTCAAATCACAAGTTTATATTGATTCAACTTGATGATTACAGACAAAACCTCAATCTGTTTAACAGGCTAAACAGACGTTCTATACTTCTCTATAGAAAGGATCTAAACTATTCTTGAGGTTAATTCTCTCTAAACAAAACGTATGAATAAATGTTAATTCTAACAAAGACTTTTATACTATATATACAAGACTGAGTACAAGATAATTATCAAAATAAAATTGATCTTCAGCATCAATACCATAATTATCTTCAACCATATCTCCAACTCATCTTTATCTTCAAGTCTTCTGTATCTTTAGAAGCAGTATTAATCTTCTCTTCTTTTAGCAGTATTAATCCTTGAGCAGTATTAACCATGCTTGCAGTAGTAATCTTCAACAATATTAACTACTAGCAGTACTAACTCTCCAAGCAGTACTAACTATTCAAGTAGCAGTACTAACTTTTCAAGTAGTATTAATTCTACTAGCAATATTAAAAGTACAAGCAATAGTAATACCTTTCAACTAGCAGTAGTATCCATCCTTAGCATATTCTGACCCAACAATCTCCCCCTAACTTAACTTTTCAGAATAAGAAGTTAAGTTCTTCAACTTAGAGTCTTCATGATGCTTTCAACACTTCAGCTTAGTTCCCCAAATTAGGATCCAGACCCAGAATTTGATTAATGATCCTGCTAATCACAATCCTTGCCATTTCAGAACCTTGAGGACAGATTAGTTTCGCTTTCAGCATCCCCTGTAGCTTGGCTAGGCTATGGTTATATATCTTATCCACCAGGTAATATTCATGGAAGCTGTTGTCAATGGTTAAGATATACACCCCACACCTTTCTATGAGCATCCAGTTGTCCACAGACTTGAAAACTTCCTTCATTGCGTGCTTGACAAGGTCTGGACTGAACATCATGCATAGATACTCCATTGCTAGTTTCTTGATGTTCATCCCTGATGTCTTCAGCACATCCCCATACAGAGTCATTCCTACTTTGAACATTTCTTCCAAGTCTGACCTTGAACAACTTCTGACTATCTTGCCCCAAGTAGAATAAACTTCAAAGTGATCACCCATCCTCTTGATTCTGAAATACTCTTTTCCTTGATCTTCTAGAATATCCCAGTGGATGATTTCAGGGGCTTGAACTGAAATGGGATCTGCTTTTACTGGTTCATCATCTGTTACAGTCATGTAAAGACCAAAATGCACATCAGATTGACTTGGTTGTTGTGCACTTTGACTTGATTGCTCTGTATGACCTGTAACAGATGATTCTGCCTCTTTTTCTGCTCCTTCAACCCTTGACTTTTTGGACTGTTTCTTGGAAGCTATAGTTTTCACTCTCTTGGCAGATTTGACTTCCACAGCAACAGGTTCTTCCTTCTTTTCTTCAGCCTTTTCTTTTGAAGGGGTGGTTTCCTCACTCTCAGGGAAGGGTTGTTGGATATTGAGATCATGTCTCTCTTTCATTTGTCTTTCAAACTCAACCCTTTGAGTAAAGTCCCCGTGAAGCTTTGCCATTTCCTTTTTATATAGCTCTTCAACTCTGTTGTATGACATGCTAGCAAACATATCTTCTTTTACACCAATTGAGCTTTTCAGAAAGTTTATCATTTTTCTCCTTTCTTGATTGGCCAAATAGGTCTTAGAAGGTTGTCTTTTCTGAGTCTTTGCTGGCAGTCTGTGCTTGGATGCTTTCACTGTACTTTTCTTAGCCTCAGCTGCAGCTTTCAAGCTCTTTTGATATTCCTCATTCAGCTTAGTAGACAGATCTAGAGCAATCTGCCTATCTTTGGCCTTTTGAGTCTCTTCTTCTTGTTCTAGCTCAGCCTGCAGCTTGTTTGCCAATTCCTCATCAATCTCTATCTGTTTTAGCTTCTTGGGAGGTTGTACAGATTCATCCACTTTTGCCTTGCCTTTTCTTTTCATTTCTGCCTCACTGATTTCTTTCTTTTCTGCTTAAGACCTCCTTCTTTAATTTACACTCCCTTGGCCTTTTGAGTGGCTTTGGGAGTGTCTGTTTTGGCCTTTAGAAGAGTTTCTGCTATTTCTATCTCTTCAACTGATAGCCCTATTACTGTTGCTGGCTCTGTTACTGCTGCTAGCCCAATTTGTGCTGCTCGCTTGAAAGTTTTTGCTGCTGGCCCTGTTTCATTACCCTGCTCCCCCTCAACTGTAGACTTCATCCCATCAGGACTTTGGTTGTCAGATCCAGCTCTTGACTTCCCCTTATTCTCCCCCTTTTTGGAAGCATCATGAAGGATGCTCCTCTTTTTCAGTATGAACTTGGTTCTTTTCTTCTTTTGCACTTGCTTTAGAACCAATTTCTTGAGGTTGCTAATCTGTACCTGTTGGGAGAGGATTATCTGTTGCACTCCTCTATGATTTTGCCCTGAGATAGGACATCCTCATTTATATTTGCCAATGTTTCCATCAATTTATCATAGGTATATCTATCCTCACCACCTTTAGGTGTGTTTACCACCCTTGGAGGATCACTGGAACGTTTAGTAGGGGTCCTCTGCCTAGCAGAGGCACCTTCTACCCCCTTGGTTTCTTGGCACCGGGGACCTCTGGATGATTGCTCACCCAAAGTTGCCGTGGGGAAGGTCTTAGGAATGTTCACACTGTCCTGCTCTGCACTTTGGGCAAAGTCAGTAGTGTGAGCCTCACTGCCCACATGCTCAACCTGCTCCTTAGTGAGCACCTTCTTGGGGTTGGGAGACAACCTTGTGGTTTCCCTATCGATATTCTCTAATGGAGAATGCTCCATTAGAGGGCTTGAAGGCTGTGGGGGTGAAGGTACAAGAAGGGAAGGAACCTTCTTTACCTTTTTCCTTATATATATTTTGGTGATGGGGGGTGTGGGCTTTTCAATAGGAATCTAAGGAGGATTACTAGAAATGAGTGGTGTGGGTAGGTCATCAGTTTGGTTGTCAGATGAGGGCTTTGACACTGATGCCTCACCATGGGAATGTGACACACCCATCATTGTAGAGAACAATGGGGTGTCTTGGCCAAAAAAGTCCTTGGAGGGCCTTTTCATGTTTGAGAATACCTTCCCTTTGGGAGGTTTTGGTACATACACCTCTTGAAAAGAGGGTAGGTCCGTCAATTCCTTCAGTATAATCTCTTGTACAAACCTGGGATACATATAAAAGCTTTTGGATTTGGTATCCAGGTTTGACATAAAATCATTGAAAATCATTTGTGAGAAATTGAACTTTCTAGAGGTAGCTAAGCAGACCAAAGCATAAGCTAAGGTACTGCTAGACTCACTCCATCCAGTTGTTTTTCGTGAAATGCAATGTTGTAGGGTATGAACAAAAAATCTCCACTGTGGTGAAAATCTGTTCTTGAAAAACTTGAATACATCAGTGGGACCTTATACCCCATAAGACTAAGAGTTTGGAAGAGATCTTCCTTAGGTAAAGAGGTTATACCTGAGGCATCATCTAATCGTAGATGGATGCGAATACACTCCTCTGTGATGGTCAGGGGTTTATCACATACCCTTGTTTTGATGACCTGTTTGCCCTCTTCAGATTGAATAGCAACATTGGCCCAAAATTGTCTTTGATGTTCCACATAGATTGTGGGATTGACAGTTAGAGCGTGGGCAATGTGAGAGGATTTGAGGAAATCCACTATGGCATGGAAACCTTCAGCTTGCTTTGGTTTCTGCAACATGGCGAGCTCGTTGTGTTCATCAAAGAATGCTCGTCCTGCCATCGTTCTGGTTAAATCTAGCGTTCGAATCGTTACTAGGGTTGACACTGGTAAGCAAGAAATCGAGATAGAGAAGAAGAAACAATGGAAGTTCAAAGAGCCGTTTGTATTTTGGCGTTCACAAAGGGTATTTATAGGTGGAGGGATTCAGTTAGAAGCAGTACTAAGTACCCTAACAGTATTAACTAAATCGCAAAATTAACTCATATTAGCAGTAGTAACTTCTAGTGGCAGTACTAACACGGACTAGCAGTATTAACACAGACTAGCAGTATTAACACAGACCAGCAGTAGTAACCCTGATTAGCAGTATTAAATAATTCAAGCAGTAGTAACTTTGCACTGGCAGTATAAACCACCTAGCAGTAGTAACCATACTTAACCATTTTTGAAAAATTATCATGAGTAATATAGCGAGCAGTATTAACTGATTTAGAAGTACCTAGTATCCATTTGAAGCAATCTGAAACACTGAAACACACAAGGTTAGAAGCACCATGCACAATAAAATATAAGAAAGTAGACAGGATGGAAGCTATACAGGTACATGAGACAAAAGATAATTGTCTTATTCAGAGTTTATCATGCCCACACTTGTGACCAAAAATGTAAATCTACTCACATCAAAAGATTTAGTGAATAGATCAGCAAATTGTTTACTTGTATGAACTTTCACAACCTGAATTAACTTCTTTTCATTACAATCTCTGATAAAATGATACTTGATTTCTATATGTTTTGTTTTGGAGTGCTTGACTGGATTATTAACAATGATAATAGCACTGTTGTTGTCTATGAAGATTGGAGTGTGAAGAAAGGTCATACCATAGTCCAACATTTGATTCTGAATCCAGAGTACTTGAGAACAGCAGCTTGCAGCAGTTATGTACTCTGCTTCTGTGGTAGATGTGGACACTGTGGTTTGTTTCTTGCACTGCCATGATACTAGTCTTGCACCCAAAAACTAACATCCCCCTGAAGTTGACTTTCTATCCAAATTTGCACCACCCCAGTCACTGTCTGAATAAGCAAGTAGGTCAAATGATGAGTCATGAGGATACCAAAGACCTAATCTAGGTTGGCCTTTGAGATATCTGAATACCCTCTTGACTGCTTGAAAGTGTGACTGCTTAGGCATTACTTGAAATCTTGCACACACACAAACAGGAAACATGATATCTGGTCTTGAAGCAGTGAGATACATGAGAGAGCCAATCATGGATCTGTAGTGATGATCATCCACATCCTCCCCCTCAAGATCTGCAGTGATCTGTTTGTGTGTCTCCATGGGTGTGCTTGCAGGCTTTGAATCTGAGAATCAAAACTTATTAAGAATGTCCTGCACATACTTGGATTGACTTATAAATATCCCATCTTTCTTCTGTTTAACTTGAAGCCCTAGGAAGAAGGTAAGTTCACCCATAGAACTCATCTTGAATCTCTTGTGCATCAAATCTTCAAAGTCTCTGCACATTTGATCTTTTGTGGATCTAAAGATAATATCATCCACATAGATTTGCACTATTAGGATGTCCTTCTTCTTCCTCTGAATGAACAGAGTCTTGTCTATGATTCCTCTTTGAAACCCATTTTCCAAGAGATAGGTAGACAGAGTGTCATACAATGCCCTTGGTGCTTGATGTAGCCCATAGATTGCCTTCTTCAATTTGTATACTCTGTCAGGATAATTTGGATTCTCAAATCTTGGAGGCTGACAGACATACACTTGTTCTTCAATTCTTCCATACAGAAAAGCACTCTTTACATCCATCTGGTAGACTTTGAACTTCATGAAAGAAGCATAGGCTAAAAATAGCCTGATTGCCTCTATCCTGTCCACTGGTGCAAATACTTCTTCATAATCAATACCCTCTTCTTGAGTATACCCTTGTGCCACTAGTCTGGCTTTGTTCTTTATTACTATTCCTCTCTCATCTTTCTTGTTCCTGAAGATCCATCTTATGCCAATTGCTCTGTGTCCTTTTGGAAGATCCACCAGATCCCATACCTCTTGCAGTACAAACTGCAGTAGCTCCTCTTGCATTGCTTCTATCCATCTTGGATCCTTCATTGCATCAAATGCCTTTTTGGGCTCAACCTGTGATAGAAAGCAAGATAATAAACCTAATTGTAGATCTTTCAATCCCCCTATCTTGCTTTGTTGCCTTGTGATCATTGGAGAATTGATGTCACCAATCACTAATTGAGGAGGATGATTCTTCTGAGTTCTTATATCATTGACATCCTCTTCATTAAGATTGACTTCAAGATTGGTGTCATTCCTTTCTGGAGAGCTTCCACCATATACTGAAGAATCATCATCTGTGTCATCCTCTTCCAAAACTGACATCTCAAGACCTTTGATTCCTGAATCTGAGGGTTGATCTTCCTTTTCACCTCTGTCCTCTTCATTCTGAGTTGGTTCAGTGTCCTTTGAATCTGAATTATCTTTCTTATTTTGGTCACAGAATTCAACAGGATCAGCAATAGGTGTTGGGAACAGCACAAACTCTTGTCTTTGTTCTTGTTCCTGTTCTGTCCCTGTTTCTGCATTATGCTCATTACTTTTCCACTTATCTTACCACCTGCTGGATTATCACCAAAAGAAACATGTCCTCCATCCATTCTTTTGAAGTTTTGAAGGCAGGCCATGTTACCTGTCATGTGCCTGGAACAACCACTATCAACATGCCAAATGCTCCTTCCCTTGAGTTGTTGGTTGCCCTACACATTTAATAAAGCAATTAGTTTTTAATAGGAACCCAAGCCAAAGTGGTCTTGGGTTTTCCATTCTCATCAACATATTCATATTCAGACTGGATGAGATTATCAAACTGAGGAATCTTATTGCTTGAATACTTTGTCAGAATAATGGGCCTGCCACTTCCTTGAGTTGTTGGTTGCCCTGCACATTTAATAAAGCAATTAGTTTTTAATAGGAACCCAAGCCAAAGTGGTCTTGGGTTTTCTATTCTCATCAACATATTCATATTCAGACTAGATGAGATTATCAAACTGAGGAATCTTATTGCTTGAATACTTTGTCAGAATAATGGGCCTGCCACTGGAAGCAGTACTAACTTGATTGGTAGTACTAACATCATTAGCAGTACTAATTGGGTTAGCAGTACTAACTTTGTTAACAGTACTAACTGAGTTAGCAGTAGTATTACTTGCAACAACATTATTTCTGTCAGCAGTACTAACAGATTTCTTTACTTTTGGAACCCAGACCTGGACAAAGTTGTTTGCTTTCTTTTTCTTTAAGTTACTCCTTGGCTTATTTGGAGTATTTTTCTTTGAATTAGCAAGCTTATTTTGAACATGAGATTTTATAGGAGCCTTTCTCACATTCTCAGCCATATGATTCCTTATATGCTTCCTATAACCAACAGGATTTTGTATATTTCTTTGAAAACTGATCCTTTGGTTAATAGGATTGAAATAACAGTGTTTGGATAGATGATTTAGCTTGCCACAAATAAAACAAGGCTTTGGTCTGTTAATTTTTCTCATATCAATTCCTTGTTTTAAAGCCCACTGATTATTTCTATTTCTTTGATTTCCCCTTGTTTTATCATGTTTTTGGGGCTGATTCTGTTTACAAGTACAGGGATTAACAACAGTAGTTTGCATGTAATGAACTCCCTGTGCCTTTCCCTTCCCTCTCTCAGAGGTCTCAACTTTTACATTCTTAACAGTCTCTTCCCCAGACTTTACTTTCTCACTCTTGACAAAAGGTTTACCCCCTCTTTCATTTGTCAGTATGTGGTTTTCTAAGGGAATAACTTTGTGGTCTTTCTCCTTCTTACTCTCAGATTCCTCTTCTTCAGAATCTGCCTCAATCACTACTTTGTCTAAAGGATCTACTTCGGTGGCTCCTTCAGGTAATTCCTTCTTGTCCTGTCTTTCTAAGAGATTAGATGTGGGAGGAATATAGTTATTGTTGTATGGTGGAGGTGTGGTGTTGTAGCCTATTCCTCTTCTAAGTTTGTCATGGACTTGAGTTTTTAAAAGTGAGTCCATTGCTTTAGAAGCATTGGAATATTTCTCAATGTCCAACTTTGCTTTCTCAAAATCACTCCTTATCTTCTCACATTCCTCTTCAAACTTTTTAAGCTTAACCTCTAACTGATTTTTCTCCCACTTCCAGTAGTTTGTATCATAGGAATGTTGAAGTTCATTAGCCTGGTAAGACTTAATTTGTTCTTCAAACCTCTCAACAATCAGAACATACTCTCTTCTATCTTTCTCTAACCTTTTAAGGTCATCACACATACTCTGATTGTGATCACTGTACTTTTTAACAGTTTCAATATAGATTTTAGAGCAAAGATTAGAAGTTACCTCTGTGGGAATATCAGTGCTTGCTGACTCTGAAACTTTAGCCATTAAAGCATGATTCTGAACTGCTTCTTCTGCTTGGTCACTCCAATTGTTGATCCAAACTCTCTCAGTGATTTGATAACGACCATTTTCTGTACTTAGTGAAAATTACGTTTGATATGTATTAGTGTTTCACTATCAGCAATCAGACTGAGTCTGTTCAGTTATCGCTGATAGTCTTTCTTATAAACATTTAATATATATTAGTGTTTCACTATCAGTGATCAAACTGAGTCTGTTTAGTTATCGCTGATAGTTCTGATGTAAACAGTAACGTAATCCCTGAAGACAAGTCTCGCGTCAACTGATGTTCATAGCTGAATCGAAGACGAAGCTGCTGAACAAAGAGAAGTCTACTAATGACCTGATGCGGATATCAGTGAAGCAAAGACAACTCTACTTATACACGAAGGAACATAAGGAAAGCTTCAGCGATCGCTGAACTCTTGATATCTCTGAAGAAAGAGATATTCAGCGATTGAATGATCACAAAGCTTATACCTAAAGTTTCCATTTGTCTTACCTTGCACAACTCAGTACGATGTGTCAGACATGACATGCCTCTGCCATAATTCGTACAATAACTCTGTCAACTACACTGTTCATGATCCGGCCGAAAGCATGTCTCCCAAAGTCAGACTTACAAAGCCAATCAGTGAATGCCACGTGTAAAGTGCCCTGCCATGCATTTAATGCATAGGGTATAAATAGGAAGTTCACCCCTCCATCTGAGGGTGTGCTGAATCCTTGAACCCCAAATAGAAACCTTTGTTTTCTCTATTCTAAATCCCCCATTCTCTGAAATTCTTGTGCAACCATCTTAGTGTTTTCTTAAGTTTGTTTAGATTGAGTCTTACTTAATCTTATTCCGCAACAGACTTGTAAATTGTGTTTGATTTATCAATAAACAATTTATTAAATTTTAAATTCTGTGTTTGTATTCAACCCCCCCCCTTCTACAAACTTGTTAAGCACCTTAGGGACCAACAAGTGGTATCAGAGCAGTTTGTTTAATCTAATAAACAAGATCTTGCTTTATTCTCTTCTTTGCTATTCTAAATGGCACTTAACTCAAACACAAACTACTATGATAATGGTTCACTTTCTAAACCTCCTCGATTTAGCAGAGATAACTTTTTCTCTATGGAAAAATCGAATGATGCTATTTCTTGAAGGTGTTGATCCCACTATACCCGAATATATAGAAAATGGACCCTATGAACCTGTTAGAATTATAGCTGCAGTTCCCGCTACTACCACCACTGAAGCTGTCCCTGAACGCTATGTCGTTAAGGAAATAAGACAGTGGAGTGATGAAGACAAAAAGAAGGTATGTATAGATGCAAGAGCAAAGACCATTATCTCAATGGCTCTGCCTGATGAAGTTTTCCATTCCATCATGCATCTGAAAACTTCTAAAGAAATGTGGGAAACCATATGTGTTCAATATGAGGGCACCACTGAAATCCAAGAGACTCGAAAGATTAACTTGGTAAGACAGTATGAAAGTTTCATCGCTGGTAAGAATGAATCTCTTTCTGACGTTAATCAGCGGTTTAACTGCTTAATCATTGATCTAAGAACTGTTGGTAGGACCTATTCTAATTCTGAGGTCTTAACAAAATTCTTAGAATGTCTTCCTGAAAGCTGGGACAGTTATTCAATATGTCTTAAGCTGACAAAAGACTTAAATTCTCTCTCTCTAAGAACTTTGTATGGAATATTGCTCAACTATGAGCAATCGAATCTCCTGAAAAAGAATCTTGTAAAAGATTCTAAAGACTCCAAAAGCACTCATGTTGCTTTAGTCTCTTCAGAGATAATTCCATCTCAGCGATGTACTCTCATCATCACTGAGTTAGATTCTGAATCTGAGGATATATCAGACCCTGATCTTTCAGAGTTCGATGAGTCCTTAGCACTCTTGACAAACTCTTTTAAGAGATTTACAAGAAAGAGCAATTTCCGAAGAAATAAGCCTCTCTCTCTTACTGAAAAGCCAAAATCAACTCCTGTTGATAAGGCTACTGCCACTTGCTATAACTGTGAAAAGATTGGACACTTTGCTAGTGAGTGCAGGTCTAAAAAGGTCTTCAAGCTTCTACCTCAAGAAGATCCAGTGATGACAAATACCTAAAGCTGAAGAACAAATATCAAAAGCTGAAAAGCTACAAGCGAAAAGGTAAAGGTCTCATCGCTGAAGAACACGACTTGGCTGAATCAGAAGAATCAAGTTTTGATGAAGAAGAAGTCGCTAATCTCTGCCTCATGGCCGAGATTAAAGAAGAAGTGGAAGAACCATATGAACCTTCTATGAGCTACATATCATCTCAGGTATCTATCTCTACAAATCCCTCTCTGCCTGAAGCTGAGAGAAGTCGCGCTGTTGATGTGCTGACGATTGACCTTTATAATGCTCTAAACGACAAAACTCAAGCTGAGAATAAAAATGTTCATTTAACTCAAGATCTAGAGAAATGTCATGAAAAGATCAGAGAACTAAATCTTTTAGAAGAAAAGTTGATAGATCAAGTCATTATAAATGAAATCATCAGCATTGAACGCGAACAAGCCATCGCTGCTCTAAAAGCAGAAAAAGCTCATGTTGAAAAATGGTGCAAATCATCAACAAAGATCTCTGATATAATAAATGCTCAAACTCCTGAAAGTGATAAAACTGGTCTTGGCTTTTGGACACCACAGGATGAGCCTAAAGAAGAAAATTCCATGCTTAAGTTTGGAACGTTTGTCACTCCTATCTCTGACACTTCTTATGATCAATTTTATCCTTCTTCTTCTAAGTCTATCCCAGAGGAAAAATCCAAAGACACTAAGTCTGTGGATAAAGGAAAATCCATTATTCGTCCTCAGAAGGCTACCAAGAAAGCAAAACTGAAAGTTCCTTCTAAACCTTCAGTGAATCAATCCTCTAGCTCTATGATAGAAATCTTCGATCTCTGTCCTCCAAAGTTAAAGATTGATCTTAGACCCATGAAACCTGAAGAAATGAAAATTCCTCCCAGATCTCATGAGAAAAGTCTTCTTGGACATGGACCTGCTCATCTTAAACTTGCAAAACCTTCTACTTCTGGTCCTAAAACCACTTTCAAATACAGAAAATGTTATCATTGTGGTTTTACTGACCATATTGCAAGCAAATGTCCAACTGCCACCAAAGTTGAAAAATCAACCAAGGTGAAGAATACCACTAAGGTTAAGAAATTAACCAAAGTGAAGATCACCACTGAAGCTGAATCTTCATCTGTTGTGAAGACTGTTGAATCTTCCACATCCACTAACTCTAAAGGACCCATTGAAAAGTGGGTACCAAACAACGCTTAATATTCCTTATGTGTGCAGGGATCAAAGGGCATCTGGTATCTCGATAGTGGATGTTCTCGTCATATGACTGGACAAAAAGACCTGCTCACTGAATACAAGGAAGAGAAAGGTCCCTCTGTGACCTTCGGTGGAAATGGAAAAGGATATACCTGAGGGTTTGGTGTCCTCAACAATGGGACAACTACCTTTCGAAGAGTCGCTTATGTAGATGGACTGAAGTACAACCTTCTAAGCATCAGTCAGCTATGTGACAAGGACTACGAAGTTCTCTTTTCTAAGAAAGCATGTTTAGTGGTGGATGAGAAAGGAAAACTTGCTCTCAGTGGTTATCGCAGAGAAAATGTCTATGTAATAGATATGGACTCTACTACCACTGAAAACTTATGTTTTCTCTCTAAGGCCTCTTCTGATGTCAACTGGCTATGGCACAAAAGGCTCTATCATCTAAACTTCAAAACCCTGAATTCTCTCTTTTCTAAGGAACTGGTTTCTGGTCTTCCTCAGCACTCATATGCTAAAGAATCTCTCTGCTCAGCATGTGAAAAAGGAAAACAAACAAAAGCTAGTTTCAAGTCTAAACAAGTCTCTTCAGTGACAAGTCCTCTTCAGCTCTTACATATGGATCTGTTTGGCCCTGTCAATATCCAATCAATAGCTGGAAAGAAATATACGCTTGTCATTGTAGATGAATTCTCTCGCTATACCAGGGTTATCTTTCTTCGCTGTAAGAGTGATACTCCAGAAGAACTAATATCATTTGTTAAAAAGATGGAAGTGCTGAATAATCTTACTGTTCGTTCAATAAGAAGTGATCATGGAACTGAATTCAAAAACAGTTCCCTGAATAATTTCTTTGAGAATAAAGGAATTTCTCATAACTTTTCCTCAGTAAGAACACCTCAGCAAAACGGAGTCGCTGAAAGAAGAAACAGAACGATCATTGAAGCTGCTAGATCAATGCTCAACGATTCTCATCTCCCTACTCAATTTTGGACAGAAGCTGTAAACACTGCATGTTTTACTCAAAACAGATCGCTGATAGTAAAGCGATTTGGAAAGACAGCTTATGAACTTTTTCATAGAAGGAAGCCTTCTATCAGCTTTCTTCATATCTTTGGTTGTCAGTGCTTTATCTTAAACAACAAAGATCAGCTTGGAAAGTTCGACCCAAAAGATGATGATGGAATATTTCTAGGATATTCCTCCATCTCAAAAGCCTACAGAGTTTTCAACAAACGAAGACAATCTGTGGAAGAAACAATTCATGTCACTTTTGATGAAACTCGCTCAGTGTTGGGAACTGAAGAATTCATCAAGTATGGTTAATGCTGCTGGTTCAAAGTTACTACTGCTAGAAGACTTAAAGGTTAATACTGCTGAGTGTTACTACTGCTAGTACTATTAATACTGCTAGTCAAAGTTAGTGCTGCTTGAACAAAGTTAGTACTGCTTATCTAGTTAGTACTGCTAGTGGTTAGTGCTGCTTAGTAGTTAATGCTGCTAGAAGGAATTTAATGCTGCTGAAGATTAATACTGCTTATATGATGAAGATTCGCATGAAAGGATATACATGGAAGCTTAGAGATATACATGGAAGATATACTGAAGATATTTTATTTATTGTAATTATCTTTGTATTCAGTATATATATTGTATAATTTAGAATAATAAGTTAACTTTTGTTTTCTTCATTCTATTAGAGAGAAAATCAACCTCAAGGCATAGATCCTAATTCTAGAGAAGTAGAATTCGTATTGGTGAGCCTGTTCATCAATATTGAGGTTGAGTGTGTAATCTTGTAACTTCAAAGCATTCAATTACAAGTTTACAGTTTGTTTTTCATATCTACTATGTTGATTTACTGTTTTGATTAAATATCAAAGTGTTATTCCGCAAACTTCTTTGATATTGTTTCTGAGAATTAATTCTTGTTGAGAATTCGATCCTGACAAGTGGTATCAGAGCCAAACTCTCTCAGAATCAGTTATTCATCATGGAAAATCTTACAGAATCAAGCAGTACTTTGGTTTCTAAGGTTCCAATGCTCAAACCAAGTGAGTTTGACATGTGGAAGATAAGAATCAGACAATATATTCTTCTCACTGACTACTCAATGTGGGATATCATTGAGAATGGTCCTTCTGAAGCTGGAAGGATAGGACCAGATGGGAAAAGACCTCCACCAAAGACAGATGGTGAGAGGAAGATCAGACAAACAGAGATGAAGGCCTTGAGCACTTTGCTCTTGGCCATTCCCAATGAATACCAGCATCAATTTTGCAATTGCACTGATGCTCAGATTCTCTGGAATGCTCTAGAGAAAAGATTTGCTGGAACTAAGAGCATCAAAAGAAATCAAAGAGATGTTCTAAAGCAGCAGTATGAGAACTTCACTTCCACAAAGAATGAGTCTATGACTCAAACTTTTGATAGGTTCAACAAACTCATAGGTGAACTGGCTACTGTAGGGGTGAAGATGGAACAAGATGATATCAACAGAAAGTTCCTCAGATCTCTTGGGGATGAATGGACTATGTACACTGTCTCATATAGACAGAGTGACAATCTGGAAGAGAAAGAACTTGATGATCTATACAATGATCTAAGAGTTTTTGAAACTGAGGTAGAAACCAAGAAGAAGCCCTCTGGTTATATTCACAATGCTGCACTTCTTTCAGCATCCACTGATACTACTGCCAACCCTGAAGCAGTTAGTACTGCCAGTGGAGTAAGTTCAGAAAAAGGCACTGAAACTATCTTTGAAGCCTTTTTGTCCAGTCATAGCAGCAATTCTTTGATTAATGATGATCTGGATCAAATTCACCCTGATGATCTGGAGGAGATGGATATTAAATGGCAGATGGCCATGTTATCCATGAGGGTGAAAAAGTTCATTAAAAGAACTGGAAGAAATAACTTCTCTCAAAGAAGAGAAGATGGAGCTGGTTTTGACAAAACCAAGGTGGAATGTTATAAGTGTCACAAGAAAGGACACTTTGCTAGAGAATGCAGGAGTGCTGTTCCAAGCAACAACCATCAACAAGCTCAGAATGGAGGATACAATCTGAACAAGAATCCTGCTCAAGCCCTTGTTTCTCAACAAGGAATGGGATTTGACTGGAGTGATCAAGCTGAGGAAGCCATTCAGAACCAAGCTCTTATGGCAGAAGTGTCTGATCTCCCCACTGAGGTAAGTTCTAATCTTTGCACTAAATCTTGCATTGACACTGTTACAAGATACAGGGATCACAATCAAAGTATGTGTGATGACCTCAAAAGATTAGAAAAGGACAGAAGAGATTATGTGTTGATAGTAGAGAGATTTGAAGAGCAAATCAAAGGCTTTCAAGCTAATGAACTTCAACACTCTTATGACACAAACTATTGGAAGTGGGAAAAGAATGAGTTAGAAACCAAACTGTCTAAGTCATTAGAAGAGAATGATAGGCTGAAAGAGGAACTGTCAAAAGTTAAGCTTGACATAGAAAAGTTTTCTTATGCTTCAAAAGCAATGGATTCTCTTCTAAAGGCTCAGATACATGATAAGATGAAGCCTGGTATTGGATACAACAATACACCCCCTCCTTACAATAACAACTATATTTCTCCTACATCAGACTTGTTAGAAACTAAGGAGAAAAAGGACTTGTCTGAAGAAGCTTTTAAAATAGATCCTTTGGATGAGGTAGTAGTTAAGGATTTGACTGAGAAAGAAGCCATTGAGAACAGGGATAATACTGTGAGTAAAAAGATACCATTAGAAAACAATATTATCACCAATGAGGGATGTGGGAAAATCTGGGTCAAGTCCAAGGAGATAGAGAAGACTAAAGGAAAGGATAACAAGGTCCATTACAAACAAACCACAGTTGTGAATCCTGGATCTTGTAAACAGTGTGATTGCAATAAAGCCAAGAGCCTAAATTATGGTTTAAAAAGAGGAAATCAAAGAAACTGGAATAATCAATGGGCTCAGAAACAAGGAGTTGATCTAAATAAAATCAATAGACCAAAACCTTGTTTTATATGTGGCAAGTTGAATCATTTGGCTAAGTATTGTTACTTTAACCCTATTAACCAACAGATGAACTTTCAAAGATTTGTGCAAAAACCTGTTGGTTATAGGAAGGCTGGAAAGAAACATGTGATAAAGAAATTTGTTGAAAGTAAAGGCACTTTAAAGAAAAAGATTTTAAAAGAAAGTGTCAAAATGTGGGTACCTAGAAGTACTAACAGTGTTAGTACTGCTAACAATATTAGTACTGCTAACACAGTTACTACTGCTAACAGTGTTAGTACTGCTGAAAATATTAATGCTGCTAATACTGTTAATACCTCTTCAAAGGTTAATACTGCCAACACAGTTACTGCTGCTAACACAGTTACTACTGCTAACAAGGTTAGTACTGCTAAGCATGCAAGTGCTGCCAAGGCAGTTAGTACTTCTAAAACCAGTACTGATTCTAGCAAAAATATTTCCAAGCCTATTATTGTAACAAAGTACTCCAAGAATGAGGAGTTAAAGTTCAAAAATCTTGTCAAGAAAGAATGCAAGTATTTTGATGAGAAAGGGGTACCCAAGACCACTTTGGCTTGGGTTCCTAATTCATACTAATTGATTTATCTAATGTGCAGGGCAACCAACAGCTCAAGGGAAAGAGCATTTGGCATGTTGATAGTGGTTGCTCTAGGCACATGACAGGCAACATGTCATGCCTTCAGGATTTCAAGCATATCAATGGAGGACATGTTGCATTTGGAGATAATCTTACTGGTGGTAAGATAAGTGGAAAAGGTAATGTCACCAAAGGTAAGATGACATTTGAGGATGTCTACTATGTTGATCAATTAAAGTACAACCTGTTAAGTGTATCACAGGTTTGTGACAAACAACATAGTATATTATTTACTAATAATGAGTGTATGATCCTTGCTCCAGGGTTCAAGGTAGTTGATGAAAGCATGATACTACTTAGAACTCCAAGAAAGGACAATGTTTACTGTCTGGATATGGACAATGTTGATAGTAATTCATCTCTAAATTGTCTTGTTTCAAAAGCTTCTGTAGATGAATCCTCTCTATGGCACAGAAGGATGTGTCACATGAATTTCAAAACTATGAACAATCTTGTTAAAAACAACCTTGTAAGAGGTTTACCTTCAAAAGTCTTTTCATGTGATGATCATTGTGTTGCTTGTCTTAAAGGCAAACAACACAAAACTTCTCATAAGACCAAAGAGTTAAATTTTGTTTCTTCTTGTCTCCAGTTACTGCATATGGATCTGTTTGGTCCTACAAATGTTATGAGTATAGGCAAGAAATCTTACTGCTTGGTTATTGTTGATGATTACTCCATATTTACTTGGGTATATTTTCTAAGGACTAAGGATGAGACAAGTGGACTTATCAAATCCTTTATTCTAAGAATTGAAAACCAAACTAATCAAAGAGTAAAAGTCATTAGATCAGATAATGGAACTGAGTTTAAAAATCATGATCTAAACTCCTTTTGTGAAGAAAAAGGTATTGAGAGGAAATATAGTACTCCTAGGACTCCTCAACAGAATGGTATTGCTGAAAGGAGAAATAGAACACTAATAGAGGCTGCTAGATCTCTGTTGGCTGATTCAAAATTGCCAATTACCTTCTGGGCTGAAGCAGTTAATACTGCTTGTTATGTCCAAAACAGAGTTCTAGTGGTCAAGCAAAAGAACAAGACCCCATATGAGCTTTTAAATAAAAGAAAACCTTTCATTGGTTTCTTCAAACCTTTTGGGTGTCCTTGTACAATTCTAAATACCAAATCTCACTTAGGTAAGTTTGATAGCAAAGCAGATGATGGATTTCTTATTGGATATTCATCTCAGAGTAAGGCCTACAGAGTTTTTAACTCATCTTCTAGAATAATTGAAGAAAGTGACAATGTCAAATGCAATGAGAACACACCAAATCCTGTTGGGTCTGGACCTCAGTGGCTATTTGACATTGATTCACTAACTAACTCTTTTGGTTTCAGTAATGAGAATGCAGGTTCAGGATCAGGGATCACACAAGTTCAAGAAAGTATATCTAAATCTGTGATTTTTCCCATACCCACAGTAAATTCTGTTGAAGACTGTGAAAAGGAATCATTTACTAGACCAAGTCAGAGTGAAGAAGAAACTAGAGATGAGGAGACTCAAGAAAATAATGAAGTGTCCTCTGAAAACACTTCAGTTGAGTTGCATGACTCTAATCTAGAAGCTGGACTGAATGAAGAACCTAGTCATAACACCAGAGTTCAAAAGAATCATCCTCCACAGCTGGTAATAGGAGATATCTCTTCTCCTATGATGACTAGACATCAAAGCAGGCTTCAGGAAATGCAAGATCAACAGCATATAGTGCTTTCTTGTTTTCTATCTCAGCTTGAGCCTAAAAAGGCACATGATGCTATGAAAGAATCTAGCTGGATAGAAGCAATGCAAGAAGAACTGTTATAGTTCAAGCTATAAGATGTATGGGATCTAGTAGACCTTCCTAAAGGTCACAGAGCAATTGGCACAAAATGGATTTTCAGAAACAAGAGAGATGAAAGAGGTATTGTCATAAGAAACAAAGCAAGGCTGGTGGCTCAAGGATATACTCAAGAAGAGGGTATAGATTATGAAGAAGTTTTTGCACCTGTGGCTAGGATAGAAGCAATCAGACTATTCCTAGCCTATGCTTCTTACATGAATTTCAAAGTCTATCAAATGGATGTAAAAAGTGCTTTTCTCTATGGCTCAATTGAAGAAGAAGTATATGTCTGTCAACCACCAGGGTTTGAAAACCCAAGCTATCCAGACAGGGTATACAAATTAAAGAAAGCACTTTATGGACTACATCAAGCTCCAAGAGCATGGTATGACACTCTGTCATCCTATCTCTTGGAAAATTACTTTGAAAGAGGAGTCATTGATAAGACTCTATTTATCAAGAAAAAGAAGAAGGATATCTTGCTGGTCCAAATCTATGTTGATGACATTATCTTTGGATCTACAAGAAACAACATGTGCAAGGAGTTTGAGGATTTAATGCATCAAAGGTTCAAAATGAGTTCCATGGGGGAACTTACTTTCTTCCTTGGACTCCAAGTTCAACAGAAGTCAGATGGAATCTTCATCTGTCAATCCAAGTATGTGCAGGACATTCTAACCAAGTTTGGTTTCTCAGAGTCAAAACCTGCCAGCACACCTATGGAAACACACAAGCAAATAACAGCAGATCTTGAGGGGGAGGATATAGATGTGCATCATTACAGATCCATGATTGGCTCTCTCATGTATCTCACAGCATCAAGGCCAGATATAATGTTTCCAGTCTGTGTATGTGCAAGATTCCAAGTTAGGCCAAAGCAATCTCACTTTCAAGCTGTTAAGAGGATATTCAGATATCTCAAAGGGCAACCCAGATTGGGACTTTGGTATCCTCATGACTCACCCTTTGACCTAATAGCATACTCAGACAGTGATCTAGGTGGGGCAAACTTGGACAGAAAATCTACTTCTGGAGGATGTCAGTTTTTGGGTACTAGACTAGTCTCATGGCAGTGCAAGAAACAAACCACAGTATCCACATCTACAACAGAGGCAGAGTACATAGCAGCTGCAAGTTGCTGTTCTCAAGTCTTATGGATTCAGAATCAAATGTTGGATTATGGGGTAACTTTTCTACACACTCCAATTTTTATTGACAACAGCAGTGCTATTAGCATTGTGAATAATCCAGTCAAACACTCAAAGACAAAGCACATTGAGATCAGGTATCACTTTATAAGAGATTGTAATGAAAAGAAACTTATTCAAGTTGTCAAAGTTCACACTGATAATCAGTTTGCTGATCTATTCACTAAAGCTTTTGATGTGGGTAGATTCACTTTCTTGGTAACAAGTGTGGGAATGATCAACTCTGAATAATCCCCTTCTCAAAAAGTGGTTTTATACCTGTATATTATTTATTCTTGGAGTTACTAATCTTCTTTTTCAGGATATGCATAGCAGTACTCAGTGTTTAGCAAGTTTAAAGGAGTAAGTTAGTTAATACTGCTAGTGGTTAATACTGCTTTCAGTTAATACTGCTAGTGGTTAATACTGCTTTCAGTTAATACTGCTTTCAATTAATCCTGCTAGTGGTTAATACTGCTTTCAGTTAATACTGCTAGTAGTTAATACTGCTAGTTAGTTAATACTGCTAGTAGTTAATACTGCTTTCAGTTAATACTGCTAGTAGTTAATACTGGTAGTTAGTTAATACTGCTAGTAGTTAATACTGCTCTAGGTTAATACTGCTTATGTTCCGAATACTATAAATACTCTTTGCCCGCCTAAAAAGTTCATAACGACTCTTTGCATCCTGTTCTCTTGCGTTCTAAACCTTTTCTCTCTCAAGTTCGAAGTTTTCAGGCAAGCTTTTCACTAAGGTCAATGGCATCCATGACATTCATCGACGAGCACAATGAGATTGCGATGCTACAAAAGCCAAAGCAAGCTGCAGGATTTCATCAGATTGTGGATTTCCTCAAGTCAAGTCATATTGCTCATGCTCTTATTGTATCCCCTACAATCTATATCGAGCATCAAAGGCAGTTCTGGGCTAATGCCACCATTGTTGTTGAGAAAGGTGTGCAAATGATCAAGACAAGAATCTGTGATCAATCACTAACAGTTACTGAAGAGGTTATTCGCATCAGTCTACGTCTAGACGATGCCTCTGGTATAACTTCTATCCCAAACGATGAACTGTTTTCCAATCTTACAAGAATGGGGTATGGAGGCCCATTGGGGGTTTTCAAATTCTCTAAAGCCAAATTTTCACCCCAATGGCGTTTCTTTGTCCATACTCTTATGCATTGTATCTCCAAAAAGACTACTGGATGGAGTGAGTTCAGCAGCACTATTGCTTATGCTTTGGTATGCTTGGCCACTGCCAGAAAGTATAATTTTTCTAAAATGATTTTCAGTGATCTTGTCTCAAACATGGGAAACAAAAAGAGCTTCTTTATGTATCCCAGGTTTGTTCAAGAAGTTATTACTCATGAATTGACGGATATACCTCAACCTGTTGGGGTATATGTACCTAAACCC
The DNA here is from genome assembly GCA_954870635.1 of Arctium minus. NCBI lineage: Eukaryota > Viridiplantae > Streptophyta > Magnoliopsida > Asterales > Asteraceae > Arctium > Arctium minus. The sequence goes on from OX941080.1 coordinate 8,375,674, forward strand.
CCCAAAGGCAAGGTTTTCTCAAATATGAGAAGATCTGCTGGGGACTCTGAAGGAGTTGACACCCCATTGTTCTCTACAATGATGGTGGTGTCCCAAACCAATGAAGGTATGGCAGCAGGGTCAAGGCCCCCATTAGACCAACCCACTGCTAGCCAATCCCAACCTTCCCTCTCAAAATCTATTCCCCAGTCCCTTCTTGAAAAACCAACCTCTCCTATCACCTAAACTTACAAGAGGAAACAGGTAAAGAAGGCTCCTTCCCTTCTTGTACCATCATCCCCCAAGCCTTTAATCCCTCTATTGGAGCATTCTCCAGTAGAGAATATTCAAAGGGAATCCACAAGGGTGTCTCCCAACCCAAAGGAGGTGCTCTCTGAGGAGGAGGTAGAGCATATGGGTGATGAGGCTGCCACTACTCCTGCTAGCACAGAGGAGGAAAGTGGTAACATCAATAAGACCTCCCCCATGGCAACTTTGAATGAGCAATCATTTGAAGGTCCCTGGTGCCAAGAAACCACAGGGGTGGATAGTGCTTCTGCTAGGCAGAAGACTTCCACTACTAAAAGATCCAATGATCCTTCAAATGAGGGTAACACTTCTAGAGAAGGTGAGGACAGATATAGTTACCAGGAATTGATGGAAACCATGGGAAACATCAACCTAGATGTTATGAAACAAGGAAAAGAAATAGAGGAGATGAAGCTGGTCATTCTGTCCCAACAAGTACAGATTGCTAAGCTGAAGAAGATGGTGCTAAGTCTGGTACAGAGGAAGAAGAGAAAGCAATTCCAACTAAGGAGAAGGACCACTGAGAATGATGCTCCCAAAAAGGGGGAGATCAACATGGAAGAAGCCACAAGAAAGGGGGAGCTTGATGGAGAGAAACTGGATGTTGAGGGGGAGCAGCAAGCAGAAACAGTTACTACTGCAGACATTAATAAAGCAGCAGAAACTGTGAAAAAAGTTTTAACAGATCTTGAGATTGCAGAAACCTTACTTAAAGCCAAGAATGATACTCCCAAGGTCACTTCAAAGACCAAAGGAGTAATCATCAAAGAACAAGGTGAAGTGATCAAGAAAGATAACAGTAAGAAGGCAATGAGCAAAGACAAAGGAAAAGCAAAGATGGTGGAATCTGATCAACCAATCAAAAAGCAAAGGTTGGTTGAATCAGATGAAGCCCTAGCTAGAAAGATGCAAGATGACATTGAAAAGGAAGAAAGAGTTCAGATGGAAAAGGACAGGGAGATGGCAAAAGCTCTGGCCAATGAACTAAATGAAGCATTTCAGAAAGGGTTGGAAACAGAGAAAGCCAAGCAAAGAGCAATAACCTTGAGAAAGGCTATGATGGCCAGATCAAGTGCAAAGAAGAGAAGACCTTCACAAACTTACCTTGCCACTCAGGAAAGAAACAAAATGATAACTTTCTTGAGAAGTGCAATTGGGGTAAAGAAAGAAATGTTTGTGAAGATGAATTTTGATCAAATCAAGGATCTATATGAGAAAGAAATAGAGAAGCTGAAGAGCAATGAAAAGGATAGAGTGGAGTTTGAAAAGAAGGCAAAGGAGAGACATGATGTGAATATGCATCAACCATTCCCTGAAAGTGAAGAGGGAACTCCTATCAAAGAAAAGGCAGAGAACAAGGAAGAAAAGAAGAAGGAAGCTACTTTAGTGCAGGTTCAAAAGACTCTGAAAAGAACCAAAATGATGGCTAAAAGAAAGAAAAGTGTAAAGAAGCCTAGAGTATCTGAAGAAGAGGCTGAGAAGGTTGCTGAAGAAGAAGGGGCACCTGAGTCATCTAAACAGAAAGAGCCATCAAACACTGATGATGTAAATTTGTATATGGTAGTGATGGACAAAGTGCCTGAACCAGTTTCAGCAGAACCTGTAGGAGTTAAGCCCCCTGAGGTCATTCACTGGGATACATTGACAGTGGATGGAAAGGAATTCATAAGGCTGAAAAGAAAGGATGAAAAGTATGAAGTGTTCAACACATGGGCAAAAATTGTCAGAACATGCTCTAGATCAGATATTGAAGAGATGTTTGAGATAAGAATGAAGTTGTATGCAGATATTCTAAAGGCTCCAGGGATTTCAATTACAAAACTGGTAATGGAGTATCTGTGTATGATGTTCAAACCTGAAGAAGTAGAGCATTTGATCAAGGATGTCTTCAAATCAGTAAACAGTTGGACTCTATATGAAATTAGTGGAGTATATACAGTGACTTTGGATTTAAATCACACTGAATACTTCCTAGTGGATAGAGTGTATAATCATAGCAGATTGAAGCTTCATGCCATGCTGAAGAAAAAGTTAAAATGTGTTCCAGATTCAGAAATGGCTAAATACTTGATTCAAAGAACCATCAATCAGAGTTTGGGATTGGATGCAAACACTGGAATTTAGGCCATGATAGAGTTTTGGGAGCATCTTGAAGAAAATTTGAAGAACTTGACTTCTCTTCCTAAAAGTCAAGTTAGGGGGAGATTGTTGGGAACTGAAGAATTCATCAAGTATGGTTAATGCTGTTGGTTCAAAGTTACTACTGCTAGAAGACTTAAAGGTTAATACTGCTGAGTGTTACTACTGCTAGTACTATTAATACTGCTAGTCAAAGTTAGTGCTGCTTGAACAAAGTTAGTACTGCTTAGCTAGTTAGTACTGCTAGTGGTTAGTGCTGCTTAGTAGTTAATGCTGCTAGAAGGAATTTAATGCTGCTGAAGATTAATACTGCTTATATGATGAAGATTCGCATGAAAGGATATACATGGAAGCTTAGAGATATACATGGAAGATATACTTAAGATATCAGTGAGCTTGGCATGCTGAATCTCGAAGAATAATTCTTCAGCGTTCATGCATTGTGTCAGTAATCATAAGTTCCCCTTCTATCACTCTGATGAACATTCTGACTCTCAGGTATGTTCTCTCCATCCCTACAACTGAATCTTCATTCAGTTAAGATGTTTTCAAAATATAAACTTTAATCACTGAACTTTCTTCAAATGATTAAAAGCTTTTTGAAAAATAAATTTATCACTGATATTTCTAGTCAGTGATCCTTCTTAAAAGAAAAATCTTTCGCTGACTTTTCTTCAGCGAAAATTTCAAAAAGGACAAATGAACAGTCTCTCTCTTCTATGACGTCATTTGAACCGATAATCCATGACATGCCTTTTTCTGACTGTTAAAGCACATATTTATTGGATTCAAGATCATAATTATCTGAAGATGGAAATCTGAAGTCAAAGCTGATAAAGTCGTCTCAACAAATAGTCTAGGGTCCTTTTGTAATAAATAGTCAAAAGTGTGTTTTTCGTATTTTATTTATTTGTTTTATAATTAAGTTAATAGATTGTTTTAGCTTTTGGGCCCAAGCCTTCAAAGCCCATTAGGCTAATCAAGCCTTAGTATAAATTATGTTTATTTTAGTTGTAATTAGGTAAAAGGAGCATAATTAGAAAATATCAATTAGAGAGAAAGGTCTGCTTGGTGGTAGTGCGCCGTGAACAAGACAGAGAGAAAGATAGATATTGATTTCAAGCTTGTAACCTGTTGAATCGTTTGATTAATCATATCAGGTTTGCATTATCGTTATTGCTTATTGATTACTTGATTGAATTGTTTGTTATTGGGACACACAATTGGTATCAGAGCACGTTACAGATTGAACTGAATGAGTTTTGTTCGGTTCTGTTTTCTGTCAAAGATTCATAATTTTTATTGTGTGATTGTTCATTCAAGTTATTATTGATTGGATTGTGTTTGTTTTATCTATTATAGTGATTGGGTATTGTTTGATTTGATTATTGCATCGATTTTGGTTATCAATTTGTTGAATTTGTTGTTCTGGGTTCGTTCACGAAGTCAACACTGTGTCTTCAATCGATTTATTCTTAAAGTGGTTTTTATTGAAATTAATTGATTGGAATCTGTTCTAGTTGGTAATTTGATTGTAGTGGTAAAGTTTGGTACTTTAATTCGTGATATTGTGTGTTTTCTGGGCTGAATTTTGGTTTCTGGGTCGAAGGACTTAAATAACATATCGGTCTTTCACTTCCGGTCGAATACCTCTTTATCGGTCTATTGCATTTGACCGATACACTCACAGTTCACCCCGGTCTAAGACTATATCGGTCGAACATATCGATCTTTGATTAGTGTCGGTCGAACAACCATCCGGTCTTGCACATTATCAGTCTTTTCTCTACCGGTCGAATACTTTCTATCGGTCTAAGACAGTATCGGTCTAAGCTTTCTATCGGTCTAAGCACTATCGGTCTAAGCATTATCGGTCTAAGCATTCTACCGGTCTTTGCACTTCCCCGGTCGAACTCTCTACCGGTCTTTACAAGTTCCCGGTCGAACTCTCTACCGGTCTTTACAAGTCTCCGGTCGACTCAATACCGGTCGAAGCACATCCCCGGTCGAGGCACACCCCCGTGCTAAGTCTGCGAAGGGGGACAAAGTTCTGTTCATGATCAGATTTTTCTGAATTTCATTCTAAGATTTTCAGTATTGTGTGATTTTATCTTGTCTTCTAACGATCTCATCCAGTTGATTGTTTTCGATATCAGATAAGTTTGATTTCTAATCGTATAAGTAAAGATGTCTCAGGAAGCTCTTGCTATTGGAACAGATGTGAAGCCACCTGTACTCTACAAAGGAGAGTACGAGCAATGGAAGGACAGATTCTTGGACTTCATCGATCGACATGATTTGGGAGATTATATCAGAAAATCTCTGAAAGAAGGAATCATGACACCTCCAACCAAGGTTCTCACTGTAGCTGGAGAAAATGGTGAAGAAGAAGAGACTGAGTATAAGTTATCGATTGGTGAATATACGGAAGATCAGCTGAAGAGACACAAGGGTGACAAGCTGGCAAGATCATTTATTCTCCAAGGCATACCGAACGAAATATATGTCAAAATTGATAGCTACAACGCTACCGGTAAGCAAATGTGGGATCAGTTGGAGAAGATGATGCTTGGATCTAAAGTTGGCAATCAACTCAAAGTTTCCACCTGCTTGAATAATTATGAAGAATTCAAAGCTAAAGCCACTTATGACAGATTCGTCACATTACTGAACGAGCTGAGCAAGAACAAGATCAGCAAATCTCACGTGGAGCTGAATGTGAAATTTCTCAGCAACCTTCAGCCTGAGTGGAAGAGATTCACAAGACAAATGAGACAGCTGAAGGGTTTTCACGACATTCCTTTTCATGAAGTTTATGAAATCCTCAGACAGAATGAGGAAGAAGTGGAAGAGATCAAGGCTGAGATGAAAAAGGCTGACAAAGCAGTTGTTGATCCAGTTGCTCTTGTGGTCAAGAAATCTAAGAAGAAGAAGGTGATAGAATCCGAATCAGAAGAGGCTGATAGCGAGGCAAAGTCTGACTCTGACGATTGTGAGCAACTGAAGGAAGCCATGCTTATGTTAACCAAGGCTTTCCAAAAGAAGTTCTATAAAAAGCCAAACTCCAATAGTCAGAGGTACTCGTCTGGTCCGAACAACTACAAGCATAAAGAGAAAGTTGAAGAAAGGAGACCAGAAGACAAGAAGAAGGATGGAGCTGAAGAGACCAAGAAGAAAGAACCGATAAAGTGTTACAACTGTGGCAGACTCGGTCATTTTGCCAAGGACTGCCGCAAATCAAAAGTCCGAAACTCCGACTATTACAAGAATAAGATGCTTCTAGCTAAGCAACAAGAGGCTGGAAAAGCATTAATGGCCGAGGATGAATACTGGCTCGACCATTCGGACGAAGAATCTGAAGAAGGAGAGAAGGACAAGACAGCACATCTGTGCTTGATGGGAAAGAACCAGTTAGAAGCTGAAGCTGATTCTGATGATGGAGATAATTATGAGGTATGTGACTTAACTGAATCTGGTTTTTTGAACCGAATGCATACCATGATGTCTAAACTCCAAGAATTAGAGTCTAAACTGAAGCGTGAGAAAGGTGTCACAAATGAGAAAAATCAATCTATACATAAACTTAGTAATGATATTGCTGAGAAAAATGTATTGATTGAAACTTTGCACAAAAATATAGACACCAACGCTAAAGAAAAGACTATAATTCATAAAGAGTTATCTGAAACTGTTTCAAAGTACAAAGAATGTGAGTTTAAGTCTATAGAGCTTGCTAAAAGATACTTTTCTACTTCAAAAGAGAATAAATCTTTAATAGAAAAAGGTGAATGCTTTGGAAGAAAAATTACATACTATTGGTCAAACTGAACACACTATTCATTTGAACAAACCTAAAGAGAAACCTGATACTTGGGGACTTGGTTACAAGAACCCACATCATCTCAAAAAGGTTATATCTGAAGTGCCTGTACTTTATGACTTTTGGTTTATGTTGTTGGTTCCTCAACATCCTGAACTCAAACCCTTTTGGACTAGTCTGTCTGAAAAAGATAAAGCCATGGAATATGATAAAAGAAAGAACACATCTAAAGTTCAACTTCCATTTCGCTATGAGAAATTGAATAACAGTTATAGTTCTAATAAATCAAAATTTCTTTCAAATGATTACTTTGAGAGTTATTCTGTACAAGAGTTGGAGGCTAAACCCATCGTAGGTAAGCTTTACGTACCTCCTTTAGTTTTGGAAAGTAAAATTTCTGAACTCGAAAATACTCTTACAGAAGAAAGAATTTTGATGGATTTAGAACAAACTGTATTTTCGACAGTGTTCAAAACTACTAATTTTCCTAAATTCTTCAAGGTTTTAAATTATGATGACAGATCTGGTTCACTTGAGACTGAGCTTAATTTCTTAAACTCTGAAGGTGTTTTGAATGATAGTGTTGCTCAATTTGATTTTTCTTCTAAACTTCCTGATCATTCATCTTGTGTTGTTAATTCCTTTGGATTACCCAGTGTGTTTGATAAGGGTGAAACATCAACGAAAGTTGATAAATCAGTTTCTGTGAAATCAAAGAAAGCAAAAGATAAGAAACAAAAATCTCAGCTTTCACAGAAACTGATCCACACTGGTAAGACAAAGAAGAAGCACTCTCTTAATTCTCATCATTCTAACTCTAAAGTTTCAAATGTTTCAGATTTGAGAAAGCAAAGGGTTGGAGTTAAGACTGCATAGATACCGAAACAGAAGATAGACGAGAAAGCTAAATCTAGTTCTAGTTTTATTTTGAATAAAAAGACTTCTAGTAAAGATGATGTGATTGTGAATGTTGCTACTTTTAAATCTAATCTTGTTGATTCTCGCAAGAAGTACTCTATAAAGCAATTATTCCAGTTAGCACCATCAAATAAAAAGTTTTTCAATTATGGTGAATGTGATTATGCTTCTCGTAGATATTCTGATGTTTGGTATGGTTCATATAATGTTTCATCTTATAGTTATCATTCGTCTTATCATGCTTCTGGTTTTCAAAGAAAAAGCGGACCCAAATTTAAATGGGTGCCAAAATCAAGTACTAACAGTAGAGGTCCCATTTTTAAATGGGTTCCTAAACCTCTTCTTTCTTGATTTGTGTTGTGCAGACCCGTCATATGTGGTACTTGGATAGTGGGTGTTCCAAGCATATGACCGGGCAGAAGAGTATGTTGAATAATTTTACAGACAAATATTGCGGCACAGTTCATTTTGGGAATGATCAGTTTTCACCTATTCTGGGATATGGTGATGTTGTACATGAAAATCTTACGATCAAGAAGGTGAGCTACGTTGAAGGCTTAGGGCACAACCTATTCAGCATTGGCCAGTTCTGCGACAAAGACTTAGAGGTTAATTTCAAGGCCAAGACATGTTCGGTACGCACTGAAGACGGGAAAGAACTCTTGGTTGGCACTCGCAAGTCAAACCTCTACACCATCAACTTGTCAAAGGTCCAGGCTGACAATCAGGTCTGTCTACTATCAAAGGCCTCGATGCAACAAAGCTGGTTATGGCATCGATGACTTTCTCACCTCAACTTTCGGTACATCAACAAGCTGGTTAGTGGCAAGCTAGTGAAAGGACTTCCAGAGCTGAAATATGAAAGAGAACATCTATGTGCAGCGTGTGAAAAGGGAAAGATGAAGAGAGACCCACACAAACCAAAGCTTGAACCTAGTACCAGCTCTCCTTTAGAGTTGTTACATATGGACTTATGTGGTCCTATGCGAACGCAAAGCTTAGGAGGAAAGAAGTATGTGCTAGTTATCGTGGACGACTATACGCGATACACTTGGGTTAAATTTCTACGGTCTAAAGATGAGAATCCCGATGTTCTCATTACGTTTCTGAAGATGACCCAAGTCAATCTGCAAAAACAAGTAAAGATTCTCAGGGCTGACAACGGCACAGAGTTCAAGAACAAGATAGTTGAAGAATATCTCAAATCGTTCGGGATATCACATCAATACTCTGCTGCTCGCACGCCTCAACAGAACGGAGTCGTTGAAATGCGAAATCGTACACTTGTCGAGGCCGCTCGAACAATGCTCAGCCAATCTGACTTACCTTTATTTTTGTGGGCTGAAGCTGTATCGACTGCGTGTCACACTCAGAATCGCTCCATGATACACTGCAGATTTCAGAAGACTCCGTATGCGTTGATCAACAATCGAACACCAACCATTAAATATTTTCATGTTTTTGGTTGTAAGTGTTTTGTTCTAAACGACAGAGAGAATCTGAACAAGTTCAGTGCTAAGGCGGATGAAGGCATCTTCGTTGGTTATTCCTCTACATCTACTGCATACCGTGTTTACCTGAAGAAGTCGAAGACTGTGATCGAGAGCGTTAATGTTACATTCGATGAGGAAATGGCTTCTGAGCACGTCAGTTCAGAACCTGTAATTACCGGAGTTCTAGCTTCTGGACCAACCAGTCCAAGACCTGCACCTCAAGAGAACAAATCAGATGGCGCTTCGTCGTCTACTTCTAAATTATCTGATTTGGATTTATTATTTGAACTGTTTTATGATGAATTTCTTGGATCTCGTTTGCCTAAATATGTTGTGGTTGACAGGATAGAAGACTCGATGACTACTCATCCGACCACTTCCGATATCTCTACTGAATCAAATTCCCCGATTCGGCAAGAAGTTCCAGTTCCAAAGCCTACTCCGACAGTTGAAGTTGTGATCAACAACGCCGAAACAGAAGTAGCTGACACAGTAGGATTTACTGTAAGGATTGATCAACAGACTGCCCAAGCTATACCTACTGCCACTTCTGCAACGACTCCTTCAACTGAAACCCCCATTCATTCTGAACCATCTGAAGGCGATAACAGTGGATTCCTAGATGCTGACAATGATCAACATGCATCTAATCCACTCCCTCATGAACATAAGTGGACCAAAGAGCATCTGGTACATCAAATTATTGGAGATCCTTCTGCACCGGTGCAAACTAGGTCTGCAACATCAAATCTATGTATGTATGAATCCTTTCTGAGCAAGATCGAGCCTACTCGCGTATCTGAGGCCCTTGCCGATTCAGATTGGGTAACTGCGATGCAAGATGAGCTGAATCAATTTGAATCACTGAAAGTCTGGAGACTAGTACCCAAACCGCAAGGTAAAACCATCATTGGTACGAAATGGGTGTTCAAAAACAAGAAAGACGAAGATGGTACCGTTATTCGAAACAAAGCACGACTTGTCACCAAGGGATATAGGCAAGAGGAAGGGATAGACTACGATGAGACTTATGCTCCAGTGGTGCGTATAGAGGCGATTCGGATGTTCTTAGCCTACGCAGCCCACAAGAACTTCACCGTTTATCAAATGGACGTGAAGACAGCTTTTCTGAATGGAGTACTCAAGGAAGAAGTCTATGTTTCTTAGCCAAAAGGGTTTGTAAATCCAGATAAGCCGAATCACGTCTACATCCTGGATAAAGCTCTTTATGGACTGAAACAAGCTCCTCGCGCCTGGTATGATATTCTATCTCAGTTCTTGGTCAAGCCAGGTTTTACAAAAGGTACGGTTGATACCACTCTTTTTATTAAAAAGGATAAAGGCGATATAATTCTTATTCAAATATATGTGGATGATATTATTTTTGGTTCTACAAATCCTAAGTACTGTAAGAACTTTGCAAACCTCATGGTGTCACGTTTTCAGATGAGCATGATGGGAGAGATGAATTTCTTTCTCGGATTGCAAGTCAAACAATTTTCAACGGGGATTTTTATCAATCAATCAAAATACATTATGGATATTCTGCGGAAGTTCAAAATGGAAAATTGTAAACCGATTGGTACCCCAATGGCACCTGGTACTAAGATTGGCACCGATCTTTCGGGAAAGGCTGTTGATGTTAGGACTTATAGAGGGATGATAGGTTCTTTAATGTATCTTACTTCTAGTAGGCCGGATATAATATTTTCTACATGATTATGTGCTAGATATCAGGCCAATACTAAAGAATCCCATTTGTCTGCTGTAAAACGGATCTTCAGGTATCTGAAGGGGACTGCAGATCTTGGTCTATGGTATCCTAAGGATACAAGCTTTGAACTAACATCTTATTCAGACGCAGATCATGCTGGTTGCATGTTAGATAGGAAAAGCACCTCAGGTCATATACAATTCCTCGGAGATAAACTCGTCAGTTGGGCTTCGAAGAAGCAATTATGTGTCTCCACATCAACGGCAGAAGCGGAATATGTAGCTGCTGCTAGCTGCTGTTCTCAAGTCTTGTGGATGAGAACACAACTGCGAGACTATGGATTTCATTTCAATAGAATTCCGATCTATTGTGATTACCGCTAACCCTGTTCAGCATACTAAGACCAAACACATAGATGTCCGGTATCATTTTATAAAAGATAATGTAGAAAAGGGAACAATTGAACTTTACTTTGTAAAAACCGATTATCAGCTTGCAGATTTGTTTACCAAACCTTTAGACGAAAAGAGATTTAATTTTCTTGTCTCAAAACTTGGTATGCTAAATCTTAAGACCTAATCGTTGGTTACCTATTAAAGTTTCTTATTGTGTCTCTTTATCATTTCTTTATTATTATTTCCGCATGATACCTGCTCTTTAATAGTTTGTTCATGATCTCAGGGGGAGTGTGAGAAGTATCTTATAGATGGTCAATGTTATTTTGAGGGGGAGCAAAACTGAATGCTTTGTACTTACTGATAATTTGTTAGTAATGCATGATTTTAGGGGGAGCGTTCAAGTCAAAAGAGTATGGCAATGACTTCTGATTACTTCTGATCAGAACTCGTACACTAAGTATTTTACTGCTTTATGTTATTTCAATTTCAGTGAATAAAGTTACTTTGACTAGACTTTTAGATTTTTGTAGGTTGAGAGATGCTTCAAAGATCATATCATTATGACTTTAAGCTTGACTTCGCGAGATGTGAGACTGTACTCGAAAGGTATAATTTCTTTTCTTCATCTCATTCATGGTTGAAAGAAGAACAACTTTCAATCATAAGAAAACATGTTCTTAAATGTTCAAACCACTTCCCGATTCTCAAACAGATTTCTTGAATTGGAAGTGTGATTTTAAATGTTTTCTGATTCTTCATTGAGTTTTAACTGATAAAGTTAAACCATCTGAGCATCATATGCTTCATAGGAAAACATGGGATCAGTGTGCTAAGACTTAATTGAACTTATATGGATTCACGTTAACCAGTGTTTCCTACCCAAGAAGTTAATCCTGTAGTGATTGAATGTGAGGAGTTCAAAAAGAAATGAGTGTGGGATGTGTGATGAGATAAAATGTAAAAGAGAGTTTGGTTAGCTGTGAGCTTAAAGATTAAAAGAAAGAGGGTGAGAGATCAGAGTAAAAGAATAACAAACTCTGCACCAACTACTTTCTGAGTCGGGCAGCCACATTTCTAATGCTTCACAATTCTTGGTGAACATTATTGAAACAGGCAACTAGCCCATGCCAACTCTTGACATTACCCCACCAGCCACTCATTTTCTTCTCAACAAGAAAATGTTTCATTTTCAAAGGGGACGCAGCACATATGCTATCTAATTTTCATTTAAAAAATCTGGATATTGAAAAGAAGGAAGTTTGCCCCACCTTCACACTTCATTCATGCAGATTAAGTCTGTGTTTAACTAACTGTTGTCTCAGTGGTTTACACATTTTGAGCCTTATAAGCAATCATCATATGCTTTATTTCTTTCTATCACTTGCACGAACACACAAAGAATTTGTTTCTTTGTCATAACGTTCATAGAAATTGCCTTTGTGGTGTTTCGATGATTGAATGGAAGCCCTGGGGGAGTGAACATCATAAAAGCTCCTTTATATTGTGTATTCGTTACACACAGTGACTTTGTGTTACTGACAGGCAATTTTAACTGATTCATTTGTTGATTTAGGTGTTACACTTCATTTTCTATTTTGTCTGGATTTGCAAAGATCTGGATGAACATCTTAATGAATTGACGGATACTCAGTGGTTCTGTTTGCAAGATCAATGGTGGAAGAAATTTCTTGAAGACACGTTTTGATGAACTCTTTGCTCTTTTCATCAAAAAGGGGGAGAAGCGTCAATCAAGAAATGCGGAGATAAAAAGTATTTGAAAGAATTTCTGAAGATATTCTAAAGATATGTTGTTTTGAAGAAATTTTCTTTGAAGATGATTTGCTGAAGCATTCTGAGCTGAATCTGGATATAATTTCTTTCCAAAAGATATTCTCATCGATTGGGGAGATTGCTACATTCTGAAGACAAAGAGGAAGATTACATTTTCTGAGCTTAAAGAATGATCTTGATCCAAAGGGGGAGATTGTTAAAGCACATATTTATTGGATTCAAGATCATAATTATCTGAAGATGGAAATCTGAAGTCAAAGCTGATAAAGTCGTCTCAACAAATAGTCTAGGGTCCTTTTGTAATAAATAGTCAAAAGTGTGTTTTTCGTATTTAATTTATTTGTTTTATAATTAAGTTAATAGATTGTTTTAGCTTTTGGGCCCAAGCCTTCAAAGCCCATTAGGCTAATCAAGCCTTAGTATAAATTATGTTTATTTTAGTTGTAATTAGGTAAAAGGAGCTTAATTAGAAAATATCAATTAGAGAGAAAGGTCTGCTTGGTGGTGGTGCGCCGTGAACAAGACAGAGAGAAAGATAGATATTGATTTCAAGCTTGTAACCTGTTGAATCGTTTGATTAATCATATCAGGTTTGCATTATCGTTATTGCTTATTGATTACTTGATTGAATTGTTTGTTATTGGGACACATATTGACACGTTCGTCCGTTGCCCTTCCATCCAATCAACTTCGTGGGACGTGTCCATGTCATGATGAGCATTTGTTTTCCCGCCTCTCACACTCTCTCTCTCTCTCACATATAAAAGGAATGTTTTTCCATTCTTATCATTTTACGCTTTCTGGAAATATTTTCTAAGCAAGAATTCTCTCTCAAGCATTCTAGCATTCTCAAGCATTTGCATCATCCTCTTCAAAGATCAACAGGTTATTCTTGATCTTTTTCTTATTCTTATCTTAAATCTTTTTACATAAAACTCCATTTATGGACTGCCATTATGGGTTTATAAGATTCTTATCACATAAAATCATTTTCATTTTGATTTTATTCTTTAAAAACCATTTTATTTTGATTTTTTCTTCATTCAAAATATTTGGTTTTTCTTCTTGTTCTTGTATCTTATATTAAGAACACCTTTTTAATCTTCAAAATTGTTGATATTTCTATGTTTCTTTCCCAAAATAGAAACTGGGCAAATCTTCTTTATTTTTTAGAGTAAAACCTTTCTTCTACTTTTCTATCTATTCATATTCAGAATGGCTCAATCTGCACTTGTCGCCTCTAAGAACGTCAAGTTCGCCATCTCTGACTCGGAGCTTCCCAAAAACAATCATCTTGCTCGCCTTGACTTTGATGGTGTCAAATACCCACATCTGAAAGAAGCCGCAAAGTTTCTAAAGCAATCCTGCATTGCTTACGCTATCACTGTGGATCCCACTCCTTCCAAAGCTCTTCTCCAATAATTCTGGTTTACCACTGAAGAGACCTCTCTCACCAACAAAAAGGGTGAAGTAGTTCCTGCTATCTCCTTCAGCACTGAACTTGGAACAGGGATGATGACAGCCTTAGGGCTGAGGAAAGCTCTGCGATTTCCCGACAAACCCAGGAATGGATTCGACGCCTTACCCACTAATGCTGAACTCATCCAATTCCTGGATGCTATGGAATACTCTTGGGAACCCAAGCCAAGGACAACGATTCCAAACAAGAAGCTGACTCTTGTGAACAAGGCACTGATGCCTTCTCAGCTTAACTACATCTTCTCACACTTCATTCAGTGTATGAGTGGGAAGAGTGGGTCACTGGACCAAGCCAGCAAGATTCAGGTCCAGATGGCTTACTCAGTGATCGCTGGAAGAAACTTCGACTATGCAACAGCTATCTTTGACGATCTAAAGTCAAAGATAGAGAAGACTGAGAGGGATCCCAAGGTCCCCTACGTACGCTTCATCTGCGCGTACCTAAAGTTTCTATACCCTGCTACTTACCCCACCAACGCTGATGCTTCTTTTCCCAAAGTGGTTCAGCGCTCCCTGGAGGTCAAGCCGCTCCCTAACGAGGTAAGTATCTCTGAACTTCGCTCCCGACTCTCTCTCCTCACTTCTTCGTCTTCAGCGGCCACGTAGGAGGTTCCTTCTTCTGTTATCCCTGCCGCTACCCCTTCCAAACGACCATCAACTGGATCCCTTGGTCCTTCGAAGAAGGCCAAGGTGACCAAGGAGAAAGCTACCTCTAGCTCTATACCTAAGGATGTTTATCAACAAACTTCCTTGGATGCATTCGTGGGTCTCTCCTCCACATCCTCAGCAATACCCACTTCAACCATGCCAGCGATCTCGGTCGTTGTCACATCAACAGTGACACCACCCATCATCTCAGCTCCTCCACAGCCTGAGGTGATCACAACGGTAACTACCTCTATCCCTACTTCTATCCCCATCTCTCATCCTTCTATTCCTTTGGTCTCTGACCCTTCATCTACTTTTTCGCATCCACAGTTTGGACCCATAGGACCTAAACATCATTCTTTTGAGGAATCTATGCAATTCTACAAAATGTTTGATAATTCAGGTACACCTATAACCTTAAACACTTCTCCCAACTCACCATATAAGCCTGTTTCTCAAAAACTAACTTATATTTCAGGTCCTAGTTTGGAGACTGTTGACACCAATGTCAACAGTTTAAGTACAAAGGTGGAGTCTCTGACTGCCTCTCTCAACAACACCACCAGCGCTGTTCATACAGCTGGTGAAGCACTGAAGACGCTGACAGCTACATGTGCCTCTAAAGCTGACATCTCTCAAATCGCTACTCTCCGAGAAGCGATTGTCAAAGTCAGGGAAGACTCACAGCAACAGTTTGCAGCCCTGGCTACAAAGGTTGATTCCTGTGAAGTTCTTCTTCAGCAAACCCTGACTCACCTGAAAACACCAGCTCCGACTCCTACTCCCTCATTCACAGAGAACGATCGTACCTCACTGGACATTGCCATGGAGTTCATTCATCAGGCTACGTCAGATCTTCCTGCGATTGAAGGTCGTCAGGACAGTTTGGAGGCTGAAGTTCAGGTGTTGGCCGCTGCAAAAGCTTCATCTCCTTCAAAAGATCTCTCCCTCAATGATAATGACAAAGAGGGGGAGAAAGCAGCTGAAGAAAATACGGAGTTCGAAGTTGCTGCTGAGGTCCATCTGGAAACTCCCTCTCAGGTTGAGGGGGAGATAGCTGCTGAAAAAGCCCCTCCTACCATCGATGAAGAGGAAGAAGAGGATGATGAAGATGAAGCCCTTGATCTTGAAGATCAAGAGGAAGAACCTCATCACGATGATGATGATGATGATGATGAAGATCAATCTCTATGGTGTTCTTCAGCCATCACTTCATCAGTGATAGCTTCGAAAGAAGTTATCAAAGCAGGGGGGAGCCATGGAACATCTTCAGGAACCCCTTCCCAAAGCAAAGGTGCTACTACTGAGGGAATCCTGAAGATGACTTCACTATCTGAGGAGAATCCTTCTCAGGTATGCCTTTCCCTCGTTCCCTTATCCTTCTATAAAAATCCCACCCCTGTTTCTTTCTAAGCCTTTATCTCTCTTCTCTAAAAATAATCTAACCTTTTTCATTTTATGACCAGACAGTTCTCTCCCCTGCTTAAGGGTAAAGAGCTCCAAATAATCCCAGTTGCTGAAGTTGATGACCAAACAATCCCAATCTCTGTAAGAGAGATTGATGAAGAGGAAGAAGAAGAAGAAGAAGAAGAGTCCCTGCAACATCATGGAAGGCCCTCTAGACCATCTCACTGGTCAGAGGAAGAGATGAAGAAAAGAACAGAGATGATCTCTCATCTGGAGAATCAACGTCGAAAGATCCCCTCTCAATCAACGGATCTAGAGTTCCTGACTGAAGCTGAAATCGAAGAATCCATCAGGGCTGAGAAGCTGATTGCTGAATGTCAAAGAGATGCCTCTCTGGCTCTCAAAATTCAGTCCTCTCAAGTCAAAGACAAGAAGCTGAAAAGCAAACCAGTGGAAGTCCAGGCAGCTCTTTTGAAAGAGATTAAAGAGGAACACTCCAAAGAAAAAGCGGTCAGCGATAATACAGTCAATTGGTGCAAGCACAAAATTGACTATCGCTCTGACCCAATGAAGATCGTAGTTGTTGCTATCTCTGGGAGAAAGAAGAAGGATAAACTTTCTGTCACCATGGAGATTACCAGAGAGGATGGAAGCTGCAAGGCTATGTTCATTTCAAAGCTGGAAGACTTCGGCTACATGGAGTGGCTTGAGTTCAAAGATGCGCTGAAGAAATCAAAGTCAACATACAGAGGCTATGTTGAAAGGCTGAATAATGCCCTCATCAACAGAGTCGCTGCTATACTAAAGGTGCCATCTACTCTTCCTCCAAAGTCCAAGCAAATCAAGAGAAAGCCTATCTCCTCCTCATCTGATAATGTCGCAGTGATCAGAAATGAAACCTCCATCAAATTCTCAAGAGAAGCTCTGTTCGGTCCTCCTCCTGATCTTTCAGTTCTGGATCTATCTCTGCCTCCTGGCGGACCATACGTTGCGGGATAAGTTCTTGAAGAACCTTTTGGAATCTTCTTCAGAGATGACGAGGAACAGCTCAGATTTCAAAGAGTCTCTGAAATCCCTATCTCCCCCTCGCTCTTCTCAAGGATCTCATGTGCCTATGGTGTACTCTCTCTTCTGCTGCTGAGCCAATCATAGCGATCATCTGCAAAGAATCTTTAGAGCGAAGGCAAAAAGGAGAAGAAATACCTGAGTATTTGATCAATCCTCCTAAACGCTCTTTAGATAGCTGATAGATTAGTTTTCTTCTTGTAATCAATTAGCTTAAACTTACAGTAGTTAGTACATCACTTGTACTTGTAATTTTAATACCTTGTAATTCTTTTCTTGGATTAATGAAAATTTCAGTGAAGTACTTAACTCTATCAGTACTGTAAAAGATCCCTCAAAATAGTAATTGGGACATGTATGTTATGAGTCCTGATTATTCCATCATTTTGAATTATAAAGTAATTTTCTTCAGTTACTTTGTCATTATCAAATAGGGGGAGATTGTTAATCCAAACTCTCTCAGTGATTTGATAACGACCCTTTTCTGTACTTAGTGAAAATTACGTTTGATATGTATTAGTGTTTCACTATCAGCGATCAGACTGAGTCTGTTCAGTTATCGCTGATAGTCTTTCTTATAAACATTTAATATGTATTAGTGTTTCACTATCAGTGATCAAACTGAGTCTGTTCAGTTATTGCTGATAGTTCTGATGTGAAAAGTAACGTAATCCCTGAAGACAAGTCTCGCGTCAACTGATGTTCATAGCTGAATCAAAGACGAAGCTGTTGAACAATGAGAAGTCTACTAATGACCTGATGCGGATATCAGTGAAGCAAAGACAACTCTACTTATACACGAAGGAACATAAGGAAAGCTTCAGCGATCGCTGAACTCTTGATATCTCTAAAGAAAGAGATATTCAGCGATTGAATGATCACAAAGCTTATACCTCAAGTTTCCATTTGTCTTACCTTGCACAACTCAATACGATGTGTCAGACAGGACATGCCTCTGCCATAATTCGTACAACAACTCTGTCAACTACACTGTTCATGATCCGGTCGAAAGCATGTCTCCCAAAGTCAGACTTACAAAGCCAATCAGTGAATGCCATGTGTAAAGTGCCCTACCATGCATTTAATGCATAGGGTATAAATAGGAAGTTCACCCCTCCATCTGAGGGTGTGCTCAATCCTTGGACCCCAAATAGAAACCTTTGTTTTCTATATTCTAAATCCCCCATTCTCTGAAATTCTTGTGCAACCATCTTAGTGTTTTCTTAAGTTTGTTTAGATTGAGTCTTACTTAATCTTATTCTGCAACAGACTTGTAAATTGTGTTTGATTTATCAATAAACAATTTATTAAATTTTAAATTATGTGTTTGTATTCAACCCCCCCTTCTACAAACTTGTTAAGCACCTTAGGGACCAACACCAATCAAATCCCATTCCTTCTTGGGAAACAAGAGCTTGAGAAGAGTTCCTACTGTTGAAGCTAGTGGACTGTGATGGTTGATGGTTGCTAGTATGTTGTTGAGGCATTCCACTTCTGCATTCTCTTGCAAAGTGCCCCAGCTTGTGACACTTGTAACATTCAACCTTGGATTTATCAAATCCAACCCCATCTTCTCTTTTCTGAGCAAAGTTGTTCCTTCCAGTCCTCTTGATGAATCTTTTTACCCTCATAGCCATCTGCCACTTGATATCCATCTCTTCCAGATCATCAACATTTATCTGTTCTAAGTCATCATTAATTAGAGTGGAATTAGCATGACTGGCTAGAAAAGCTTCTAAGACTGAGTCATTGGATCCATCTTGCTTTGATCCATGGGCAGTACTAACTGATTCTGTATTAGCAGTAGAATCAGCAGAGGATGATAAAAGAGCAGCATTTTATGAGTATCCAGAGGGTCTCTTCTTTGCTTCTACCTCTGCTTCAAACACCCTAAGGTCATTATAGAGATCATCCAATTCCTTGTCCTCCAATTGGTCATTCTGTCTGAATGAGACAGTGTACATAGTCCATTCATCACCAAGAGATCTTAGAAATTTTCTGTTAACATCATCTTGATCTATCTAGACACCAACAGTAGCCAATTCACCAATTAGCTTATTAAATCTATCAAAAGTTTGAGTCATAGACTCATTCTTTGTAGACATGAAGTTTTCATACTTCTTCTTTAGGATGGCCTTCTTATTTCTCTTGGTACTTTTGGTACCAGAAAATATTTTCTCCAGAGAATTCCAAAGAATTTGTGCATCAGAACAGTTGCAGAATTGATGTTGGTACTCATTGGGTATAGCCAAAAGCAGAGTGCTCAAGGCTTTCATCTCTATCTGCCTCAATTTCCTCTCTCCATCTGTCTTTGGTGGAGGTCTCTTTCCTTCTGCATCCATCTTTCCTCCATCAGAAGGACCATTCTCAATGATGTCCCACATTGAGAAGTCTGTGAGAAGAATGTACTGCTTGATTCTGATCTTCCACATGTCAAACTCATTGGGTTTGAGCATGGGAACCTTTGATACCAAAACACTATCGCTTAAACTGTCCATGATTAAAGGTTTCTGAATTTTCTAGCTCTGATACCACTTTTCAGGATCGAAATTCAAACAAGAATTTAAACAACACACTCAGAAACTTATGTTAAAGAAGTTGCGGAAAAACACTTTAACAGAAAATCAATGGAACAGTATATATATCTCAAATCACAAGTTTATATTGATTCAACTTGATGATTACACACAAAACCTCAATCTGTTTAACAGGCTAAACAGACGTTCTATACTTCTCTATAGAAATGATCTAAACTATTCTTGAGGTTAATTCTTTCTAAACAAAACGTATGAATAAATGTTAATTCTAACAAAGACTTCTATACTATATATACAAGACTGAGTACAAGATAATTATCAAAATAAAATTGATCTTCAGCATCAATACCATAATTATCTTCAACCATATCTCCAACTCATCTTTATCTTCAAGTCTTCTGTATCTTTAGAAGCAGTATTAATCTTCTCTTCTTTTAGCAGTATTAATACTTCAGCAGTATTAACCATGCTTGCAGTAGTAATCTTCAACAGTATTAACTACTAGCAGTACTTACTCTCCAAGCAGTACTAACTATTCAAGTAGCAGTACTAACTTTTCAAGCAGTATTAATTCTACTAGCAGTATTAAAAGTACAAGCAATAGTAATACCTTTCAACTACCAGTAGTATCCATCCTTAGCATATTCTGACCCAACACACTTCCTCTTTTCAGCAACCGACAAAACCTTCTCCGCAATTGCCTCAACCCTCCGATGGCTCACATCGCGATCCTCGATTACTTTTAGCAGAAACTTCTGCTGTTTAGCCATAGCTTCATCCATTGCCAACATTATGCTGGCTATCAACTCGGATTGGGAAATCGCATCCCTGACGACTGGGTGGGACGGAGGCAGGTCTACCTGCGGAAAGACCTCTGGTCCCCCACCTAGTACTGGTTGAACAGATTGGCAGACAACGACTTCAACCCCAGTCGGTTGAACAACGGTTGAGGTTGTCGCCTCGACACCATCTGCATGCGTACACGGTCTACCGCGCGTACTCACCATTCTCATCTTCTACACAAGACAGAGAAAGAGAGACAAGAAGGGTAGGGTAAACACAAAGAAAACGTACTACCATATTACCAATTGTCAGGGTAACAGCAAATCAAGCACAATCACGTATAAATATTCTCATAATAACATTAGCTAAGTGAGATTATGAACATATAATACATAACGGTTCTTGTCACCATCGCCACGACGCTTGATAACTATATTTTCCGTCGACTCTAAGACCAACCCATCTTAGTAGTTCTACCCAATACTCACGAATCAATGCTTAATATACTCAGTCTAAGTCTAGACATCTTACATTCATGCCTAGATCACTTAAACTAGAGCTCTAATACCAACTTGTAACACCCTAAAAACTAGGGTAATTTTAAAACTGAGGAAACTCTACGATTAAGCATCAACAAAAGGTATAAACCTCCCAAAATACACTTAATACTAGCTATCAACGGAGCTTCAAAGATCGAAGAAACCAAAGAGAAAACTTAGAGAGAGAGATTTGAAGAGAGAGAGAGAGAGAAATATCAAACAAGAGATATTTGTGGTTGACCACCTTTAAGTCGGCCAGAGGGTTGCACGGCTTACACCGCGGCCTTCAAGCCGCAAGAAAAGTCGCGCGTGCCACAAAACTGGAAAACTCCAGTGGGTCACGCGGCTTAGCTCGCGGCTTACTAGCCGTGGCCTAGCCCGCGCGTGTCAACAATCTGGGAATCCTCCAGAGGGTTACGCGACTTACCTCGCGGCCTACAAGTCGCGGCATATCCCGCGTAACCCTCTGTTTCCCACAATTTCAACCAAAACCCATACACTAACTCTCGATTCAAAACTCGACGTCTACGACAAAAGGTAAACGTAAGAATACAACGATAATATATAATGAAAATCCAGGGTGTTACAATCCTCCCCAATTTAGGAATGATGTTGTCCCCGAAATCCCAACTATATAAAGAGATGAGGATATTTTCGCTTCATACCCTCCTCAGCTTCCCAAGTCACGTTGGTTCCCTTATGATGCTTCCACTGCACCTTGACCATAGTGACTTCTTTGCGACGCAACTTCTTAGACTTTCTCTCTAAGATAGCGTCAGGCTCTTCTATACCACGGTTACCCTCACCTACTGTTAAATCGGAGAGAGGGATGACGCTTTCCTCTTCCGCCAAACACTTCCGAAGGTAACAAATATGAAACGTGTTGTGTATTCTGCACAACTCTGGCGGCAGTTCCAAATGGTAGGCTTGCAAACCCACCCGCTTGAGCACATTGAAAGGTCCGAGGAAACGGGGACTCAGCTTCCCACGCTTTTCGAACCGTATAATGCCCTTCCACGGCGATACCTTCAGCAACACACGGTCGCCCACTTGGAAATCCATCGGCCGTCTCTTTTTTTATCGACATAACTCTTCTGCCGATCCTGAGCCGCTTTTAAACTTTCACGAATGATCTTGACCTTATCGGCCGTCTCTTGCACGATTTCAGGTCTGGCGAACTGCTTTTCTCCCCCTTCAAGCCAACACACGGGAGTTTGGCACTTTTGCCCGCCCAAAGCCTCAAAAGGTGCCATTCCAATACTCGAGTGGTAGTTATTATTGTAAGCAAACTCCACCAAAGGCAGGTGCGAGTCCCAACTACCCCCGGAATCGATGACATAAAACCCCAACATATCTTCTAACGTCTGTGGATGGTAAGTCGTACTCAACTTAACTCGTGTACCCAGCTCTTTCTGAAACCCATCCCAAAAGTTCGAAGTGACCTGACTGTCGCGATCTGACACGATCGACAAAGGTATTCCATGCCTCGAGACCACTTCATCGATATACAGTTTTGCTAACCTATTCATCGGTAAAGTCTCACGCATAGCCAAGAAATGAGCGCTCTTTGTCAATCTATCAACTACCACCCAATTGGTATCGTGACCTCGAAGAGTCTTAGGTAACTTAGTCACGAAATCCATGGTGATATTCTCCCACTTCCACTCGGGAATCTCTAAAGATTGAAGGCTCCCATATGGTCGTTGATGTTCGGCCTTAACTTGCGAGCACGTAACACAACGCTCCACATACCGCACCACATCAAGTTTCATTACCGGCCACCAATAGTGCAGCTTCAAGTCCCTGTACATCTTCGTACTTCCCGGATGAATGGAATACCTGGACTTGTAAGCATCTTCAAGCAGTAGATCACGGTTACCCCCAAACTTGGGTACCCACACACGACCGCTGAACAGTTTTACCCCACGGCTATCTTCTGTTAAGAGTAAACGCTGCTTCTTCATTACTTCCTCTTTGAGATTCTCTTCTAACAAGGCTTCAATCTGCGATGCCTTGATCTTTTCAACAAGGGTGGATACTAACTCGATTCTCGAACAGGTAGCCTGAACACTTCCGCTATAGTCTTTCCGACTTAACGCATCGGCTACCACGTTTGCCTTCCCGGGATGGTAAAGTAACTCACAGTCGTAATCTTTAAGCAATTCGAGCCATCGCCGTTGTCTCATATTCAACTCTTTCTGATCAAAGACATACTTCAGGCTCTTATGATCTGTGTAGAGTGTACACTTCGTGCCATAGAGATAATGTCGCCAAAGCTTCAAGGCGAACACTACTGCTGCTAACTCCAAATCGTGTGTAGGATAGTTCTTCTCTTGTATCTTAAGCTGTCTCGAGGCGTAAGCGATTACCTTGCCCCGCTGCATCAACACACAACCTAAACCCATCTTTGAAGCATCGCTATAGACCACGAAGTCTTCTGACCCTTCAGGTAACGACAAGATCGGAGGTTCACATAATTTCTTTTGAAGAATCTTGAACGCCTTCTCTTACGTTTCGGTCCAATCAAACTTCACATTCTTCAGAGTTAGAACTGACAAGGAAGAAGCGATCTTTGAAAAAAATCCTGAATCAATCTCCGATAATATCCCGCCAGACCCAAGAAACTTCGGATCTCGGACGGATTCTTGGGAGGCTCCCAATTCATCATAGCTTCAATTTTGGAGGGATCTACTTTCACTCCGTCTCGGGTGACAACATGACCCAAAAACTGTACCTCTTCAAGCCAAAAGTCACACTTGGAAAATTTGGCGTACAATCTATCTTTTCTCAGCACATCAAGAACTTCGCGTAGGTGTTGCTCGTGCTCTAACTCGCTCTTAGAGTACACGAGTATATCATCAATGAATACGATGACTGACTTGTCGAGGAAAGGTCGGCACACTCTATTCATTAAATCCATAAATACCGCTGGTGCGTTCGTTAGGCCAAAAGGCATCACAAGAAATTCGTAATGGCCGTAACGCGTTCTAAAGGCTGTCTTCGGAACGTCTTCTTCTTTTACCTTCACTTGGTGATAACCCGAACGTAAGTCAATCTTGGAAAAATAACCCGCTCCTTGTAGTTGATCAAACAAGTCGTCAATCCTAGGAAGTGGATACTTGTTCTTCACTGTTGCTTTGTTCAGTTCACGATAATCGGTGCACATTCTTATTGTGCCATCCTTCTTTTTGACGAACAAGACCAGAGCTCCTCACGGTGACGAGCTTGGTCTTACAAATCCCTTCTCCAAAAGCTCTTGGAGTTGGGCCATCATCTCTTGCATCACCGCTGGCGCTAACCGATAAGGGGCTCTAGCAACATGAGCCGCTCCCGGTACGAGATCAATCCGAAACTCTACTTGACGATCGGGTGGCAACCCCGGCAAGTCGTCCGGAAAGACGTCTGGAAACTCACGCGCAATCTTCACATCTTCAAGCTTTAACTTCTCTAGCTTGGCGTCGATCACGTAGGCTAGGAAAGACGAGCATCCTTTCACCAAACACTTGTGTGCTTTAGTCATGGTGATTATTGCCACATCTCCCTTCCTCTTCTCACCATAAAACACAACAACTTCGCCACTGGGATTGGGAAGTCGAATTAATTTCTTGGAACACACGAACTCGGCATGATTGTTCGCTAACCAATCCATACCGCCCACAACATCGAAACCCCCGATTAACATCGGAAACAAATCGATTGGGAAAACTCTCCCTTCGATTCCTAGAATACACTTCTTTAGAACATCGCGGATCAGAACTTGACTACCATCAGCTAACTCTACTACTAACGCATCCTCAAGACTAGTAGTGGGAATAGCAATCATTTGACGGAACAACTCAAAAATGAAAGAGAAACTGGCACCCATATCGAATAAAACACGAGCAGGTACAGAGTTTATAAGAAATGTACCCGATACCACATCAGCTGATGCCTCGATCTCATCGGCCGTCATCTGAAACTCTCAACCCGGAACCCTAGGTGGGTTCACTCTCTTCTCAGACGCGCTACCCGACTTGAGCTTCGGGTAATATCTCCTCACTTGCCCCGGTGCCTTGCACTCGAAGCAGATAAGCCCTCTGATCGAACAGTCACGTGAGAAGTGGTCAGACTTCCCACACTTGCCGCAAAGTTGAGGAGCGGTGCTACAGCTACCGTGGTGCTTGGTTAGGCATCTCCGGCACCATAGGTTTCCGACAAAAGCTCGGGTTCTCTTGGGAGGTACTGAAATGCTTTCACACTTCCTCTTTTCAGCAACCGCCACAACCTTCTCCGCAATTGCCTCAACCCTCCGATGGTTCACATCGCAATCCTCGATTACTTTTAGCAGAAACTCCTGCTGTTTAGACATAGATTCATCCATTGCCAACATTATGCTGGCCATCAACTCGGATTGGGAAATCGCATCCCTGACGACTAGGTGGGACGGAGCCAGGTCTACCTGCGGAAAGACCTCTGGTCCCCCACCTAGTACTGGTTGAACATATTGGCGGACAACGACTTCAACCCCAGTCGGTTGAACAACGGTTGAGGTTGTCGCCTCGACACCATCTGCATGCGTACACGGTCTACCGCGCGTACTCACCATTCTGATCTGCTACACAAGACAGAGAAAGAGAGACGAGAAGGCTAGGGTAAACACAAAGAAAATGTACTACCATATTACCAATTGTCAGGGTAACAGCAAATCAAGCACAATCACGTATAAATATTCTCATAATAACATTAGCTAAGTGAGATTATGAACATATAATACATAACGGTTCTTGTCACCATCGCCACGACCCTTGATAACTATATTTTTCGTCGACTCTAAGACCAACCCATCTTAGTAGTTCTACCCAATACTCACGAATCAATGCTTAATATACTCAGTCTAAGTCTAGACATCTTACATTCATGCCTAGATCACTTAAACTAGAGCTCTGATACCAACTTGTAACACCCTAAAAACCAGGGTAATTTTAAAACTGCGGAAACTCTACGATTAAGCATCAACAAAAGGTATAAACCTCCCAAAAAGGGGAACTGTACTAACCTCTACAAAAGCCAGAATACGGATAAGGATTCTAACAACAAATTAATCTAAACATTTACTATCTAGATTACATCAATTGTGGATCCAGAATCATCCAGAAATATGGGACTTAACAAATGCCCAACATCAATACTAGTTATCTCAAAATCCCCGAGACCAAGCTCGTCACTCAAGCCCTTATCAACCCACCGCTAACGGGAACCTGTTATACACATCATTTGAGAAAAAGAGTTAGGCTTAAAACCTAGTGAGAACATACAGTTTAAAATTTTCAAGAGATATAAACAATCGTATCATAAGGAAATCTTTTCAATAAGGTTTTGTTTTCAAATGAAACCTTTGCCACAACCGGGCCTTTTAAATGTAAACTCATCATACGATGACAAAGATAACCAGTTTTACCAAGGATTGTAGCGTAACACAAAGTAGGTCACAATCCGAGTTATGAGTCGAAACACTTATAATCCATGGCCACGAACTACAAAGGTCAGTACTACGATGTGAGGGAGGTCCCTCGAGGAAACCAAGTCAAACTCGTTCACTAGAACTGCCATATGACCCTTAGCTAGTAACCAATCTCACATAATCGTACCAAATTGCCCCCGAGGATCATATGCAACCATAGCTACAAATAAGGGAAAATATGATCCATGGCTAGTAACCGGTCTTGCAAAACCGTACCAAATTGCCCTCGAGGATCATATACATCCATTTACAAAGAGGGGAAAAACATCCCAAATATAAGTCGACTCAATACCTAGGGATCCACTAGTAATGGTACAGACTCGTCACAACAACATATGTGACCAACCATAGATAATCATATGGTATAAAATAACATTTATAAACAAAATGTATTTTCAAGTTTAATTTCTGGTAAGAATGAAAATCATCAAAATGAACTTTTAACATTCTTTCAAGCAACCCACATAAATGTGCAAGTAAAACCTCCTTTTACTTCAAATAAGATGAAACCCAACATTTTAATCGAAAATGTTCAGGAACCCTAAAATCTCCCAAAACTCAAGTTATATCAAAATGTAGTAAACTTAGATCTGAAACCATGGAGATATATAGAAGTTCAAAATGTAAGTTTTGACATGTATAAAGTTTGGAAAAAGGTAGTAGGAACTCACCAAACAGGTTTATACGAAAACCCGAAAAAACCAGATATCGACCACGACGAATAGGTGAAGCTTTCTACACCGAAACCCCGAGCAATGCACTTAATACTAGCTATCAACGGAGCTTCAAAGATCGAAGAAACCAAAGAGAAAACTTAGAGAGAGAGAGATTTGAGAGAGAGAGAGAAATATCAAACAAGAGATATTTGTGGTTGACCACCTTTAAGTCGGCCAGAGGGTTACGCGGCTTACACCGCAGCCTTCATGCCGCGGGAAAAGTTGCGCGTGCCACAAAACTGGAAAACTCCAGTGGGTCACGCAGCTTAGCTCGCGGCTTACTAGCCGCGGCCTAGACCGCGCGTGTCAACAATTTGGGAATCCTCCAGAGGGTTACGCGACTTACCTCATGGCCTACAAGTCGCGGCATATCCCGCGTAACCCTCTGTTTCCCACAATTTCAACCAAAACCCATACACTAACTCTCGATTCAAAACTCGGCGTCTACGACAAAAGGTAAACGTAAGAATACAACGATAATATATAATGAAAATCCAGGGTGTTACAACTATGGTTATAAATGAATAATGAGGGGTCAGCTAGTGACTTTTGAAAGCCAATGCTGAGAATAAAAGTTCAATATACCAGGTGTGTGATGCTTGTTTTAAGCCGTAAAGAGACTTGTGAAGCTTACAAACGTGGTTGGGTAAATCCGGGTTGACATACTCGGGAGGTTGGGTCATGTAAACTTCTTCCTGTAAGTGACCATGCAAAAACGCGTTGTTGACATCAAGTTGTCTTAAGGGCCAATGTTTTGACAGGGCAATGGACAATAC
Organism: Arctium minus; assembly: GCA_954870635.1. NCBI lineage: Eukaryota > Viridiplantae > Streptophyta > Magnoliopsida > Asterales > Asteraceae > Arctium > Arctium minus. Next base: position 8,403,685 of record OX941080.1, read on the forward strand.
GATACGAATGGTGACCGGCTTTGTGACGGGACTAAACGTGTCAAAGTAATTTTTACCGTATTGTTGAAGAAAACCTTTTGCGACTAGGCGAGCCTTATATTTATCAATTGAGTCGTCCGACTCCGTTTGACCCGAAATACCCATTTGCAACCAATTGGTTTGCGGGAATGAGGAGGTACAAGTTCTCACGTGTCATTCCTGAGTAGGGCATTGAATTCAAGGTCCATCGCACTACGCCATTGAGGATCTTTTAAGTCTTGGGCGTGGGTAGTTGGTTCAACAGTTGAGGGAACGGGATGGAGAATGTATGTATTGATAAATTTGGGGTTGAAATATTTGGGGTTAGGTTTACGAGTTCTAGGAGGTAAAGGTGTAGGAGAAGTGTCGGACGAGGAATGGTTGGGAGTGGACGGTGAGGAAGTAGAAGATTGGGATGAAGGAGATGGATAAGGTGAGGTAATGGGGTTGTCAGGTGGGTTCGGTTGAGAGGGATTTGAGGTAAGAGAATGTGATTATTGTATGGGAACTGTAGTAGGTGTAGTTGTGTTAGGTTTAGTGGATAGGTTTTGGAAGTTGGGTAGCGTATGGCAGGGGGTGAGGGGCGTAGGGTGGGTGGATTTGTAGGAGTGGGTAAAGGAATTGGATTATGATGGAGGAAATTTTCAACATTAGGTAAGGGTGACTTCATGACCTCTTTGGACTTGCATGGATATACATGTTCAACAAATTCAACATGCCTTGAGTGAAACAGGCGACGGGATGATGGGTCACAACACTTGTAGGCTGATTTGGAAGAAGAATAGCCTAGGAAAATGCATGGGGCTGATCTTGGGTGGAGTTTTGATTTTGCATATGGTCTAAGCCATGGATAGCAAAGACACACAAACGATTTGAGTTTGTGGTATGTTGGTGATTTTCCATAGAGAATATCGTATGGACTTTTGGAATTAAGGATTGGTGTAGGGAGTCTATTAATGAGATAGACGGAGGTTTGAAAAGCATGGGACCAAAACGAGAGCGGAAGATGAGCATAACGAAGTAGGGCCAAACCTGTTTCAACGATATGACGATGGCGTCTTTCAGCGATACCGTTTTGTTCTGGTGTATGCGGGGGGGGGGGGGGGGGGGTAAAATGAGATATGCCTTGAGCTTGTAGATATGGAATGAGACCTATATATTCACCACCATTATCGGTGAAGATAGAGATCAAAGAGGTTTCGAAGTACTTTTCAACCAACCTTTTAAACTGTGGAAATCGTGTTTTGATATCCGACTTGTGTTTCATTGGATATAACCATACATATTTGGTATGAAAGTCCACAAAAATTACATAGTAATTGAAACCGTCAATGGACTTTTCAATTGGTCCCCACACATCAGAGTATAAAAGTTCTAATGGTTTTGAAGCAGTAAAGGAATTTGCACCAAAAGGAACTTTATGACTTTTATTAATCGAACAAGATTGACAGTGAAGGTTTTGAAACTTTGAATTAAGGCCTAGAAATTGTGCTAGAAACTTAAAAATCTGAACTGATGGATGACCGAGTTTGTGGTGTCAATCAAGAAGCGAGACAGTTGTAGTGGAGTTGAGTTGTGATGTCGAAGGAAGGTTGGCATAGTAGGTATCAATATGATTCTCCCCCCGCATTAGACGCGCCCCCGTGCGAAGATCCTTCACAAAGAAATGAGAGGGAAAAAAATCAACAAAAACATGATTAGTTTTACAAAGCTTAGCAACTGAGATAAGGTTATTGCGTAGTTTTGGAACATGTAAGACATCGGATAAAGAAAGTGGGTGTGAAGGAGTGTATAAGTTTGCGTTACCGGTGTGGGATATAGAAAGAGCCTTACCATTGCCAAGGATAACTTCATCCGGTCCCCCGTACTCAGAGAGTGTGTGAAGAGTAGACCGGTCAGATGTGATGTGATGTGAAGCTCCAGTATCGAACATCCACGTTGGGGATGAAGAATTGGGTCGAGAGGTGGTGATGTTGGCAATCGGGACAGCCGGTGTGGTGACAGCAAGATTAACATTGTTGTCACGTAGGAAACGAGCAAGTTTTCGACAATCCTTTGTTTCATGGCCCGGGATGTTACAGAAGTGGCAATAAGCTGAATTGCGATTTAAGCGATTTCCACTAGAAAAGTTGGTAGAATTAGACACCTATTGGCACCCGCCTTTAGGTTGTCTCGCAGAATTGAACCTGGACCGCTGGTGTTGCATGTCTTGAGGGGTCCTCGGATTGGTCCTACCAGTGCTTCGTTGGGTGTAGTTGACCGTAGTTATGACCGGAGAGGAAGGCGTTGTCTCACCTAATTGTCTTTCAAAGTCAAGTAGCTTATAAAATAGTTCAGGATACGATATAGGTGTGTCACGAACCTTTAGGGCAGCAGTAATGTTGTTGTACTCATCACCTAATTGCCCGGGAATGTGAATGAGCAGGTCTTCCTCGTCGATTGGGCTTTGGACAAAGGCAAGTTCATCAGCAATTGACTTCATGTCATGAAGGAATTTAGCGACAGACCGGGTTCCTTTGGGGTTTTTTGCAAGCTTTGATTTGAGGGAGATAACTCTGGAACGAGAAGCACTGGCGTAACCGGTGGTCAGCCGTTTCCATGCTTCGCAAGAGGTGTCGGCCGAAGACAAGATTGGTTTGATTGTATCGGTGCAACTGCCGAGAATGGCGCTTAGGATAATTTGGTCTTGCCGAAACCATTGGGTATATTCCAGGTTCGGCTTGGTTGAATCTTTGTCGGAGATAAGTTTTGACGGAAGTTGTTGTTCTCCGTCGATAAAGCTGTCAAGATCCAAACTGATAAGCGTCGATTGGATTTGTTTCCTCCATACAGGGAAATTGTTTGCATTGAGTTTGATGGGAAAGTGAGTGGTAGCGGTGATGTGAACGACATTGCTTGACATGTTTAAGGTTGGGAAGGAAAAGAAGATTAGGAAGCAAGGATCGATTTCTCTTGTGAGTAAATTGGAAGCTCTGATACCATAAAGAGGTATAGAGGATTTGCAGGATTGAAAAGTATATTATTATGGAATAATTGCCTTGGCTTTATACAAAGAATACAACAATTGGAAAGACAAAATGATTGGCTAAAAATATGCAATCACAACAATTAACTAAATATAAAAATACACATTAAATGTAATTTTAATGTGGGATTGACTTTCCTTGTGCTTGAGATATGGATTGATCCGTGATAATAGGCTTATATTTAATTATAATTACAAAACAAAGGTAATTGAAGAAACCTAATACGTATGAAAGAATTCACTACGATAAAATTGGATTTATATGATTTCAAGGATTTCTAAGTAGGGGTGATCAAAATTCCAACCAACCCAACAAAAAAAACTCAAACCAAGGTAATTCGACATATAGTTGATACCAGTGGCGGAGCTATGTGAGGGCTATAGGGGGCCAAGGCCCCCTCTTATTTATCTTTTGCTTAAGCTTTATATGTAAATTCAATACAATTTTTATTTAAAATTTCAACATGGCCCCTTCAAACTTTCTCCCCTTCACTCTTTCCTTATTTAACTAATTCAATCATTTAAGTTTTATTGCCCAACTCCACTAACAATAGTTCAAAGGCTCTACATATCAAACACTCTAGTATTGCATTTATTTTATAACATTTTTATAAATAAAAATATATATACTAACTTTAAAGTTGTAGAAAAAATAATTCTAATATATTCGATTAATGTTTAAAGTATTGATATATGGGTATTAACTTCGCTTTGAGTTCGAAAATAGTTATAAACTATAACTTAATTAAAATAGTATAATAAACTTGTGTAAGACTTGAAACCCGCAAAAGATCGACGAGTTCTACTTTGATTAATGATGTTTAATTTAAAGTTTAGCATTATTAACTTCGGATAATGTGTCTTTTCTTACATCAAAGTAAATTAGACTCGTTTAGTTCGTCCCCTAGGTTAGAAGACTTGTATTCCGCCCCTGGTTGATACAAAGTTAAATCAAACCGCATCTGTTGGGTTGGAATTGAGTTAGGATAATTGGAACTCAACCCAACCGATGAACCCGATGGCTTTATATACCATGGATTTAATATGATTGTTAAATTATTGATTAATGTAGATATATGTTAGACATTAGACCATCCTGTAATTAGTTAAATTCAAAATTATATTACAATTTCAACCGTAATTTATTTTCTAATTATTCACATAAACCCTCAACTTTTTGAGTTTGTTAGTGTTTTTGGTATGTTCTCATTTTTATTTTGCTCCGTTCAAATACGAATGTTTAGCTAGATTGTAAAATAACATACGAGAGTTTCAACCCAAAACATAATTTATAGGACCAAAAATAGAAAACGTCGTATCAAAAGACATTGTAATAAGTTTATAGAACATTTAAAAAAAATGTTGCATTAGGTATACTATATTAAAAAGTATCTTATAAAAACAAGTGTTCTATAAAATGATAAGTTTATATAAAGATGTGTTTATAAACGTTTTGTAAAATGTCCTTAATTTTTGTTAAAATGCTCAAAAGCTTACTACAAACTTATTACATCTTAGATAGGATGTTTTATTTTTTTGTCTTATAAAACATATAACTAGAACGTTTAGAAATTGACGATGTACTATAAACCCAGTTTTATTGTAGTGATTAATGCATTATTATCTATTGTGTCGTTGCAAGATGGATCTGCTAAAGGAGAGATTAATCTTGATTTACAAATCATGAAAACACGTACCGAAAGCCGTTTAAATAGGTGTATCTATTAGTCAATCTGTAAAAGAGACATGCATACCGAACATGATGCCTTCTTAGGTGGCGTTTGTTTTTTAAGAGGTGCTGAAGTCTGAAATCTGATTTCATTTCTAATTTTTAAGAGGTGGTGCTGAAGTCTGAAATCTGAAACAATAAGACTGTTTGTTTTTGTAAACTGATAAACGTCTGAAATCTGAATCAATTCTTTTTAGTTAAATTATACTACCATTTGATGGTTTCATTTGTCTCACTTTATTCACGTGAATAAACACATACAAATCAAGTGGAATTTAAGAAAATCATAAACACAAATATTAGATGAACCACAAACATCCAAATCCTATCAAAGTACATTGATTGATCCGAACAAAATGAAAATATGAACGAAGTTTCATAATAACGAAAATCAATTTCCCATTACATTCAAGTCCTATTAAAGTAGCAATTGATACCAACACTCTTTTTAGATTATGCCCAAAGGTTTTGTGTAAGAGGTTCACAATTATATATAAGAAAACCAATAGATAACATCTATTTCACACTCTTCAATCTCTGGATTCGAGTGACCGAGGAGGGATCATAAATATCATCCATTGAGGGCTCGAATGTAGCAAACTCCGATTGTTGAACAACTATGTGACAGAGAATGACAATTCAAACCTCCAAATAATAGAAAAGCAAACACACTTATTTTTGGAATGACTGATCGAATAAGTGATAATAGGTAAATAAGTGCTGAAATTGAAAAAAACAAACCACCCTTAAACTTATTTAGGGGTGAAATGAAAAAAAACTATATATTTTCATACATGAATATAAGACTGGATTAGAACATTGATTTGTTACTTCCACATAATCGCATTAATTGCGGATTGTAAAACATATCATTATTTTTAGAATTTTATACATTTTTTACAATATCGATTACATATTTAATTGTATTAAATAAAACGTGAATTAATGAAGGCTCAGTTTCTTAGTAATTAAAATGGCATCATCAATCCATTATTTGTTAAGGGTGGTCATCATTATTAAAACATAAAAATAAATTTTTATAATCAAATTTTCAAATACAGTCAAGTATCAATATTCAATAGAACAATTCCAAATATTCAATAATCAAATTCAAATACTTAATTTCTAAATAAATAAATAATCACATATTAAATATCAAATTTCTATTTCTCATAAATCATAATCAAATACAAAATTACATAACAAAGAGAATGTGAAAGTGAAAATGTTAAGTGAAATCAGAGATTAAATTTTGATATACAAAATAGAATGTTTGATATTTAAAACTCACAATACAGAGTCGTATGGAACTACAGAAGTGAAATCAGAAACAGATTCGAGAGTCGTACGAGCAAGAATGTGAAAGTGAAAATGAAATCACAAAAGAGAGTCGTATCATATGGAAGTTAAGTCAAGCATTAAAGTCATCAACATTCAAACAAACAAGATATAAAACAAGAAGTCTGTTTGGTGTTCGGTTCTGTTCTCCAACCACAAGAGTCTCTCCCTGTTTGATGCTACAACCAGCTGCTGCTTTGCCTTTTTCTTTGCCTTTTTCTTTGCCTTTTTCTTTGCCTGCTGAAATTAATTTCTTGCTGATGATCCTATAAATCTCCCCAATAATTGTTTCAAGCGCCTTCTCCACGTTTATCGCTTCTAAAGCAGACGTTTCCATGAACAAAAGCCCTTCCTTTTCGGCAAACTTTTGAGCATCCTCTGTAGAAACGCCTCTCAGATGCTCCAGATCGGTTTTGTTTCCGATAAGCATGATGACACTATTTGAATTTGCATGGTCCCTTAGCTCCTTCAACCATCGCCTTACGTTTTTAAAGGTTGTTGGTTTGGTGACGTCATATACCAGAAGTGCACCCAGGGCACCCCTGTAGTAGGCACTGGTTATGGCTCGGGATACCTCCTGCCCAACTGTTGTGTCAAATATCTGAGTGTTGACTGTCAAATATCTGGTTATGGCTCGGGATACCTCAACCTAGACATGACATTTGAATTTATCATACCAATTATAAGATCATGTTCAAGCCCACAAGGATACAACCCTCAAATATATGGATAAGAAGCACACAACGAGAGACTTTTCAGTTTTTCATGTTGTGGTTGGGTTGAGTCATGTTATCATCTTGTCTAAAAGTCTTACATGTGTGAAGGTTTTCTGTTTTATAATGTCGAGATGCACAAAGACCGGTTAAGAGTTGTAACACTCTAAAAATATGCGGAAAATAAAATTCGAAAATTCGGCAATATAACGTTTGAAAATAGGATAATTCCATCACCCTAAAATAGGGGATAATTTAAACCTGTGAAAATAGGGTAAATCATTTCAAAACCCAAGAGTATCATCCCAAACGGGGTATAATGTAAGGTAATTACAACCCAATAAATGAAGCATAAGACGACAACCTACTAATCTACAAGGAGTAACTAGATTATGGTCGGATGTCGCTATACTTCCAAAATGTGTATCTTCAAAATAATCTTTATGTTGGTCACTACGTATCTTCCAAAAAGACCACTCACGACACCAAGGTCGTTCCCTCAATCCCAATGTGCCCCACCGCTAGGATATCCTGTCAAACACGACAATAAGAACAAGTGTTAGGCTAAAGCCTAGTGAGGATAAATCAAACAAGGATTAAATAACTAAACCCATTCGAAGTCTCGCAGAGTTTATAGCCATGAGCTAAAACCAACAAACCAAATAAACCATTAGTGATTAGATATGATACAAATAACACCAATCACATATTGAGCTCAACTCCTCTAAGTCTATTGCTCGAAAACATCAAGTCAACCCCTCTAGGTTTATTCTTGAGAGTTCCAAAGCGGGGAACTCTAGCACAGGGGAATTACACCTTACTGCCCATGAGACGCTGCCCGACCGTATAGGTCCACACCTTACTTATCATGGTGACCCGATGCCTATTCCGTGCTAAGTGGTAAATCCCAATGCCCAAAGCGGGGACATAGGGACATCATGCCTATGGATCCATTGCATTAATACTAAATACCAATAAATAGCATGCACAATGCTCATATAAAACATAGCTATAGATAAATCGCATACAAGGGGTTACCAACATACAAAGCTTAACACCCAAATGGGTGAACTTTCAATAATAATAATCCACCTTTAAAACATTATACTTGTTCTACATACAAACCAACATTATGGTTATTTCACCCAAATACTTGTTTTTCCAAATAGAACCCAACACTTCCATTTAATGCACCACAGCCCAAGAAATCAAAGTGGTTTGTGTAACACCCTAAAATAGGGATAACAAAAATCCGAAAAACGGACATGAGGTATACAAAAATTGTCATAGCAAGAGCCTCCCAAAAATGGGGAATATATAAATAACCTGTTTAATCACAATTGTAATTTAAACGGACAATAAAATAACAACCACCTAATCTAATTTCTACATCTATAAAAGAGATTACAAAAGGGTTGTCATCTATAAACCCAACGGTTCATTCCCAAAAGAAGTAAGGGTCCAAGTGCAAAATCCCCAAGCTCTCACCCAAAGCATCTAAACCTGCTTAGGACCAGCGCCGCTAGAACCTGAGATACACATCGACACCAAACAAGTGTTAGGACAAAAAAAGCCTAGTGAGTTGAACAATAATAAGCATGCATGGTCAGTTACAATTCTTATCAGCAGTTAACCATAGTTCAACAAATGTGGAGTCAATAAGGGAGACCCTTAACACCAATCAGGTCCACCCAAGAGTCGATATACCTTGATGCCCTTAACAAGAAACACCCGAAATGCCCGGCACACCCGAAGACTACCGCAAAGGAAATTCCCCGAATGGCGGAGGTCTAGGCACATACCATCACAGTGGCGCCCAAGACTACATCCTCCTAGTGTACTGACTTGGTTCGTCCAACATGACATTTATAGGAGGTCCTTTAGGTACATTTCAACCCAACATATTTCAATACCAACCACGGGTATAATATTACCACCTTATCCTCATGATGTCTAACAAAAGACCCAAATGAAAGTCGTGCCCATCATGCATATAAATATGTCACCAAAATGGTGTTCCAACTAGAATCATCATAATACCCATATATGCATACATTTAACATATCAAGGTACCCACATTATATATCTATGAGAAATACCCCAAATAATGATACATATAACATAAATCATGGCATATCACCCATATTTACATTTCCAACTATTTTCATAAAGAAATCCCCAAAACACTTGAACATATAGAGATAAAGTAACAAATAGGAGATTATGATCTGTATCTAGTTTTAACAAAGGTTTAGTAAACTCACAATCTAGGTTTTGAACCAAAACCTAGAAAATATAGAAACCCTAGAAGTTGCCCTAAGAAGACTTGATGTAGGAGAGGAGTAGCTTGATAAGAACCTTCAATAAATGCACTTGGTTGAGGTTTGAAGAACAAGAAATCACCCCAACAACCCAAAACCCTAGCAATAAATGTGTAGGTGTTTGAAACCCCCAAAAATCGCCCAAATGAGAGTTCTCCCATTTTTTTGTAAAGTGCTAAGTGAGAAATGAGGCTGCCAAAGTGTTTTAAATTGACCAGACCCCGCGGGCGATAATGCCATAGGCACTATCGCATGTCACAATCGCGAGGCTCTCAACACCCGCGGTACAAACCCGGCGATAGTGCCCTCCGCGATAGTGCCATGGCACAATCGCGTGGCACAATCGCGAGCAACCCCGAACCTACGGTACACTGCCGGCGATAGTGCCCTCGCGATAGTGCCAAGGGCGCAATCGCGTAGCACCCGAAACAGCCCGAAAACTCAACCGAAAATGATAATGAGCACAAGGTTTGTACGATTAAAGATGGTAAATCAATATATGAAATTTTAACATAATTCATGATCATAAAATGCACACAAAGACACATATTCACACATAAGCGAAATTAATGCATTAAGGGAGACAAAATACTTACCTTATGAATTTACGGGTGTTACAGTTTGTCAAAGGAGTGGATGTTAAAGCATCACGTCTTTTATACTTGAAATATTCTCTTCACATTTTCACTTAGGTTAACAAACCCTAGTATTTCCCAAAATCCACAATTAGGTCTAAAAATCATGAAAGACCAAAATACAAGAGATATACACATATATTAAGGTTAGGAGAAGAGAAATGAACTCACCTTGCAAGGATTATATAAAACCCTAGATGATGTGTGAAACTAAAGAAAGTGGTAGAGGATGAACTTGATCACTTGAACCCTTAGAATCCCTTAATAAATACCCAAGATTTCCTACACCAAACACAATAACTATCATTCCTCCATTCTTGAAGAACATTGAATGAGGAGGGAGAAAACTTACCCTTTTTCTTCCCCAAAATCGGCTCCAAGCAAGAGAAAATGAGAAAATGACAAATGAGGTTTAATTTCCAAGTTTTAAGAACTCAGCCCCCCGACCGCGACCTTGCCTCGCGAGAGTGACAATGTCACTCTCGCGTGTCACTCTCGCCCGAGAAAAGTGACACGCGGTACAATCTCGACGATTGTGCCTCGCGAGAGTGACACTGTCACAATCGCTACAATTTGGGCGATTGTGCCCCGCGAGAGTGACATTGTCACAATCGCGAGGGCGCTCTCGCACGGCCCGTACCGAAGCCCAAAAGTGGTCGTTTTCCAGCCCGAAAGTTCCCCTTCTCAACATTAAACTATGTTTTAGGGTAAAATACCAAATTAGACACGTACCAAAAACACGGGTGTTACAATCCTCCCCAACTTGGAGAATATTTCGTCCTCGAAATCTCGGCTAGGGAAATAGGTGAGGGTACCTCCGCTTCAAATCCTCCTCCGCCTCCCAAGTCACGTTAGCACCCCGATGGTGCTTCCATTGAACTTTCACCATCGTGACTTCCTTGTGATGAAGCTTCTTCGTCTTCCTTTCCAAAATCGCCTCGGGTTCCTCAACGCACCGATTTCCTTCGTCAACTCTGATTTTGGAGAGTGGGATAACACTCTCCTCCTCCGCTAGACACTTACGAAGATAGCACACATGAAATGTGCTTTGGATCCCATCCATTTCTGGAGGAAGTTCCAATTGATAAGCCTGAAGCCCTACCCATTTAAGCACTTTGAAAGGTCCAAGGAAACGGGGACTTAACTTTCCACGCTTCCCAAAACGAATGATCCCTTTCCAAGGGGATACCTTTAGCATAATGCGGTCACCCACTTGGAGCTCTGTTGGTCGCCTCTTTTTGTCGGCATAGCTTTTCTACCGATCTTGAGCCGCCTTTAAGCGCTCACGTATACCCTTCACTTTATCCGTCGTCTCTTGAACAATCTCGGGTCCGGAAAATTGTTTCTCCCCCGCTTCAAGCCAACATACGGGGGTTCGGCACTTGCGACCGTATAAAGCTTCAAACGGTGTCATTCCTATAATTTTAGTGGTAGCTATTATTGTAAGAGAATTCCACCAAAGGTAGATGTGAGTCCCAACTACCTCCAAAATCAATCACACAAGATCTCAACATATCCTCTAGATTTTGGATTGTCCGCTCGCTTTGACCGTCGGTCTGAGGATGATAGGTCGTGCTCAACTCCACACGCGTGCCTAATTCCTTTTGCAACCCATCCCAAAAATGAGACGTGAACCGACTATCGCGATCCGAGACAATAGATAGCGGTACACCATGTCGAGATATCACTTCGTCGATGTACAACTTCGCCAATTTTTCCATAGGTAAAGTCTCCCGCATGGCCAAGAAATGAGCGCTATTGGTCAGGCGGTCTACTATTACCCAAATAGTGTCATGACCTCGCAAAGTCTTTGGCAATTTCGTCACAAAGTCCATCGTGATGTGCTCCCACTTCCATTCCGGAATTTCCAAGGATTGTAAACTCCCATACGGTCGTTGGTGTTCGGCCTTTACTTATAAACAAGTTACGCATTGCTCCACGTAGCGCGCCACATCAAGCTTCATGACTGGCCACCAATAATGCAATTTTAAGTCTCAGTACATCTTCGTGCTTCCCGGATGGATAGAATACTTTGACTTATGGGCATCTTCGAGGAGAAGTTCTCGATTACCCCCGATCTTCGGCTCCCAAATCCGACCATTGAAGAGTTTCTGTAACACCCCAAAAATGGGACAAACAAAAATTTCCAAAAAATGGAAATGTGGTAATCATATTAATGCCAAAGCATGAGCTCACCCAAAAAGGGAACCATAAATGCCTGTTAATTACAAGTTTGTAATAAGAAGCGACAATAGATGACAACTCTCTAATCTAAATCTAGCTAGACATAAGATTACAAAAAGGTTGTCAACTAAGTCCACATGGACAGTCTTCAGTATTGGCATCCCAAAAATGCTCCCAAGCTCACCACTACAATCGTCTACGATTCCTTGGCGCTTGCGCCACTAGAACCTGAGATACATACCAACATTCAAGTGTTAGACCAAACGGGTCTAGTGAGTTGCATAAGAAAACTTGGCATACATATAGATAAAACATGTAATGATCAATTATAACACTTCGACCACTAAAGTCCCAACGGGTCACTCATGGGGGAGACCCATCACACCAATGAGTTTTACCTCAACTCAATGTACCTTGATGTTCACTCGCTTGAGCAACATCCCGAAGGCCCGGCACACTTGAAGACTACCTCCCAGGCATTACTCCAAATGGCGGAGGTCTAGGTGCATACCATGATAGTGGCACCTAAGACTACATCCTCCTAGCACTTACTCATGGTTTGTTCTATGTACGTACAAAGTCCGTTTCTATACACAATTCCATACCCATAAGATACATGTATAAAACTCCAACATTCCCAAGCATAATTTAGGTACAAAACTCTAAAACATGCAAATATTCCAATATTATACATGGCTCATAAAATACATCTTATTGAGCCCAAATATCAATAATAATCATAACATTATTACCCACAATAAAAATCAAGGCTATATCTCCAAGAATCCCAAAGGTGACAGTTAGGTCAAAACTTATCAGGTGATCAACTTTTATGTAAACAAGAGATGTTAAACAAGTAAATGTACAAGGTATGTATCTCATTTGAAAATATGAAGAGAAAACTCACTATCTCTAGAAAAACTTGAGAACTCTAGGGAAAATGAGGTGATGAAGATTTGATGTTGAGGTCTTGTAATTTCTTGATGAAATCTTTCAATAAATGCTCCAACTCTTTTAGGAGAATAACTTCAAATACTTTCTTCAAAACAAAGTTAAAGGATCAAAATAAATGTTGAGATAAGGGGAATTAATGGAGGAATTAAATGGGGTTTGGTGGTGAGGAGTCTTTTATCGAGAGAAAGAGAGAAGAGAGAGAATTAATTGGGTGGTTTTTCAATAATGGAGGAAGAGAATGGGTTTAAGAATAATCAGATGGGAAAAGGGAATAAAAAGAGGGTCGCGTGGGTTATCATGTGGCTTCAAGCCACGCCCCGACCCACGGTGGGCACTGCCCTCCCCAAATGTGGGGTTCTTTCCCGCTGACCAACAGCCCTTCTCGTGGCTTGGTTCGTGGGTTTCCCAGGCTCAACCCACGTGGTAAGCCACGTGGGTCTCTTTGACCCCACCAACCCATAAGTTTCACTTTTAGTCCTTGGGTTTCTAAAGCAATTAGGAGATACCCCTTTTATTAACACAACGTTGCTACTAACATACCCATAAATCACATAAACTATCAATAATTTACTTAATTAATATTATAACTTAAACCTTCATTCATTATTTAATATTTCTACAAAATAAAAAAAAAAGATTTTCCAAATAGATGATTATGACACGACCACCACACAACTCGAATTTAAATTACCTAAGATTTTCGGGTGTTACAATCCTCCCCACCTAATAAGGATTTCGTCCCCGAAATCTTATTCACTAAATAAATGCGGATATTTCTTCCTCATGTTTTCCTCCGACTCCCACGTCACATTAGCACCTCGATGGTGTTTCCATTGAACCTTCAACATAGTCACTTCTTTATGCCTCAATTGCTTCCTCTTTGAATCTTGGATAGCTTATGGTTCTTCTATACATCGATTCCCGTTGTCCACTCGTATTTCCGTCAACGGAATAACACTTTCCTCTTCGGCCAAACACTTGCGAAGATAACAAACATGAAAGGTAGGATGGATTTCGTCCATCTCCGGCGGTAGATCCAACCGATAAGCTTGGAGTCTGATCTTCTCTAAAATCGTGAAGGGCCCAAGGAAACGGTGACTAAGCTTCCCGCGTTTCCTGAAATGGATGATTCCCTTCCATGGCGACACTTTCAACATAACTCGGTCTCCCACTTGGAAGTCCACCGGTCTTCGCTTTTTGTCCGCGTAACTCTTTTGTCGGTCTTGGGACGCTTTCAATCGCTCTCGGATGCCCTTCACTTTATCCGACGTCGCTTGCACAATTTCCGGACCCGCAAATTGCTTTTCTCCCGCCTCGAGCCAACATACCGGTGTCCTACATTTCTGTCCGTAAAGCACCTCGAATGGAGCCATCCCGATACTCGAGTGGTAGCTATTATTGTAGGCGAATTCCACTAATGGCAAGTGCGAATCCCAAGTTCCTCTAAAGTTTATGACACACGATCGAAGCATGTCCTCGAGAGTTTGGATCGTCCTTTCACTTTACTCGTCCGTCTGAGGGTGATATGTCGTGCTTAACTTAACTCTCGTGCCCAATTCCCTTTGCAACCCATCCCAAAACTTTGAAGTAAACCGACTATCCCTATCCAAGACTATGGATAACGGAACACCGTGACGAGACACCACTTCGTCAATATAGAACTTAGCTAATTTGTCCATCGGTAATGTTTCCCTCATTGCCAAGAAATGGGCACTCTTGGTAAGCCTGTCCACCACCACCCAAATGGTATCATGTCCTTTTAGAGTCTTCAGCAATTTCATGACAAAATCCATCGTGATGTGCTCCCACTTCCACTCCGGAATGGTTAGCGGTTGCAAACTCCCGTAAGGTCTTTGATGCTCCGCTTTAACTTGAAGGCATGTGACGCACCTTTCCACATAATTCGCCACGTCGAGCTTCATTACTGGCCACCAATAATGAAGTTTCAAATCTCTATACATCTTGGTGCTACCAGGATGTATGGAGTACTTTGACTTGTGTGCCTCCGTCAAGAGCAACTCGCGGTTTCCCCCGATTTTCGGCACCCAAATCCTCCCTTGGAATAACTTGAGACCGCGGCTATCCTCCGATAATAAATACTTTTGCTTCACCATGACCTCGTCCTTGAGATTCTCCTCGCGAAGTGCTTCGGCTTGACTTCTCTTAATGTCTTCCATAAGACTTGATATTACCTCAATTTTAGCAAACGTTACTTTACTTTCCCCTCCGTAACTCATTCGGCTCAAGGCGTCCGCCACCACATTGGCTTTACCGGGGTGGTAAAGCAACTCACAATCATAATCTTTTAAGTATTCCAACCACCTCCTTTGTCGCATATTGAGTTCCTTCTGGTCAAAGATGTATTTTAAGCTCTTATGGTCGGTGAACAACGTACACTTCGTCCCGTAAAGGTAGTGCCGCCATAACTTTAATACAAACACTACCACCGCTAGTTCCAAATCATGCGTAGGGTAGTTCTTCTCGTGATCCTTGAGTTGCCGCGATGCGTATGCGATTACCTTCCCTCTTTGCATCAAGACGCACCATAATCCTAATTTAGAGGCGTCACTATAAACCACGAAATCTTCGGATCCTTCGGGTTAGGATAATATTGGCGCTTCGCATAATTTCTTTTGAAGAGTTCGGAAAGCGTTCTCTTGCGTCTCGGTCCATACGAACTTAACGTTCTTCCTCGTCAACGATGTGAGTGGTGAGGCGATCTTCGAAAAATCTTGAATAAACCGCCGGTAGTAACCGACCAATCCCAAGAAGCTCCTGATCTCTGTTGGACTCGTCGGTGGCTCCCAATTCATCATTGCCTCTATCTTGGCCGGATCCACTTTCACTTCGTCCTTGGACACCACATGGACCAAGAATTGCACCTCTTGAAGCCAAAACTCGCATTTTGAGAACTTTGCAAACAGTTTCTCCTTGCGAAGAATTTCCAAAACCTCTCGTAGGTGCCGTCGATGCTCCAACTCGTCACGAGAGTAGATGAGGATATCGTCGATGAAGACTATGACCGACTTGTCCAACAAAGGTCGACATACTCGGTTTATCAAGTCCATAAACACGGTCGGAGCATTGGTCAATCGAAACGGCATAACTAGAAACTCATAGTGATCGTACCTCGTTCGGAATTCCGTCTTCGGTACATCGCCCTCCTTCACCCGTACTTGATGATACCTGGATCGCAGGTCTATTTTCGAGAAACATCCCGCTCCCTGAAGTTAATCGAAAAGGTCGTCGATCCGAGGGAGTGGATATTTATTCTTCACGGTAACTTTGTTGAGCTCGCGGTAGTCTATACACATCTGCATAGACCCATCCTTCTTCTTCACAAATAACACCGGCGCTCACCAAGGCGACGAGCTCGGTCGTATAAACCCCTTTCCGATTAACTCTTGGAGTTGCATCATCATCTCTTGCATTTCTGTCGGGGCTAAACGGTAGGGAGCATGAGCAATCGGAACGGATCCCGGAGTAAGGTCGATGTGGAACTCCACTTGTCGTTCCGGTGGAAGTCCAGGTAGATCATCCGGAAAGACATCCGGGTAGTCGCACACCACCTCCACCTACTCTAACTTCTTCTTCTCTAGCTTCGCATCAATCACATAAGCTAAGTACGACTCACATCCTTTGGCTAGTTTCTTGCGTGCCTTGAGTGACGATATGATCATACCGGTTCCTCGATTCTTCTCACCGTAAACTATCACTTCCCCACCCTTAGACAAGGGTACCCGAATCATTTTCTTAGAACAAAAGATGCCTGCGTCGTGCCTAGCTAGCCAGTCCATTCCTACTATTACGTCAAAACCCCTAATATTGGCCGGTAGCAAATCTATAACAAAGGGCTCTCCATCTAATTCTAAGGTACATCCTACATAGCAACTCCGAACAACCATATGCTCTCCATTGGCTACTTCTACCACTAGGGCATCATCTAATAAACTACAAGGAGTGGTGAGATTCTTGCAAAAAAAGGTAGACACAAAGGATCGATTTGCACCGGAATCGAATAAAACACGTGTAGGTAGAGAGTTCACTAGAAACGTACCCGACACTACATCCGCCGCTTCTCTTGCTTCATTAGCCGTCATCTGAAAGGCCCGACTCGGCGCCTTCGGTGGAACTTCTTTCTTCGACAAAACCCCACTTGACGCCCCTTGGTTACCCTTTGCTAGCTTAGGGCAATTGCGTTTGATGTGCCCCGGTTCCCGGCACTCATAACAAACTCCCCGTGAGGGGCAATCCTGACTCATGTGGTCTTTTCGTCCACACTTGAAACATTCCATAGTTCCCGAAAACGGCCTCGGATTACAAGGCCCGAAGTGCTTACTCTTACATTTGGGGCACCACCTCGCCTCCCTTCGCATGTCAGTGTTCCTCCCCCCGTTAAAGGGTTTGGAAGATCGTACGGGGCCGGATGACCCCTCCCATTTACGCTTTTCGCCTTGCAATTTCTTCTCCTCTCTCTCTTGTAGCAGTTCATCTTCCACCAACTGAGATTCCTCAATCACTTCCTGCAAAGTAGCCTTTTGGGCGTTCCTCACGCCAGTCTTCATCTCCGCCGGTAATCCCTTCACAAATGCCTTTATTTTGGACCCTTCGTCTGTTGCCAAATGCTCGACCAAACTGAGGTTGTCCAAAAATTGTTTGGCATAATCAGCGATCGACAGATTACCCTTCTTCAGACTTCGGAGATCCTCCTCTATCTTGTCAAGCGCTCTCTCGTTACAATATTTCTCCATGATTTTCTTCTTGAATGTTGGCCAAGTGAGCTTGGCCAAAACCTCCGATGTGAGAGCTCTTCGGGTGACGTTCCACCAACTCAGAGCATCCCCTCTAAGTAGTTGAGAGGCAAACTTGAATCTCTGAGAGTTCGCGCACTCGCTTGACTCGAAAGCCATCTCCACATCTTGAATCCACTTCCTGTAGGCTAATGGGTCGGTCGTTCCAGTGAATTTCGGAGCCCGACTACACAGGAAGGTCTTGAAAGAACAACCCCCTTATTTTCTCTTGTTGGCGCTGGTTGCATGCTCCTCTGTCCCGGGTGCATTAACGGCATCACCTGATCCCATCACTGCATTGTCCCCCACCATCTCATGTCTCCGGTTGCTTGCATCTCGGTCGTCCAATACCTTCATGAGTCTTTCGTCCCTCTTGTCCATTGCAGAGTTCATCATCTGCATTATACTAGCCAATAGGACCGACTGAGGGTCCGCCTCTTGAATTACCGGGTTCTCAACTTCCAAGTTCCCTTGAGGAATCGCATCTATAATCCCCTCTAGCATTGGGGGTATCGGCGGAATGACTCGGTCCGCCGTTGGATTCGCTTGTCGATTTGCCCCCGGGGCAGTTACACTTGCCTCATTCGCATCCTCGGTCACTCCGACTCGACTCCTTGTGTTTACCATTATGAACTGTCACACACGATAAGAATCATACCGGTTAATTCTTTAAAAGATAACCGATTCAATACGTACTACTTACAAAGATCAAACATCGTAACAACTTCAAGCATGCTCACGTAATCATATATTCAGAACAACACTGGCCAAGTGAAATTGTGAACGTACATTACACAATAATTCTCGTTATCATTATCATAATTTCAATCGATGCAATTTCCGAATTCCTACTACTCTCCCCACCTAAGAATGCCCTACCCAATTGGACAGTGATCCTATAAGCATAACCAGTCTAGATATATTAAGGTCATCACCTAATTCACTTAAACTAGAGCTCTGATACCAACTTGTAACACCCCAAAAATGGGACAAACAAATATTTCCAAAGAATGGAAATGTGGTAATCATATTAATGCCAAAGCATGAGCTCACCCAAAAAGGGAACCATAAATGCCTGTTAATTACAAGTTTGTAATAAGAAGCGATGAATAGATGATAACTCTCTAATCTAAATCTAGCTAGACATAAGATTACAAAAAGGTTGTCAACTAAGTCCACATAGACAGTCTTCAGTATTGGCATCCCAAAAATGCTCCCAAGCTCACCACTACAATCGTCTACGGATCCTTGGCGCTTGCGCCACTAGAACCTGAGATACATACCAACATTCAAGTGTTAGACCAAACGGGTCTAGTGAGTTGCATAAGAAAACTTGGCATACATATAGATAAAACATGTAATGATCAATTATAACACTTCGACCACTAAAGTCCCAACGGGTCACTCATGGGGGAGACCCATCACACCAATGAGTTTTACCTCAAGTCAATGTATCTTGATGTTCACTCGCTTGAGCAACATCCCGAAGGCCCGTCACACTTGAAGACTACCTCCCAGGCATTACTCCAAATGGCGGAGGTCTAGGTGCATACCATGACAGTGGCACCTAAGACTACATCCTCCTAGCACTTACTCATGGTTTGTTCTATGTACGTACAAAGTCCGTCTCTATACACAATTACATACCCATAAGATACATGTATAAGACTCCAACATTCCCAAGCATAATTTAGGTACAAAACTCTAAAACATGCAAATATTCCAATATTATCCATGGCTCATAAAATACATCTTATTGAGCCCAAATATCAATAATAATCATAACATTATTACCCACAATAAAAATCAAGGCTATATCTCCAAGAATCCCAAAGGTGACAGTTAGGTCAAAACTTATCAGGTGATCAACTTTTATGTAAACAAGAGATGTTAAACAAGTAAATGTACAAGGTATGTATCTCATTTGCGAATATGAAGAGAAAACTCACTATCTAGGGTTTTATGGAAAACCCTAGAAAAACTTGAGAACTCTAGGGAAAATGAGGTGATGAAGATTTGATGTTGAGGTCTTGTAATTTCTTGATCAAATCTTTCAATAAATGCTCCAAGTCTTTTAGGAGAATAACTTCAAATACTTTCTTCAAAACAAAGCTAAAGGATCAAAATAAATGTTGAGAGAAGGGGAATTAATGGAGGAATTAAATGGGGTTTGGTGGTGAGGAGTCTTTTATCGAGAGAAAGAGAGAAGAGAGAGAATTAATTGGGTGGTTTTTCAATAATGGAGGAAGAGAATGGGTTTAAGAATAATCAGATGGGAAAAGGGAATAAAAAGAGGGTCGCGTGGTTTATCATGTGGCTTCAAGCCACGCCCCAAACCACGGTGGGCACTGCCCTCCCCAAATGTGGGGTTCTTTCCCGCTGACCAACAGCCCTTCTCGTGGCTTGGTTCGTGGGTTTCCCAGGCTCAACCCACGTGGTAAGCCATGTGGGTCTCTTTGACCCCACCAACCCATAAGTTTCACTTTTAGTCCTTGGGTTTCTAAAGCAATTAGGAGATACCCCTTTTATTAACACAACGTTGCTACTAACATACCCATAAATCACATAAACTATCAATAATTTACTTAATTAATATTATAACTTAAACCTTCATTCATTATTTAATATTTCTACAAAATAAAAAAAAGATTTTCCAAATAGATGATTATGACACGACCACCACACAACTCGAATTTAAATTACCTAAGATTTTCGGGTGTTACAGTTTCACCCCTCGGCTATCTTCTGTTAGAAGTAGGTGTTGCTTCACCATAACTTATCCCTTGAGATTTTCCACAAGCAAGGTTTCGGCTTGCGACGCTTTGATCCAATTGATGAGTGTTGAGGCTAACTCAATTCGTGCAAAAACGACCTTGGAACTCTCTCCATAGTCCTTTCGACTAAGGGCGTTGGCGACAACGTTTGTTTTCCCAGGGTGGTAGAGTAGTTCACAATCGTAATCTTTCAATAGCTCCAACCACCTTCGTTGTCTCATATTTAGTTCCTTTTGGTCGAAGATATGTCGTAAACTCTTGTGATCCGTGTAAAGAGTACACTTCATACCGTAGAGGTAGTGCCGCCATAACTTCAATGCAAACACCATCGCGGCTAGCTCTAAATCATGAGTGGGGTAGTTGACTTCATGGAATTTGAGTTGCCTTGACGCATAAGCAATCACCTTCCCCCTATGCATGAGGAGACAACCCAAACCCATTTTCGATGCATCGCTATACACCACAAAATCCTCCATCCCATCGGGTAAGGATAAGACTGGAGCTTCGCAAAGTTTCCTTTGTATAGTTTGAAACGCCTTTTCTTGACTCTCACCCTAAACAAACTTAACATTCTTTCGTGTTAGAGCCGTCAACGATGAAGCTATCTTCGCCATACTCAGGTAACCGGTCTAGGTTCCAAGTACATCAACACCCCATAGCTACTTAGGGCCGCAACGCAATAAGGCTTTTCGCTCTAGTTGGGCAATGCAAGGAGGCCTCTTTCGCCATTCTTTCTAAATGATAAACTATTATTAGTTCAGTTCGGTAGAACATCGATGAGAGGATAATTTTTTCACAGAAGCATATGATTGCCCCTCAATCGCCATGCGGCTGTCCCTGCTCAGGGTCAGGACTCGTGGGCTTGGGCTCACTCTGCTAGTGGTGACTTTACCTCCAAGTCGGCCTATGACATCGCTGAAAAGATCATGGGCAACCCCCGTCCTGTGGCCCAGTGTAATTGGGTTTGGAAGACCCAGGCTCACTATAGGACCCAACATTTCCTCTGGCTTGCCTCTCAAGACAGACTAGCTACTAGGGACCTCCTGCACCATAGACATATTGTTAGTGAGAACAATTGCACTATAAGTCTTGAATGAATCTTCGGTAGTATCCTGTAAATCCTAGAAAGCTTCGAATTTCAGAGGGACTCTTAGGAGGTTCCCAATTCATCATCGCCTCGATCTTTGCGGGGTCCACTTTCACTCCATCCTTCGTGACCACATGGCCCAAAAACTGCACTTCTCGAAGCCAAAAGTCGCACTTTTAAAACTTTGCATAAAGCTTCTCCCGTTTCAACACTTCCAAAACCTCTCGAAGGTGACACTCATGATCTGCTTCATCCTTGGAGTACACGAGGATGTCGT
This sequence comes from Arctium minus, assembly GCA_954870635.1. Taxonomy (NCBI): domain Eukaryota; kingdom Viridiplantae; phylum Streptophyta; class Magnoliopsida; order Asterales; family Asteraceae; genus Arctium; species Arctium minus. Next base: position 8,425,530 of record OX941080.1, read on the forward strand.
CGATGAACACAATTACCGACTTGTCAAGAAACGGTCGGCAAACTCGGTTCATCAAGTCCATAAATATCGCTGGTGCGTTAGTTAGGCCGAATGGCATTACTAGAAATTCGTAATGACCGTATCGCGTCCTAAACGCCGTCTTTGGAATGTCGTCCTTCGCCACCTTCACTTGATGATAACCCGATCGTAGAACGATTTTGGAGAAGTAGCTCGCGCCTTGCAATTGGTCAAATAAATCGTCGATTCTCGGGAGTGGATACTTGTTCTTCACCATTACCTTGTTCAATTCCCTGTAGTCGACGCACATCCTCATTGAGCCGTCTTTCTTCTTTACGAATAGGATCGGAGCTCCCCAAGGCGACGAGCTCGGCCTAATGAAACCCTTCTCAAGAAGGTCTTGGAGTTGCGTCATCATCTCTTGCATCTCTGTAGGGGCCAACCGATAAGGAGCTCGAGCAATCGGAGCTGCCCCCTGAATGAGATCAATACGGAACTCTACCAAGCGATCGGGTGGTAAGTCGGGCAAATCTTCCAGAAATACATCGGAAAACTCACGTACCACCCTAACATCTTCTAACTTCTTCTTCTCAAGTTTGGTGTCGATGACGTAAGCTAAGAAGGATGAGCATCCCTTTGACAAACATTTTCGCGCCTTAACCATAGAGATGATCGCCACATCGCCCTTTCTTCTCTCGCCATAGATTATCGTCGGCTCTCCATTCGCCACGGGTAGTCGGATCACTTTCTTGGAGCACACGATCTCCGCTTGGTTCTTGGACAACCAATCCATCCCCACAACTACATCGAACCCACCGATTTGCATGGGCATCAAGTCTATAGGGAATTCCTTCCCTTCGAAGTGAAAAGTGCAACCTCTCACGATATCCTTGATTACTACTTGACTACCATCGGCTATTTCTACCACTACAACATCCTCTAGACTACTATTAGACATGGCAAGCTTTGGATAAAATACTTCTGATACAAACGAGTAGCTAGCACCCGAGTCAAATAGTACACGTGTAGGTACGGAGTTTAGAAGAAATGTACCCGACACCACATCGGTCGATGCTTTGGCTTCTTCCGCTGTCATTTGAAAAGATCTTACGGTTGCTCTCGGAGGCTCCACCTTCTTTCCACCGGCCCCAACGGCCTTCAACTTCGAGCATTCCGCTCTAACGTGCCCTTGCTCCTTGCATTCAAAACATATTGCCCCTTGACGGGAAAATCCTTAAAGGTATGCCCAGGTTTCCCACATTTGTAGCAAGTCCCGGGGACGAAGTTACAAGGACCGAAGTGTTTACTCCGACATTTGGAGCACCACTTGGCATCGCGCCTAGGGTCGGCGCCACGGTGATTGTTACCGGCATATCTAGGCATCTTTGAGAGTGTTGAGCCACTCTCCCATCTTCTCTTCTCGACTTGACGGCTACCTTCCTCTTTCCCCATATTGTAAGCATCTTCCATAAGTTGTGCCTCTTCAATTGCCTCACGGAGAGTGGAGGTTTTTGACAGCCGTACCATTGACATCATGTCTGATGGAAGACCCTTGATGTAATCTTTGATCTTCTCTTTCTCTGTCAGGACCAAGTGTCCCACCAACCCCAATTTGTCCATGAACAGACGATTGTACTCTTTCACTGACAAGTTACCCTTCTTTAAGTTTCTGAACCCGTCCACTATTAGGTCCATCGACCTCTCGTTGCAATATTCCTCTAGTAGTTTCTCCTTGAACGTTGCCCAAGACAGTTTGGACAAGACATTCGCTTCGATGGAAGTGGAATACACATTCCACCAAGCGAGGGTCACACCTCTCAACATTTGTGACCCAAAAACTGCTTTCTGCTCCTCCCCGCATTCGCTCGATCGGAAAGCCTGCTCCATTTCACGTAACCATGTCACACAAGCTATCGGGTCATCAGAACCTTTAAACTCTGGTGGTCGGCAACCTAAAAAAGCCTTGAAAGTGCAACTCTTCGTTGCTTGCCTGACTCCCAGATTCGCGGTCTCGTTGGAGGGGACTACGGGCTCAGAACCCCCGGATCCCGCCACAACTACGTTCTCTTCCACCGTTTCGGGTCTACGGTTGTTGTTGACACGGTCCTCGAGGAGCTTGAGGAACATCTCTTGTTGTTGGGCCATCGCTCGGTTCATAGCCAGCATCATACGGTCCATCATCCTTGTTTATGCCGTCACCTCCTCCATAATGGGATCATTTGATTCTAGGTTGCGACGAGGAATGAACTCGGGCCCCACGCCCAACGCGTTTACCACGCGAGGAGGTTCTACCACAGCAGTCACCCTCGGCTAGTCGGTCGTGGATATTGTGGCCTCTTGACCTTCCGGTCGATTTCGGGTATTAACCATAATTTAGCCACACATAAAATACCACAGAATGAGAGACAAGCCCACAGAAGTAACACAAGGAAACGTACTATTACACTTATCAATTATCATAACAATAGTAGATCAAACATACTCACGTAAAACATCTTCATAATGACGTTAGCTAAGTGAAATTATAAACACATTATACGTAAGAGTTATCGTTACCATCACTATAACTTTCAACTTGTGCAAGTTCCGTCGACTCTAAGTCCAACCTATCTTAGTAGTTCTACCCCCTTCTCACGGTTCATAGCTTAACAGTCACAGCTTAAGTCTAGGCATTCTACTTTCATACCTAGTTCACTTAAACTAATGCTCTGATACCAACTTGTAACACTCTAAAAATATGTGGAAAATAAAATTCGAAAATTCGGCAATATAACGTTTGAAAATAGGATAATTCCATCACCCTAAAATAGTGGATAATTTAAACCTGTGAAAATAGGGTAAATCATTTCAAAATCAAGAGTATCATCCCAAACGGGGTATAATGTATGGTAATTACAACCTGTAACACCCTGGATTTTCATTATACATGTATCGTTGTAAATCTTGTGTATAACTCTGGTCGTTATCACTGTATTTAGTTTATCGTTCGAATTTATGTTGTTCGGTGAAGTTGGATCCTTCCAGTGAGTTCCGCGACTTGCTCGCGACTTGGAGTCGCGGCATAAGTCACGATGTCCACTGTTGATTATGGGTTTACGTGCTTCGCGACTTGCATGGGAGTGGTAGTCGCGGCATTAGTCGCGAAAGCCTCTGTTGGTTTTAGGGTTTGAAGGCACGGGCGAGTTGCACCGCGACTTGAAGTCGCGGCATAACCCGCGACACCCCCTGGACCGACTTAAGGGTTTTTCCAAACAAATATCTCATTTTGGGTTTTCATCTCTTATCTCAAACTCTCTCATCCTCTCTCTAGATCTCTCTCTCTCTAAGTATATTTCTCTCTCTAGAGTTTGGTGATTATTATCTAGTTTTCGATCCGAGGTTCCGGTGTAGAAAGCTTCGTCTTGTCAAGAGGGTCGATATCTGGTTCTTCGGGTTTTCGTATAAACCTATTGGGTGAGTTCCTACTACCTTTCTAAAACTTTATACATGTCAAAATGGTTACAGTTTGAACTCCTATATATCCCCATGGTTACAGATTTAAGATTTCTACATATTTGATACAAGTTGAGTTTTGGGAGATTTTAGGGTTCCGATCATTTTATGATGGATTCTATCTTATTTGAAGTAAAAATATGTTTTACTTGCACATTATGTTGGATATGTGAAAGAAAGTTTATGAACTCATTTTAATGATTTTCATTCTTACCAGAAGTTGAACTGGATATAACATTTTGTTTATGAAAATGTTTTTATACCATATGATTATTTATGGTTGGTCGCATATGTTGTTGTGACGAGTTTGTACCATTACTAATGGATCCCTAGGTTTTGAGTCGACTGTATTATTGGGATGTCATATTCCCCATTTTGTAGCTATGGATGCATATGATCCTCGGGGGCAACTTGGTACGGTTATGTAAGGCTGGATACTAGCCATGGTTCATAGTGATCCTAGTGAAGGAGTATACATTGGTTTTGCTTGGGGGCGCGATCTCACATTGTAGCACGGACCTATGAGTTCGTATCCTTGGATTCCAATTGTTTAGCTCATAACTCAGATTTTGGCCTACTTTGTGTTACGCCACAATCCTTGGTAAAATGTTTTATCGTTGGTCATTTGATGACATGTTTATAACGAAAAAGCCCGGTTGTGGCAAAGGTTTCAATTGTAAGATTTAACCTCTTTGGGAATATTATCTTATGATACAAATGTTTATATCTTTTGAGCTTTATAAACTGTATGTTCTCACCAGGCTTTAAGCCTGACACTTTTTCTCAAATGATATGTATAACAGGTTTTCCTTAGCGGTGGGATGCACTGGGTTTTGAGAGACGAGTTGGGTCTCGAGGCATTTTGTGATGACTAAAGTGTTGATAGTTGGGCATTGTTAAGTCCCATTCTTTTGATGAATTTTGGATTGTCAACTGATGTAATCTAGATAGTTATGTTTAGATTAGTCTGTTGATGAATTCTAAATCCGTACAGGTTTTTGTAAAGTCTTAAGGACTGATACACTTTTTGAGAAGTTTATATCAATTCATATGTCATATTGCCTAATTTATGAAGTTTTAAATTACTCTGAACTTAGGACGTTACACAACCCAATAAATGAATCATAAGACGATAACCTACTAATCTACAAGGAGTAACTAGATTATGGTCGGATGTCGCTATACTTCCAAAATGTGTATCTTCAAAATAATCTGTATGTTGGTCACTACGTATCTTCCAAAAAGACCACTCACGACACCAAGGTCGTTCCCTCAATCCCGATGTGCCCCACCGCTAGGATAGCCTGTCAAACACGACAATAAGAACAAGTGTTAGGCTAAAGCCTAGTGAGGATAAATCAAACAAGGATTAAATAACTAAACCCATTCGAAGTCTCGCGGAGTATATAGCCATGAGCTAAAACCAACAAACCAAATAAACCATTAGTGATTAGATATGATACAAATAACACCAATCACATATTGAGCTCAACTCCTCTAAGTCTATTGCTCGAAAACATCAAGTCAACCCCTCTAGGTCTATTCTTGAGATTTCCAAAGCGGGGAACTCTAGCACAGGGGAATTACACCTTACTGCACATGAGACGCTGCCCGACCGTATAGGTCCACACCTTACTTATCATGGTAACCCGATGCCTATTCCGTGCTAAGTGGTAAATCCCAATGCCCAAAGCGGGGACATAGGGACACCGTGCCTATGGATCCATTGCACTAATACTAAATACCAATAAATAGCATGCACAATGCTCATATAAAACATAGGTATAGATAAATCGCATACAAGGGGTTACCAACATACAAAGCTTAACACCCAAATGGGTGAGCTTTCAATAATAATAATCCACCTTTAAAACATTATACTTGTTCTACATACAAACCAACATTATGGTTATTTCACCCAAATACTTGTTTTTCCAAATAGAACCCAACACTTCCATTTAATGCACTACAACCCAAGAAATCAAAGTGGTTTGTCAAAGGAGTGGATGTTAAAGCATCACCTCTTTTATACTTGAAATATTTTCTTCACATTTTCACTTAGGTTAACAAACCCTAGTATTTCCCAAAATCCACAATTAGGTCTAAAAATCATGAAAGACCAAAATACAAGAGATATACACATATATTAAGGTTAGGAGAAGAGAAATGAACTCACCTTGCAAGGATTATATAAAACCCTAGATGATGTGTGAAACTAAAGAAAGTGGTAGAGGATGAACTTGATCACTTGAACCCTTAGAATCCCTTAATAAATACCTAAGATTTCCTACACCAAACACAATAACTATCATTCCTCCATTCTTGAAGAACATTGAATGAGGAGGGAGAAAACTTACCCTTTTTCTTCCCCAAAATCGGCTCCAAGCAAGAGAAAATGACAAATAAGGTTTAATTTCCAAGTTTTAAGGACTCAGCCCCCCGACCGCGACCTTGCCTCGCGAGAGTGACAATGTCACTCTCGCGTGTCACTCTCGCCCGAGAAAAGTGATCCGCGGTACAATCTCAATGATTGTGCCTCGCGAGAGTGACACTGTCACAATCGCGAGGGCACTCTCGCGCCCCTACCCCCGACTCTCGGTACAATTTGGGCGATTGTGCCCCGCGAGAGTGACACTGTCACAATCGCGAGGGCACTCTCGCGTGGCCCGTACCGAAGCCCAAAAGTGGTCGTTTTCCAGCCCAAAAGTTCCCCTTCTCAACATTAAACTATGTTTTAGGGTAAAATACCAAATTAGAGACGTACCAAAAACACGGGTGTTACAAGAGTGGTCTTTGGGCCGGTCCAACAAGCAAAAAGAAATACTGGAAAAAAAAAGCCCAGACCAGTCCTTTGATCCTAACTGTCCCTTTTTTTTATAGAGCATATTTTAAAATAAATGAGACGAAATGAGTCAAACACAAGTAATTTCATGCATCAAACAAATAATCGAAAAAACGAAAACAAATGTAGAGATAGAGATAGAATACTTCAAGAATACGAGTGGCGACTTGGACGATGGATGTGGGCTCGTCTAACTCATTTGGAGTTAACCGGGAGAAAAGATTGGATTTGCCGACTCCTGTATCTCCGATCAAAATGATCTTAAACAAGTAATCGTAAACATGTCCATGCTCCATCTCCTTTCAACTTCACAGAAAACTCGCCTCTGTCACAGACATAAAAATAAATTTCTATAATCAAATTTTCAAATACAGTCAAGTATCAATATTCAATAGAACAATTCCAAATACTCAATAATCAAATTCAATTACTTAATGTCTAAATAAATAAATAATCACATATTAAATATCAAATATCAAATTTCTATTTCTCATAAATCATAATCAAATACAAAATTACATAACAAACAAAATGTGAAAGTGAAAATGTGAAAGTGAAATCAGAGATTAAATTCTGATATAACAAACAAAATGTTTGATATTTGAAACTCACAAAACAGAGTCGTATGGAACTATGGAAATGAAATCAGAAACATAATCGAGAGTAATATGAGCGAGAATGTGAAAGTGAAAGTGAAATCACAACAAGTTAAATTTTTCCCATTATGTATTTTCTATTTCTATTATACAAAACAGAATGTTTGATATTTGAAACTCACAAAACAGAGTCATATGGAATTATGGAAGTGCAATCAGAAACAAAATTGAAAATCGTACGAGCGAGAATATGAAAGTGAAATCACAAGAAGTTAAATTCTGCCCATTATGTATTTTCTATTTCTCATATACAAAACAGAATGTGAAAATGAAATCAGAAACTAAACCCTAGAAATATGAAACTAACGAGAGTCTAGAATCGAGAGTCGAGAAGTCGAGAAGCGTTCGTTGGTGAGAAAAGTCGAGTCGTGCGAGAGTCGATGAATCGTATTCGTCGTGTCGTCTGTTCTGTCGTATGACGGTACGAGCGAGAGAGATGTACAAACTTTTGTTGGGTTGGATTTTGAAAGTGGAATGGAAGCTGGAAGTATTTTATATGTGGGCCAATTTTTTTTTCCTAAAAAAATATATAAGTTGAGGGTGGGCAGGTGTTGGCCCTGGCCAGGCCTGGCTCCGCCCTTGGCTATACTACTATTCTTACACGATCTTTTGCATTTAGGATCTCTTCCACAACAATCAAAGTTTTCTATGAACTTTGTAGAGAGAAAATTGTTAGGCACTTGGAGAACTTGAAGGTTGTAGAGTTGGTGATCTTACATGTTGAACCATCATTCATATTTATAGTGCCTTATGCATAGTACAAAAAAAAACTTTTTGCCACGGTTTTGAAAATATAGGCTAGCCACAGTTTGCTTTATAACTGTAGCTAAAGTCATAAATAAAATTTTTAGTATTATTTTAGCCACGATTTAACTCAATAATTATGACAATTACTAAAAGGGTCCAAACATAAAGTCATGGTTTAAATGAAACCGTGACTAATTGCTTTCTTATGGCCACAATTTTTTGACCATGGCTAGTAATGGTAAAAAACTGTGGCTTTAGACAAACATATAGTCACGGTTTTTTGTCTAAACCATTATTTTATGGTTTGACGGTAATTGTATGTGGCCATAGACATACATATGGCTATATGAAGCCAATTTTACGCGGCCAAAATCAAAATATACATAACCACAAAAATCTTTTAAATGTGGCTAAAAGTCATTAGTGTTTATGCCACTACTTTAATTGTTTTGTGCGACCAAAAGATAATCAATTGTCACGGTTTCTAAAATTAAGTGTAACTATAGGTCATGATTTAGCAATGGTTATTAACAAATTTGTATGTCTATAACTATGGCTAAATCCATAGTTAAAACAAATTTAGGTGGCTAAAAGGCAACCAATAGCCATGTTTCTAACAATCCAGTTCGTGTGACTAATAAGTAATTTATGACCATGGTTCTTATTTTGCATGATGAATAAGTAAGCAATAGCACGGTTCTAAAATTAAAGCGGTTATATATCATGAATTGGTCACAATTTTTATTATATTGTGTGACCGGAAAGTAACCCGTAGCCACGATTCTAAAAATTAAACATAACCATATGTCATAATTTGACCATGGTTAATATGAAATTTGTTTGGCTATAAGTATAGCTTTTGCCATGTTTAAAATAAGTCTGTGTGGCTAAAAAGTAATCAATAGTCACGATTTTGACAATTCAATTTGTGTGGTTAATACGTAGTTTATGGTTACAGTTTTTTATTATTTTGCATCACCAGAAGGTTGCAAATAGTCTTGGTCTTGGCGCTAAAATTTTAGCGTAACATATATCATGAATTGATCACAATTTTATTCTTTTTTGTTGCTAAATGGAAACTGGTAACGAGGTTCTAAAAAATAAGTGATGGTATGTCATAATTTGACCACAGTTAATATAAAATTTGTTTGGTTATATGTATAATAAGGTGACGGTTATAATAAATCCATGTGGCTAGAAAGTAACCAATAGTGATGGTTCTAGTAATTCAATTGTGTGGTTAATAAGAATTTTATGGTCATGGTTTTATTATTTTATGTGACCAAAAGTTTAGCAATAATTACGGTTCAAAAATTTAAACGTAATTGTATGTCAAGAATTTACCATGCACTATAAGAAAAATGAGGTCCAAAGAAGGGTTTTTTTATTTAAAAAAAAGTTTAAGCTTAATGGACCCAAAATTTAAATAAGGAAGCAAGTGTAGATCACATTTCCTTGTGAGAACATTTACATATATTTGATCCTGATGGAAGAGCCTAAGAAGAACATTGCAATTTTATGACGACGAAGAAGAAAAATGAGAATTGTTGACTTTTTAAAAAATAATTCAAATAAGAAAATCACAAAAGATGAGTAGATAAATAAGAAATAAAAAGTTATTAAATATTTTTATATAATTAAGATATCTTAAAAGGTTAAGTTATTTTAGAAATAAAAATAAAGAAATTATGAGATCTTAATTGAAATAAAAAATAGTTACTTAGAGCAACTCGAAGAACTTTCCTATAATTTCTCTAAAATAGAGAATTGAAAGTGAAAATCTCTAAAAAGTATTACATTTAACTCCAACAGATTTGCTATTTTAGAAATTTTAAAACAACTTATATGTAACACCTCGATTTTCGAAATGTATCATTTCAAGTTAATACCGAAACCGATATATTAGGGAAAAATAAGGTATAGGATTTTGGACTTGAATCCTATATTTTATAGTCTAGATAGATGAAGGATTCAATTATGAGTCCAACGGTTTTTTTCGGAGCAAAATCGGAGCTAAAACGAAGAAGTTATGACCAAAACGTACGGTGCTCAGGCGAGAATTTCGGGCAGTAGCTCTCCGCGCGGCCACCCGTGCGGAGCCGCTGGGTGCACAAAAACGGGAAAAATCGGCCCCAAACCCCATTTTTCACCCTAACCTCAAATCCTTCCCATATTTCTCTCCAAACCCGGCCCCCAAACCCCAAAATCAAACCCTAACTCATTTTGGAGAGTTTCCTCCTAAATCTAAGTGTTTCTTCTTCATCTATCAGGTTGGGAACTAGAACCATCATCCCTCCATCTTCATCTTCTTCATCAAGTTTTCTAGGGTTTCATCCACCCTTGTTCTTCCTTTCGTAGATTGGAGGTTTGTAACCATTTTGGTGAACTAGAGGTGGTTTGGTGGATTCAAGTTTGGGTTAAGGTAATCTTCTATTATCTTCAGTTATGGAAGTTAGGGTTTCGGTATCAGTTGAGGTATTCATGTATAAAGTTTGGGGAACGATTCTTTATGATTGATTATGATTATTTATGGTTGGATATGTATGGATTTGGGTTTTTGGAAGTTTTTGACTTGAGGATCCAAGTGTTCTTCAAAGGAGCTCTAGTTGGGGGGAAATCTAGATTTTAGCTTAAATCTAGCAAGGTGAGTTCAAGTTGATTTGTGAAAATATTGTACATGCCAAAATGTTTATTTTAAAGTATTTATGTGTTTAACATGAAATTGTCATTTGTAGAATTACTTGATGAGTTTTGGTTAATTGAGAAGTTTAGTTTTATAAACCTTGTAAAACACCCATATTGGGGATTTTTGGGCATTTTGATAAATGAGTCATAAATGGGTGTGCTTGGTAACTTATTGCATAAATGAGATCATTTGGTTAACAGGGCATTTTTTTTAGAGTTGTTTGGGTAAAAGGTTTAATTTTGTGTTGTGGGACGTTTTGAAAGGATAAAAGTATAAATCCATTTTGAAAACCTTTTTGTCCCAACTTAAACTGTGTTGGAGTCCATTCAAGGATTTTGGAGTGTGTGATTCCATGGTATGGGTCGAGTACGGTTATGATTTGAAAAACGTTAATCTTTGGTCAAAAAGAGGTTTTGAGTATTTTTGCCCGATGTCGTTTTAAAGGAGTCTTGAGGACACTTGTCCGGTTTTGAATGGCTCAAGTAGCCCCATCATGACGTACGTACTAATATGCCTTGTTGCATTTTGGTGTTGGTTACATGTTCGAGCGCGTTGGTCATTTCGGGTTAGGCATGTAATGTTAGACTGTGTTGCATTGGATCCATAGGCACGTAAGTCAGTCTGTTTTGGATGGTCGATTGGGTATTGCGGGTGACCTTCAGTACCCATGTTTTATGACCGGAAACTTTACAAGTAAGCATTGGGAGGGGTTGAGTCTAGTAGCGCTACAGGCAAAGTAGGCGCTAGGATCTCCGCCGCTTGAAGTAATGTCTGAGAGGTAGTCTTTAAGTTTTTCGGGCCTTTGGGGTAGAGTTCTTCGAGATGTTCATCAAGGTCAACTTTACTTGGGTTGGGCTTGTAAAGAAGTCGTAGGGACACCTGGCTGTGATGTCGTGACGTGTCATGCGATTAACGTTGCATGGGTGGTATACTTTTATGTTTCCTCCACTCTCAACGGATACGAGTCTCCCCCGTTGTCGGCTATCAGTATTTTAAATATAAAGGTGTCTTACTTTATTGTCTTTTTCTCTATATGGTCGACAATGAATGAGGACCTTAATATTGGACCTTCCTCCTCGTATATTAAGGTTTGAATGAAATATGTCATCCCCGTGTTTTGGTATTCATATTTCTTTCGTTTATGGTCGTGTGAGTAATGGGCCTAGCGTCAATGTTTCGGACGTGCGGCATACATGGTTTTGAGGATGATTCTTGGGTCGAGTAATTTGCCCCACCCGTAAATTGGTGTTTTGGGATATAACGTTTTATCTGTGTTTCTTAAACGGGAGTCATTTCATATTCATGTTTCGAGTTAGTTTACGTTGCATCAATTTATAAAACATGTTTGAAATGAGGTGTCCATCTCTGAATGTGCATAACATTGGATAAGAGTTGTTTTCTACGTTTTAAAGTACATCAATCGAAAGGTCATGACTTTAAGCGAAGTTCATCATTTTAAAGATATTTACTCATGTGAAACTCTTGAACTCACTAGGCGTTAGCCTAACATTTTTATTTGTCGGCATGTGCAACAGGCTTCATTGGCGAATAGTTCTAGTGACCCTATGAAGAGTTGAGTGCAGGTGGTGTGCCGAAGAGGTGATTAACCTAGTGAAGTCTTACGCATTAGTATTGTGAAGAGCAACATGTACTGGGGTTATACTTGAAAAAGGAGAAGGTTACCTCAACCAATAGCTTGAATCCACCAACTAAAACACTTATAGGTCACCAAAACGAACCATAAGCTTCCAAACTTCAAGTGATGAAAATGGCTAGATGAAACCCCAAGAACTTGGTGAGGAAGATGAAGATGAAGGTTTTATGGTTCTTGATCCCAACTCGCTAGATGATGAAGAATCATGTGATTTAAGGAGGAAAAACCCTCAAAATGGGTTAGGGTTCGTTTTAGAGGTTGGGGTCAGTTTGGGGAAGAAAAGAGGAAGAGATTTAGGGTTTTTGTGAGAAATGAAGTTTGGAGGTCGATTTCCTCTTTTATCAGCGCACAGAGGCTCCGCGCGGTTGGCGGCGTGGTTTGACCCGTGCGGAGAACCGCATCGGGTTCTGGAGTTGGGACGGGACCAAATTATCATATTTGCAAAAGCGGGTATTCGATGCCTGTCTCCATCGGGAGTTCCGGGAGTTCCTGGAACTGGAAACCTCTCAATGATGGAGTAGTCCTATAAGAACTAATTGGTCCAAGGGTAAAGCGCCATCTAAACCTTATTTTGAGACTGGCAGAGTGTGTCAGTTTTCATCTAGTATTTTGATGATGTCAGAATGTTCGCGGGGTTTAGCCGGTTAGAGCTCAAGAGAATCGCTTCACGCCTTGCTTGCAAGAACTAGACAGCAAAACCATTCCTAGCCACCATTGCTTTCACCCGCGTGGAACACTGTCGCGCTCTCCGTCAATCACTTGGCTACTTCGCTCAACCTCGGACTCCGACAAAAACTCCCAGAATTCGGGGTGTTACAATAAGCTAGCTTATTTTTGCCAAACAATGCCTAAATTGTGTAATTATTTACTAATGAAATAAGAGAACATAAGAACTGTCAAATCATATGTGATTTTGCACTGAAATCACTACGGAACACCGTCAAATTCTGGGCGCACATGCAACTTGGTCGCAACCAATGTCGCACGTAATCACATATGATTTACACACGAGCTTAGTGAAGATTCACATGTGATTTGTTTGTTCTTGTGTTCACTTATTTGGTTAATGTTCTCGTTTGAACCATGGACTCTTAGACCGTGTAAAGTCCACTACCACCAATAAACTAAACCATACAAAAATCTTCTATAAGTAAAACTACACGGCACACAACAATCTTTATACTCTCGAAACAAATCATCAAGAAATATGGAATCAAACTAAAATAAATAAAAAAATCACCCAAAAAAACTTTGAAACAACTGGATGGTCTTTTTTGACGTTTCGTTTTAATTTGTTTGTCTATTTGGAATTTTAATCAAACTTTGATGACAATGGATATTTAGATGAAATGAATTAACACCAAGAGTCAACTTACATATTATTCGAGTTCGGCTTGTAAAAATAACAGACTTGAGCTTGAATAATTTTTTCACAGTTGGGATCGAGCTTGAGCTCGAATATAAATGTTAGAGTTCTAATTTGATAACTCAAGATCGATTATCTTGCTTATTGACTTGGCCTCAATAATTTTTATGTTTTTATTATATGATTATGAACATATGATCAGTATGTTTGGGTTAGAAAAATGTATGCTCAAATGGTTGGAAAAATGTATGCTCAAATGGCTCAGCTTGGCTTGGCTCAACTCGAAAATGTTAACCGAGCTTTCGAACAAGCCGGATCGAACATTGGTGTTATGGAGTTTGACTAGTTAAGTTAAACGAGTTTTAGTATGTGTTCGAGAGCGACTCGAAATCTCAATAGCTTGTTAAAAGCTCGACTTGTTAACATCCCTAGGTGGCACCTTATATTGAAATTTGGACTTAAAATGGCTCATTTCGGACCCAAAAGCAAAGTTGAGTACAAGCTCTAATTGAAAAGATGGTTTGGGGTCTATAGTCTTATATGAAAGCTTTGTTTTGAGATATCATACGCCTAAAACAAATGTGAATGAGAAATTGATTGACGAAAATGTTGCAATTGGAACGAGCGTCGGAAATGAAGTGCATTGTCCCGCATAGGCGGGAAATGAAACAAATGAGAGTTTATATACGGTTTCATAGTTCAAAGTAGTGAATGACTATGGCTAGAAGTCTCTCTATGGTCAACACAACTTATTTGATCAACTATACATTAATGTTTGGTAACAGCTTAATAATATAATATAGAAAATGACTTATTCAATAAGCTTCTAGATGGAGTTTTATGCAGAAATACCCCTCCCAAGCCACAAGGGTTGTGGCGTACTGGTTAAGGCCCTGGGGGATGTGGTCGAATGAGGTTTAATCAGGGCTGATTTCTTATATCCTAGGACACCCTTCTCAAAAAAAAATCCCTCCCAATCAGAGATGGACCCAGGAATTTTTTTCATACGGTGACACCACACATTTAGACAAAAAATAATTACAAAAGGCACAGTTTTTATCGACGTGTCTCCATCTTTTTACCGACGTTAAATATTGTCTGATGTGTTTTTAGCCTAAATCCACCATTTTGAGAATTTTTAAAGTTTTTTTGCTTGATTTCGACGGATTTTTATTTTTTCTTTATCGTTTTTGAGGATTTTTACGGTTTTTTTGGTTGATGTCAAGAGTTTTCTTCCAGTTCTTGGTTGATTTCAAAAGTTTTTTTGGTTTTTTGGTTAATTATGAGGTACGGTTGCACCTTCTTGAAGTTTCCAAAATAATACGGTAAAACTTTCCAAAACGATACGGTTGCACATTTCACGAACCTAAATTTTTTACCCTTCGTTGGAGAAATAATAAGGTGGCACATGCCACTGTCGCCACCAAGCTGGGTCCGTCCCTGCTCCCAATTAAAAAACACAATCCTTCCATGTATGAAAAAACTTTCTCAAACAAAAATCTTCCCGATCTATACAGAAAAATTAATTCATACAAACAACTTTATCTATTAAGGACTTAACGGAAACCAACCAAAAGGCCTCATTGAGCATAGAAACAGGGTATCTTTAACCAATTACATGAGCAATTTTAAACTATTTTCAGTTGTATTTCAATATATGCATCAAACATCATACTATTGCTTTCAGCTGCATTTCAACCCTCCCAAACAAAAACCCAAAAAAAAATCACAAATTGCTTCATTAGTTATAACTAGTACCAAGTACTTGATCTATGATCAATCAACCCAAACTGTATCCAACTCTAAACACTATCCTATATATAACTGTATTCATATAGTAAACAAATATAGTATCTTATATCTATATATAACTTTCTGCATATAGACCGCAAATGCAAGCTGACGCCCGGTGCGCGTTTAATGACCGGCACCAGGACTAGGTACCGACTGCAAAATCCGGTCAATACGCTCAAGGTGAAGAGCAAATAGCTTCTCACTCAAACCAATTGGGGATGTAGTACCCCCGATAACCGATCCCTTCTGATTCAACACTTTTCTTGCTTCGAAACACGACGCATAACATAATATTACCACCACAATCACAAGATTCATAGCCAGCGTTAGCATCGTTAAACGAGCCATTTGACGACTGATTACGATCAAAGATCAACAACCTTGGAACAAAAGAGTTAAAAAAGAAAACTGTTGGATGAGCTTTTGGGTTGTTTGATTTAGGTTATGCATTGCATGCAATATATATATAGTAACTAATTATATACAGGGTCAAAGGTTTGGAAGTCTTTGTTATAAAAAAAAGTGTGATTAGTAGAGGCTTTTGTGGAAGTTGGGTAGGTCCATATGAACTAAGCAGCCGGCAAGAAGTTGTTAATTTGGATCTTATTTTCTTCTTACTGTTGATTCCAACAGTATTGTAATGTGGACTAAAAGAACTAGTGGCATACTTTGTACTACCAAACATGCATAGAGTACAAGTGTTTGATGCACAGGGGTAAAGATGGGTGAGACAAATTAAAGATAAATAAGAAAGAAACATAATCATCTACAGTTACTACAGTTGGTGTACACGCAAAAAAAATTAGACTTAATTGATAGTGTTTTAGTTAGATTATACTTCCTCCATTTTATCACTACATGGGGTGGAGAACTTGGCACAATTATGGTGTACTCCTTAAAGTTCATGACTTGATGGGATGAATAATGAATTCTTCTGGAACTACATTTATATATATATATATATATATATAGAGAGAGAGAGAGAGAGAGAGGGAGGTTCAGGGAAAACCATAAAAAAGATAAAAAACTGAGGAACACACTTGTAGTCATTTATCTAGACGGTATGCACAAGTGCATACAAGTAAATTAAGTTGTTTTTTGTTTTTATGCATGTGTGCATTATACACATGTGCACATGCACGTGTGCATGTTACAAATTACTTGTATACACATGTAAACATGCACGTGTGCATGCTACATATTACTTGTATGCACATGTGCATACCGTACAGATGAACGGCTATAAGGTGTTCATGAGTTTTTCATTTTTTTGCGGTTTTCCCCTGAATTTAACCCTATATATATATATATATATATATATATATATATATATTGGGAATGATAAATTTTGAGTGTAGTCATTAAATTACTACTTGTTCACTCAGGGGTATTGAGTTTGGATCTAACACTTATAATGTTGTCAAGAGAATTACTGGGACATCAGTCTAGCCGATGTGAGACTCTAACTCGCCCCCTTCAACAGAGGCTAGAAGTGCACAGATTGATTCAGAGTGTCGAATCCCAATATTGATTCTGATAGCATGTGAAAATATGTGAAACCCTATTAAATTACTCTATGAAAAAGCCCTTAGAGAGAGGAGGTTCCAACATATGTGGAGAAGAAATGGTTCAGTCTAGCTGATGTGGGACTTTTTTTGTATTGTTAATGGTTGATCAGTCTAGCTGATGTGGGACTTTTTTTGTATTGTTGATGGTTCAGTCTAGTTGATGTGGGACTCTAATTTAAGAATTTTGTTAGGAAGGAATTGGAAATGTAAAACATGAAATGGGCTAATGCTGATGGAATAGGAGAGTAATTAAAGGGGTGATCTTTTTTTTTGTATTGTTAAGGACAAACTAATCAGACAAAAGTAGGCAAGGAAATTAGTCAAACATTAAAATAAATTTAGTGACATGTTAACTTGTTCTAAACAAATTCATAATGATCAACATCTTGTCAATAGAGGGATCTTAGAAAATATTTAAGGGGTTGTTTGGTTCAGGTGGGGACCGAGTTTAATGTGGAATGAAAATGTAAACTTATGGGAAAATGAGTTTATTATATAAAAATAAATAGTTTCGTTTCTTTTCAATCTCATTAATTACTCTAACCAAACACCCCTAAAACTCTTAAATCTATCTTTATATTATATATATAAAAGGAAAACCCAAGAGTGATGAGATGGCATTATGAGAGGTCTTCATTTATATTTATCTAAATTCTCATAATTTTGCATTTTTTTAATTAAAAATGTTGACCTTGGCGAAGAGATGAAACATTATGTTGTTAAGGTTGTCCCACATTGGTTGAAAGATAGAAAATTGAAAGATGAAGATGTGTATATAAGAGGTAGATTAATGTTGAAATAATGTGAAATGGTGTTTAGCTAAATATAGCTAAACCCAAGTTTAATGATTGGGTTAAGTTCATATTAATCATTTTCGTTTATTTTAAAATGATTTTGACAAAGTTTAATGATTTTAACATCAATATATAAATTGAACAATTAAACAATTAATAAAAAACCTAATAATTATTTTTTTTTGTAAGCTAACAATGTTCATATAAAAAAGTTTTGTTAAATAAGTATTTTTTTTTCTTTTTTAGTAAGGTAACAAATGTTTATAAATCAATACTTTTTATTTTTATTTAGTTTTACTTTATTATAATGAATAGCTTAAATCAATGGTTACAAATAATTTAAATTGTTAATTGTAAGATAACATCTTTATATATATAAAAGGAAAACCCAAGAGTGATGAGGTGACATTATGAGAGGTCTTCATTTCTATTTATCTAAATTCTCATAATTTTGCATTTTTTTTACTTAAAAATGTTGACCTTGGTGAAGAGATGAAACATTATGTTGTTAAGGTTGTCCCACATTGGTTGAAAAATAGAAAATTGAAAGATGAAGATGTATATATAAGGGGTAGATTAATGTTGAAATAATGTGAAATGGTGTTTAGCTAAATATAGCTAAACCCAAGTTTAATGATTGGGTTAAGTTCATATTAATCATTTTCGATTATTTTAAAATGATTTTGACAAAGTTTAATGATTTTAACATCAATATATAAATTGAACAATTAAACAATTAATAAAAAACCTAATAATTATTTTTTTTGTAAGCTAACAATGTTCATATAAAAAAGTTTTGTTAAATAAGTATTTTTTTTTCTTTTTTAGTATGGTAACAAATGTTTATAAATCAATACTTTTTATTTTTATTTAGTTTTACTTTATTATAATGAATAGCTTAAATGAATGGTTACAAATAATTTAAATTGTTAATTGTAAGATAACAATGATTATAAATCAATACTTTTTATAAATAAATTTGTGTTAAGTTTTATTTTATTACTTTTTTTATGTATAGAACACTATTATATCTTTATTTAACTTATCATTGAATTTAAAAGTTTTAATTTTACTATTCAACTTGGTATATATGTAAATGTAGTTTTCTTAGCAAAAATTAAATGATTGTATATCATAAAACTTCTCATGAATTAATAAAACCCATCATTTCTTATTCATGTAAAAAAAACTTATTACATTAATCTATATTGTATTTTCAAATTCATATGTATCATTAATGGTACAAATTTTTGAATGTAACTCCTTTGTAATATTTGTATGTAATATTACCAAAGGCCTTAACATGCTGACATGGGACAATGAGAGATCTCCATTGCTATTTATCTAATTTTCTTCTAATTTCGATTTTTTTAAATTGTTGGCTTTGGTGAAGAGATGGAACATTAGTGTTGTTTAGATTATCCTACAATGGTACGAAGATGAAAATTTGGAAAAAGAAGATGTCATTAAACCCAAGTTTAATAATTAAGTTAATTTTATATTAGTCTTTTTTTGTTTATTTTAAAATGATTTCAATCGAAGCTTTAATGATTTTAACATCAATATATAAATTAAACAATTAAACAAGCAATATATAAACCTAATTATTATTTTTTTGGTAAGCTACCATCAATATATATATATATAAGAAGACCTAAACATGGCACCAAGAAATTACGTTTTAAACCACAACCACAATACTTGTGGCGTACTGGTTAAGGCATGTGGGGGATGTGGTGGGATATCCCATCCACCCCGGGTTCGAATCCAGGTGTACGCAATCTGTGGCCACTGGGTTTATCCAGGGTTGTCGCTTTAACAGTCAAAAATTGTCTGGGATTAGTTTAGGCTATGCCTAGGATACCCTTTTCAAAAAAAATTACGTTTTATTTTAACTCAGTCAAATTACTCTTTAAAAAAATAATACTACCGCGCATCACGCGGGGTGCACACTAGTATATATATAAAAGGAAAACCTATGGAGGATGATGTGGCACCTCCTATTGTTTAGATTCTCTTTTATCTTTTTTCTCATTTTTTTGATTTTTTTAAAATGTTGAGTTTTATGTTAATGTCTTTTTTGCCCCTTGATGGAAAATGTGTAATTAATTATTAAGTTGGGTTATTTTCGTATTTTTACATGTCTAAGTTTAACCTCTAACTTTTGATTTGCCTCTTCATTTACTTTCAAAGATCTTTTAATGAAATTTATTTTTGTAAGTTACAATAATAAACAAAATAAAAGTCTAAAACTTCTTTTGATGGAGGAAGATGAAGATGATAGTTGAAGAAAATATGGACGATTCTAAAGATTCTTGAAAATTTGTGATTTGTTGTTACATATTTCTTCTTTTCCATATTATTGGATTTGTTGTTATCATATGACATTATTATGTTTACGATTGAATCATATAGATTCAAATTTAGACTTCCTTTGATGGAGGATGATGAAGATGATAGTTGAAGAAGATATGGACGATTCTAAAGATTTTTGAACAATTGTGGTATGTTGTTACATATTTCTTCTTTTCCATATTGTTGGATTTTGTTGTTATCATATTTTGTGTTTACGATTGAATCATATAGATTCAAATAAAATCCCGATAAACAAAATGAAAGTATAAAACTTCCTTTGATGGAGGATGATGAAGATGATAGTTGAAAAAGATATGGATGATTCTAAAGATTCTTGAAAAAAATGTGATTTGTTCTTTTCCATATTATTGGATTTGTTGTTATCATATGACATGATTGTGTTTACGATTGAATCATATAAATTCAACTTTAGACTTCCTTTGATGGAGGATGATGAAGATAGTTGAAGAAGATATGGACAATTCTAAATATTCTTGAAAAATTGTGATTTGTTGTTACATATTTCTTCTTTTCCATATTGTTGGATTTGTTGTTATCATATGACATGATTGTGTTTACTTGAATCATATAGATTCAAATAAAATCCCGATATTTTGTGATTACAAGATCTCATAATTTGTATTTCAAATTTAAGCGTCACTGACAATAATCGTGTATACGTGATTAATAATTGCGTTAAGTTTTGACTACTTCACGATTTTTTTTATTGTCATTGTTGTAAGAATTTATGGTGTATATGACTTCATTTCCAAAAAATCATCCTCAAAAATCTTAGTGGAAAGCTCTTTTCATGATCGAACATCGAAATATATTTGTTGAAAAGTTTTGTAAATTTAGTTTGTAACGAACTAAAAGTTTTTTTTATACTTCTAGGTTTTCATTTTTTCTTTCCATAACAATCAATATGAATAAATCTTTTTTTTTAATGGAAAGATTCCGACAATATATTAAGATGAATAAAATAGAACAAACAAGGTCAAGGCAAAAGTCTTACCGAAATAGAAACAGCCTAGCCCAAGGCAAATTACTCAAGGCAGAATTTCAAAAGAAAAACTAAAATCAAGAAGAGTTAAACCCCCATACAAAATAAAAGGTCCCAACAGGACCAACGTGCCCAACACAAAAAACCCCATCTAAGTAACGAACTTGTATTTAATATTTATCTACTAGTTTAACTGTCATTTATTCTATTAGTTTAACATTTAATATTTATCTACCATTATTTTTTATTTACAAAACAATCAATATGATTAAAATATATTTTGTTTATTTATGGTTTATTTTTTTATTTTACACAAATATATTTGTTCACATTTTATTGTATTATTTTAACAATAATGAAAAAGGCTAAAAAATTGTATGTTGACATTTTGAGAATGCTTGAATTATAGTTTTTATTATTTATCCAATTTTTAGTTTTTTAAATGTATATATATATATATATATACCTTATGAATTGATTAAATATTCATGTATTTTTATAATTCTTATATATCAATATACTTCATTATTTGATCTAACATTTCATATTTTTTTTTAATTATCACATGAATCAATACACTTAAATGAAATAGTTATGACAATTTAATTCATTTCAATATCATATTTACTATTCATTTTTTATTTTTACAACAATCAATACTCATTATTAATATTATTATAAAAAGGCTAAAGGATTGAAGGTTAAATTTTCAGACTTGAATTATTGATTTTATTATTTATTCTTTTTTTTAACCTATATATTTATATCTCATGAATTAATTAAATATTCCATGTATTTTTGTAATTATTATACATCAATATACTCATTAGCTAACCTAATTTTTTATATTCGTTTTTTAATTATTACAAATCAATATGTATATACATATAAATAAATGAAATACTTATAACAATTTAATACATTTCAATATATATGATATAAAGTTTTAATGAGAAAATTCAATCATATATATATATATTATTTTGATTTATATTTAATCTAAATTTAATACATTAATTTCTAAACTTTACATTTTTCATTTTTTTTATTACATAACAATCAATATAAAATAAAAAAATTATTATTTTTATTTCGATGACAATATGTAACAATATATATATATATATATATATAGATAGATAGATAGATAGATAGAGAGATAGAGAGAGAGAGAGAGAGAGAGAGAGGATGTGTGTATATGTATTAAAGGAAGAACCACTAACAATGAAGTGACATTCTATAAGTATCCAAATCGTAATTGTAAGACTCCGTTTTAAAAAAAAAAAAAAAACGTATAATTATTCTTACCCAAATTGAACCGTAAATAAAAATGACAATCAAAGATAGTTAGGGGTTAAAACCATCAATAAACCAATCTCTTTATAAATAAATAAATATATATATATATATTATATACATGTATTATATATGTATATATATTATATATGTATGACTTGATTTATATTACTATTATATATATATAAAAAAAAAAAAAACTAAACTTTAATACAAATGTAATTAGATGGATTTCATATCCATCCATCGTTTCCTTCATTTCGCATCCTCACCGCCATACTCATTTTCATTTTCTCTCTCTAGTATCAAACTTCTCTCTAAATTCTTACTTCTCTCTAAAATTTCTATTAATCCGTTGAAGTAATCGAAGAAACAACTATATATTCGGAATCCACTCTTCGAGACCTTCGTACAGGTATAAATTTCTTTTTATGTTATTTAAGTTGGTAGGTTAGGGTAGTTGAAGTTGGTTGGTAGATTATAATTATATATTGTAAAGTTATAATCATTTACATGTATAGGAATGTTTGTTTTTGTCAAAATTACAAACGGGTAAAGTTTAGAATCAAAATGGTGATATTTGTATTTAGATTTTCAACCGCACACCAAGTGATCGGTTTAATGTCTAAGATAATATAATTTCGTGGTTAAGCTTAGGATAATAACCATTGAGTTTTAGGTTATGCGATTAATAATAATTGGTGGTTTAAATAGGCAATCGAACGAGTTAAAGTTCGTTGTGAGGATCGATTGATCGCGTGATAATCTCAATTCGATTAAGGTATGGATTTCATTTCTTTTGAATCGTGGGCAACTATTTGTTATAGTTGACCCTTCCGAAAGGTGGTTCACCGCCTTGTGATTGATCAATTGAATGTGATCAACAAATGCGAAATTGTACACACACTTACACATTGATTTTGGTTTATTGAATCAATTGTTTGAACATTTTGATGTTTTATTAAAATGTGTCTCGTATGAGATTGTTTATGAAAAAAATGTGAAGTATATAGATTATAATTTCTGTGATCGCCATTTGGGTAAGTGGCATATGTTTAGTTTTCGTTGATTTTAGAAGAACCCAATAAATGGGCACATTATTTGGGATGCCTTCTATGGCGGCTTTGTTGTCATAGCGTCCTGCAGATGACGGTCCACCAGAGTTAAGCCTATGTGGCTTACGTGAACCCACTCTGGGGGGACTTGGCTAACTTTGTTGGCTCCAGGGCGGATGAATCGATTCTAGAAATTTACCCACAGAATATGTGACCGTGGTTAAATTCACGGGGGACTCGTTGTGTGTGCCCGCATGCCGACCCAGTTCGTGTGGCTGATCACCCCACGAACATGACTGGAATTGACGGACTTTATTTATATTACGTTTTGAAGTTAAAGTGTGAAATGTTCTTGAGATTATTGCTTTTGATTATATTACCAAACGTTTCTCTTGATTTAAATGAACTATGAACTTCAGTCTCAAAGAACTTTCTTCGAATCGAATTTTTATGTCTTCTGTTTCGTTATCGATGTTTTCATTATTATTTACGAATTTATATTATAATCCATTCACTGAGCCCTGTGCTCAGCCGTGTTTTTGTTTTCTGACACGGCAGGTTCGAAGTGACGTTTACGGGGACGGGACTTGAGATCGAGCGTAAAAATTTTGGAGTTCTTAGACTTGCATTATTATATAAACGTTCTAAGTTTATAAACACTTTTTGAAGTGTAAGATTTTGGATTGTAATATATGTTTGGAGTTTATTAGTAGCTTTGATTTAGTTGTGTAATTATGTTAAGTCCCGTTCGTGACATCACCCGTTCCGGACCACGGGGACGGGGGATGTTACAAATATGGTATCAGAGCATAGGTTTCGACTTGTAGATTAAATAGGTTTGACCTGTGAGGATTGGGTAGACATTAGAATGGGTAGATTAGAATTTAATTTTATTTACCGATTTTTAATCCGTAACTGTTTTGAATTCCGATCTTGATCTTGTTATGTGTTAGAATGTCGAGACGTGGTCGCCCACGCAAATCCAGATGTTAACCTGAGGGTTACCCAAACCAATCCAGTGAGGGGTACAAGTGAGCCGAATATTGTTGATGTGGTCCGTCAGACCATGTCAATTATGATGCATATATGCATTAAGCAGACCATGTTAACTTAATCGATTTATCTGCGTATGCCTTGTTTGATACCGAGGCAACACACTCTGTTATTTCTGAACAAATATAATCCCAGTTAAAAACCTTTTGAGCAAACCACCTAAATTACAGTCGTGATATCTACCCCAATGGGTGGTTCAATTTGTTTGTTAACTCCATTTTCAAACTGTCCATTATTTATTGGAGACTGCATACGGGAGGCCACTCTACTTCCAATGCATATGTCCCACTTTCAATTAATATTGGGTATGGACTGGTTGTCACACCACTGTGCAACTATAGACTGTAATGCCAAATAAATATTATGTGGGGATATTGACAAAGCAGAGGCAATCTTCCAAGGAGGTACTCCAAAAGTAGATGTTAGCGTTGTAGCCTCTATTACTGTGAAGCGGTATACTTGGCAAAGTAACGAAGGTTTTCTGTCCTCGTTACAAGATCGCTAACAGGTATTCCCTACTTCTGCACCCACACTTGTTGTTTCCGAATATCTTGATGTCTTTCTCGACGATCTACCGGGTATACCACTAGTCCGGAAAGTCGAATTTACCATTGATCTAGTTCCGGGAGTTTCTCCTATTTCCAAGGCTCCCTATCGAATGGCTCCAACTAAAATGAAGGAACTCAAAACTCAACTCGATGATTTATTGAAGAAAAGTTTTATTAGACCCAGTGTCTCACCCTGGGGAGCTCCGGTTCTCTTTGTCAAAAAGAAAGACGGTACAATGCGTCTTTGTATTGATTACTGCAAGCTTAATAAATTAACGATCCATAACAAGTATCTGTTTCCGAGAATCGACAATCTGTTCGATCAATTACAAGGGGCACGATACTTTTCCAAAATTGATCTTCAGTCCGGGTACCATCAACTTCGTATCCGAGATTGTGATATTTCGAAAACCGTATTCAAAACTCGCATTCAAAACTCGCTATGGGCACTACGAATTCTTAGTAATACCTTTCGAGCTAACTAATGCTCCAGCGATCTTTATGGATCTAATGAATCGGGTTTTCAAAGATTATCTCGACGACTTTGTTATCGTGTTTATTGATGACATATTGATATACTCAAAGTCAAGAGAACAACATGATCAACATCTTCACATCGTTTTGGAAACTCTTCGAACGAAAATTTTATATGCAAAATGTTCCAAATGTGAATTCTGACTTGATCAAGTCTCTTTTCTCGGACACGTAATCTCTGCGGAAGGTATTAAAGTCGATCCAACGAAAATTGAAACCGTCACTAAATGGCCTCGACCTACGAATGTATCTGAAGTTCGTGATTTTCTGGGTCCGGCTGGTTATTATAGACGATTTGTTGACAGCTCTCTAAAATATCTCTACCATTAACCGATTACTCCGAAAAGGAGTCAAATTCAATTGGAGTTCCGAACAAGAACCTAGTTTCGAGGAACTGAAAAATCGGTTGGTTACCGCGCCTATTCTTGTATTACCGTCTGGCACCGACGGGTTTCAAGTTTACAGTAATGCTTCAAAGAAAGGTCTCGGTTTTGTTCTTATGCAAAACGGTAGAGTGATCGCATATGCATCACGTCAATTAAACCCTTATGAGGTATATTATCCGACTCACGATCTCGAATTGGTTGTGGTTATCTTCGTACTTAAAATTTGGCATCATTATTTGTACGGTGAGATATGTGAAGTTTTCACCGACCACAAGAGCCTTAAATATATATTTACTCAAAAAAAAAAATTAAATATGCATCATGGAGATGGCTCTAACTTCTAAAGGATTATGATGTTGATATACAATATCTCCGGGTAAGGCTAATGTAGTCGCCGACGCCTTAAGTCGTAAAGCCGTAGAACATGTTTCTTCTTTACTTGTTCCTACAGAGTTGGATTTGAAAATTGAACGATTTAGACTATAAATCTATCCGAGTTCGAAAACGGAAATTCTATCGAATCTGATGGTAGAACCGACTCTAATTTCTCGAAACAAAGAAGCCCAACAAGAAGACAGTGAATTGTGGGCAAACTTTCTGTAAGCACAAGAGAATGTTAGTTCGGAATTCAGGATCAATAATGATCACGTGTTGTGGTTTTGGGATCGTCTTTGTGTTCCGAATAACTGAAAGCTTAAAGATCAGATTCTGACCGAAGCTCATAAATCTAATTTTTCTGTTCACCCAGGTACAACAAAAATGTATCATGACTTAAAGAACCATTATTGGTGGGTTGGAATGAAGCGAGATATAGCCGACTTTATATCTTGTTGTCTCACTTGTCAACAAGATAAAAGCGAACATCAACGTCCGGGTGGTCTTCTCCAATCTTTGAACATTCCCGTATGGAAATGGGAACACATAAATATGGATTTTGTAGTTGGACTACCCTACACGACCTTGAAACACGATGCAATTTGGGTAGTGGTTGATCGACTAACGAAATCGGCTCATTTTCTTCCTATTCGACAAACTTGGTCAATTGATAAATTGACAGAAGTATTCCAACGTGAGATTGTACATATCCATGGCACTCCTGTATTGATTACCTTTAATCGAGACCCACGCTTTACGTCTCGGTTTTGGGAAGGTTTACATAAATCTTGGGGCAAACATTTGAATTTTAGTACATCCTTTCATCCGCAAACTGATGGGCAATCTGAACGTACGATTCAAACACTGGAGGATATGCTCCGAGCATGTACGTTAGAATGGCATGGAAGTTGGGATAGTTACTTGTACCTGATCGATTTCTCCTATAATAACAACTAGCGGTCGAGTATCGGCATGGCCGTATGAAGCACTTTATGGCCGAAAATGTCGAACACCTCCTTGTTGGAATGAAGTTGGAGAACGTATTCTCGAAGCCCCAGAATTGGTACAAGTTACTGCCGAGAAGGTCGAAATTGCGCGTCAAATGATGAAAGAGGCTCAGGCTCGTCAAAAGAGCTACGCCGACAGGCGACGACGACCTATCGAGTTCCAACCAGGAGATAAAGTTTTCTTAAAGGTTTCCCTAACTCGTGGTATCAGACGTTTCAGTCTCAAAGAAAAGTTGAGCCCGAGATACATTGGTCCCTTCGAAATTCTACAAAGGGTTGGAGTTGTGGCATACCGGTTAGCTTTACCGCCACAATTATCTCACATACATAATGTATTTCATGTGTCTTTGCTTCGATGATACAACTATAATTGCTTACACGTCATTGAATATCCATTGGAGCACATAGAATATGATCTATCTTATCACGAGGAGCCTAGAGTGATTCTTAATCGTGATGAGAGAGGTACACGGAAGAAAGTTATTCCTTTAGTAAATGTTCTTTGGAAGAATCACTCAGAACGTGAGGTGACGTGGGAAACCGAGAACCATATGCGACGAGAAAACCCCGAGTTCTTTAATAGATGTAAGTTTCCTGTCTAAATTCGATTTCGGGGACGAAATCTCTTTTAAGGGGGGAATAATTGTAAGACTCCGTTTTAAAAAAAAAAAAAAAAGAAACGTATAATTATTCTTACCCAAATTGAACCGTAAATAAAAATGACAATCAAAGATAGTTAGGGGTTAAAACCATCAATAAACCAATCTCTTTATAAATAAATAAATATATATATATATATTATATACATGTATTATATATGTATATATATTATATATGTATGACTTGATTTATATTACTATTATATATATATAAAAAAAAAACTAAACTTTAATACAAATGTAATTAGATGGATTTCATATCCATCCATCGTTTCCTTCATTTCGCATCCTCACCGCCATACTCATTTTCATTTTCTCTCTCTAGTATCAAACTTCTCTCTAAATTCTTACTTCTCTCTAAAATTTCTATTAATCCGTTGAAGTAATCGAAGAAACAACTATATATTCGGAATCCACTCTTCGAGACCTTCGTACAGGTATAAATTTCTTTTTATGTTATTTAAGTTGGTAGGTTAGGGTAGTTGAAGTTGGTTGGTAGATTATAATTATATATTGTAAAGTTATAATCATTTACATGTATAGGAATGTTTGTTTTTGTCAAAATTACAAACGGGTAAAGTTTAGAATCAAAATGGTGATATTTGTATTTAGATTTTCAACCGCACACCAAGTGATCGGTTTAATGTCTAAGATAATATAATTTCGTGGTTAAGCTTAGGATAATAACCATTGAGTTTTAGGTTATGCGATTAATAATAATTGGTGGTTTAAATAGGCAATCGAACGAGTTAAAGTTCGTTGTGAGGATCGATTGATCGCGTGATAATCTCAATTCGATTAAGGTATGGATTTCATTTCTTTTGAATCGTGGGCAACTATTTGTTATAGTTGACCCTTCCGAAAGGTGGTTCACCGCCTTGTGATTGATCAATTGAATGTGATCAACAAATGCGAAATTGTACACACACTTACACATTGATTTTGGTTTATTGAATCAATTGTTTGAACATTTTGATGTTTTATTAAAATGTGTCTCGTATGAGATTGTTTATGAAAAAAATGTGAAGTATATAGATTATAATTTCTGTGATCGCCATTTGGGTAAGTGGCATATGTTTAGTTTTCGTTGATTTTAGAAGAACCCAATAAATGGGCACATTATTTGGGATGCCTTCTATGGCGGCTTTGTTGTCATAGCGTCCTGCAGATGACGGTCCACCAGAGTTAAGCCTATGTGGCTTACGTGAACCCACTCTGGGGGGACTTGGCTAACTTTGTTGGCTCCAGGGCGGATGAATCGATTCTAGAAATTTACCCACAGAATATGTGACCGTGGTTAAATTCACGGGGGACTCGTTGTGTGTGCCCGCATGCCGACCCAGTTCGTGTGGCTGATCACCCCACGAACATGACTGGAATTGACGGACTTTATTTATATTACGTTTTGAAGTTAAAGTGTGAAATGTTCTTGAGATTATTGCTTTTGATTATATTACCAAACGTTTCTCTTGATTTAAATGAACTATGAACTTCAGTCTCAAAGAACTTTCTTCGAATCGAATTTTTATGTCTTCTGTTTCGTTATCGATGTTTTCATTATTATTTACGAATTTATATTATAATCCATTCACTGAGCCCTGTGCTCAGCCGTGTTTTTGTTTTCTGACACGGCAGGTTCGAAGTGACGTTTACGGGGACGGGACTTGAGATCGAGCGTAAAAATTTTGGAGTTCTTAGACTTGCATTATTATATAAACGTTCTAAGTTTATAAACACTTTTTGAAGTGTAAGATTTTGGATTGTAATATATGTTTGGAGTTTATTAGTAGCTTTGATTTAGTTGTGTAATTATGTTAAGTCCCGTTCGTGACATCACCCGTTCCGGACCACGGGGACGGGGGATGTTACAAATATGGTATCAGAGCATAGGTTTCGACTTGTAGATTAAATAGGTTTGACCTGTGAGGATTGGGTAGACATTAGAATGGGTAGATTAGAATTTAATTTTATTTACCGATTTTTAATCCGTAACTGTTTTGAATTCCGATCTTGATCTTGTTATGTGTTAGAATGTCGAGACGTGGTCGCCCACGCAAATCCAGATGTTAACCTGAGGGTTACCCAAACCAATCCAGTGAGGGGTACAAGTGAGCCGAATATTGTTGATGTGGTCCGTCAGACCATGTCAATTATGATGCATATATGCATTAAGCAGACCATGTTAACTTAATCGATTTATCTGCGTATGCCTTGTTTGATACCGAGGCAACACACTCTGTTATTTCTGAACAAATATAATCCCAGTTAAAAACCTTTTGAGCAAACCACCTAAATTACAGTCGTTAGACAGATTCCATTCCTTCATAAATCATTTTGCGAACCAAACGCCCCCTTAGCAGAGCCGACAACAATGGAGGATGAATTGTACGTTATGCTTAAAACGTGATACCAGTCAAAATTTCAAATACTTGGGTGGGACCGGATTGCAATTTTCATTTCAAGGCATTTTTAAAAAAATGTTTAGTAAATTTTCATTTTTTATTCGACATTTATTTTTAATAAAGATTAAAGATGATCATTTTAGGTAATTTGATAAAATAAATAATAATTGTTCGTTTATTACATATTCTTTTAACGACCATATAAATTAAAACAGAGCCAAAGCACAAGAGTTAAAAACAACAGTAAAGTACGTAAGATATAGAAACCACAAACATCAGCAGCAAATCAAAGAAGAAACATCCAAAGATAGGAAAAAAACCCAACCCAAAACAGTAGAAAACGAACACCCCTGAGACTCGTCAACATGCGTACGAGATCCATGAACAACCCCAAAAACGAACGAAAACTCAAGCAGAAACATGACAGATTCAAGCAATAATCAACATCGTGGACTGGAGCACCAATCCGGCTAAGATGAGTTCAAACCTGTTATATAATTGGCTAGCCATTAATATGATAAAAGATGGATATTGAAAACTATATCAAATTGTGGAGGAGTCTGGTTTAAAAACACCACTTTTATTGTGATGACTCCATATCACATACATAACAATCCAAATAACGGCTTGCAATAACATTTATTACATATTTTAAACAAATCTCATGTATAAAAACCGTCCATATTATTAAAATAAACACTTAAATAGATGAACAATTACTAATACTACCAGGTTACTATGGTCGGTTGATAAAGATTTGAAATCTTTGCGTAATAGGTTCTTTATTGGTGGTGATGCGGATGAAAAGAAAATGTCTTGGGTCACGTGGAAAAAAGTTATGGCTAGTCTCAATGTAACATCCCCCGTCCCCGTGGTCCGGAACGGGTGATGTCACATACGAGACTTAACATAAATACATATCTAAATTCAGAGCTATTAATAAACTCTAAACATATATTACAATCCAAACTATCATACCTCAAAAGATTTTATAAACTTAGAAAGATAAAACAAAGTGATTCTAAGAACTCCAAAATAATACGCTCGATCTCAAGTCCCGTCCCCGTAAACTTCACTTCGAACCTGCCGTGTCAGAAAACAAAAACACGGCTGAGCACATAACTCAGTAAATGGATTATAATATAAACTCATAAATAATAATAAAAACATCGATAACGAAGCGGAAGACTTAAAAATTCAATTCAAAAAAGTTCTTGAGACTGAAGTTCATAATTCATTTAATTCAAAAGAAACGTCCGATAATATAATCAAAAGCAATAATCTCAAAAACAGTTCACACTTTAACTTCAAAATGTAATATAAATAAAGTCCGTCAATTCCAGTCGTTGTGTTCGTGGGGTGGCCAAACCACACGAACTGGGTCAGCATGCGGGCACACACAACGGATCCCCCGTGAATTTAACCACGGTCACATATTCTGTGGGTAAAATCTAGAATCGATTCATCCGCCCTGGAGCCAACAAAGTCAGCCAAGTCCTCCCAGAGTGGGTTCACGTAAGCCACATAGGCTTAACTCTGGTGGACCGTCATCTGCAGGACGCTATGACAACAAAGCCGCCATAGAAGGCATCCCAAATAATGTGCCCATTTATTGGGTTCTTCTAAAATCAACGAAAACTAAACATATGCCACTTACCCAAATGGCGATCACAGAAATTATAATCTATACAATTCACATTTTTCATAAACAATCCCATACGAGACACATTTTAATAAAACATCAAAATGTTCAAACAATTGATTCAATAAACCAAAATCAATGTGTATGTGTGTGTACAATTTCGTATTTGTTGATCACGTTCGGTTGAACAATCACAAGGTGGTGAACCACCTTTAGGAAGGGTCAACTACAACAAATAGTTGCCCACGATTCAAAAGAATTGAAATCCATACCTTGATCGGATTGAGATGTAAAAACGCGATCAATTGAGATTGAGGACGAATTTTAACCCGTTCGATTGCCTATTTAAACCATAAATTACTATTACTCGCATATCATAAAATTCAATGCTTATTATTCTAAGCTTAATCATAAAATTATATTCTCTTAAACATGAAACCGATCACTTGGTGTGCGGTTAAACATCTAGATATAAATATCACCATTTTGATTCTAAACTTTACCCGTTTGTAATTTTGACAAAAACAAACGTACCTAAACATATACATGATTATAACTTTGTATTATATAATCATAATCTACCAACCAACTTCAACTACTCTAACTTACCAACTTAAATAACTTAAGAAGAAATTTATACCTCTAAGAAGGGCTCGACGAGTAGATTCCGAATATGTAGTTATTTCGTCGATTACTTCAACGATTTGAGAGAAAATTTAAAGAGAAAGAGAATTCTATAGAGAGAGATAAATGGCGTTTTACATGGACGATGAGCATGGAATTGTTCTCAAATTTTGGTAAACTTACATAATATATATTTGTGTTTTTTTTTATTTATTATAATAAGTTTAGTTAATTGACAAGTTTAACCCTCAACTATCTTTGGTTGCTATTTTTAATTACGGTTCAATTCGGGTAAGAATAATATTACGTTTTTAAAACCGTGTCTTACACTCAAGTTCGGAGGGCTTGGTATTGGTAGCATTATGGTGTTTAACCGTCCTTTGCTTTTCAAGTGGATTTGGTGGTTAAGCAATTTTGGTTGGAGGATGAGACACTTTAGGTTAAAATTATTAAATCTATCTATGGAGAGAAGCGTGTAATCGGTTCGCATTTGTCTAGGCAAATTTCAAACTCCACATGGGTCTCTATTATAAAATCGGTCAACTCTCTAAATGATAAAGGTATTGATCTTTTTTCTTTCTGTAAGAAAAATGTGGGTGATGGTGCTTTTACCTCGTTTTTGGATGATATATGGCTTTGGGATTCTCCTTTTAAAATTCAACTTCCTAGAATTTATCTTTCATTCTATGTAGTTTTATCCTTTTTATCATCTTGCTAATTTTTTTTTATAAAATTCCATCGTTCTAAAAAAAATATCACCATGTTACTAATATCGTCATCACATCTGCTACCCTCACCCATCTACCCCCTCCCGCCACCAATATCACCATGCCACTAATGTCATCGTCACATTTGCCACCCTCACCCCCCCCCCCCAAACAAAGATGGAGATTCTAATTCTTTTGAGAGGTTCCATTCCAATTCATACTAATTATATGCGTGGTCAAATTCCATTCCAATTATTTCAAATTCAAATTCATTTCATGGATTCCGATTCCAGCAAATTTCATTCTACGAAGTACGGACCAAACGCCCCTTAGGATCTACAGCAAGGTCACGGCATTTTTCAAGTTGTGACTTATGACGGCAAATGTGTATATTATACAAATAATTATATATATACACATACATATTCTACTACTACTTATTAAATCAAACAATATTAAACAATTTAAACTAGGTTATATACTATAACCTAAAAAGGACGACACTAAAAAAACGTAAGAACAATCAAATATTTCACGTTACAAAATCGCGCGTTGGGCAGTGTGCCACAAATTAACGTGGTGTCAAACACGAGTCTTGAGTCACGACACGCCACGCCACAACTTAGAACAACGGATAAAAGTCATTACTTTCACTTATTTTGTTGGGTAAAAACGTAAAAGGTAATACTCTCACTTATTTTAGTGGGTAGGATTTGATTCATGGACATTAAAATGACTAGTAAGATTGGTAAGCGTCTCTTATATATCCGGTAAGCGTAAATCAGATAAGAGTCTCACACTCACTTATCGGGTAAAATTCGATCCTTGTTATGCCTCTTACGGGTAATATATTCAATCATTGTCCTACTCACCCGATTATTGTTTGGTAAACAATTAATAAAACAATATAAAGATTCATTCCTACGTATTCAAATAACCTTCATATAATACAATCACATTCACTAATAGTTTAAGGGGTCGTTTACCAAACGCTTACCCGGGTAAGCACTTACCAAGTCATATTACCTTATGGATGAAGATGGTAATAACCAATAATCTTACCCAGTAAGAGTTTAGGCAAGGACCAAGAGTCTTACCCTGGTAAGTGATGACGAAGATTCTTACCACGGTTAGTGCTTACCAAGAAAATTGTTGCATACGATATGATACCGTTTTGGTGGACTAAAATCTTACCCGGTAAGTAAGTGATTTACCGATAAGCGCTTCTTGGGAAAATTGTTGCATACGATACCATTTTGGTGGACTAAAATCTTACCCGCTAAGTAAGTGATAGTGTTAAATTTTATTGATAAGCGTTTATCCGGGTAAGAGTTTGGTAAACGGGCCCTAAGAGGTTGTTTACTTTTTGTTTACATTAAGCCCCGTATGGGTTAAGTTGTATGTCTGGATAAATTTGTCTGTTTGAGAGACGAGAGAACAATGGGTTTGAGGGAGGCAAAAAGAGAGGGTTGGATTATTTATGGGCATTTATGGTATTGGTTTGTTTAGGATGGCTTAATAGGGACAAGTGAGGAGTCTTGGCTTACTCCATATAGCCATTTTAGCTTAATGACTTAATGATTAAGCCGTAAATAAACACTCATGTATGGCTGAACAAATAAGTCGTCCAGACCATTAAGCTCATTAAGTTGTAAGTAAACAACCCCTGATACAAACAAACATTGAAGAGCGACAAATTTATTTTTACAAAATTTGTTGAAAAATCAACTAAAGAGCTCTTAAATATAACATTATTTTTAGAGTAAACTACAATTTTGGTCCATGTGGTTTACCACTTTCTTTGAAAGTTGGCCCCGTGGTTCAAAAACTACAATTATCGATCCATGGTTTGCATTTTGCTTTAAAAATCATCCCTGGTCACTAACTCCGTTAAAATTGTCTGTTAAGGTTAGGGGTAGTTTCGTCTTTTTTCTTTACAATGTAACACCCGTAAATTTGGGGATTTCCCGAGGTGTTATTTTGGGAGTCGGTTGACTCGTGGGATGTAAAGGTATCGAGATTCAGTCAAGCTTTACTTTGGAATCATCGGGAATCAAAGTTGGTTCGAATGACGCGAGAAAACCGAAGTTTTGGACTACCGCACTTGGCACGTGACTTTGGCTCGCGGTACAAGTCGCGTAACTCACTGGATGTGAGTATTCGGGAAAACGGGCGGCTTATTCCGCGACTTAAGGTCGCGGCATAACCCGCGGAGCGCCCTGTTGAGCTAAAAACCCGATTTTCAGCCATTTAACCTCATTTCTCTCAACCCAAACCCTAATTCTTCTTCCCTCTTCTCTCCCAAACCTCAAATGTCGAACCTCTACCTATTTGGAGGGTTTTCCTCCTCAACCCTCATACTTCGTCATCACTTAGCTAGTTGAGATCTTGAACCACAAAATCTCCATCTTCATCTTCCTCATCAAGTTCAAAGTGTGGGAGCTCGGGTTGAAGAGTTGGATTGGGTGTCCTCGGAAAGTCTCGTCATCTTTACTGGTAAGCTTCTTTGATTTAAGGTTATAAATATTCTTCGGATATTTCTCTAGTGTTGGGTTTATCAAATCTCAGATTTGTTAGTTTTGGAGAAACTAGGGTTTTGATCTTGTTTGGGATCTTGGTATTTTTATGTTTGGAGAATGTTTCCTTATGGGTGATCATAGTTATTTATGGATTGGAATGTTGGATCTAGGTTTTGGAAGTTTTCGGCTTGAGGACTCAAGCGGCCTTCAAAAGAGCTCGTGGGTGAAATCTAGATTTAGCCTAAATCTAGCAAGGTGAGTTCAAGTTGATTTGTTAAAACGGTATACTTGCCAAAATGCGTATTTTGAAGTAAAAATGTGTTGTACTTGGTATTTATCAAAGTGTGAGTATTTTAATAAGTTTTCATATTTGGTAAACTTGGGTTGTGTTAACCTCATGAAATATTCATATTTGGGTTCTTAGCAATTTTGTACAAATAGAGTCCGTTTCATGGTTTATGCATCATTCATGAAATGGGATATTTTGGAAATGGAAAACCTTTTTGGGTTTTGGGCCGAAGGCCAATGGTAATTTGAGAATCAAAGATTTTGGAAAAGAGGTATTTTGGTCTATGTAACCAAATTGGCTCTCTTGAGTATCAAACGTTTTATGAAGCCTTTCGGCTTGAATTGTACCTTAACGGGTTTTGGGACGTGGTCCGGTTTAAACGGCTCCTTATGGAGTGTTTCATTGAAAAACAAGCATTATATAAATGTTGGTTAATTACATGTTTTGGATGCGTCAGTTCATTCATACGGAGTCATGTAATGTTTAGACTGTAATGCATTGGATCCATAGGCATATGAGTCGTTATGTTCATCATGGAGTTTTAATGTCCATGTTTGAGTCTAGTGAGTGGTCCCCAAGTCATGTTGATTATGTAAGCTTGCGGTGGTAGCTCGGATGAGCCGTATACGGAGCTAAGTCTTGCGGTGGGAGCCCAGAGTGAGGCGGATACGGGGACTTGTGGCTTTGGTTGTGACACTCATTAGAGGTCGAGTAGACACTAGGATCGGTGATGTCTTGCGGTGGGAGCTCAGAGGAGCCGTATACGGGGAACCCTGGTCTTATGTGAAACTCGTGAACGTCGATACGTGACTTAACTTTGTGTGCCCGTCACATACGATGGAATCGGGTATCCCCCGTCATATGGATCGTAATCTGGAGTGACATACCAGAAAAATCAAACCAGCAACAGAGGAGTCGAAAGAGACGGCTTGGAGATCGATTATGGAGTCGAGCTGCTGAAGATTGACTTGCTTGAAGATCGATTTAGATTGAGCAGCTTGAAGATCGATTTAGGTTTGATTTGGTTGAAGATGAAGGTGTGGTGTTGATGAAGGCGTGCGACTCTGATAAGAAAAAAAAGTGGAAAAAAGTGATTAGGTTACCACTTTATGTTACAGACAAGTATAAGTGATAAGTGGGTCTGAATTGAAAGAAAAAACAAACGCTCTTATTTTAAAAACGTCTGACCGAAAAAGTGATAATAGGTAATTAAGTGCTGAAAAGTAAAAAACAAACATCCCCTAACTAAACCAACTGTTTATCATAATTCTAGATCAGCAACATGAGACGATAAACTCGCCTCTGTCACAGACATTAAAATAAATTTCTATAATCAAATTTTCAAATACATTCAAGTATCAATAGAACAATTCCCAATAATCAAATTCAAATACTTAACGTCTAAATAAATAATCAAATTTCTATATCTCATAAATAAATACAAAACCGAATGGCGCCTTTGACGACAGATCTGGACTCCAAACATAACTCTTTTCGAGTGAATCGAGAGAGAAGATGGGATTTGCCGACTCCTGTATTTCCGATCAAAACGATCTTAAAACAAGTAACCGTATTCCATGGAATCTCTTTTCAACTTCACAGAAAACTCGCCTCTGCAACAAACATAAAAATAAATTTCTATAATCAAATTTTAAAATATAGTCAAGTATCAATATTCAATAGAACAATTCCAAATACTCAATAATCAAATTCAAATGCTTAACGTCTAAATAAATAAATGATCACATATTAAATATCAAATTTTTATTTTTCATAAATCATAATCAAATACAAAATTACATAACAAACAGAATGTGAAAATGTGAAGGTGAAATCAGAGATTAAATTCTTATATACAAAATAGAATGTTTGATATTTGAAACTCACAAAACAGAGTCGTATGGAACTACGAAAGTGGAATCAAAAACATAATTGAGTCGTACGAGCGAGAATGTGAAAGTGAAATCACAAAACATAGTCGTATCATATGGAAGTTAAATTCTGCCCATTATATATTTTCTATTTCTCATATACAAATCAGAATGTGAAAGTGAAATCATAAACTAAACCCTAGAAATATGAAACTAACGAGAGTCCAGAATCGAGAGTCGAGAAGTCGAGAAGCGTTCGTTGGTGAGAAAAGTCGAGTCATGCGAGAGTCGATGAATCGTATTCGTCGTGTCGTCTGTTCTGTCGTACGACGGTACAAGCGAGAGAGATGAGAGATGTACAAACTTTTGTTGGGTTGGATTTTGAAAGTGGAATGGAAGCTGGAAGTATTTTATATATGGGCCAAACTTTTTTCCTAAAAAAATATATAAGTTGAGGGTGGGCAGGTGTTGGCCCTGGGCAGGCCTGGCTCTGCCCTTGGCTATACTACTATTCTTACACGTTCTTTTGCATTTAGGATCTCTTCCACAACAATCAAAGTTTTCTATGAACTTTGTAGAGAGAAAATTGTCAGGCACTTAAAGAACTTGAAGGTTGTAGAGTTGGTGATCTTACATGTAGAATCATCATTCATATTTATAGTGCCTTATGCATAGTACAAAAAAAACTTTTTGCCACGGTTTTGAAAATATAGGCTAGCCACAGTTTGCTTTATAACAGTAGCTAAAGTCATAAATAAAATTTTTAGTATTATTTTAGCCACGATTTAACTCAATAATTGTGACAATTACTAAAAGGGTCCAAACATAAAGTCATGGTTTAAATGAAACCGTGACTAATAGCTTTCTTATGGCCACAATTTTTTGACCATGGCTAGTAATGGTAAAAAACGGTGGCTTTAGACAAACATATAGTCACGGTTTTTTGTCTAAACCATTATTTTATGGTTTGACGGTTATTGTATGTGGCCATAGACATACATATGGCTATATGAAGCCAATTTTACGCGGCCAAAATCAAAATATACATAACCACAAAAATCTTTTAAATGTGGCTAAAAGTCATTAGTGTTTATACCACTACTTTAATTGTTTTGTGCGACCAAAAGATAATCAATTGTCACGGTTTCTAAAATTAAGTGTAACTATAGGTCATGATATAGCAATGGTTATTAACAAATTTGTGTGTCTATAACTATGGCTAAATCCATAGTTAAAACAAATTTATGTGGCTAAAAGGCAACCAATAGCCATGTTTCTAACAATCCAGTTCGTGTGACTAATAAGTAGTTTATAACCATGGTTCTTATTTTGCATGATGAATAAGTAAGCAATAGCACGGTTCTAAAATTAAAGCGGTTATATATCATGAATTAGTCACAATTTTTATTATATTGTGTGACCGAAAAGTAACCAGTAGCCACGATTCTAAAAATTAAACATAACCATATGTCATAATTTGAGTCGGGAGAAGCGAGAGTCGTATTCGTGTGGTGTCGTGTCGTCTGTTCTGTCGTACGACGATGCGAGCGAGAGAGATGAGAGAGCCCAAACTGATGTACAAACTTTTGTTGGGCTGGATTTTGAAACTGGAATGAAAGCTGAAAGTATTTTAAATATGGGCCAAAAAAATCTAAAAAAATATATAAGTTAAGGGTGGGGATCTGTGCTTGGACTTTGTATTGGTTTGGGTTCTTCCCTCTTTTTAATACTAATGTCTTTCAAAAAGAAAACTCCTCGAAGAATTGGTCACGATAAACAAATTTGAAAAAGTCAACCACCGACATTAAGGCTATGTTTGGCAAACTAGCTGATAAGCTAACTTATGACCGATAAGCTAGCTGATGAAAAAGTATGTTTGGCAAAAATTAGCAAAAAGCACATTAATTATTTATTTATAATTAAAAGTTAATATATAATAATGAATATTAATGAGGGTATAATTGGAATAATCAAAAAGCTCCTCATAAGCTACTCCAAGTAGCTTAACAAAAAACTAGCTTATTGTCACGTCCCGCTAGAAGGTTCTACGGAAATCCGGAATATTCCGGGTCAATAAAGAGATTGGAGGAAGCTTGGAGAATGATCAATAATGGATAAACAAAAACCAAGATGATCCAAGCATACTCTAGAAGGATCTATATCTCTCAAGGGATTATGTAACTAGAACCTTCCTTGTAATAAGTAGTAGAATAATCTAGATAAAGTTCTAGATAGATCCTTAGAGTAGTATAAATAGGGGTAGACTTTCATTTGTAAAACACACTCCACATTTTCTCAACTTGAGTAATAGAAGTATAGAGTTCTCCCAATCTTCTTAACATTCTCGTTTGATCATCATTGTTCGGTATTCTTGTAGTTTGGTTGACTTAGTTCGATAACTAAGGCCGCACGCGAGCTTGTGAAGACAACTCCGTGACAAGTGGTATCAGAGCGAAGGTTCGAGGCGATGGCAAACAACGTGGAGTTGGATGTTACGGTTGAGGAGGCAACCCGAGGATGGGAAGATTCTCGTCATGAAGGAGTCAAGACTCGAAGCAAGAGTCAGGGGCAATCAAATGAGTTGATGGCCAGCCTGAAAGCTAGAGTCGTTGATGTGGAGAAGTCCACAGGAGATTTAAAGGTAAGGATCGATGATCTTGATCATCACCTTGAAGATGTCCAACAACAACTTGGAGTCTTGGAAGCGGAAGACTCGGAAGTTCGAGAAGATGTCAAGGCCACCCTTGATATCTTGAAGTTGAAGTTTCGCCAAGAAGTTGAGGATCTTTGAGGCATCATTCGGAATGAGTTAGCTACCTTGCGTGCACAAGTCGAGAGTGTGGAAAGAGAGCAAGCCATCACTCGTGACCAACTTGAAGAAGTTCGGACCGACGTGGGCGTTTGCAAGCGAGCCGTAGCGATTGGGGTAGGCATTAGTGCACCTACACCAAGGGTCGAAGTTCCATCGGATCGATGATTTTCTTTGGGAAGTCACGAGATATCTCGAAGCTTTGGGGATCAAGGATGACGCCACAAAGATTCACACCACCACGATGTACTTGAAGGATACCGCGGCTTTATGGTGGCGTAGGCGACATGGAGACATCGAGAGAGGTACATGTACTATGCAAACTTATAATGAGTTTCTTTCCGAATTCAAGAGGCAATTCTACCCGGAGAATTCCATCCATGAGGCAAAGAGTTGACTCCGGAGGCTAAAACAATCAGGATCGATCAGTGACTACGTGAAAGAGTTCACTAGCCTCACACTTGAGATCCCCGATCTTTCGGATGACGACGCCTTGTTCTACTTTTTGGATGGGCTCTCTCCATGGGCAAAGATGGAGATACGAGGTCGCAGGGTACGAGACCTTGCCGGTGCAATCGCGGAAGTCGAGTCGATTGCCGAGCTTCACGAGGAAGCAAGGCATAAAGAGAAGTACGAAGGAAGAGGTGGGGGAGAAAAAAGAACCCACGAAGTCAAGAAGCCCTCTCCGGAGAAGTGGAAGGGAAAACAGATTGAAGGATCACCGAAATCATCGGTGAAGTGTTTCCTATGTGATGGCCCGCATCGAGTACGAGAGTGTTCGAAGAAGGCCGGGTTCCATGCCATGGAGGTACGAATAGAGGAGTACGAAGAGGACCCGGGAGACACGAGAAAGGGTTCCTTGAGTTTCTTGAACGCGGACGAGACGAAAGCGGAACCACCAAAGTCGAGACCATTCCTACAATTCGTGAACGTGAAGATAAGGGGATCGGATGTTCAAGCCCTTGTCGACACGGGTGCCACCCACAATTTCATTGCCGAAAACGAAGCAAAGAGACTTGGAGTCCGTATTACGAAGGAAGGCGGATCCATAAAGGCGGTCAACTCGAAGGCTCAACCTATCCAAGGAGTCGCGAAGGGAGTGAGGATCGAGATCGATAGTTGGAGTGGTACCATGGATCTAACCGTTGTCCCGATGGACGACTTTCAACTCGTTCTTGGGATGGATTTCTTTGATGAGGTACAAGCCTTTCCCATACCTTTCTCTCGTTCACTATGCATTGTAGATGGAGGTCGGACATATATGGTGAATACCATCAAACGTCACAAGGCCAAGTCGATTTCAACCATACAACTCGTGGAGGAGGCAAGATGCCTTAACCTCGAGGACGATCGCAAGGAAGAGAAGAGGCAGGAGGCCTTAGAACGAAACAACACTACTCAACAATCCCAGAGTTCGGATGTTGGAGCGAAGATTCGCAAAGGAAAGAGTCCTAAGCGAAGAGGAATAAAAATAAAGGTTCGAGGAAGGATGCAATGAGGCACGCAAAGAACGAAGATAGTACAATTAAGGGATATCGAAGACACCCAACTCAAGCATAACGAGGACGCGACGAGGGTGTCGCGAGATTAGTTGAGGGAGGATGTCACGTCCCGCTAGAAGGTTTTACGGAAATCCGGAATATTCCGGGTCAATCAAGATATTGGAGGAAGCTTGGAGAATGATCAAGAATGGATAAACAAAGACCAAGATGATCCAAGCATATTCTAGAAGGATCTATATCTTT
This sequence comes from Arctium minus, assembly GCA_954870635.1. Classification (NCBI taxonomy): domain Eukaryota; kingdom Viridiplantae; phylum Streptophyta; class Magnoliopsida; order Asterales; family Asteraceae; genus Arctium; species Arctium minus. The sequence goes on from OX941080.1 coordinate 8,468,005, forward strand.
CAAGGGATTATGTAACTAGAACCTTCCTTGTAATAAGTAGTAGAATAATCTAGATAAAGTTCTAGATAGATCCTTAGAGTAGTATAAAAAGGGGTAGACTTTCATTTGTAAAACACACTCCACATTTTCTCAACTTGAGTAATAGAAGTATAGAGTTCTCCCAATCTCCTTAACATTCTCGTTTGCTCATCATTGTTCGGTATTCTTGTAGTTTGGCTGACTTAGTTCAATAACTAAGGCCGCACGCGAGCTTGTGAAGACAACTCCGTGACATTATGCTATCCAAACATGTACCCAGAAAAAAACTAACTTATTTTTGCTAAACAATGCCTAACATATATTTGATAAATAATAAAATTCTCAATTAAAACAAAATGAAAGATATTAAAGCTTATTAAATGTCGACATTAACATATATTTGAATTGAAACCTTTTGAAAAAACTAGTCGTATATGTTTTAAAATAAAACGGGCAGGGTGTTATTGTATAAGGTGCGAGATAAAGGATTGTGTGAGAAGTTGGGTTAACGTTGAGAAACGTGAGAAGTGGATCTGAACCATTTATTTCTTATAATCTTAAGTCCTCCCATGAATTGCGGCTTAAAAGGGAATTGATCTGGTGCATCTCATCCTAATGTACGTCTATTTCTCATCCAACGGTTGATAACCACTTCTCACTCTTGTCAGTTCTCACCGTTAACTCAACTTCTCACCAGAACCCAACCATATTGTATAAAATGTAACGAAGAACTTTTTTAAGGTATAAGAATGTGAGTAAACCATCCAAAATACGTGTTTTGAGTTACTATTTCTAATAACTATAGATAAGTTATCATCAACTTTATTCAAATTTTAACATAAAATAAGTTGTTCAACTCGTAAGTCTATTGAGAAGTTTCATTTATAGTTAAGTTCTAAAAAAATTATCAATTTAATCTGTTAAATATACGATATAATTCAAATCGACTACTTTAGCTAGTTAAATCAAAACATTTAGGTAAATAAGGAGTTATCTCAGTGGCTTCTTGGGTTTTAAATTTGAATATTAGAGAGGCGAATAATTTAGCTTACTCTCATGATGTATTGGTTAACAATGTGAATGCCTGTTGGATATTTGACTAGGACAGATGTGTCAAATCCGGTGTAATCTTTCGGTTTGGGTTTTTTTTCTTCCCTTACAAAAAATAATCAACTATATTTAGGTATTAAATCAAAATCTTTTAGTCCGTTTTTAAGGGGAAAAAAAGTATTTCATATTGTTATAAAATAAAAAACTTTATTTAAATCAATAGTCATCTCAAGTTTTCTTTTTCCTTTTTTCATAAAAATCCCATCTATGATTTTTGTTAAATGGTCACAAAAATTTATAAAACAATATGATTTCTTGTCACAAGCCTGTAATTACCATTTTAGCCTTGTAGTGCCATCGTATTCGTATCTATAAAACCTCCTCTCTTGAACCACAACATATGAAATACAAGTTCCACTTGAAAAATAGAAGAAAAGTGAGATGGAAAATTTAACGATAGAAGAAGCAACGAAGGTCGGAGAGAAGTATCAGTCGTTCCTCCACGAAGAATCCGAGAACACCCATTGGAGACACGGCGGTCCCCCCATCTACGATGCAGTTAACCAACTCTTTGAAGAAGGCCGAACCAAGGTTTAATTTGTACTCGTGATGTTATCATTCTTCATTAAATAGACGTGTATGCCTAGTGTGTCACGTCTCTTTTTCTTTTTTGCATGTGTCGATTCAAGAAAACTAGGTACGACATATGACAAAATATGTCTTGAAGCAGTACATGTAATCTTTAATCAACCACGAAAATATTCAAGATCAAATAATTTGTTTGATGGAATTTGTTATCATAAATGAGTTTTTATTTAAATGCATGACCTCCTGTCCTATTCAAGAAAAAATGGGTTTATACTCATGAGAAGGTCATGGATTTAATTAAAATCTCATTTAAGGTTAGTTACCTAAAAATCTCCAACAAGAATATATTATATGTCATGATTTCAGATCCATACAACTGTCATGGTTCAAATAATTGCTTCCTTTCGTCTCAAAAAAGACAATTGAAATTGTTTGCATCCCTTGAGGGCCTTTTGGCTTCCTCCGCAGAGATCACCCTTTCGACTCCCATGGGATTAGTCGGGTTGCGGTAAACTGGAGTTAACTAAACATAGAATCGTAATTAATTAATTATCATTATGTCGGATGGTGTCATCTAAATTTTTATTCTTCTCCCATAAGGGATGAAGAAAATACAGACTCAAAGCCCAAAACCAAAGGCTGACCAGATAAGTGATAACTACGAATTCAATTTAAAACTATGGTAGAAGTTGTTGATAACCCACAACTTTTAGCTTATAATTAGAAGCTCAATGATCAACTTTTTTTTTATTAACATAAGACAAGTTGTTACACATGTGACGATATTAATAGACCTGACAAACGTGTTGTGTCGGGTTCAAAGTTAAACGGGTTGAGAGTGTCTAACCCTAACCCGACCCGTTTAATAAACGGGTCAGAAAATCCCAACCCTAACCCGACTTGTGTAACTCGTTTAACCCGTTTAACATTTATAAACCTAAAAATTAAAAATCGAAAATTCACAAAAAAATACAAATCCAAAATTCAAATGAAAGCATTATAAATTTAAATTTGATAGTTCTAACTTATAAGTTCTAACCAAATCTAAAACATTAAAAATCCAAATGAATAAAAAGAAAAACTTAATATATATATATATATATATATATAGAGAGAGAGAGAGAGAGAGGTTAGTATGCAACCCCTTTATATGGTCAACTCATGCAACTCCTCTATCCACCACTCATTTTATTTTCAATTTTTTTCTTTTTTCTTAATTACAAACTGAAAATAAAATGAGTGGTGGATAGAGGGGTTGCATAGGTTACATCATGTAAAGGGGTTGCATTTGAACGCCCCTATATATATATATATATATATAGAGAGAGAGAGAGAGAGAGAGAGAGAGAGAAAAGTTCAAATGAAAACTCATTTTTGGTTGTGCACGTGAGGACATATCTCAACCCTTGATCGCAGCCATATTTGAGCTGATTTTGTAACACAGCTCCAGGGGTATATTTGGCAGATTCGTTATTTTTGTTTTAAGTCGATTTCTTCTAAATAACTGAAATGTCGCGATTCTTTCTCCAGTTATAAGATTCTTTCCTTATTTTTCTTACTCGATTTCTCTCAAATAGATCTATAGTGATTATCGATTTTTCATCGATTTCTTCCAATAGATCTATTGATTATCGTTTTCTTCATTGATTTCTTGCATATAGATCTATTGCTTATCGATTTCTTTATCGATTTCTTCATCTTTATTGATTTCTTTATCGATTTCTATGGATTTTGTTCCTGTTGAGAATTCAACACTTTTTGTTGATCAAAGAATCGATTTTGTTGATGATTATGATTCTGTGGATACAGGAAACACTGAAATTGATTCTTTTTCTATGTTTTCCAGTTTATCGAATGTTGAGGAATCATCGATCTGTAAGTTTTTTTAGATTATCTTGTAATGTAATCTGATTAATGTGTAACTGAATCTTCTTTTTGTATTAGTTGTGTTTAAATTAGCTGTTTTGTATGTTTCTGTTTTTTTTTATTACTTTTGTTCTTGTAGTAGTTTTATTTTTTGTAATCTAACTTCAATATTCAATATTCACCATGAATCTGTTTCTTATTAATATTCAATTTGAATATTTGTTGTTATATTTGTGCTCTTTAGTTATATTGAAGAGTGAATATTCAATATTCAGACTGAATAGTTCATTAATATTCAGTTTTAATATGTCTTGCCATATTTATTCATATTGAATAATGTTGAATATGTGTTTTATTCAGTTTGAATATTTGTTGTTATGTTCTGTTTTTATGTTTTATTCAGTCTGAATATTCAATATTCAGACTGAATAGTTCATTAATATTCAGTTTTAATATGTCTTGTCATATTTATTCATATTGAATAGTGTTGAATATGTGTTTTATTCAGTTTGAATATTTGTTGTTATGTTATGTTTTTATGTTTTTTAATTAACAATCATTCTTTATTCATACTTAATAGTTTATTATATGTTATTTTAATTTTTATTAGTTATGAATATGTTTTATAGATCAAATTTATAGTGGAGGATAAGGCAGTCCTTCAAGTATTGGAATTGATGGTAATGATGGAGTGAAGTTTTGGATCCATGTTGTTGAAGATGATTTGAAGCCTGTTGTGGGGAAAGTTTATGAATCATTGGAGAAAGGTATTGAAATATATAAGAATTATGCTGCTAAAGCAGGATTTGATGTTAGACTATCTTCTGTGAAAAGAAATGCACATTCGATGATTATTTTGAAGTATGTTGTATGCAATAGAGCTGGATTTCCAGATTTTGTTCTTGTAGATACATTGGATGGATCGGATAAGAAGATAAAAAGTACTAACATTCATAGAACTGGTTGTAAAGCTTGTGTAAAGTTCAAATGTGTAAAGTTCAAAGTTATTCCTGGAGCGAGGTCTTTTAGATTATATGCATTTGAAGAGAAACATAACCATTGTTTATTTGATGAAGATTCGAAGCACTTGCTGAAAAGTAGTCGCAAATTAGACTATTCTCAACAAAGGTGGATTCTTAAGATGTCTAATGCAAATGTTGGTGCTACACAAGCCCATATATTCTTTGTCAGTTGAAGGGTGGGTATGAAATGGTAGGTGGTACTAAGGTTGAGTATAAGAATTTTCAGTGGGATCGTAATTGTTTCATTGGTGATTCTGATGTAAATTTATTTGTGAGGAAAATGAATAATAGGAAGTTGTATGTTCCAAATTATTCCTTTGAATATAAATGTGATGAAGGTCTACTGAATTATGTATTTTGGGCTGATCAGACAGCTAAATGCAACTTTGAAGAGTTTGGTGACATTGTTTCATTTGATGCAACCTTTCGAACAAATAAGTAAGCATTGTTTTTTGTTTTATAATATCTTTTAGTATTTTTTTTCTTTATATTTTGTATTAATTAAATTTGTTATTATATATTGTATGGTATTTGTTCCATTCACTGGAATTGACAACCACAAGAATTGTGTTACTCTTGGTGTTGGTCTTCTTGATGGTTAAAATATTGAAACATATAAATGGCTGCTTCATTCTTTTTTGAAAACTTTTGGGAGGCAACCAAAATTGGTTGTTACTGATCAATGTCCTGCAATTAAGCAAGCTGTTTCTGAGGTTTTTCCTGATTCAAGGCACCGATTTTGTATGTGGCACATTAGTACAAAATTGCCTTCAAAGGTATCTCTTTTATTTTTATTTTTTATTATCCATAAACAACCATATTTCATATGTTTTATTCACTATGAATAAAGTGTTTAGTTCACTGTTTGAACTAATATTCAGTGTAAATATAACACCTCTAGATCATGAGTCCAATTTTTTTTATTCATACTTAATAAGTATATTCATAGTGAATAGTAAGTGTATTCATACTGATTAATACATCTGATCTTCAATTTTTTATTTTATATCAGTTAACATGAATATTCAATGTATTTCAATTTTAATATATTCTGATATTATTATTTTTATTTTTTCAGATTTCTTCAAATATTATTTCAAATACTGATTTCAAGAAACGGTTTCATGCTCTTATATGGGATGAACACATTGATGCTATTCAATTTGAAGAGAAATGGAATTCTTTAGTTGTTGAGTTTGATCTTGTTGGCCACAAGTGGTTGGGTTATATGTATGAAAATAGGCATAGATGGATTCCGTCATTTTATAGGGATATTCCTATGTCTCGTCTAATGAGAACAACATCAAGATCTGAGAGTGGAAATTCATTCTTTTCCCTATTTTTTCATCATGGTGCAAATCTTATGGCCTTTATTGACTCATTTGATTCTGCTATGGACAAGCAACGGAATAATCATAGGTTGCTTAATCATCAGACAAGAACAACAATACCTAAGTTTAGCACACCCCTTCCAATTGAAGTTCATGCTTCTAAGATATATACTCGTGCTGTATTCAGAGATGTTCAGAATGAGATAAATGAATCTGTTTGGTCGTGTTTCCAATCATCCATGAGTTTGGTAGATGGGTCTGATGTTATTGTTGTTGTTGAGAAGAAGAAGGTTAAAAAAAAAAGGAAAGATGGTGAATCCACTTCAAATCTAGAAGTTTATGTGAAAGAGTCTGATCACAAGGTTTGTTTATTTTTTAGATTATATTTATTTATTCAATGTTGATAATGAATTGAATTATTTTTTGTAGGTTGTGCATAATAAGACCACTGGTTGTTTGGATTGTAGTTGCTTGTTTTATCATCATTATGGTTTGCTTTGTCGTCATATTTTTTGTGTATTAAAGAATATGTGCATTGAAGAGATACCGTTGCAATATATAGTGAAGCGTTGGAGAAAATATCTCATTTCTTCTGAATTGTTGAAGAAACGTCATTGGTATGGAGAAAGAAATGAACATCGTGAGAAACTTGAAAATGATGCTCAAGCTGCTTTTGATTATTGCATTGGTCTAGTAGTTGATGATATGGAGAAGCTTGAAGACTTTGTTTTGAAAATACAAGAGTTGAAGAGTAATTTGGAAGCTAGTGGATGTAGTCTTACTCATCGCAATAGGGAAGAGCTTATGGAGTCATTGCTTGGTGTGTCAAAACCAGAAGTTGTTGATATTCACAATCCTAAATCAATAAGAAACAAAGGTTGTGGTACAGGTAAGAGGTTGAAAAGTGGTAAAGAAATAGCAGTTGAAAAGAGTAAAAAGGCAAAGAGATTGTGTAGGTTGTGTAATAAAATGTGTAACCATGACTCACGAAATTGTCCATCGAGAAAAGATGTTAGTAAATAGAGGATTTTTTTTACTTTCTAGTAGTGGTATTAATAATTAGTTCTCTTTTGTATTCATTTTGAATATTGAGTAATAAAACAATTCATATGACGATATTTTCTGAATTTCAATAATATTTTTGACATATTTTATATTTTTATTCACTCTGAATATTAATTAATATTCTAATGAATAAAACTACATTTTTTTCATTATGAAAGTAATAAATTTATTCAGTATAAATTACATGTTTTTCATTTTTAGTTTTATTCACTTTGAATATTATATAATATTCAAAGTGAATTAGTGAATTCACTCTTAATATTATATAAATTATATTTATTAACTAGATATTCATTCAATATTCAGAGTGAATAAAGCATTCCCAACCTTGTTTTATTCAACAGAAAACAAAGCATTCCCAACCTTGTTTTCTGTTGTTGTTATATTCCTTGTTGGATCCACTTTTCTTTGAATATAAGGTGATTTTAGTTGATCACCTATCTTCTCCGTCTTCTTCTCTTTTTTCTCTTGTTCACTCACTTCCTTTTGTTTTATTCTTATTACAAGTGGGTCTTTTTTGCTTGTAATCTCTTCTTCAACTTCTTTTTCTTTTTCTTTTTTCTGTGGAGTATCCACATGTGATATCCCCAATCTAAAATGTGGAGTATCTGATACTTGTGGTTCAGCTTCATCATCTTCATTCATCTTCCCTTTCTTTTTTTCTTCCTTTCTATTCTCTTTTTCCTTCTTCTCTGTCTCTTTCTCTTCTTTTTTTCCTTCTTCCCTCTCTTGCTTCAATTCCTCATCCTTGCTCTCATCTTCTTTGTTTTCTTCATTATTTTGTTGTCCCATCTCTAAATTTGCAACAATCTCCTCTATCATTTCTATTGCTTCAATCTCCAATCTTTCTTGAACTGCATTTTGGCTTTCTTCATTTGCATTCTTTAATGCATTATCAATCTCTCCTGTTTTTGCCAACTCATTCCAGTACTGTGTGTTGGATGGCCAATCAACAACCTTCCCTATCTCCTCATCATTCACCTTTTTTGATGTTCCCTCGATAACATCATCCACTCTAATCAACTTTGTATTCTTTTCTACATCATGTGCTTGCTCTTTTTCCTCACAAGCTTCCTTCTCTTCTTTCTCCTTTTCTTCACATTCTACTTTCTCTGTATTGTCTTCATTTTGATCTCCTTCTCTATCCTCTCCATCTCCATCAATCTGTTCTCCAATCTGAATATGTTGTTCAACAAATGATTCTGTTTTAATGAAAAAATAACTTTCATAGTTTGACTTCCACTCTGTCAATGAACTATCTTGTGGATACATCATAATTGCTTGCTTCAAGTTGTATTCCAATTCTGGATTGTTTGCATAAAGCTCTTCTAGACCTTCATCAAGCATCTTCAAGTAATCCTGTTATTTTTTATAGGGATTTCAGTTATCGAAGCAAGTACTATAATTCATATGTAAATACATGTTTACCTTAACTGTCTTCTCCTGTTTTGAAGGCTCTGCTTTTTCAACAAACTTCTTCGCCATTTCCCCTCTTCCAAAACCTCCATTGATTATTTCCATTTTCTCTCTCTTCTTCATTTTTTCTGTATTCCATCCTCTCAATGCAGGCATTGTCCTCTCATGCTCCAGTCCAATGCATGTGGTTGAGTCAAGATAAAGAAGCTACAATTTTTATAATTCAGATATATAAAGTAAAAAAAATAGAAATTCAAACTGAATATGTAGTTTTATTCACTCTGAATATTGAATGAATGTACAAATTTATTCATTCTGAATTAGAAAACATTCCATATTCTATATATTCAAACTGAATATCTATTTTTATTCACTCTAAATATTGAATGAATATCCAAATGCATTCATTATGAATTACAAAACATTCCATATTCTATATATTCAAACTGAATATCTAGTTTTATTCACTCTGAATATTGAATGAATATCTAGTTAATAAATATAACTTATATAATATTCAGAGTTAATATTTAGAGTGAATATCTAGTTAAAATGTAGTTTTATTCACTCTGAATATTGAATGAATATCCAAATGTAGTTTTATTCAGTCTGAATATGTAATTTTATTCACTCTGAATATTGAATGAATGTACAAAATGTATTCAGAGTGAATATGGTAGCATGTATATCAAAATTATTCACACTGAATATTAAATGCATTCATGGTTAACACAATCCTAACTATAATATTAATCTTGAATAAAAAGAGATTAAAGTTGACTACATACCGTCAAAAATGTTATCGGGCCACAGTAGAAGCTAGCATCGGATTCACTGTTCCAGCCAATCTTGCTTTCTTTGGCACGATTAATAATGTATTTGCACCAATTGACGTTTTCTAAATCCAAACATTTTCCCAGATGTGAAAGAATTGCAAGATTGCAAGTCCCCATCTTCATTGAAACTGTCATTGTATTCACAACCAAAACTATGAAATTCAACTTGTAATTCCAGTCTGTACTGATTGATTTTTGTATCTTCTCCACAATATCCCTTGGTCTAATCTGAGGTTTCTCAAACTGTTCTCTCCAAACCTTTGTAATTTCATCCCACTCAATGTCCGTCTTAACTTCATCAATATCTACTCCTTCATTTTTTAGTCCTAAAATATGACTCACTGACTCTTCTGTGACCTGAATTGGCCCTTTTCTTGTTCTTATAACCATGTTTAATGGATCAAAATTATCCACAATGTAATGTGCCAATTTTTCCGGGATCGAGTCAATATTCATTTCTAATAAACTTCCAAACCCCAACTTCTTTACACAGTTTAGTTGCATCATTCTCATCTTCAACTTCCCGATTACCATCATGAGATTTTTTGGTGTTGTTCTGATTGATAGAGCTCTGTGTTATATCTTCTTCTTTTCATTTTCTTCTATTTTTTCTTCTTCTTCAACTTTCCTCTTCTTTTTTTTCTTCTCTACTTCATCTTTTATGTTTTTTGATCTCTCTTCCTTTTTCTTCTTGCTAGAAGACTCTTCAGGTTTTTTGTTCTTGGTCTTCTTGATTTTCTGCTTTGTCATTTTTTTTGTTTCTTCTATCTGTTTCTTCTTTCCTTCTTTCTTTCTCTTTTTTCTTGATGATTCTTCCTCTCCATTCTTTCTTTTTTTTGCTATTGAATTTAAAATTATACAGTTAATAAATATAATAGTTATACACTATGAATATCACAACTATTTCCAAAATTTTGAAGTATACCTTTATTCAAACTAAATGTATAACTTTATTCAAAACGAATAAAGCCATATATTCAGTACGAATATCTTACCTCCAGAGCTTGAGCACAAATTTTCAAAAATGAATATTACTAATTATTATTAATTATTCATATTGAATATTAGTAATTGTTCAGACCTATGAATATAACAACTATTTCAAAAAATTTGAATTATACCTTTATTCAAACCGAATGTATACCTATATTCAAACTGAATGAAGACATATATTCACTACGAATATCAGACCTCCAGAGCTTTTTGAAAATTTTAACAATCAATTGATAAATCACATTTCATATGTTTTTATGCACTATGAATATCACAACTATTTCAAAATTTTTGAATTATACCTTTATTCAAACCGAATGTATACCTATATTCAAACCGAATGAAGACATATATTCACTACGAATATCAGACCTCCAGAGCTTTTTGAAAATTTTAACAATCAATTGATAAATCACATTTCATATGTTTTTATGCACTATGAATATCACAACTATTTCAAAAATTTTGAATTATACCTTTATTTAAACAGAATGTATACCTATATTCAGTACAATATCAGACCTCCAGAGCTTTTTGAAAATTTTAACAATCAATTGATAAATCGCATTTCATATGTTTTATGCACTATGAATATCACCACTATTTCAAAAAATTTGAAGTAATTTTTGAAGTATGAATAAAACAGATCTAACAAATATAATTATTTATTTCAAGTATTTATCCGAATAACGTCACTTCTTCATTTTTTCTGTTTTAGGGTTTTCGAATGATATTTTACAAGCCCTAACTATTCAAAATATACAGATATTTAGTTTTTTGAAGTCACCTCTTTCAAAAACGTGTGCTATAGGGATATGATCACTTTGGTCTTCGCTGGAATCGCTCATTTTTCACTAAAAATTCTTTGTTGATGATATTCAACAATGGCGGTTTAAGAGAGAGAGAGTTAGTGAGAGAATTTTGGTGGATAAATGGGCGGTTTTAGTGAGAGAATGTCTTAATAAGCCGTATTTGCAGGCTATTCACCATGATTATGATCTGAATTGCTTTTTTGAACCGTCAAAAAATATTTACGAAATTGCCCCTACGCGCTAAATATTCAGTAAGCCATGGACCGAGTTTTCAATTTATTTACAAAATTGCCACCGCGTTTTTTATCCTTTGATCTATTCAGTTTATTTTTTATCAACGGTTCATAATTGTTCTCATGTGCACAATCAAATATGGGTTTTCATTTGAACTCACCCATATATATATATATATATATATATATATAAACGAGTTATTCGGGTCATTTTCGAATTGAAATTTTTTACCCTGACCTTACCCGTTTAATTTTCGGTCGGGTCGTGTCAATTCGTTTACTTAAACGGGTTGAAATGTATTACCCAAACCCGTTTATTTCATGTCGAGTTCCTGTCGGGTTAACGTGTCGTGTCAATTTTTATCAGGTCTAGATATTAATCATATATCTTTAGCTTGGAAACATATATTGTTTGTTTTAAGAGATTCTGGTTAATATGGTTGTAGGTGTGGGAAAAGGGATCGCTAGAAGAAATTGTTCAAAATGCAATAAAGTCATGGGAGATGAAGCTCAGCCACAAGATTTGTATTCAAGACTTTAGGTAGCGTTTGATACGCAGACGTGATTGGATGGGACTGGACATTACAGAACTGGATAGGACAAGACAAATGTTTGTTTTGTGTTTGGTATGAGTAGAACCGGATGAAACTGGACTTGGACAAGTTTTCCTAAAAGTTGTTTGATGATTTTATATGTCATATAATAGTTATAAATAACACAAATAAAGTATATCTTTAAATAATTTAATTAACAAATATTTTTATTTTTTACACAATTTTCATAGATATAAATACATACAAAAACAATGGTTGGAAATTTGAATGAAGAATCTGAAATAATTGATAGTAGTTCGAAAAAATCCGATTCATATAAAGAAAATATAATATTTGATTCAATTTGGAAGATCTTAATGAATTGGTTGTTGCATAGTTGCAACGACAGGTAAGATAAAGGCGATGGTTGGTCGGTGAATGACGGTAGTTGTGAAAAACGTGAAAGATAGTGGATAGTGGTGGTGCTGGAGGTTGTTGTGGTGGAGGTATAGGTGATCGACGGTGGTAGTGGTGGTCGGTGGACAATGGTAATAGAGGTTATTGTAGTGGAGGAAGAAGCGAAGGTGGTGGAGGAAGTTGTTGTGGTAGTGGAGGAAGAGGTAGAAGTGGTCGACGATGGTTTGTGATGGCTATCAGTGGCCATCGATGGTGGTGACAGCCATAGGTGGTGGTGATCGGTGTTAGTGGAGGTGGTCGATGATGGTGGTGGTGGTGGCGATGGCCTATGGTTGTGGAGGTGGTGGAGGAGGTCGTTATGGTGGAGTAATAGGTAGAGGTGGCCGACGATGGTTGGCGATGGCTACTGGTGGCCGCCAATGGTGGAGGTGGTGATCAGTGTTAGTGGAGGTGGCGATGACCAATGGTTGTGGAGGTGGTGGAAGAGGTGGTTATGGTGGAGAAATAGGTAGAGGTGGCCGACGATGGTTGGCGTTGGCTACTGGTGGCCATCGATGGTGATAGTGGTGGCGATGGGTAGTGGTGACCCTTAAGACTAATATCATATTAGAATTATATATCAAATTACGGTAGATCAGTGATTTTTAGTTTTTGTCTCACTTTTATCCCATGTTGTTCCACCTATTTTGGTGGAACAAAAAGATACCCTTTTCGTCCCATCTTGTCCAAGTCTAGTCTTTAACTGTGTCCCATGTCGCACCAAACGGGGGACAATGAATTTTTGTCCTATCCCTGTCAGACTGTGATTAGGTAACGATGTTGCAAGGCAATTTGAGTGAACACTAACCCATGTCATGATCGAGACAGAGCAATTAGTTTGGAGAATATCAACTCAACCAACAACCTCTACCTCCTGTTCCATGCTCAACATAATCAAATTTTATTTTTTTTAAATAATAATAATTTATAGTAATAAAAACTGTTATTTATATCTAAAATCTTGTTTAAATACCATAGCATAAAATTGTGAGCAATAAAAAGAAATGATTCAAATTGTATCTAATATGGGGACTTATTTTCCTGGAGTTGTCAATACATATTAGTGAATGAATGCTTTGCTTTAATACAACATACAAACTCATTCCTAGTTCTACCCTACCACAAAATAATACACATCTTCATTTAAATATATGTTTCCGATTGTCGGCTTTCGTCCACAAGGGCCATCGTCAACATTTCCGTGCAGAACTGATCGTCCGGGTTAATCCATAATGCCTGCTCTTATCATATCATATGAAATCAAACCAATTACTACTTGCAAATACAAAACAACAATGATATATATATATATATATATATATATATATATATATATATATATATATATATATATATATATATAGACGGAGGTTCAAAGGAAAACCTCAAAAAAACGGAAAACTGAAGAACACTCTGGTAGCCTTCCATCTGGACGGTATGCATTTGTGCATACAAGTAATTATGTTGTTTTTTTGGTTTTTATGTGTGCATATTGCACGTGTGCATGTTACAAATTACTTGTATGCACAAATGCATACCGTCCAGATGAAGGGCTATAGGGAGAGGTTCATTTGATAAATGGTAAATATATGAGAAATAGAGAAGTAATCTTAGTCATTCATCTGGTCAACATTTGCGGCTTTGACCGCGAAACACCGGATAATTCCTTGTGTGGTCTATAGAAGGTAGAGGGGTAATTTCGTAAAATACACGGGATGAGTTCATATATGAATCTGTATGAATCACAAAGATTCATATATGAATCTGTTAATTAGTTCAACTGATTCATATATGAATTTTTGTGATTCATACAGATTCATATATGAATCACAAAGATTCATATATGAATCTGTATGAATCTGTTAGTTAGTTCAATTGATTCATATATGAATCACAAAGGTTCATATATGAATCAGTTAAAAGAGTTCTGTTCATATATGAACATATAGTTCATATGTGAATTATACATGTTCATATATGAACACAGCCCGTGTGTTTTGTAAATTTATGAAATTGTCCTTCTATTTTTGGGATAGCGTAACTTTTGACCGGTCAAAGCCGCAACTTTTGACCGGTCAAAGCCGCAACTTTTGACCGGTCAAAGCCGCAACTTTTGACCGGTCAAAGCCGCAACTTTTGACCGGTCAAAGCCGCAACTTTTGACCGGTCAAAGCCGCAATATTTGACTAGTCAAATCCGATCTTGACCATATGAATGGCTAGGATTACTTCTCTATTTCTCATATATTTACCATTTCTCAAATGAACCAAACACTATATATATATATATATATATCATTACTACAATTCTTCTCAACTTACCTTATGATAGCATGTAATTGCAGCAGTATAATTATCCTGTCAAAAACACAATTTTCAAAATTGGATCCAATCAAAATAGAGGTCAGGTCTACATAAATCACATCCCCCAGACCTTGCTTTCTAGTGGGATATACTGGATCCGTTTGGTTATCTTTCTGGAACCCATGTGATGTATTAAATCCAGATAGCTAAATGAGTCGACTGGCATCCTGGACTATATAACCAAACCAAACTAACCGAGCCCTGTATATCCCACCTGATGTGGAGTCTCTCTTTTTTTTCTTTTTCTTTTTTTTTGGGGGGGGGGGGGTAGAGAGTTAAATGTAGACAGAGTAAAGTGACTGTGTCCGTGATTAAGACCCTCAGCTTGTGCAAAAGAGAGAAATGCATATAAAATAACAATTTGAAAAGCTAGTTATATACGCAGAAACCTATAATTTAGTAAGGCCACAATGTTACCTGCAGATGGTATGTGTATGCTAAACCAGCATATGTGCTTAAGCTTCTCGTCGACAGTGCAAGGGCCTTCTCGTAATATGTGATTGCTTCACTGTACCTCCTGTTACAAAAATATTACCACAATAATAAGTTCAACAGTCAAACCCTAAAAGTTAGAAAAGAAAAAGCACACATACTTCAATTTTCTCAAGGAATGAGCAAGATTAACCACAGTTGATTCCCACATTTCATTTAATGGTGATGGCATGTGAGCCAAGGTCTTTTCGAACCACCATACTGCCTTTTTATACCTACAAAGTGTTGCATTAGTTTGCTAGTTAATAAAGGAAGAGGATAAATATATATGATGGCTATCAAACATCCAATTACTAAGAGCCTAATTAAAGAAAAAAGAGATAAAGGATGCTCACTGTTTCATATGATAAGCGACAACTCCTAGTTCATTATATACAAGTGGATCCGAAGGGCATATGGCCTTTGCCTGCATGAAAAACTGAAGCGGTACCAAATAAGAACTCATATTAGGTTCTCCATCATCCAAAAACCCACACGCAAAGTGATGAAGATTATTATAGGCATTAATTGACAATGTTATATAGTACCTGATCAGCAAGTTTGAAGCTGTGTGTACGCATGTACTCCATTCCGATATACAAAGTAGGTAAGTGACACCTATGATAAGTAAACATCAAGATTTAGCCTCTAACTGAAAATACATAATTCACATATGAATATATGATGATGCAAGTCAAGACCACAAAGGCATGATCTAACAGTTTCACATATTATGTTCTCCTTTCAAGTCACAGAGAAGCAAGGATTCGCACATTTACACCAAATAACAACCAGTACAGTTCTACTTAGCAACAATCACCACATCTAAAATACCCACAAGCAAGAGCAGCGTTTACTTTCACACGAAAGAAAGGAATTAAGAAAAGTTGCATTACCCAGGAAATAAACGAGCAGCCGTGCGATAACCTGACATAGCTTGGTCACCCTCTTCTTTGGCTGCATAAGCATTTCCATAGCCTATCCAACCAGGAGCAAACGTTCCATCTAGGCTAGTGGCCTTGCTGTCAAAGAAAAAGATAGCCAGTGTCATTAAACTGACTACATATTAACTGGTTATAAAAAAAAATCAAATAAAACATCCATCCAACTAATAGTCAAAGCAAATGGCACCAAAAGAGGTGCAAAGCTTAATTCACAGCTAGCATTTGGTATCCTGCATGACAACTGAAGAGAAAATAAAAAGTTTTAGCCTGACCATCCAAAAGAGAGGGCCATAGGTAGACAGGTACTAGGTAACAACTAATTCCTTCTATGATTCTTGTCCAGTAAGTAAGCAATGAACTCATGACGGTTCATTGGCCAAATTTTCATCATAGACACAAAAGTTTGCTCATTAGTTGAGAGGGGGAATACAACACAAAGATGAACATATTAGCATTCAGCATTAAAAAAAAACACTATATATTACCTGAAATAACGACGTGACTGATCATACTTCTTGATACAATAGTAGTAGCAACCAACAGCAAACCATGATATCGCCCTTGTGGAAAACAAATGATAGCAAAAAGCACCAGTGAGTCATTTTTTCACAACTGTCCTATATCTATAATAAAAAAGAGACATGATTATAGCATCGCGACCGTTACCAGCACATGTAATTAAAAATGCCTCCGCTTCTATATTAATATAAAAGTACCCTAAAACAGAAATTAATGAATTTAAATGCTTGTCGTGCTCAAACTGATTACAAGTTTGACAGTCAGGTGTAACATCATTTGCAAGCAATTCAAGTGAACTTAACTAGAAGTAATACAAAATTTCAGCATAGATCATTCATTAGAGATGTAATGATAGGGAATTTGTGGAGGTGTGGGATGAGGGTAGTAGTTCTTCTCCTTACGTTTTCAATGCCCTTGTTCAATCCTTTATCATGTTGTTTAACATGCACACTAGCTCTAACTGCGCTATTTGCTCTTCATTTAAGTGTTCTTAACTTATTTTCTTTTCTTTTTTTGACGTGTTTTCAGGATAGCTTAAGATTTCCAAAAAAATTGCAAAAACTTTTTTGCAAAGATTATTTTTTCGCAAGTAGGATTTCTTCACAGAAACAACCTCTCTACCTCCAGGGGTAGAGGAATGATCGGCATACATCTTCCCATCCCTGGATCCTTCTCATGTCGGATTTACTAGGTTCGTTTGGTTTGGATTAATGCATTTTAAATATATATTAAGATCACCATAACGTATTCTAAAGAAATCCTTCCATTAATGTCCTTATCCTGATACTAAATCCTAATATAGCTGCACTTTTATAGCTACTCTATAATGAACAGAATTTCATTGGTGTATATAATATCACCTTAGCTTCAATTTTTCCCTGTAGCTGATATATTCATATATTTGCTCCTTGTAAACTTTCTCTAAAATGCAAGTGATGGACTTATGGCCATGAAAATCTTATTAGCATTTAAGACAAATTTGCAAGAAACATATACTTCCATAAATTATAACCTGAAAAAATAAAGAAAAATGATGTACATGGTGAACCCAACAAGCATACAAATGTTTTCTTACTTTTGAGGATAGTCCTTGACTAAGTTGCAAGCCATAAGATAGAGTTCATTTGAGTGCCCAAGCTCCATTGCGGCTGCTATATGAACCATGGTACTTTTGAGATGGAATGGATCCTTCTCAAGCAATCTGCCAAACCATGATGCAAATATTCAAGAACCATTAGATCAAATATATCAGGTACATTAGTTAGATCCTTTTTCTCTCAAATACTGGTCAACTTACATTGAAGTCAATTCAAAGCATTTCTGATATTCACCACATTGATGGTAGTATTCAGCTTTGCAGGCCAAAAGATCTGTGTTGTTTTTTAGTGTACAAATCAAGTTCTGGTTTGACGGTTTTACGCTAATATCTTCTTTCTCAAGTTCGTTGAATTTCTCTTCAACAACACTTGCTTTATCATACTGAACAAAAAAAACATGAGAATGAGAATGAGGAGTGAAATCACAAGATAAGACGACACTGTATTAGAAAGCGAAATATGTTTCACTTGTACACAACAAATATCGCATAAGAATTCTCAATTTACAGATACCTTTTTTATTAAACATGAATAGAATGAAGAAAGCCAGCCATCTTCTTGAGCAAACTGCAGAGATGAAAGAAGACTTTTCTCTGAAATTGAATAACAAATCAAACAATGACATGGTGACCACTGTGAAAATAAACAATGTATTCATGCAAAATAAATATAAATGAATGTTTAGATGCATACAGCCTTTTCTAGGGAGATACAATGAAACATTTACAAAAATCAGATGGCATGAGTAGGATGACATCAAGATAAATTATCTCAAATCAAGTGCAAATGAGCTACCTTCTTCACATGTTAGCATGTGATTCTCGGTAAGGCATTCCAGGGCCTGAAACAAAAAAGAAAGCACAAAGAAATATAAGTACTTCAGAATACATTGTATAAAAGTGGAACATATCAAACAGCCAAGTCCTGACATAGGAAACCAAGCTAACATTCAACACAAACAACAGCATCATGTTGGAGAAGGGATAAACAAACTTTTCAAAGCATATAGCTGTAACATGTAAGCAAACTCTCGAGACATAGAAAGGTATGGTATTAAGAAAATGCTAAAAAAAATCCATCCCTTGCTAGGGTACAGGTTGCTTGGGACAACTAAAACTCTAGCCAGGCATAAAGATGGCACATGGTATCCACAGGTGTCAAAACAGTGATGATGTTGAATGGTAAGTAACTAACTAGTAGTAAACAAGAAAGATGATGATGACACTAATGAAAATAATTGCACAAAGTTGTAATTGCCCATGGTAGTGCTTACCTCATAGCATAAAGGATCAGCTTTAATCGCAGCCTTGTACCTAGAGCATCATAAGTAGAGTAAGATCTTCTAGATTAAACAGTTACTCTCCAAGGAGATAATGGACTCAATAAAAAGACAAGAAAAAATGTTGGTACATCGAATTTTGATTTTCAACAATTTGCAACTTTACCCCTGGTTTTGCTGCAACATTTAATCCTCTCAGGTATAATGTATCATTACGCTAGATATATATGTAAGAACAATCTTAAAATCCTAGAAGGTGAAACAAATAAAGAAGCAAGAGCATGGATTTATCAAGATTGTATTCTCGTGAAGTTAATTATTCGATTATAACTATATCCTCGAGGCATGTAACACAGAATGGCTGAGGCACACATGGATTTCAATACATTACAAATTCAACTGTAACCCTTTATCCCCTGTTTCACTATTGTGTTCCTCCACCCCCCCCCTCTCTCCAATAACATAAATGATAAAACACAACTTGGAGATTATATCATATTCTCCAAAACCCAAAAGTCTTTCCTATCTTCACTTGAAAAAATGTTTGTTACAACCATCAAGGATTACTAGATCTCATCTCTTGTACAGGCATTTATTAGCATATACAAAGGTAATGACTCAGCTGAAGCATCCTGATAAAAGAAGTAACTACTATTTTCAGTCTTTAATAAGATGGCATCACTTCAAACCAATACCATTTTTCTTTCAAATATCAAACATTGCAACTCTTCCAAGGGTCCTGCAGGACAACCGTGACTTATACATGAAATTAAGCCAAATATATCTCTCTACTAGGTTTAATAATTTGTACAAGACTACAAGCAAAGTCATATCAAAACAAAATTGTGATATTTTGCATCCACATTGCAACATATGTTGAAACTAACCACTGTCGCGCCTGAGAACGGTTCTCCAGAGCTTCATATGCCTTGCCTCTAAGAAAACATATTGCTGACGATATCTGTGATACGATAGATGTATGAGTTAACTAGCAATACATTTTATGAGCAAGAAAAAATTAATAAAAGAACAAGAGGTGAAGAGAATGTAGATATAAGATTTTTAAGTTGTTCTACTCGTAAAAATCATCAAAAAAACTAAAAAGAAAGACAGCAATTTTGTGCTGAAAAGGAATTACAATGAAAAGATCAAACTATTGCCATGAGCCAGGGACGGAGCTACTCTTGTGGCCACGGTGGCACGTGCCACCGTATCATTTCTCCGGCGAAGGGTAAAAAAATTTAGGTTCATGAAAGGTGCAACCATATCGTTTTGGAAGGTGCTACCGTATTATTTCGAAAACTTCAAGAAGGTGCAACCATACCCCGTAATCAACCAAAAAACAAAAAAACCTTTCTAAATCAACCAAAAAACTCTTGAAATAAATCAAAAAAATCGAAAAAATCCCTCGGAATCGATAAAAAAACCTAAAAACCCCTCGAAATCAAGCAAAAAACTTTAAGAAATCCCTCAAAATGGTGGAATGAGAATAAAAACACATCAAGAAATATTGAACATTAAAAAGATGAAGACATGTCTATAAAATCCGTACTTTTTGTAATTATTTTTTGTTTATATTTTATGGTGCCACCGTATGAAAAAAATTCTAGATCCGTCTCTGCCATGAGCAATATAAAATACTTAAGCAATAATGCATGACATTAAAAAGATTTTTTTGAATTAATGGGACATTAAAAATATTAGAACACTCGTTCCTAGCTTGCTTCCTCCTTTTTCTCTCATGCCTAAAGAAGCATGTATCATTAATTTTCTGATCAATATAATCAATACAGGTAGCTAATTCTGTAGATATTATGGGAAACTAAGTTCATGATATCAATTTAGTCTACACATCTTTACTATAGATAACTAGCATAGATACCATTGACTGAAAACTCAATAAACAATACTGGAGGAAGAAAACCTTTGGCATGTTTACATCACAATAAACAACTAAAGCAAAGGAATCAGGGCTCATACCAAATAAGGAAAACACATACAATATAATACACCCATGCTAAGTGAAGGCCGACCCTAATACCAAGACACTTCTACGTGACAAACTGCGGAAAGTGCTGCAGAAAATTGCAGTGGTTTCTTCTAGGACAGTGCAATCTTAAATCAAAAAGCTTGTCTCCATCAATTATTCCCCTTTCCATTTTTAAAGGTCTTCGAAACTTTGAAACAGAACAATACATTAATAAATTTTCAATATTCATTGAAATTATTTGGTATATCACTTCCCAAAACCGAATAAGATTGAAAGATATGCACTTAAAATTAGAGTGAACTGCAAATAGAAAAATTACATTAATTTCACGATCTTCACTGTCTTTATCCAGGTACATAACATTAGAATCCTTGGTATCACTAAAATTTCCATGTTCATCGACCTTAGCTTCTCCAAGCATCAGCAAACACTGATCCCACTCCTTCAGTTCCTCCTGATCAAACACATTCGAAATAATCAATAATGATCATACAACCACTACCACAAAAGCACTGCCATAGACAATACTTTGCTCATGGTCTTGATTAGTGCGAAAAGTTGAAATGTTGGCATCCAATTTTGCAACAGAACGAGACAATGATCCAAAAGAATCACATCTTCAGTTTTGAAGTCTAAAAACAACAAATAAATAAAACTCGGTAAGAAATTCAGACTTGAAAAAAAAAGGAATTTATAGGTTCAAGAAGCACATCAGCTCGATGTTGTCTACCAGTAACTTACACAAAATACTTGAAATTTTGAATTTCTAGTAAAGTACACAAGAGTGAAAAACTTCTAAAGTAAAGAACAAATCACAACCGAACACGAAGTAAAATAAACTTGAATAAAACAAAAATATGATGAATTGGAGCAAGAAGAGGTTACTGACGAGACATTTGGCGGCGAGATAACGAAAACGAAGATCACGGAGGACAATCTGAGATGCATTGAGTAGGTGGAAAGCACGACGATAATGGCGACCAAGAAATAGGGCTTGTGCTTGCATATAGATATCGGCGGGATCGGAAGTGAAGGCGACGACCTTATCGGCGAAGAAGATCGCCGACGAGTACAGATGCTTGCTGACGCAATCTCTGACGACTCCTCTCAACCTCTCGATTTCTTCTTCCCTCATCTTCTTCTTCTTCTCCCAACTTCCAATTTCAAAATTTTCAAATCTTGAGAGAGGGTTTGGGGAAGTGAGTGAGTGTTTATGCAGACGGAAAAAAAAGCGGGAGGCGAAATTCTTGGTTTTGAGGGTAAGGTCCATTAAGTATTTTGGGCCGTTTGGCCCATCTATCACATATTGGGCCATTCAATGATCAATCCCGTCTTTTAATTAAAAAGAAGAGTAAACTACAATTTTGGTCCCTGTGGTTCAAAAACTGCAATTATCGGTCCATGGTTTGCATTTTGCTTTGAAAATGGTCTCTCATTGTTAACTCCGTTAAAAAACTCAGTTAAGGTAGGAGTACTTTTGTCTTTTTATCTTTTTTTGTCTTTTACTCCTAATTATTATATATAATATTCTAATGTGAAAATTGCATCAAAATAAAATCAACTTTCACCATATTCCTATTTTGGGGAACTAACTTTAAAAGTTATCATTTAAGGGTCTTGATTACCTGTTTAGCAGGTAACCGGTTATCTTAATGTAAAATTATTAATTAAAAAATATTAAATACTTATTATAGAGGGGACACATCATCAACAATTAAAATAAAATATAAAATCAAATAAAGAAGATATCTAGTACAAATAACAAAACATTTGGTACATGTCTTAAAAGCTTCAAAAAAACAAAAACCCCACTTCACCTAGCATCTTCATCTTCATCATTTGAATCCCCTCCAACTCCACCTTAAAATCAAAAAGTAATTGACAGCTAAAATTTTCAAATGGCCGCCACTAAGAATCAAAATCCATTCCAACCTCACTTTTCTTATGTACAATCAAACAAATCAATAAACCTCCCTTCTAAAATGAAAACTATAAATGGCGGGTGTGGATGTGGTTGGCACCAAACTTATGGCAATCCACCGTAGAACCCTAAATCCCACACCTCTTTCCGTATCCCAATCCCTATCCCAACTCAACCTTCAATACCTATCTCCCCGATTCAATCTTCCATATGGAAGCAGGACGTAAATGGATGGGGGGAAGATTGAATCGGGTATTGAAGATTGGGATATGAAAAGGGGTGTGGGATTTAACGAATAATTCAAAAAATTCAACGAATAAAACACCCGGTAGCAAAGCCCCTGCGCCTCAATAAGCTGACTTCCCACGAGCAACATTTATTTTCTCCTAAATACTCTCGACAGAAGCCAGCAAAGGAGCAACAAAGTTATCCAAACAATATTTCAAATCAAGCAGTATAGGATCACTCTTAAACTGATATCGAAACTTCTTAAACAACGAGTTAATAGCAGATCATTCTTTATAATGACCTCGACAACCCTATTCATCAACACAATGTCGTCCTCTAACTTCCTTCTTGTAACACCCATATTTTTGCCTTGAAAAATGTTACGTAATCTAAACAATTCCTCTAAAAATACTCCAAAATAACGGTTAAATTAAAACCGTTTACAGCGGAAGACTTTAAATTAATAAATATGTAACTCATATGCTAACCCGTCCCATACCGAGCTGCATTACAAAATTTATCCAACATAAATACTAAACCTTAATGGATAGAGAAAGTATCTATGTGCACCATTTTCCTTTTTCCAACCTTGAAACTTCTGTCCTTGAGATGCATACTATAGTCAACTTAAAAAGTTCAGTGAGTTCATGGTTTACGTGAATAAAATCATTTCACATTTCACATGTCAACTTGTAAACTCTGTATCAAATAGTATGCATTTTCTGAAAACATGCAGCGCTGAAAACAATTGAGATCTCATAAATTTCTGGTCGGGTATGGGTCATTTTGTCACTGACACGTCCTGGGTTGAACTTTCTGTTTTGTTCTATCACCCACTTGTCTGGGTCATGCCACTTGTCCGTGACTTACTGGTCAAATGTCCATCCCTTGAAACTTATCATAAAACTGTCGTATAAAATGACATGCTATAATTGTTTAAAAACAATTAATCATAAAGCATGCAACTGATCATAAATAACATACATGTAAAATATACCGTAGCATGTATGAAAACTGAAACATCGTGCATTTATACACATAACCATACAAATCATATAATGCTCAAAATAAATTTGTACGTATGTATGCATCCCAGTGTAAGTCTCATGAAGACTCATCTGTCCGTGTAGATCGACTATTGATAACTCTTAACTGAACACCTACACATTTAATGTCACCATATCAATTAATGGCTTAATTTCTCTAATAGTCAACAAAAGTCAATTATGGTCAAACTTGACCCGACCTAAAGTCAAACTCGAAACCCGAGTATCTTAATATATCTCAAAATTTTCCATTTGATCTTATCGTTAAATTCCTCGTGGGTCAAACAAGGTAAAAGTCAACCCTACATCAACTCGGTCAACCTCGACTAACTTTAGTCAAACCTCAAGTCTAAAACTTGATAACGTCCCAAGACGTCAAATAACCACCGTGTAACTATATAAATTTTCCACTCGGAATTAAAGCGTCTTAATATTATTTAAACCCAAATACGACACATTTTAATCCCATCATTAAATCAATAATGAAATGATCTATTTTAGTCATCCCCTTAGAAAATAGATAGTTAAAATACCAAGTCCCAATATAGACCATTTTGGTAATTTTATAAAAGTCAAATACCCAAGTATTACTTAAAGTACCAACCCTTTAATAAGAGGGGTATTTTAGAAATTCCATAATCGCCTTTACTTAAAACCGAGTCAAAATTACATTTTATAAAGTCCAACGACCTCTCTAAAACTTATAGAAAAATTATCACCACTTAACACGAATTTTCAGTAATAATAATAAATTTCCAATACTTTAAAAAGGACAAATAAAATCATTAGACTATTGATAAAACATTGTTCTTTCAAACTAGAGATTGTGGGTTCAAACCCAACTCCATACAACTCCTTTTCTTTTTAAATAAATAAAAAAATAACAAGAGAATCCTTGGCTACAACTTTTCAAGCTTTCGAGCTCGATTTTGACTCGTTTCTTGTCATTTTTCCTTCGTTCTTGTTGAACAACGTTAGTAACATTTTTACCAACATTTTGTCATAAAGAACATAGATTTTCATCACATAACAAGTTACATCTTTTCATTTAAAGTTAGGTTTTTAAAACTAAAACCTAATAACTTTGAATACCAAATCGACCAATCAAAACGTAAATATAAAATATAAGATTAGTGGGTCGATAGAAAACTTCAAAATGAAGCTATTGACATAAAAACTACGAAATTTGGTTAAGGATTCTTACCATAATCGAAGAAAACCGAACCTCCATATCAATGGTCTCTTCCTTCTATCTCTCTCTAAAACTCTTTCCATCTCTTTATCTAAAACTCTCAACTTTTTGCAAGTAAAATTAAAGTAATTCACTATAATGGATATATGAACTCATTTATACTCCAAATATGATGATAAAGTGAAAAAATAAAAATAAAAAAATTATCAAGGCCATACTCTTCCAAATTCACGGCCATACCTCCCATGTCTCCAAAGTCCAAATCACTATTTTCTTTTGCAAGTAACTTGGAAATGAATTGAGGGATATAGTATGGACATGGCCAAACCCCCACGTGGTGAATATACTATTCACCATAAAAAAATCAGATTTTCTGATATATATATATATATATGGTGAAAAGCAAGATAGTATGGTCATGGTCAAACCCCCACGTGGTGAATATACTATTCACCCTAAAAAAATCAGATTTTCTGATTTTATAAATAAAACAGTCTCTCAAGTTTGGATCATTTAGTGTTTTGCCCTCTTAACTTTACAAAATTTACGGTTTACCCCCGGTTGACATATAGTTAAAATTTCCGATACAAGTGAATATCAACCCTTTTATTCACTTATCTTTTTCATTAAATTGTAGAATTGACCATTCAAAACTACATTATTCACACTTTTGGTCTAATAAAATAAAAACTCATTTCCTTTCCTTTTCTTTCCATATTTATTTATTTACCCCATTTTAGGGTGTTACACTTCTCTTTTTTAATTAATAATTCTATTGGCATTTACCTAAAGCCACATCATCACTAGTAGGTCATAAGGTAAATCAAGCCCTTACATATATCTAAGGTTTGGTTTAGACCCCAAAACGATTACTTTTAAAGTTGGTTCCCCAAAATAGGAATTAGGTGAAAGTTGGTTCCATTTTGATGCAATTTTCCCTATTCTAATTATGATTAATATAATCTCTCTCTCACACACACATATATAAATACACACGATTAAAGTCGACCATCTTCTTCCGTGAGCTTCACCAACGATTTTCTCCAGCTATTGTTTCCGATGATCTTCTCCGGCCGGAATCAAAACCTTAACCTAAATCAAACCTAAAATCCAAATCTTTTTATATAACAATTTGGTTGGGATTTAGACCAGGTGTGAGGGTGGTCACGGTGGTTGACTTCGGCGACTATAACCAAAAATGAGGGTGGCGACAACGGTGGAGAGAGACGTGGTCACCATCACTTCCCATTGAAGCCGCATTCAAGTCGCTATAGGCTACTGTGTTTTAGAAGGCATCTTACGCAATTTCAATTTCCTTCTTTCCCTTGCACATGGACCTCATGTGTGTGGAAAAAAGTGGGATGGTGGTTAATTCCATCAAAAGGGAGATATGGTTTTTCTTTCATAAAAAAACCAATTTTCATACTGCAACTCTCCCTCACTCTCTCTACTAAAAATGATTATAGAGATAGGAATTTATATTAGACGAAAGCTTCGTTTTCGATTCGATTCTCCATTGTATTTTTCGTTCCAAGCATTGTACTCAACATTATGGTAGTGAACTTCTCATTTATCTCCTCCACACGTGGTTTTCCCCGTTTTGGGTTTTCCACGTAAATTCGGTGTCGTCTTTTCTTCGTTTATTTTCTGCATTTGTTTTACATATGTGTGTTGGTGTTACGATTATTTGGGTTATTTGTGTTAGAAAGTAAAGATGATGATTGAAAGAGGTGACGAATATGCTGAAGGCTTGATAACTTCGTATATCGATTAAGAGAAAAGTAAACGTACAATATGAATGTAAAGAACAACTTAACCTAGACTAAAGAATACAAGAGAATATATACACAGACTATATGGGCCCATGGGCGTGGGCTGGGCCTTATACATTTATATACACTAACATCCCCCCTCAAACTCAATCGGGAGAAGAATGAGTCAGATGGAGTTTGAAAACTAGATCTCGAAACCGTCCTGGTAGATGAGCTTTAGTGAAAATGTCGGTCGGTTGATCAATAGTGGAAATAGGAAGAAGTTGAATAGTCTGACGAGTCACGTGTTGATGAACAAAGTGACAGTCAATTTCAATATGCTTCGTTCGCTCGTGAAAAACGTCATTGTGAGCGATCTGAAGAGCACTGTTGTTGTCACACCACAAAGGAGTTGGAGAATGTTGAGGTGCCCCCATGTCAGAGAGTAGCCAGCGTAACCACACAAGTTCTTGAGCCGTATCAGCTAGTGCTCGATACTCAGCTTCAGTACTGGATCAAGCAGTCAGAGATTGTTTCTTGCTCCTCCAAGAGATGAGGGAGTCTCCAAGAAAGAAACAGTAGCCAGTAGTGGAACGATGGTCAGTAATGTCACTGTCCCAATCAGCATCAGAAAATCCTCGCAAAGTCAAGGAGGATGCAGATGAAAAATGAAGACCGTGAAACATGGTCCCCTTTAAATATCGAAGAATGCGAAGGACAACATCATAGTGATCTGAACAGGGTGCAGACATGAACTGACTGACTGTATGAACAACATAGGCAATGTTAGGACGGGTCACTGTCAGATAGACAATGGACCCTACTAGCTGTCGATACAGGGTAGGATCACGCAGAGGAGGTCCAACATTCGGAGCCAAATGAAGGTTGTGCTCAAGAGGAGTGGATGCAATTTTGTTATCAGTAAGCACAACTTTTGACAAGAGATCGGAGGTGTATTTGGCTTGACAAAGATAAATTCCCGAGGGATCTGATATCACCTCAAGACCAAGAAAATAGTGTAAAGCACCAAGGTCCTTCATCTCAAAACAGGAGTTGAGAGACGTCTTGAGATGAGCTATGCCAATAGAGTCACTGCCAGTAATAATCATATCATCCACATACAACAAAAGTAAGATTGTGCCAGCCTCAGTGGTCCGAGTAAACAGTCCTGAATCGTAGTTGTTGGGTGCGAAACCCAGAGAGATGACTATGGAACTGAACTTCTCAAACCAAGCTCGCGGATCTTGCTTGAGTCCATAAAGAGCCTTCCGAATACGACAAACATGACCTTGTGGAAGTCGAACGCCTGGAGGAGGTGTCATGTAGACTTCCTCAGATAAGCCACCGTTCAAGAAGGCATTCTTAACATCCATCTGAAAAATAGGCCATTGTTTTGTAGCTGCAATGGCTAGAAGACTGCGAACAAAAATGACTCGAGCAACAGGTGCAAATGTCTCATCATAATCAATACCGTACTCTTGATTGAAGCCCTTGGCCACAAGGCGAGCTTTGTACCGATCAATAGGCCCATTGGATTTTGTCTTGATTTTGAACACCCATTTGGAGCCAATGGGTGACTTGCCCGGTGGAAGAGGAACAGATTCCCATGCCTGGGCTTTGTCAATAGCTTGAAGTTCCTCATCCATAACTTTCTGCCAATCAGGGTTAGAGGAGGCTTCCTTGTAGGAAGTAGATTCGTGATTTGACAGCAGAGTAGCATAAACATGATAATCACGGAGATGAGAAGGAACTTGTCTTACCCAATCTGATCGTCTAACATTCTGAGATTGAGACGTTCCAGGAGCCAAAGACTCAGCAGGTACCTCAGATGTTGGTTGTGCAGATGAAGCAGATGATTGATGTTGATCAAGAAAACTAGAAGGGGCAGGCTGTGTAGGGGAAGGAGACTCTGAAGGGGAGGTAGATTCAGAAGGTGTTGGAATAACATGTGGAGGCGTTATGATGTCAGATTGGAGTGAGTCCAAAGAGACGGAAGCATCAGTGAAGAACGGAGTGGTGAAGCGACCGGTAAAGATAAGCAACCGGTATGGACCGATTTGGGGCGAGCGGTATGAAGCGACCAATAAAAGGTTTGCGACCGGAGTTCTTCCGGTTCTGCGACTAGGGTTTTGAAGGCGACGCTGGAAAAACGTACCTGTGCGGTTCAAAAAAGCGGCGACGACTCGAGTCTGATGATGGCAGCCGACTCGAGAGCGACAAAGGAAAATGAGGGCGGCGATGGCGGGGCGACGACGAGGGGGAGGCGACGGCGAGGCGAGAGTCGACTGTGGCTAGAGTCGACTGCGACGATGATGATTGACTACGGTATACAGGATTGAAGGAAAACAAACCTACAACTCTGATACCATGTTAGAAAGTAAAGATGATGATTAAAAGAGACGACGAATATGCTGAAGGCTTGATAACTTCGTATATCGATTAAGAGAAAAGTAAACGTACAATATGAATGTAAAGAACAACTTAACCTAGACTAAAGAATACAAGGGAATATATACACAGACTATATGGGCCTATGGGCGTGGGCTGGGCCTTATACATTTATATACACTAACAATTTGATCGTCGAAGTTTTCGGTAGATAATTCTCTTTTCCGCTTGAATCAATACGGTTCTCACTTGGATCATCGATTTTGGGTTGTGATCGGAACGTTTATGGTTCGATTTTTACAACAACCAGAAATGAGGGTGGCGGCGATGGTGTTTGTTTTTAATACCTCGATCTCCCATATGCCATATTTGGCGTCCAAAGGATGATGTTAAGAGTGTGTGTATATATATGTGAGGGTAAGGGTGTAAGAATGTTTATGTGTCTGATTATATATATATATATATTTTTTTTTTTTTTTTGTGTGTGACTATATAACATGTATTATGTGTGCAGTGTGTATGTTGCAACTTGCAAGTCTAGAAGTTGAGTTGGGGAAGAAAGGTTGGGTCGATGGAGAGTTGGTCGGAGTTGCAGGTTGGGACGGTGGGGAGTTGGTCAAAAAGGGAGGGGGACGAGCAGGGCTGGAGAGGTGATGTTGTCACCGGAGGATGGTGCCTGCCGGAGAAGACCGTCGGAGTTGTGTTGGTACTGTCCGTGTGCGTATGTATATATGGCATATATATATATATATATTAATATAATCATTAATATAAATTAGACTAAGTTACAATTTGGTCCCTCTAGTTTAAACAAAATTAAAAAACTTGTCATTTTAAAGAAAAAAGACAAAACTACCCCTAACCTTAACAGACAATTTTAACGGAGTTAGTGACCAGGGACGATTTTTAAAGCAAAATGCAAACCATGGGTCGACAATTGCAGTTTTTGAACCACGGGGCCAACTTTCTAAGAAAGTGGTAAACCACAGGGACCAAAACTGTAGTTTAATCTAAAAATAATGTTATATTTAAGAGCTGTTTGGTTGATTTTTCAACAAATTTTGTAAAAATAAATTTGTCGTTCTTCAATGTTTGTTTGTATCAGGGGTTATTTACTTACAACTTAATGAGCTTAATGGTCTGGACGACTTATTTGTTCAGCCATACATGAGTGTTTATTTACGGCTTAATCATTAAGTCATTAAGCTAAAATGGCTATATGGAGTAAGCCAAGACTCCTCACTTGTCCCTATTAAGCCATCCTAAACAAACCAATACCATAAATGCCCATAAATAATCCAACCCTCTCTTTTTGCCTCCCTCAAACCCATTGTTCTCTCGTCTCTCAAACAGACAAATTTATCTAGACAGACAACTTAACTCATACGGGGCTTAATGTAAACAAAAAGTAAACAACCTCTTAGGGGCCGTTTACCAAACGCTTACCCGGATAAGCGCTTACCAATAAAATTTAACACTGTCACTTACTTAGCGGGTAAGATTTTAGTCCACCAAAATGATATCGTATGCAACAATTTTCCCGAGAAGCGCTTACCGGTAAATCACTTACTTATCGGGTAAGATTTTAGTCCACCAAACGGTATCATATAGTATGCAACAATTTTCTCGATAAGCACTAACCGTGGTAAGAGTCTTCGTCATCACTTACCAGGGTAAAACTCTTGGTCCTTGCCTAAGCTCTTACCGGGTAAGATTATTGGTTATTGTCATCTTCATCCATAAGGTAATATGACTTGGTAAATGCTTACCCTGGTAAACGTTTGGTAAACGGCCCCTTAGACTATTAGTGAATGTGATTGTATTATATGAAGGTTATTTGAATAGGTAGGGATGAATCTTTATATTGTTTTATTAATTGTTTACCAAACAATAATCGGGTGAGTAGGACAATGATTGAATATATTACCCGTAAGAGGTATAACAAGGGTCGAATTTTACCCGATAAGTGAGTGTGAGACTCTTATCTGATTTACGCTTACCGGATATACAAGAGACGCTTGCCAATCTTACTAGTCATTTTAATGTCCATGAATCAAATCCTACCCACTTACCCACTAAAATAAGTGAGAGTATTTCCTTTTACGTTTTTACCCAACAAAATAAGTGAACGTAATGACTTTTATCCGTTGTTCTAAGTTGTGGCGTGTCGTAACTCAAGACTCGTGTTTGACACCACGTTAATTTGTGGCACACTGTCCAACGCGCGATTTTGTAACACGAAATATTTGATTGTTCTTACGTTTTTTTAGTGTCGTCCTTTTTAGGTTATAGTATATAACATAGTTTAAATTGTTTAATATTGTTTGATTTAATAAGTAGTAGTAGAATACGTATGTGTATATATATAATTATTTGTATAATATACACATTTGCCGTCATAAGTCACGACTTGAAAAATGTCGTGACCTTGCTGTAGATCCTAAGGGGCGTTTGGTCCGTACTTCGTAGAATGCAATTTGCTGGAATCGAAATCCATGAAATGAATTTGAATTTGAAATAATTGGAATGGAATTTGACCACGCATATAATTAGTATGAATTGGAATGGAACCTCTCAAAAGAATTAGAATCTCCATATTATTTATTTTTTTTTGGGGGGGGGGGGTTGAGGGTGGCAAATGTGACGATGACATTAGTGGCATGGTGATATTGGTGGTGGGAGGTGGGTAGATGGGTGAGGGTAGCAGATGTGATGACGATAGTAGTAACATGGTGATATTTTTTTTTAGAACGATGGATTTTTATAAAAAAAAACTAGCAAGATGATAAAAAAGGATAAAACTACATAGAATGAAAGATAAAGTCTAGGAAGTTGAATTTTAAAAGGAGAATCCCAAAGCCATATATCATCCAAAAACGAGGTAAAAGCACCATCACCCACCTTTTCTTACAGAAAGAAAAAAGATCAATACCTTTATCATTTAGAGAGTTGTTAGGTCTGATTTTATAGTAATCATTGTATTTATAGGGCTTGGTCAAATATTGTGTTTAGTGTCATATTGTGTTATATTGACCAAGGGTATTTAAGTCCCTTTGGTCTTTGTGTCTTGAAAGAACTTTGAGACACACATTAATCAGATTACACTTTGCGCTTCCTTGTTACTTTCTCTCTCTAAAGATTTAGAGATTCTTGGACTCTCAATTGGTATCAGAGCGATCTAGATCTTGAGAGGATTGAGAGAAATCGTTTTTAGTTACTGAATTTGTAGATTAAGCAGAAAATTTGATTGATTTTCTTGATTTTTCAAGAAAATCTCGTTTTTTGCTTGATTCATCAAATTTGGATAGTTTTCTGGTTGAATTTGTGCAAATTTGATTTCTTTAGTTGAGTTTGTGATAATCGATCATACTTGATTCACATGTTTTTGCATAAAAACTATGATTTGATTCTCGATTTTGTGATTTTGTGATTTTTCTGAAAAACTCGTTAAACGTACTGTTTCATTCTAGATTTTTAGATTTTGTTGATTTTAATCGAGTTTGATAATCAAAAGGTGTTAGAAAGGTGTTTTCGACATTAAGTGTGTGTTTTTCATGCATAAATTTCTTGATTTGATTTGATTTGATCTTGCGAAAATTTGTAAGTTGTTGAAGTTTGCGCTTCATTCATATAAGTTTGCGCTTCATTCATATATCTTGCGCCTCATTCATATATTCATAATGCTTTGCGCCTCATTCATTCATATGTTTTTTGGTCTAACTCGTGTGTTAGTGAATTTTTCAGGTTTGCGGTTCACGTTGGAAACGCAAAGCTTCTAGGTTCTCGGTTCTAGTCTAATACGCAAACCATTAGTTTGCGTTTCACTCTGTATACGCAAAGTATACTTCGCGATTCTCTCTTCAATCGTAAAGTTCATCAAGCGCAAAGTTCTTCGTGCATCAAGTTTTCACTAAGCAAACGCAAAGTCTCAACACGCAAAGTCACAGTTTGCGTTTCTCAAAGCAAACGCAAAGTTCACTTTGCGGTTCTCTCTTCAAACGCAAACCTATAGTTTGCGCGTCTCCCTGACTTAGATTAAAAAAAAAGTCTGGGAATTTTTTTTTTGTCATCTATGGATTCTGCCAAGTTTGCTTTCCAAGCTCAGTTCTACAAAAATGACATCATGATGTCATTGGGTACAGAAACTCGTCCTCCGGTCCTAGTCGACGAAAATGAATTCACTCAATGGCAAGATAGGTTTCTGAACTTCATCGAGCGTCAAGCCAATGGAGAAAAACATGATGAAGTCTTTATATGAAGGATCTTTCATAAAGCCTAATAAAGAAACTCCTCCAACACCTGAAGAGGCTTCACAAATGAAAGTTGATCGAGAGCTGAAAGCTAATCTGATGTTTGCCTTACCAAACTTTGTCTACAACCGGGTTGATCATTGCAAGGATTATCCAAATCTGTTGTGGACACAATTGGAAAAGATAATGCTTGGTTCTTCAGTAGCTACTCAACTCAGGCATACACGCTACATGAATAATTTTGAAGAATTCAAAGCCAAGGACGGGGAGCCACTAAAGACTGTATTTGATCGTTTCTGTGCCGTCATCAATGATCTTCGAAAGATAAAGGTTGAAAAGACTGAGCTTGAATTAAATCTGAAGTTCCTCAACACATTGCAACCTGAATGGAATAAATCATGCCACAGATTGAGGAACGATGTCAGAATCTCCACTATGCAAATCCAAGAATTATACGAGATTCTAATGACTGATGAAAGCCTGGTGATAGAAAAGAAGGCCAAACTAGAGAAAAAGAACAAGAAGACAGTTGATCCGGTTGCTCTCCTCACGAAGCAAATGGCTGAACAAGTGTTGTCTGATAACGCTTACACCGGGTCAACTGAAGATGATGGCGAGACATTACAGAAAGCTATGATTCTCCTCTCTCAGCATTTCCATAAAAAGTTCCAACCAAGGTTGAGTTCCAACACTTCTTGCTTCACTTCTGGTCCTAAAGCAAAAGTACCCGAGCCAAAGACTGCTGCTTGCTACAACTGCGGGAAGCCGGGTCACATGCCAAAGGAGTGTAGAGCAAAGGTGGTCAGGGGTTCAACTTATTATAGAAAGAAAATGGAACTAGCTGAAAAGAGAGAGAACGGAACTGCTATGCTGGCCGAGGAAGAATTATGTCTGGATTATTCCGATGATGAAGCTTCAAACGTCGAGATCGCTCAGATGTGCTTAATCGGTGATGATCAGTCAGATGATTCTGAAACATATGAGGATGAGGTATATTCTGAGTTTGATTTTAACTTCATTACCTCTCAATTGAATATCATGATAACTGCTTTATCTTATCTACGTTCAAAACTCTTATCTGAAAAGAATTTAAATTCCGAAAAGTCAGATTTGATTGACAAATTGAAAATTTCTTTGAAAGATGAAAAATCTATTTTAGAAAATACTAAAGACATCTTTCAAAAGAAATTGGATGATTTGAAAAATTCAAATAAGACTTATCTTGAATCTTTGTCGGCTATGACTAATTTAAAAGATGAATTTTCAGATAAAATAAATAAGTTAGAAGAAAAACTTTATCGAATAGACCAATCTGAACAAACAATTTATATGAACAAACCGAGGAGTGAAGAGGCTTTAAAACAAAGATGGGGACTTGGTTTTGAAAATCCTCATTGTTTAAACAATGCGATTGAAAAATCCCCAACTTTATATAAATACGATTATCTGACTCTTGCTCATCATGCTCCTCAATTTAAAATTGATTGGATGAATGAGAAACAAGTGTTAGAAATCGAAAATGAGAAAATGATGAATAACAAGAAAAATGAAATTCCTTTTGTTTATACAAGTGAAAATGCAAAATATTTCCTGAAAAATCAAGAAGAGGAAGAAGAGTTTTAAATGATATATCTCCTATCAAATCTTCAATGTCTGGTGATTTTATTGCTCCTTATGCACCTGATTCTGATAAAGGAAATATTTCTCCAATCATTTATGATTCGAAGAAATATACTCCTCCATTAGTATTAGAAGGAAAAATCATAGATCTTGAAGATCAGATAGAAGATCAAAATATTTTGAAGAAAATTGAATCTGATGTTATTCTTTCTTTCATGACGTCCAGTCTTGAAAAAAAATTATTTTTTCAAAAATCAGATTCTATTTCTAGCCTATCTTCTGATTCTAAGAAAAATAAAAAGGAAGTTTCAAATTTTAAAATAGTTTCTCAAAATTATTCAGACTCTGAGGCTAATTCAGATTTATTAGTTGATCAGATTGGTTGCTTAGATAAAATTATTTCTTCTGATTTAAATATTAAGTCTAAAATTCTTGATGATTCTTTTACGCTCAATGATCAATATTATAAACCTAAGCGTAAAAGAAGACGGTCAAAGAAGTCGAAGAAACATGATACAGTTCTTTCTGACAATTCTAATTCTTCAGATTCCATTCTTTCAGATAGGACTTTGAACCGGTCAAAGAAGCAAATCTGGAGAGCGAGGCGGACATCAAATGTTCCTATGACTGAGGAAGATAGATATGTAGACAATTGTTATAAAAGTGATTCATTTGCTTATTGTAATAAAATTTCAAAATACTCTATAAAGCAAATGTTTCAAATTTCCAAAAATGTCTCATATTCGTCTTCTAATTCTAGTTCAGATGATTATGCTTTCTCTTCTGATAATTGTGATTATTATTCTGATGATATTTCTCATGTTTCTCGTTTCAAATCTGCTCATTATTTCCCCACAATAACTGCAACTAACAAACAAAGGTCCAAATTTAAGTGGGTACCCAAATCTCAATCTGATTCTAAGTTGCAGGCATCTCATGTTAAGGGGGAGTAAGATAAAAAATGGTTTTTGAACACAGCAGTTCAAAACCCGGACTTCAATGTCAAGACTTTGGTTTCTGCGTACTTCAGCTCAGGACCCGTACTTCATAGACTACGACTTCTAAACAAATCAGTTTAGAACTCGTTCTTCAAAGCTTTTAAGCTTCTGACTATATGAGATACTGTGAGTACATCAATTTTAATTCCGCTGCATTTTATCTCTGATTATGATGTATTCCAGTTTTTCTCATTATTTTTCAATAATTTGAGCTTGTTCAACTTTTTCTTAATTTTGTATAACCCAATTTTTTTTTAATTTGAGACACAAATTATTTTTATAATGTGAAAGATGAAATAATTGAATTTTATTTTGTTCCAACTAAATATCAATTTGCCGAATTCTTTACATTTTGTCTTTTAGGAAAACTTTTTAACTTCGACATATTGAGTTTAAAAGTTTAAATCTTTACAAATTTTATTCTATAAAGTAAAGTTTTACATTTTTTCTTTCTTTTGAATAAAATATGTGTCTAGGATAAATTTTCAAGTTCTTTTGTTTATATTAAAGTTTTTATATGATCAAATTTCAAGTCTTACAAAAGTCGAAAAGTCAGCAACATGTTTGAAACTTTTATTACTGCTTTAAAGTTGTGTGATTCAGAATATTTATAGTTTACAATGCTTAGAAAATCTAAAAAGTCGGAATTTTGGATTGTAATGAAAATATGGGCTAAGCACTTAGACGTAAAACCTTGTGTTTGAGATGATTATTAAATTCTTATAAATCAGAAATCTCTAAGTTTAAAAGTTTGTACTTGTGACCTTTCTGGTTTGGGAAAGTAAGTTCCGTGGGATGCTCGTCATCTGGTCCCCTAAGGTCATTTGATCTGGGAGTGATCGAACCCAAATCCTTCTATAGAATCAGATCGAAAGTCATGTTCTACTGGTATGAATGGGTTTAGGATATGTCGATGTAGCCTTTCTGATCTGGGAAAGTAAGTTCCAAGGGGTGCTTGACACCTAGTCCCCTAAGGCCAACTGGTCTGGGAGTGGCTGACCCAAATCCTGCAATAGGCTCAGATAGAAAGTTACGTTTACGACATGTTCTTTACTTAATAAACTTTTTGATCAAAATATGCCAAAGTGCACGCACTTAAAAGATGCCAAATAGCACACTCATGTTAAATGCCAATGTGCACAATGCTAAAAGATGCCAATTAGCACACATCTCATGATACTTGGTGATATGTTTGAGTTGCGATAAATCTGTAAATTTATGAATATCTTAATTCTTGATGGCTTAGTGTGAGTACATGCAAAGTTCTCTATAATATTTTTAGAATTGCATTTTCTTGAAGATAATCGAAGATTCGCATGTGAGCACACTGAATAGATTGATGGAAGTTTTTGAAACTGAACATGTTTTAACTTGATATGCAATGAAACTTGTTCTTGTATCCAACAACATATGTTTGATTTCAAATGATTGATAAATCTGTGATATTTTACTAAGTAGACTTTTATTTGTTTAGTGTTTAAAATTTTATATGTTTAGTTATTTCAAAATTTACATTCAATATATTTTTCTTTCTACATTAATATTTGATCATTGTGTTCTCATAAATATATTTTAATGAGTTTATGCATTATTCAAGGGGGAGTGAACAAAGAGAATATTTTTCAAAGATTATATCTGTTTTTGAGGGGGAGTATCCGATTTTCCTTTATGAATGCTAACTCGAATTGTCATATCCAGTGCATTTGTGTAGGGGGAGTCAAAGGGTTTCAAAAGATAAACTTTGTCTAAGTTAGTTTTGCGCTTCCAGCATGACACGCAAACTTTGCTTTGCGCACCCTTCATGAAACGCAAACCTTGGTTTGCGCATCCAACATGAAGCGCAAACCTCCCTGTTTTCTCTGTTTCTTTGATTTTGCAGATCTTAAGTTGTCTCGTCTCCAACATTTGCATGACCAAGTTGATCATGATCATCAAGGTCATGAGGGGGAGAATTAAGAGATGTTAAGGAGATGATAAAGAGACAAAGAGCACAAATGTTTATCTGCTGATCAAGATTCGCTCAAAGATTCTATTCTCTCAGCTACAAATGATTCTTTTGTTGTTCCTTCTCCGAACACCACAGTTCATTCATGATCATTAAAAAGAGTTGTATCGTCTAGAGCTCAAGCAGGAAAGACATTTCAATCTGAAAGATGCTGAGAAGAATTTTTTTCTTTAAAAAGTCAGAAAGCTTCTTAAAGTCGCTTTGTTGGTCCGTGCTGTTATAGAAGATGTTTTTTTTAAGACCAAAGCGCCAATGATTACTAAGGGGGAGATTGTTAGGTCTGATTTTATAGTAATCATTGTATTTATAGGGCTTGGTCAAATACTGTGTTTAGTGTCATACTGTGTTGTATTGACCAAGGGTATTTAAGTCCCTTTGGTCTTTGTGTATTGAAAGAACTTTGAGACACACATTAATCAGATTACACTTTGCGCTTCCTTGTTACTTTCTCTCTCTACTTTCTCTCTCTAAAGATTTAGAGATTCTTGGACTCTCAAGAGTTGACCGGTTTTATAATAGAAACTCGTGTGGGGTTCGAAATTTGCCTAGACAAATGCGAACTGATTACACACTTCTCTTCATAATAGATTTAATAATTTTAACCTAAAGTTAGGGCTAACAACGGGTAGGGTATGGGTAAGGGTTAATCCGTTATTCAATCCATTTAAAATAGCGGAAAACGAAACGGGTAATTATCCATCTCATAAAACCCTTATCCGTATCCTACCCTACCCATTAAAAATAGCGGGTAACAAAACGGGTAATGGATAAATGGTAAAACAAAATTTCATTTTGAACTACAATTCAGATTGTTAAACTCAAACATATAAGTAAAACATAAGTTCATAAATATAGTTATTATTTTATATCTAATTTGTTGTAGTAAACAGTTAATTACTCTAAATATAATCATAGTATAACATTTTAAAAACAATTTAAAAAGTGTAAGACTAACACTTTTCGTTGTATTTATTTTTCTAAATTCGTCTTGTTTCTCATTTAATCAACATGAAATATTTTACTCGATAGATATAAAAATA
Source organism: Arctium minus (assembly GCA_954870635.1). Classification (NCBI taxonomy): domain Eukaryota; kingdom Viridiplantae; phylum Streptophyta; class Magnoliopsida; order Asterales; family Asteraceae; genus Arctium; species Arctium minus. The sequence continues at coordinate 8,507,326 of OX941080.1, forward strand.
AATTAAAGTACACGTTAATATACGACAACATTATTAAAAAAAAACATTAATAATTAACTTAATATAATTATGTATATATATACTAATATATATACTAATATTTAATTTTATATAATTATGCACATATATATATATATAGAGAGAGAGAGAGAGAGGGAGGATCAAATGAGAACAATAACTATTTAAAAGAATACGAGAACTAACAAAATCATTAGTGATTTTACATTAACGCGCAAAAAAAACCACGTTTACCTGAAGTCGCGGCCAAAGTCCCTTTTTTCGTGTGTTAATGTAAAATCACTAATGATATTGTTAGTTCTCGTGTTCTTTTAAATAGTTATTGTTCTCGTTTGAACCCGACTCTCTCTCTCTCTCTCTCTATATATATATATATATATTATATCGTAACAGGTAACGGGTAATGGATAACGAAAAACTGTTTATCCATATGGGGTCGTTCCTGATATTTTGGTGGCCCTGTGCAAAAAACTAGATGAGTTCTTAATATTTTTTTATTTAAATTATTTTGACTACATGTTAACATTTATTTGATAATAAATCGACGAATAACTTCTATTTAACTATGAACAAATTGTTTATCTTTTCTTCTTTCGATACTAAATTTTAATTTTTACTGTTATTATGTTAGTGTGGATTCAAAATTTATAGTTTCTTTTAAATGTTGGTGTTTTTTTAAATTTCATAACTCTTCTTATAAGGTGTCCGTAAGAGAGGTAGATTGTGAGAAATAACATGTATGTGAGTGAAAAAGCGTGTATGAATAACAATCCTCTTTATATAAAAATGATCAATCATTATGATAATTATGAAAACACAGATCAACAAAAACCTTTCATTAATCTATTGTCATTAAAAAACACTATATTAAATATTAAAAATGTTTCAAAAAAACATATAAAGAAAAAATCAATAAATGTTAAAACAACTATAAGTTCTATTAAATATTCAAAGAAAATTATAAATTATATCATTACAAAAACATTAAAAAATTAAAGTTATTCTAACATCTCTAACCGTTATTCTTAATTTTTCTAAAATAGATAATTTCAAGGAAAAAATATATTCAACTCAAAAAGTTATTCTATTTTAGTAATATTGACATTAGTTATATTATTAAAATCATAACACATTTAACCTTACTATTGGAAACAATTAAAACAAAATATCTTTATGTTAAAAAATAAGTTTTAAAAGTCTCTACTTTTTCTATTTTTTTCTTCTATTTTAACATAAACTTAAAATTAAAAACAGTCTAAATCCTTAAAACTAAAACTTTCAAAAAAATCCAATGAAAATAAAACTAAAGAATAAAAATAAGAATTAATAATTTTAGCATTTGAACATGAAAAGTAAATTATAAAAAGAACTTACTAAAAAAAGTTATATAATTTATTTATCCAACTAAAAAATTAGGGAAAAAATTAAAAATGTTTATATATTTAAGTTATCTTTAAAAAAAATTAAAAAAATCGTTTAAAATTTATATATTTAATTAGTTCCAACAAAAAAGAAAATTTTATATAACAAAACAAATCTAATCTTAAAAAACCCATCCAGGGTTTCAAACTTGGGATCTTCAAAATAGCCACTTACTTTTCATTACTTTGACATTGCGCTATGTGTGGCTTTGTTTAAGCTTTTACACTAATTAATTTGTATAGCAATATTAATACAAGTAAAAAATTAAAAATTATTCGGAGGCCCCCGACGATCGGAGGCCCTATGCGGTAGAACACCTTGGCACACCCCAAGAAACGGGCTTGTCCATATCCTACTCACTAAAATTTCGGGTAAACGGGTAATGGATAAGTGGATAAATGGATAATTTTTTTTATCCATACCCTTATTCAACGGGTCGAAACATAACGGGTAACGGGTTTACCCTTACCCATTGTCAGCCCTACCTAAAGTGCCTCATCATCCAACCAAAACCGCTTAACCACCAAATCCATTTAAAAAAACAAAGGACGGTTAAACGCCATAATGCTACCAATACCAAGCCCTCCGAACTTGAGACTAGCCATAACTTTTTTCCACGTGACCCAAGACATCTTCTTTTCATCCGCATCACCACCAATAAAGAACCTATTATGCAAAGATTTCAAATCTTTATCAACCGACCATAGTAACCTGGTGGTATTGGTAATTGTTCATCTATTTAAGTGTTTGTTTTAATAATATGGACGGTTTTGATACATGAGATTTTTTTAAAATATGTAATAAATGTTATTGCAAGCCGTTATTTGGATTGTTATGTATGTGATATGGAGTCATCGCAATAAAAGTGGTGTTTTTAAACCAAACTCCTTTTCAATATCCATCTTTTATCATATCAATGGCTAGCCAATTATATAACAGGTTTGAACTCATCTTAGCCAGATTGGTGCTCCAGTCCGAGAGGTTGATTATTGTTTGAATCCCTCATGTTTCTGCTTGAGTTTTCGTTCGTTTTTGGGGTTGTTCATGGATCTCGTATGCATGTTGACGAGTCTCGGGGGTGTTCGTTTTCTACTGTTTTGGGTTGGGTTTTTTTTCCCTATCTTTGGATGTTTCTTCTTTGCTTTGCTTTGCTGTTGATGTTTGTGGTTTCTATATCTTACGTACTTTACTGTTGTTTTTGACTCTTGTGCTTTGGCTTTGTTTTAATTTATATGGTTGTTAAAAGAACATGTAATAAATGAACAACTATTATTTATTTTATCAAATTACATAAAATGATCATCTTTAATCTTTATTAAAAATAAATGTCGAATAAAAAATGAATATTTACTAAACATTTTTTTAAAAATGCCTTGAAATGAAAATTGCAATCCGGTCCCACCCAAGTATTTGAAATTTTGATTGGTATCACGTTTTAAGCATAACGCACAATTCATCCTCCATTGTTGCCGACTCTGCTAAAAGTTTGAAGAGGATTCCGTCCCTCTTTTTGCAAATTCCATTTGTGGGTGTCTTTTTGTTCTTTGTTGATTCCTTCTTGTTCCTTGCTTTTTCATGATACCTGGTTCTTTTGGAGTTTTCTTAAAATTTGTTTCTAATAATAAAGGTTGGTTGCACGAGAAGTGTTCGACGAAATGCTTAAAAGAGAATTCCATCAAACTCAACTACGTTTGTTTTCGCAAGTTCTTTAAACATGGGATAATCTGATTTATATAACCATTTGATCCATGATCACACTTTATTTAGAAACTTTGTTGCCATATATATGTTTCTTTATTTATGTTCATTTTGACAATATAGAAAAACACTAATGTCTGACTTCTTGTGTTTTCATGGATTAGGATACACATCAAAATATGGAGCATGTTTTTCTTGAGCATCTTGGACGGCAACCTATGCAATGCCGGCTAAAACTAGTAGAAAGAGCAGGTACATAATACATTACCACTTTAAATTATCCCATTTTATTGATTCTAGAAAAAAAAAACTCCACTATTTAAACAAATTTTCTATAAATTTTGTCTCACATACATCAACATCAGATGTCTTTTACTATATTTTCAATGCTATGATTTAACCTAATAAAAGGTCCAAATAGCAACACCCACTAAACGTTTGGACTAGAGCGTCCAAATCCAATGAATTATCGATGATACATCAATAGAAAGATGACAAAAAAATTCCACTCTTTAAACATGGTTTTTGAGTAGTATTGGTAAACAAAAATGTTTGGAAAAATACAAAGAAAAGATGCCCTTCCTTCCATGTAATCCAACCTTTTGTTTCCTTTAAAATATGGAAAGTCAATCTTAGTTGCCAAACTCTTGATAAGGAAATGCATACAAATCTCACTTTGCAGTCCTTATTAATAAATCTGACTTTCAGGTGGAATAAAAATAAAAGTGTGTCCCCTGAAATAATTCCGACCATTGACCCTAAATAATATATAAACTAGTTGTGTATCTGTGTGATATACTGTTGAATATAAGATTTTATTACAAGTTGATGATAAATTTATGTAATTCTGCATTAAAAGAATCCAATATCTATGTTTAAACAAAATAGAAATTACAATAATTTGTAATCGTACACATTTGTAATATTTTTTTTGAAACCAAAGCATTGAACTCCTTTAACGGGCATGAAGGACAATTCACCGTCTGTTTCTCCTCTTATTTTAGCCACGAATTCATCACAACCCATAACTCATTGCATTAGTGATCTGTACCTAATGCTTAAGTGATGTTATATTTATTGAAATTTAAGAGTTTTAGGGGATGTTTTGGTTAAAGGTATCAAGTAGTAATTGATGGAACCGAAAATAAAATAATTATTTGGTTTTATCTATATCTATACTATATTATAAAACACGGATAAAAAACTCTTAAATACAAATTATTAGACACAAGGTACCATCATTTTATGCAAAATTTTAAAAATCTCTTAATTTACAAGTTTCAAAACACAAGATACATATTACTACTGCAAACTTCTAACACCCACCAATTTAGTATGTGCAGGACCTTCCTTTTATGCAAACATTTTCATGTATCACTATTAATTAATATATTATATTACTATAATTTTGTTTTAATTATATTATTAAATATGTAATTGGTTATTTTTTCTAGATGTCATTAAAATATATAAGATAATCATTAAATTCTAACAAAATACTTAATTTTTTTATATAAAAAACATTATATTATTAAGCCTAAATTAAACAAATTTATAAAAAAACATTACCACTTTCTCAAAACCATCCAAAATCGTACTGTAAATCGACAAAAAAAATAAAATGAAACATTAAAATCGTGATGTATCTCGCTGCATTGTACGAGTACGCTTCTAGTATAATATAATAGGCTCATTCCCCCATGTGCCTAAAATTTTAAACTCGGTCTCTGTCTGAACCAAACAACCCCTTAAATATTTTCTAAGATCCCTCCCTTGACAAGAGGTTGATCATCATGAATTTGTTTAGAACAAGTTAACATGTCATTAAATTGTATTTTAATGTTTGACTAATTTCCTTGCCTACTTTTGTCTTATTAGTTTGTCCTTAACAATACAAAAAAAGATTATCACTTTGATTACTCATTACCCTCCTATTCCATCAGCATTAGCCCAGGTCAAGTTTTACATTTTCATTTCCCTCCTTCAAAATTCTTAAATTAAAGTCTCACTTCAGGTAGACTGAACCATTGCTTCTCCATATATGTTGCAACATTCTCTGCCCAAGGGCTTTTTCAGAAAATAATCTAATGGGGTCCCCATACATTTTCACATGGTACCAGAATCAGTATTAGGATTGACACTCTAAGGCGTTGTTTGTTTTAAAAAAAAAACTCTTAATGACTCTTAAGTCTGAATAGGTCAGACCTTTTTACATTTAGACTGTTTTTTTTCCAGTTTTCAGAGCCTCTTAACTTTTAAATACGTCTGAAATAAGAAGTGGTGACCTAACTTCTTAAAACATCTTATCGCCACCTCAGTTCATATGCTATTTTTTCTCTCAAGGCGCCTCCAGACGTTACAAAAACATGCAGTCTTTTTGATTCAAATTTCAGACTTCAGCACCACATCTTATTAATCAGAAGTAAAATAAGACTTTAGACTTCAGATCTATTAAAAAACAAATGGCATCTAAGCCAATATGTACACTTCTAGCTAGGGGTGCTCAAATTTCCGACCAACCTGGCCAATCCAACCCGAAAAAACGCAAAAAATCTCAAACCGAGGTAACCCGATACATAACCGATACAAATTTTGTCCAAACCACATCTATTGGGTTGGAAATGGGTTGAGCCCAAAGTAACCCGACCAACCCGTCATCCCGACCAAAACTTGTACGTTTTTACTATTTTTAAAGGTTTTAGACTTTTTTTTTGATAAGGGTATCCTGGACCTTTGGTCCAGACTAATCCTTTGGCAAAGTTGGGCCTTTGGCCCGACTGTTAAGCATGCAACCCTAAGTTTATCCCCAGTGACCACAAGTTGGAAGTGCCTGGAATCGAACCTGGGCAGGCGCTATGAACCCCCCAAGCCGTTGCCAGTACACCACAAACCTTGTGGTTAAGGTTTTAAACTTTTAGCGGCTCTTCTTTCTATCAATTCTCAAATCTTCGTATCTTAGTCGTAGTCTATATCTATCTACGAGACCACACCAATTAAAATTGTACGAATCTACACTCCATGTCTTCAAAAATATTCAATATCGATAGAATCACGAGGCAAGGGATACTCTTATCTTCTTATATTAGTCTTATTTTTATATTTCCATTTTGATTTTAGTTTTTTTAAACGGAATCACTTAGTTAGATTGTAAAATAATGTATTAAAGTTTCAACCCGACCCAACCCAACCCAACCCAACCCACACGGTTTGGGTTGGGTTGGGTTGGGTTGCACTTTTGATTGGGTTGTGCTGGGTTGAGATTTTTCAAACCGCAAACATTGGGTTGGGTTGGGTTGTTCAAGTGCCTTCAACCCGGCCAACCCAACCCGTAAGCACCCCTACTTCTAGCCTCTGTTGAAGGGAGCGAGTTAGAGTCTCACATTGGCTATACTCATGTCGAGACAACCCCAGTAATTCTCTTGACAACATTATAAGTGTTAGATCCAAACTCAATACCCCTGAGTGAACAAGTAGAAATTTAATGATTACACTCAAATTTTATCATTCCCTATATATATATATATATAGGGTCAGATTCAGGAGAAAGCCGCAAAAAAATGAAAAACCGAGAAACACCTTGATAGTCGTTCATCTGTACGGTATGCACATCAGCACATGTGCATACAAGTAATATGTAGCATGCATGCTCACGTGCATGTGCATATGTGCATAATGCACACATATGCACACATGCATAAAAACAAAAAACAACAACTTAATCACTTGTATGCACATGTGCATACCGTCTAGATAAACGACTGTTCCTCAGTTTTTCATTTTTTTGCGGGTTTTCCCTGAACCTCCCTCTCTCTCTCTCTCTCTATATATATATATATATATATATATATATATAAATGTAGTTCCAGAAGAATTCATTATTCATCCCATCAAGTCATGAACTTTAAGGAGTACACCATAATTGTGCCAAGTTCTCCACCCCATGTAGTGATAAAATGGAGGAAGTATAATCTAACTAAAACACTATCAATTAAGTCTAATTTTTTTTGCGTGTACACCAACTGTAGTAACTGTAGATGATTATGTTTCTTTCTTATTTATCTTTAATTTGTCTCACCCATCTTTACCCCTGTGCATCAAACACTTGTACTCTATGCATGTTTGGTAGTACAAAGTATGCCACTAGTTCTTTTAGTCCACATTCCAATACTGTTGGAATCAACAGTAAGAAGAAAATAAGATCCAAATTAACAACTTCTTGCCGGCTGCTTAGTTCATATGGACCTACCCAACTTCCACAAAAGCCTCTACTAATCACACTTTTTTTTATAACAAAGACTTCCAAACCTTTGACCCTGTATATAATTAGTTACTATATATATATTGCATGCAATGCATAACCTAAATCAAACAACCCAAAAGCTCATCCAACAGTTTTCTTTTTTAACTCTTTTGTTCCAAGGTTGTTGATCTTTGATCGTAATCAGTCGTCAAATGGCTCGTTTAACGATGCTAACGCTGGCTATGAATCTTGTGATTGTGGTGGTAATATTATGTTATGCGTCGTGTTTCGAAGCAAGAAAAGTGTTGAATCAGAAGGGATCGGTTATCGGGGGTACTACATCCCCAATTGGTTTGAGTGAGAAGCTATTTGCTCTTCACCTTGAGCGTATTGACCGGATTTTGCAGTCGGTACCTAGTCCTGGTGATGGTCATTAAACGCGCACTGGGCGTCAGCTTGCATTTGCGGTCTATATGCAGAAAGTTATATATAAGATATAAGATATATTTGTTTACAATATGAATACATTTATATATAGGATGGTATTTAGAATTGGATACAGTTTGGGTTGATTGATCATAGATCAAGTACTTAGTAGTTAGTACTAGTTATAAGTAATGAAGCAATCTGTGTTTTTTTTGGGGGTTTTTGTTTGGGAGGGTTGAAATGCAGCTGAAAGCAATAGTATGATGTTTGATGCATATATTGAAATACAACTGAAAATAGTTTAAAATTGCTCATGTAATTGGTTAAAGATACCTTGTTTCTATGCTCAATGAGGCCTTTTGGTTGGTTTCCGTTAAGTCCTTAATAGATAAAGTTGTTTGTATGAATTAATTTTTCTGTATAGATCGGGAAGATTTTTGTTTGAGAAAGTTTTTTCATACATGGAAGGATTGTGTTTTTTAATTGGGAGCATGGACGGACCCAGCTTGGTGGCGACGGTGGTATGTGCCACCATATTTCTCCAACGAAGGGTAAAAAAATTAGGTTCGTGAAAGGTGCAACCATATCGTTTTGGAAGGTGTTACCATATTATTATTTTGGAAACTTCAAGAAGTTGCAACCGTACCTCGTAATCAACCAAAAAACCAAAAAAACTTTTAAAATCAACCAAAAAATGGAAGAAAGCTCTTGACATCAACCAAAAAAACCGTAAAAATCCCTCAAAATCGATAAAGAAAAAATAAAAATCCGTTGAAATCAAGCAAAAACTTTAAAAATTCCTCAAAATGGTGGAATTAGGCTAAAAACACACCAGACAATATTTAACGTTGGTAAAAAGATGGAGACATGTCGATAAAAACCGTGCTTTTTGTAATTATTTTTTGTCTAAATGATGTGGTGCCACCGTATGAAAAAAATCCTGGATCCGTTTCTGATTGGGAGGGATTTTTTTTTGAGAAGGGTGTCCTAGGCTATACCTAGACTAATCCCTTGGGAAATTATGACGGTAAGACATCAGCCATGATTAAACCTCATTCTACCACATCCCCAGGGCCTTAACCAGTACGCCACAACCCTTGTGGTTTGGGAGGGATATTTCTCCATAAACTCCCTCTAGAAGCTTAGTGAATAAGTCATTTTCTATATCATTAAGTTGTAAACATTAATGTATAGTTGATCAAATAAGTTTTGTTGACCATAGAGAGACTTCTAGCCATAGTCATTCACTACTTTGAACTATGAAACCGTATATAAACTCTCATTTGTTTCATTTCCCGCCTATGCGCGGGACAATGCACTTCATCCCCAAACGGACAGTCAAAGTGAAAGGACCATCCAAACCCTCGAGGACATGCTTCGGTCATGTGTCATAGACTTTGGAGGAAATTGGGATTCACACTTGCCGTTGGTGGAATTCGCGTACAATAATAGTTATCACTCGAGCATCGGGATGGCACCGTTCGAAGCCCTTTACGGACGGAAATGTAGGATACCAGTGTGTTGGCTCGAGGCGGGAGAAAAGCAGTTTGCGGGACCGGAAATAGTACAAGAAACGACGGATAAGGTGAAAGGTATCCGAGAGCGATTGAAGGCAGCCCAAGACCGACAAAAGAGTTATGCAGACAAAAAGCGAAGACCGGTCGAGTTCCAAGTGGGAGAGCGAGTTATGTTGAAGGTGTCACCATGGAAGAGAATCATTCGTTTCGGGAAACACGGGAAACTTAGTCCTCGCTTCTTGGACCCTTAAGATTGGACTCCAAGCTTACAGACTGGACTTACCACCGGAAATGGATGGAATCCATCCTACATTTCATGTGTGCTATCTTCGCAAGTGCTTGGCCGAGGAAGAAAGCGTTATCCCATTGACGGAGATTCGGGTGGATAACGAGAACCGATGCGTGGAGGAACCGGAAGCCTTATTGGAATCGAAAACAAAGCAACTGCGGCATAAGGAAGTGACTATGTTGAAGGTTCAATGGAAGCACCACCGAGGTGCCAACGTGACGTGGGAATCAGAAGAAGATATGAGGAAGAGGTATCCTCATTTGTTTAGAGAGTGAGATTTCGGGGACGAAATCCTTTTAGGTGGGGAGGATTGTAACACCCGAGAATTTAAGGTAAGTATCCACGTCTCGCATTTTATTTTCCTGGTAATTCGTTTTTTTAATCAGAGCCCTTTGGTGTATAAATTATTCATATTTGATATATTTATGTTATGCTTTAGTTGAAATATCAATATGTGTGTGCACTATCGAATCGGTTCAAGAATTTCGAGTCTCGGGGGTGTGGTGCGACAGTGCCAAGGGCACAGTCGCGAGGTTGGTACCGTGGGTTGGTGGGCTGGCGTGACAATGCCCACCGCGATAGTGACATGGGCACTGTCGCCGGTCACTATCGCGTGTGTGCCGAGAGTGGGGGTCATGGCGCGACCTTGACACCGACTGTCGCCGTCGGGGGGGGGGGGGGTGAGACTATAAAATGCAACCTTTGACCATTTTGACTTCATTTCTCACTTCACTCGTTTTTAGAACCGATTTGGAGACCTTTAGGGCGATTTTTTCACCCTTCCATCCCTTTTCACTTTCATTTAAGCCCTAGTTCTAGTTGGGAGCATTTATGATCAATCAAGAGCTTTGAAGGAAGATAAAGAGAAGCATTTAAGAGTTCAAACCAAGTCTCACCTTCTCAGCATCTCATCCAAGTTTTCTAGGGTTTTGCATAAAACCTAGACAGTGAGTTTTTCCTTACTAAAACCTTTTAAATGAGATACATATCTTGAATGCTTACTTGTATTACTTCATATGCATGTATAAATCTGATCACCTGATAAGTTTGACCTAATTGTTATATTTGAGATTATGGGAGTTTTGGCTATGTGTTCATCATGTGGACTATGTGCAAATATTAATTATATTGATGGGTCATGATTGTGTAATATTATGGGATTAACGATTATCATTATTGGAATCGTGTGTTTTAGGGTTTTGGACCTAAAATGGGATTAGAACTATGTGAGGTCTTATACATGTATCTTGTTGATATGGAATATGTATAGAGATGGATAGTGTATATATATATATATATATATATATATATTGGATGAACCGTGAGTATGTGCCAAGAGCATGTAGTTTGAGGTGCCACCTTAACGGTATGCACCTAGCCCTCCGCCCTTAGAGTAATGCCTGAGAGGTAGTCTTCAAGTGTATAAACAACCCCTTAAATATAATAGGCTCATTCCCCCATGTGCCTAAAATTTTAAACTCGGTCTTTGCCTGAACCAAACAACCCCTTAAATATTTTCTAAGATCCCTCTCTTGACAAGAGGTTGATCATCATGAATTTGTTTAGAACAAGTTAACATGTCATTAAATTGTATTTTAATGTTTGACTAATTTCCTTGCCTACTTTTGTCTTATTAGTTTGTCCTTAACAATACAAAAAAAGATTATCACTTTGATTATTCATTACCCTCCTATTCCATCAGCATTAGCCCAGGTCAAGTTTTACATTTTCAATTCCCTCCTTCAAAATTCTTAAATTAGAGTCTCACGTTAGATAGACTGAACCATTTCTTCTCCATATATGTTGGAACGTCCTTTGTCCAAGGGTTTTTTCAGAAAGTAATTTAATGGGGTCCCACACATTTTCACATGGTACCAAAATCAATAATAGGATTGACACTCTAAGGCGTTGTTTGTTTAAAAAAAAAAAAACTCTTAATGACTCTTAAGTCTGAATCGTTCAGACCTTTTTACATTTAGACTGTTTTTTTTCCGGTTTTCAGAATCTCTTAACTCTTAAATACGTTTGAAATAAGAACTGGTGACCTAACTTCTTAAAACATCTTATCGCCACCTCAGTTCATATGCTCTTCTTTCTCTCAGGGCGCCTCCAGACGTTACAGAAACATACAGTCTTTTTGATTCAGATTTCAGACTTCAGCACCACATCTTATTAATCAGAAGTAAAATAAGACTTTAGACTTCAGATCTATTAAAAAACAAATGACATCTAAGCCAATTTGTACACTTCTAGCCTCTGTTGAAGGGGGCGAGTTAGAGCCTCACATTGGCTATACTGATGTCGAGAAAACCCCAGTAATTCTCTTGACAACATTATAAGTGTTAGATCCAAACTCAATACCCCTGAGTGAACAAGTAGTAATTTAATGATTACACTCAAATTTTATCATTCCCAATATATATATATATATATATATATAGGGTCAAATTCAGGGGGAAGTCGCAAAAAAATGAAAAACCGAGGAACATCCTGATAGTCGTTTATCTGTACGGTATGCACATTAGCACATGTGCATACAAGTAATATGTAGCATGCATGCATTGTGCATGTGCATAATGCACACATGCATAAAAACAAAAAACAACTTAATCAATTGTATTCACATATGCATACCGTCTAGATGAACGACTACCAGGATGTTCCTCAGTTTTTCATTTTTTTGCGGTTTTTCCGTGAACCTCCCCCCCCCCCCCCTCTCTCTCTCTCTATATATAAATGTAGTTCCAGAAGAATTCATCCCATCAAGTCATGACCTTTAAGGAGTACACCATAATTGTGCCAAGTTCTCCACCCCATGTAGTGATATAAAATGGAGGAAGTATAATCTAACTAAAACACTATCAATTAAGTCTAATTTTTTTTGCGTGTACACCAACTGTAGTAACTGTAGATGATTATGTTTCTTTCTTATTTATCTTTAATTTGTCTCACCCATCTTTACCCCTGTGCATCAAACACTTGTACTCTATGCATGTTTGGTAGTACAAAGTATGCCACTAGTTCTTTTAGTCCACATTCCAATACTGTTGGAATCAACAGTAAGAAGAAAATAAGATCCAAATTAACAACTTCTTGCCGGCTGCTTAGTTCATATGGACCTACCCAACTTCCACAAAAGCCTCTACTAATCACACTTTTTTTTATAACAAAGACTTCCAAACCTTTGACCCTGTATATAATTAGTTACTATATATATATTGCATGCAATGCATAACTTAATTCAAACAACCCAAAAGCTCATCCAACAGTTTTCTTTTTTAACTCTTTTGTTCCAAGGTTGTTGATCTTTGATCATAATCAGTCGTCAAATGGCTCGTTTAACGATGCTAACGCTGGTTATGAATCTTATGATTGTGGTGGTAATATGTTATGCGTCGTGTTTCGATGCAAGAAAAGTGTTGAATCAGAAGGGATCGGTTATCGGGGGTACTACATCCCCAATTGGTTTGAGTGAGAAGCTATTTGCTCTTCACCTTGAGCGTATTGACCGGATTTTGCAGTCGGTACCTAGTCCTGGTGCCGGTCATTAAACGCGCACCGGGCGTCAGCTTGCATTTGCGGTCTATATGCAGAAAGTTATATATAAGATATAAGATATATTTGTTTACAATATGAATACATTTATATATAGGATGGTATTTAGAATTGGATACAGTTTGGGTTGATTGATCATAGATCAAGTACTTGGTACTAGTTATAACTAATGAAGCAATTTGTGATTTTTTTTTGGGTTTTTGTTTGGGAGGGTTGAAATGCAGCTGAAAGCAATAGTATGATGTTTGATGCATATATTGAAATACAACTGAAAATAGTTTAAAATTGCTCATGTAATTGGTTAAAGATACCCTGTTTCTATGCTCAATGCGGACTTTTGGTTGGTTTCCGTTAAGTCCTTAATAGATAAAGTTGTTTGTATGAATTAATTTTTCTGTGTACATCTAGAAGATTTTTGTTTGAGAAAGTTTTTTCATACATGGAAGGATTGTGTTTTTTAATTGGGAGCAGGGACGGACCCAACTTGGTGGCGATAGTGGCATGTGCCACCTTATTATTTCTCCAACTAAGGGTAAAAAATTTAGGTTCGTGAAAGGTGCAACCATATCGTTGTGGAAGGTGTTACCGTATTATTTTGGAAACTTCAAGAAGGTGCAACCGTACCTCATAATCAACCAAAAAACCAAAAAAAAACTTTTGAAATCAACAAAAAAAACCATAAAAATCCCTTAAAATCGATAAAGAAAAAATAAAAATCCGTTGAAATCAAGCAAAAAGCTTTAAAAATTTCTCGAAATGGTGGAATTAGGCTAAAAACACATCAAACAATATTTAACATCGGTAAAAACCGAGCTGTTACCAAACATTATTATATAGTTGATCAAATAAGTTGTGTTGACCATAGAGAGACTTCTAGCTATAGTCATTCACTACTTTGAACTATGAAACCGTATATAAACTCTCATTTGTTTCATTTCCCGCCTATGTGGGACAAATGCACTTCATTTCCGACGCTCGTTCAAATTGCAACATTTTCGTCAATCAATTTCTCATTCACATTTGTTTTAGGCGTATGATATCTCAAAACAAAGCTTGTACTTAACTTTGCTTTTGGGTCCGAAATGAGGCATTTTAAATCCAAATTTCAATATAAGGTGTCACCTAGGGGTGTTAACAAGTCGAACTTTTAACAAGCTATTGAGCTTTCGAGTCGCTCTCGAACACATACTAAAACTCGTTTAACTTAACCAGTCAAGCTCCATAACACCAATGTTCGATCCGGCTTGTTCGAAAGCTCGGTTAACAGTTTCGAGTTGAGCCAAGCCAAGTTGAGCCATTTGAGCATACATTTTTCCAACCCAAACATACTCATATGTTCATAATCATATAATAAAAGCATAAAAATTATTGAGGCTGAGTCAATAAGCAAGATAATCGATCTTGAGTTATCAAATTCGAACTCTAACATTTATATTCAAGCTCACGCTCGATCCCAATTGTGAAAAAATTATTCAAGTTTAAGTCTGTTATTTTTACGAGCCAAACTCGAATAATATGTAAGTTGACTCTTGGTGTTAATTCATTTCATCTAAATATCCATTGTCATCAAAGTTTGATTAAAATTCCAAATAGACAAACAAATTAAAACGAAACGTCAAAAAAGACCATCCAGTTGTTTCAAAGTTTTTTTTGGGTGATTTTTTTATTTATTTTAGTTGGATTCCATATTTCTTGATGATTTGTTTCAAGAGTATAAAGATTCTTGTGTGCCGTGTAGTTTTACTTATACAAGATTTTTGTATGGTTTAGTTTATTGGTGGTAGTGGACTTTACACGGTCTAAGAGCCCATGGTTCAAACGAGAACATTAACCAAATAAGTGAACACGAGAACAAACAAATCACATGTGAATCTTCACTAAGCTCGTGTGTAAATCATATGTGATTACGTGCGACATTGGTTGCGACCAAGTTGCATGTGCACCCATAATTTGACGGTGTTCCGTAGTGATTTCAATGCAAAATCACATATGATTTGACAATTCTTATGTTCTCTTATTTCATTAGTAAATAATTGCACAGTTTAGGCATCGTTTGACAAAAATAAGATATCTTATTTTTTGGGTACATATTTGGATGAACATAAACTAGATTTTTGATAAGCTACTTGCAGTAGCATATGAGGAGTTTTTTGTGATTATTCTAATTATGCCCTCATTAATATACATTATTATATATTAACTATTAACTATTAATTATTAAAATTTATTATTATTAATTAATAATTATCTGAAAGTTATTAACAAAAAATTTAATTATACATTGATATTAATTTTTAATTATTTAGAATTATTGATAATTATATCAATTTTTTAATATTGATCAATAAATACCGTTATTTAAAATCATAAGTTAATGTATGTTTTCTTTTAAAATTTGGTTAAAAATTCAAATTTTATAATATACTAGTGTTGGGCCCGTGCATTGCACGGGAAGATAAATTTTTTGTTGGAATATTGAACCGAGTTAAAATGAAACACAATTTCTCTGTTAACAATTAATGAAATACAATGTGAAAAACGAATGTATTTTCATAAGTGGTTAACTTGCATATATTCTTAATCGTTTGTTGTTATGAGTTTGTGCAATAATATTGGTAATAGTTTTGTATTATATTATTTAAAACTTAAACGACATGTCTCACAACAGATCACTATTATTGAAATAATTATAAATATGAACATACGTTTTTACAGATTTTGCAATTTTTCTGAAACCTCATCGACAACACTTAACAATCACTTTGAACGTATAAATCTGTAGATTAATTAACAACATTCAACCCACGTCAAATATGACAAAAAAAATAAATGATTTCTATCTTTTGTAACCGGCAACTCATCTGGTATAGTTCAAATTCAATCAGTACCACTTGAAAATTTATCTGACTATTGACTTCAAGACCTCATATTATTAGTCGATAAAAATAAAGATATGTATATATATATATATATATATATATTTTATTCCCCTACTTCGAAAAATATGATTGTGGGTTTTGAAAAATATAAACAAATCCTCAGTAAATAAAATAAAATATAAAAAATTAGTTTTTCAAAGAAACAAAAATATAGTGGAATACCTTTTGTTCAGTTGCAGGTTCCGCCATTGACACCCGACCGTTCGTCTTCTTCTTGTACTCGGATGATACATAGAGAAGCTATATATATTTATAGTAAATGTAGAGAATATTTTAAAAGCTTTTATTTTCATTTTCGATTTTACATTTAAATGTAAATATATTAAAAATATGGAATAATATTTTTATATCTACATCGTTTCTATTTTATTTTCTTTACACTTGGTTAATTTGGAAAGTATTGCGGAATATTTTTATTTTAAAGAATACGATAATTTATTAGTGTATCTCGTTATTTTTTATTTTTTATTCATACCAATCTTCTTTTTTCTTCTTTTAATGCTCGTGAAAAAAAAATACGTGTATATTTTATATTATGTTAATATAAAATACGTGTAGATTTTATAAAATAAAATATATTTTATATTAGCAAAAAAAATACGAAAGAAAAAAGAGTTTATATTACATCTCATTATGTAAAAAGATTTTATAAAATAAAATATGGAAAAATATTTTATAAAATAAAATATGGAAAAATCATTATGAGATGTAATATAAAAAAATACGGAAGAAAAAAGATTTTATATTACATCTCATTAATATAGATTTAAATGTAAAATCTATATTTAAAATAGATTATGCTAATATAAAATCTATTTTATAAAATCCTCCACCAAAAAAACAAATATTTATATTAATAAATGAGTATCCATTCCACAAATAGATGATTATGTGAGATACTGTGCTTGGAAAGGTTGTACCAAAGCATTAAGAAATTGTAAATTAAGTAATTGACTTTAATTAGTTGTACCTTGTGCTTAAAATATTGTAATTAAGAGTTTTTTATGTCGTTTTTATAATATAGTATAGATATGAGTAAATTACGTTTTTAGTCCTTGTGGTTTGTTGAGAATTTTTATTTTCGTCCTTATAGTTTTAAAATTACATTTTCATCCCTATAGTTTATAATTTATTGTCTTTTTCATTCTTATGGTTTAATTTTTATTACTTTTTTCATCCTTATGGTTTGCAATTCATTTCTATTTTAGTCATTCATACTTAAAAGTAATATTTTGGCCTCAGGGACGAAAGTAGAAATGAATTGCAAACCATAGGGACGAAAACTGAAATTTCAAAACCACAAGGACAAAATTTGCAATTCTCAACAAACCACAGGGACTAAAAACGTAATTTACTCTATATATAATAATAATTTTCAGATTCTGTTAATTAACATATTATATTATTTACTATCTTTTTTGTATTAATTAAGATATTATATTACTATAAATTTGTTTTAATTATATTATTAAATATTGTAATTGATTATTTTAGATGTTTTTTGTTAATTTTACATGCTTACTAGAAGTGTACTCGCACAATGCAGCTAGATACATCACGATTTTAATGTTTCATTTTATTTTATGTTTTTTGTCGATTTACATTACGATTTTGGATGGTTGTGAGAGAGTGATAATGATTTTTTTATATAAATTTGTTTAATTTAGACTTAACAATATAATGTAATTTATTTTGGTTTAATAATATCACTTTTTTTTATAAAATATTCTGTAAGATTTTTTAATTATATTTTATATTTTTTATATCTAAAATATGCTGAGAGTTATTTTAGGGGAGTTAAAATGGGAAATGATTTTAGGGGAGTTAAAATTGTTAGAGATAATGATTAAAAATTAATGAATAACATTAAATGTAGTACATACAACTTTTATGACTGTTTTTTAAGTAATTAACATTAAATAGTGGTACATTAAGCTTTAAGACTTGTGTTAATAGTTTTTTATGTCATATTTATAATATAGTATAGATAAGTTAGTTTTTATCAAACGTGATTCTTTCATCAGCTAGCTTATCAATCATCTGTTAACTTATCAACTACCATCTATTTATTAGTCATCAATTAACTTATCAGTTATCAGCTAGTTTACCAAACATAGCCTTAATTCCAAGACTCATCCCCGCTTTGTACCCTACCTCGTTTTTTATAAATGTTTTGAACATAAATAAATAAATATAAATAAGGGTACTATCTCAACAAATGTCTTGACCATAATAAATATTTTGACCAAAAATAAATTAAATAAGTGTCAAGACATTTATAAAAAAAGTTATCACTTTGCAATGAAAATTGTCCCCAACAAAAAAATGAAAATATATGAAACCTTTTGTTTTTTTTTTAAATGGTATCCTGAGCCTATGGCCCAGACTAATCCCTGGCAAAGCAACCGACTGCGAAAGCATGCAGCCCTGAGATTAAACCCAGTGGCCACAAGGCGAATGCAGGGAATCGAAATGAAACCTTTTGTTTGTTTATAATATTTGTCTACGTGATGCCGGAAATTTTTTATACCACATTCTTAGCTATAGTATGTAGATTATGAAGAAAATTATTTGACTTCCTTCGTTCTCTGTTTTTTTTTATTTATTAAAATGAAATTTATGTTGCTATTCTCTGATTGAAATGTCATAAACTGCATTTGATACTAATACACTTCACTTATATATATATATATATATATATATATATATATATGGAGAGGTTCATTTGATAAATGGTAAATGTATGAGAAATAGATAAGTAATTTTTTTTGGTAATCATAGGTTTCCGGGCCAGCTTACGCGCATCGACTAATCCCCGGGCGACCACGAATGGCCTGGAGTCATCGCAGGTGAACCTCCATGGCCACAAGGGTTTTAACAGCGCCTGAATTTTAACCCTGGGTAGATGAGATCTTCCACTACATCCCCTAAAGAGTTTACCAGTGCGCCACAACCCAAGTGGTTAGAGTAGTAATCTTAGTCATTCATCTGATCAACATTTGCGGCTTTGACCGCGAAACATCGGATAATTCCTTGCATGATCTATAGAAGGTAGAGGCGTAGTTTCGAAAATACGCGGAATGAGTTCATATATGAACCTATATGATTCACATATGAAGTATACGTTCATATGTGAATCACAAAATCAGTTAATTAGTTCATATATGAATCTGTTAATTAGTTCAACTGATTCATATATGAACTTACAGTTAATTAGTTTATATGTGAATTAGTTAATTAGTTCATATATGACTCAGTTAAAAGAGTTTAGATGTGAATTACACTGATTCACTTTAAAGGATATTCCTTTTTAGACTTATCATATAATTTGATAAAACCCCATATTATAAACAAAAACTTGTAAGCAAATCTTTTACTTATGAAGATATTTTGAATATGGTGGATCATTTACAAAAGACTGAAATCATTGGAGAAATCCCAACCAAGTTTTGGGAAAGAAACCAAATCTTTTGTAAACTTGAGATAATTAATCCAGACTTAGTAATTAAGACGGGAATGCCCAAATATGATAATTGGACTATTGATGAGTTCAAGATGCATATTTCTCAATTACTTAAGCTTGGAGTAATTACAAGAAGCACTTCTAAACATAGAACTGCAACTTTTATAGTTCAAAAAGAATCTGAAAGAAAACGTGGTCAATCACGAATGGTTTTTAACTATAAAAGATTAAACGACAATACCCACATTGATGGCTATTGTATTCCCACAAAGGAAATTTTACTTAATAAAATCCAAGGTGCCAAATGGTTTTCAAAATTTGGTCTAAAATCTGGATTTTGGCAAATAAAGATGCACCCTGATTCTATTCCCTGGACATCTTTTACATGTAGTGAAGGACACTTTGAATGGAAGGTTATGCCTTTTGGTTTAAAGAATGCCCCTCAAATTTTTCAAAGAAAAATGGATAACTGTTTTATGCACTTGTCTAATTTTACATGTGTCTACATTGATGATGTTTTGGTTTTTCTAAAGATAAGAATGAATACTATGCACACATGTATACTGTTTTTAAAATCTTTGAAAAAGAAGGATTGGTTATTTCTCTCAAGAAAATGCAACTTTTAAGATAACACATTGAATTTCTTGGTGTAGAAATACGAAAAGGGAAAATAAAGCTCCAGCCTCATATTTCGAGAAAAATTCTTGAATATCCAGATAAGTTAGAAAACATAAAACAACTGTAAGGTTTTTTAGGTTCTCTAAATTATGCTAGACCTTTCATCAAGGATCTTTCTAAATATACTGGACCTTTATACAACAAAACTTCAATAAAAGGAACAAGGAATTTTAATTCTGAGGATATTAAACTTGTTCAAAAACTGAAACAGCTGGTCATGAATCTCCCAGAAATGAGTTTGCCTCTAGATTCTGACTACCTAGTTGTCCAAACAGATGGATCTGAACATGGATGGGGAGGAATTCTTTTAAAAAGACCCTCGAAATATTCCTCTATCCATGAAGAACATCTCTGTAGATATGCTTCTGGAATATATAAAGAAAAAGGAAGGTTAACATCTCTAGACTTTGAAGTCTTAGCTGTTATTAATTCCTGTGAATCTTTTGCACTCTTTCTAACAGGAAAGAAAGAAATCACACTCAGAACTGACTGTGAAGCATTGGTAAAATTTTCTGATATGAAAAAGGAATCAAAACTTTTGTCCAATAGATGGTTAAAATTGAATGAATATATTATTGGCAAAGGAATTAAATTTAACTTAGAACATATCAAGGGAAAAACAAATGTTATTTCTGATTTACTCTCAAGATTTAATCCTTTATAATTTTTGCAGGATGCCGAAACCTAGAGTGGTCAAGAAGAAGAACATCCCAGCTACTGATGATAAGTTACTAGTTGGAAGACAGTTCATACATGTTTATCCCAATGATAAACAATTCCTTTTCAACTTAAGATCTAGACTTACAAAAGAAGAAGCTTCTATTTGTGACTCTATTTGGAATCTTAAAACTAGTTCTGACCAAACCAATGAGAAATTTTTTATTATTAACCCGGTTGCTCAGAAATTTAATAATATTAAACAATGTCCAAAAAGATTTTATTGTTATCTTCTTATGAATGGACCTCATAAGGGAATTTATAAAAAATGGACAGATGTTGCTGCAAAAATTGAAAACGAGAAACCTCTTCAATCCCTATGGAAGGGCTTTCATAGTCTTACTGAATGCATCCAAGTTACTCATGATAAAGTTGGCTTCAACTATTATTTGGACCCTGCTTTTGAAAACTGTCATCTTACTGAAGATAAAAAATCAGACTCTGATTCAGGACTCCCTTTAGACCTTAAAGCATTGACATCTTCTTCATATTCACAAATGAAAGGCAAAAATATAATGCCAGAATCAGAAGATCTTAATACTCAAGATTTGTTAATACCAAATCTTGAATGTTTTTCATTTTTAAATGATTTAGTTGATATCTCTGACATCAACTTTCAGACCTTTTTGAAATTACAAGAATGGCTGATGGTAATTTCACGATCACCTATTCAAGGATTTTCAGTCCAGTTGGAAGAAATTCCAGCGCCAAAAAATGAAATGAAAAGATTTTTCATAACTGTTCAGATCGATCTCACCATTGCATCAGAACAAATGTTTAGAAATGAAAAAATAAGTTTTCATGATCTTTTTAAATATGGATTACTTTGCGGACTAATCCTTTTTGATCTTAAGCAAATAGATTGGCTTCCTGAAAGGGTTAAACAAGCCATAACAATTATCAAAAGATATGATGATATTTCCATCATCTCAGTTGATATATTTGCTTCACCACCTAAATTATGGAAATCTGAACCTGAATCTAGTTGTTCAGCTATCAAGATAATGTCGAAGTCTTTCTCTTCAGATTGGGATAAGGAATTGTTGCCTCACAATCCATGCTGGCAGTTCATCACTTGTCAAACTATTGATGACGTGAAACTATGGTTCTATTATGTACATTTTCAGACTTCTTCTGGAACTCTGAAATTTTGTTATCTGAAGATTATTTGTTGTTTGGAGAAACACCTACTGTCAAGATTTACATACCATCTGCAGTTTCATGCTATTTCTTTTTAGGATTATTCAAAGATGAAACTAATGAAGACGACGATAGGACTGTTTTCTACAAAAATAAAAAACTTAAAGACTTGGTCAGACATGCACAACGAGACAAAATGCAGAATTGATTGAGTTACACCTGTTTGATTACAGCTGTAAGAGCAAAGACGCGTGGACGGCTGAAAAACTCCAACTTTTTCACCCTTCTAGACGATTGTTGAATATTGTGGCAAGTAGGACCCATCTCAAATAATTTCGGCAAAAGATGCTTCCACTTTTTAAAAGTAGTTTGTCCTGTCTGTTTAAAGTCAGTAGCTCATATTCGGTAATAGCCTCTGGTTGCAAGTCATTTTTGCTTTTTGCTTGTATAAATATGTTGCTCTAGTTCAGTTGTAAAGCGTGCAAGAAAAATATAAAAAAGAAGAGAGAAAAAGCAGAAGCAATATCTTAGATATAAGAAGTGTGAGAGTGTTCTAAATTAGTAAGATTTTACTTTGAAGTTCTGTAAGCATTCAACTTTTGTAATCATCCGACTGTATAAATACAAGGTCAGTTCTTAATTTCTGTATGGCAGGCTAAAGCCTCAAGGCTTAGAGAGCCAATTCATGTTGTGAAGATTCATATGATAAGTTAAAAGTGTTTTATTATTTCTTTATATTTTTATTATAAGAAAAAGAGATCTTATAAATTATATCATGAAGAAATCTTGTATCTGTTAGTTCATACCTACATGGCAAAGGTATAATTGTCAGGCAGTGAGCCAAACTTCTAAGAGATATCTTAGTCGTATTTTTGAAAAATTGTTCTAATTAGTTCTTTGAAAGCCTTAAAATGGTTTGAAACAAAAGACGTAAGGATGTTTAACTTCGGAACAGTACCCGCTGTTAGCCGTTGATGATGATGAAGGCGTTTTAGGGGAATAGTACGAATTAGTCCAAAAAGGTGAGTTTCAAAAGAAGTTTTAAATCAGCTTTCATAGGTTTAATTAAAAATGTTTTCAAAAAGTGATAATAGAGTTACAAAGATGGGTGTCATGATATTCATCAATATGATCTTAGTTTTCTTAAAATTTTAATATAATCTGATAATAAATAATTTTTAGCTAAATCATATGAAGATTAACAACCTCTGATATATTGGTTTTCTAATCCCTTTTCCTCCATAAAGAAAATTTTTATTTCTATATCTTGTTTATATATCAATGCATAGATTTGGACCATGTCCTCATAAAATTTCAAAAACTCATCAGGAAATTTGTAATTGTTCTTGTAGATGTTTTTGTTATATAACTTTTGAGATCTTACGTTCAGAATACCTAAGGAAAAACCTAACTTATTTGTTAGCTTCTGACCTTATTAATTCTGAAATTAAATATATAATTGTTGGAAAGGTTTTTAAGGATATAAATAATCTTTATACAAGATATTGGAATCCTGAAAACAAAGATTTCAAAATTGAACCTTCTTCAAGCTTCAATGAAGATGATGATTTTTCTTATAATGAAGAAAATCTTCAATCTCCATGAACAGGAATAGCCGTGGAACTTGACACTATATGATCAAGACCTCCCAGCCTATATACTGTAACCTCGCTGAGGCCCAGACCTAGTGTTTTTTAACACTAATAACTGTGTTGCAGCCCTTTATAAGATTGTATATGGAAGAATTTTTTAAATAAAATTTTTCTATATACCCTCTTTTTCTTTGGTATCAGAGCAAGATTGTAATTATTTGCTTGTATTTATTTACTTGTTTTTAGTTTTTTTTTATGAATAATATAAATTATCTTAATCTAGAAATATCTCAAGTTAATAGAACTGTTATCTCATCTGATGAGCATCGTTTTAAATGTTTCTTTTATAAAGAAATAAATAAACATCTCTTTCACAGTGAAAACAGTCAACTTAACAGTATTGTAGATTTAATTATCAGTCTTGGCAAAAATCTTGAATATAATCAAAATAAAAACACCAGTCTCTGGAAATCTATTCATGATTTTATGCTCAAGAAAAACAAAGCTATTCATGATTTGGAAAACAAATTAGAATACCTTAAAACAACTTTTTCTTTGTTTGAAGAAAAACTTACAAGTTTTGAAAAGAAATATAATTTATTGGTTATAAGTCAGAAAGACTTAAATCCAAAAGATTTTATTTCAAAAGACAAAGTTCTTGAAAATTTGAAAACCTATCAAGAGCAGTTTGAAGAAATCAAACTTCATTTAGAACAACTTGAAAAGTTGGTTCTTAGTTAAATGAACTTTGAAGGAAAGATTCTTGAAGAAGCTTATGATTTTTGTACCAAAAGTTCAAAATCTTCAGTTTACAGTGAAACAAAACATCTTGTTTTAGACTCAAACAAATTGGTAGTTTCTCAAAACAATATAATTATTGCTCTTTTAGTCTCTCTGCATCACAAGATTGATAAAATTTCCCTTAAAGAAATTCCAAAATCTTCTGATATTGATAAGCTTGCTGATCAGTTTTCAAAACTTTCAACAACTTTTGAAAAGAAAATTGACCCTAAAGTCAAGACGAATTTTCTTTTTTTATAAAAGCAATGGCAAATAGAACTCCTTTTCTTGGTCGTTCTAGAATCTTACAAGAAAATGAATCTGTTGATAACAAAGCTCAATTGGTTGGACAAGATACTAGACTACATTTCAGTACTCTAGGAAGACTTTTCTCTAGGAGATCCTCAAGATCTAATTCTAGACTTGAAGATATGATTAATGTTGACAGAAGTGAACAACTTCTTAACAATAATCAACTAGAAGCCTTTAATCCCACCAGATTGTATGCTACTGGGATTTTTGAAAGAAACACTGGTCTCTTTAGACACCATAGTTTACAAAATCTTTCTGTTCCTCAAGGAAGAGTCATTACCCTTAATATGATGACTAGAGAAGCTAGCCTTAGATTAAGAAGTGCAAACCAAACCACTTTACATTTTGGACTTTTAACTATTGCAGTTAAAGGACTCCATAGAACTAGTTTAGGAACAAAAGCCCTTGTAGTTTTGATTGACAATAGATTTTCTAATCTTGATCAAGCTATAATAGGAACCATGGAAATAGACTTGAACAACAATATAGGCGTTCCTTATATTACTCCCCCAAACTTTTCATTAAGTGTAAATGACTTCTGTAGACATATTACTTTACAGATTCAGACACTTGGATATGAAAGTTTTCTTGGTAGAAATCTGGCCATAGAGATTATTTTTCTAGGAAGGTTAACTGGATCTACTGGAAGTCAGTATAATGTTGATATTGATTCAATCATCCAAACTGTGTCTTCTAGAGGAATACAAATGATACATCCAGCCCAGATTGATTCTCAAACCATAGCAGGTAGTGAATGGACCATTCCATTTCATAGAGAACCTACTACCATTACCCTCACTATTTATGTTGCTTATACCAACTCAAGTGGATCTAAATCCCTAAGATTTAGAAATTACAAAGACAATGCTTCATCCTCTGGATCAAAAGATGAAGAAGAAGAAACTACTGATGAAGATCTGCATAGATTTTCCACTAGTTTTATGAATGTCACTTTAGATGAATGGGATACGTTAGAAGAAGATTCTAAGTATTTTGACCCAAGCAATGATAATGATATCAAATCTTTCTTGGTCAAATATACTCTATCCCCTTCAAGCCAAATTGACATCAAGGATATAAAACCTACAGGATGGAATGACTGTGATCATGAAATTCTTTACCCTAAAGAATTATTTGATTATACTCTTAGTCCTTATGATCTCGAAGAAATGGAAGTTCTCCTTAAAAAACAGGGACAACTTTCTGAATCACAAATTATCTACCAAGATGATTTGAAGAATATAAGAATGACTCCTAAAGATGAAAATCTTTTAGACTCTTTCTTATCTGACTCTGTTAAATCTGTCAACTTTGCTCTTATGAATGAAGGAGAAGGATCTACTGTTACTGGCCCTATACCTGGTCGACTAGAAACCATGAGTTATGAAACAGGTAGACCCCCTAGAGCCCAAGCTACAGGTTACAATGAACCAGTCCATAACTATGTTAATAAAGGAAGAAGAATACCAACTGATCCAACGTTTACTTGGCAATCAACACCTTTGTTAAACCTTACTGATATTCATCCCCAGTTATGGAATTCATACTTAGAAACCTGGTCCCAAGAAGTGCACCGTGATTACACTTCAAAATATCTTGAAAAAGATATAAACTCTGAGGTAATGATCTCAATTGCAGAAAATTATCTTGGACCAACTGCACTTGCTGCATGGGAAGACTGAAAAAAAAAATTCCCTGAACTACTTGCACAACTGGTTGCTCAAGGAAATAACATAAGGAATTTCACATCAGTAATTCTTAGAATTATTAATGGAGGAGATACCTTATTTGTAGGGGTGATCATAACCCGCCCAACCTGAATGACCCGACCCGACCCGCAAAAGAAGCCCCAGACCCGAACCTGAAAAACCCGCACCCGATATGGCCGAACCGAATTCCATGTTCGGATAATATAGGATTGGGTTGGGTACCCAAAACCCAAACCGACCCGACCCGAATATCCGATTTCCAATTCTAAAATCTAAATAGCTAAATTCATATCTGATTCCATTTCCATCCTAAATCGAAATATCGAATCGAGCGACCGTCCGTTCTCCTCCATCGCCATCGACCGTCGTCATCTCCTCTGTAACACCCGTAAAGTCATAAGGTAAGTATTTTGTCTCCCTTAATGCATTAATTTCGCTTATGTGTGAATATGTGTCTTTGTGTGCATTTTATGATCATGAATTATGTTAAAATGTCATAGATTGATTTACCATCTTTAATCGTGCAAACCTTCTGCTCGTTATCATTTTTCGGTTGAGTTTCGGGATGTTTCGGGTTGCTCGCGATTGTGCCACGCGATTGTGCCCTTGGCACTATCGCGAGGGCACTATCGCCGAAAGTGTACCGTGGGTTCGGGGTTGTTCGCGATTGTGCCACGCGATTGTGCCATGGCACTATCGCGGAGGGCACTATCGCCGGGCTTGTACCGAGGGTGTTGAGAGCCTCGCGATTATGACTCGCGATAGTGCCCTTGGCACTATCGCGGGGCACTCTCGCCGTCGGGGTGCAGGGGCTTTAAATGAATTATATCTGATTTCAACCTCATTTATCTCAAACCCTTTCTTCTCTTTGGCGATTTTAGAGACTTCCAAACCGAACTTTTCCTCTCAAAACCCTAACCCTCATAAATACAACTCTTCTTGGTGGTTGGATCTTCACACTTGCAATAACTCTTCTCAAGGACAATCTCTAGGGTTCATAAAGCTCAACTTCTCCACTTCAAGTCTCATCTCCTCAAATCTAGGGTTTCCATCTTTTCTAGGTTTTGACACAAAACCTAGATTGTGAGTTTACTAACCTTTGTTAAAACTAGATACACATCATATTCTTCTAGTTGTTGTTATTTATCTCTATATGTTCAAGTATGTGGGTTTTGATTATGAAGAAAAGTTGGGAATGTGATTTTGTGTGAAATGCCATGATTTACTATATTGATCGGGTACTTGGTATTGACTCCATGAATGTACATATTGGATATCTTGGCATGATTTGGGGATGTATGTGTTATAGTAGATGATAAATTCTACTCGGAATGCCTTTTTGGTGATTTAATATCTAAGCATAGATTATGCTGGTATTTGGGTCTCATAATGGATTTATGTGTTAGGATGGTAACATTGTACCCTTGGTTGGTATCGAAATGTTTTGGTTGAAATATACCTCAAGACCTCTTATAAATTATGTTGGACGAACCAAGTCAGTAGACACTAGGAGGATGTAGTCTTGGGCGCCACTGTGATGGTATGTGCCTAGACCTCCGCCATTCGAGGAATTTTTTTTGGTATAGTCCTCGGGTGTGCCGGGAATTTCGGGTGTCTCTTGGTAGATGGCATCAAGCTATATCGACTCTTGGGTTGGAACTTGATTGGTGCTATGGGTCTCCCCTATTGACTCCACATATATTGAACTCTAGTTAACTGCTGATAAGAATTGTAACTGATCATGCATGCTTATTATTGTTCAACTCAATAGGCTTTTTGGCCTAACACTTGTTTGGTGTCGATGTGTATCTCAGGTTCTAGCGGTGCCGGTCCTAAGCAGGTTTAGATGCTTTGGGTGAGAGCTTGGGGATTTTGCACTTGAACGCTTACTTCTTTTGGGAATGAACCGTTGGGTTTTTAGATGACAAACCTTTTGTAATATCTTTTCTAGATGTAGAAATTAGATTAGTTGGTTGTTATTTTATTGTCCGTTTAAATTACAATTGTGATTAAACAGGTTATTTATATATTCCCCATTTTGGGAGGCTCTTACTATGGCAATTCTAGTATACCACATGTCCGTTTTTCGGATTTTCTTATCCTTATTTTTAGGGTGTTACAAGTTGGTATCAGAGCTTTAGTTTAAGTGAACAGGGTATTGTTTAGTATGCCTAGACTTAAGCTTTAGACTTTATGACTTCACTGTCCACTTGGGTAGCAATCCTAGGTGGGGAGAGCATTAGGATTACGGAATTACTTTAATTGAAAGTCGTGATGGTGGTGACCAGAATTCTTGTGTATGGTTACTGCTATTATGAATGCATTTTTACTTCTCTTAGTTACTGCTATTATGAATGCATTTTTACGTGAGCATATTTGGTTTACTATTATTATGATAATTGATGAAGGTATTAGTACGTACAATGAGTTCAACTCGTCTAGTCTATCCTCAATCTATTTCTCGTGCGTGTATGGCAGATCGTGATGGTAAACACTCGAAATAGATTACCGGACATGGCAGAGGGGCAACTGGAAGTAGAATCTGCAGCAGTACGACCCCCGGTGGGGGAAACCTCCGATGACATTCCTATACCCCGAATCTTGGGAGGAGGGACTGAGCATATTTCGCGCCGAAACCTCAATACAGGTAACGCCATCATGGAGGAAGTTACCATGGAGACCCGGCTTCGGGATAACATGATGTTGGACATGAATGCGGCCTTGGCACAACAACAGTTGGCCATGACTTCGGCCATGACCCAACAGCAAGAGTTTTTTCATAAAACTCCTAGAGGATCGAGACGCTAGCCACCGACAACCTGAGACGATGGCTGAAAACATTATTGTGGGGTCGGGTGGACCAAATGTGGTAACGGTTGAGGAACCATCCGCTGAAGGGATCCGTACGAAGACTAAGGGGTGCACTTACAAGACATTTCTGGGGTGCCACCCTAAGGAGTTTGCGGGTTCAGATAACCCGGTTGCTTGCATGTACTGGCTCAAGGAGGTAGAGATGGCCTTTGAGTCAAGTGAGTGTGATCCCTCTCAACGGGTCAAGTTTGCTTCTCAACTACTTCGGGGAGAGGCTTTGATTTGGTGGAATCTCACTCAATCAGTCCTCACTCCTGAAGTTCTGGCTAAGTTAACTTGGTCGGTGTTCAAGGAGAAGATTATGGACAAGTATTGTAGTGAGCGCTCGATGGACAAGTTGGAGCGGGAGTTCGGAGATCTGAAGAATGGGAACCTGTCTGTGGTTGGCTACTCCAAACTCTTTTTGGAGAAACTAAACTTGGTAGGATATCTAGTCCCCGATGAAAGGTCAAAAATTAAAGCCTATCATCAAGGGTTACCGGTCGGGATGTGATCGACGGTAAGGAATTCTAAGTGTTCGATGTTACAAGAGGTTATCGAAGAGTCCTTGCTCGTTGAGGACGACATCAATGCCGAAAGAGAAGAGAAGAGGCTTGTCGGTGAGAAACGGAAGGGGGAAGGGCCATCTGGGCCCGTTCGGCAATCAAAACCCTTTGTAAGCGGGAGAGCGGGTGATCATCGTCGTGAAGACCGGTGGTGCCACAAGTGCAAGTCAAAGCACTCGGGGACTTGTGTTACAAGAACTTATTCCGGTCCAACGGGGTGTGCCAAGTGTGGTAGGAAGGACCACGCGACTCGAGAGTGTCCCATCCGGGGGCCGGTATGCTATGAGTGCAGGGAACCGGGACATATGAAGAGGGAATGCCCAAAGCTAGTGGGAGGTAATGGTGGAAATTCAGTGGGTTCGACGGTTAGAGTCGAGCAACCACCAAGGGTGCCCAGTCGAGCTTTCCGGATGACTACCGAAGAGGCAAAGGAGACCGCGGATGTCGTTTCGGGTACGTTTCTAGTAAACTCCTTGCCTGCTCGTGTTTTGTTTGATTCGGGTGCTACATGTTCCTTTGTGTCAGATGCTTTCTGTAGACAATTCACCACTCCTATTAGTGTCCTTCCCGATGCGTTAGTAGTAGAAATAGCGAATGAGGATCAAGTAATCATTCAAGACCGTTTTTGTGATTGCACTTTAGATATTGATGGGAATTCTTTTGGAGTGGACTTGCTACCTATGGCTATAGGTGGGTTTGATGTGGTTATAGGCATAGATTGGTTAGTAAGGCATAATGCAGACATCTTCTGTTCCAAAAAGATGATCCAAGTACCTTTACCGGAGAATGGTGTGGCAACCATTTATGGGGAAAAAGGAAAGAGGAGTGATCCTATTATCTCATCTCTAAAGGCTCACAAGTTCTTAGCGAAGGGTTACCCTTCGTACTTGGCCTACGTTGTGGACGCAAAGAAAGAAAATAAGTCGGTAGAAGATGTGGAGGTGGTACAAGATTATCCGGACGTCTTTCCGGAAGACTTACCCGGATTACCGCCGGAGTGAAAAATGGAGTTTCAGATTGACCTCACACCGGGAGCGGCTCCGATAGCTCGTGCTCCATATCGTTTGGCACCGACAAAAATGAAAGAGATGATGACGCAACTTCAAGAGTTTTCGGAGAAGGGCTTCATTCGACCAAGCTCGTCACCTTGGGGAGCACCGGTTTTGTTCGTGAGGAAGAAGGATGGATCCATGCGGATGTGTATCGACTATCGGGAGTTAAACAAAGTCACGGTGAAGAATAAGTATCCTCTACCTCGCATCGACGATCTTTTTGATCAACTCCAAGGAGCGGGATGTTTCTCAAAGATTGATCTTCGGTCCGGATATCATCAAGTGAGAGTGAAGAACGAAGATATTCCGAAGACGGCTTTCCGAACGAGATACGGTCATTATGAGTTTTTGGTGATGCCTTTCGGCTTAACCAACGCTCCGGCCGTATTCAAGGATCTGATGAACCGTGTGTGTCGCCCATTCTTGGATAAATCCGTGATCGTCTTCATCGACGATATTTTAATATATTCAAAGGATGAGTCCGAGCATGGAAAACACTTACGGGAAGTATTGGAAGTTCTAAGAAGGGAGAAACTGTTTGCGAAGTTCTCGAAGTGCGAATTTTGGCTCCAAGAGGTGCAATTCTTGGGGCATGTGATATCAAAGGACGGGGTAAAAGTGGATCCGGCAAAGATCGAGGCAATGATGAGTTGGGAACCTCCAACAAGTCCGACGGAGATCCGAAGCTTCTTGGGTTTGGCGGGTTACTACCGGCGTTTCATTCAAGATTTCTCAAAGACGGCTACACCGCTTACTTCTCTTACAAGGAAGAACGTCAAGTTTCTTTGGACCGATGCACAAGAGCAAGCGTTTCAGACGCTCAAGAGGAAGTTGTCCGAAGCTCCGATCTTGTCCTTACCCGAGGGATCGGAAGACTTTGTTGTGTTTAGTGACACTTCCAAGATGGAACTTGGGTGTGTCCTAATGCAAAGGGGAAAGTAATAGCCTACGCGTCGCGACAGTTAAAGGACCATGAGAAGAATTATCCGACTCATGATTTGGAGTTGGCGGCGGTAGTTTTCGCATTAAAGTTGTGGCGACACTACTTGTATGGGACCAAGTGTACTCTCTTCACGGATCACAAGAGTCTCAAGTACATCTTCGACCAAAAGGAACTCAACATGCGATAAAGGAGATGGCTAGAGCTTTTGAAGGATTACGATTGTGATCTACTCTATCATCCCGGTAAGGCCAATGTGGTGGTGGATGCATTGAGCCGAAGGAGTCATGGTGGTGGTGGTGTCAAAATGTCCCTTGCAAGGATCGATGTGGTGTCAATTTTTTTGGCAAGCGTTAAGGCAAGTCAAGTGGAAGCACTTAAGGAAGAGAACCTCAAAACCGAAGTCATGGTGAAACAAAAGGAACTGTTAACGGAAGACGGTCGTGGTCTCAAACTCTTTCAAGGACGGATTTGGGTGCCGAAGTTGGGAGAAAATCGGAAGTTGCTTCTTGATGAAGCGCATAAGTCGAAATATTCTATACATCCCGGTAGCACCAAGATGTATAGAGATTTAAAGTTAATTTACTGGTGGCCAGTGATGAAGCTAGATGTGGCTAGCTATGTGGAGAAGTGTGTCACGTGCCTTCAAGTCAAGGCAGAACATCAAAGACCGTATGGAAGTTTACAACCGTTGTCAATTCCCGAGTGGAAATGGGACAACATTACCATGGATTTCGTGACGAAGTTACCAAAGACATTGCGTGGGCACGACACCATTTGGGTAATCGTTGACCGGTTGACAAAAAGTGCGCATTTCCTTGCAATGCGGGAGACATTGCCAATGAAGAAATTGGCCAAGCTTTATATTGATGAGGTGGTGTCGAGGCACGGAGTTCCGCAATCTATTATATCGGATCGGGACAGCCGATTCACTTCGAATTTTTGGGCTAGTTTGCAAAAGGAGTTAGGTACTCGACTGAATTTGAGCACGGCGTATCATCCTCAAACGGATGGTCAAAGCGAGAGGACGATCCAGACATTAAAAGATATGTTGAGGTCGTGTGTAATAGACTTCGGGGGAAGTTGGGATTCACATCTACCTCTAGTAGAGTTCGCGTACAACAACAGTTACCATTCTAGTATCGCAATGGCACCGTTCGAGGCTTTGTATGGGAGAAAGTGCAGAACCCCAGTTTGTTGGCTAGAAGCGGGCGAGAAGCAATTCGTCGGGCCGGAAATAGTTCAAGAGACGGCGGACAAGGTGAAAAAAATACGAGAAAGGCTAAAGGTGGCGCAAGACCGACAAAAGAGCTATGCGGACAAGAAGAGAAGACCGGTTGAGTTTCAAGTGGGTGACCGGGTCATGTTGAAGGTGTCACCATGGAAGGGAATTATTCAGTTTGGGAAGCGTGGGAAGCTTAGTCCCCATTTCCTTGGACCTTTCGTCATCTTGGAGAAAATTGGTTTACAAGCCTACCGGTTAGATTTACCACCGGAAATGGATGAGATACATCCTACATTTCATGTATGCTACCTTCGGAAGTGCCTAGCCGAGGAGGAAAGCGTTATTCCTTTGACAGAAATTCGGGTGGACAATGGAAATCGTTGCGTCGAGGAACCGGAGGCAATCTTGGAGTCAAAGGTGAAGAAGTTGCGGCACAAAGAAGTAATTATGGTTAAGGTCCAATGGAAACACTATCGGGGTGCTAACATTACTTGGGAATCGGAAGATGATATGAAGAAGCGTTATCCTCACTTGTTTACCTAGGGTAAGATTTCGGGGACGAAATCCCAAGTAGGTGGGGAGGATTGTAACACCCGTAAAGTCATAAGGTAAGTATTTTGTCTCCCTTAATGCATTAATTTCGCTTATGTGTGAATATGTGTCTTTGTGTGCATTTTATGATCATGAATTATGTTAAAATGACATATATTTATTTACCATCTTTAATCGTGCAAACCTTCTGCTCGTTATCATTTTTCGGTTGAGTTTCGGGCTGTTTCGGGTTGCTCGCGATTGTGCCACGCGATTGTGCCCTTGGCACTATCGCGAGGGCACTATCGCCGAAAGTGTACCGTGAGTTCGGGGTTGTTCGCGATTGTGCCACGCGATTGTGCCATGGCACTATCGCGGAGGGCACTATCGCCGGGCTTGTACCGAGGGTGTTGAGAGCCTCGCGATTGTGACTCGCGATAGTGCCCTTGGCACTATCGCGGGGCACTCTCGCCGTCGGGGTGCAGGGGCTTTAAATGAATTATATCTGATTTCAACCTCATTTATCTCAAACCCTTTCTTCTCTTTGGCGATTTTAGAGACTTCCAAACCGAACTTTTCCTCTCAAAACCCTAACCCTCATAAATACAACTCTTCTTGGTGGTTGGATCTTCACACTTGCAATAACTCTTCTCAAGGACAATCTCTAGGGTTCATAAAGCTCAACTTCTCCACTTCAAGTCTCATCTCCTCAAATCTAGGGTTTCCATCTTTTCTAGGTTTTGACACAAAACCTAGATTGTGAGTTTACTAACCTTTGTTAAAACTAGATACACATCATATTCTTCTAGTTGTTGTTATTTATCTCTATATGTTCAAGTATGTGGGTTTTGATTATGAAGAAAAGTTGGGAATGTGATTTTGTGTGAAATGCCATGATTTACTATATTGATCGGGTACTTGGTATTGACTCCATGAATGTACATATTGGATATCTTGGCATGATTTGGGGATGTATGTGTTATAGTAGATGATAAATTCTACTCGGAATGCCTTTTTGGTGATTTAATATCTAAGCATGGATTATGTTGGTATTTGGGTCTCATAATGGATTTATGTGTTAGGATGGTAACATTGTACCCTTGGTTGGTATCGAAATGTTTTGGTTGAAATATACCTAAAGACCTCCTATAAATTATGTTGGACGAACCAAGTCAGTAGACACTAGGAGGATGTAGTCTTGGGCGCCACTGTGATGGTATGTGCCTAGACCTCCGCCATTCGAGGAATTTTTTTTGGTATAGTCCTCGGGTGTGCCGGGACTTTCGGGTGTCTCTTGGTAGATGGCATCAATCTATATCGACTCTTTGGGTGGAACTTGATTGGTGCTATGGGTCTCCCCTATTGACTCCACATATATTGAACTCTAGTTAACTGCTGATAAGAATTGTAACTGATCATGCATGCTTATTATTGTTCAACTCAATAGGCTTTTTGGCCTAACACTTGTTTGGTGTCAATGTGTATCTCAGGTTCTAGCGATGTCGGACCTAAGCAGGTTTAGATGATTTGGGTGAGAGCTTGGGGATTTTGCACTTGAACGCTTACTTCTTTTGGGAATGAACCGTTGGGTTTTTAGATGACAACCCTTTTGTAATCTCTTTTCTAGATGTAGAAATTAGATTAGTTGGTTGTTATTTTATTGTCCGTTTAAATTACAATTGTGATTAAACAGGTTATTTATATATTCCCCATTTTGGTAGGCTCTTGCTATGGCAATTCTACTATACCGCATGTCCGTTTTTCGGATTTTGTTATCCCTATTTTTAGGGTGTTACATCCTCCATCGCCATCGACCGTCCGTCGTTCTCCTCCATCGCCATCGACCGTCCGTCGTTCTCTTCCATCGCCATCGACCGTCGTCGACCGTCGTTCTCCTCCATCGCCATCGCCATCGACCGTCGTTCTCCTCCATCGCCATCGACCAGAACCAGAATAGAAGCAATTGAGGTATACTATTACTTCCTTGGTTTTCTCCTATCTATAATTATAAGAACGAGATAAATGGTCCCTAGAGTAGACTATAAGTATATACAAAAGTTAGCACATTGAATCACAGTGTAGTTTTTCCCAAATAGAAAATGACTCTATAGCCTTTCAAGGTTCTTGATCTAGTAAAAAACTAAAAATGGTACTGAGGGAATTTTTTAATCTGTGCAATGTGCATAATCAGCTTGTAGGATGCTATTTGTAGGTAGATCAGTTTACTGGATTTCAATGTTGATCTGGTGATTAATTGTTTCTTCAAGTGATTATAATTTAAGAGGATTAATTTGTCCTATGTGCATTATCAGCTTGAATTATTAAGTTTGTAGTGAGAAATGAGGATTGAAATTATTGTGGATATTGAACATGTTGTATTCTTTAAAGTAAGTGCTCCTAAGCTCACTAAATTTACGCACAGGAAAATATGATCTTAGATTGTAACGTAGGACGGTAGGAGATGGAGAATAGTTTACTTCAGGTCTTTTGCCTCTCTCTCTGATCAATGAATGTGTTTCAGTGTTGATTTGGTGATTAATTGTTCCTACATTTAAATATAAGAGGATTTTTCTAATCTGTGCATTATCAGCTTGTAGCCTGCAATTTGTAGTTAAATATAATGGTTAAATATAAGAGGATTTTTTCAACTGAGCATGGTAATTTCCTCAGTAAGGTTAGGAGGAAATGGAGATTGGAGAAGATGGATTAATACCCATATCCGAGCCACCGACCCGCTGGACCCGAACCCGAAACACCCCGAACCCGAACCACCCAAAATGTATTCGGTCGGGTTTCGGGGGGTCTCTTCCCACCCGATTATCCGATTGGGTTTTGGTCCAGGTCACCCGCCCCGCCCGATGCTCCCCCTACTTATCTGGTCTGATGATAAAACAAAGTGAAACCATTCGAGACTCAGAACAACTTCAATTACATGATTGGAAAAATATAGTTTTCTTCTTAAATGATTTTGTTCACCTAGCTGCTATTTCTGGTAATTATTATGATGCTAATATTTGCAACAGAATTTTTACTAAACTTCCAGGAGAGCTAGGGAGAGAAATTGAACTTAAGTGGAAACAAGAACAACCAAGTGTTGATGCCCAAAGAAATAATGCAACAGCTAGAGCGAAGGTTATCATAGATCACCTTAAAGCTAAATGTTCTATGATCCAAACCCAGAGAGAGTTAAAGAAAAAAGATACTAGATTTTGTTCCTCTATCTATACTCCTCAAACTCATGGTAAAACTGTTAAGAAGAAACAAGTTTATCATAAGAAAGTAAACCCAAGGAAAGCTTATTATCTTAGAAAGTCCAGTGCTAGGAAACCTACCCTGAACAAACAGAAACATGTGAGGAAATATAAAGATAATAAGAACTATAGCAAATTCACTTGCTATGCTTGTGGAAAGGAAGGCCATTTATCTAGTAAATGCCCTAGGAAGAAAACCCTTTTTAATCAAAAAGTTGATTTGATAAACTGCACAAATGAAGACTTAGTTGACATAACTTCTGATGTCTCAACTAACTCTGATATCTACTATATCGTTAGCATAGAAGATATGCAGGATATCCAACAACAAAGTGATTATTCATTTGTTGACCAACTTGCTCCATCACAAACTCCTCTTCAGCAGAAGTATGGTTACCATAATTCCTTTACAAATTTAGGAATTTCTGAAGGAGATGTTGAGTTATTTGAAAACTTCAACTTTGTCAGTATTGAAGTTTTTGCTTGTACCCATAATTGGAAACACAATACAGGTAATACTAACACCAAGTGT
The DNA here is from genome assembly GCA_954870635.1 of Arctium minus. Classification (NCBI taxonomy): domain Eukaryota; kingdom Viridiplantae; phylum Streptophyta; class Magnoliopsida; order Asterales; family Asteraceae; genus Arctium; species Arctium minus. The sequence continues at coordinate 8,544,768 of OX941080.1, forward strand.
TACAATTGCCTTTGGTACCCTTCTCTTGAGAAGCGTTCTATATGTGATTTATACAGAATAGAAGTTTGTTCTTCTTGTCTGTTATCTGTTTATAAACATACTTTTCCAACACAAAGTATTAAAAAACATACAGATAGAATCACAATCTTAGATGATCGTATTCATACTCTTGAAAACCGAATTGAAAATCTTGAGATAAATTTTCAAAGCTTTTCAAAACAAGACTATGATACAGCTTTTCCTAACCTTTTTCGAAACCTCTAAAAAATAAAGGAATTGTAATTAATGAGAAAGGTTCAACTTCTTGTATGGCTATAACTCCAATTATACCCATAATTTGTAACAAAAAGATTCTAAAAAACATTTTTGTTTTAGTCCTCCTTAATGTTAAAGGCACAAAGTTTCAACTCCCTGCTTTTATAGATACAGGAGCAACTCAAACAACTTTAGACTCTTCTATACTTTCTCCAGAATTGCTTAGTAAACTGGTAAAAGCACAGAAGCCTTTAAAGTCTGTAACTTTTTCAGGATCTATACATTCTACCAATCATTATTTAAAAAATCTTCTTGTACAATTTCAAACAAATTGCCAAGATTGGTCAGATGTATATTCACTAGATGTATGTTGGGTTGATTCTTTAAAAGACTTGCAAGGTATAAGTTTAATCCTTGGATTAATTTTTTTACTAGCAAAAGGAAGATCATTTACTATGTGTAATGATTATGTCCTTTTCTCTCAAAACACTGCCCTCACACCCATAATATCAGAGTACGCTTGAAAGCATGGTGGAAGTAGTAGTGAAGAAAATGAAGAATTATAAAACCCTAAGATAATTTGTACCCCTGAGGACTGTTCTTGCAAAAATACTAGTGGTACAAAAAACTAACATCTCTTAGTCCTGAGAAAACTTTAAATGATTTTCCAGACTTTGATGAACTTTGGAATAGTTCATATGTGAATTATACATGTTCATATATGAACACGTGTATTTTGTAAAAATTACGAAAGTGTCTTTTTATTTTTGGAATAGCCGCAACTTTTAACCAGTCAAAGCTGAAATATTTGACCAGTCAAATCCGATTTTGACCGTATGAATGGCTAAAATTACTTATCTATACTATATTATAAAAACGACATAAAAAACTCTTAATTACAACATTTTAAGCACAAGTTACAACTAATTAAAGTCAATTACTTAATTTACAATTTCTTAATGCTTTGGTACAACCTTTTCAAGCACATTATCTCACATAATCATCTATTTGTGAAATGGATACTCATTTATTAATATAACTATTTGTTTTTTTGTGAAGGATTTTATAAAATAGATTTTATATTAGCATAATCTATTTTAAATGTAGATTTTACATTTAAATCTATATTAATGAGATGTAATATAAAAATCTTTTTTCTTCCGTATTTTTTTATATTACATCTCATAATGATTTTTCCATATTTTATTTTATAAAATCTTTTTCCATATTTTATTTTATAAAATCTTTTTACATAATGAGATGTAATATAAACTCTTTTTTCTTCCGTATTTTTTTGCTAATATAAAATCTATTTTATTTTATAAAATCTACACGTATTTTATATTAGCATAATATAAAATCTACACGTATTTTTTTTGATAATATAAAATCTACACATATTTTTTTTTCACGAGCATTAAAAGAAGAAAAAAGAAGGTTGATATGAATAAAAAATAAAAAATAACGAGATACACTAATAAATTATCGTATTCTTTAAAATAAAAATATTCCGCAATACTTTCCAAATTAACCAAGTGTAAAGAAAATAAAATAGAAACGATGTAGATATAAAAATATTCTTCCATATTTTTAATATATTTACATTTAAACGTAAAATCGAAAATGAAAATAAAAGATTTTAAAATGTTCTCTACATGCCCGTGCAATGCACCAGGTGAGTAAGGTGTAAAATTTTATCGTAAATGAAAAATTAAAAGCCCTCGAGCGTGTAGCTCCATTGGTAAATGGGTTGACTGTTGAGAAACTTTGTTAACCATCCAAACAAAGAAATAGATATGTAGAAATGAAGGAAAGACAAACATATGAAGGAAACCAGATATGTAGAAATGAAAATTTGTTGTTCATAGTAAAGAAATCAAATATGCGAGAAACCGGAAAAATAAGACAAACATGATACCGCCATTTGAGATAAGACCACTCGATTGATTCTCTCAAGTTCCACCGATTGACGGGTCTCTTTAGATACAAACACAAACACCTCAAAGAAATCAAGAAGAAATCAAGAAGGACGGTAATAACAAATACACACTCAAGCAAGTCAAACAAAAACGAAAAAGAAGACAAAACCTGATACAATTGTTTGAAAAAGGCGCTACTCGATCGATCTTTTCGATTTCATCCTCATCTTCTCCATTCAAAATTCATGTTTAAATAAGATATATAAATAGGGGAAGAGGGCGTGTTTAGAGATAGAGATACATGAAAATGATGATAACAATGGTTTTGAATTTTGATTTGAACGGGTTGGAGGGATTTAGGGATAGGACGGAAGTTGAAGTGGTTTAGGGATAAGGTTGAACGTGTTTAAGGATATGCATTGATAGTGTGCTTTAGTAAGTGGTACCATAGGCAATAGAAATATTTAAGTAAATTAGCATTAATTGGTAGTACCAAATGCTTAAAAGATTGTTCTTAAAAAGTTTTGAATCAATGCTTTATAATATAATATAGATATTGGATGATTTTTAGAGAGTGATAATGATTTTTTTTTTTTTATAAAATTGTTTAATTTAGGCTTAATAATATAATGTTTTTTATATAAAAAAATTATGTAGTTTGTTAAAATTCATTAATTATCTTATATATTTTAAATTTTTATATTTAAATTGAGATGTTTATCCTGTTTTGATTATGTTTATCAGAATTCAAATTTCATAATTTTAGGGTTTGGGGATTAGAGATAAGGATTTTGGGGGATAATGATGGAATTTATTAATTAGGGTTAAAAACATTTAAAAGTAGTACATATTGCTTCATTAGTTGTTTTTTAAGAGATTTTAAGTAGATTAACATTAAATAATAGTACATAATGCTTAATGGGTTGTTTTTAAGAGTTTTTTATGTCTCTTTTATAATATAGTATATATATAGCTTCTCTATGTATCATGAGTACAAGAAGAAGACGAACGGTCGGGTGTCAATGACGGAACCTGCAACTGAACAAAAGGTATTCCACTATATTTTTGTTTCTTTGAAAAACTATTTTTTTATATTTTATTATATTTACTGAGGATTTGTTTATATTTTTCAAAACCCACAATCATATTTTTCGAAATAGGGGAATAAGATATATATACATATCTTTATTTTTATCGACTAATACTATGAGGTCTTAAAGTCAATAGTCAGATAAATTTTCAAGTGGTACTGAGTGAATTTGAACTATACCAGTTGAGTTGCCGGTTACAAAAGATATAAATCGTTTATTTTCTTTGTCATATTTGATGTGGGTTGAATGTTGTTAATTAATCTACATATTTATACGTTCAAAGTGATTGTCAAGTGTTGTCGAGGAGGTTTCAGAAAAATTGCAAAATCTGTAAAAACGTATGTTCATATTTATAATTATTTCAATAATAGTGATATGTTGTGAGATATTTCGTTTGAGTTTTAAATAATATAATACAAAACTATTACCAATATTATTGCATAAACTCATAACAACAAACGATTAAGAATATATGCAAGTTAACCACTTATGAAAATACATTCGTTTTTCACATTGTATTTCATTAACTGTTAACAGAGAAATTACGTTTCATTTTAACTCGGTTCAATATTCTAACAAAAAATTTATCCTCCCGTGCAATGCACGGGCCCAACACTAGTCTATTTTTCATATATTTACCATTTCTCAAATATATATATATATATATATATATATATATATATATATACACAGAGAGAGAGAGAGAGGAGCGATCAAATGCAAACCACCTCTATTTGTACAAACTTACAAGTTAATCTCAGTCGTCCATCTAGTCTAATGAATATCTAATTTTATTTTGTTTCCTTAACCAATGTCATGATCATAATAAATGAATTTTATCCTCTTCCATATATATATCTCAATCGTATTTAATAAATCATGATTATTATCCATAAATATCTCAATTATTTCCTAATATGATGGTTTATATGGTTTGTACAAATGTCTTGATTTACACTATAACCCATCTCTATATATATATATATATGTCTGAGTTGGTCCTCGTGTATTCACTCAACTTATTTTTGCAAGTAGGATTTTTATTAGGTATGTAAAATGCACCTGCTAAATTTTGAGATTTGCTCATAGAGATTACAAAATGTAATGAACATCAATCAAAAAACCGAAAAAGAACCTCAAAAACTACCAACAAACTGAAGAAGTCTCTCTGAATCAACCAAAAAAACTGAAAAAGTCTATTGAAATCGAACAAAAAACATAAATATCACTCGGAATCAACCAAAAAGCTTAAAAATCCCTCGAAAAAGTGAAATTCAGCTAAAAACACAATGGACGACTTTGCGGGCCTTTAATCTACTTTAAAGGTGCCCCGCTCGACAAAAATACTGGATCCTCCACTAGTCCATATATTTAGCATTTTTCTCGTATATCATGAAAACTATTGTTATTTATTTAATTCTTTATAAAACGTATGTTGTTTAAGTTTAGGGTTTATGACAAAGGATCATGTAAGAATAAAAGTTAAATTGAGAAGTGTAAAAAAGGGATTTGGACCCTTTTATCACTTTTAATTAGTGTTGATCTAAGAGTTCAAATTAAGTCTCAAAATAACCCATGAATTAGCTTAGAAAAGTACTTTCAATTGATCTTCAATTTGGAATTATTCAATGGTGAAGAACTGAAGATCATTTCTTACCCTTCTCACAATAACTATTGTTACCAACTCTAGGGTTTATAAAGGTGGACATATATTGTCACATCTTGATTTCTATATGACTATTACACCCGTCTTATCTTAAATCATAGCATGAATGCTAAGTATTTGACAGTACAACTAATAAAAATGCAATAAATGTAGTCTTCATGTTTAACCATAAAACATAACTTGTCTTTCAAACATTTATAACTAAGAGTTAACGTAACAACATAACAATCATGCCTAGCTCTAGCTCTATCTAGACTAGACTTCTTCTGTGCTCTTTTCATTTTCGACATTTCATTTATCTACGATACATAACAAATTCAGTGAATTCATTATTTCATGCAAATAACATTTCAAAATACCAACTTATTTTTGTATACAAACATAACTTTCATATAATGTGCAATATGTCATTTGAAAACACTTTACTGAAAAAAGATATTAAAGCATATAAAATTTATAACAATTACACGCACACACAAAAAAACATCACTTTCATGATATTTCACATCTAAACTAGTACATTAGGGGTCACTTTTGTCCATCACGAGGTACAATGGCTCTCGATATGTATTGCTGACATCTTATGTCACACACAACACATAATGAAAGTCCTTTGGAGTTCAGATGACGTATTGGTCTACCTAACTCTTCGCATAAAACCGAGGTACCTCACGACTTATGTTAGCTCTCTTGGATCTTCATGATGCCCAATCTCTCTATCGACCACCCATTACGTGACTCCACACATGTACCTGTCGGAGGTTCGAGAATCTATGAAAGGATATCTAAAGCAAACTTTCTTACTTCCTTCCATGTCCATCTCTCATATCTACAGAGAAGGAGAGGTTTTGAGAATTCAGAATTCCGAAATCACTTTCTTTGTCCCATAAAATATTTTCATACACACTTTTAATAACATAATGTTATATATGACATGCTTAACAACTTTAAACATGTAAACACATAACATGCACATATAATTCTTTTTTAAATATCACAAATATATACATAGACATTAACCCCAAGTATGAAAATCACAAAAAAAAAATAATAAATAAAATAAAATAAAAAACTCACCTTAATGTGCAAGGTTAATAACTTTGCTTGAACTAACACGGACACACATTGTAGCATACACACTAAGGGGCCGTTTTTCCAAATACTTACCCGGTAAGTGTTTATCGGTAAAAATTAACACGTTCACTTACCTTCTTGCGTAAGATTCTAGTTCATTTAAACGACATTGTATGCAACAATTTACCTGGTAAGTGCTTACCCGATAAGAGTTTTCGTCCTCACTTACCGGGTAAGACTTTCGGCCCTTGCCATCGCTCTTACCGGATAAGATTATCGATACTTGTAATGTTCATCAGATAAGGTAAGTGACTTGGTAAGAGCTTACCGGGTAAGCGTTTGGTAAACGACCCCTAAGTGTCCAAACGTCCTACTGAACGCTACAAATAACTTATATTGCATTTAATGAAAAATCTACTTGATCAGGGTCGGACCTATGAAGGCTCCAAAGGTGTTTTGTGCACCCACTCAAACGCTTTTTGCAAGTAGTTTTTTTTTTTGGTATAAAAGGTGTACACGCTAACTTTGAGGGGTGCTCTATCATATTAGAAAACACAAAGGACATCAACCAAAAAACCAGGAAGAAAAATCCCTAGAAATTAATAGATAAAAAACTTAAAAATCCCTCGGAAACGTTGGAATTCAGCTAAAAAGACATGGGGCAACTTTGTGGGTCTGTGATCCAACTTAAAGGTGCATCCGCTACGTAAAAATCACAGATCCCCCATTATACTTGATCTCTACAGAGGGTCTGTGACCTTACACATTACTTTAAACTCGCTTTTACTTTTCACTAAGGCATTGTTTGGCAAACTAGCTGATAAGCTAGCTTTTCAAAATGCTACTATGAGTAGTTTTTTTGCCAAACATAGCCTAAGGATGACTTCAAGCAACTCGACCCACTTTCACCTCATGCAACGAAGCGTCGAAAACTCTACCCTAATTCTAGTCACGTGATTTTAGACAGTACTAGAATAATAAATTTTCCATTTTTTATGTGTTGGATTAATGCATTAATTATAAAATCTTTATCGAATTTACGTGTAGATCTAACAAAAAAGGAAAAGAAAAGAGTTTGTTTCAAAGTTCCAATGTCTTTTAATTACTTTAATACCCCCAGGCGTGCAAGGAGATTCCTCATAACAATGCAAATGTTTTTGAACCGTAAAGTTTGAATCTCTCACCTTTGAACTAAAATAAAAAGTACAAACATGTTTTTCTTGTTTAATTCATATTCAAATCTGAATCATTAGTCAAATATAGATTTAAGGGTTCGTTTAGTTTGATGGAATGTTTTTTAAACATTTATCAATTTAGATTTCATGAAAATATTTGGAATTTTTGGTGTATTTGGTTTGTAGAATTTGGAGTGAAATTGAATTTAATTATTTATAAATAATGATAAAAACAATTAAATAACTTTTGTTAATAACACATTCATGATGAATATGAACATGTTATTTATCATAAATCACACATTCTTGATAAATATATTACAAAATTAAACACGTTCATACTTTCCTGATAAATATGTCACGTCATGTATCGCGTTATGGACAGTTCCCAACTTCCTATTCACTTTCAAATTCCTAAAGAAATTTGACCATATATATATGTATATATATAGAGAGAGAGAGAGAGGTAGGTTATTATGTAAACCCTTTACATGGTGCAACCCATGTAATCCCTCTATTCATTACTCATTTTATTTTGAGTTGTTTTTATTTTTTTAATTACAAAAGTGAAATAAAATTTGTGGTGGATAAAGAGATTGCATGTGTTACATCATGTAAAGATGTTTCATTTAAACGCTCCCTCCCCCCTCTTTCTCTCTCTCTCTCTATATATATATATTATTACCGATCCATCCAATGCGGTTTGAGTTGGATGATGGATTGGACATGTATGGAGTTGGTGTGATCCATGCCACGTTTTATAAAAAATAAATATTTGGAATGGATTTGTTTTAGGGCAGAATTTTCAAACTTTTCTGCTTTTTTTTGTATTGTTCCCAATGAAATCGACCAGCCTACATTTTTAAATTGCTAACAACAACAATACTGTCACATACAATTACACTGTCAGAAATCCTTTCAACAAAACCATTCCCTTTTTTACCCATTCCAAACTTCATACAGATTCATGCCATCTAATACATTAGAGCATCTCCAACGGCTTCTCCATTTTAGAGAAAATGAAGAAAATGGAGATTTTGGGTGTAAAATGAGCTCCAATAGCTTCCCCAAAACTTTCTCCAAAATGGAGAAAGTAGGAGAGAGAATACATTTTTTCCAAATTTGGAGATATCCCAAAAATGATTACCAAGAGAGAAATTATTTTTTATTACATTCCACCAATGAGAAACTTTGAAATGAATTGTTTAGGTGAGAGAAATAATATTTTATTAAATATATATAATATTTTAATAATATAATCAATGATTTATCTCCAAAATGGAGAAGCTGTTGGAGATGATTGTAATTTTTTTGAAGATTTTTAATTTTGGTTCTCCATTTTGAAGAAATTTTAGAGAAGTTGTTGGAGATGCTCTTAGAGCATCTGCAGTGGTGGGTTTATCAAATTCATAAATCGGTTCAAAAAGAAAATTTACCGCTGGGAAGGACCGGTACAACGTCACGTAAGAGGAAACGATTCCTCTTCATGGACCGTTTCATCCCCATAAATGGTGGGTCCACTATTATCAAATTAATTACTTTAAAAAAATTTCAGGTGGGAAAAACCATCGATTCTTATGGAATCAACTTCAGTAACTCTTTTCACAAAAAATTGGGCGACGGGGATTCGGTGTCATTTTGGAAGGATCACTGGGTCGGCTCTTCAAGGTTAGTCGATGCATTCCCACGATTATATAGACTTGCTACAAATAATGCTATAAATGTGAGAAATAGTGGTTTGTGGGTTGGTGAAAATTGGTCGTGGAAAATAGATTGGTCATCTCCGCCGAGGGGTCGAGCGCTCGATGAATTGGCCTCATTACTCTCCACACTTGAAACAATTAAACCCACGATGGACAAAAAAGACTATTGGTGGTGGGATTTACACGCGAATGGGAAATTTTCGGTAAGGGCTCTGAAGATTTTGATCGAAGACAAAACTCATCGAACTGCTGATAGTACTACGGCCTCTCAGTGGGTTGACTTGGTGCCACAAAAAGTAAATGTTTTCGTTTGGAGGGCATCCAAAGGTCGCATCCCTGTTCGTAAAACTCTGGACGATCGGGGCATTGACCTGAACTCACTTCTCTGTCCGGTGTGTAACGACTCTATCGAGACGGTAGACCACTGCCTCCTATTTTGTGATTCTTTGAAAAAGCTATGGCGATTGTTCTTGGATTGGTGGGGTTTGAGTTCGGAGTTGAACTCGCCAAGTGTTACACATCTTCTTCATTCATACCAACCCGCAGCATTCTCAGATGGAATTGGTAAGCTATGGAAAGCCTCTTTATGGACTGCATGTTATATAATCTGGAAGAGACGAAACGAGATTATTTTTAGACAAAAATCACCGAATGTTGACATAATTTTTCAAGAAGTTCGAGCTCGTTCATACGCGTGGATTATTGGTCGGATCCGCAAGGCTGTCATTCCTTGGGATGTATGGGTTAGCTCTCCCCAAAGTTGCCTGACCTCGACGTAGCCTTCGGTGTTCCTTTTGGTTGTTTATTTCCCTTCTTTCGGCTATATTTTTGTTGTATAACCTCCCTTTGTTTGTTCTTTTCGTTACTGCTTCTCGCAGTCTTGTATTGCCTTTCGACTTTGTCGGGTTAATAATATGCTGCCTTTCAAAAAAAAAATATTAAGAATTATATTTTTTAAAAAAATATTAAGAACTATAAACAAATAATATTTCTTTCTATCAGCATCACCAGTTAGTTTTAAATAAATTTAATTTTATATTGATTTTTCTTAAAGTTTATTGTCATTATTAATTGTTATAATTTCAAATTATATTGTTATTTTAATTTTTTAAAAGATTGTTGTTGATTTTATTTTATTTGATATTTGTTAGTTTTTTCATTATAAATTTTTTATTTTTATAACTTTTTATTAGTGTTAGATTTTATTTTTCTAAATTATTATAACTTTTAATTATTGGTTTTTAACTATAATATGTAAATTTTTTTTGAAAAACAACTATAATATGTAATTTTTAATTATTATATTTTTTATCGTTGTATTTTTATTATATAAACTATGAACCGGTTCATGATTAAGAGTAAACGATCTATGAAATGTGTAGGAAATAGAAAACTGATGTGACATAGAGAAAAAACTGATATGACAAGGTCTTGAGAACCTCTTAAATGGTTCATGATTGTGGATGCTCTTATTGCCAATATCATCTCGTTCATTCTAGAATTGGCAAACTTATTTATGGACCAAGAAAATGGGGCAAAAAAAGTAACTTAAAAAGGCGTAATCCGCATGGAGTTACGAGGTCATTGAAATATGTATCGAAAGCTCGTGACATGTGTAACACCCCGAATTTTGGGACTATGAGCTATTTAGTATTCATAATTGCTTATAGTTCGTTTTTATAAAATCGCCTTAGATCAGTCGAGAGAGCGGGATCGAAATAAGTCGAATTCAAAGGTAAAATTGTTGGTCCCAAATAGCAGTAAGTAAATAAGAAAAGTATTGTAGAAGGGGGGGGGGGGGTTGAATACAATACACACAGTTTGTCACTTAATTTAATTCTTATTGATTTGAAATCAAGAATTACACATAGAAAACTTTGATTGTTGCGGAAGAGAACATATGAGATATGTTCAAACAATCTTACACATAGAGAATGAAGAACAATTGTAAAACACTTAGAAAACAAAAAGATCTTCGTAGAGAGAAAGTTGCCAGACACTTAGAGAACTTGAAGGTAGTAGAGCTGGTTGATCTTGCATGTTGAAACATCCATCATATTTATAGTGCCTCATGCATTTAATGCATGAGACACTTGTTGAGCAAGGGATGGACACAGGTCTTCTGCATGGTACATGATGTACCTTTTGTCTTGGAGTGACTTTGTCTTGAAGTGTTGACCTGCAGGGATGGTGTGGACCTTTCCTTAAAAGAGTGTAAGAGACAAACTTACTTTTTCTGATCTTGGGATGAGGTCCACGTCAATGCAAGATATCACATATATACTTTGTCAGAAAAGTATAATGTGTTTGAAAGAAATCTTCAGGCATCTTCGGCTCCTGAAGATGTGAGAACATCTTCAGCTTCTAAGGAGAGATCATCGGTTGCCGAAGACTTGAGAGATCTTCGGCTCCTGAAGATGTGAGACCACCTTCATACTCCTGAAGATATGAGATTGACACCATCCTGGCCGATGGTGTTGATCACTTGGGCATGCTTGGCTTTAGGCTGAGGAGACTATCTTCAATCCGCTTTGAGAGATGTACTCCTTCTTTGTTTTCTTCGGTTGATCTTTGACTTCACCGAACATTTGTATAGAGACCAAGCTGCTAAAAGAACCTCAAACATATTCTAAGTAGGATGATATAAGATGGAAGATCAGGAGGTCATCTTCAAATCTTCAGATGACCCAACAATCTCCCCCTATTTGAGGATGACATCCATACTAAAGAATAAAACAAAGAGTATACTAAATAAATTCATTTTGACCCATCTTTACTCTTTTTGGGTTCTTTTCACATAGACCATTCTTTTTTTTTGGTATATCTGACTTTTACATAGTGAAAGAAAAAGTATAGCTATACAAGTGAATAAATGAATACAATGAATAAAGACAAAGATATAGAAGACAGTAGTCGGGATTGTTTGAACTTGAGTGGTTGGTTGCTCCCCCTCAATTCATACTCCCCCTCAACTAATGTCAGGTGGCTTTGATCACATAGTCCATTGCAAAATTAGTTTCAGCAGAGTTTAAGCTTGAGTGGTAAGATGCTCCCCCTCAACTCATACTCCCCCTCAACTAATTCATGGTGTTCAGAAAGAAAGAAGTTAGAAGATTTTCGGGATCCTCCGAACCTGCTCATGGAAAGGCAGATTCATCCTTAGATCGTGCAGAACCATCGAGACTGTGAATCCCGGGTGATAGGCTGTGAGGTGGAGAAGAGGCACCTTGGATAGGGAAGGAGTCCAAGTCATCCTTATCAACCAAGGAAAAGGTTGATGAGGGAATAATAAGGGTCCCCGATTTTACAATTGTATCCTTTTGTGAGGATACAAAGGAGATGGCTTTGGGTTTAGCAGAGTCCCCGGGCCCAGATGGGAAAATTTCAACACCTGCCAATTTTGAAGAACCGGTGGGTGGAGTAGGTGGCTTGGCCCTTGAAACCTTCCTTAACCTCTTGAGAGGAGAGGGAGGGGAAGAGGTAGAGTGCCGCCACTTTGAGGTATGGGGTGTGACTTGGGTAACCGCCGAAGGTTCTTTCGGTGGTATGGCCATTTGGGCAAGTGCGGCGGTGCCAGTAGCGGTTGAGGATTTAGTGCTAGCTGGCGTCACTAAGGAGGGGAAATAAGGGTCCACTGCAGTTGAGGGACCTTTGGACACCAGAGTGTCCTTAGTATCACCCCATTGTAGATCAGGAGAGTTTATGAAGGAAAACATACCTGGGCTGAGAGCTTGATTGGTGGATAGAGAGCCCTTGTTGAGAGAGGTCTTCTTGAGTTTCTAAGTGTTGGTAGGAGAGTCATCACCAAATCAATTAGAAACCAAACAATTTTTCTCTCCCTATTTGATGATGACACCAACACATAGAGAAAAAAAATGGTACTGACACTCAGAAAAATTACAAGACACGAAGAAACTCATAAAGTCAGTGGCCCATTGTTTTTTTTTTTTTAAACAGGAAATTAAAAGAAAAGAAAAAGAGAAGGGGGGTAGAAAAAGGTAGGTAATCATGGTGAGATTGGAAAAAAAATGAGGATGGTTAAGAAGGAGGAGAAGAGATGGGAGGAAGGTATGTAGGAGGGAATTGATTGATGGAGGATATCTAGTAATTGGGGAAAGAAGAGAAGAGTGGAAAAGATTATGGAAGGAAAAGGTGAGATTTGGTAGGATGGGATAGATGGAAGGAAAAAAATAGGGAAGGAAAAGGCATGGAAGAAAAAAGGTAAAAGGGAGGATGGTAGGATGGGAAAGGAAGTAGGAGGTGTAAGAAAAGGAGGGAGGGGATGGGTAGGTAAGTCTTGGGAAAGGAAAAAGAATGGGGAAAGGGGTTAATTAAAAAAAGATATGGGATGAAGGAAAAAGGCAAAGAAAGGGGGGGTATTTCGGTTTGGGAAAGAAAAATACAAGGGAGGTGGGGGAGTGAGGTATCGAAAAAAAAAAGGAGTGGGGGGAGGGGGGGTTCGTCTAGAGGGTGAGGTGAGGGGAGGGTGTGGCTTCGGCGGGGTGGTGGTGTGGTGTTCGGTTGAGGAGTGCGAGAGAGGAAGATATAAGGGGGATGTGGGGGTATAAGGGGTGTGTGGTGAGCTTTGGTGGGAGGTTGGCACCGAAGGAGGGGTTATAAGGGGGTGTTAGGCTTCGGCGGGTTTTGGTGAAGAGAGGAAACCGAAAAGGAGGAATAAGGGGGGGTTCGGTTTGGGGTTGGGAGAGCCGAAGAAAAAATGGGGATATAAGGGTGGTTGGTAGGTTCGGTGGGGGTGGTTGGTTCGGTGGCCTAGGGGTGTCTTCAGTAGAGAGATAGCCGAAAGAGAGGGAGAGGGCCTTAGAGAGAGAGGGGGAAGATAGTAAAACCGAAAGAGAAGTTAGAGAGAGAGAGGAGCCGAAGGTGGGGGGTGTTCGGCTAGGAGAAGGGAGGGTAGAAGGGGTAGGGAGGGAGAGAGGGGGGTCGGCTAGAGAGGGGTAGGGAGATAGAGAGAGAGTTCGGCTATGGGAGAGGGGAGGGAAGAGAGATAGATCCGAAGGGAGAGGGGGAAAGGGGGTTCGGCCAAGGGAGGGAGGGAGGTAAGAGAGAGAGAGCCGAAGGGAGAGGGGAGGGAAGAGAGATAGAGCCGAAAGGAGAGGGGGAAAGGGGGTTCGGCCAAGGGAGGGAAGGAGGGAAGAGAGAGAGAGAGAGTCGAAGGAGAGAGAGAGAGTGTTGTGTGTGAGATAAGGAGAAAAGAGAAAGAAAAAATACTGATTTTTATTGAAAAAAAAACTGATTTTTTTTAAACAAATCTACAGCCGACAAAAAGAAATTTAAAAAAAAGGTGTGTTCGGCTGGGAGAGGGAGAGGGAGAGGGGAGGGGGTGTCGGCCGAAGGTTGGTAAGGGGTATGGTGGAAGGAAGAAGCCGAAGGGGGTGTTTGGGAGGGGTCTTCGGTGTGTGGTGGCCAAGAAGCCGAAAGGGGAGGGACAAGGTTGGTTTTTGGTGGGGTGTAGGAACCGAGAGAAAAAAAAAAGGAGTTATAAGGGGTTGAAAAAATGAAGGCCGAATGGGGGGTGTTGGTTGGTGGGTGATTAGAGAGAGAGCCGAAAGTGAGGGAAGGAGGAGAGAGAGAGGGCCACCGAAAAAGAGAGGGAGAGAGGAGAAGAGAGAGAGAGAAAGAGAGTCTTGAGGGTATATAGATTAGCACGAAATGAACATGATTATATTAATTACAAGAAATGTGTTTTGCATGAGGTTGTTTGCCATACTTGACCATGATATATTTGAGGGACTTTATATCTATCTCCTTGTGCACGAGGATTTAGATAGTATGCTTATTATTGGTATAATTGTTGCCAACGGGCACTAGCGGGTAGACAATAGGGGGCGCAAGTCCCTGAGTTGGAACTCGGCTAGATTGGATAGGCACCCTTGTCTGTAAGTCCTTAAGGTGTAACTCGACGGAGTAAGCGCTAAAGGCATAAACGGTTTGAGGATTGTGATGTTTGGCGTGGCATGGGAACTAGAACCGGGATTTGTGGTGAAATCCAATCAACATCATGGGTGACCTCATTCACGTGTTCTCGTCACCCAAGATGGTAACGGGTCTCCCCCGTTTTCTTTTGGGAGTTATCCCTGTTATATTTGTACAGGAAAGTAATAATGTCCCGCTTGGGAGGTATTGGCATTGATTTCAATGCATGGGTCTTCCGGTAACATTTAATTATGGTTCATGCTTACATTATAAACTGTCTTGGTATGTTACTCGCTAGACTTCGTCCTAACACTTGTGTTCATGTTTAATGGTTCACAGGTTCCGCTAGTGGTGCGAGTAGGGCGCCTTGATTCGTCGGGAACGCACCTAGGATCCTCTTTGGACCGGGCATTTTTGGGAAAACCGAGAGAGAGCGTTTTAAAGTCATAGTGACACACATCTTAATCTAGTTGTTAATTATTTTAGATTAAATAGGTTGTCATGTATATGTCTTATTTATTCCGCTACTTTATTTGAGGAACTACCCCAACTTTATTGGGTTATAGTCATCATGTTTACAGGTTCTTAATTCATCTTATTTTAGACGTTATATTGCGGAAATTTTAAGTTTTACTTTACCCAATTTTTAGGGTGTTACAAAATGACAAAAGTTCCAACGCCAGATTCTTTCGTTGGGGTTTTGAATCTGACTCCTAAGATTTTAAACGTTATTTTCGGTTTTTATTTTAGTATGTTTAATATAAAGATCGAGGGAAATAAAGAGTTTCTTATTTGAGAAAAAAATAAATAAATCTCATTTAATTCTCCCCTCTCCGCTTTATAAATCTTGAAATTTTGACATAGATTTGTCTATAAAAAGATGTTTTCTATAATTTTGATTAGGACGTTTTCAACATAACTACTAAAAAAAATAACACTAAAAACACTTAAAATGGTTGGTCAATTAAACATTAAATAAATCAATTCCAACCATACACTAAAAAACACACTAAGGGGTTGTTTGTTTGTTTTTAAAAATCTCTTAATAACTCTTAAATCTGAATCATTCAGGCCTTTTTTACACATTACCTCTTAAAAAACAAACGACACCTAAAAATCATCCTTAATATTAGAATAATAATAAACATCTTAATATATTAAATTTTTAATCAATATAGGTATATAATTACAAAATTTTAATATTATATTAATGTATATTTTTAGAGGTTTGTTTTATTGGCCTTTAAATATAGAGGTTTATTTTATTGACCTCCATTTTTTTGTGTTTTAGTATTAAGTTGGAGATGAAAATACCTCCATTTGTTTTTAGTTATGAGTCGTTTTAAATAAGAATACTAAATATTTTGAGAATGTAAGAATAAAATGTTCGTACGTGAATCATTAAAAGAATTTATTTAAATATGCACATACAAACTCATATGAATAAACTGTAACATTGAATTATAAATATATATATAGGGGAACGATCAATTGGAAACCAGTATTACATTGGAAATTTTGGAAACCGAAATCAACCAATCAGTGGATTTTTTTTTTATTTTTTTTTTAATTGAAAAGGTTATTTTGTCTTTTACATTATTTCATAATATATATGGTAACTGTTATTATTATTATATTAATAATTATTTAATTTTACTTTAGCTTATATATGGTAATAATAATCATTGATTAATTTAAAAATGAGATATTTAATTTAGGTAAATTATTTAATTTTAATTTAGCTTATATATGGTAATAATGAATCAATAATGCTAACACGATGAACCTGATGAATCTATTTTCATTATGAAACAATAATGCTAACACGATGAACCTGATGAATCTATTTTCATATACGGATATGCAACTGAACATGTAATGAAACCAAAATGGGAAGTTAACAAAAATTGCACAAATTCATCATGTTTCATTATGAAACAATAATGCTAACACGATTAACCTAATGAATCTATTTTTATTATGCAACAATAATGCTAACACGATGAACCTGATGAAATCTGTAATCCACAAATTTATTCTGTTTCATCATAATATTAGATTGCGTGGGAAAGTTTATAAAAAATGAAATTAAAAAATATTTTCTTACATTTTAAAAGAAAAATAATTTTTTTGATGAAAAAACAAATGTTCCACGTTTTCATAGTAAAAAAAAATAACAAAATTTTATTGCGTGGGAAATTTTATTTTGGTTTCAAGTAATCTAAATAAAATAAACCTTTCTTGTCATATTTGAGACACAAAATCAAAAGACATATTTACCCTTTTCATCTATTATTTTTATTTATTATTAATAAATTAATTATTTTACTACCATATATAATTCAAATGAATCTTAACCATTGATTATAAAGATCAATGACTGAAATTTGGTTTCCAAAGTTTCCAATGAAACTTGGTTTCCAATTGATACCACCCATATATATATATATATCTTCAAATAATTTTTTTTCCAATTTTTTTAGTAACTTACGGGAAATTAATTAAACTAGTCATTTCAGAAAATCGGTTTTATCTCCTAACCAATCTCTCCCTCAATTTATTAAAATAGCCCATAAGTTCGTGAAAGGTGTTCGTATATACGAACACATCCCTAAGTCTGATAAATTTGACATATGTTCGTAATATAGGTTCGTATTTCACGAACATAATTTAAAAACTCAACAATTTTTATTAACTTCGTGAAATGTTTCTGAGAAATTAAATCAGTTTAAAAAAATTACATTTATGGCCCCTGTTCGTATTTCAAACTTACCTTTTTGGCCCCTGATCGTAAATTGGACGAGTAAAAAGAAATATTACAAATTTACAATTTTAGCCCCTATTCGTATTATATGTGATACGAATATACCGAATTTACATGTTTGGCCCCTGGTTCGTATATATCATGTGAGTATTACGAAGATTTGGAATTTACATTTACAAGTTACAATTTTGATCCCTCATCTTTGAAACATTAATCAAATTATTTTCAATTTTGGCACATTTTCGTATATAGTGTTCGTGTATCACGAACATACATTTCCAATTAAAGGAAAGTTACAATTATGACCCCTCAACTTTGACCCAATTATCAAAATATTTACAATTTTGGCCCTAGTTCGTGGATCATTATAAAAATAGAAATATAAAATAATAATTGGGCCTAGTTCGTGGATCATGTTCGTCAAAACTGATTTAATTTCTCAGAAACATTTCACGAAGTTAATAAAAATTGTTGAGTTTTTAAATTATGTTCGTAAAATACGAACCTATATTACGAACATATGTCAAATTTATCAGACTTAGGGATGTGTTCGTATATACGAACACCTTTCACGAACTTATGGGTTATTTTAATAAATTGAGGGAGAGATTGGTTATGAGATAAAGCCGATTTTCTGAAATGGCTAGTTTAATTAATTTCCCACTAACATACTACTTTTATCTAATTTGAACCTCCTACACTTGATTACTCATCAAATAGTTTTAAAGTTTTAGAGCATCTCCAACGGTTATGTTATAATTTTTCTAAAATAGCTAATAAATAGTTAAAATCTCTAAAAAAATTACATCAAACTCCAACAGCTACTCTATTTTAACAATTCTATCATCATTTATATTAATAAAATATTATTTATCTCTGTTCAAAACACAACTTCAATATTTCCTATTGATGGAAAAGAATTAAATATTATTTCTCTCTCTTCAATATAGAGTTTTAGAGATTTCTCTAAATTTGGAGATTTTTATCTTCTCTCTCTTCTTTTCTCTATTTTAGCATATGATATAACATAGCTGTCGAGCAAAAAATTTACTAAAATCTCACTTTTTTCTATTTTAACATAGTTGTTAGAGATGCTCTTACTCTTTATATTTATATTTACTTCAGTTCCATTTTACTAACAACACATTTAATCCACAATCAGCACTAAAAATATACATAAAATTTTAATTTCTTTTTGTCTTTTCATGTAAATAAGTAGTAACATCTTAAAAGTACCAACCACCACAAGACGGCCCACCCCACCGCCCACAGCCACCGCCACGTCATCAGGACCAAAAAGTCGGTGCTCCATGCCACTTCCCATCTCTTTCCAGTCCCTTGATGTTTTTTATGGGCCCACATGAAATTAATTAGTGACGTCCGATCCGATTTACTATAGTCAAACCTCAACTCAAATACACTTGACACTGTATAACGGTTTTACCCACCTTGAACCCCGGCACCACCGTGAACGCCACCTCCGGCGAGGCTTTTGGTGGTGGTTCGTTTACGCTTTCCATGAACACCTCCGTGAACCGGCTGCATTTCCTCACCTGAAACGTGGCGGCGGCCGCCTCGTTTCGATCCACCGCGAATGCCAAACAATGTAGAAGCCAAACCCGTTTCGCGACATCCGCGAACGACGAAAAGAACGTTGTTTTAGGGAATTTTCCAGCCGCCACGAGATTTCGTTGATTCGAGTTCCCGAAAAGAGAGGATTCCATTACGGGATGAACGAGTTTCAGGTACTTGGACCAACAAAATTTGGTGAACATTGATTTTGGTTTCCATTTAATGTACTCTTTTGCTTTCAAGGATTTTAGTTCCATGAAATTGTCGATGAAAAACCGTTTATCATTGGTTGGAGACTCGGAATCGTTGACGATGGAGAAACTTGGGTGATTGAACCCATCGAACATCACTCGACAAATGAATGACTCGAATGCGTAGCATTTATGGGTGGGATCCGAGTAAACAACATCTGGTTGGATCGAACTCGCAGCTGCATCCAAATCCCAATTGGCTGATTCCATTTCACCGATCATGAGCTTCACGAAACTTCTAACGGATTTCGTCGTTTGCCGAAGAGATGATACAAAATCGTCAAGCGATGGAAAACGAAGCTTCTGGTGAGGCGATAAAGGCCCGCTTGAGTTTAATCTCTTCTCGATCGACTTATTTTCTCTGTTGGCTTCGTCTAATTTCTCTTTCAAGAATATGATCTCGGAGTCTTTGAGCTTGCTCTGACTGTCCAGCTTTTTCCCGGTGATTTCGTACATTGTTAAGAGATTCTTCTGTTCACGAATTTCAGCCAACAGGTGAGTGGTTTCAGGGGAGTCGTCGTCAAGATGTTTCTTCAAGAACGACTGCTTGAACTCCGATAAGCTCTTGAGTTCAGAGACCATGATCTGATCAGCCGACTGAATCCCTTCGGCGTCATAAGGAGATTGGGCATACTGCAACTGGGCATATGCAGCTTTCACGGAAGAAATGGTCGCAAAAACTTTGGCAATAAACGCATCCAACGCTGCTCTGTTCCGAAACTCGTCATTTTCGTCACTAACCAACTTCCTTCCATCGTCATCCTTCTTGACCTTTTCACTCACCTTAGTTTTTCGACTTCTATCTACCGTTGCTGCTCCTGCCACAGCTCGAATATGCAAAACTTTGGTAAAAGTACGAGCCAATCTGGTCTTATTTGAGGTAAGAGCCAATTGATTAACCGAATCCATCTGAAAAACGAAGAATTTGGCAATGATTTATTCAGGGATAGTGATAGAAAGGAGATTGAAGTAATTTGTCTAATGATTTATGCAATATGATTCATATTTCAAAGAGAAAAAAGGAAGTGGGGATGATGATAAAGACTGTAAATGATGAAAGCAGAAGAATTTTCTTTAAATAAGAGAAAAAGTAGAATGCTTTTAAGTCTTGGATCAAAACCAGAAGAAACAAAAGGATGAAGATGAATAAAAAGAAGGATATTTGATAAAAAGAAGGTTGATCGGCAAAAACATGTTTTTGATTGCATAAAGAAGGTTGAGTTGTAAGATGATGAGAGAGACTAATGTGACCCACACTCTACAGAACAAGTTAATAGAAAGTTTAATATCAAGATCCACTCACAATTTTTCAATTTTATAGGACAAAATTTATTAAGTGCAAAAATGCAAAGTAAATATTCTTCAATCCCTACCGTTGGTTGAAGAGGCCATGGTCAATACAAATGGCATATCTAAAGTCACAAGCTAAGTTGGATCATAATCAAGACCATCCATTACATAATATACAATCATTGGGGGACCGATTCTTAGGTTTCCATCCGTTTGAGTTTCATCCCCGTAACGAAGAAATTTAAATCAAGGGTTGCTATTCATATCGTGTTACTTATAACTACTTATATAAGAGGGGGTATGAATATAATTGGTCACAGTAACTCGAGTCACGATCGGGTCGAATAGTCCCTAAAGTATTTCTTGGATTCTTTTTAGGAGGTAGACTACTCACCATTACAATGATGTTGATTCTCCCCTAGCTAGTCATCATTCTGACACACTTTAAAAATCATAAATCTCTACCAATGGTGTTAATGGTGAAGCATCTTAGTAAAGTTGGAATCAACAATCTTCATCATCCCTATCGCTACATACTTTTTTTTTTGGTAACGATAGGTAGCGGGTCCAGCTTACAAGCAACGACTAATCCTTCGAGTGATCACGAATGGTCTTGAGCCATTGTATGTGAACCTCTATGGCTACAAAGGTTTTTATTATCAACTACCATTGTACTATTATTATCGTCTTTCACTTATTTTGTTTGTAATCACGGTCATCCATCCTTTTGGCCATTGTTAACATATTACTAAAAAGGCGAAGAATCGCGTGAGAAGTTGAGTTAAAGGTAAGAAACTTGAGAAGTGGATTTGAACCGTTGCTCTCTTTTAATCTCAAGCCCTCCCATTAATTGCAGCTTAAAAGAAAATTGATCTACTGCATCTCATCCTAACATGCATCAATTTCTCATCCAATGGTTGATAACAACTTCTCACGCTTATCACTGTTAACTAATTTCTCATCAGAACCCAATTCTTACTAAAAATATCTAATAACGATATAAATATCTAACAACATTCACATATTTCACATGGTATTAGAACATATACGGCAATAAAAATAATACATAACTTTAACTTCAATTTTAGAAAAGTATTGAAAAGATATTTTTCACATGGTATTAGAACGGCAATAAAATAATACATAACTTTAACTTCAATTTTAGAAAAAGCATTGAAAACATATTTTTTGGGTAACTCTATATACACCCTCTTTTATACAAGAATCAAGTCAAATCATACATTGAAAATATCAAAAATAAATCTTAAATTCTTAATGTTGCTCTATATATAAGGAAATTAGTAAGCATGTATCCACTTGGCAACATATGTTCTTTTGCAAAAGCAACAACAGTAGTAGTACTGAAGAAAACAGATTTTAATCATTTCCAAAGGCATTCAATATAAGCTTTTTACCAGGGGTAAAAAATTGATAACAAACATAAAGTTGCAAAAATGGTGGGGTCAGCAAGATCATCCAGTACTACAAAAATCAAAATCCAGATTATACGCAAATGGCCCCTTTTATTTTCATCGATCCATGAGGCCCCCCCTGTGCACCATTATCCCCAATTTACAAAAAGCAACAGTGCAAATATATATAGAGAGAGGTATTTTATTATGCAACCCCTTTGTCTATCACACATTTTATTTTTAGTTTTTTTCTTTTTTTTTAATTACATAAAATATGTGGTGGATAGAGGGGTTGCAAAAGCTGCACCATGTAAATAAGTTGCATTTGAACATCCCTCCCCCTCTCTCTCTCTCTCTCTCTCTCTCTCTCTCTCTCTCTCTCTCTCTCTCTCTCTCTCTCTCTCTCTAGGTATGTCAGCAACTTGATCACGTGCCGATCAGTTTGCATATACTGCTGCAACACTGTTTCCTAACATGTGGTTGTCCGCACAAAATAAAAACGCACACCGACTGTGTGTGTACAGAAGAAACCACATTCGTCTACATGCAGGTGCAGTAATAAATGAAGGAATACAATGAAATTCATCATGTTAAATGTCAGTCAACGAGAAATTACCGTTTCCCGACGAGAAATCGCAACAATCAACGTAAACTCAAGCTAGCATAAACACCTTTCCTCCAATGGCGACCACCGCAATCGGAAAAAATACAAACAAACAGCGATCCTTTTTTGTTTCCGACACACCTGAGAAAGTAACTAAAGGTATAAGAAAGTGAAACGTTTCGTTAAACAAAATTTAAAACCCTAATTGAAGTTTTATCCTCGATATATAGCCAATCGTCGAATCGAACAAATTATTTAATAATTTTAATGACTAGCTGTAAACAGTAGTACAGTACTGTTCTAGAATATTAAATACACGTTAAGAGAATAAGATTAATCAACTAAAGAACAAAAAAAATCCACGAAGTAGGAAAAAAAACTATTAATAAAATGCAGTTGCAGGAAGATTCGTGAATCGACATGAAAATTGCTTCTGAAACGAATACTTACCAAATGAGGGGAAGGAAGCTTCAAGTTAGAGAGTTTGAAATGGAATTCAATATTTGTTTTATCAAATCAGCAGCAAGTAAATGAAGGAAATTAGGGTTATGGAGGTAGGAGAATGGGGATTTGCAGAGAGATTTTGAGGTCATTAATGGAGGAAATTTAGGAAAATGGGGAAGAAGGCGACCGGAAAGAAAGAGGAGGTAAAATGTCGGGGTTTTTTTAGAGGAAACATTGAGAATTTAAAAACGCTAAAAGTTAGGTTTGGGTCGTGTTGTTTGGTTTTACTGTTTTGTCCTTGATGGTTTTAGGGAGTTGGTCAAGGAATTTTGTTGTAGAGAGGCAGGTGTGGTAATTTAGAGCATGTCGAACAACTATGTTGAAATAGAGAAAAAATAGATTTTAGTAATTTTTTTATTTTAATATTATGCTATTTTTTATGTTAAAACAGAAAAAATAAGAGAAAACAGAAAAATAGGAAAAAAATTATATAAATTTTTAAATTTAAAGAAATCTCTAAACTTTATAGAAGAAAAAGTAAAATATATAATAATATTTTTCACCAATAATTTTTTTTTTAAATTTAGTATGTAAGAGAAAGAAACAATATATTTATTAATAAAGTTAATGTTAGGATTTTTAAAATAGAATAGTTGTTAGAGATGAATGTTATTTTTCTTAGATATTTAGACTTTTTCTACTCTATTGTAAAAAAAATATACCATAACTCTTCGAGATGATTTTAGAGCCCGTACTTTCAAAATAAATAATTAAAAGGTTAAAATGTTTTAAAATAATTACATTTAATTATATTTTAACATTTTTAGCCCCAAGGATTGTGGCGTATTGGTTAAGGCCCTGAGGGGTGTGGTGAAATATCTCATTTACCCAGAGTTTGAATCCAGTCGTATCAACAATCATAACCAATGAGGTTTAATTAGGACTAATGTCTTGCAGTCATAATTTGTCAAGAGATTAGTTTAGGCATAGCCTATGACACCCTTAAAAAACATTTTTCTTTATTTTCAATTAATTGTATTATTTGTTGTAGGATAAGTGTGTCATCGTCTAAAGGATATGACGATAGAGATAGAGATAGAGATAAATATATCAGAGTTAGATTAGAACTGAAATATCTCCTAACTATCTACTTGTAACTCTCCCTATTTAAAGGGCTTATGATTAATGAGAATTATAGACTTCTTCTCTCTGTCTTATTGTTATTCTCTCCATATTGTTATTCCATTTGTTTTTCCCTTTAACACGTTATCAGCACGTAAAACTCAAAGTTGTTTTTCATCGTCTCTAAACGATTGGTGCACGTTGTCGTTGAATGGTTTGCCGCAAAATTTCATCGCTACTGGGTTATCTTTTGCTCATTGCCACGCATGTCAAAAAAAAAAATCTAGTAAGTTTTCTATCAATTTCTTCATAAGTGAATATTATGAATCATGTTTATTTTTTTTTCTTAAGTTTTTTGTAGAATACTTCCGTTATTTTCGTGATTGATATTAATTGAATTCAAAAAAAAAAAATCGAATTCATGATTATTTATTTATTTTTATTGAAATAATTAAATAAATGAAAATTATATTGACGTAAAAAAACCTATATTAAAAGATAATTATTGGAATTTATATGTGATTTTAATATGATTATGATCTAATTATCTGAATTATTAGGATAATTGAATGATTTTGTTTTTAGTTTTTTTAATTATCAAAAGGAATTAAATAAATAATTTTTAAGTATCCACAAGGGATAAGTATTATTGTTTTATTTAACTAAAACAAAACTTAATTTATTTTTTTTCCCATTAATTTACATTTTTGTTTAATAAATATTTATTATATTAACTTTTATTTAAGTTTAATATATTTTATCTATACGAGCCAATCTTGACTTATTTTCTGACATGTTTACTTAATTTTATTTAATTCGACCTATTAAATATATATTCTTTTAGACTAGTCCAAATAATGAATTAGACTATTAATTATTTTAATATTTGTTTCATCTTATTTATTTTAATTGTGTTAGTATAACTTTTATTGTTTTAAAATATTATTATGATTTATTAATGTTTATCAAATTAGATTAAAATATTCATATATTTAAATGATTATCCATTTAGTTACAATATTATATATTTATTTACTATTTGTTTGTGTTAATATTCAAATGTTTATCCTAATTAATAATTGTTAGTATAATTCAGATGTTTATCTTAGTTATGAGTTCCTACTCATTAACCTCAATCTTATAAATTATCTTTGAAATTTACAATTTCAACCCCCATAACTTCTGTTATTTTGCCAAAAGGTTCAAAAATAACATGAAAATGTTAATTTCAAACATTTATCTTGATTGTGAGTTCCTACTCATAATTTTAAACTATATAATTGTTTTTTGGAAGTTACGCATCCAAGCTCATATATTTTGATCTTTACCAAAAACTCCAAAAAATGCTATTAAGGTATTAAAATTGTTTCATATGCCAAATTCATAGTCACTTTGGTCTCTTGCCTAAAGATCCCAAAATACCAATATGGTATGAATTTTTTTGACCTCATGTCAAAATTTACCAAATAACAAATGTTATCTATGTATTTCATTGATGAATTAATCGCAATACATCGAAAGGATTTTGTCAAACGGGTGTAAATAGCCCTAAGGTTTGTAGGGATTTAAGAAATCATGTGATTCCCCTACTACCTGGAAATCCAATAGATTGAGTGATTTTTTTTTGCAAATTGAAATATTGATGAAGTATTATCAATAAAATTAAAGCATACAAAAATCCAATATTGTTATGATAATGAAATTTCATAACCAAAATCAATTTCCTTATCAAAAAGAAAATCATATATTATTATTTATATATGCAAATGGTTGAAACAACTCATCCCAAAATCAACGTCATAAACTCAAAAGAATATGAGTATCATAAATGAGTACATAAACCTCCTTTTGAAAAGGTACAAGAAAATACCTAAAGTCCATCAACTCCCCATTGACTCTAAAATCAACCTCTAAAAAAGGTACAAACAAATACCCTCATGTTTTGAGACGACATATAAATCATAAGTTTCATAGGATACCTTTACTAGAAACCCCCAAAGAAATGTGGGATGTTCCGAAAGGGATAATCGGGAGTACTGATGAATATGTACTTCCCGAACTAATCGTACAGTGGAATGAAACCCACTTACTCGATTACAAAAAGGTAACTGATTTCAACAAAGAAATGTTATATCCAAAACGCGTCTCAATCTCTGTGGCAAGGAGCTCACAGAAGATGACATGATTCCTAATATCATTTCCACATTTCATATATAAGTAAATATTAATGAACCAATATAAGTTGGAATGTAACATTTAGACAAACTCATCAACCTACTGCAAGTGGTTGAGAAACACAACAAGGTTCTTTCGAATAACACCACATATGTCGGGATAAAGAAAATTTCTGATATCAATAATGAAAGTGTTAGAAGTGGAAACAACTCCAAATGATTGTGAGTTAAATTAAAACCATTTCACACATATGATATCAATAATGAAAGTGTTAGAAGTGGAAACAACTCCAAATGATTGTGAGTTAAATTAAAACCATTTCACACATATGACATTTCTACACCATGTGGACGAGACCCTAGAAAGGGTCAGGGTATTGGTAAGAGTCAGGAAAATGAAATATAAGATATGCACTAAAAAGTGCTTCTATAAAAAAGGGAACACGTTGAAAATGAAATATAACATATTTAATATTGATTATGCATATGTTTCTTTGAAATTAATTTTAAGTACCAAAAATTAATTTCTTTGCTAAAGTAAAATCGAATATGTAACCATTACAGATGTAAAGAAATACATCAAAACAAATACAAAAAAAAATCGAGGAGAATTGATTTTTTTTGACCTATCACATCCTTGAAAAAAAGATAGACTAATACTTGTTTTATAATACATCCAACCAAATTACTTAGACGATGGACTGTCACTCTCTTGTTGGTACAAAATTAATAGGAACCTTGTAAATATATTCGTATCAAATGGAAATGGAAATGAGCATATATACATAAGTTCTAATGAATATATGAAAATAAACATATATCATGGAAACTAATGTGTCAAACTAGTAGATTATTGGGTCATCGGAACATATTTTGTCACCAATAAAGAACTTTTGGGGGCAATAACACATATATGTTTTGGCATGACCATGCGGGACACCGTGGTTATGACATAGTGATCCGTGTATTGCAAAATACACATAGACACATTCTCTGTC
This sequence comes from Arctium minus, assembly GCA_954870635.1. Lineage (NCBI taxonomy): Eukaryota > Viridiplantae > Streptophyta > Magnoliopsida > Asterales > Asteraceae > Arctium > Arctium minus. The sequence continues at coordinate 8,572,216 of OX941080.1, forward strand.
GAGTAAAAGGCAGAATGAGGAAAATTGCAACTGTTGACTTCTGTAGCATAAGAAACAACATTGCTATATGCCCTCTCGAATACCTAAAACTTTTGTATATAACCTACTCCTTAGCCAAGACAGGATTGAGACCATCCTAAAGCTAAGGACATAATACAAAAATAATTCATTGTTACAACGAATACAAGGTGATATTTATGGATATAAACATCAAGAATGCGGGCCATTAAAGTACTTTATGGTTCTGGTTTCGACACGATGAACGCATGTCGTATTATTGTCCAC